>OW121702.1:12739763-14200793 GCA_933228785.1 Lasioglossum pauxillum | reverse complement strand
ATAGATGAGAACGCGAATCCCGCACCCTTGCAATCCTGGAAAAAAAGGATCCCTTAACACTAGAACTACCGAGGTTAAGTCGAAGCTAGTTCTACCAAAACCAGTCAAAATGACTGGTCTTTAAAAGATATGTAATAATAGAATATTTTTATATTTATTTATTTATTACTATCTTACAAAAGGAATATGGGGCCGAATATGTCTTTGAAAATATTATGTATTTAGTGGTAATCTTCCAGCTTTAGACCCTCCTTTTATTTTTCCCAACTGGATCTTGTATACTTTCATTTTCGTCTTCAGAACTTGAAGGCACAGAAACACGTCTTCTTTTACGTAAATTCGAAATACTTTTTAATTCACTTTTCGTGGACTCCTGAACATTTTCTTCGTCTCTATAATCTCATTATTACTATTTATCCTATTGTTACTATTTAGCCCCCCCTAAACGTAACATTTATTCTATTTATTACTATTACCACTGTAAAGTTCAATTTCATTTTCTTCTGATTTCCTGCTTTCATGCTCACACAATTCCTCATCCTCGAATTCAAAGATTTTCAATCGTGTTGCCATTTTAACTATGTTACGTTACATCGCAGCTATGTTTATGTTTATGTTGTGGCGCCAAAATAAGACGTTGCGCAAAATATCAATAAATTTATCTAAATATCTAATAAACAATTTCGGGTTTGGTAAACAAATTATGGAATACTTTTCTACTTAGAGAAGTACCAGTCAAGATGACTGGTATTGGTACAAGTAGCCATGATACAAAACTATTTTGATTCTGAAAAAATTAAACAAAAATAAAATTCATTATATAACTCCTTTAGTTATCGCTGTAAAAGTCATTACATTATTGCGGGGAAAAAATGTAACATGAAGTAGGAATTTCAAAATAAAATTTTAAATCCAGTCATTTTGACTGGTCTGGTAGTTCTAATGTTAACTTCCGTACCGTATGTTCAGTAACACATGGTGGAAATTTACCGTTGCAGCTGCAAGTTGCTTCGGCTAAAGAAGCCCGCACTAATCGTATGGATAATCTATCCCGGTAAAATCAGTTGGATTTTTCATATGTTGTATCATGATCTACTGAACAAAAGATGTAATGGGTACAAAGCTCAACAATGGACACTTATCGAGTTATAATCAGTCAAACATGACAAATTCGAGCTGCCGAATACTCAAATCTTGGGAAGTATCTGTTTTCTGGAAAAATGTTTGAAACAAAAATAGTAGGGTTTCAGAAAATCTGTTAGGTGGTGTCATTATTTTTGAATTTTGAATGACCTTGAAAAGGTCTGCGAACATAAATCTTTCACAAAAATCTTTGCGTGTCACAATAGAGATAAGGACCCCACGGTTCGTCACTTCCGTAGTATTTTTTAACTCCAAACCCTCTCTGCTGTGTGTGTTTGTGTGCGTGTGTGTGTGTGTGTGGACAAATTAAAAAATGATCTTATTATGTATTACTCATTTGGATTCTGTTGTGGTGGTCTCTGATTTGAGTGTTCGGGCAGCTCGAATTTTTCATGTTTGACTGATTATAACTCGATAACTGTCCATTATTGAGTTTTGAGTATACCGAACTTCGCGGGATCGTCACTCCCGTTCCGCTTGCTCGCGACGATACTCGGGGCTTTGACGATGTTATAAAGATAACACCGACTATTTAAAATAAGTTCGGCTCCTTGGAAGTTAACACTGTATATATATTTCAAAAACTTAACAAGATACAATAAGACGATGAGGTTCGAGGTAAAAGTAAAGGTTGTTTCGGTTCGAGCGATTTTCGTGATCTGCTTTTCGATGTCTCGTCGTGTATAAGGTCGGCTCGGCATCTTACGTTATTGGTGGTCTTAAAAATGGATGGGGATGATAAAGTGATTTCTATTGGTGAGTGGATGGTCCCTTTTGGTCGTAGCAGTAGGAGCGCTTCGGTAAAACTATGTTTAGGCTATGGAAATTATTAGGTGCGAATGATATGGGAAAACGATACAGAAAGTAAAGTGTTGCTCATACATAAGATTGCCCTTCAATGGTTCGTGGTTCGCTCTCGAGACGGTCCGAAGTAGTGTCCGATGACACCCAAACTCTGGGACCGTCGCGTCGCACAGTGGGGTATTTGCCCGATTTCAGCGGCCACAGCTAGTTCAAAATTCGCTCAATATTGAAACTGCTGTAACTTTGCCAAAATTTATCCAAATTTGATGAAAAAACAACTATTTTAAAGCTTGAGATTTCTACTTTTTGTACTGTATGCCGTTTTTACTAAAACGGATGTTTTAAATGCAAAATTTGTCCATAAAGAGGAGCGTATCAGATTGTAAAGATTGCAGCTATTTTTCAATCAAGTACTGCGGATTATAATCAATATTTTAACGTTAATCGTCTATTTTATGTACACTATCAAAAAGTATAATCATTTACAATTAAAATATCTTTTTAAAATAGTTATCACAAAGAATAATCTCCGTTATTTATAATAGTATGGAAAAATGTTGTGAACAAAATTTGCACGGTTCAGAGGGGGGCATGTTGTGGCACAAACATTTTCTGCGTGGGTGGAGGCATAGAGGAGATTTCAAGGTCACCTTGATTTTTTTAAACAGAATGTCCTTTTTTTATACAATAGATCGATAGAGTATCGAATTCTGAGTATAAAAGTGTTGACCTTCGTATGTCCTAAACCTAATAGTCAACGAGATATTATCAAAAGAAGAAAGAAAATTATTTCGTTAATATCTCGTTAATTATTACATGTGAAGGTCAATACATTTTTACTCAGAATTCGATAGTCTATCGATTCATGATACAAAAATTAGGTCTTTCGATTTAAAAAATCGAGATCACCTTGAAATCTCCTCTATGCCTCCACCCACGCAGAAAATGTTTATGCCACAACATGTCCCCCTCTGTACCGTGCAAATTTTGTTGATAACATTTTTTCATATTATTACAAATAAAGACAATATTCAAAGTGGACATAGTTATTGCACCACCCTGCATATTATTTAAATTTCATGTGTATACTGTTTTCTTATTTTAGTGTATATTGTGTGTTTATTATTATTATTTAGTATTTACTTAAGTAAATACGAAAATATAGCGAATGCGAACATGCAGGATGTGAGAAATGCTGCGATTTTCGCGCCCGCGCGATGACCATTTTTCCGTAAATCAACTATAAAACACGGAGTCAGTCGTAGTCAGATCCAATTTTTCTTGCATCTTAATCAGAAAACTTCAAAGAATACAGTGGCACAGAAATAAACACCGGAACGCACCCGGAAGCATAACGAAATCATTACCAAAGTCTTAGAATCATCAAAAAAGTGACTCATCATTGGTTGTCTTTAAATATTAATAATTACAAACATGTATATGGTACAAAAGTGAATTTCTCTTAAAAGTATACCCTATACTTAGCTAAAAAAACTTCTATAAAACAAAAATCTGTTAGTGTATATATAAGGTAACAATTGCTAATAGGTGAATTCGTTGAGAAATGAAAGCGGGTTAACGGAACTTCAACTTCCGACAAATTTCAGTGCTTAATGGATACATGAATGGGAAAACGAATGATGGGAGATTGTTCCTCAGACTTTCAACTAACTCAAGCCACAAAAATTTTACAATTTATGTAAAATTTTTTAAATTGAATTTTGACCGCTGATATCGGGCAAATACCCCACTGTGCATCGCGTCGAGTGTTTCGGGTTATTTGAACGGACCGTGTCTAAATAAATATCTCACGTTCGGTCTGCACGAGACCGAACAGCTACAACATATAAAAAATTCAACTGATTTTACCGGGTAGATTTTCCATATGATTAGTGCGGGCTTCTTTTGAATTCATCTCAACAATAGAACCTATTTTATGTGTAAGTAAATGCGTTCATCTCCTGAACCATCCTCATAGAATGTGCTGAAGGGTGTTTGTTCTGCTGCGAGGGGGAAAGAATGTAACATACTTAGTTAGACTTAGTAAGACATATTTCAGTTGTACCTGTAATTTCGTTGAATTGTTGGTTTAGTATAATTAATGAAATTGTTTGTTATGGTACGACAGGTTTATATAGCGGACGTCACGGGCTACGCGATAGTCGTTTATCATCATGCGACCGGAAAATTCTGTCGGGTGACAGGGGGCCCACTAAACTACGATCCCAATGCAGTCACTTTGACGATCGAGAACGAATCTTTTCAACTCGTAGATGGTCCCGCCGGCATGGCCTTGTCTTGCCTAAGCGAGAGGCTTTACATGAGCCCCTTGGTGTCCTACAACTTAGTCGCCATCCGTCAAAAGGATCTTGACGGAACGTGCGGCGACACACCAATGAAAAAGTAATTATGTCCTCGATTATCTGCATGAATCTTTGAAACCTGATGAAGGTCTAGAATTTAGAGCTTCGTCTAGAGTCTAGAGTCTAGACATTGGTTTGTAACCGGTGTTCCGCGAGCTTTTTGCATGTGTTTCGCGAAATTCCGCGAAATATCTATCTATCTATACAGGGTGTCCCAAACTCCTTCAACAGCCGGAAATGGAATGTTCCTGACGTCATTTGAAGTAACATTTTCCTTTGCAAAAATGTTATCCACGGCTTTGTTTAGGAGTTATTAACGAAAAATACGGACCAATCAGAGCGCGACCTAGACGCGAGTTGGCACCAGTGTCGCCAGATGAGGGGAGTCACGGTGAGATGATGTACCCCCCCTCTGATGACGAGAGTAGAGTAATAGTGGCACGTTGCGCGTGCGCGGCGCAAGACTGTGCCGTAGACTGGACTGGTCATCAGAGAGGGGGTATTTGATTCCCCTCGATTGCTGGCGACCTGGCAACGCTGATTACATCTAGTCTGGTCGACAGAGAGGGGGTACCTTGTATTTCCCTCGAGTGCTGGTTTGGTCACTTTCTGGCGACACTGGTTGGCACAGTCGGCCCGGCGCACAGTGGGCCAGATCGACGCGCTAGCTGTTCATGAGCTAAAAAATCGAAGTCCTCATATCGATTTTTAACGAATGTACAATGTTTCTTAAATGTCCATTACATTCAAAAACGATAATATTAATTAAAGTTATTAAAAACTCTCGTTACAATAAGCGTTCAAAGATCAAACTTTTTCAGATACGATTTATCACCAAAAAAATTCCTTTTCTTCATAACGATGTCCTGGAAAACCTACTAAATATTAAGTGCCCAATTTGTTTTTGTATGAAGAATGTATATCTATGTTGAGAACGCACCAGGAACTAAACATTAATGTTCATAATTTGTTATAAAAAAAAATACTTAGTCAACCAAGGAATACCGTCAAAGTTTTTCACCTTTGACAAGGGATAAGTTAAAAGTGTTATATAGTGTCGTGCTCTAACAAAGTGGAACATTTTCAGCAACGTCTCCTCTAAAAGATCCTGCGAATTTCACATCCAAATCGATCCAAACTTGGAAATTATGATGGTTTAAAGCGTCGCGTGTCACGCAATTCCGCGGCGAATCGCGTTGCGCGAGACGCATTGACGACCACTCAGCAGCTCTTAAGAGTGTAAAGACCTAACCCAGACCTATCTTATGAAGTTTTTAGATTATACGACCATTGATAAACATTCGAACTTATTACTAGCTCACAGTTGAATCATTTGTATTTGAGTGATTATAGTAACAGCATCGTAGTATAGCATCAGAGCACTTTTTCCATATTAAAGACCTGTATTTTACCATTGTTAAGAGGAATTATAGTATAGATTTTTGTTTATTCATAGATAAACAGAGTTATAAGCAGAAAATCCGCATGATCAATCGAATATAGTCAGGAATCTTGTTTGAATTTTTGTAATTTTTTAAATAAGACAGTAATAACACATTTTTGTTATTTCATTAAATATAATAAACTTCATTCATTCAATAATTATGAATTACTCTTGTTTGAATGCCTGAATAGCCAGTTTTCAAATATTATTCATTATTCACACGAGTTTACAGACATTTCCGGTGATGTAACAAAAAAATGTTTCCTACAAAAAGTAATCAGTCTTCTACAAATCTCAATACAAAAAATTTCAATAATTTCTTTTTTTTAATAAAAATGGTGTTTACCTTCATTATTTATTTATAACTATATATTTTTTATTCAATAATATTATAGCTGATGCCAAGGCGAATCCGACGATATATTTAATGTGGTCTTTATGTTTCGAAATAATGGTGAAATACGCGTGAACAGCTAACGCGCCGATCTGGCCCACTGTGCGGCGCGCCAACTGTCTATTGGCCTACTTCCGGCTGTTGAAGGAATTTTGGGACACCCTGTATAAATAAAAATGTAAATGTTTGTTTGTTCATAATCTAAGATCTTCGAAACGTAGAAATCTGGGGTTTGATCCATTAGACGCAGCGCTCCTTGGGGAAGGTTTTAGGAGAATCCGCATTCGAAAAAGTCCATTCGTTCAAAAGTTGTCACGTGATTAATGACCAAAGCCGATTTTTTCGCCCTCTTTCTTCGGCACGTTTCTGCTTATAACTTTTGACTGATAGCACCAATATTCAATTTGAGGTACTCATCGGATTCAGCTCGCCGAGTTCTTTCAAATGGCCACTGATCCGTTTCTGTAGGTTGCATAGTTTAGGAGTTATAACACAAAAAGTGTGCGTTTTCCTTAAACTTTTTGGTTTACCGACTTTTTAAACAGCTGTAGCTTTTCAACGGTTGGTTTTAGGAAATATCTGAGACCACCTTGGCGATTGGAAATTTAATTCTCTACAACTTTCATATTTGCCACTTTTTTCTTCGACGCGATCTAAGGGGTCATGCAAAAAACTATATAAACTCGAAAATGTTGATAGTTTTGCTTTAAGGTATTTTCGGCCGTAACTGTTGAACCGTTTGTCGGAAATAAGTTTTGGGCAAACAGGCTTAGTTAGCGTGCAAAAGTCTACAAATTGAGTCCAACAGTTTTACAGAAGTTAGAAGCAGAAATCCAGACTGAGCCACAACAGCGCGTGGCCGGGTACAGCTAGTATTGAATATATTTGATAATATATTTTCTAGAATATATTTATTTCTAGGGATGTTTTTGTTTGCTTTTTGAATCATTAATTTTGGTGTTCCGCAAATTTTTCATATAATCACAAGTGGTCCCTGACTTCAAAAGGGTTAAGAACCACTGGTCTAGACAGAAGCTCTTCTTCTTATAAATTTTTAATTCCGCAAAAGTTGGAGTGGTGATCCATGTTTGTTTATTTCAGCTACCCCCACATTCTGCCTAGTCAGTCAATTGCCAAAGCGACGTCACGTACGGGCGCCTTATTCTTCTCACTCGTAGGTAGTACATCGATCGCATGCTGGAACGAGCGTCGGCCTTTAGTGCGAGATAATATGGTTAGTAAAACTAGAATAATTACTAAAATCAAACACCAGAAAACGTTTGGTCCAATACTTTCTTACAAGGACTGTATCGTCGAATAATTTACAGGGTATGTTGATAACACGGTTTTCAAATTGCAGATCATAATCGCTAAAGATTCCAAGCGGCTACAGTTCGTCTCCGGCTTGAAAGTGAAACACTGTGGGACCGAAGAACATCTGTGGGCTTTGTCGAACAGATTTCAAAAATATGGGAACAGTGACATGAACTTTACAGAAGTCAATTTTCGAATTCTGCGAGGAACTGTGTCAAATTTGATAACCGACACGCCCTGCATTGCGCCATTTGTGTTATGATAAACTTAATTGCCACGCGGTCACGAAAATGCCCTGCTTTTTAACGTACACTTCGCTTAGTGCTAGTGAGGTACTTAAATATTCTAAATGAAGAAAACCATTGAATTGAAAAAAAGCTAAAACATTGCAATTGTAATTTAAAGAAAAGGACATGTTTCAGTTAAAAACATCGCATGAAAAAATGGCTGCCGCGGTCATTATTACACCGCACAAAATGGAATTGAACAAATTTGATCAATAAAAATACAATAAAAACGTATGCAATAAGCTACAGATTAATTAATTTCACTAATTCTTTTACGAAGTCTTGAAGAATGGATATTTCTTTCGTCACAAAGAAAAAATCATTTGAAATCGTTTGAAATTCTAAATTCTCGCGAGTCCGTGTGAAATTCGACGATTTTCGAGTTCGAAGCGATACCTCATTAGAGAAACCGGCGCCGAGAAAATTGCCCCTCACAATTAGAGTGAGCCCCGCTCTACCCGATTGGCAACTATCAATCATCCTCTCCGCGTTCGCTCAAATCGCTTGCGCAATCACGTCGTCCCGACAAAAAACTCTTCCTCGGCTTGTTGACATTGCGCAATCGTTACCCCGCTGACCATAAGTATCCTCGCTGACCGAGAAATTGGATCAGTAATTTCGCAATGACTCCGGTTTGACTTTATGCAAAGTAACGAAGCTGGCACCCGGGGCTCCCGGAGCATTATCAAGCTTAGATCACCGGGCGAGATTCAAGATTGTCCCTTCGGGCTCCTCGATCTTAGGCTATATAAGAGGCAAGCTCGGTAGGCTAGCCGCTCAGTGATTATTTTCAAATCCTTACAGTACTTTCTCGCAAATTAATTTATTAGTTGTCTCCTTCATTGCCTTCGCTTCTTTAGCACCAGAGAACTATCGACTAATAAATATAATTATGACAAAACTGCAATTATTCAGACTTCATACAATTTTTATTGTAATATATGTGCATCGATATACCGCGATAGAAACCACGGGTGATATGAAAAACTCGTAGCTTCTGAAAGAATGCACGAACGAGTTTAATTTCGATTGCTCGCCGCGCCGATGTGAATAGTGATCAGAAATTAATTAGGTAACGTAGAAGACCGCGCAGCTCGTAACGAAGCAGGAAAGGCAATGCTCTCGCCCAACGCTAATTTGCAGGTAACTACCATACTGCGTATGTTTATTCAAACGTACACTTTCGAACAGTTTGTTACGCAGAGGTGGGGTTAAGAAGTACTGTGGGGTCATGTCCTGTTAACAGTCTGAGAAAGATCATGATTTCTAAACATCTCTTCTGGAAAAATGAGTAGACTTTCTTTCAATTAGTTGAATATGAATTATTTGTAGCAATTTGCACAGTGAATTAAATATAAATTAATTACAATATTTTTTTAAGAGAATTTAATGTATTTACCGCTATGCACCGACGCCCTGTCCGTCTTATCCAAAGGTGCCAAGTTTGCAATCACTCCTAAATCCATTCCAACAGAAGACATCATCAGCCAGGTTGAGAATGCCATATACAACCTCCCGCCAGAACAAGCAAACGAGGTAAGAAGGCTCACCACAAATGCATTAAAAACGGCGAAACCTCCCAAATCCAACCTAACCAAAGGTGAAATTAAAGCCCTTCAAAACATCAAACAACGCAAAGACATTCTCGTTCTACCAGCAGACAAGGGAAACGCGACAGTAATCATCAACAAGGACGAATACATCCAAAAAGCTCGTGACCTACTTGACGACGAAACCTACAGGACAATACGCAAAGACCCCACAAAATCATTAGAGAGAACAACCACGGTCATAATCAAACAAGCTAAACTCCCCGAACATATACAAAAATCCATCCTTCCTAAAGAATCCAAAGCACCCAGACTCTACGGTCTTCCAAAAATACACAAACCCGACATCCCACTCAGACCCATAGTCAGCACTATTGGATCCCCAACCTACAACCTAGCCAAATTCCTGACATCCATCCTCAAACCCCTCACAGGTAACACTTCCAGTTACATTCAAAATTCCTCCCATTTCATACATAAGATACAGTCCATCCGAACACAACCAGAAGACTTACTTGTCAGTTTCGATGTAAAGTCCCTCTTCACGAATGTCCCAATCAGTGACAGTATTAATATCATCAAAGACAAAATACCCGAAAACCTAATACCTGTAGTCCAACACTGCCTTACCTCTACCTACTTCCTCTTCCATGGCACCTACTATGAACAAGTATCTGGAGCAGCAATGGGATCACCCATCTCTCCCATCATTGCCGACATCTATATGGAGCATCTAGAGAATCAAATTCTCAACGAAGCACCCCTAAAACCAACACAATGGTTCAGATATGTAGACGATACTTTCGTAGTATGGAGCCATGGTAGAGACACGCTTAATAACTTCCTCGAATACATAAATTCACTACATCCCAACATACAATTCACCATGGAAATAGAAGACACAAACTCCTCTCTACCTTTCTTGGACGTACTGATCACTAGAAAACCGGATGGATCCCTTGGCCACCAGGTATACAGAAAACCCACACACACCAATAGATATTTACATGCATCCTCCCACCACCATCCAGCCCAAAAGAATTCGGTTATCAGTTCCCTCATAAACAGAGCCATCAGCATCAGTGAAGAACGACACTTACCCCAAGAACTTGATCACCTAAGGACCACATTGTGCCAAAATGGTTTTTCCAAACAAAAAATCAACCGCACCATAGACCGACTCACGAAACCGAGAGACAAACAGACCACGCCCGACAACAACAGAAATTATACAACCACCTTCCTGCCGTACATACAGGGTACAACCGATCGTATTAGCAGAATTCTCAAAAAACACAACATCAAGACAGTCTTCACCACACACACAAAAATAGGACAGATACTCACCTCCCCCAAGGATCCCCAGCCGCAACTATCTACGCCAGGGGTATACAAAATCCCGTGCTCATGCGGTAAAGTTTACATCGGCGAAACTGGGAGGAGTGTGAGCACTCGACTCAAGGAACATGAGCGATGCGCCAGGTTAGGCTACATTCAATCAGCTGTGGCTGAACACCAGATAACAACAGGACACACCATACTTTTCAATGAAGCCAAAGTTTTAGCCAGAACTAAGGGATATTTTCTCAGAAAACACCGGGAATCATTGGAAATTAAGAAACACCCTAATAACATCAACAGGGATGCAGGTTACAACCTGAGTCCAATATGGCACACACTCCTCCCAGTTTTTTAATTGTTCGGCCGCCCAATTAAAAGTCTACTTTGATTGGTGCTCACTGAACCAGAACATGAGCAACCTCCACTATATAAGTGGAGCACAAATCAGGCACACACCAGTATCAGTGTGTCTTCCGACCCCCTGATGAAGCTAGCTGCAATGCTTGCGAAACGTTGGGAAATCTCTTCCTTTAGGACACGGCTTACACCCGAAAACCTCAACAGAAATAACTGTATGATGCCGGGCCGTGAAAGCCTCAAATCTCTTATAGCTTTTTATAATTGTACCAAACGACCTGATTTTTTATAATCGATTAGAAGCATTGGTTTGCGAAATGATATGCAAAAATTATAATTTACAAGGTTACATGCAGAAATAAAAATGGCATTTTTAAAGCTTTTTTACTTGAGTCCTTAATGAAAATTTAAAATATATGTTTTGTAGATCTATGTTAATTATACACGTACTGAAAATTTCAGCGAAATCGGTTGACGCAGGAAAATACGACACGCATCGAAAGATGGACGATTTTGTGGATTTTAAGCAGAAACTGATCAAAAGTCGTGTAAACCTACGATTTTCACAATTTTAACAGCTTGTAGCTCGTGTATAACTACTATAGATCTACAAAACATATATTTCAAATTTTCATTAAGGGCCCAAATAAAAAAGTTTTAAAAATGCTTTTTTTATTTTTGCATGTAACCTTGTAAGTTGTAATTTTTATAAACCAATGCTTCTAATTGAATATAAAAAATCAGGTCGTTTGGTACAATTATAAAAAAGTTATTCTGCTTTAAAGGGTGTACTAATACTTTTTACGCTCACTGTATGTACTTGTACATAAGGCACCAGTCTAAAAAAGAAATTAATTAATTTAAAAAAAACAACTCCTACACCCGAGGTTTTTTCAGATTGTTATCCAGGCACAACACCCCAATAGATTGAAGATAAAAGAGTTTGATTGACTGTTTATAAAAATGGTTATGTTATGCTTATTTAATTGACGTGCACAGTCTGCCGGATCGATCGTTAATGCGATTTAGCTGTATTGGATGCACTGATAACGGGGCAGGTGGGGGCCGTTGCATATAAAACAAACAACGGCAAGAAAAGCTACCGCGCGCACAGAAAAACGTTCGTTTCTGCTTTCTCGGTTCGGTTGGATCGTTCAAACCGGCGAACGGTCCTCGAGTGTCAGTTCGCGGGATTAAATAATCCTGGACAGTGGTGCAAATCGCTCCCGCACAGTGTTTATCTCTAAAGATATCATTTCTAACAATCTTAACTTTTCAACTAATTTTTTATTCGCACAATCGAGATAAAGAACTTCGAGCACGGAATTTTCAATTTAGAAATTTGTGTTAGAACACGAAACAGCGGATTTCAATTTTTATTTTAGCCTAATAATACAATCTCTAATCGGTTCAGTGCTTAACGTAAAAATGCAATAATGTAACCTCTAACTTCTAACACAAAACACCTAAATCTCGATTTTTATTTTGTATAATACAATCTCTAATCGGTTTAGTATGTAACATAAAAGTGCAATAATTTTGTGACACGTTATTATGTGTGTGTGTATAATAAAATAGTTGTAGAGTTGGCACTATTGTCAGTGAAGTAAACTTCACGGAGTGGAGAAACAAGGAAGGGTCTGTCATAATTTATGTGTCTAACAGCATGTTCCTACTTCTAAGATAAATAATAATGAATTATACAATAATTTTTAGTACTTCAACATCTGAGTGGACGTTTATTATTGACATGACTGCGAACGTAATTGCGAATATTTATGCATTAATAGCAGATACAAGATAATAAACCAATAATTATCGAACAATTCAATTAAATGCTCTACTGTAACGTTGTTAAATTTTTAAAAGAATATTACTTCGCAGAAAGATACGCATTATGATTTAAAAAATGGCGTAGTTTCTTCCGGCAAGTGCGGCGAATAATCGCGGGAGTCGAGTGAATAAATTAACTACATATTACTTTCTTTATTTGCAAGATTCCACGGGCTCGAGGCGTTTCGAAGAGGAAGCGGCTCGCGAAACCGAAAGTGTTCCCGATTTCCGGTGGAAAGCGGCATTTATGTTAAATATCGAGCGGTCTCGCGTCATTTGCGGGCCGAGTCATTGGAACCAGAGTCTATCCGAGGTAACACGGATCATTCTAATCCCCCTCGAGACCAGTTCGACGGCCGTGAGCTTGAATTTTGCAATCGAATCGCACTCTCGAAGATCTTGGCCGTGTAATTGTCCTTTCATTGCAACCAATTGCTCGTTGTTCCCTGTAATTTTGCGCACGGGTGAAAGCACACGTGCCAGTCACTCTCCGGAAGCTGAAAATCATTTGTCGCTGACAATTTACGATCATCCATCTCTCGCTGTCAATTCGCAATCATTAATTACGACGCTGGTGCACGATTCCCTTGAATGTTTGCGTATTTTATGCGGATTTTATGCATTTATGGCAAAAATGGGTACGTACAAGTTAAAACAGCGGAGGTATTAAAAAGATTTAAGGCCGCCAGTGTATTAGTTTCACCTTAATAAGATAATTAAAAGAAGAATGAATTTGTTATTTGACTCAGTGTCTTGCAATCAATGCAAACATCTTTTATTTTGCATAAAGATCCGCAGTCTAGTTATGACTTATCATTGGATATGGTGGATTTTAAATTCTTAACTAAATTCTGAACAAAAATCGAAGAAAAAGTTATTAAACGAACAAACACGTTTCTACTTAGCTTCTTGCAACTGATCCAGAAAATGTTTTTGTTGTAGAATAACAATTTATGAAGGAAAATAAAACGAAAAGACAGTCTACTGATTTATGATAATGATATTTAAATATCCAAGTTCAGATCCAAATTCGTCAAACAAATGACTAGATTGTTCCTACTTTTAAAGACAAAGATGTTCGCTAACAACCAAAGCTGTTAAACCTTAACTAAACTAATGTTAAAAAATTTTAGTCATACCTTTGACAAGCAGTTTAACGAAGTAAATTCTGGATTTTACGCAACTCATTTTGCAAATGTATAAGTCATTACGCTTCTCAAAGACTTGGTAATTATATAAGACGCCCATTTTGGCATACATATTCATGTTGCGGTGTCGAAGCAATTGACTAGCACTCGCTTGTAGGCGAGTCAATCGCTCGCTTCCTGATCGCTTTTTCCAATCGAATTTGGCTCTAGCCGCGATTACATAATCGGTGGACGAGTCCGAGCCCTCGATACACCACCGGATCCACGGTTTCCCTAATCGGGAAAAAATTCTACTCTGGTTACCGCAGCTATGTTATGAAATTGCACCTTGAATGGCAGCGCGGTATAATTAGTTACGTCGTAACGTTTTTCCACGACACTTTCTCGAAGAGTCGATTGCGTCCTCTAACCTGTTAATCAGGGAAGACGAGTTGACTCGTCACATCCGTCACTCGGATTCGACGTTGCCTTTCGAAGAATTTTCTGCCGTTTATTCGCCTAATGATTCGACTTTTATGGTCTACTTTCGGAAAACTGGAACGAAGAGAGAACCTTTTCTGCCATCTTCGCAGCGATGCCAAGTCAAATGGTTGCACAATTAAATTTGGTTTTTCGAGCACTAATCTATTTGTTTGCTTCGTACATTATTACAGACGACAGACGCGTCATTCTCATTGGTTCTATTTTTATTAGGTACTCGTTGATTACACTGTCCAACATCAAATTTGTTCCACAACTATTGTTGGGTGGTACTTATAGAGTTTTTCGCGCTGATTCCGCATCTATTCTTAATTTTTTTCCTAGACGCACAGTTTTTGAGAAACATGACTGAAAAAAAACATATTTTTCAACATATAATTCTCAAACATTAAACAATCACTAAAGGCGGAGAGACACCACTTTTGCACCAATTTTTGAGGATATTTTTCAATTTATCTCAAAAAATAAGGGTCCAGCGGAAAATCGAACTATACCACGCGATAGAGCAGACTTTTATCTTGAGGAAGCACCATTTCAAGTTTGCATGGTCGACGTTTTTTTCGGACCAGAAAGCAAAATATCTTCGCCCGACATGAGTTGCCAGTGGCAAGGTGGCGTCTCTCTATCTTTAATCATTGTTTAAACATGTTTAAACAATCATAATGTATTTATATTGGATATCACTGTATTCGGGAAAGTCTACAGAATCTTTTGCTGCAAAGAACAATTCAATATCTTTTATAATAACATCACAATATCTGTTTAAAGTTGAAAAATATGTTTTTTTTCAAAGCCATGTTCCTCGAAAACTGTGCGTATAGGCGAAAAATTAAGGACAGATTCAGAATCAGCGCAAAAAACTCTATAAGAAGGACCCTACAGTAATAAGGGAACATAAAAAAAGTTGAAATTTGTTGGACAGTGTTATAAATATCGGGTTGAAATTTATTACAATTTTTGTGGACTCTGCTTATTGTCCATTAAATGGTCTATAATAGGCTTTGAATTAATTTCTTCTATTTTGACGAATTTTCCATTGATTGCAAAAGAGGGATGAAAGATAAGAACATTTTTAATAAATTTGAGTGGCTGTTTGAATGGTACTATGCATAATATATTGTAAAAGAGGATTCAAAGGTAAGAACATTTTTATGGTGCAGTAATAAATTTTATTGGCTGTTTGAATAGTATTATGCATAATAGATTGTAAAAGAGGGATGAAAGATAAGAACATTTTTAATAAATTTTATTGGCTGTTAGAATAGTACTATGTTTAATAGATTGTAAAAGAGGGATGAAAGATAAGAACATTTTTATGGTTCAGTAATACATTTTATTGACTGTTTAAATAGTACTATGCATAATACAGGGTGTCCAAAATTCGTGAACTTCCTGAGAGGGGGTGGTTCCTGAGACCATTTCAAGCGACATTTTCCTTTGAAAAAATGTTATCCGCGGCTTTGTTTAGGAGTTATTAATGAAAAACACTGACCAGAGCGCGATCTAGACGCGAGTTGCCACAGTCGGTCAATAGACAATTGGCGCGCCGCGCCGGGCCGACTGTGCCAACTCGCGTCCAGGTCGCGCTCTGATTGGTACGTGTTTTTCGTTAATAACTCCTAAACAAAGCCGCAGATAACATTTTTGCAAAGGAAAAAGTCGCTTGAAATGGTCTCAGGAACCACCCCCTTTCGGGAAGTTCACGTATTTTGGGACACCCTGTATATTGTAAAGGAGGGGTGCAAGATAAGAACATTTTTATGGTTCCGTAATAAATTTTATTGGCTGTTTGAATAGTACTACGCATAATAGATTGTAAAAGAGGGATGAAAGATAAGAACATTTTCATGGTTCAGTAATAAATTTTATTGGCTGTTTGTATACTACTATGCATAATAGATAACTATAATGTTTTATTGAACAGGAATATTTAGAGAATAAAACCATTTGCTGTGTCCTTTAAATAATATCAAAGAAAGAGTGAGAAGAAGATCATTGAAGAATTATTCTCATTTTCGCAGAGATGCCATGACGGTTAAGAAAAGGAGGAGTTTCGAACCGGAAGTCGGAGTGTATGGTCAGCGGATGAACCATTGGACGTCGATGAAATTACCGAAACGATCGAATGGCTATTACTATCTGTCGCCGAGTCATTCAGTCGTCTACAATTGGAACGATGCTGATACTCTGAGGTACAACCATGATTGTCTGCAGCGGAAGATGCTAAAATACCGAGGTCTACCCAGCACAAGTAAGTCAGTTATACAAGCATAATTAACTACTATGTTAATTTTATGAGCTACTAAACAGCGGCAGGAAGACTATCGTTGTCAGAAAATTTGAATGTTATTTACAACCATAAATTCCGCATTGGGAATGCGTATGAGACCGGAAACGACTGCGTACCGTTTCACCATGGTAAAATTAAAACAGGCCTTGCAGTGTAAAAACAATGGCGGCGACCAGTCAGTGTGTCCTCGTAAAAATATGATTATGGCTGGCCGTGATGCCGTAAAGAAAATTGTTTTCCGCAAAAGTACGCGCGCGCGTGCGCCATTGTTCGAAACATTTTTCTGTTTCTTCGGAGCTGCAAGAAGTGTAGTAATTTGACGTTATGCAATGCACATAGTTCTCTTGGATTTCGTGGCTCAGCATCGGCACGTGCTACATGTTGTTATTAAAACGTTATCGACCAATCTATCGATATTGGTGTTACACACGCGTAGCAAACGTACTTTCTAAACGTCTGCTGTCGTAAGCATACTGCGAAACTTTGTGCACACTCGCATTTTCGTAGGCAAATTTTCGTGCGAACGAAAATTGTGTCTTCTAGTACGGGGGTTTTCAAACTTTTTAAATTTTGAAACACGTAAACAAGAATCAGACAATGTATGTGCCACTGCGAAAGCATTTCGCAATTTCAAATCAATACGTTCCAAGCGTTTATAATCAAAGAATAAACTATTTTGTGTAAAAATGTACTATTAGTGGAATTTAGTGTGAAATGTGCAATTTGGAAATTCGAAAATAAATAATTATAAAAATATATTGTCCGATAATTGCAAATATCGAATTATTTATTCTTAAATTGTTAGCTTAAATGTATAATATGCAGGGTGTTCATTTGAAAACTTTCCAGCCGAATATCACGAAAAGTATGAAAGATATTAAAAAAGTGTAAAACACGTGTCCAAGGATTTCGAGGGGGAAAGAGGGGAACAGTATCAGTTTTTATTAGAGTGGCGTTTTCAAGGTCATTTGAAGGTCAACTTTGTTTTGTCAAATGGAAACCTATATTTTTTATTATAGGATCTTATTCTTATTATTATTATTTCGTAGGATACTTTTTTTTATCCGGGCACTTTTTTATCCACTTCCTTTCCCCTTCGAAATCCTTGGACACGTGTTTTACGCTTTTTTAATGTCTTTCATACTTCTCGAGATATTCGGCTGGAAAGTTTTTAAATGAACACTCTGTATAATATGTTTTTATATGTATACATACATGTATATATTATATAATAATATAATATGGGGAATATTTACATTTTTAGAAAGGTCAACACTTGATCGTCGAGACTATTTTTAGAAACATTAATTATTCAATTCAGAAGATTAGAAGATGAACTAACGAAGTTTCAACAAACTAGATTGCAATTTTTCGAAATTCGTGAAATCTGCATTAGCATACGCTTCCGTACTCTGCTTCCCACTGATTCTTCCAGGAATACCGCTGTAATTACAGTAGTAATTCCGAAGGAGAAAAAAAACCACGCGTGGATGACAATGAGGCAAATTGCTCACACTTTTCTGACGAACAATCGCGAGGACTGGCGCGAAAAGCTTTCACCGTAAAAGGTGGCGCGATTATCGCGGAATTTCCATTGGTATCTTCAGTCTTCAGCCTCTCTTTCGTTTTCTTCTGGTGCCCGCTTTCCGCGGTCGGCTCTATCGCCGCGGATCAAAGCAACCGAATGATTCTCACGAGATTAATGCTGGCGTAACGATGCGCCGATGCATTCGGCCGAACGGATTCCCTGTTTCGCAACGCGGCGAGAACCGAACGAGCGAACGATTGCCTGAAACCCGCTCCAAATATCGCCTGCCGCATCGTCTTCTCCGTGAAGCGGGATTCAGTGTAAATATTGTGAGAAAACGGGACCAGAATGTTGCCGCTCCGACGGTAATTATACGGTTACTTAACCGACTGTTTGTAAAGAAAATGATTTGCAACCGTGTGTAACACGTCTAATTACCGCCGGCTAATTGTGTCATTTATTCGGACTGCCTGCACATTATAGCAGAACGCTCACTTCTCTATTAACATCAACGCGATCCGAGCTAATAACGGGTTATATTAATCTATTTCAATCTGCTCTTTCTAATCGAGCTCCCACGAATCTAGTCAGCAGCGAACTGGATTCTTTGATAAGATTCTAGTTTTTAAACTGAGTCCTTGAGCTTGTAGTATTCTCACTTTGTTAATATTTTTCGAGTACGGTAATCTTGTACAGTAAAGTCTTGATTTTAGCCGGACGGAGCTGCACGATCTTAGATAGTTTGCCTACCCTCTCCACTGGGAGCATATCCGCGAGGTGCCAAGCAGTGTTTTGTGTAAATAAACATGATATGGGATCGGGTATATTTCTGTGAACCACTACTAATCCAATTATACAACTGCCTTATTTTTAATTATTTTTTTATGGGTCTTTCGTCAACTTATTTATGGCATTTAAATGACACTGTCCTTTTCTACGTTCGGCGCGGTCGGTGAGGTCACAAAAAAATCGTAGCCCTATGCGATCTGTGTCGGGATCTTTTCGTACATAATTGTAACTGAAACGTACTGCATCATTTCTCTACCCTTTATATCTCGTGTTGAAAAGCAATATTATAAAACAATTACTAGCTCACGATTTTCTGAAGCATGATTAAAGTAAAATAAAATGTGGAAGGACGGTGTGTTTGACAGTATCTTGGAACGTGCTCAGCAAAAGGTATGTCCTTTGGACTGCCGATAATTAACCTCGCTAACGGTACACTCTGAAATGTCATCGACTTTGCGAAACATCGGAAGACTCTTCTGCTTCCATTCTACCTGCACCATAATCTTTGCAATATCTTAATGTCTCACTTTCCTTTTTTTCGTCAAAGCCTAGAGGGGCCCCAGATGTCGTATTTGTTTGCTTATTCCGACGTCCATTTCAGTCGATAAAATTGCGAAACAGATAATTTTATGACTCCTCGAACGCGCAAATCTGTCCGCTACCACCAATTACCATTCTACCTCTCGTAAATAATCTTCAAGTCTTGCAAAATCGGCGCATTTTTACCTTTTTTTGGAACGATTCTTTCCGAGTTTTCCAACGTTCTTTGTTATCCTCCTGTTCTTCGACTTGGTTTGCATAGTGTCTTCTGTTTTCCAAGTTTTCAACACCTCTTTTATTTTTCTGCGATTGCCAACGTTTTTCAAAACTTTGATATCCCATTTTTAGTATATTAACGTTTCCGTTTCTTCAAACCTTTGCGTGGATGATCCATTTTTTTAACCCTTTGAAAGGAAAGGAAAATGTAAATGAAACGTGTTTTTATATGTATTTGGTTCTTCCTTTATTTATTTAAATCATATTTTTTAGTTAAAAACAAATATAAGTTCCACAAATATAGATTGCAACAAAGTTTCAGGGCTATATTTAATATAATTAGTAAACAAAATTGTTTAAAATAAGTAGTCAGGGAACTGTCCTTTGAAGTAAATTTCAAATGAAACACTTAAAATAGTAGGGAATTGTAACAAAATTGAAAAATAATTCGGAGTGCAAAGGGTCAAAGCGACTTTTTCTGAGTTTTTCGACATTCTTTATTACACGACAAACAAATCATTCTTCGAGCGCCGTTGTCATTCTATTTCTGAAAAATAAGCCTCAAGATTTGCGGAATCTTTAAGCCTCCCAAGCAACGAAGGACTTTCTTCAAGAAATTCAAGCGATTTTGTTCGTGTTTTCGGACATTTTCTGTACTCGTTCTGCTCTACATTATTCTTCTGCTCTGCTCGGGTGTTCGGATAGTAGGCGGCTCCCTTTTCCGCGATTTCGCGAGCACGAGACGAGCTCCCATAAGCCAGCCGCCAATGACCTATACCGCAGCCTCGTAACACGGACGAGAGGGAAAATCTTCTCCGAGAGAAGGGATTCGCCATTCTCTCCTTTCGTAGTACACCTAGACACACTTATGACCCGGATAGTGAATATGGCAGTCGGGTAACATCCACGGTCTCATCCCGAGCCGAACATCTCTATTTGACCGTCATCGTTAGTTAACGCGTGTTCCTCGTGGCCTACCCTGACAGCCAGTGAGCCTCGTCTTCCCGTTTCTGTTTCTCGTCGAAATTTCTTCTCCTTTTCTTCTTCTTCTCTCTGCTTTCCATCAATGTGAACAACCTTTCCGGGGAGCCAAGGAGTCAGTGGGTCACCTTGAGGAACACATTTACCCGCCTACGGAATCCTACAGGTAATCGCGCGAAGCTTTCGGGAATTTTGCAATCGCCATTCAAACGATCATCTTCTTCAATTTTTCTCGTAGTGCAATAATTCGACTGCCGGTTACTCTGAAAATTTTATTTTTTAATCATTTTAACACTAGGTTTACGGACCGCTACATGCGACTAGTGTACATCGCTTCATAAAAATAACAAGGATGCATCGAAATTTTTAGCCATTTTTTTGTGACAGGTCATTGCAGCCAAAGAAATAAATTTTTTGATACCTTTTTACAATCTCAATAATCGTAGATTACGAATATCAGAAGCTGCCATTTTGATGGCTCCCGTAAATCCAATGTTAATAAGTTGAAGACAATACAACAATTTGTCTATTCGTTTTTACCATAAACGTGCGAAATTTCTTCATCTGTGCACACATTATGTTATCTAAATAAATTCAGTGCTGTAATTTTTATGAATTATGCCAGTCACAATTTTGCTCGGTACCGTTAGTGTTAATTACCACGTTTTTATTAGCTCGCTTTTTAATTCTTACAGATGTTTCATTTTATTTTCATTTAAAATTAGCACAGACAAGTCGTGATTTTAAGTCTTGATTTTAACTCGCATTGTTTCCGTTTTTCACCGAAATAGATGATCTCTAATGGCGCGTAATGCGAAATAACGATGCGCAATCACGAAATTTAATCTGCGTAAACAATAGGGGATTGTTCGTAATTGTCGACGATGGAAATGGATGATCGACTTTGAATGGTAATTGTAGGCTTGTGCTCGTTCGAGACGACTTTTCTCAGATATCTCGGGCGAAAGTAATCACGAGGCTCGTCACCTTGAAAGTCGTTACACCGCAGTTTCGATCTCGAGCTCGTCGATGCGTTCGCTTTCCTTTAGAATTCACTGCATATCTTCCCGCGTTACATCTCTCGCCATGTGCGCGATAATTAAACGTTATTACCATTTCTCGAGCAGAGAATTATGCAAGCCACTGTTGAGATTACCGCTTAATTGAATTTTCAACACGCTCGTCCCCGGTAGCAATTTACTTCTGCACGTATAGAATCACCGAAACGATTTCGTTAATCGACTTCCGCTTTTGGGAATAAACGAATAAACGGGTGTTCTCCTTTCCAGGATTGCAAGGGTGCGGGAAGCGCCTTCTCATTTCTCAATAATGCAAAGATGGGGGTTTTCGGTAATCAAAAGCGCTAGATAAAAGATTAATCTAGACCGCTGTCTTTCTCAAAAGTTCTACTTTTGTGTTTACGAGGCATATTTTGTGGTTATTATAAAGCTGCGCATTAGCTATTTTCATAAAGCTGCAACAGTTATATGCTGCTGAATAATGCAAATACGCCTCGTAAACGTAAAAATAGGACTTTTGAGGAAGACAGCGGTCTAGATTGATCTTTTATCTAGCGCTTTTGGCTATTGAAAAAGCCCATCTTTGCATTATCGAGAAATGAGAAGTCGCAAACCGCACCCTTGCAATCCTGGAAAGGAGAATACCCCCTTAACTCGAGAATTCGTGCTATCAAAATTGCTTGCAATTTTTAACCATTTTTACCATGCTTATGTTAGCTTGCCGAGTTGTCGTTGTTGTTGTTGTATGCGTCAAATCTTGTAATCGAATTTTAAACCACTTCCCGATGAGCTAGACTAGCTAGAGACTTTAAACTTTAAACATAGCTCAGAACTGGATGACAATGCAACATTAAAAAACAAATTATGTAGTATGTCATCGCGTTTTGCGATTCCCACTGCGCGCGCCAGCGCTCCCTACTCCATTACGCGTTCCCACTCCACTGGCCCACTTCGCACCGAAGGAGCTCAGTGTGGTTGTGGTGTTTCGTTCATTCAGTTCCATTTCGGACAATTTCGGACTCCATCAAGAGACGTCGTCTCTCGGAGTATCCCCTCATTCTATCTCGCGTATTTCCATATCTTGCGTTTCTATATCTTACTATTTCATATCAGTATTACTATATCTTGGTTGCCATTTAAGAAGGACTAAAAAGTAGAAAATAAATAAATAAAAAAATATATAACAAAATCTTTTTAAAAACCACGCTTATATTAAAATGCACTAAGAAGGAGAATATAATCTTTTTAGATATTAGTTACTATAAATAAAAGCGTGGAGGGCTAAACTATATTGACGTAATCTTCGAGGGCCCTCCACGCTTTTATTTATAGTAACTAATGTCTAAAAAGATTATTTTCTCCTTCTTAGTGCATTTTAATATAAGCGTGGTTTTTAAAAAGATTATTTATATATATTGTTTTAATACTAAACCTATCATCACCGATCAAAATGACCGGTTCCAGATTTATTATTTATCATTATTGAAATAATAAAAATGATTTTATAAGAATTGATTGTATAAATATCTTTTATACAGCACGTATTATGATAGGAGGAATATTTTTATAAGGAAACATGTACCAGTCACTTGTAAGGCTCGGTAGGTTTAGTATTAAATGATTTACTTTCTGTCTCGCTTGAAAATTCTAATTCTAGAGTATAACTTCCAAAATTATCATTGAATTTGAGAAAGCGAATATCTAATTTTGACAATTCGCTTCTATAGACTGACTCAAAAAGTCATTCGACAATTTCAGACTCGAATTTATGTAGACAATAAATTTTAAAAAATAAAAGCGTTATTCCATTTTTTAAATGGTCCAGTAATTCTAGATAAAAATAAATTGATCGTCAGATAAAAATCAGACTACAGTGAAAATAATAATTTGACAGATTTCGTCAATGCATTAAATGTTCCTTTACAGTGTTTCGATGACAAAGGAAATTGTAATCAATGTCCGCAAGATGGCGTAATGGTAGCTGATATCCTTTTAAAATAAATGTCCGATCATGGTCTTCAGTGGTGTACTATACGCGTTGCATCTCGAACGAGAAAGAGCACAGGCAGAAGCGCATCGATAGGAAAGTAACGATAATTGTAGAATCGTGTCACGATATCGCCAAGTATGGTACACCATTCCAATCGCGTGTCGCGCCCGCCATTCTCTCGCTCCAGTGACTTTCATGGGCTCCTCCGCTACATCGAAAATTTATTGCAAATCGAATGAGCATCTGCAACCGATTATGCATCCAGCAATTTGTTATGTTAGCCTCTCATCCACTCATAAACCACTCGTAGAAGCTCAAGGCAATTTTTATTTTGTCAATGGATTCGGTATAAGTAACAATAAATATTTAGATGTTCGATTTTAGATTAATAAATACTAGTGGTGTGCGAGACCGGGTCGGGATTCCCGAAAATGTTCGGGTTTCCCGTTAATTTTTTCGGGATTTCTGATACTGTACGGAATCTTTTAATATTGTATTTTAGTCTTTATCTATGCTACAAGAGTCTTCTGTATAATTTCGTTTTCCAAAATATCGTAAAAACGAAATTATATAGAAGACTCTTGTAGCATAGATAAAGACTAAAAAACAATATTAAATGATTCCGTACAGTATCAGAAATCCCAAAGATTCACGAGAAATCCGAACACCCCCGGGAATCCCGAATATTCTCGACCCGATACGCATCTTCTCATCCCGTGCCAAGCATCGGGTTTCGGGATTTCCTGAGATCTCGCACACCACTAATAAATACCCAAAAATGAAAAATTAATAAATACTCATAGTTCCACATACAGTTACACGAATTAATATTCGGACGCTCTAAAAAAGACGCTAACTTTTTTAATATTGTACTATACGATTTGAACATTTTATACGAAACTAGAGCAATTAATTTACTACAGGATGTGAAAAGAAATTTGTTTAAAAAATAGCAATTGATCGGAATTGTAGAAAAAATACTAAAAGTTGTATTTTTCAACTTTTTTTATGTGGGCTTATATTGAAAATTTAAAAAGTACGTTTTGTAGGTCTGTGTCAATTATATGCACTGTGAAAATCGTGAAAATCTGCAATTTTTACCATCTTTAAACGTTTGTGGCTCATTGCAACGTCGTTGACGAAATTTTCAGAATACGTTTAATTTACACAGATTTACAAAACGTATTTTTTAAATTTTCAATATAGGCCCACATAAAAACGTAGTAAAATGCAACTTTTAGTATTTTTTCTACAATTTCGATCAATTGCAATTTTTTAAAAGATTTCTTTTCACATCCTGTAGAAAACTAATTGCTCTAGCTTTCCAAGAAAGTCCAAATCGTATAGTTCAATATTAACACATTATCGACCGGTGATTATTGCATAATTTTGAAAAATCTATGGTACATGGCTAAACACTTTTTAATGGAAGCTTCAATAGCAATAGCAGTTTTCATTGTCAACTAACAAGTCACCCTCAATAACGTTATCTAATACAATAGTTTTCATTTAAGATTGCAATGTAAAAGAAAATTTCTATGCTTTCTTTTGGTACAGCACAATTATCGAAAATCCTATTAATATTCTTCCGGTCGGTAAAGTGTTAAACAAGTAATCGTCTTTTTTAGTGCTTCCGAATATATATTCGAGTATTATTATATTATATTATATATTATTATATATTATATTATATTATATTATATTATATGAATTAATTCGAGTAACTGTAAATGCTCCACGGACTGGTCTAACATTTCAGATTGAACGTTCGAAATTTCAGTCCCAACGAGGAGCAGCAAACAGGCTGAGAATTGATTCGTCAGTTGATGGACAATCTCGCCGGAGGTGTTCGAAATATTATTCAATAGCGGTTGCACAAGTGGCTTAGCGAATTCGCCGTCGCCGCGGGGCACGTGGATCGCAACCGGGTCGCGTTGTTGAACTTCGATTGGGAAATCGGTCAGCGAAGGCCGTCGATCGCGCCGGAATCACTCCTACGTATCACACACGCATCGGAATCTCCTTTCTTTTCAGGTATGGCGAACGCGCTGCCGTGGCTGATGTCGATGTGCCTTCTCGGCGTGCAGCAGCTCGCCTCTACACCTGGAAGCAACGCGCTTTCACGCGATCTTGAAACAACAGACCAGAGGAGTGTGTCTCCGGGGTTCCGCTCGGTATGGATCGCTTTTCCCTTACGCAACACGCCGATGAAGATCAGCTTCCTGTCGTAACACAGTGGCGCACGGTTTAATTTACAGTAGCGCTTCACGGCAGCTACACTTACGCGTCCGCCGCTATCTCCTCGGATGAAACTGCAGAGCTAATCGTCGATTGCAACGATTAATGGATAATCCGTAGAAATCGATATTTTTTGCAACTTGTTCCTTAGAATACAGTATTATTTCCGATCATAGATGTCCCAACAGGGCCGGCCTTCTCTATAAAGGGGCCTGGGTGCAAGAAACCATTTGGGGCCCTAAATTTTTTGTAATGTAAAAAAAATTACAAACACGAACATATATTACTAATGCATGTTTATGTAATGCGTGATTTTGTTTTTGCTAATACATTAATTACTTCAGAAAAATTACATTATTTTATTTCTTGATCATGTTGGGGCCCTCTCAATCGCGGGGCCCCGGTGCATAGCATCCACCGCACCCCCAGATGGCCGGCCCTGTGTCCCAACCGTAACTGTGCAAAATTTATCCCCACATCAAGCGGTAAACACACTCAACGACCGACTTGGCGAAATATTCTCTAAAATCTATTAGTGGCACTACAATGGATTCTGCCTAAACTTTCTCGAGATATCTCTCTAAAAGACGTACACCTCGTTTTGTTTAAATAAAACATAATGTTAACTAGATAAAAATTTTGTTTGTCTACGTCTTAACCCTTTGCACTCCGAATTATTTTTCAATTTTATTTCCAACAACTCGTTTCAACAACGTTTTATTTGAAATTTACTTCAAATGTTGTTTACTAATTATATTAAATATAATTAGTTCTCATATAAATAGCTCTCAAACTTTGTTGTAATTTATATTTGTTTTAAACTAAAGAATAATAAAATTAAATAAATAATGGAAGAACCAAATACATTTAAAAACTCGTTTGATTTACATTTTTCTTTCCCTAATGTCGAGTCACACTCGACAAAGGAGTGCAAGGGGTTAAGAGATTCGACTACGTTGATGGTTTGAAGATTACATACACACTTTACCTGTACGTTTCGTATATACATTTCAAATGAGAGATTTTTTATTGGGACTCTATATTATGACATATTATGTACACACTAAACAGTGCAACCATATTTTTCATTCTTCTTGTTTTACAAAATGACAGCACTAAAGTGTCCTCACTTCAATTTGAAATTTGAAGTGCTCTGTTAAAGTCTGTTGAAGTCTGTTAAATGTTTCTATATTTTTGTCTGAATACTGTCCAGTCTCTCAGAAACTACAAGACTTTGATCTCGAGCCACGACGAGCTTCCCGGACACATAAATTGCCCCGGCCATGGGGAAGGTGCACCGACCTTGGAAAATTCGGTGGATAGATTGCTACCCACGACTCCGGAGTACAATAATCACCTGTACGGTTCGACGCCGGATTCGAGCAACTATTTTTCTCGGTCCTTCGACAGAAGTAGAGGTCATTCGAGGCCTATCGGAAGGAATCTGAATATATTCAAGACGGATCCTTATTCAGTGAACCAGCTCGAGACGCACGGGTTTAATTACGACCCGGGTCGAGATCACGTGGAAGATGATTACGTCGGTCCTGCCATGGAACTAGTAAGATGATTCTTGTATTGGGTTGGAAAGAAAGTTCGTAGTTTTCAAATTAACCCTTCACTGCATGATTTTTTTAATTGGGATGATGAAATTGAAAGAAGGTCAATTTTTGTGTTTTATTTAAGGGAAAAATATTTCAAAAAATTAAAACAACATTTTATCAAATGAGATAAAATGTGTAAAATAGTAAGAAAACACATTCTTATTTTACCATATACCAGGTTTGTTAACTGTATCAGATATGATACACTATGCAGCGAAGGGTTAAGAATCGAAGATAAACTTAAGGTATTTATTAATGTATTTATTCGATAACACCAGAAGTTATCTCGAAAATGGCAAAAAATAATAGAACAGAATGGAAAATATGTTATTGAATAAATCTATGAATAAATATCTGAATTTTACCTTTCAATTTTAATTTACAAACGCTACGAATTTTCGTTACAACCCAATATGTTGTTACTAGACTGCGGATTTGTATGCATTTACGAAGAAATTGGCTAGGTGAAATATAAAACAATGAAAAATTAGAAAGATCTAGAAATAGTGTTATGTTGTTTTCGGGTGTGATAGAACTATTAGGGGATGAAATGAATTTTTATTTAACTCCTGCTGCCCACAATCGCTGCTGGACATTTTTACTATGCATAAATATCCACAGTCAATCTTATGAAACATCTAAGCATATCTTTTATTCATAGAGACATTATAATTAGAGTGACGGTTTCATATTTTATTTTATAGCGATATGAAGTGTTGTTAGAACTAACAGGTCAATTGCTGAAACATGTTTGCAATAGATTTGTAAGTTAAAAACTTACGTGAGATTCTTATAGCAGATTGTATCTTTGGATTACTTCTATAATTCGATGGAGATGGAAAATTTTCTGACATTACAAGAAAGAGGAGTAAAATCGAAATGATCTCTTCACTTTAATAATTTTAATGAAGATCGTGATTTTCGCAGGTCTACGCCTGGTCCACTGTCGATTTTACGTACGACAGCGTCGAGGCCAGGGATGCAGCCATTTACGACGGAGACTTCATAGCGGAGAACAATTTACCTCTCGGTCTCGATGTTTGGAGAGAAAAGGTGTTCATCACACTTCCGAAGTGGAAGGATGGCATCCCAGTTACGTTAGCCACCGTGCCTAGGCACTCGAAGACGAAGAGCCCGAAGCTGAAGCCTTATCCCGACTGGAGTTGGCATCAACCAGGTTGCTATACAATTTTCTCAACATTACACACCTTCTGCAACCCATTTACGAAATTTCTGACAAAAAACAAATAGTACTTCTAGTCCACTTTTGCCGCAAAGAACGTTACAGTAGATGAAAATAAAATGTCCCGAATTCAACTTTCCGCTTCAAGAGATAATGTAACGTCAACAGGCTTTACGTAAATTCTATCCGTTAGAAAACGCGGGGGTCAATTACACTTTCTATTGTAAATAGAACGATTCCTTTTTGCCGCAGATTCGTTTACGCAGATTTCTATGCCTTTCTTTTTGTCCCGCTAAGTCTCTGCTTAGATGTGCTTTGTCATGCCAACCGTTCACCAGCAGTAAAACCTCTTTGCTGCGTGTTGTCATAATAGAGAAAATGCATGATATACCTGTAGATAATTCCTTTAATTTTCTTCTTTGGGGTACACTTGTTTCCAGAATTGCAAGGGTGCAAGGGTTGCTTTCTCATTTTTCGATAATGCAAAGATAGGATTCTTCAGTAATCAAACGCGATAGATAAAAAATCAATCTAGGCCGCAATTGCCCTCAAAAGTCCTATTTTGACGTTTACGAGGCGTAACTTTCATTATTTGGAAGCATAAAGCTGCGACAGCTCATGCTGCCGAATAATGCAAATTACGCCTCGTAAACGTGAAAATAGAACTTTTGAGAACTTTTGATCTTTTCTAGATTGATGTAGCGCTTTTGACTAGTGAAAAACCCCATCTTTGCATTACCGAGAAATGAGAAGGCGCATCCTATCCCCTTAATATCTCATTAGCAATTTTTATAATGTTCTCTTCCTTAACTAAATCTTTGAACTTTTACACATTTATATTAGGTTGTTGCATATGAAATGTCCGACTTTAGAACGCAAATGTTCCAATGCGTTTTCATCAAGAAATACTATTACAATTGACAAATTCATTGTACGTCACTTTGAGGTACAAATCTTACGATTCTATATTCAATTTTAATTTACACATATAAATTTCCTTCTAAATAAATTTGATTTCGACATCAATCAGTGCGATTGTCGCGTGCTCTTTTTGTATGTGTGGAAGAATAACATATTGAATGAATGAGTGGGTGCAATTTAAAATAGTAAAAAGGTAACAATGATTTAAGAGTGCTAATCTATGAATTTTTCTCAGCTTATTAAAATTATTACAGTAAGAATAAACCATTTATGTGGCTCCAGTCACTTGCAATTGACAACGCACTATTTGTTGATAGTAAAAAGAACTAAAAAATAGAGATGACAATCTTGTAAATGAAGCATGTGTGACCACAAAATTCAATGTGTGATTCTTTGATCAATAAGGAATAATTGCGGCTGTTTAATGTTACTGTTCAAAATCGGACATTTCATATGCAACGACCCAATACATACAAATATGCAAAATATGAAGCATAAAATAGCTTCAGAAGAGTTTAAGAGAACAAAAGAAACGGAGCACCTTCTTCCAGGCAACTGCGACGGTCTGACGTCGGTCTTCAGGGTTCAGGTGGACGAGTGCGACCGCCTGTGGGTGCTGGACTCCGGGAAAATGGAGATAGCGACAGGTGGCAAGCAGACCTGTCCTCCAGCGATCTTCCTCTTCGACCTGATCACGGACACGCTGATCAGGAAGTATACCGTGCCGGAGGATCAGGTGAAACAGGACTCCCTGTACGCGAACATCGTCGTAGACATCAGGAACGAGGACTGTGAGACTGCGGTGGCTTACGCATCCGACGTCTTCAGATACGGGCTGGTGGTCTACGACTTCTTGAAGGACTCGTCCTTCCGTGTCCAGCATCACCTGTTCTTCCCTGATCCCCTAGCATCGAAATACGATCTTCACGGTGTGAAGTTCCAGTGGACGGATGGGATCTTCGGGATCGCTTTGAGTCCAGTTGACATCCACGATGACAGGACCCTGTTCTTCCATCCGATGTCCAGTTTCCGTGAATTCGCCGTGTCCACCTCCGTCTTCAGGGACAAGAGGACCGCCGACGCGAGCTCCGACTTCTTCATGCCCATCGGCAGACCCAGGGCCAAGGACTACGGTCACGCTTCAGGGTCCGTGGTCGACAGGAACGGGGTGATGTTCTTCAACATGGTCACCAGGGACTCCGTCTGGTGTTGGGACACCAGAAAAGAGTACATACCTCAAAATCTCGGCGTCATCGGCACCAGTAATCTGTCCCTCGTTTTTCCGAACGACATCAAGGTCGACCATGAGTACGAACAGAGCGTTTGGGTACTGTCGAATAGGTTGGCCATGTATCTGTATGGCAGTATCGATAACAGCAAGGTCAATTACAGGGTGTTCAAAGCGAATGTCAAAGAGGCTGTCAAGGATACAGTTTGTGATCCGAGTTACATCGTGCCTGGGGCTGCTGATCATGGCTACGATGAAACTTGCTAGGAGTGTTCGGAGTGCGAGGGAAATAAATTCTTCTTCTTTAGACATATACATATATATATTAGAAATGCATAAAAATCCGCGCCAAAATATCAATGGCTTTGGAATAAAGAGGAAGCTATGTGTGGATGTCTATGTGTGGACCGAATGTGTGGATTACAGATGAAAGTTTCGGACCGATGCTTCCCCAAGACGTTTACACTGTCAGATCAACGAAGCATTTTGCATGGAAGAAATGTTCCTTTTAGTTAAGAAATTCACTGCCGCTAGAAATAAGAGGCTGGTTTTACATTCTTTCGCGAGTTTCTGACGATTCATACTAGAGACATTAAAAAAATTAGAACAATCTATTCACGAGTTTCTGTAAGACAAGAAATTTAAGAAAAGCATCTATCTTTACTACAATTGTCAATAGGCTTTTTCATTGAAATTCCTCACTGAATTAAACAGTTCTTTAATTATTCGGTCGGGTATTCCGCGAGCTGACAAAGTCATGTTCATAAGAATCATGTAGAGCCTAGAAAATTATGCAACAGGCGAAAGCTTATTGTTAACCAAATGTAACTTGAAAACCGTCCCATCCGATGAATTATTCTGTTATAAAGTATCACGAGGTGAAAGTATTTCCCAGTGTCATCAGTTGTACACATAATCGCGAATCGTGTACGCTGTTTGTACTTAACAAAAATAGGGTAAAGTGGAAGCGAATGAACTGAAAAGAAATGGTGTTTCTCAAACAAATATATTTTCGAACGCAGAGAACGAGTAAATACTATAATTGCGTTGTGCTTGTGTATTTGTAACATAGAACGGAAGTAAATAAATGAAATCAAACGACTAACTTTGTACATTTCGGTCTTACAACGAGATTAACAACTTCGAACGCAAACAAATGGAATTGAGCATGCACAAATGGATGCATAAAACAACTAAGTAACCCAACTGGTTTATTCATAACATGAGCATAAACTAATACGTACATACAAGATAATAAACTTTCAATCGTCGTCCAACCTACACATATTATATAAGAACACATTTTGTCGCAGAGATTGCAAATCTGAAAAGAAAAATCCTATTCGAACGTGAACCCGCTAAACAGATCGATTTCACACAATCGTTACAGATGAAAGAAAAATATATTCTCAACGAAATTCATTTTACAACACAAGGAAACAATCTATTCAAGTTGCAAACGTGGATAAGTATTAATACGAAAAGCAACCCAAAATTACGGAATCTGAATGGAGCTCATGTTTGAGCCGGTTCGTCGAACGTGTTCGAGGCAATGGAAAATTCTTCCATGTCGTCGCCGTCGAGACCGGTGTACGAGGCCGTGTTTGTCGTGACAGATGGTCTCGTGTAAATTGAATGGAAGCTGTCCATATCCTCCAAAGTAGTCTCGAACTGCACAGGCGAAGAGTTTTCCTCTCTAGTTACCTCGACGGACTCGCTGACTTTATCCATCGCCGAAGTTCCTTCTCCCGAGGAGATTTCCACCTTGTCGTCATCGATCGACGAACTCATCTCTCGGTTTCTAATGACGTCCTGAACTTCTTCCATGTCTGTGTCGATTTTCATTGTAGCGTCCGGAACGTCCAGCTGATCATTATCGTTGTTAGGCGACAGTTCTTGTAACTTGGTTACTAGGATTGGTTCCTGCTCTCTCAGCTCAGACGATATGTTTATCTCCTCAGGCTCCTCGGACCTTGTCTCTTCCGCGAGGTATTCGCTGGAGCTCAGACCCAGGTCTACGGTCTCTCTTCTCAACTCCTCCGCCAATTCTTCAAGCCCAAATTCTGAATTTCTGGACGCTGATCTTTCCGTTGTCAAGTCCAGGACCACTCGCAGCCTCTCCTCAATGGCTCTGGAAATGTTCACAGTCTCGGAGTTCACGGATGTTTCCAACGTCTCTTCATCTTCTTCGACAAGTTCTTCCTGGATTCTGTTCAGCAATGCGACGTGCTCGATCAGAGTAGACGTGGACGTTACTACTGTGTGCACATCGAACGGCCTCAAAGTGGACGTGGTTCTGGAAACCTGAGTGAGAGAGCACATCCATCGGTAGAAATGTCGGATGTAGAAATAGAATACCAGCAGCCAGAACATGAAGATTGTTGTCAGCGATATCTCTTCTCTGGTTTCCACGACTTCCGTTTCCTCTGGAACTATTTCCAACGAGGAAGCCTCAACGTGACGAACGAAGCCTTCCCTCTCTTCAACTAGAATTGTGTTAGACTCCCAAACAGGGTCCAGTACTCGAACATTTTCTTCTCTCTCTTTGACTTTAACAATGCTTGTGTAAGGTCGATCGATTTCAGTAATGTTTATAACGTCTACATCGCTGGTGTTGCCTTCGACTTCTTCCACGCGAACATCTTCTCCCAAAGCTTCGTTACCGACGTCTTCTTCTTGCGCATACTTGTCGACTCTTCGGCCTCTCTCGCTATCTTCATTCCTTCCGACTATAATATTTCTGTAGATACTGTCTTCCGCTTCTTCAACTTGATGAAACACTGTCTCCTCTGATTGAGAACTGTCTCCGATCTCCGTTTCTTTTTTAGTATTTTCATCAATAAAATGTTTATCAAATTTCTCACTTCCCATGGCGGTCTCAATTTCCGCCACTTCGGCAACATGTTCAATGTCTCTCTCTCCGATTTGATCATCCTGGACTCGGCTTTCAGTCTCTCCAACGTCAACGCTTCCTCCAATTTCGATTTGTACACTCTCTTTTAGTTTTTCAATAACTTCTTCAATTCCTGCGTCCACCATTCCGCACTTATCGTCTGTGAATAGGAATACTTTCCAAACTTTCTCCGTTTCGATCGACATCCCTGCTTCGTCTACCGTTCCACTATCGTATACGTTATCTTCCCCGCCATTTCTATCGATCTCTTTGATTCTGAAACTCGATTCATCGGTATCTTCGTTCGAATTCAATCCATTCAAGATGTCGTACGTTTTGTTCATGTCTACCTTCAACGTGTTGCCGGCGAGCTCTTTAACGTACCCCGGCACCTCTATGAAGCTAGCACATTCCGTCGAACTAGAAAAGGTCTCATCTATGACCGAGTGATAGTCCTCTTCAATTTCAACTTCCGTAGCATCTTCAAACTCGTCGACACGCGTACTCTCTAAAAATTTGCAACTCGATACATGCTTCAGCGCAAACTTCTCCAAATTCGAATCCTGTACACCTCTCGCTCCTGCCTCTTCAGCATTCTCTTCATTCTCCTCCGTTATCACCGTTAAACCATCAAAATCCGTTCCCACAGGTTCCACAAACTCGGCATCAAACTCCGATCCAACCGGTTGCACACGCTCAGCATCCCGATCCAAACGCAGTTGCAAGGGGAAAACATTAAAAGTCTTTAGACCAGGGTTTATCGCGGCTGCTGAGATCATAATGGGGAACTTGATGTCCGTGAAGATGTCCTCCTTGATGAACTTCGGTATCTCTCCGATATCCTGAAACCCATCCTCGAGCACATCATCGAAGATCTCAACAATCCTCTCAAGCGTAGTGTCTTTGGTCCGGCTACGGTTCTCTGCGTTTTCGTCGATGTTCAAGTTCCTTAAAACTTCGGTAACAGAGCTGAGAATGTCATGCAACTGCTCTTCGTTGAGCCTAAATCCCTGACCATCCTCAATTTCGTCGATACCAGGTTCGATTCCAAGGTTGGCTGGGATATTCCCATGGTCCATAGCAGCAGTACAAATAATCAAAGGTCTTGGAGCCTGACCGAAGTCCTGAGCCTCTCGAATTGCAGACACGTTCGTGCTAAACCGATCAACCTGTTCAGAGAACGACGAGAATTCTTCCATCGTGCTATCGTGCAAGAGAGAGTCCATCAGCTTGGAGGAGTAATAGTTATGCAGCTTCGCAGGAGTTACGTTGTTAACGATATCGCCCCAGAGGTCAGCGTTACTGTCGCGTTCGCGCCATGTTAGGCTGGTTGGGTCGAGACTGTTGCCTCGATTGTCTTCTTCATCTCTTCTGTCTGGTCTTGAATCTACTAAAGTTCTTGCACTTTGCTCAATCACCTCTTCCCTGACTACATTCATGCTTCCAGCGGTGCCATCGGATGTCTCTTCGAGTACTTCTTCTTCCACTACTGGTAGGTCGTGAATTTGTTCTTCGTGTGAGCTTTCTGAAAAGAACGGGGAGAGGCATGAAGTAAATATACTAGAAACAAAGTGTAAACTAAAAAACAAAATACGTATCAAATATTTTTCTAAAGTTCCTTCAAAATCGGAGTATATCAGTTCAATATATTTCCTCTCACCTATCACCATCGCCTCAAGATCAACAGAACTGGTGGACAAAGTGGGCACTGCATCTTCGTCCGCAGACTTGTTCAGTAGCGTCAACAGCTCCTTGTTTCCAAGTTCAAGATCCTCCACGTCCACCCTCGAAGCTTCATCTTGACCAACGTCTATTGCAGTCGGTTGCTCAATTCTAGATCCTATTCGCCCAGCAACCGTTTCAACAGACGATGCTGCTAACACCCGCACATCTTCCTTAGCCTTGCTCCTGTCCAAGTCACGTCCCGTAACCGCGCTTTCCAACTTTACATCGGAAGTTTCGAAAGGTACAACCTCCTCTGCCATCCGTTGTTGCAGACGTGAAGCCGCAACCTTCAGCCTGTCGAAGTTGTTCTGCTCCTTCGAGGTCTTGACGACCTTCGACGACTTTGAGGCGTATCTCTCGTTCGACATGGTGGTGAATCTTCCCGCAGCGTTCAGCGTGAGTTTGTTGCTCCTGGACGAGTAACCTGAAGACGAGGAAGATTCTTATTAGTAGACAGCGGATCTTTAACCAAAATAAATATTTGTTTAACCGAACGTCATTGCGATTTGTAGGATCTAAAGGAGTTCAAGGAAAGCCTGTGACAAACTTTAACTCTGCAATTTTGCTTACAATGATTAAATTGGGGATTTGTTGGGGATGATTGTTCACGAGTCAACGTGCTATAGCTGCAGATAATAATGATTGAAATAAACCTGTCTCGTTCGCTGTATTCGCGGACAGATTCTCTTTGCCTAGATCGTTCCTCGAAGCGACCCTCTTGTAGGAGCTTCTGAAGTCTCGGTTCGGAATCACCCTGCCGAGATTCTTTTGAACATCCAGCTCTTTCTTGACCATCCCCAAAGTGATCTCATTGTAGGCCTTCAGAGCCCTCAGTTCCCGAGCTGCCTGGTCCTCGGTTGGCCTCTTCGGTCTGCTCCGCGAACTGCTCGTCCTCGAATTACTTGTCCTCGAACTGTTTATCGACTGTCTGTCCACCAACTTCTTCGACTCCAAAGAGTCGATTTTACCACTAGGCGTTCTCCACCATAAGTCCTTGTGCGTCTCCTTAGGGTACGTTGGCGGCTTCCTCCTCGAGTGCAACGGGTTCGCTTCCGGTTTACGTATCGCCTGAGCCAACGGTAACGTCGCTAGGCTGTCAACCTTCTGTTTTGCGGACACTTTGCATCCCTCCTCTCGCTTGTCGAAACTGGACTCCGCCGAGGGAGTGCACTTCCCTCCCAAGTTCTGCATTTTGCACTCGCAGTCATGCTTGTTCGCGAATGACTTCGACGCATTCAGCCTCATTCTGTCGTTTAACGATGATTTCGAGAGCATAGGAGACTTCGATCGCATCCTCGAAACCAAAGTGTAATCCCTTTTCGTAGGCACTGGCTTCGCGCCGGTCACGTGGGAGGCGCTATCGCTTTGATCTTGAGGACGTTTCCGTCTACGAAAATACTTCGAACGAGGTTTCGCGTCCATCAGATGTCCTGCTTCGTTGGAATTCGAGTTCTTTGGAGCGGTGTAGTTCTCCGTCTGCGTGCCCATGTCTCTCGTCACGCTGACGACTACAGGTTTAGGGATGTCTTCAGCCTTCAATGGTCTCGATGGAAGTCCGTCCGAAGTATCGGTGCCGATCTTTGGTGGCTGTCTGTCTTCTGTGAGCACTGATCTACGGGATGTCGATTCTGAGGAGTCGCACCTGTGCCAAAATAAGTACGATTTATTATGAAGCAGCCTGACGTTTGCTATTTTAAATTAAAGTTGCATTTGCGTACATCTCTTCAGGCCTCCAGAAGTCAATTAAAGATGGGGGATTCCGTTCAGGGAACGTAGTCGTCAACAACGTTTCAAGATTCGTCTGCTCAGAGAACGGATTCCATTTCTTCTTCTCCATTTGCTGAAGAGCACACTGGAGCTCCGAATTGTTCGCAAAATCGTTTTGATAGAGACCGTCGAATACCTTCATAATATCTTCCTCCAAGCGCCACGTAGCATTTTGTAAGCGGGTTGTGCCTGGAAATGTGTGAATCAAATGGTTACGTCATTGAGAAAAAAATGTATTCTTGTTTTCGAATATTTGCAACTACATTTCAGTTGAATACCTTTGATACGAAACAAAATTTGAATTCATCAAACGTACCATCTTCAGCGCCTCCAATTCCAGCCTGTCGTCGATCGCTGCCATATTCCTGAGTCTTCAAAGTAGACGTCGTCTTCGTCGACACACCGAGGTCCTTAACGATCTCCGAAATGTTCTGTAGATCAATCGACGGGTTACGATGATTGTCATAGTCGTCCAAAAACATATTCGATCGATCGCCTTTAGGAATCTTGAGGACAGCTGCATCGTCAAACCTACGCTTCTTGCTGGTTTGTTCCTCCACTTTGATACTCTTCAGTATCTCCAGGTCGTTCTTCAGCAACTTCTCCATCAGCGGGAACCCACTGTTCATCGTAAAGTCAGTTTTCACATCGGTGACGTTGTAAGCGTAGGTGTAAGGCTGATCGAACGCATTCTTCGAGTTTTCTTCAGCCTGTGTTTGTTTATTGTCATCATTGGAGCGTTCTCTGGGCGTTGATGTCCTCACGTTCGTCGTTTTCACAGAGTTTGCGTGAGATTCTTTCAAGGCAGGGTCGCCCACAGTGCAGCAGCAGTTGAAGAGAGCCTGCAGCTTCACGGGACTAGAGCTCCTCTCCACGCTTTTCACGCTTTCCCCAGTGGGATCAATTTCTCCTTTTGGTCTCGTTATGGCGCCGATGTCCTCGTGAGTCGGCGAACGTGTTCTCTGCTGCTTCATCTTCTGTGATTCTACCAAATCTGTGCTTTCCCTTTTCTTCGTTGCAAGGGCATCCCTTGTTAAATTTGTTACCATCACGTCTTCTTCTTCTTCGATCTTCTCCAGATCATCAAACGTAGCTAAACCTTTCAACCTCTCTTGAACTTCGACTATCTCTGGAGCTTTGTACTGCTCTACAAGATTTATTTTTTCTTCCAGACCTTTAGCTGCTTCTTTATCTTTGTTCTCTTCAGATCTTTGGTCTGCCCCTGGATGGTTTCTCTCTCTGATTATCTCAGAATTTTTCTTCGGGTCTCCAGACGTGTCTCGCTTGTTCTCCGATTCATTCTCTGGCTGATATATTGCAGTCATTTGCGAGACTCGCTGACGGAACAGGTCGCTCTAATACGGTAGTAAATATTTAATGTTTAATAATAATATATTTAATAATATTTGATATTTCGTGTGAGAAACGTACAGTCGCCGCGGAAAGTGTGTTGACACGTCTAAAAAATGCATATTTTCTATTTTAAATGAATAATTTCAGAATTAATCGAAAATATATATTATATATGTTATTTAATATAGTACAAACTAGTATGTGTAGCACCAAAGATGACAAAGTTTAAAAAAAAATTAAATAACTTTTTTATCGATTGCGGAAAGTATGTTGACAGCATTGAAATTGCCTTTGTTCTATGTATTTCAGTAGATTTGGGATTCCGGTAGATAAAATCCTTAGGCTTCCGGTAGATAAAGTTTACCAAATATTTACATTATAAATTACCCCGTAAATGCTGCCGCCGATGATGTAACCTTTGCTCCCGTTTCTTATACCGCAATTAATATCGTCATCAAGTTCTGTCAATTTTTTATCGGCCTCAGTCTGTTTGATTCTGGCGCGAGCGTCCGCGACATCTTGATCAGTGATTCCCAGAAGCTTCTTCGCGTTCTGACCCGGCGTCAAATTAGGGTTGTATGTTTCGTAACTGTCGTACGAGAACAGGGTTGTCAAGGAACCCGTTCTGTACTTCGGGTCGTCGATCTTGACGTAAAGCTGATTAGTCAGCAGATTCGAGTCGCTTTTCATGGATCGGCGCAGTTTCTTCATCTTCTCAGTTTGACGCAATTGCAGAAACAGACAGGAGTTCGAGTACCAGTTGTAGCTAGCTAAAACTGAAAGTTTTCGAGAATCAGAAGATGAAGGAAACGCAGTTACTCAACATCATTATTATTTGTTCTTCATTGCGTTATTATATTTGCTCAGAATGCTTGAACGCTTGGTTTCAAACAACGTACAGACATTAAAGAGGCTTTGGAGGCATTCTGCGGCAAACGTTGCGAAATTTCACAACTTCCATACATTTTTTCCTGTATTATACAGGGTGAGTCACCTAACGTTGCCACCTCAAATCTTTGTTGTTTTTAAAGATACGTCAAATGTCTGAAGGACAAAGTTGAATGGCAAAATGGGGCTCATACGATACCAAAAATATTTTTGTTTTTATGTAATTTTTTTTAGAGATATGAAGGTCACCTTTATTTTTTTAATGGAATGTCCTATTTTTTACACCATAGAGCCATAGATCGATAGAGTATCAAATTGTGAGTATAAAAGTGAAAAATATAAAAGTATAAAAGTAAAAATTCATGTGTCCTAAACCTAATAGTTAACGAGATATTATCCAAAGAAGAAAGAAAATTGTTTCGATAATATCTCGTAAAGATTTAGAACATATGGAGGTCAATACATTGTTACTCAGAATTCGATAGTCTATCGATTCATGATACAGAAAGTGTTTCCATTAAAAAAAACCAAGGTGACCTTGAAATATCCTCTATGACTCCACCGACGCAGATATTTAACACAACATGCCCCCCTCGGTACCGTGCAAATTTTGTTCATAATATTTTTTCATATTATTACAAACAACGAAGATATTCAAGGTGGACATAGTTATTGCCCTATTCTGTTTACAAAACTTATTTTTTTATGAAACTTTCACCAATATATTTGTGGTATTTTTCTGATTAAAGTAATACCAAACACGATACATATAATTTTAACTGTATTTAGTGGTTTCATTGGCGAGAAAGTTTCGGGCGCAAGGAAGGACTGCGTATGGGAAAGAAAGACACGCGGTCTCTCTTTACACGCGCTGTTCTTCTCTACGTTCGGCTCGGCTTTGAAGCTGAAAACAATACTACATATATAGCAGTGACTATAGAGCAGTGGTGAGCAACCCGCGGCGTATTGTGGGTCCAAAATTGGAAACATAAGACTACGCGCGGGCAGTGTCGCCAGATCGAGAAAATCGAGGGGAATACAAGTAACCCTTCTCTGATGACCAGTCCAGTCTATGGCACGGGCACCGTGGTCAGAGTTGGGCAGGAATTAATTACATGAGTAATTAATTACATTTTCAATTACATGTGCAAAAGTGGACTATAATTACAATAACAAAACGGTGAAATGGTACAAAACATAAAAATTAGTGGTTTAAAAGAACAATTACGCTGAAGTAATTGTTAGACTCAATTACAATTACTGTAATTGTGTTAAGTAATTGCAATTACTTCTTTCACAATTACTGTAATTGTAATTGTGGTCCGCAATTACAATTACTGGTTGAGCCAAAGTAATTGCAATTGTATTTCTTCAATTCCCAAGTAATTGTAATTGTTGCGCGTAAACACTCACACACCGCTAGGGTACTCTCACACACCGCTAGACCATGTATACGTACGCGAGGATTGCAATTGTACGCGAGGTCCGGGATTCCACTTCTGATTTCTCGATAATTCAAAGACGGGGTTATTTGGTAGTCAAAATCGCTAGATGAAAGATCAATCTAGGCCATTGTTTGCCTCAAAAGTCCTTCTTTTGCGTTTCCGAGCAATGGTTTTGCAATATTCGGCTGCATGTTGCCCGTCGGAGAGGCTCCTACGCCGCACTATGGTCTGGAAACCCGTTTTTCGTGGCCAAAAGTCAATTTTTCAAGATAAAGATTTTCAAAAAATTTTTTTTGGAACAGAGTAACAACCATTCAAAGCTTCCAAATCCAAATTATTAATCCTTTCCGATTATTCATTGCTGAGATATAACGTTTTGAAGACAAACATCCTAAAATTCAGATTCAAAAAAAAGTTTAAAATAGTCATCGTAGACTATCAAAATACAAGTTTAAATGATAATTTCGTATGTCAGCAGGTATATTTTAGGTGTGTAATACTGTTGTTAGCATCTTTTTATCCATAAACAAATAGTGAAAAATTTAAACAATATAAACTTTGAGAAAGGTTTTACAAAAACGGCAGCAATCGGCATAAATTGAACCTTTTGCATATGAAATTATAGACATTTCTGAATATAGTGTATAAAGTTTCATTTGCCCGTTTCTGCCCGTTTTAGTTGTACAACGTCTTTAATAAATAGTAACCGGGATTTTCAGGCGTTCCGAACGCGTTCGCTTGCAGCCGCTTGACTAACTTTGAGAACGGTTTTACAAAAACGGCACAAATCGGCATAAATGGGACCTTTTGCATATGAAATTATAGACATTTCTGAATATAGTGTATAAAGTTTCATTTACCCGTTTCTGCCCGTTTTAGTTGTACAACGTTTTTAATAAATAGTAACCGGGATTTTCAGGCGCTCCGAACGCGTTCGCTTGCAGCTGCTTGACAAACTTTGAGAACGGTTTTACAAAAACGGCACAAATCGGCATAAATGGGACCTTTTGCATATGAAATTGTAGACATTTCTGATTTTTTTAAGTTGCCTGCATTTTTCCGAACAAGTAGCTCGGATTCGTACCACGAATCGTGACCAGTAGATATTACTCTGCTATTAGCAATCCGATCGAAAATGTTTTTATCAGGTATAGCATGGTTTCAAGAGAGATTTCACGTGATTATAGCAAATTTTTTGTCAACTCTTTTTTTCATAATTTTTTAAGATCTATTTTTACGCCTATTTGTTAGAAAATTATCTCGAATTGTCAAGGCGAATTCGGTAAGTATCATAACATAAGAATATTGCAAAAATTGTTTTTTTAATTTTTGTACAAAAAGTTTGCTATAATCGTGTGAAAGTTCTTTTGAAACCATGTTATATGTAATAGAAACATTTTTTATCGGACTGCTAATAACAGAGTAATCTCTACTGCTTACAATTCGTGGTCCACACTGTATATACAATTATTGTAAGTAGTTTTTCATCGTTGCCCGTTACTGCACAACCATTTGGCGGCATAACAATGCAGAACAATTGCCACGGGTTTGGCTTGTTTTCAATTTTGTTTAGCCTCATCTCCGTTCGATTGTTTACCGATCGTCTTTTGTTAAATTCGTAATATGTCGAAGAATCGTCGCACAGTGCAGTGTGTCCAAACGGCGAAAAGTGATAATTTTATTGTGTGTAAGCGTGATCAATTTAAGATTGGTTCATGGGAAACCGGCGCGCAACGAAATTCAACGATATATTTGTCAAGGTTTAAAAAAAAATTTCAAATTCGTTGCGCGCCGATTTCCCATTTTCTCAACATTTGTCACAATTCTGAGGGGTCAAAGGGAAAAAATTCTTTGGTCAAAAAATAAGGTCCACTCTAAATGTATATGTATGTACATTTATTGATTATATCATTCGTATTTATATTTTATATATTTTTATAGTTTATGTACATTTATAAATAATGCATATATATGATATACATTAATACATTAGTGATTTTATTTATGTATTTATCTTATTTGTGCTAGTATTATTACTTATGTTATTCCTGCGGCAGAATAGTACTGTTAACACGATTTTTAAGACATTTCCTACGATCTGCCAAAAAAATGTTTCCAACAAAAGTTGATCAGTATTTACATATCTATAAATTTCAATATACAAAATTTTAAAAAATTTTTTTTTGTTTATAAAAATGGTAATCACGTCAATTTTTTAAATGTTACCATATATTTCTGACTTTATAATATTATTGCTGGTGTCGAAATGAATTCAACGACCTATCATACTATAAGCTTCAACTTTAAATAACGCTAAAATACTTTTGGCCATGAAAAACGGGTTTCCAGACCATAGTGCGCCGGCGTGACTGCAGCGTCATCTGTCGGGCAACATGCGACGGGCAACATGCAGCCAAATATTGCAAAACCATTGCTCGGAAACGTCAAAGAAGGACTTTTGAGGCAAACAATGGCCTAGATTGATCTTTCATCTAGGGATTGTGACTACTAAAAAATCCCGTCTGTGCATTATCGAGAAATCAGAAGTGGTATCCTGTACCCTTGCAATCCTCGCGTACGTATACATGGTCTAGCGGCGTGTGAGTCTTCACGCGCAAGCGTCGTCTGTTTGGGAAGGAATTGCAACTACCAGTTACAATTACTTGTAATTGCAACTAACAATTACAATTGCTTGTAATTGCATTAAAATTAGTATAGAAATAGAAGTACAATTACATGTAATTGTGATTGTAATTGCAATTACTATAGCTCAACCAGTAATTGTAATTGCGGACCACAATTACAATTACAGTGATTCGTCAAGTAATTGCAATTATCAATTTCAATTACATGTACTTGTAATTGTATTTCTGCAATTCCAAATTACAGTAATAGGTAAGTAATTGTAATTGTAATTACATTTTGCCAAACTCTGGCGCATGGTGCTGGAATGGGATAGTGGAAGCAGTGCTTCGATTGAGCCCAACTTTTCTCGCGCATGCGCGGCGATTTCAGCCTCAGTAACCTGAGCTTCTCGATAAAATGGGGTTCCTTGAGCACCCCGTAGAACTGTAAAAAATTTATGATTTGATCCTAAAAAATGAATGTATACCAGGTGTATTTGTGTATATTTTGTAACTCGTAGGACACGTCCTGGAGTCATTTTGTGCGGTAAGATTATTTCGCTACATTTCCACCAATATAACTCTCAGGGCTCTGGCCGTTCTGCTACCCAATAGTAGATACGTTACTGTTTTCTCGCGCCTGCGCGAGAAAAGTTGGGCACAATCGAAGCACTGAGTGGAAGAGTTAAAAGAGGGGAATGTTTGAGCTCCGTTTGGAGCTCAACTGGCGACACTGCGCGCGAGCCGCGACCGGCAACGAATACATACTTTGTTGCGTCGCGCCGCGCCAGATTGCGGCAGGTCGCACGCAGTTGGCTAGCGGGCCTGCGGGTTGCTCATCACTGCTATAGAGGATTTACTGTAGCTTCGTTGTTGCTCGAATCATAAACTGACCCGACCATGTTTTATTGCACGTGCCGATGGCCGCCACAATGTCAAAGAAATTCATGGAAAATATTTTTCGCAACTTTCGCAAAAGTATGGCCTCTTACTAGAAATGGAATTGATTATGATTAGTTTAGTTGACGTACTTAGGGGAATAAGTTTCACGAAAATGAACTCGAGGAAGACGACCAACGAGAACGGGTTCCCGTACCATAGGAGAAGTCCGATTACAATCACGATGACTTCGAGGACGACGTTTTTGAAGAAACTCAAAATCAGCCAGGGCAGCAACAAGTTAGGTCTGCTCCAGGTTATTATAGGATAAATGTTCGACAAGTAGGTGAACGTGTAAACGTGGGCGATTACAATTCGCGTTATTACGATCCATGATAGTACTGCAAATAGACAAGCAAAAGTGTTGTTAGCTCGCGCGATCTCGTTTACAGCTTATAAATCACTGAATTATGAAGAGATGAGAGACTGACTAGTTTTTATCGTGTCTTCACCAATTGTATCGACAATCAGCGATTTTTGCGGCATGGAGAAATTCCAAATTTGTTCGAGCTTGTTCGTCCATTTTAGGGGACTCCAGTCCAGTGTGCTGTTTATCTTCGAATCAAACAATTCGATTTTTATCGCGCGACAACGGTTCTCTTATCAGCTTCCCTATTCTTTTCCGCGTGACGATTTTCGTGGTTCTTTAACGCTTAACCTATCGCTGTCGAGCCACCGGTTCTTTATTTTGCAATTACCGAAATTATGGAAAACGCTTCCATGGGAAATGCTTAAAGAAATTTCGAAATACATCAATACAATATGAAACTGAATTTGATCTTCTCGCTTTTAGGCAACAATGTGCTCATGTAGGATTTAATAATGCAATTTAGTATTAATTTTTTGTCAAGTCTACGAAGCCTCGATATTATTTGTATACTTTTCTTCTCCAACTGCAACGTCTGCTTTTTCACACGCGTTGGTTCCATCATTCGGCAATAATTACAATATTATTCGAAAAATTAGGTACCCAATATACATTTAATTCGTAAAATTTCCACGATGCAAAGAGCACAAGAACTATACATACAAAAATATATAATTTAGATCATTTTTATAGTTTTTCGTACAGAAAACAGCAACAAAGTTTTTCAACGTGTGCTTAATATTATATTGGGTTGGCAAGAAAGTAATTTCGGTATTTTATGGCGAAATAAAATCTATAAAAACAATTTTTTAAACACCACACTTATATTGAAATGCACTAAAAAGGAGAAAATTATTTTTTTCCTGGTTCTCCATAAAATACCGAATCCACTTAAATGATTAATAATATTTTTCTTCAAAATTTTAAGCAATTAGTTCAAAATTTCTTCCGTTATAAAATTAGTGTCGGAATTAGATAGAAAAACTTAAAATAAATTTAAATAAAATCGTTACATTAATAACTATAAATAAAAGTGTGGAGCGCCAACGAAGATTACGTCAATATAGTTTAGCGCTCCACGCTTCTCTTTATAGTCACTAATGTCATGATTTTATTACAATTTATATTAAATTTTTATATGTATTATATTGCGACACTAATTTTATAACAGAAGAAATTTGTAGGTCTGCGTCAATTATATGCACTGTGAAAGTTTCATTGAAATCGATTGATGCGGAAAGAAACGACAGGCCTTGAAAGATCTAAGAATTCTTAGATATAGGCCGAAAATCGTGAAAATCTGCAATTTCTACCATCTTTAAACGTTTGTAGCTCATTGCAACGTCGACCGATTTTGACGAAATTTTCAGAATACGTTTAATTCACAAAGATCTACAAAACGTATTTTTTAAATTTTCAATATACGCCCACATAAAAACGTTGTAAAATGTAACTTTTAGTATTTTTTCTACAATTCCGATCAATTGCAATTTCTGAAAAAAATTCTTTTCACCTCCTGTAGTAAACTAATTGCTCTATCTTCCCAAAAAAGTTCAAACCGTATAGTAAAATATTAAAAAAGTTATCGTCGTTTTTAGAGTGTCCGAATATTAATTCGAGTAACTGTATGTATAGCGAAATAGACTAATTTCCTACACTACCAGAAAGATGGCAAAAGATCATCGAATAAAATGGAAAATATTTTACTGATTAAAGTTCATTGCTTGAATAGAAAAATTGGCTTTTATTTCACCTTAAAATACGGAAATTACTTTCTTGCCAACCCAATAACTGAATGTAGAAATGCGCACAATAATTCGGAAACTGTTCCTGATAAATATTCGGATCTCGATCATTTTCATTCTATGGAACGCCGAGGCCAACACGCGAGTCCCGAAAGGTTAGGAATCGAACGAAAGGTTATAAATAGGTTATGGAAATCCGACGAAGAAGACACGAAGGATGCTGTTCACTCACCAAGCCAAGGATGTTCATTATAAGCAGTTCCGTCCGAAATGTTAGGCCAAAAAAGCGTCCAAGGAAACTAGGCATCAGGAACACGAAACTTTCGGAACAGCCGGAGGGCCAGCGAGTCTTCGATTCTAGGGACGATCATCGTCAGCCGGGTCGGACAGTATGGAGGACGCAAGATGATCTCTGTTTCAAGGATCACTCGGAAATTTCACAATGGGACGTTGTTCGTCCATGGACGCGTTAACTTCGACGCGTTCGGGACTTCGACCGCGTTTGCCAGGCCGAAAGCTTGGTTAGCTAAACAGTTGAATTCGATTCAAAAACAGTGCTGCGATATGGTGTAAAACTTCACGCGCATGCGCGGCCAAAACAGTAACGTATCTATATGATGAGGCAGCAGAGCCGCGAGGCAGTTATATTGGCGGGAATGTACCGAAACAATCTGTTCCGGACAAAAAGACTCTAGGACGTGTCCAACGAGTTACAAAATATACACAAATACACATGTTATACATTCATTTTTCAAAATCAAACCATACCAATTTTTTAAAATTCTGCGGAGTGCTCAAGGTACCCTATTTTATCGAGAATCTTACTTTACTGAGGCTGAAATCGTCGTGCATGCGCGTGAAATCTTGCGTAGCACTGTTCAAAAATAGGAGACGATCGACGGTAAGGACTTTAGGATAAAGCGAGACGCTGGCGTGCACCCGTAATCTCGCCATCGATCTACGTACGCTTAAAGTAGAGATCGTGCTTTTGAACGTGTATTAATAACGTGTTTTATTAATTATTAATTAATTATTAATTATCTATTCATCTATTCGGTTGTGTAATAAATTCCCGCGTTTTTTGTGTTTTATTTTTTTCCCGCAATTTTATATTTTGTTAGGTAAAGTATGTATGTATATATGTACGCATTCGCAAGTCTTTTTCTTGCTCTACAAACCTATCTGCTTCAATTGTTCGAATTAATTAATTTTAATCAATTTTCAGGCTTTTTCAATGAAAGTTCCAGGAGGCAGAAAAATTCATTTTCGACATCTACTTGACATCTCACTCAAGTTGTGTGGCACCCAAGCTTCATGTTGTTGAGCAAAGCTCATGGAGTGACGATGGTGAGCGATGGTAAGTGATAGACCATTTATTACACAACCCAATATAAGAATTTAGGACTTGTTACTTATTTTAGTTCTGAACTTTTTTTTGCAGAGCTCGTTCACATTTTAACTAGACTGCGGATCTTTATGGAAAAGAATATTACATACTTGTTAATTTTGATTAGTATACAGGGTGTCCCAAAATTCCTTCAACCGCCGAAAATGGGAGGTTCCTGAGATCATTTGAAGCAACATGTTCCTTTGCAAAAATGTTATCCGCCGTTTTGTTTAGGAATTATTAACGTAAAACACGGACCAATCAGAGCGCGATCTAGACGCGAGTTAGCACAGTCGACCCGACGCGCGGCGCGCCAACTGTCTATTGGCCGACTGTACCAACTCGCGTCTAGGTCGCGCTCTGATTGGTCCGTGTTTTTCGTTAATAACTCCTAAATAAAGCTGCGGATAACATTTTGGCAAAGGAAAATGTTGCTTCAAATGATCTCAGGAACCTCCCATTTCCAGCTGTTGAAGGAATTTTGGGATACTCTGTATACTAATGTAGTCGACGAATAAGGTTGCAATATGTCAGTGGTGGCGAATCTTTTTATGTACGCGTGCCTAAAACTTACGAATACAGTATTTATCGAGTTGTTGCCGCGTAGAACAGTTTTTAGTAGGAGGCAAATTAATAAGAATTTAATTATTCCAGAATTTTATTCAGACAATTTAAAAAATTAATGAGAGTTTTGCTGTTGTACGTTAGATGACAAGTACTGTATATCACTTTTAAACTGTTTAAGTGCCAGGTGCAATATGTAATCAATTGGTAAAAACAACATTACTTATGGGTACCCTTAGCATTTCAGTGTGGACATAGCTTAAGATTTTCATTTTATTCGTGGTCTGGTGATCAATATCGGACGGAAACGCTTACACGGTTTAGCAAATAATGCTTTTCACGAAACAATCATTTTCTACGAGGACTTTTGGTCTTTTCGCGAGCGTCCTTTGACCGCCCGGCAGGAAAGTGCATAGGAGCCTTTGCAGTATTTGCACACAGTGCACGCGACCTCGATTCGAGTTACTTGAAACCGCGTTCGCGTGATCCGCAACGGCACCGCGAACCCTTCTGCGTTTGATGCAGTCGAGAGATGCAATTGCGGTGGGAGGAGCGGCTTTCCACAGAGAGAGGATCATTCATCTCTCAACCGAGTCCGCGAACAAGTGTACGCCTCTTTCACAGAGACGATTTCCCTTCTATCACCGCCGCTAAGTGGCCGTACGTTTGTTGCGGCTATATGCGCGTCGTTTTAGCCGCCGTTTCTTACAGCAACACCGTTTCCTCTAGTTCGAACGGTTCTACGAACCGAAGTGCATCGAATTTCACCTCATTATCGCCATTGGGCTCCCCACACTCGCAGAAACTTCTTAGACGATTAGGTGAATTGCTCGAATCACACGGATCGTTAGCCGCTTACTGTGAGCGAGACATTTCTCCCAAGGAATGAGAATTTTGATCTTTAAATATCCCTCGTGCACGAGAAAAACGTCGCAACTCCTGTTTCTTTTTCTGTTTCGTACCTCCTGAAATCACACAAAGTATCAATTATACAGGGTGGTCCACCTAAACGTAGTCATCTAAATATCTCCTTTATTTTTGATGACATAACAAATCTTTTTAACTCTTTGCACTCCTTCGTCGAGTGTGACTCGACATCAGAGAAAGAATAATGTAACTAAAACGGGTTCTTATACGTATTTGGTTCTTCCTTTATTTATATTTTTTAGTGAAAAACAAATATAAGTTCTACAAATATAAATTACAACAAAGTTTGAGAGTTTGTATATTTAATATAATTAGTAAACAAAATTGTTTAAAATAAGTTTGTTGGCAACAAATTTGAAAAATAATTCGGAGTGCTAAGTGCTAAATGCAGTATAAATGGTATCAGAAGGTGAATGCTTTGCAGAGTTTATTTTTTCCAGAGTTTTCGAGGTCATGGATATTTTTTCTTGTAAATATATATTTTTTTCATTCAGAGGTGTGTATCGAAGTAAGTACATAGAACATAGTATGTACTGCAACATTATGAAGACCAGATAGAAAGTGCGCCTGACGAATACAGTCACATCGAGCGCGGTGTAACCGGGTTGCATGCCGTCAGGGGCAAATCGGTAGCTCATAGGGTTTGTCGGTTTTTAAATTTATACATAACACTTATATTAATCCGTTATAATGATTTCGATGTAATCAAAAAGTACACAGCTAGTGGTATAGCGGAGAAAGGTCGGGGAACATTATTGCCTTGAACATTTTTGTAGAGGAAAATGTCGCTTCAAATAACCCCAAGAACTTCCCATTTCCGGGACGATCATGAAATTTGGGACACCCTGTATACATACAGGGTCATCCGTTTTTAAACGGACAAACGTAAACCAGCTATAAAGGACCCCAAATGAAACAATTTTTACCCCTACCACTTTTTTTGATTCGGCCTTGAATTTTAGATAATCGCAAAAAACCATAATTTTTCCACGACGTGCCCTATGCCAAAAAAACAAAGATCCGAAGGTCATACAAAAATATTTTGTTAACAAAAAAGATGCCCCTATTTATTTTAAACCAAACAAAGGAAAAATCATCAAGATTCATCACTGGAGTCCCGAGATATTCAAGTTTATGTGAATTAAAAAAATTATGGTTTTTTGCAATTTTCTAGAAATCAAGGCCGAAACAAAAAAAGTGGCAGGGATAAAACTTGTTCCATTTGGGGTTCTTTATAGCTGGTTTACGTTTGTCCGTTTAAAAACGGATGACCCTGTATATATGTGGAAATGAAAACAGCGCATAGAGACTGTGATGAAAAATGCTATGGAAATAGCAATAAATAAATATCTGCAAGAACCTGAAGAAGCGACTTCCCCCAGTCCTCAAACATTAAAGAAGGAGTTTTTGATCTTAGAGGCTACAAATAGAAGAACAAAAAATTTAGATTTATTATTTAATGCTTTTAAGACAATTAAGCCTAGTTCAATAACAAGTGAACGAGTTTTTTCTATTTCTGGAAATTTTGTGTCCAAAATAAGGACATTACTAAGCAATAAATCAATTGACGTTCTTTGCTTTTTAAAATCAGATTTTATTAATCAAAGAAAGAAGTAAAATAATAATGTTCATAAATATTTGTTAATTTCTGTGATTCTTTAAGGGTATTATTTTGTCAATTTTTTAATAAATAAAAAAAAATTAAAAACTTCTATTCTAAGTTGTAAACATGTCTTATTTTTTATCTGTAAAAATCCGAAACCGGTTTAAACCGGTTTCATGGAAAAGTTAAAAACCGGAAACCGGTTTTTTAAAAAGTAGGTTTTTGTGTAAACCCTAGTATTGCAGTAACGATTACAATGTAACATTTTCACGTGGAATTTTTTTCGTTTTTCTATTAAGAAGAGTAATTCTACTACTCACTTGGTTCTAGTCAATGATATTAACACGAAAAAAATCATTTTTCTATGCTGATAACAGTTGTTGGAAGCAATGCAAGGCATTGTTAATTTCATCTTAATTAATCCGAGTTCTGGTCTGATTCAAACGACCTTCCCTGACCAGCTCCATTTAATTCCACTGATCCCCAGCTTGCTCTCTTGTTCCACCCTCAACGAGTTTAATACACTTAATTAAATACAGTTCCTGTTTATCCGGTATTCTTTATTAATGGCCATTTACCGTTCAAGTGTGCAATCAACTATCTATGTTCCATTGTCCTTCTGCAAATTCCACATCTGTTTTATATTGCTTTAAATAAATCAATTTCAATTACCTCTAAACTGAAGGGACTTCACATTCACAAGAAATAGAAGTGATCAAAGGGAGGCACAACAAAATTATATGCACTGATAAGTTCCATTTGAAAGAACCATTTTTGATGTGTCATAGTACCATCTAATTATAATACAGTATGACCTTGATTAACTGGCTTGATCGAGAGACAAACAGCTCGAATAAATTAATGCCCGATGGATAATCGAGACCCGAGGAAATAATTAAAATGTACAGTGAACGAACGAAAGTATTTGATCACACTTTAAAACAGTATAACTTTTTTATGATCGGACCAAACGACCTGACTTTTTTTGAGCAGTCAGAAGAAATTATTTGCCAAATGACATGCAGAAAAGATTTTGAAATAATTGCAATTTCTAAGAATTACATCAAAAAATAAAAGAGGCACCATTTATAACTTTTTTATTAGAGCCCGTAATGAAAATTTAAAATATGCGTTTTGTAGATGTACGTTAGTTATACACATGCTGAAAATTTCATCGAAATCGGTTGACGTAGGAAAAAACTACACGCATCGAAAGATGTACGATTCTGTGGATTTTAAGCAGAAACTGATAAAAATTCGCGAAAAACTATGATTTTCATCACATTTAACCACTTGTAGCTTTTGTATAACTTGTGTGTATAACTAACATATTATTTTAAATTTTCATTAAGTGCCCAAATAAAAAAGTTTTAAGAAATGCTGTTTATATTTTTGCATGGAACCTTGTAAATTATAATTTCTGAAAAATCATTTTTGCAGATCATTTAGTAAATCAATGCTTCTAATTGCTTGCAAAACATCAGGTCGTTTGGTAGAATTATAAAAAAGTTATACTGTTTTAAAGTGCGTTCAAATACTTTCGTGGCAATTTTTTATTTTTGAAAATTTATTTTCCTTCATAATATAATCATATTTAAACGTAGATTTGTTTATAATCGGGATCCGGTTAATCGAGGTCCTGTACATTGAGGCAAGGGAGTGGTTACTTGATTTTTTCAAGAAGACAATGAAGAATTAGCAGAAAGCGGTCTTATGGAAAACGATATCGATTGGACGATCGCTCGGCGTGCGGAACAGAGATCAGAGATCGCTGGATCGTTGCGGTGGTGTGTTGGTTGGCCACCGGCGGTGTAGGTGTAGGTGCACACGCGTTGGGCTCGTAGGTGTACCGCGTCGCGGTTTGCCGCGACGGCGTATACTGTTCTTGGCACAGTTTCTGACCATCTCCTATTGCGAGCGGACCGCGCGCGCTGGACCTAAGCGTGGTTTCGTTGCGTCTCAAGCTACAGAGACGCTCCTCTCTCTCTTTTCTCTCGTCTCTCCTATCTCCTCTCGCCGTTCTACCGACACGTTCACCACCGGCGGAGTTTTCGCCAGCCGCAGCCGCAACAACCGCCTCTGCCAGCAACCCTTCCCTTCCGTTTCCGGTCCGGTGCCACCGAAAAGTGAGTAGATCGGATCGGTTTCACCGTCGGTGAAACCCAACAGTCTTCTCGCGAGATCAAAAACGAAACGTCCTTTTTACAGTGAATTTCGATTTTAAGCTAAGGGTGCTTTCTAATTTTTCTTTGTGGCTCCAGGTACTTTTTCATTTCTACATTTTGGAATTGTTAGAGTTCGTCTATTGCTAGTGAATCTTGGCGAAAATTTTAATTTTTCAGCTACAAGGAAATATTTTGAGTGAAAATTGTTAGAGTTTGTTGGTTGCTAGTGGACCCTGATGAAAGTTTTTGAGCTGGAGGATCTGCTACTTCAGATGCTTTTCTATTTGGAAATTGTTAGAGTTTGTTTACTGCTACTGAACCCTGGACAAAATTTAGTTTTTAAACTAAAAGAAAATATGCTGTTAGAGTGAAAATTGTTAGAGTTTGTTGGTTGCTAGTGAACCCTCTGTGAAAATTTTAGTTTCTGAGCTGAAGGAGCACATCTGCGGCTCCAGACGCTTCTCCATTTTGGAATTGTTATAGTTTGTTTACTGCTACTGAACCCTGGACAAAATTTAGTTTTTAAACTAAAAGGAAATATGCTGTTAGAGTGAAAATTGTTAGAGTTTGTTGGTTACTAGTGAACCCCCGGTGAAAATTTTAGTTTCTGAGCTGAAGGAGCACATCTGCGACTCCAGACGCTTTTCCATTTTGGAATTGTTAGTGAATCTTGGTGAAAATTTTAATTTTTGAGATTGACATTCGAATATTGCGAATTACAATCATTCAGGTATCCGAAAAATCGTTCACAAAATTATTTACGAGTGAAATTAACACGAAACACGACTTCGGAGTGAACAGGCGCGTTTTGTGTATATTAGCCCAAATGGAAACATTTAGGAAGCATCTGTTAATTGAATACACTCGATCTCGGACGCCATCGCGGACTTTTAACGAGCGTGACCAAAGCCGAAACCGCGAAACAGGAGTCGTCGCAACGGAAACGGAAAATAATTGAGGAGATGTTTACGCGAAAAGCCGTCAACCGGCAATAATTGTTTCTCTTACAATTGCTGCGAAAGCAAACACATTTCCGCGTCGAGTAGCGCGCCTGTTGCCAGCTTGCTCGTAAATATTTACGATCCGCCGATCGGTATTGTGAAATCGGACGCAATACTTTTGTTTCGTGTTTCCCGTTCCGGTGGAGTGTTGTATCTCATTGAGGAATTTTTGAAATTTTTATCCGTCGAATACAAACACTATTCAATTCATATTACCAACAATATGTATTCTCAAGGCTTATTTTCTGGCAAAAATCAAAGGTACTTATTGGGAATACATATTGTTTGTAATATAAATTAAATAGTGTTTGTATTCGATGGATGAAAATTTTAAAAATACCTCAATGAGATGAAAACCATAGAATTGTTGTTCGAAGGTGTGATTTTATTGCGATTCTTCTTACAAAAATTTGTTTACCTTTCTGTGAAAAAGTAATGTCTTCCTGATACTTTTTTTGTGCGGAACCGAAGCTAGATTAGGTTTCTTAAGTGCATAAGTCGAAAGAAATGGGTGGCGTAAATTCTTACAGATTCCGAATGAGATTCTTCGCATGAACCTGTTTAAAACGCGTGAAATACGATGAACCTCGAGTTCACGACAGGAAAACTGCCTGCTATTATAGTAATTGACGATAATCGTCGGGAATTGTATAATCGACTGTGGCGTACAGTTGCTTCGAATCTCTCGCGTTACTCGACGCGCGCCAATAAATCTGCCATTAAAAATGCAATAAACATGTTGTGGAAATGGTAAAAATCATTTATTTCGTCGGTGGCAGCGATAAATGCAGACCTTCGATTATAGCGTTTAAAAATCTTCATGTGTAAGACGCAAGGTTTAATAAGCTTAGAAGCGTAACCAGTGACGGACTCCGCTCGAGGACATTTTTTAAACAATTATTAATTTAATGTGCAAGATAAACCTGTTCAGATTACCCGCGTCGAACCTACTGTGGAAAGTGTGCAGCGCAAGGACGAGCGATAAAAATTACCGCCTGTGTTTATCATGCAAATAATTTGCAAAATTCCGTCGTTGGTGCCGCGAGCCCGTCAAGATAACCGTGAGCCGCCTCCCACGTTCTGCAATAAAAAATCTGGGGAAAATAATCTTCCTCGGAAAAGAGATAAATCGAAACGCGGCGATCTTGCGTCGTTCTCTTACCGTTTGCTTTTTATTGCTTCTATTTTAAGTATTTCGTGGTATTAACGTGAAAGAATGCACCCAATGGCTGCAGAAATGTGTTCGAGAGAATATTTGATTTCTTTAAATTGTTTACACGGGTCTTGACTTCGATAAACAGATGACGACGGTGGAATACGAATGCGAGAGAGAAGAACAGCGAACACAGCTGTGTGTTTCTCAAATAACTGAAATCGAGACCTTTGGTTCCGTATCGTTCAAACTCTCGGGGATATCTTCAATGTTGCAACACTTTATTGCTGTTGGAAAGACGCTGAGAATGCGCGTTTATTTTTGCTTCGAGTTCGATGCTTTGTTATTTGGCCTCTAAACTCTTGCACAATTTACAAAATTCATAGAATATTTAATTCATCAACTTATTTTGATAAATGGAAAAGGTAAATGTGTAAATGATAATCGATACATGAGAAGAGACTATATATGTATCGGATTCAAGATATTTATTTAAAAAATTCACAACATTTCATTTATCAATTTATTTTGATATACATGGGAAAGGTAAATATATAAATAATCAATATATAAGAAGACTAAATTTCTGATTCAAGATATTTATTTGAAAAATTCAATGATTACGACAATCAAGTCAAACTTATTCATTGCTATACGTTATAATATATGCAGAGAAAAAATAATTAATCGAGCACAAGCGAGAAGCATACAATGCACGAAAATAAGTACCAACAGGAAAAAAATTACATAAATGCACGAAATGATAGAGACAATAGAAACGAAGAAGAATAGAGATAGAGAGAGAAGGATGCGCAAGGTCAACGATGAGCCGATTGCGGGTGTTTTACGGACGGCCCACAAAAATCGTGTGCAACCGGCGCAGCGCGGCGTGCAAGAAGATGGCACGCTGCTCCGAGCACCGCGAAATGTAAAAGGAGGCCAGCCTCGCGATCGCGGCTGAACCATGACAACACGCACACATGCACAGAAATGCATGCACATGCTCCCCGCTGGCTGAGATGCACTTCTCGAACGTGGATCACGTGGATCACGTGGATCTCGATTCGCCGCGAACCTGCGTCGGAGTTTTGCAACATTTCTTCTGATTACTACTCTCCAGATTTCTGCGCGACTTCGTGCTTGATATTATGCAAACATTGCCATTCATCAGTCACTGTCATCCTCTTAAATGTTTCCTCTTTTTATTACATAATGTTAAACGTTTTTATCAGACCTATTAAGAATAATTGCAGACGTTTATGCAAAATAAAAATTTGCTGCGTCGATTGTGAGCAAAAGGAATCAAATAGACGTTTCTTGAATAATTTAAAAAAATAGAAAATGACATATCAATCAATATTTTTAAAATTACTTTACAATTTCTACTGTTTTAAATTCTACTTGTTCTTGTCACAAATGCATAACATTTTTACATAAACATTTTTATCAAACCTATTAATAAGAATTGCGGTCGTTTGTGCTAAATAAAAATTTTCTGCATCGATTATGAGCAAAAGACATTTCTTGAATAATTTAAAACAATAGAAAATGGCATATCAATATTGTTAAAAATATTTTACAATTTCTACTGACTTAAATTCTGCCTACTTGTTTTTCCTACAAATGCATACAGTTTGCAGTCTACTAATAATTCTAAGTAAAAGAAAAATCGTTAATCGCCAAGTAATAGAATTCCGTTTCTCGATCCTCGGCGAACACGGAAACCAATTACGAAAGCAGCGGCTCGCGATGGCGAATCGATATTCCGCGAGCGAAGTTGCACCTGACGCGGAGGCCGGGATGGATGCTGCACATATAAAAATCCTCGATAAAGATCTGAATCGGAAATTCCGATGGCGACTCACGATCCAGACCTGCTACGATCGATCCGCGTTTCGTAGCGTAGGTGTCACGCGACCTTCCTCATACGTAGTCTCTTTGTATTCGGGTTTTTTCTATCAAGTCGTTCAGCCTCGCTTAGAAAATTATGCTGCGAGTAGAAAAGTTAACATTTGTATACGTGAACGTGCACTGTATTTTACTTTCCAATGTAGCAAACACAAGAACATTGTGAAGTTACATATTATATTGTTCATTCATAAGAAAAGTGACACAGATTTCTGAAACAAATACTTTAATAACTGATGTACGTGACAAAATTAACCAAGTATCTAAATAACAACAAATTTATTTACATTTCTAAGTTGGTTATATACAGTAACAAGAAATTGGTAATTTTAGGTAATTTTCAAGAATGGTCTTTCTATAAAATTTCCTTTTTTGTCTTACAGTGGATGTAAAAAGTATTCGTATGCCCTCTAAAATAGAATAACTTGTTTATGATTGTACCAATCGACCTGATTTTGTATAATCAATTAGAAGCACTGGTTTACGAAATGATATGCAAAAATTATAATTTACAAGGTTACATGCAAAATTAAGAAAGGCATTTGTTAAAACTTTTTTGGTTGGACTCTTTAAAGAAAATGTAAAATATATGTTTTGGAGATCTATAGTAGTTACACACATGCTGAAGATTTCACACATACACATACACACGAGCTACAAGCGGTTAAAAATGGTGAAAATCGTAGTTTTACACGACTTTTGACCATTTTCTGCTTAAAATCCACAGAATCGTACATCTTTCGATGCGTGTCGTTATTTTCTGCGTCAACCGGTTTCGATGAAATTTTTACTACAAAACACATATTTTAAATTTTCATTAAGGGCCCAAATAAAAAAGTTTTAAAAATGCCTTCTTTATTTTTGTATGCAACCGTGTAAATTATTATTTTTGGAAAATCTTATTTGCATATCATTTCGTAAACCAATGCTTCTAATTGATTATACAAAATCAGTTCGTTTGGTACAAGTATAAAAATGTTATTCTGTTTCGAAGGGCGTACGAATCCTTTTTACACCCACTGCATATCCCGGAATTGTCTAAGAAAAAGTTGGCAACCCTAATCCGCACGGTAACCGGATACGTTTCGTTCTATTAGGAATCAGGGAACGGAGGAATTTGAAATAAATGGCTCGCGTGGCGTATCGATCGTGGCGTATACATATCTGTTCCACGGAAGGACAGCGCCCCGATTGAAGAAAGCAAAGTAACGAAGCCCGGTTTAAGTGGCCGATCCGCCCTTTTCTACGCTTCCGATTAAATGGCCCCATCTGGGTCAAGAATAATTGAACAGGCGGCGGCGCCGTAAACACGCGTGTCAAGTGGTTTTTCTATTTTTTCCGCTCAATGTTTAACCCACGTGGCTCGACTAAATTTATCGTGGGCTTCGATCGTTTCCGCTGCAACTCGACTCGCGTTTTTTCGAGTGGATTCTTCCTCTTCCTCGGAATTGTAAGAATTATCCGGTGCCATTTTTTGGTACTTTTCCCTGTCTTCAAGTTAACCAGTCGAATAGCTGTTTCTTTTTCAAGTGAGGAAATTGGGGGATCGTCGTTCTTAATAACAAAGTTTGAGTCTCTATACAAGTTATGATATCTTGATTCAGGTTGTCAAACATTATCGGTGTAAGCCATCGTCTGTGTATTTTGACTTCAAGACAGATCACGCTCTAGCTAATAATACACTGTCCTTACATAATTACATTGTAGTTTAGTCTAACATTAACAGCGAACTTTTACCACTTTTCATTTAATAAACTGTGGATTTAATTTTCACGAAAAAGAAAGGAAGGAAAAATGAAATCTTTAAACAAGTTTACTGAAAAACCATGAAGTACATCGAACTATTCTAACAATAAAATATTAATAAATATATCAAGGAGCAAGAGAAAAATAGTTTTTCACTTTCTCAAACATTTCTGAACTCGAGGATTGTATGAAATTGGCACGATTCAAGGAAGCATGATGCATCGAAGAATTAACACTTAACAAATGACTATTTTCTACAGAAATGTAAGCTTGCGTATAGCAATTCGAACGTTGCATAAAATTAAACAGTGACTCTCTGGAACGGGATAACTGCATTACGCGAGACCACACCTCGCCAACGCAAGGATAGAAAGCAAAGAATGTTGTCACGTTGTCCAGCGGGGAACAAGATGTCGACGTTGATCTCCATCATCCTATGACGCAACAAGCTTTTTGCAACACGGCGAGCAAACCGAGTCAAAGTGCATTCAGCTCGAACGACTTCCGACGGTATTCGTTGCTTGCATTTTCATTTGCCTGATAAATAGGACTCGGTGATTCGTAACGATACGAAGGCGGGCATGCGACCGTCGTCAAGATATCGGAATCGTCGCAATTTTTCCACGGTTCCGCCTTTGACATGGGCCGACGGTTCACCTAAGCTGACCTAATTCGATGTATCATCGCCGCTTATAGACGGGCACGCTTAGTTGCGTGCTAATGTTGCTCCGTAATGCGACTTCAACTGCGTATCCAACTATCGGACGAGCACCGGTCAATATTACTGCAATTCATAATTGTTCTAAATTATAATGAGGATGAACTGTTAACTGAGCCGTTCATTTTGAAAGTGGCCTAAGTCCATTTAAGTTTAAATTGAGATATTTAAGAGTTTGCGTTTCAATGAAATTAAAAATGTAATTCCTATTAAAATAATAGCAATTATTAAGTGAATAATATGTATCTTCTTACCAAGAATGGACTTGAGCCACATTCAAAATTAACAACTAGATTTGTCATAAAATTTGAAACAGCCCAAGTTCCTTCGATATAATTTAAAATGCTTCAAATTGAAAAAACAATATTCAATTTATTTTATATTTCATTGCGAAACTTGAAAAACACCATTTATTCAATTCAGGAAATCTTCTAACTATATAAATTACATAACAATTTACTCCTCATTTATATTTTGTGTATGCGGGAGGGATTTGAAGAAGTCATGATGCTCCCGTGGTATATATCGTAGTAAGTCCATCATATCCTTGTATTTCGCTGTTGCAATTTGTCTTATATTTTTATAAAGTGGTGACAATATAATATTTTCGGATTTTCTTGGTCTACCTCGACGTGGTAATAAATTCAGTATTTTAAACTCTGCATTCTCATCCATTGATATCTTATAGAAAATTTTATGTGGTTCATTTCTCAAAAAACGCATCCAGCATATTTTTAACCAATTTATTGTTTCTCCGTTAGAATTATTTACCCTTTTAAAAATTGCATCCTCCAAAAATCTTGTTGATATGAAATCCTCAAATAACATCAAATAACTGACGAATGGACTTAGGCCACTTTCAAAATAAAAATTTGTATCATTCTATTAACCAGCTAATTTCCTTTTTACAGGATCTTTGTGATTTTAAATATATTAGTTGCAATTTGCTTCAGAATGAAAAGGTAACGTAGAAATGTAAATATTAAAATTGCTAGCTTGATTTCTCTCGAAAATGGACTTAGGCCACTTTCAAAATAAACTCTTTGTTCGACCATGTTGACTCCAAGAAATCTCGTTCAACCCAGAAATTCCATTCAATCTAGGATGTTTCATAATCATGAAAAAGCGAAATTGAATGCAGTTATTCGTATCGCACAGGCCTACTTTGTTAATATGAAAGTTGTTTGGAATATTGATACGGTCAATCTTAATGAGTTTCCATAATCGCCATTAGACTAAATAGACTAAGCAGTTCAAACAAAATAAAATTGTCCGGGTATGCCAACATTCATTTACGATATTTTATTTTTCACAATAAAATCGAAAACTAAGTATAACAAGTTTTACATTTTAGGAATTAAAATCAGTGGAATTAAGACATACATATTCCTTTTTCATTGCAATGACTCACATATTTATAAGTAGACTACTTTTATGCATTTTTCACGAAAATCAGTGCATGAAAAAACGCAAGGAAGATTAAAAGAATTTAAATATATTGACACATTATTTTCAATTTGTTAGAATCATTAAACATTTGGCTTATGTTTCTTGCAATTAATGCAGACGTTTAATTATTCCATTTTTAAAACATATAAATGTTTCTTAGAAGCACTAGGACATAAAAAAAATTACATTTTTACCATCGTACTATTTCAATGCGAATAAAAATCCAGGAATCTTCGGATTGTATCAGGATCTTAGAATACCTTGAGAACCTAGTAGTCGCTCAAAAGTTCCTATTTAATTCTGGAAACTTTCCGTCGAAACTATCTGGTTATTTCTGTGTCCGGCGAAGATTTCTACAACGATAAACATAGACCAGTCTTTTTATTATGGGCGAAAGATTCGTGTCTCACTGACAACAGGATAAATCACAAATCCGTGGCGTTCTATCGTGACGCAGAAATCGGTGGGACAGCCGCCGCCACCGCCGCCGGTGGCAATGTCAACCGACTGGTTGTTCACGGTGGACGGTGACGCGTTTCCTTTTTGCACGAGGTGAACGAGAGAAATCGGTGGATCGAGATGCGTTTCCTTATGGGGCCTGTCAGGCCTCGACGACGCTTCGTGCTCGCCATGACCGTCACGGTCACGCGTGTCGGCCGATCTCACGGCGATCTTCTTTTCCCAGTTGTCGTTCATCTCCGCATACTTTTTCTAGCTTTTTGATCGTCGAAAAACACGTTTTCTGGACAAAATTTCATTACTCGAAAATTGTAGGTGATCATGATCATTTGTTTGACATTGGAGTGACCTTCAAAGATCCACTATGTAGAGAGTACAATTGAAAATTTTTATTTTTAAACACTTAACCTACCGCCACCGGTCAAATGACCAGTTTAAAATTTTTTATTCAACAATTATTGAACTTTTATGGGAGTTTTAATACATTTTTTTATTGCAGTATGTATTATTATATTGGGTTGGAACGAAAGTTCGTAACGTTTGTACTATCCAGAGCACGAGAGGAAACTAGCGGGAGGGGAACGGGGCAAGAGGAACGCAAAGGCAATCTGTGAATGGTCAGGCTTCTTTCCCCGTTCCCTTCCCGCTAGTTTTCTCTCGTGCTCCGCTCTGTAAATTAAAATTTGAAGCTAACATTCAAATATTTATTCGTAGATTTATTCAATAACATATTTTCCATTCTGTTCTATTACTTTTTGCCATTTTCGAGGTAAATTCTCGTGTTATTGAACAAACATATGAATAAATACCTTAACTTTATCTTCGATTCTTAATTTGAAAACGCTACGAACTTTCTTTCCAACCCAATACAAATCGCACAAGATATAAATAATATAATGTATAATAATATTAATAATAATATTAATAATAATGTATAATAAAATATAATAATAATACAATACACATCAGTTACTTTTGATAGCCGGTAGGTTTAGTGTTAATGGAAAGCTACATACAATCAAATTGGTGGCACACATTTTAAATCGGATCATTGCATTTGTTTGACAAAAGTAAGTAACCTTACAAGATCCACAGAGATTACAATTTAAATTAAAAACATTGATAATCGACAATTTTTTAAATTGTATATTTTTACGTCTGTATACTCTTACATGATAAAATGGCGACAAATATTCAGCTCACTAAAATCTGGAAAGAGAGAAGAAACAATATGGCTGTAGTAAGCTGTGAAAGATCTACAGATCTATTTTGATAACTAAACTGCGGATCTTTATGCAAAATAAAAATTGTCTTCATCAATTGCAAGACACAGGAGCCATATAAAACTTTCTTTCTATTTTCAACAATTTTAATACAATATATCGAGAACAATATATGAGCGTTGTTAAATTGTCTTAATGTTTTTACTGTTTTAAATTACATCCACCGATTTTCGTCATAAATGCATCAGACCCGCAGACTATTGATAACCGTGTATGGAACACTCTCTTGAAAATCAAGGGAACTGAAGCGTGACTCGCGTGGTCGTCTGACCATGATCAGTAGTATCTACTAGCCGAGGGCAGACAAAAGCTGCGGGCCACGCGAGCCTTGTAAGGGCCGAGGATTCAGGGCTACGGGTGACACAGCGGCCAATCGCGGAAGGTGAATTAACCGTGACTCCGATCCACGGCGAGCCTCGCTCCAGTTCTCAGTTTGCTCTCGTCTCAATTAATTAAGAACCGCTTAATTGCCGGTCGGCGATCCGCCGGATCAACGAGCTCGTTGTTCCGTGAAACGCGGATCTGCGCGATCGTTCGAAACGGAGAAAACACGGGGAGATGTCACTCCTGGGCGACGTGTTCACCAGCGAAAGCTGTGTTCTGTCGAGCGAGTCGATTATAAGAGATTTTTATGTCTCGTTCGATCGATTTGTCCGAGGAATTGTTCAACAAGGTCGTCAGATTTGCCAGGAAGTGAAAATCAATTTATAAAAGGATAACGTACAACTTTCCAGGAACTAAGGAACAAATTATACAAGGAATTGTTAAAAGTGGACACACAATCATTTTTACATCAATTTTGTACATTGTCTATTGTTTAAAAAGTTCGTGAATAATTATTAAAGGATGCAGGTTTGATTAGAAATTGTGTCATAAATTTTAAATTGTTTTCAAGTGTTCATAGTTGAAGCATTCACAAGAAATAAGATGAAAATTCGGCCAGGAACTTACTACAACCCTTTGATAAATGTTTGTAAAATCCAAAGATATGTATTATTTATTCATATTATTATATCATGAATAACGATCAATTTTTTTATTGAACACATTGTTGTATGAAATACTAAATTGAGCTCAGAATTCGCAAGTTATTTAAAGGTTTTTTAGTAGAGATTTTAACAATATTAATAATTTTAACAAGCCTGTAATAAATTTGTCTTTAATCTCGCATTAAGCTGAAGATTCAGGCATGATATTTGAAAATTCGTTTAAGTACTCTAATGAATTGTTCTACAACTCCTTAATCATTCCAGCGTTTTCGAATTACGTAGTGTACCGCATAAAATTTCGTTTCTCCGCAAATGTTTGTGGCACAAGGGTGTTCCCTGGCATTCGCGAGGCCGGATACAGCCATCCGGAGGAATAATAAACGCAGAAGGGAAGGTCAGCGACGGGGAGACAGAAACTGCTGAACAAGTTAAAATAGACGCCGGGCCACCTATGCCAATGACCCATATTCCCTCTATTCTCGGCGTGATGCGAATCAAACGGCGCCGTTTAATGCCACCGTGCCCGCGAATGTGGAATTCGCGCTCATTTCTCACTCGTGAAGCTTCATTTTCGTTCTTATTCACAAGAATTGATCCTGACGTATCCCTGACATTACGGATGACTTCATCAGGGTCACTTCACACTTTTCAACTACTTTTACTTCCACCTTGTTAACAATTTTGGTTTGATGTCGATGCAGACAATTTTTTCATTTTATTTAAAGATCCGCAATCTACCACGAATACATTAAATAGATTTTCTGGCTGTCGGTCTAGTGCGACTGTAAAGAATTGTTATAATCGCGAACCACCTAAATACACTACTGTGCAAAGGAGCGAAGCACCAAATATAATTATAAGTAGACTGCGGATCTTTATGCATTCATGAAGCAATCAACTGGATGAAATATAAAAGAGATTAAAAACATTCGAGAATGTTATAATGTTGCTTTTAATCTAATAAAGTCGTTGAAGGATGAAATCAATTTTTATATTATTTCTGCTTCCCACAATCAATGCAAAACATTTTTATTTTGCATAAAAATCCGCAGTCTAATTAAATTATATAATAACAAACAATATCTTTATGCAGAAGTTATAACATATAATATACTCAGAACTATTCAATTAAACAGCGGAATCCTTTTTCAAAACTTACTGAGCTCTTATTTGACTTTTTACGCTTTTCTATTAAATATGGCCGGATGCTTGTTTCTTTTGCACAGTAGCGTATACCTTGAAAACGACGCGCTGCTAGCGATCGGATCGAGTATTGTGGCTTCGAAGCGTTCTCATTTGCATACTGAGTAATTTTTAGACATTTCTGCGTCTTGTACCGCCTGAAATAAAAATGAGTAAGGTGAACGACGCGACGTCAGCGTCGACGTAACGACACGACATGCTAATGCGATGATTACGCCATTGAAACGGGCGAACGATCTGCTCGAGGGCTTAAAGTGCGTTCGCGAAGTAAACACGGGACGCGGAAATATAACACGAATTACGAATTATGTAAAAAACTTCTTTGATCTTTGCCCTGTATTTACATTTTATTTTCTTTTTTTCGTTAATGCTTGCAAAGAAATAAAAAACGAAATGATTTTGGTGAACGAGGAAAATTGAATAAATTGAAAACGAGTGTAATTTTATCCCATAAATTATAAAGTCGCATTTTTTAAACACGGGAATTGAGAGATTTAAGTTTGATATTACTTTTAGCAAGATCAAGATTTCTCTGGCCGCATGGTGAATGTAGATCGCAAATAAATAGACAATGATCTTTTAAAAGGAATGAGGGATCGATCGTTGATCGGTTTTAAAAATACTCTAGCACTCGGCTTCTAAATCTACTCGTGATCTAAATTCTATCTTGATCTCTATCTTGTTTCTCTCCGGAGGATCTGTTGAGCGATAAAAATCTTCGAGTTCTTGTGGTTCGATTTCTTCAAATGTTCATCATTGTTTTTTCAGAATGCAGTTGGCGTCGTGCTGTAGATGTTACTCGCTGAAAGCGGGTACAATATTCACCGGGGTCCTTGGCATAGTGAGTACATCTAGTTTGAATGATTTAATACAATCATAATATTTCTTCAACCATTTTAATAATTTCTTCTTTGCTGTCGTTCAGATCCTCTCGATCATCTCGTTGATCATGATCTTCACTCTGAACGTAGAATGGAAAACGATACTGATCGACGTACTGGACCAGAGTATCGTCAAGATCATTTTCGCGATAAATCTGTGCATGACGATCCTGATCTCAACGTTACTCATCGTCGGCGTTTTCAGAGTAAGGAGAAACCGCAATTGCATAATCAATGGCAACCTTGCCTACCATGAAACAGAACTCACAAAAGAATAATGTCACTTCTCAATGCCAACATTAAGGAATACATTCATGTTTATAGAAAAACACGTTTATGATGCTGCCGTGGGTGGTTCTGGGTATCATCCTAGCGGTTGGACTGCTGATCAGCGTGATCTACACGTCCATCATGTTCTTCGTGAATCATGAAACCATAAATGGTATTTTGTGGCTCATAATCGGCCTCATAGCTGTCGGTGAGTACTACCATCCGAATGAACCATCATTTGAAATCCAACCTTCATCCGAATAAATCACTTCTTACATCGATTAAACTTAATAATTAATTTTGCATAAGAATTCGCAGTCTAATGCTATGTACAACATAAAACTGATAGAAGTGCAGTCTTATTGTTTGAGCTAGATCCTTTTTACACGAAGTGAGAGATTAAATTGCTTTTTAACCCCTTGCCCTACAATATCGAGTCAGACACGTGATGAAGATTCTGAACAGAGTCTAATAAATATGTATGTTATTAATTTTCTTTAAGGGCGTAGACTCCTTTTTCCAGGATTGCAAGAGTGCGGGATTCGCCTTCTCATTTCTCGATAATACATACACGGGGGTTATCAGTAGTCAAAGACGCTAGATGAAAGACTGATCTAGGGTGCTATCTCCCTCAAAAGTCCTATTTTTTCGTTTACGAGGCGCAATTTGCATTATTCGGAAGCATACAACTGTACAGTTACTCGGAAAAATATTCGGACGCCCTAAAAAAGACGATAACTTTTTAAATATTGTACTATACGATTTGAACTTTTTTGGGAAACTAGAACAATTAGTTTATTACAGGATGAGAAAAACATTTTTTTTTCAAAAATATCAACTGATCGGAATTGTAGAAAAAATACTAAAAGTACAACTTTTTTATGTGGGCCTATATTGAAAATTTAACAAATACGTTTTGTAGATCTGTGTCAATTATATGCACTGTGAAAGTTTAATCACAATCGGTTGATGCAGGGAAAAACGACAGCCATTGAAAGATGTAAGAATTCGTAGATATAGGCCGAAAATCGTGAAAATCTGCAATTTTAATCATCCTTAAACGTTTGTAGCTCATTGCAACGTCGAATGATTTTGACGAAATTTTCAGAATATGTTCAATTGACACAGATCTACAAAACGTATTCGTTAAATTTTCGATATAAATAAAGAAATAAAGAAGTTGTAAAATTAAACTTTTAGTATTTTTTCTACAAATCTCTACAAATTTTTGATAAAATTTCTTTTCTCATCCTGTAGTAAACTAATTACTCTAGCTTCCCAAAAAAGTTCAAATGCTTTAGTACAATATTATACAAGTTATCGTTTTTTTTAGAGCGTCCGAATATTAATTCGAGTAACTGTAAATGCTGGCGAATAATGAAAATTACGCCTCCGAAAAAATAGGATTTTTGAGGGAGATAGCGCCCTAGATCGATCTTTATCTAGCGTTTTTGACTACTGAAAACCCCCGTGTTTGTGATAAGTGTCGAGAAATAAGAAGGCGAAGCCCGCACCCTTGCAATCCTGGAAACGATTCCACCGCCTTAAATCAAAAGAAAGTTCGAAGTAAAGTTAAAGTTTTCTTCTTTCTTTTAAGAAATTACGACTACAAAGAAGGTCTAATTACTGAAACCGTAAAATAAATCCTAGTGCAAGGGGTTAACGAAAGAAATAGACATGAAAAAATGTTTGAAAAGTAAAGCTACCTATTTGATTTTAATCTTTCAATTTAATCTTTAAACCAAATACTTTCTGTCCAGTGATCTACACGTATCTGTGGCTGGTGGTGTTCAGCTACTTCCAGCAGCTGAAGTACGACAAGCTGAACAGCAGGATGGGTCCCTACGGCAGGCCGTACAATTACCGACGACCTTGAAAAGGACCGTGGCAGAGTATCATGTGACAAGAACGATCGGGAAGACTCATATCCCCCGGAGGAATTAGACTGTTCTTAATACACGATCAAGATTAACAGTGTAATTGCTTCGCAGAGGGGTCGCTTGAAGTTCAATCAGCGCAATCGCACCAAAGCACGAGGCACCGCGGCTTCCCGTCGACGAGAGATTTATCGAAAATCGTGTACCTAATCGTGTTTCGTGACGCAACGCTAATCGCGAATGCTAGATTAGAACGTATTTATGGCACCGAGAGATTGCTCCCTCGAACGATTATCGGCTACGAACTTTCACGATCATCTCTTACGGAGGCCAGGCCTTATTTTTACTATACACTTCAAGTTTTGACAATTTATAAACCAAATATATCTGCTTTAATACTGAACAATAATTCTAGAATTGAAGCATTGACATTTTACACAGGACAATGAGACCAGTTCTGTTTTCAAAGGAACAAAATGCAAGACTGCAGAGAATTATAGTCTGTTTTTCGCGAGGAGAACAAAGACTTAATAAATACAATTTCTATTGCATCGTTCAGTGAATAAACCACCGCCCCAGTTGGAGATCGAAAGTACAGTAGGACCTCGATTTACCGGCTCTATCGAGAGATACAGCCCTGATAAATTAAGGCCCGATGCATAATCGAGACCCGAGGGACATAATTAAAATGTTCATTATATTCCAAAATAAATTTTTTATTTTTGAACATTTATTTCCTTTCATAATATAATCATTTAAACGCATATTTGTTAATCGAGGTCCTATTGTACTGTCAATTTCTCACAGAACAGGCTTCGTAATGCAATTATGATGTCTGTTCATAGCAATACCGATGATCGTTCGAGGGTCTGTTCGGCACGCATAATGTACAATATAATTTTTTACGAGTCGCGCAAAGCACGAGTCTATTTTCCTTCGCTTTGAGTAAACGACACTGCCGTTGCACAGCGTTTCGGCGGTATCAAAATGGCGACGGCGATCCACTACGGGACGGGAATAGATTCCGTTTTCAAGGATAACGAAAATGTTAAGCGTATGCAAAAATATACGCGTTGCCTCACCGGCCGAGAACCAGTCTCTCCTACGCAAGGTTAACGACTGACTTATTTATTTCACTCCGTCATTTCCCGCCCCCACTTTTACACGCACGCTGACCCACGATTTGTAATTCGTTGTTACACCGTGTCGAGTAAATTATTTCTTGTTTTAAACGTCGTCCTGTCGATTTCTTCCTCGCCAAGGACTCGACCATATTCTTTTTCAACCCTTTCGCCACGAATTCGATCTTCAACCCATCCAGATTCTTTTTCGAATCTACACGAAGAAACTAACTTTTGTGACGCATACCACAGTGGCAGAAGAGTTAAAAAAGGTAAAACGAGGATTTAGAATATTTTGTAGGTAGAGAATTTAGATCAATTTTAAAGACCCGTTCACCGCATTGAAATTTATTATTTATAGTAGTACAGAGAATAAACTTTTCTATCCTGTTTCTATTTTAATACGTTTAACTTCGGTTTTTTTTAATCATTTATGTGAAGTAACCATTGACACAATGATGTTCATCGATATACATATAAGTAGTTCATTTATAAAAGCGACAATGAAGCGACGACTCTTCGGAGACGTTCCAAGTCTGAATTAACGATTAAGAAGTGTTTCATCGCTAACCACTGATATTTGAAGCTACTAATAAACGAGAAAGTACAAATGTTATATAAGTTTGTTTCTAAATAAACGAATTAATCGATCGACAAATAATTATACTCTGGTTTCCTCGGTGAAAGGGAAGTCGAATGCGGAGGCGAGCCATTGTGAAAATTGCGAGACGGATTACTGCAGGTTTTAATGAACTATTTGATTGCGTTTTCTACGTTCTCACGAATAAACAATGAAAGAGTTGCCGCTGCGAGCCCAGTGGCATGGCTGTCGCAACCGAAGTCTGTTGGCGTCGAAGCTCTTCTTACCTTCCGAGGCTGACTTTCGAGGGACTTGTTTCTGAAAGAACAGGATCAGAGGGAAGAATAAACTAGAATTTTTAGAAAACTGGTGGAACTTGCTTTACTGATAACACTGTCCAACAAATTTCAACTTTTTTTATGTTCCCTAATTACTGTTGGGTCCTTTTTATAGAGTTTTTTGCGCTGATTCCGAATCTATTTTTAATTTTTTCCCTATACGCACAGTTTTTGAGGAACATGGCTTTGAACAAAAACATATTTTTCAACTTTAAACAAATATTGTGATATTATTATAAAAGATATTGAATTGTTCTTTACAGCAAACGATACTGTAGACTTTCCCGAATACAGTGATATCCAATATTAATACATTATGAGTGTTTAAACATGTTTAAACAATCATTAAAGACGGATAGACACCACTTTTGCACCAATTTTTGAGGACATTTTTCAATTTATCTCAAAACATAAGGGTCCACCGGAAAATCGAACTATACCACTCGATAGAGCAGACTTTTATCTTGAGAAGCCACCTTGTAAAGTTTGGATCGTCCACGTTTTTTTCCAACCAGAAAGCAAAATATCTTCGCCCGACATGAGTTGCCGCCAGTGGCGCTCGGGACGAAGCGGCGAACGACCGTTGTAGTGGTGAGCGCCACTGGCGGCAACTCATGTCGGGCGAAGATATTTTGCTTTCTGGTTCGAAAAAAGCGTCGACGTTTCAAACTTCAAAGCGGGGTTTCTCAAGATAAAAGTCTGCTCTATCGAGTGGTATAATTCGATTTTCCGCTGGACCCTTATTTTTTGAGATAAATTGAAAAATATCCTGAACTAGAGGGCTATATAGAGGGCTCGCTCGCTTCGCTCGCTCGCGAGTAGGGTTGTTTTTGCTCGCTCGCTTCGCGAGCTCGCAGGTAGGACTGCTCTTGCGAGAGGGTTAGTGATACGCATGGCTAGTAGGGCCTACTGCTATTAATGTTTTTTATTTGGTGTGTGACTCTCCAAGAGTCACACAAAGAACTTCCCGATTCGTTACTCCTTCGCCAACATCGCTAACATCGTTTTTTTTTGTACTTTCATCGATATTCTCCCAAAATGTATTCTTGGGAATAGAGATGATAAATTCACTCTTGCATTGGAATAACTTTCCATTATTCCAAGCGGTAACATTAGCATCAGTTAAAAAAAAAATTTTTTTTAAATCAAAAAAAAAATTAAGAAAAACATTTTTTATGTAATTGCGTTTGGTTCTTTGGTGGAAAATTGTCGTCCTCCCTTATAAATTGCATTGTAAAATCAACTCTTTTCGAAAAAAAGTAAAAATCTAAAAAACTACTTGACGAATATGGACCAAAATCTAATCAGCTCTAAGTTACGACGGGGCACATCGATTGCATCATTCATCATCCTGATCGCGTTGTCACTTTTTCTGAAAACGTTAACGAAAAATTTGATTACATAGAAACGGCCATAGGCACACACACACACACACACACACACACACACACACACACACACACACGAACATTTTGATAAAAATAGTCTAAAATGACTCCAATGACCATGAAACGTGAAGATCTGCTAAAAAATTGATTTTCGATTTTCGGGGTAATTACAATAACTTCCCTATAAAATCGGGAAGTTAAAAATTGGTGCAAAAGTGGTGTCCCTCCGCCTTTAGTGATTATTTAAACATGTTTAAACAATCATAATGTATTAATATTTGATATCGCTGTATTCGGGAAAGTCTACAGAATCTTTTGCTATAAAGAACAATTCAATATCTTTTATAATAACACTACAATATTTGTTTAAAGTTGAAAAATACGTTTTTCAGATTCGGAATCAGCGCAAAAAACTCTATACGAAGGACCCAACAGTAATTAGGGAACAAATTTGATGTTGGACAGTGTAATCAGGGGCGTACGAGGACCCGAAATATCTGGTCGGGAACAGGAAATTTTTTCTGGATCGGAACAGTGCCCAAAAATTTAGATTCTCGAATTTATCGGAATTCCCGAAAAAGTAGGGAATCTTGGATTTGTCAGGATTTTCGAAGTAATCGGGATTCTCGAAATACAGGGTCTGTCCGGAAAGTAATGCGACCACATTTTTTTTTAAATCTATTGAACGTATGAGTACAAACCTTTAAAATTCTTCAAAGTAGGACCCTTGGGCGTCGACACATTTTTTCCAGCTCGATTTCCATGCTTCGTATGCTCCCTGGAAGGCGTTATCTGGAGCCTCTCGTAGTACCCTCGTCGCAGCCTCGCCGAGCACTTCCAACCAAAACTTTTCCGTAGATTACGGGGAAAACAGTAAACGGTACTTCTTAGTTGGATCACGAGACTTCCTCAACCCCCGTACAGTCTTGACTTGTCTCCCGCCGACTTTTTGTTTCCAAAAATTAAAAATGTGCTAAAAGGATGCCATTTTGAAAGCGTGGAACGCGTCAAAGAGGCTGTGACGAGGATACTACGAGAGGTTCCAAAAAACGCCTTCCAGGGAGCATACGAAGCATGAAAATCGCGCTGGAAAAAATGTGTCGATGCCGAAGGATCCTACTTTGAAGAAATTTAAAGATTTGTACCCATATGATTAATAGATTTTTTTTTAAATGTGGTTGCATTACTTTCCGCACAGACCCTGTATAATTTATTCTTTATATATTGATAAATATATTATATATTCAATATAATATAATATAATTAATTATTTAATCATTATACAAAATTCTTTTCATTGAAAGAATGTTGTCTCGAATTTTCGGGAAACCCGATTCCATCGGGAATCTCAAAATTTTCGGAAATCCGACCCGACTTGAAGTTCTCGCACACCCCTACAGATAATATCATTTTTCAAAGTCAAAGTCATAAGAACATTGAACTCGAATGTTTTCCCAGGTGTATCGGACCCTCCTACAGATAATATATTATCAGTGATAATTAGACTGCGGATCTTCATGCAAAATAAAAATTTTCTTCGTCCATTACAAGATGCGGGCACCATATAAAAATTTCTTCCTATCTGTAACAACTGTAATAAATTGAAGGTAACGTATGGATATGCTTGAATCGTCCTAATGTTTTTACTGTTTGAATTACATCCACCCATTTTTGTCATAAATGCATAAAATCCGCAGTCTAGTGATAATACTTACCCGAAGGAACTGAAACAACCACTGGGATGCGCCCATCCTAACAGCAATCGCTCAAAATGGCCGCCAGTGAACTCGAGGAAGCCTTCCATCCCGCACAGGAGAACTTCAAATTCCGAGAAAAATTAAGTCACAATATAAGACGACAAACCTAGCCCACGAATTTTTATGCGAAATCGGTTGCATTAATTATTTCCCTCTTGGTTTTATCTTGTCTACTCATAATAAGGGAGGAATTATTGTTTCTTCCTTTTTACCTTGTTCCATCATCAAGTCCGGTGACTGGTAAGGAAATCCAGCTGCCTCGATGTCAGTTAAATCCTGAAGGATCGAGGAACAGTAGGAAGATACCAAATCGGACGTGCGTATCGGCAGACCGTACTCACACCTCAGCTAAAATAAACCACAAAGAGAAAATACTCTGCAAGACTTTTCCATCCCGCATAAATTAACCCTTATAACAATAACCAGGTACCTGGGTACTCGCTTTCAATTACTTTGTAAAACTTCTCTAACATTTTTGTTGACAACTGTCTTTGTGATCATTAGACTTCATGCAAAATAAAAATTTTCTGCATCCAGATAACTCTTTCTTGAATAATTTGGACACGTTGACAATATTTTTCTTCTTCAATCATCTTGATTTTTCTCGTATTTTAAATTCCACCAGGCTATTTTACTATAAATGCATACAATCCGCAGTCTAGTGATCACAGATTAATTTGCAACATTAAGTTGCAACGTCATTGAATACCGTAGAAAATTTTGGTTATTGACACAAGGGTTTTCGATATCAGATTCTTCGAACCGTCTTCGCCACTTGGACGATCAGCAGTCTGTGAGTCAGAGGATACCCTCTGGTTAAGTCCCGCCTCATTAAAATCTGATTGCACGTATCGGGCATTCGATAACGAGAATTCAGCCCGTTCGTAACGATTTCGCCGAGACAACGGTCGCTCTCTTCTTCCTTGGGCGTTCCTTGCATTATCAGATCGCCGATGTCTCGATAAGTTATGTCGGGCGTTGGGCTGCTTCTATCGACGCCGCCATCTTGCCAGAATATGGGTCGCATCCACAGAACGGGATTATTTAACGTGTGGTGTACTGTAATCAGTTTCTTTCCTAAATTACACTGTCGTAATTGTCAACTGTACGGTGTAAATTATAAACTCATTTACACAATTGAATGTCCTTATTTTTCGGAACGAGAGTGTCCATCAGGTATCGTCTTGTCGAGTCACAGAGCTTCAAAATTCTTGTTAACGTTTCCCAATATTTGTTATCGAGCTGTTGCGCATTTTTGTGCATTAACGTGGCCGCTATGTTTGCTGTCACAAGAACATTATTTATTTTATTCGTCTACTGTTTCATTGGTTTCTATATTCCAAATGTATTTCAAGGCAACAATTTTATCTTCGTTACCTTCGACGATAGTGATAGAGAAGGTGGCGTCGGCGTTCATTTGGTCTGGCCTCTCATGAATATAATCAACCACTTTAGTCAGCGCTGTCAGCTTGTCCTCTACGAAGCACACCAGTATGTACAACAAATTATGAAACAAATCATGTTTCTCCACTGTCAGATGTTCAAAAATTATTTTTTCACGTGCTCGGAGGCCAGTCGATGTGAGAATTTTCTCAAATCAATTTACTCGAATCATATATCTAATTTTATTTTTCTTAACACTAAACCTACCACCACCGGCCACATAACCGGCTCCAGATTTTTGATTTCACAATTATTGAAATTATAAAGATGCTTTCGTGGTAAATAATTAAATAAATACATTTAATAGCGGAGATATTATAATATGAACAGCAGAAAGTTCAAATAAATTTAATCTTGTTATTTTTATAAGGCATCATGTACAGTAGTGGACAAAAATTTAAGTACGCTCTAAAAAGGACGATAACTATTTCAACTATACGATTTGAACTTTTTTGGGAAGCTAGAGCAATTAGTTTACTACAGGATGTGTAAAGAAATTTTTTCAAAAATTGCAATTGATCGGAATTGTTGAAAAAATATTAACAGTTGCATTTTCAACTTTTTTATGTGGGTCTGTATTGAAAATTTGAAAAATACGTATTCTCGATCTGTGTGAATTAAACATATTCTGAAAATTTCGTCAAAATCGGTCGACGGTGCAATGAACACACGTTTAAGATGGTAAAAATGGCACATTTTCGCGATTTTCACAGTGCATATAATTGATACGGACCTACAAAACGTACTTTTTAAATTTTCAATATAGGCCCACATAAAAAAGTTGAAAATGCAACTTTTAGTATTTTTTCAACAATTCCGATCAATTGCAATTTTTGAAGAAATTTCTTTTCACATCCTGTTGTAAACTAATTGCTCTAGCTTCCCAAAAAAGTTCAAATCGTATCGTACAACATTAAAATAGTTATCGTCTTTTTTAGAGCGTCCTTGAACTTTTGTCCTCTACTGTATCAGCTACTTTTAGAGGTCGGTAGGTTCAGTGTTAAAGGGAAAGACTCATTTCCAGAATTGCAAGGGTGCGGGATGCGCCTTCTTATTTCTCGATAACGCAAACATTGGAGTCTTTCAGTAGTCAAAAGCGCTAAATAAAAGATGAAACTAGGCCGCAGTCGCCCTCAAAAGTCTTATTTTTACATTTACGAGGCGTAAGTTGCATTATTCGGAAGTACACAGCTGCGCATAGCTGTATCCATAAAGCTGCGACGTAAACTTAAAAATAGGACTTTTGAGGACGACTGCGGCCAGATTGATCTTTCATCTAGCGCTTTTGATTACTGAAAAACCCCATCTTTGCATTATCGAGAAATGAGAAGGTGCATCTCACACCCTTGCAGTCCTGAAAACGAGTATACCCTTTTGAGGGGGTAGACTCACGTTTCCAGGATTGCGTTTCTCGGTAATGCAAGGATGGGTTTTTTTCAGTAGTCGAAAGCGCTAGATAAAAGATCAATCTAGGCCGCAGTCGCCCTCAAAAGTCCTATTTTTACGTTTACGAGGTGTAATTTGCATTATTTGACAGCGTAATTTGCATTATTCTGAAGCATACAGCTGCGCATTAGTGCGCATGTACAGTGACTCCCACTAATATTCGGACACTCTTAAAAGCGCCATAACTTTTTTAATATTTACTACAGAATGTGAAAAGAAATTTTGCATTTGGTCGGAATTGTAGAGAAAATACTAAAAGTTGCATTTTACAACTTTTTTATGCGGGCCTATATCGAAATTTTTAAAAATACGGTTTGTAAATCTGTATCAATTATATGCACTGTGAAAGTTTCTTAGAAATCGGCTCATGCGGGAAAAAAACGACAGGCATTGAAACATGTAAGAATCCTTAGAGGTACTGCAGTTGAAGGTCGGAAAATCGTGAAAAACTGCAATTTTTACCATCTTTAAATGTTTGTAGCTCATTGCAACGTCGAATGATTTTGACGAAATTTTCAGAATATGTTTAATTGACACAGATCTACGAAACGTGCTTTCTAAATGTTCCATATAATACCCCCATAAAAAAGTTGAAAAATACAACTTTTAGTATTTTATCTGCAATTCCGACAACTTGCAGGTTTTTTCAAAAATTTTTGTCACGTTGTGTAGCAAACCAATTGTTCTAACTTCTCCAAATATTTCAAGTCGTATATTCCAATATTAAACAAATTATGGTGTTTTTAAGAGTGTCCGAATATTAATGGGTGTCACTGTAGTTATTTTCAAAGCTGCTATTCAAAGTTTTACGTAAACGTAAAAGTAGGACTTTTGAGGACGACTACGACTCAGATTGACCTTTCATTTACCCCTTTTTACTACTGAAAACCCCATCATTATCGAGAAACGAAAAGGCGCGTCCCGCACCCTTGCAATCCTGGAAACGAGTCTACTCCCGTCTGATCGGGATTAGAGAAGCAACGAGTCCACTTGACAATTGAACTGAAAATGTATCGATTAAAAATGTCCACGTCTCACCAAAATTGTCCGAGATCATTCTCCCACGAGCCCAAGGCGTGAATCCGCAGAGGAGCAAGATCGCCCAAGTGCCAGTGAGCTCTCGAAGTCCCTTCATCCGGGTTGTCTGCGATCCTGAAGAGCATCCTCGTGTTCCCGGCGACTTTATAGCAGCAGCCCCACCGCATGTGCCACGAAGACTTCACCAAATTGATAGGGAAAAGCGGTGTCTGTTCGTCACGCGCGCCGGAAGCACGACGGCCAGTTTTTCTTCATGATGCTCGACGTATCTAATCCTGGCTATCTGTCTCTCGAGGCTCGGAGAATCTCTCGGATCGAGGTTTTTCCCAACGAACCACTTGTGGGAGGTTCAGTTCCGAAGGGAAATAATCCTACCGTAGCTCTTCTACTTCGGCGTAAGTACAGGAAGTTCGCGAAAAGAAAATGAAGAGACCAGGCACGTATTTCTTAAAGAAGTTTATTAAGGATCCCCGATTGACACCTGCCGGGATTTATAGTAATGTTCTTACATCGAATTACATGAATTCTTCCAGTGAAATTTTCGTTGAAAAATGCGACGATTACCCCTCTTGATGCTTCTTACAACTAATCTTACGATGTCAAGATGACGGTAGATGTATTTAGAAGCAATCCTGATGGAAAGGGTTCACATACTTCTCCGAAACGCAGCCGGTCAACCCGCGGCCTAATTTCACGCACTTCCCTACGGTTTTTCTGGTCTGAAAGAGGAATTGTCATTAAGAAAATATTTGAACCATTTCAAAATACTACTGTATTATTTTTGTTCTGTTGAAGTTATTAAAAAAAGGAATGAATGCCCATGAATTTTTATAGTATAGTCATTACAATGATGTTCAAATTGAAAGTTCTATCGACTGAAACTAGTGGATTGAATCACAGGCATCAATTCCTCTTTTCAGATTTATGTCATTCCAAAATAGTTCACGGCTGATATCAATCTGTTAGATATTTTCCAATTATTGTGGCTTGATGCAGAACAAAATACTTACGACTTGATATTCTATCTCGCACAATCGAGCCCCACTCTCCTCCAAATTCTCCTGTATCGATTCAATCTAAAATTTCATACAAAAACGCGAAGGGTTGAAAATTCGCAGAAACGTCTTTTATAATTTAGTGAATAGATTGAACGTTCACCATATTGGGGAGATTGTGCGTTATAATTACAGGAGTTTGTACGTTGTTCATCATCTCGTCCGACGCCATCGTTCTCGCCGCGAGGATCATTTTGTATTCCCAGAGAGTGATTAAAACGACAAAGTAGAGGAAGTTCGATGTCCTGGAATGAAAGTTTGATGAGAAGTCAACACAGAGAATAGCGTTGGATCAACTGAAATAGCAAAGTTTGAAAATTGATAGAACGTAACTCACATGTTTGTGTTTAATATGAATTTGCCGTCTGTAAAACGGACGATAGGAATCTTTGAGAAATGGTATCGTACTGTCAGTGGTCCAAGTAGAGATGTCTTTTATATTGGTAGAGAAGCCAACCAATTACTCGGCAATTAAATAAGGGTTTCGTCCCTCTAGATGGGGTCGTAATCATTTTCGAAACATATCAATTGGGACACGTTGTAATTAGGTCGAACTCGCGGTGGTACCGAAGTTCGATGACCAGGGTAGGGCAATGACTATGTCCACCTTGAATATATCCTTTATTTATAATAATATGGAAAAATGTTACGAACACAATTTGCACGGTACAAGGGGGGGCATATTGTGACATAAATATTTTCTGCGTCGGTGGAGGCATAGAGGACATTTCAAGGTCACCTTGATTTTTTTTAATGGAAACACCTACTTTCTGTATCACAAATAGCCACTGTCCAACAAATTTCAACTTTTTTTATGTTCCCTAATTACTGTTGGGTCCTTTTTATAGAGTTTTTTGCGCTGATTCCGAATCTGTTTTTAATTTTTTCCCTATACGCACAGTTTTTGAGGAACATGGTTTTGAAAAAAAACATATTTTTCAACTTTAAACAAATATTGTGATGTTATTATAAAACATATTGAATTGTTCTTTACAGCAAACGATACTGTAGACTTTCCCGAATACAGTGATATCCAATATTAATACATTATGAGTGTTTAAACATGTTTAAACAATCATTAAAGACGGATAGACACCACTTTTGCACCAATTTTTGAGGATATTTTTCAATTTATCTCAAAAAATAAGGGTCCAGCGGAAAATCGAATTATACCACTCGATAGAGCAGACTTTTATCTTGAGAAACCCCGCTTTGAAGTTTGAAACGTCGACGCTTTTTTCGAACCAGAAAGCAAAATATCTTCGCCCGACATGAGTTGCCGCCAGTGGCGCTCACCATTACAACGGTTGTTCGCCGCTTCGTATCTCGTCCCGAGCGCCACTGGCGGCAACTCATGTCGGGCGAAGATATTTTGCTTTCTGGTTCGAAAAAAACGTGGACGATCCAAACTTTACAAGGTGGCTTCTCAAGATAAAAGTCTGCTCTATCGAGTGGTATAGTTCGATTTTCCGGTGGACCCTTATGTTTTGAGATAAATTGAAAAATGTCCTCAAAAATTGGTGCAAAAGTGGTGTCTATCCGTCTTTAATGATTGTTTAAACATGTTTAAACACTCATAATGTATTAATATTGGATATCACTGTATTCGGGAAAGTCTACAGTATCGTTTGCTGTAAAGAACAATTCAATATCTTTTATAATAACATCACAATATTTGTTTAAAGTTGAAAAATATGTGTTTTTTCAAAGCCATGTTTCTCAAAAACTGTGCGTATAGGAAAAAAATTAAAAACAGATTCGAAATCAGCGCAAAAAACTCTATACGAAGGACCCAACAGTATTTAGGGAACAAATTTGGTGTTGGACAGTGTAGTCTATCGATATAGACTATCGAATTCTGAGTAATAATGTATTGACCTCCATATGTCCTAAATCTAATAGTTAAGGAGATATTATCGAAACTATTTTGTTTTTTCTTTGGATATTATCTCATTATTAGGTTTAGGACATATGAAGGTCAACACTTTTATACTCAGAACTTTTATACTCTATCGATCTATGGTACAACAAATAGGACATTCCATTTAAAAAAACGAAGGTGACTCATATCTCTAAAAAAATTACATACAAACAACCATTTTTTTGGTATCGTATGAGCTCCATTTTACCATTCAACTTTGTCCTTCAGACATTTGACGTATCTTTAAAAACAACAAAGACATTTAAGGTGGCAACGTTAGATGACTCACCCTGTATAATTGTTTAATAAAGCTGTATTCTTTAAAATTTAACTATTGAATTTTATTTTCAAATCGGGCACGAACTTATGCAATCATGTGATATTTTTGCAGTAACTGGTGCTAGCAGGTTTATCCATCGGCTGCCACAGCACAAGCGAAGTGTGACATAATAGCAGTATAGCAGTGGATGATCATCTAATATAAGTACTTACCAGTGTTGCAGTAGAACGATTAAGTCCGAGTTTCTCTGAGCCAATAAACATTCCGGTTACAAATGTTTAGAATATAAGTTATGTACATGTACATTACAAACATCTTATGTATGAATCTACAACAAACAAATAAACACAATATAATAAAAAGTATATCTGCGTATATGTTTATTGAACCACCAATTTTCCCGCACCTCTGACTTGTGTCCCAAAGTTACACTACTGATTTCCGAAAAAACTTACGCCCGTATAACTTGTCATTGAGATACACTACTCATTTGAAGTTGCAAACGTAGCGAAACTTTGAAGAACAAAAACTTCGGCCGTCTGGCTTGTTGTAGATCCACTTCCTTCGCTAACATATTCTCCTAATATAAAACACCATTTTCGAGGTTTCCGAAAATTTTCGGCCGTCTGGCTTGTTGTAGAGTTGCACTACTTAATTTTCGAAATTTTTCGGGCGTCTGGCTTATCGTTGAGTTGTACTACTGAAATTCCGGACACCTCCTTCGCTATCATATTCTCCTAATACACAGTTCAATTTTCAAGGTTTTCGAAAAATTTTCGGCAAATTTTCGACCGTCTGGCTTGTTGCCGAGTTGCACTACTTAATTTTCGACATTTTCGACCGTCTGACTTATCGTTGAGCTGTACTACTGAATTTCGTGCCACCTCCTTCGCTATCATGCTCTCCTAATACAAAATTCAATTTTCGAGGTTTTCAAAAATTTTTGGTGTTTTCTGGATGTTGTATTAGGAGAACATGATATTGAAGGAGGTGGCACGGAAATTCAGTAGCACAACTCAACGACAACCAGACAGTCGAAATTCTTAGAAATGTTTCGAAACCCCCGAAAATTGAGTTTTGTATTGGGAGAACATGATATCGAAGGAGGTGGCACGAAATTCAGTAGTACAGCTCAACGATAAGTCAGACGGTCGAAATTCTTAGAAATGTTTCGAAACCCCCGAAAATTGAGTTTTGTATTAGGATAACATGATATCGAAGAAGGTGGCACGAAATTCAGTAGTACAACTCAACGACAAGCCAAACGGTCGAAAATTTTCGAAAAATCTTAAATTTTGCGAAAATCTAGAACGAATATTCTTCTAATACAAAACTTCATTTTTGTGTAATTTGAGCAAGTTCTCTCTATCCATATTCAGGTACAGGATGGGAAAATAAGAACACATTAACTGTTGTAACTAATATTCTTTATTTTCCACCAAAAGACTACAATACTAAATGTATATCGTAGTGAGATTAGAAGGAGGTCCCTTGCAGGAATTCGGCGACATAGGTACGAATGCGCAGCCGATTGGATCAGGCATGATCCTGCTAAGTTGTTGTCAGAGACTGTGAAGGAGTGCCAGCCCCTGTCACCGGCTAAGCGTGTATCCAGGCACCGATGGGATACTGTTAGAGACTACCAGTAACTGTGCTATTCAGCGACATTGGCAGATGGGCTCAACGGGCCTAAAATCGGTCAGTAACGGGTCGTGGCGGAGATACTCTGGAAAGGACAAAAATCAAATGAAAACTTGCCTGGTAATAATTGATAATGTTCGATAAATAAACAATGGAAAGAAGTTATAGTAGTAGGTGGTAGTAGTAGTAGGTATAGTTGTAGGTGGGCCAAGGGAAAACAAAGGAAGCGTTGAAGAATATTAGAAATAAGACTAACCGGAGTTTGTTGAGTGAACAGATGAAGGGCAGGATGGTTGAAGGTGCCAAAAAAAGGTCTGCCTGTTTGTCTGATTGTTGAAGGCAGGTCAGGGTAGCTCTAGGTGACACCCGGTCCACTTCTGGTAAGTCCCTGGTTCTCCTGTTCCCAGGGACCCGGCCGATCCTACCGGATTCTCCGTCTGACTGACTGACTGAGCCAGTGTCAGTATCAGTGTCAGAGTCGCCAGAAAGTGACCAAACCAGCACTCAAGGGGAATTCAAGGTACTCCCTCCCTCTCTGATGACTAGAGTAGAGTAATATGTGACACGTTGCGCGTGCGCGGCGCAACATACCACTATTACTCTACTCTGGTCATCAGAGAGGGGGTACATCATCTCACCGTGACATCCCTCAGATCGAGGAAATCGAGGGGAATACAGTTTACCCCCTCTCTGATACCCAGATTAATACGTCACCAGTCTACGGACTTAGTGGGGGATGTTGGAGTATGCTCATACTTATGGTGCTGGAAGGGGTAGTGGAAGGGGAAAAGAAGGAGAGGAAAAATCGAACAGTTTTGGTCGATTCTGGTGACACTGGGACTGAGCGCTCTCGCCGAGCTCAGGAGCGCTGAGCGCATCGATGCCCAACTCTCCTCATATCGATCGATATCAATTTTATTTATTATTTATTTATTAAATTTATTATTTCTAGCTGTTTAATGTTTATAACCATTACTTTTGCCAATGATGTCAACGAGCACTCCCTTGACCACCTTGCCATATAATTTTTTAGCAAAAGTAAAAATAGGCAATAGAACTCGAGATACAGAATAACTTTCAACCCATGAACATTCGCACGCATTAACTTATTGAACACAATACGATGAACACAACGATGTCGACAAATACTCCCTTGACCACCTTGCCATCTAATTTTTTATAGAAAAGTCTTGATCTACTCTGTTTTTCAACATACATAATTTCAGTTTCCACAGATCGATTCTTGGAACAATTGTGTATAAAAATAAAGTGTAAGGAAATAATGCTCGTTTATGAAATATTTTGAAATTACAAATTGAGGTATCTCAATGTAATTTGAAGTAGGAATTCTTGATTTTCCTAAAATAATAGTTTATTACATATAATATTTCGAGGAATTTTTTTAAAAGTTAGTGTGGGGGCAGCACTATATTGGCGGCACCGAAATCATCCCGAGTGATTGCGAGTGATCCCGAGCTTGAGCCGCATATGAGCACTCTCTTATTGTCTTTGGTTGTAATTACAAATTATTTTGTAAATATTAAATAAGTACTTAAATCATTCGATGCACACAACGAACAACAGATAACACAATGGATATTTTAACAGTTCTACCGTTACTTTTATTTACTTTAATGGCAAGTACAGAAGTTACTACTTAACCTCTTATTTTTCACTAAATATAAACATGTATACGTGGATAAAGCAGTATAATGACAGAATTAAATCTTCGTACTGTTTATTATATAGCATTACTTATGATCTTTATTAATACATACTGATAAAACATTTTCAGATGAATAGTGTAAGTACCGAATTTTCAGCAGATGATTGTAAAAGCTTGGGCTTTAATAAAGCCAATTTACTTTGTTCTACGTGTGAAGAATTTAATAAACGTGGCTTATCAGAGATATGGCAAGTAGAACGTACATTATGATTGGAGAATTTTGGTTTGAATTTTCCACTGTATAATATAACATATATCATTCCATTGTTCAGGGATAAATGCAAAGAATGTTGTCTAAAAGATGATGATTACGATGTGTCTGGATCAAAACGTTATCCACGTGCTATTCTTGAAGTATGCACATGTAAATTTGGTGCATATCCACAAATTCAAGGTAAAAGAGAATCACATATATAAATTATGTTGTCTTCATATCTGTATGATATAATGTTTTATTGTACTTTTTTCAGCTTTTATAAAAAGCGATAGACCTAGCAAATATAAGAACTTGCAAATAAAATACATCCGAGGCTTAGATCCAATTATTAAATTATTGGATGCTGACAACAAAGTTGAAGATATTTTAGACATTCACAAGTGGGATACAGATTCTGTTGACGAATTCCTGGCTACCCATTTGTCTACGGATTAATATTGTTTATAACTGGTGCACTTGTATTCGATTAAATCACTGTATTTTAATTGTAAATAATAATTTTTCTACCTAATTTATATCTGTATTTTGGTGACTTCAGTTATCAAATATTTTATGGGGAAGGTACAAAGTCTAATCCATTTTGAATATCATTTATTTTTATACTTTCTACAATACTGATGTAGAAGAATTGAATATTGGAATGAAAAGACTTTTAGATGATTTTTTAAAAATACGATGTCAATTTTTTATTATTCGATTGTTCTTGTAAACAATCATTGATCTATATGTTACTTCAGTGAATAGCTTAGTTAATTAATACAAAGAAGTAATGATTGAGATACAGTAGGTGATCATAATCGTTTTATAATTTGATTTTCTGTAAATTAAGATATTATATAAAGGTAATAACATTAGGTATAAAGGTGAAGTGAAAATTATTATATATGAAAGTAAATGTTTCGACATTTTTATAAGGCAATCGACGAACTATTTGCATTTTCCATATATCAGTATTCTTTACAATACATCTTTGATCACATAAAACATACAGTCCTATAGTAAAATCCTATCGCATTATCATAAGAACAATAAAATCATTATGATATACTGTATATAGACTTTGATTATACGTATTTTATTACACCAGACATAAACTGAATAAAATAATATTAATATCTTAATTTTATTGCAAGATACTTCGTATATTTCATTAACACATGCCTAATAGGAATGAATCTCATTATAAATTTCATAGTATGGTTATTATTTTAAAAAACCATTGACATATTTCAAGTACTCGAATATTAACCGTATCTTCTGGTATGGAATAGTTACAAGATACACGAGAGTATAGCGTTTTCGTTTAATCTTCTCTGTTTTGAATCTACCCACAGTCTATTTCAGACTCTATGTACTACATACCATTGTAAGTGGTACATAATTAAAATCTTGTTTATCAAGTAAGCTTGGATAAATAATTGCCTCCTGTATATTTCCCATCGTACAGAAATACATGTATACCATGTATGATTCGTAATAATGTTATTTGAATATCGATGACTGGAAAATAGACGAAATGGTGAAACCTAAAAACGGACTAAATAGTGTAATAACTACTTAATATATCCAAGCTTACTTTACTCTTAGGATAGGTACTATTACCTATTATCGTCGACCCCTTCGTGATCGCGGACTACCACGACCACGTGCGAAACCACCTCGTCCACGAGTTGGTTTCACTTGAGGACTCTGTTCTTTCTCTACTACTTTTGGAGGAGTTTTTTCTGGTTCGGCTGGCGGTTCCTTCTCATCACCGTCATCAATTAAGTTTCCTATTTCTGCGTCATTGTCGTTGTCGATATCAGCCCACGCTTTGTCGGCCGGTGTTGTCTTTTTGTCTTGAGCGTTAGAGTCATTTTGAGTAGCTGGTTGACTGTTGCTCTCGCCTTCGCGATGCTCTTCTTCCTCGGATTCAGCATCTGCCTCGAGGGGATCGTACTTTTCGTCCCCGTCTGCCTTCTTCTGTGCGTTCGCGTTCTCAGCGTCATTTTCTTGCGATTCCTGCTCTTCTCCGTTGTCTTTCTCCTCGGAATGAGCAATCTTACGACGCTTCCAACCTCCTTCATACTCTGTACTATTATCTGCAGCGTCCTCATTAGACTGTAAAAAATAAAACGATCGTTTTCAGTTATATTTTATTATGCTCCAAATATCTTCATTGGAATTTGTCTCAATGAATATCATACCTCTTCTTTCTCTGTTGTTTTTTGTTCAGCACTCTCATTAGTAGACGTCAAAGATTTTACTTCTTGCACGAAATTTCGGTAATGAGTGATGCTGCGCAAGTGAGCATTCATATCTTCTTCTAACATCATGAATCTTCGACATTTCTCACAGTAAAATCCTTGGACGTCTTTCACCATGGACTTCCCTATAATAATAATATATATAGTAAATAATACTTTTATTACTAGAAGAAATTAGAGGTGCGCGAGAACAGGAATACGTCGAGAATTTAATTCGCGGATGGGGACGGGTTCTCGAAAATTTTCAGGATTCCCGAGCATATTTGAGTTCTCGAAGATATTCGAGAATTCTGAAATTTTCGCACACTTCTAGAAGATACTTTGAAACTATATAAACGTCCTCGGTGAAATTTACCGATGGATATTTGGTTTTGACGGCAGTATTTGTAGGATGGTATTTTGAATTTCTTCTCAGCCAGATTCTCGGTGATGTCTGTTATATATTCTTGTTCTCCAACGGGCTCTTCTTCCTTTTCAGTTTTAATTTCAGTGCCGACGTCCTTCTCTTCATCTTCGGCAGTGCGTACTTCAGCTTCTCCTTTAGCCAATTTGTCTGCAATGAAAAAAAAAGAGAATGTGCATTTCAAAATTACGTTATACATTGTTTATACGCTCGTATAATTTTGTACGTGTTTCGCGTACCTTTTTTCTTATTTTTTCGCTGTTCTTCACATTGCACAGCATTCTTCATATGCGCGGGTGTTAAGCAATGTTCGTCGTACTCGATGCGCGACGGGAACTCTTTCAGACAGGGGAAGCATCTTGGGTGCAAGAATGTCTTCAACTGTTGATGTTTGTCGCTCTTCCGATGCGTTGATAAAGTACCGTAAAAATTTAAGTCGCACATTGTACAGTACTCTCTAACGTTAAGGTCCACGGAAACCTAATAATAGCGATCGTAATTAGAATACATTCAATGAAGTAGTACAAAATTTCAGTATTTTTATACACACTTTTTTCCCACGACGTTTCGAGTTAGTCAAGCTAAATTCACGCTGTTCTTCTGCTATTCTCAGCTCATGCCTCATCAAGTCAACTTTCAATTTGTACATTTCGTCTAACTTCTCCATCATCAATTGATGTGCACGGCCTCTTAAATGATTCTCGAAGGACTAAAAGAATTATTAATTCATGAAAACGATGGAACGGGAAACATATCCATGTTTCTCTGATTTTAATGAAACTTACATATCCATCCCACATGTGCTTATTACAAATGTGGCAGAACATATGGCTCATTGGAACCTCTGCGTAACGACTCTCAGCATGTCTAGCTTCGGATTTTTTGCCAGTCATCTTTGCGTCTTTCTCAGATGTAGACGCATTCGGATCTTTTTCCGCTTCCTCGGTAGACGTTTTATCTGTTTTCTGTTCAGCATCGTCTTGAGACTTTTCATCATCGTTGGACTTAGTAGCTTGCGCACTCTCCAATTCTTTCTTCTCGTCCTTCCAATCGCGTTTCTTGTCTTCAGACTCTTCAATGACTTCGCTAATATAGAAACAAATACACAATTTCTTTTGTAACTACGAGAAAACTGCGACCAGCCTTGTTGTAGTTTCTTTTTTAAAGATGATTTAAATAATTAATATCTCTTCCATTTGTTTTAGTCATAGCACAGGCAAATAAAATTTGTAACATGGAAACTAGAAAGAAAATTGGGCATGATATATTCATGTCTAGTGAAGATATCTGATTTGCCTGTTATTATGTACAATCTATATTGAATAATGTGTATAGTAAGAAGAGTACATCGGGATATATTCTTTATGTAATTATAGAATATTACGTGTTACGAAATTGTAGAAATTCTAACTAAAATTTGTAATATGAGTCGAGTTTCATCAACAATGGGGGAGGGAGAGAGAATATATAACATACTCTAAATGGATATACGTGTATATACATAAATCTGTATGTATTCTTTTAAAAAGTCAGTTTAGAAAAGGGGCACAATGTTGATATTTATAGAATAATATACCGTATGCACGTAAGAAGCACCGTGCATACAAAGACAGGTGATAGAATGAGAACTTACTGAAGTTTGAAGAAACTATTCACAATCACCAGGAGCTTACCTTTTCACAACAGGTGCTTCTGCTTTTTCATTATCAGAGGTCTTAACGTCCTGCTGTTCCTTTTTGGCAGTCTGATTTTGTTTAGAGGCAGGAATTGGTTTAGAAGATTTATCGTTGCGATGCTGAGTTTGGTTTCCATTCATACGCTGACTGCCAGACTGGGGTGCACGAGATTGTTGTGCAGATGGACCACGTCGCCCAGCAGGGCCATCACGGGCGCGATTGCCCATCTAGTCATGTAGGTCAAATGACCAAACCGTCATGAGAAGTATCTGATGTAATTACGATTCTTTCACGAATCGAATTCGGTCTTTACAACCTCTAGGATTGTTGATGGGAGAAAAATATTCTACACGATTTGGAAGCAGGACGTATATCGGTGTTTCAATGAACACCAAAAGGTCAGTATATTTTCCACGCTTTCGTGGAGGGGGAAAAAGGAAAATAGTAAGTAGATAATTGAAGATGCTCACAATCATGGCATCGTCTAACTTTGCACAGGCAATGATCGTACAGATCATAAGATATGATATTTATAAAACGCATATACATCATTTCCTTTGAACATAGTTCGATAAAGCTGAATGAAAAATAATCAACAAGAAGAAGACATTAAAACGGTCAAAAATGCAGCTTGCAATCAATATTTTTGAGTAAACAATTTCCATCAGTCTCAACTGTAATGATGAATAGAAGACTTGGATGGAATATCTAAATGAACCAAGTCAGAGGGAAACCGTATCTGCTTGTCATCGTTGAAATTTTACTGCACAAAACCACACAGTTAACATCCACTACTAAAAATGAGAAACTGTATTCTGAAATCAATACACGTCTCGTTACCGTGTTCTATAATGAAATAACATTGCGATGGCAATTAAATACTCCTACAGAAATCATATATGGCAAAACTGTATATATATCTCATTATACTTCACAGGGTAGCCATGTAGTAACTTATCCACTGACTGAAAGCCTCATTAATGAATCGATCAATGAACATAAAGAAGGAGAATTAATACATTTTCTTCTTAAGAATTGGTGTTGTTGATGTAAAAACAAGAGTGTAGACTGAAAATTGCACTTTTGCAATTTCTATTACAAATGATGTTTATACAATAGAATGATAACTGTTGTATAATCATACCTTGTTATATGGTTGGGGCCGTTGATTCTTCATCGGGTGTCTTATAGGCCGATCATTGAACCGTCCAGATTGAAAGTTTTGCTGATTTGGGAAATTTGGCCCTGGTCCGGAAAAATTATTACCCAGACTAAGGAGCGATGGTACCTGCTGTAGACGTACAGTTATATATATATATATATATATAATTTTTCATACTAATAATTAGACTGCAGATCTTTATGTGTTTATGGCATACAAAAATTTTTTAAAAATATTAGAATACAAAACTCAATCGAATTTGGTACGATATTTTCATAGACAATAACATTCTATTTCATTCCACTTTCTTAAAGATTCAATTATAAAAATTAACATCCACAGTCTACTAATAATTATAAAGAAATCAACTGTTTTAGTGCTATGTAGTGCGGAAACGGTACAGAGAACAGCACAATCTCAATACTTGGCATTTATCGATATGCTCTTTGAAAGAACCACTGGCACTAGAACAGTTAATGTATTATCTAAATAATGAAGAGAGAGAGAGAAAGATTTTACCTGTTGCTGAACATCTTGTTGGTTGCGAAGTAAATTTGTGAGGAGATTACTGGCTATTGCTAACTGTGCTTGGGGCGATGCTAAAGACAGATTATTGTTTGGAGTCGGTAAGATTCCTCTGCCAGGCATCATTCCTCCTTCCCATGGATTCATTCCTCCGCTTCCACCTCCTCCACCTCCTCCTCCCATTCCACCACCCATATTGCCACCCATGCCTCCTCCGCCACCCATGTTTCCAACTCTTCCGCCACCACCACCACCGCCACCACCTGCACCACCTCCTCCTCGGTTATTAAAGCTTCGATTCCCAAAGGAATCGCGTTTTATTCCTCGATTAAATGACATACCTGAAACAATTTATTCAAAGTTAATACTTTCAAAGTGAATGTAATTGCACCTGTGTATTGTATTGATTACATTTAGGATAACTTAAATATATCATATTTTTTGTATCCTTTATAATTCTCACTTTTAAAAATATTCTGAAATAAGCGGCTTCAATTAAAAACGTGTTATCCCCTCATCGTTCTCGATCTCACAAGACTTTAACAAAAAATTTTCATTTATAAATGGAGTACGAATGGGCGTCTATTTCCGATACGAGAATTCAGCTAAATCTCGGCAATTATACCGCTCAAATTTTACTTATATAACAAAGAAATACATAACAATGCGTAGTGCATTTAATAGAGATAGAAAGGAGGATCTGATACAACAGAAAGGAAACAAGTAATTTTGACTTTGTCGCTTGGTAATTTTTCAGAGCAAATGACGCTGTACAATGTGACTAACTGTTCAATTTCCGCGAAGCTCAGTACCGAGGAATTTTTCTTTTACACTTTCACAAAACTGTTAAACAACGTTTCGCAATAGCTGTTCTAACAAATCTTATCACTGAAAATCCATTATAAATGTCTACTTACTGAAGAAATAGCGAACTTGAGCTCGGCACAAGAAAATGAGGCAACACGGGAACGCTCAAGGAAATGGAGTCACTAATGTAAGCCGTAAGCGTCTATCACGGACGAAGGCAGCATCCAAAATGGTCGACAATGGTCGACTCTGTCAAGGATCTCTATTTCTGATTGGTCTAACGTATCAAGGAATTCTGTGTCGGATTGGCTTCTGATTGGCTGGTTCGCATTTTCATATTTATGTAAATATAAACAAAGTAAGTATTTATTCAAATTTTACTCGCTTAAAAAAAAAATTATTAAAAATCATATATAATATAGAACTAATAAATTACACATAAATGTTGAATTTTTTTCACGTAAGAAAACAATGTATTGAACATTATTCAAACTTCAAACTGATTCAAACTATCATGTTCATACAGAGGCTGTGGATGAACATAATAGAATTACACGTGCAAATCATAATCAGCGCCCAGGCATTTGTAATTTTACAGTAACTTTGGACAAGTACATACCCAAAGTGTTGAAACTTTCTTAACAATTCGTTGAATAATGTTATTAAAGTATTTATACTAAAATTGAGGTATGTACAATTACATATCGTTTAATACAATCAAATTCGTTTTTGCTTGTGACCGTTTACCGGTAACCGTCGGTGTTGAAAAACATGATACCATTTATTTAACGAGCAGTTTTATTTTTGAAATATTTTCAGGAAATAAGTATTCAATTTAATTATAATATATAATGTCAAATCAAAGATCAGTTTCCTGTGGTCTCGACTTCTGCGCTGTGCCAGACCTTAGTAGCTGTCTTTTTACAGCAAACTCGGCCAAGTAAGTTAATAAAAACATTATTTATAGTAAACGTTACAATTATATCGTTTTATTAATCGCTTGAAAATTTTACACGTGATTTATTTACAGGTATGATTTCGTATTTGTTCCACTTATTCATCCTTTGTACAAAAGGGAATTCATTTCTGGTGCTGCGAAAGACCGTATCGGTCCTTTTACCAGACCAGACATAGTATTATGTAGCTCTGGTAAGTGAATGAAGGTGGTAGACTCGTTTCCAGGATTATAATGGTGTGGGATACGCCTTCTCATTTCTTGATAATGCAAAAATAGGGTTTTTTAGTAGCCGAAAGCGCTAGATAAGAGATCAATCTAGGCTGTCCTATTTTATATTTATATAAAAGTCCTATTTTTACATTTACGAGGCATAATTTGCATTATTCATAAAGTGAATTACAACAAACTGGAGCAAAATAGAAATTTATTTCCTTTCTTAATATGCTTAATAGGTTGAAAATAATATAACAGTATCTTTAAATTTTTATAATCTTTTTACTGTTTTAAATTACACCCACTAGTTTCTGCCATAAATGCATAAAATCCTGTGTCTATTCATAAAGTTGTGACAGCTACAATCTAGGAAATTTCTCTAGGAAAAACCTGATCTTTGCATTATCGAGAAATGAGAAGGCGCATCCCGTACCCTTGCAATTCTGGAACCGAGTCTATCCCCTTAGTAAGTACGCTTACTGTCACTGTCGCAGGAACTTAATTACGATTTAATTTGCAGATTGGAATCATTTGATCATCGGTAAGCTATCGCAATACATTAAAGTCGATTCGAAAAATCCTATTATAAAGAGAAACAGCGAAGAGACTTTAAATCAAGAAATAGCATTGGCAAGACACTTGGGGCTCGTAGGAATCACTTTTAGATTGATGGGTGGAATAGAACGTAATGCAAATCTGGCTAGAATTATCTGTGATAAAGTATCGAGCGCGTGTACTTTGCAGGTATGTACATTGATTAGGTTTACAACTTATATGCTTTATAATATGTAGCATTTCTGAATTTCATTGTAGGTCTGGATACAAGTACCTATGGAAAATCCAATTAAAGAAGCTTATTCTTATAGAAACGAAGAGTGTTATTTGATAGAAAGCCCATGGGAATGGTGGAATGCCTTTAGAATAGTATGCGATTACGACAGAAAGATAGGTGTTGCATTAATTGTAAGCCATGATCTTCCTGAGCAAGAAGAGGTACATTATTATATTATTTCCTGCATACAGAGTGTTCTATTTAATTTAAGTATCTTGAATATATTCGAGGTGCTGGAATTTTTTAATTAAAGTTTAATTGGAGTTGACTTGTTTGCAAGATTGATAGGTGGCTAGGAGAACCAGTCAAATGTTTGATTGTACCTACTACATTATTTATCACAAACAAAAAAGGATATCCTGTTTTGAGCAAGGCCCATCAAACATTGATAAAGAAATTTTCGGTGTTGGAAGTACAGTTTGTACTCACGGGAGCGAATCGTCATCAAAATATTAGTTACTATCACAATTACTTGGAGTACTTATGGAAGGTAAACGATACGCGAGCAGTTTTTATTATTTAATTTTATTTTAATTTGCACACCTGAGCTGAAAAATTGTTTATAGAGTTGTCAAGTGAGTGGTCCAGTAGAAAGATTTGCTCGTGGATACGAAGATTACCTACAATGTCCTCTGCAACCGCTAATGGATAATCTAGAATCTCAAACGTACGAAATATTTGAAAAAGATCCTGTTAAATATACACAGTACCAAGCAGCTATTCATCAAGCAATTCTCGGAATCGCGAGCAAAATGAATAATAAGGATGAGAAAATGTAATATACAATATATATCATCAGCACGTATAAACAATTGCGAGGATAAATACGAAAATATGTTTTTAATTGTAGAGTAATTATGGTGGTCGGTGCTGGGAGAGGACCACTTGTTTTTGCATCGCTAAATGCCGCGGAAATGGCAAACAAGAAGATCAAAGTATACGCTGTAGAAAAAAATCCTAACGCAGTATTAACGTAAAACATTAATTTACAAATTATTCATTGTTAACGTAGCCGGAAGATATTTACGATTTCTTACATATAGATTACAGGCACTTGAGAGAGATATGTGGGCAGACAAAGTGTCGGTAGTGTCGTGTGATATGAGAGAATGGGTTGCGCCAGAGAAAGCTGATATTCTAGTGTCTGAATTACTTGGTTCTTTTGGTGACAATGAACTATCACCGGAATGTTTGGACGGAGTTCAAAAATTCCTGAAAGGTATACCTTTACTATATTACTGTATTTACTACATGTACTCTACTGTGCAAAAGAAAGAAACACCCAGTATAATTATGAGATATAACGACAAACAATATCTTTATGTAGAAATTGTATTGTACAATGATTGATTTATTGCATATAAAGTATTAGATAATCCGCAATAACATATATATTCTCAGAACTATTCGATTAAACAGCGGAATCCTTTTTCAAAACTTACTGTGTTCTTATTTGATTTTTTACGCTTTTTTCTTAATATGGCCGGGTGCTTCTTTCTTTTGCACAGCAGTGTATATTTGAATATCGTATAATCATCACAAACTATTCAACTATGTTAGACGATGGCATAAGCATACCGTGCAAATATACATCTTACATCGCTCCTGTACAATCTTCAAAGCTGTATAACGAAGTAAGACATTGTAAAGACAAAGACAAACATCCATTGGCACATTTTGAAACATCATATGTAGTTCACCTGCAAAACAAGTATGACATTGCAATACCAAAACCATTGTTTACATTTAAACATCCAAACAAAGGTAGGCAACATTTCTGCTCTGTTCGTTACGAACTTTCATTATTGGTACTATTGGTATTAACATAATTTCAGAGGCCACGATTGATAATACACGATACGAGATTAGAACGTTCGACGTACAACAAAATTCTGTGCTACACGGCTTTTCTGGATATTTCGTTGCAGTTTTATACAAAGATATTACGCTGAGTATAGAACCGAGTACACGTAGTCCGAAAATGTTTAGTTGGTTCCCTATATTCTTCCCAATTAGGGTAATGAAAAAATATAAAATACATGTAAAATAAATAATATGGTATTTAATTTGATTTTTTCTCACAGGAACCAGTACAGGTGAAAGCAGGCGAGCATATAACTGTTCACTTTTGGCGTCAGTGTAGCAGTAAAAATGTCTGGTACGAATGGTGCATCAGTAAGCCCATTTCAGGAGCTATTCATAATCCTGGAGGACGTTCTTATACTATAGGTTTATAATTTAGTATATTTATCATTATCTCGAAATTTCACTGAAACATCTTTGTAATGAATTTCTCAGAAGAATTTCGCGAATGAGTTCCTTACACGCGAAATGTAAAATTTATTTGGACATTTACCATTTTTCATAATTTAAATAAATAATATCTTTATAAAAATTACTGAACACATGTAGAAATATTAAAGTACCTTTTTATCAAACAGAGTATATGTATATCATTTAAAAAATTGCGTTATATTTATGAAAGCAGTGGTCAAATTCGTTGTCGTGCGGATAAAAATAGAAATTTGGTCCAGAATATAATACATGGAGATAATTCAATAAATGGTGATCTTAGAATAGAGATTCACGATTTTCCTCGTGAATTATTCACATTGAACCTGGAGGTCACCCGATACTCTGCAATCCTGATAACATAAATTACAAGTTATCTCCCAAGTGTGTTTCTACTGACCTTTTAACCTCACGTGATTTCAATAACATTAAATATTTTCTGAAGCTGTTGGAAACCTGACATCTGCTGCATTAAAAGTAAAACAACTAATTTTCTATTTAAATACATATTAAATACATTAAGTGAGCATTTTCTAGATTTCTTAGGTTTCTTTGCTAGATTTTTATTTTTCAATAATGTTCATTCTCGTGTTCAGGATTTTCTATATTCATATCAATCAATTGTATTAACGAAGTGCGCAAATTAATGTACATCAAAGTTTTAATGATCATAAAAATTGGACAACGTCGATTATTTAAGGTTCTCGTTCGGGACGGCTATTTTATTGTTAAGTAATTACATAGGCGGTAGTATATTTGTTTCGCGTTAACGGAGACTTATGCGGTGATGAAATATGTCCTATGAGATAAAAAAGGTTGATAATTTAAGAAACACATGCTGTGTTTCATACGCATCATTCAATCATTCATTCGTATCGCGCCTTTCCGTTCGGTCCACTACGGAAAAGTTAGGAACTCTGTCAAGGACAACACATTGCAGACGACACAATTGCAATAAGGTTAAGTTTTCGGAGCTGATCGGAATTTATACCTGATCAATTATAGAATAAAAATGGCAAAACTGGTCGCACAAATGGCTAAATGTACGGTGCAGACGTTTTCATGTGCTTCGAGGACAAGTTTATTCACGCATCCTGTTTCAAGGGTATCCATACAACTCTCACGTTCTATTGCTACTACTCGATGTTTAAACGCCGGTAAGTTTGAAAACAAATTTGATAAAAAAAACTCACTGACAATAAGAAAATTTTAATAGCAAACGTAACCATAGTTGGGGATTGTTCTGTTAAAATGTTTTATTTAATCGTTTGATAAACATTTCCAATACAAAAGGAATGAGTCGATTGATGATATTAATTGTTAACCATCAATAGTTGACTAGTAGAATATTAATTGTTAATGGTATTTGAATATTGCCCAATTCTGCACATACCACATAAGAATAACTTGTACTTGTAAAATGATACTTCATTTAGTATATATCATAGATTTTATTTTTATTTAATTGACCTTAGAAAACATTAAGTATTTGTGTGATTTACGTTTGATAGCCTGCATTTATAAATGTTATATAATATGAAATTTTCAATTTTTAGAAAGACTATACGCGAAAACACATGAGTGGATCAGCATTGATGGTAAAATAGGAACAGTTGGAATATCCAGTCACGCGCAAGAATCTTTGGGTGATATTGTGTACGCTCAGCTTCCAGATGTTGGATCTATAATAGAAAAAGATGGTCAGAACAATCATAAATATGTATTTTTTAAATAAGACACCGTTATCTTGGTCTACCTATTTAACAAAATTAAATTCTTACAGCCGAATGTGGAGCATTAGAATCGGTGAAAGCTGCTTCTGAACTATTTAGTCTGGTCAGTGGAAAGATAATAGAAAAAAATGAAGCGGTTGAAAAAACACCTGGCTTAGTTAATTCATCGTGTTATGACAAAGGATGGCTGTTCAAAATAGAATTAACTAATCTAGATGAACTCAAAAGACTACTGAATGAAGAAGCTTATAAACAATATCTAAAATCTGACGAGCATTAAGCATCTGTGGCTGTAAATCTATACAAAGTTATTATTTAGTAGTAGTTTAATTGTCTCTATTAGTAATACTTTAATCTATTACGAATATGAAAAGGATTTTTATTTATTTTAAAACATGAAGTAACAAACAAACGTTAGTACAACGATGTTTCATTGTAGAAACGTAAAACATTGAAAAATTTGAACGTTTTAAAATTGATCGAATGAAAAAAGAAAAAAAAACATGATGACGTGAATAAGATGGAATTTAAATTATGAAAGTATTTATAAAACAAACGTATCTCGTATACGTCGGTAGAAAACATATTATATTTGTGAGCCATGCAAAGGCATATAATTTTCTATGTAAGATTAGGCGAATGTGCTTAATGCGATACATGAGGTGTAACATATGAACATTATGAATTAAGAATATGAAGCTGAGTGCAGTAGTTAGTTGATGTCTTTATTAACCACTGTGCATTTTTTTCTTCTTGTTATCATATTTGTACAAAGCAAACAAATGTTTTAGTATACATGTTATTCGATATACGAATGACACCGTTGTTGTTACAAATTATAGTAAACTTTGTGTTGTACACAAACGCATTTAAATTATAATAACATGTGTATATAAAAAAACGATTGAATGTTTTCAAATACTATTTGTAAATTTCTGAAAATTGTCTGCTTAATAATTTACATAGTACCATCCTTTACCCTCCTTTCGAAATCTATCGTTACGTCTCATGGATATTGTACATATTTTACAATAATACCAAAGACAAGGAGTGCAATAAGGGGAATATCATTGTTTAAGAGGAGTCAATCAGTATAATATATAAAAAATAGCACTGTCGATCCTAAAAAGGAACAGTTATTAGTTAATAATAAAGATATATTTACAATCAATTATTTTTTTCTACATAATTTACAATTGCCAACTCCTAATGGCAGTGTTAACAACGCAGAATAGTTCATCTTTAAATGTTAATTCCAATGATTTATTGGAGCAAAAAATCACATCGATATTAAATTAGATTATTTTGCCAATTATAATTAGTAACTGTACATATTTAACACAATGCTTATTACACCAGTATTATCGTACTTTCTAGTTACAATTATCAATAAACACGTTGTAACAGAATCGAGCGGACGATTAAATAGGATGGACACATACAAAGATCATTGATTTAGGGATATATTTAGAGACAATTTTCGTGGTTTTTTTCTTCCTTTTTTTCTTTCTCGAGATAATTATGTTTGCGATTTCCGTGAAGTTGTTCCAAAATTATCAGACCGACACGTTCTACAAGAAGTTTCGAGGACAGATGAAATTACAATAAATAAAGTGTTACGGTTTTCACTTGTGGTTTACCCAAACAGCAACATGGGATTTGAAGTTCTTTCAAAGCTTCGTTGGTAATCGTGAAATTTCGAGTCAAATATATTATTATACATTTCATGTACAAGTATAATCTAATTTGGAATAAACATAGTAGTAACCTAAGATAATAGCATGGAAATATATAACGGTTACAATACTTGAATGGAACTTTTACATTCTGTCGTTACGCATATTACAGAAGCCGTAGACATCAAGTCTACGTAAGGTAACACTCATACATTCCATTTAATTTGCTATCTGGGTGTCTATTCTGAGGTATGTGGTTCGCTAAAAATGTAAAAATGTAAGACTTAATACAGTTACGAAGAGGTAGACATTCATATGCGAGTTAAATAAAACATTAACCGTTTTGAAAGTATTTTTCATGTTTCTTTCTTTTTTTTTTGCAAGGAATCGACAACCGATAATAATGCAAACATTCTTTCATTTCGATCGATTGATTTGAAAAGAACCAGGCGATTTGAAAATTTGGGAACACGTTGATTACATTTTGTTATCTATATCGAAGATTTCAAAAATTTTTTTGACCGTGGACACAAATCTTTACTCACACGATAAGTACATGCATGTTTTCGAAAATATATACGTGTATATATATATATGTATATATATATATTTATTTATATTTATATTCTTCCATGGTAGTAATACTCGCAGCTAACTCCTCCTGGTTTGATTCAACACTTGATTCTCTTAATCTAATGTGGCATCGAGTTTTTCATCCGTTATTTATCTTTTGTTACATACATCAACAAATTGTTTACATCTATATTTAATATCTTATTACGAAGTCGGTGGAAAAGTGAAAGTAGTAAAATAGCATTTTTTCCAGGTACTTCTTTGATAGAGGATATAAACAGTAGGAGTTGCAAAGGGTGGTACTACCAGCCTACCAGTACGAGCAAAGATTTCTGTTCTTGTTGCCACACTTGAGCCTCGAATCTAGCACGTGTAATTACCGATGGCTTAGATACCACAGGCGTCGAAAAGACAACCTTCACAGCACTGAAAAGTTTCTGACTATTGACTAAACAATAATAATAATCTATTAGTGAAAAATTACTACGGTTCGATCGCTATCTTAACATTCAGTAAATATTTATCTATTTAACAATTGCGATAAGACAATATTGATCTTATATACTTAGTTAATAATCGCTAGATAATGTAGGACCACATAAACCTTGCTCCAATGATTCTTTCATTTCTTAAACAGAATCTTTATTATGATACAATATACAATAATAAAATATCGCATTTTTCGTGGTTATTTCTTTTTCCGCCACCTATTTGAAAAAAATAATAAAAGAGAAAATACATGAATAAAGTTCTAAAATTAGTGAAGACATTAAGTAGCTAATGATTTTTTTCTCAGTAAGCAACAGAAATATATTTATTTCATTAAACTATACACAAAATATTATAATTACATATTTAACATGATTTATACTTTACAACATAATTGGAATGTGTTAACTAGTATTTACAATATAATAGCCCTGCTGTGTGCAAGTGTGACAAAATGCAGATTTTGTTTTAATTAGGAAGTTCTAAGGATGCCCAGGTGGCCGTGCGACATATATGTATATATGTATATATAAGTATATCACATGAAATTTTACTGTCGTTCAAGTATGCCCATTGAATCCCTTGCAAGGAGCACGATTATCGGTGTTCGTCGAACATTCTTTGTTTGTCATTCATCATCTTTTTTTACCTTCTTCGTTCGTGTTACTATTTAGGATATCGCTTCTTTCTTTCTTATTTTTTTTGTTCAAAATGAGAGCAAGGCTTCAGTGGTATGCTTAAAAATAATCGCTTCTAGTATTAGAAAAATAGCTTTGCTTATTTAGACAAAAGTTGCCTGCCCTTTGACCAATATTTTGTTAACCACCCTTTGTACTGTTTTCAAGGCATCTTGCTTACTGTTTCCCTGCGCTTGTACCCACCAACAGGGGTAGTAATTCTCCATGGATACATCTCTAAAACTTCAACATCAAATATAGAAAATATATGTCATTATGTTTATATATTTAGATACAGTTTATAATACATATATTATGTATATATGTAAAGTATGTACGTCTATACTTGATTTGTTTTTGCATAGGTATTTTATGAACCAGGGCCCCTTAACTTGGTCCAATACCTAAGCAGCGTTAGCTCTTAACACTAGGTTTACGGGACCCGTCATTTTGACGGATTTCGGACTTCATGAGCGAAATTACAAAAACCAATAACTATTAATTCTTTTCCAATTTATGTTGACAATTATTGGTGTAACGAGACGAATATATACCCAAATTTATATCCCCCTCAGCCCTATAATTTCAGAATTCTGTATGACGTATACCTATCCCTACAGATACCCGTCAAAATAACGGGTAAGCTAGTTTCATAGTTAATCGTAATAAACCGTTGTTTTTTCATGAAATAATTTTTCTAGTGACAAATGTAAAAGTAGTTAGAACGTAGATACTAAATAAAAATCATAATTCAACGGAGATATCTTTCGATGGCCTCGAACCCAATACAGCATACCAAATATGACATAATTCCAATTGTGTTTACTTGTGTAATGAATGATGAAAGTTTTCGTCGCAAAGAAGGACAGCGCATGGGAAAGAAAGAGACCCGGAGAGTTGCGGAAAATGTATCTGGATAACAGAATATGTCTGCAAAAAAATGCGCGGAATAAATGTATGAACAGTAAAAGTTTGTATAAGTTTGTGTTTATTTATGCAATCCTAACAGATTTAATTAACTTATATTAAGTCTGTTAAGATATTGTAATTGTTTTTAAAGTAAACTAATCGTTTGTATTTAAGAAAATAACTAGACCCAGACGATTTGAAAATTTGGGAACACGTTGATTACATTTTGTTATCTATATCGAAGATCTCAAAAATTTTTTCGACCGTGGACATAAATCTTTACATACACACACACGATAAGTACATACGATACAATGCATGTTTTTAATTTCATTTAATTTTATTCAACTTCATTGTTTTTTTATATGTTCGTTTTTAAAGTAAATGAATCGTTTGTATTTAAGAAAATATGTCGTCCCTTTTACTCGTCAATTTGACGGGCGTCCGTTAAGATAGGCATACAAAAATGTCCGTAAATCTAGTGTTAATAGGTACTTGAGGTCCACTTTGACAGTAAGGAGCTCTACCGTGATTTTTGAGATATAGCAATAGACTAATTCTTGGCAACAATGCCAAACAAATGTATCGTTTCATTTTCTTTTAGCATGAAGCATCTCCATGAGAAGAGTTTGAGTTGGTGCTCCACCACTACAATGCTTCTGGTAAAGATGATCTTCTCCCCTGCTTGCTACCACATGAATTTCGGGTAATACTGCTAGCAGCTTGTTAAATTTATCCTGTACACAAACATTTCGTTGATTTATACCAATTCAATAATCAATGAAGAAGATACCAAGAAAAACCAACACGTACCGTTACAGATGGATAACATGTTAATGTGTAATCCAAAAGAGCTTGTAAAACTTGTTCATGACCTTCTTGTACATGTTTCTTGTTCACTAGTCCACGAACTTCTGCACAATCAAATGAGAATTTGTTCGTTAATTAATTATGTACTGTGTATACAGTGTTCTCTTATAATGTGAATTTCTTTCTCTTTGATTGACTTACCATGATTGAGCAGCATCAGGAATTTCATGCATATATAGTCCGAAAGATCGAATTTGAGTTCCTGAAGTTTCGACGACAACTCGTTGAAAAGATCTGCCAGGGAAGGAACTCCAAGTAGGCCGAGACAAAGGAGATCAAACTTTTGGCCATTATGAAGTGTAGTCTCGTCAGGTAGACTATTATGTAACCTTTGATGAAGGTGGTCGAGCACCAACATATCCGACCAGGAGTGTTGCAGCAGCTTCATTTGGTCATCAACCTGTCAAACAATTTAATAAATTGTTAGATAAGTCTGCAACGTGTGTTATGTCACCTTGCAAAACTTTCGTACTCGCAGCATGTAATTCAATCGAACAAGTTTCCATAAATAAATAAATTCGAATTTTTCAACATGGCAAACTTTCTCGCGATAACAAAACGCAAGTTACAAAGTAAATATATTATTTCGTCAAAATGGTACTAATTCTCTTCGAAAATCTTCCGCACACTGCGTTCTATAGCAAGCGATTTATAAAATTGCAAAAATATTTTATTTACGTTCCATATTGTCTAGAGAATATTAAAAGTAGGACTCGAAACCGTGACAGATATTTTTACACCTTTGTTTATATATAGATATGGATATAGAGACATATTGCGCGCGTGTATGTGTGTGTATGTATATAAAAAAATCCAAAACTATAGAAACTGTTAAGTAGACAGTTTATAATTAACATGGGCCTGCTTTAGGGCAACCGCCATAACCCAGAAACGTATCTTGTTATGACCTAGATATGAGGCGATGCTTGAAATCATTCAGTGATTGTGCAATGCTGTTGGTTACCTCACATCCCCGCTCATACCACCAACAGGCCAGCGACGAGTTATTTATCGGTAAGAACTAACTTCTCTTGAAAAGATTCTCAACAACGGTTAAAAATCGTTAAATTTTTATCGTTATACTACCATTATACTACCACTCTATAGCTACCAGTCGTCAAACCGTACACAAAGAAATCGTTGTATAGCATTACGAGGACTGCTACAGCACACAAACAAAGAAAAAGAAAAAATCGTCGATCGATGGATCTACTAAAACGGTAACATCTCCACTGCCACTGCCTACACCGATGACGTCTGCCACGAAGAGATTCATACAGCATAATGTTGAACTATGTTTCTTGACCATCAAATGGTCAGGTGGAGTCTCTAAGAAACCAATACTACTTTATTGAACGTTTTTACATACCACAATCTCTGAATTTTTGAAAACTCTGAATTTTGAAGAAAATACAATGTTTCAGATGAAGTTTCAGCTGGACGCCATCTTGTGTGATTTGTGAAATGAAGAATTTCTCAATGAAAACGACAATTTACAATTGAAGTATCAGCAAATCCGTTTGATGTTGATAATCAAATCTGTTTCAATAGATTACGTTGGTAATATTTTGATATTCTGAATGATACAAATCTTCTGATACTTTATAACCTCATGTAATTGAGAATTATAAATTACGTAAGCTGTTATTTTTTAAACGCAGTTTGTGAAAGTACAGTTTTACACCATTGGATGTAAATGTGCCAAGGGCTAGATCAACTCGACTGCTCAAAAGGTGTTGCTTGTTCCACAAAATGGCGGAAAATTGAATGCAATTGAAATATCAACATTTTGACAACTATACTTGATCAACCATCCTAAATGTATTTGTGAAGGTGGTCGTCGAGTCTTTCTATTGGTAACAATGAAGAAGTCAATAATTCACATTAATCAGTAGAAACCGAGTAGTTAAATGATAATGTTGACACCCTGGGTCACTACAGACCCACAGACCGCCAGGATATACCGTATACATGTATAAATCGAGCTGACCTCCATTTTTTATAGAACAAAATTTGCTCGAAATTTATAAAAAAGTGGGTATCGATCAACTTTTATTGGAAACGTTTTTTTGTCAGATAAAAATTTTGCCACACACACGCACAAAAATGCCATCAATGTAACCACGATAAATAAAATAAAAAATATAAGAATTTTATCCCTAACGCATATCCTTATTTTTTAATTATCGAAATTATAAAGATGCTTCGTATTATTATAAAAAGAACGTGCTATTGTAAAAATTGTGAACGATCTAAATAAATTCAGTCTTGTAATTTGTATAAAACAATATATTAGGTCGTCCCAAAAGTTTCGTTCAGAATGCGTTCCTTTAATGTTGCTAAATAAATACAAACAATGCGATAATCTTTATGTTAATGTTTTAGCACTTCCTAACATGAATTTGCATTATGTGCATGAATCGAGGTCCCACATGAATCCAACATGAATCGAAAACTAACTTTTGGGACAACCTAATATTTATTTAGCAATATCAACCCATTGCACTCCGTTGTCGCCAATAATGCGACATTTTAAACATGAACTTTGAATTATTACAAAACGTAAAATTTTCATTTTGTTGAAGATTTATAAACTTGAACTTGTTTTATATAATGTAGCTAATTTTGTTTTATTGCAGCAACCGTATTTTTTTTTATTGTATACACTTGTAACTAGTATAGTGCTGGAGTTGTTGGTGTGCTATACGAGTCACTAGGCTGGAGTGCAGAGTTGAAGGAACACATTCCGAAAGAAACTTTTGGGATAACCTAATATATCCAATAAACTTTGTACCCGGTACGGTTAGTGTTAACACTAAACCTACCACGAGAGGTCAAATGACCCCCTTTAGATTTTTTATTTGACAATTATTGAAATTGTAAAGCTGTTTACATGGAAATTTATTGAATATATTTTTTTGAGTCCAGTATATATTATAGTAAAAATCGCAAAATATAAATTAATTTAATCTTGTTATTTTTATAATACTATACATATCAGTCACTTTTGATTCAGTAGGTTTAGTGTTAAAGCCCAAATATTAGGTCGGGAAGAAAGTTCTTACGGTTTTTGTTATTTTGATTTTATAATAAAAACCGCAAGAACTTTCTTTCCATCTTAATATATCGCATTATGCGACGGGAGGGTTGTAGGGGCGACTTACCTTGAGATCTTTGAAGAACACCGAATTCCTAGCCCAGTCCACCTGCGAGAACAGATTCTGATCGAGCACTTTGCACATTAATTCGAACAAGTCCACTTCACACTGATTGTACGTTTGGTTTTGCAACAGTCCAAAAAGGGACGCCTGCCACTCGCGATCGTCGACCGTTTGCACGAAGTCTCTTATCATCGGACTAGTTTTCAAGGCGGCGGTCGAGGGTGCGGATCCGGCGGCTCCGTGAGGTTGCGTGGACTGTTCGCCGAAGTTGAAGGGCTTGGGACTTGGGGTGGTAGAGTTGGCAGCCCACAGCTTGCTATCCAGGCCAGGGTTGAGGTTGTGCAGGTGATTACCGCCAGAAATGTTTGGCTGGGAGGACGGTGCGATCAGTTGGTGCTGACCAGCTCCGCTGCCAGCCTGTGTCGTGACCAGACCAGCGGCCACGGCTGCGGGGGATGGACTCGAATCTGGAGAAGACGTTAGACTCGAGACCTGAGGTATTTGGATCTCCTGTTTAATATGCAGGAAAGGCGTTACGGCGGAGGGATAGTTCGATGGATCACCGAGGCTGCCGCGTATCGTTTGCAGTGCCAGCTGCCGTTGCCTCATCATTTGGAGCTTTCGCGCTCGGTCCCTTTTGTACATGGGTCCGAATTTGTTCCTACCACCTCGCATTCGGTCCGCTCGCACGGCTGTAACAAAAATCATTCCATTAACCTCTCGTAATGTAACATCCAGTTACTTCGCACAGAATTTCATAAACATATGCGTGTACCGGCGATTATTTCGTAACTGTCCGAAAGTCTCGTAGCTCCAACAGGAACGACAATTTCAATCGCGAACAAACTACAGTAAAAAAAAACCGCTTAAGTCAAATAGTGCCTGAATGCCGCCTCTAAAACTTTATCAATACGATCTGCTTTGTACATACTATATGTATACTCATTTGAAAGGGAAATACAAGTAAAATGTTCATGGAAAATTTATAACTCGTCGTAAATAGATGAATGTCCACGCTGTACGCAGGCAAACATTTATCTTCGCTTCTGTCACCTATGTACCGACAAAGCTCCCGTTCTGGCAATCAAAAAAACAAATTCCACAGTTCGGAATTGGTTTTCTGATTCGCTTCTAAGAATCCGCTGTACTGATAATAAAAACAGAATCTTCCTTTTCTAATCTTTTCCTAATTTCGAATCTTCCCTTTAGCACGGCACAATTATTGAAAATCCTATAATAGGCTTTCGGTGGATAAGTTCCCTTTAAATTGGAACGAAATCCTATTTTATTGTAGTCAATATTTAGCCATCGGAGAACGCGCGGATATATAATAAATATTAATTTTCTTTTATTATTCTGGGAAACGATTGCTATTTTCGTAATCGTAAAATAAATCGTTGTGCAAAGGGTCAGAGCACAGAACACAACACTCTCTCGCGGCTCGATACTACGCAATAAAAACAAAATCCTCCCTTCCCACTCTTCGCGCACACGAGTTAACGGACCTATTACGTTTTACAATCGGATCCTACATTTTACCGCGAACATCAATTTTCAGCTGGAAACCAGAAGACGCGATTCGCATGCGGGTGATACGCCGAACTGTTAAATCGCTTTTATCTGACAATGAGACTCATGTATACTGCGCATGATACAGGAGACCCACGGTTACTATGTTCGCTGTGAAATCTTTATTATCTTCGAAATGTTCCCCGTTTCGAAATTGGGTATTAACCCTGAGCTATACTGTACTGGGCCCCCGCGACCCCAGACAAATTTCTGCACACCAACTTTCGCTACTGTGTTGCGCGATAATTGCAAATATCAAGTTGCGATGCAAATTCAATCGTTTGCTACCCCTCGCGTTGTACTCAACGTGTTAAAGATATCAATTTATACAAAATTTCAGGATAAGGGTTAGGACACAGTAATATTTTGAGAAAATCGAAAATTTTTGTGATAGAAAATTTACATTCGTAAACTTTGAACTCGCTTTCCTGAGAGTTGCCTTTTTCAAAACGGTGTACAAGATAACTCGAGTTCTACCTTAGCAATTACATTAAAACTTTACAGTTATCTTCATTATAATGTCTATTAGGCATTGATGATCGACTTTTTTCATTTTCCTATTATTTTGTTACATATAGAAAAAAATTAACAAATTTTCTACCAAAATTCAGTCATTAAATTTCAAATATCTGCCATTTTGTTAATTTTTTATGACATTTTTGGGATTTTTGCTGCAATTAATTCGATTTGTAGGAATCCTATACACCAGTTGGCCATCTGGAACAAAAGATATTCCAAACAAAGACAACGAAAGGCACAAGAACAAATTATTTTAAAAATATTACAAGTATTTTTTTATAGTTCATAATATAGTAAACTGAAATACAAAATCTTATGTTAATCGATCATCCACTTTTTTCTGTACTGTCGTTTAAAAACTCTTATATTTTCCCCATTTGTTACTGTGTCCTAACCCCTCAAGGGTTGTTTTTGTGAAAGCGTGAGTTCGTGAACATTTCTGCAAGTTCATTTTAGCTGAAGGCAATTAGCGTGGCTCGATATCATATTTCGGAGATCAGGAAAATACGTATTTGCGAGTGAGAGACGAGGGAGAGAGATCATCAGGGCAATTTCGCGACCACACGCCGCCAGCCGAGCGGCCTTGAGTATTCAAAGTTCGCCATCAACGAAGGCGGAAGCCGAGGCTAATTGCCACCGGCGATAGGACAAAAAGCTCGACAGCTTAGCTCCTGGTTGTTCCTGTTCATCAACGTTTCTCGATCGAACCCAGTCCCATGCGAACCGTCGACCGCGCACACAACACGGATCTCCACCTACGAAAGCTGCAGGTGTTATTTGGCACGTTGAACGCGTTGCTATTGAAAGCGAAACGCCGCGACTGCCAACGCCGATTATTTATTGCTCGCGATTATCTGCTGGGAACAACCTGTTAACATACTCCGCATACCCGACGCTTTACTAATATGTGTATATTAATTTGAACCCGAGCGGCTTTCGGCGCGAACCAATTCAACCATATGTACTTGTTGCTTGCGTAGTTGTTCCTCCGATTGCGGGACTGGAGGCGAGCATTTTCCTTCGATCTGCTGCCAAATGGTAAATCCTTTCCTCCGTTTCGTGTATTTGCAGATTTCTTACTCGACGATTAATCAAATACTGCAGATACTTTCAGCGGAGATAGTTGAACGAATTTATTGTTCAAGTACATACCTGCCGTTCTTGGCAGAAAATATTTGATCAAGATCGTAAATGCGATTGTTGAAGGAATTGGAGGAAAGTAGTACAATGTTGTTTCAGAAAAGTATGAATAAAATTATACAATATTCCGGCATTTTTACTAGGTATTAGAGGTGTGCGAGAACCCGAAAATGTCGAGACGAATTCTCTATCGAGATTCTCCAAAGTATCGGGATTCTCGAGAATTTCAGGGTTTCCAGAACTCGATTACCATCATAAGACTCGCTTTGAAACTAATCGTGGTACGAGATTTCCGATATTTGAGGCGTTTCCGAAAACCACATTATAAAATTTATTCATTGAAACTTCTTCTTCTATACCAATGCTTTATCCCGTTAATTTCGAGAATCTCGAACATTTTCGGGTTCCCGCACACCCCTACTAACCGTAAAATATAATGAAAATTGTATAAAAATTTAAACGGCAGAATAATTCTTGTTACTTTTATGACAGACAGCGGTAACACTAAAAGTTTGATCTTGTTTGCGTTGCAAAATCCGACACCGCAAATAGAACTCTGTTGATTGAAAATACGAACCAGAAATAGTTGAAATGTTCTAGAATATTTAATGCGCCTATTCTGCTGCATCGTGCGAGATTAACAAGCGTAATATTCTTATGTGTAGTTTATTGTTCGAGTCAAAGTCCAATACTAGTTTTGAAGCTGTCTGACAGCAGTGGAGCATGATTTGCATCGATTGAAACGGTTCCAACTGTGCGCGAGTGAATGACGTTCTAGAGACGTTCGTTCCCGAATCCAAGTACATTACTGCATCTCCGAGTTAAGGTTCGCATTGTAAACAAGGGATCCCCAGATGTGTGGTCTGGGGCCGGAAGTGGCCTAGCGGAGGAACTCGATATGGATCCCCCTCGTCTACCAGGGATTAAAATCTGTGGCAGTCGCGTACATTAAGACCCCGGTCCCACGACCGGAGAAAAATTTACGAATCCGTGAAAAAAGTCGCGAAGCTCTACGAAAATGTAGACGGAAGTTGCTACCGGAGACCTGCATCTTTCAGTCGAGTTGGAGGTTATTGACGCCTCATCTGTAAATCACCCCTTCGAGAAAGATCGATGAAAATTCAGTAGCAGATAAGAAAGAGTTTATGTCGTAGCAAGCCTTCTTTTGCTTCTGCTATCAAAAAGCCTACATTTCGCAAGTAGAATGAGATAGTAGTTAAATGCGTCGATTAGCTAAGTTCGCCGAGTGCAGTAATGATAAAACCTAGAAGTGGCACGAAAACTGTCTTGGTTACCTGATGTTGTGGACGAAAGACGGCGCTGGAAGAGTTGACGATGAGCAAAATTAACGAATACTCTTTTCCTCGTGCCAAATATAGAATCGTGTTTCGTCCACTGGTAAGTGAAGATCGTACAAAATTATTGAGCACGGAGGAAAGAGACACCAGTCAGAAAATTTCCTCAATACCAGAACATGATCGAACGCTTCTGCGAATCGGTTCCCAACTTCCTTATTCTAAACTTTGCAGGGAAACATGTATTGGCAAATAAGTTCGTTCGGTTTTTCAGAGTGGAATAAATCACAAAAACCAAACGAACTTATTTGCCAATCCAACATTTTCAACCATTTTTAATAATCTGTTATAGTAGAACTACGTCCTGTGTGATTTACAGCATGCTCAATCGACTGACCTAGTTCGAAATTTTTAACGTGTCAAGGGTGTAGGTAAACCCCGGATAAAATGAAATACTGAAGATCGAAGCGAATGTATCACATTTCCAAATATTTGTGAAAAAATATTAAGTAGTGTTTAGCGGTCAAAAATTGGTAATTTCAGATTTTTCTATTCTCAATCACATCCTCACGTTGTGAAAGAAAATCTTTATCTTGCATAAATCTCTGCAGTCTATCCAATCCAAGGGAATAACCGTCTGCTTTTCGAAAGAATTGGAGTCGATAATAGCTGTTCACTCGCATGTTTCTGAGGGGGACAACTGACTCCAGCCAACTTCTCCCAAAAAACCAGACAATACCCGACTGACCTCATTATTCAGCGTCTCAGAATTTCATGAGCTCCTACTAGATACCGTAACGATAACGAAAACGGATCCAGGAGGATTGGCGACCGAAAAGCCAGCATCCCCGATCTCGCCGAGGATCCCCGGCGCTTCCTCTCTAAGCATCCTCGCCGGGAGCAGCAACGGGGGGAGGGAAAAAAAAGGTAGAAATAGAAACAGAAAGAGAACGTCGAAACCGTGCTGCCATAAAAGGTACTCGGCCAATCGGCGGTTCACGGAGTCCTCGATGTGGCAAGATTTCCGAGGAGGTGTCCGGGGCGACGACGACGGTCGATCCTCAGGGTCACGGTGCGATCGAGGGAGGATTTCGAGCGGTCTACAATTTATAGGGCGGCCGCGGCGGCTAAAATGGCGGCGTTGCCTATTTTCGTACGAAGTGTTTGCTATCCGTCGTCGCATGAAACACACCGGGCGAACGTGCGAGCGAGCGAGCAAGCGCGGTGCCGCGGAGCTCGTTGAAAGTGAAAGGAGGTTGAATCGCTTGCCTGTCCACTTCTGCCTGCGCCGCCCCGCCGAGGGAGGAGGGCCACCCCTCCGGCCCCTCCGACACCGCAACTATACCACCGACTATACCTCCGACCTCCCCTCTTCTCCCCCCTTCGAAACCCTACTTATTCCCTTCCCTCGACCCTACTCCCCCGAACACCTCTCGCCCCGCCGATCCACATTGCCGCCTCCGCCTGTTTCCTCTGCCGCCACCTTTCTCCTCTCCTTTCCTCCCATTCGCTCGGTCTTTTGCGCCTTTTCTCACCCCCGCAACAGCCCAACTTTGACACCCTTTCTCGTCCCCCTCGTAGCCCTTTTCAACGTCGCGCGTCGTCGCGGGCCAAGAAACTCGGCCGACCAGGCCCGAGCCTCGTTGCCTCTCTCATGCTCCCTCGCCACCGATGGACAAGTGGATTTTTCGTTGTAGACAGAAATGCAGACGGCCGTGTTTGTATAGCTCTGGGTTTCATTGATTCCGGCGAAACGGGGTCGCGTAATCGGGGTTCACTGATTTTCTTATTGCTCGTTAGTTGCGCCTTGGATACAAGCCGCGCGCGGTTTTTAGCCGAGCTGGTGCGGTGGGTGATCTCATTATTCTAGACACTCCGAAATACGGTTGCGAATCACTAAACGCGATTGTTTCGCATTGCTTTCTAATTTGTGTCTATGCAATTTTTTAAATTGAAAAATTGAATGAATCAAAAATGTTAGAACGCGTCCCTCTTTGTGGAATTTTCCCATTTGTTAATTTGATAGCGCTGTGAAGCATTTTGCAAGGGTTGTTAGTATTATTTGGGAATTGTTGTTGCGAGTATTTATGTGGATTAGGTAAATATTGACCTTTGGGTATTGGAGTGTATTTTATACCGATCGATTTAATGCAGAATTCGTAGAATGTATTGTAGTTTAACTTTCTGATAGGATATTGTCCAAACAATTGCAATTTAATCGAAGTTTCGCGTATGCAATTAATTTTAATTGTGTAGAAGCAACAAGGAACATCAAACTTGGGAGCATATAGTCACTTAAATAAAGACGCTGAGACGTAACTATTATAATTTGTGATTCCGGTTTGGTGTACAGTACTAAATCAACAGCTATGTTCGCAACTGAAGATGTTTATCTGCAGAAACAAAGTGTTCGAAACAATGAATTGGCAACGATGAGTTTGTAAATGTTTCTCTCACGTACACCGTACAATTAGGTAATTTCGGAATTAAATTGTAATCAACTAAGTTATCCTATTAGTTACTGCAAGCTATTACATCGTTAACAGAGTTTATTCAAATTTCGCAACATTAAACTGGAATTCCAGTGGCCAGTTCCTAGAAGACATTATATTGATCAGGATTATAATTTATGGAGGATTGGCACATATTTCACTGATGGATTTAGTAACTCTAATTTTACCGCAATGCTCAACACGTTAACATAATGAATTGTTTTCCTATAGAATGAATGCAAGTCTGATAATCAAGTAATTCTACGCGACGATCAGCGAGTTCTACTATCAAGAGCTGCCCTCAATACTAGCCTCACGTGGGCATGCAGCATAAAAGAAGCAACAGAAATAACGTAGATCATTTATTGAACCCTTCGTGTCCTCGATTACCTATCATTTTAACTTTCTGTTGATCTCTATTCGAAATACTTTAAGACTAGGCAACACGTTGTCTGTCATGTCATATTTAGATGATAAAATTATTTTTCCATACTTAGAAATCCAGTTCTACGACCACAGACGGAGTGTGCGAGATTTTGTTATGAGTCATAGAAAATTTCTCTAAGAATCATTAGCACCATAAATCTGAACTTCTCAATTTTTGGAACTTCAGCAAGTGGTAACAGGTAGTTGAATAAAAAAGTATACTAAAAAATTTCTATAACTTCACGAATTGTAAAAGAAGAAATCTGAAATCCGTCATTTTGATTTCATTCACAGCCGAGAATTTCTTCGTCATTAACGAAACTGTTGTAAAAAATCTATTTAGTAGACGAGGCTTCCTGAACGGGGTTGGATAGAGCTAGTTTAGTTTAGGGCGAAGATTTCCATCAAAGGTCGAAGATTTTGAAGCTTCGATTTCAGAAACTTCGAAGGTGATGAGATTCGAAGTTTGGAAGTTTCGAAGCTACGAAGCTTCGAAGCATTAAAGTTCATTGTTTGAATAAAAAAATTGGGCTCTCTATTTCAATAGTAGACGAGGCTTCCTGAAGGGGAATGGATAGAGCTAGTGTAGTTTAGGGCTGTTACTTTCCTGCGAAGATCGAAGATTTCGAAGCTACAGAGCTTCGATTTCAGAAACTTCGAAGGTGATGAGAATCGAAGTTTCCAAACTTCGAAGTTCCCTTCGTTGCTCATCACCTTCGAAAGTTTCTGAAATCGAAGCTTTGAAACTTCAAAGTTCCCTTCGTTGCTCATCACCTTCGAAGTTTCTGAAATCGAAGCTTTGAAACTTCGAAGTTCCCTTCGTTCCTTGGAATCCTTCGAAATTTCGAAACTTCGAAGTTCGCTTCGTTTCTTCGAATCCTTCGAAATTTCGAAACTTCGAAGTTCCCTTCGTTTCTTCGAAGTTCCATTCGTTTCTTCGAATCCTTCGAAGTTCCATTCGTTCCTTCGAATCCTTCGAAGCTTCGTAGATTCGAAACTTCGAAGTTCCCTTCGTTTCTTCAAATCCTTCCAAGCTTCGTAGCTCCGAAACTTCGAAGTTCCATTCGTTTCTTCGAATCCTTCGAAGCTTCGTAGCTCCGAAACTTCGAACCTTTGGAACTTCGAAGTTCCGTAGCTCCGAAATTTTGAAACTTCGAATCTTTGAAGCTTCGGAAAAGTAACAGCCCTAATCTAGTTAGCTCCTGTGCTATTTAGTTTGTAGGTGCTCGACAACTAACGATGACTGTACAGTAGCAAGGCTCGCTGCAGCGTACATAAACTTGACACTCGTTACCGCGTATACGTATTCCCGGACTCCATTACTCTGTCGGGGGTCCCGGTCGTCGGCTCTGACGGACATTATGCGAGTGGAGCGTCATACATCATCCAAGGATTAAGCGGAGCACGTCTCTCGACGCGACAGACTCCTGCGTTTCTTTCATCGGGGTACGTCGACCGACTCGCCGGGAATTCAGACAATAGCCAAGCCCCGAGCCAACAACGAAAGTTGCTAAACTTGACTTTCAGGTTGTCGGTTTCGGCCACTTGTTCCCGATCGGTTAATGCCACGCAACCAGGCCCGTAGGTGAGGTCCCGGCTTATCGGCACACGTGCAACACCGATTTTTAATCGTTCGCTTTCCCCATCGTATTTCTCATTTAGATCACGGTGGTGTCATGTTGGTCATGAAGTACGGGATCACGACAGGATTTACAAAGAACGGGTGTGAAGTCAGACTCCGGAGAACGAGTTTCGTTTATTGGCAAGTGCAAGTCTCGGCTTGCATCCCCAGGACAGACTCGTACTTCAGGATATCGGTAAAGTCGGTGGTAACGTGGTACCCACCAGAAGATAGACTTTAACTCTTTGCACTAGGAGCTATTTTAACTGGACAATTAAACATTTCTTCCGATCTAGAATATTTCCATTCCCTATGATTTCTGAAATTTTATGGATATGAAATAGGTATAATGCCTCATACAACACCTAAATGTTTAGTAATTGATTAGATACCGATATAATTAATAATGTAAACAATATTTTGGATAATGATACAGCAATTTTTAGTGGTGCCTCACAAGGGAAGATCTTTTGTGAGACGATGGTGTATGGATCCCTAATGATGTCTGCAAAATATTAGGTGTAATTACTCACTAGTTTTAAAGATATAATCAATTGAACTTCGAAAACTTGAGCTACAAATCATGGTATATCAACAAGATATGAAAGTTCAATTGTTCATATCTTTAAAACTATTCAGTAACTACACCTAATATTTTGCAGACATCATTAGGGATCCATATACCATCGTCTCACAAATAATTATCAAGAGATCAGAGAGGACAACCGAGTGCAAACGGTTAAAGATCCATCGGGTTCGCGTGCTTCAATATACGCAGGAAGTAGAATCGGTTGGTCACGATCAGACGCGTCAGACGATTCCTATCAATAGCACGTATATTCGCTGCATTTTCAAAATCGATTTTCTCGAAAACGAGGCGTCAAACGAGAAAATGTTATTCCTCCTTTCCGACTTATGTTTACATGTAGAATCATTTCCTGCCTGGTTGTACCACCCGTCCGGCCACACCCTGTATAATATATACATACACTGCTGGGCAAAAGAAAGAAGCACCCGGCCATACTGAATATAAAAAATCTAATAACAACACAGTAAGTTCTGAAAAAGAATTCCGCTGTTTAATTCAATAGTTCTGAGAATGTGTTATGCGCATTAATCAATCATTGCACAATACAATTTCTACATAAAGATATCGTTTGTCATTATATCTTATAATTATACTGGGTGCTTCTTTCTTTTGGACAGTAGTGTATAATAGGCTGTAGATCGAGGGATTTCTAAGATAAATGGTGGAGGAAATGCTACAGTATCTGAGGACGTAACAAAGCTTAGTGTAGTCCATTCCAAAGAGCGACGTCGCGATGCGTGCCGGTAGTGGGGATCCTATCACGATCCTACAGCACGGATCGTGACCAGAGTCGCCAGAAAGTGCCCAAACCAGCACTCGAGGGGAATACAAGGTACCCCCTCTCTGACGACCAGAGCGGCAGAGGAGTTCAGGAGTACCGCACGCGTAACGTGCCACATATTACTCTACTTTGGTCATCAGAGAGGGGGTAGATCATCTCACCGTGACTCCCCTCATCTGGCGACACTGATCGTGACGCCACTTGGTACCCCCACTATTGGAATAATTCTCGGAAAGTCATGTAATCCTTTCGAGCAGTGTTACCAGATCTAGGAAATCGAGGGGAATGCAGTTTACCCCCTCTCTGACAACCAGACCAGTCTACGGCAAGGGGAAATACCGTGGTCTACGGCAGGCATGTCCAGAAGTTGCTCGATCGAAGGCATTCTCAAGGAATACCCCCACTTCCCAATGCCTCCGATCGACCAACTTCTGGACATGCCTGGTCTACGGTCTTAGTGGGGGACGTTGGAGTGTGCTCATGGTGCTGGAATGGCATAGTGGAAGGGGAAAAGGAGGAGAGGAAAAAACAACCGGTTTCGGTTGTTTCTGGCGACACTGCTTTAGAGGAACTTTTTGCGCATGCTGCAGATTTTAGTTAAATTTAACCGTGCACTGTGGAACTATCGGCGCTGTAGGTATATCCTTGCTCTTTCTCTGTGCTCGTTTCTCCTGGTTTTTACGTGTGCGTCCTCTTTCACCCCGGGTCTCGCGCGGTGGCGCATAACCGAGGGAGACCAAAGACCCGGCCACGAGCAAAGCAACGGCGTGGATCACGGCTAAACTTGACTCTCGGCCAGCCAGCTACAAGGATTTCTTTTTTGAACCGACTTATTGCCGTCCTACGACCAAACCCGAGACGTCTTTCCCGCGGTCCCAGCCTCGTAGGTGTTCCCCGCACGCATCTTTCCGCCTTCGATTCGACGCCAGGTGCAACGAGGACTGCGGAATCGCGAGTGCGTGCACACGCGAGCAACCGCACGCCGCGGGATAGAGAACCCACGCTTTCGCAAACGATGACTATTGTTTGGACAGATTTACTTTCGATCGGACGTAAATACACGGCGTACCCCGTGTCGACCGGACACCGTGCGGAATTAGTAATCGACCGCGGCCAAGTTTTATCCGGCCGTTCTTTTCGGCCGACGAATATTTGCCGATTATAATGCGATTATTCCTGCGTTGACTCAAACTACTTTCACTTACACCCACGACCTCTTTTCCTGTATTGTTGTCCGTAAATGTTACTCCCGGTAACGCTAAACGGCGCTAGTTCGTTTCGTAAATTGTCGGTCGTGGGAATTAATTTGGTAACTTTTTCATATCAATTTAACACTAAACCTACCATTTCAGATTTTTTATTTGACGATCATTGAGATTGAAAGCTGTTTTCATGAGAATTAATTGAATATATTTATTGACTCCAGTATATATTATAGTAAAAATCGCACAAAATATAAATAAATTTAATCTTGTCATTTTTATAATACCATACACATTAGTCACTTTAGATAGTTGGTTTAGTGTTTATGTTTGCAGAAAAATTAGACATTTTTCCAACCTTAATATATTCGTTGTAATTATCAGACTGCGGATCGTCATGCAAAATAAAAATTCTCTGTGTTCATTATTAGAATGAAATGAAAATTTCTTTCTACCTTTAATTATAGTTTGTTTTATTGTATCCAGCGTGTTCATAAAAAGTATTGGCCAAACACTTCCTTCCTCTTCCTCTGCGCTAATTGTGCACAGTTTCGACTCGCTGACAGCATTATCCATTTCAATTTATGTCATCGTAAATGCAACATTGGAAACCAGTGAAGCAATACTGGATTCTCATGATCGTAGCTCTAGCTAATGATGATAAACCGCATTCAGTGGTCACTTGAAACTACGAGTGGTTAATAACCCAAGCTGTAAAACGGATTTTTTCTTTCTGACCGTTTCCAGTTTATAACGTTCCCGAATTAGTCATCCTGATCATAAAAGCCGCCTTACGACTGCGTACAATTTTCAGGGCAACCTACTTTTACGCGATACGTGTAGTTTAACAATATATTTCGGAATATGAACACACTCTAAAATAAATGCTTACGTGCCTCGTCACTAAACTGCGGATTTTATGCATTTATGACAAAAATGGGTACGTACAATAGAAAACAGTGGAGGTATTAAAAAGATTTAAGGCCACCAATGTATTCGTTTCACTTTAATAAGATCATCAAAAGAAGAATGAAATTTTTATTTGGCTTCTGTGTCTTGCAATCAATGCAAACATTATTTATTTTGCATAAAGATCCGCAGTCTACTCATCACATATGGGTGACACTAACTTTTTATCAGATTGAGAAATTAATCTTCATTAAATCCAATTCGAATAAACCGAATTTTTCAAGTGTTTTGGAAAGCAGAAGAATTGAAGTAAGTAACTGCAAAAATTCGACTATATATATATATATATATATATATATATATATATATATATATATATCAAAATGCACTAAAAAGGAGAAAACAATTTTTTTAGACAATAGTGACTATAAATAAAAGCGTGGACCCGCCCACGAAGATTACGTCAATATAGTTTAGCGCTCCACGATTTTATTTATAGTTACCAATGTCTAAAAAAATGATTTTCTCCTTTGAAGTGCATTTTAATATAAACGTAGTTTTTAAACAGTTTTTTTTTGCTTCACGCATGTCCACGTGGAACAATTCAAGCACAAGAACTTGAAACTAGGTCTGTAATGTTTCTAATTGAAATGCGAAATGTGGCCTTAGGCTGACCTTTAGTACCAAACACGTATAAATCGAAGAATGGAGTCAAACGACGGGAAGCGTTACAATTAAAAGCGGTTTCGTAACTGATTCGGCGAGGAGACGCCGAATCAATTTCTGCGGTTGATGAATAATAGATTATTTGGAAAAATGTGTCTTCGGCGTAATACGGTTCAAGGCACGTGTCGTGCACGCGCTTTTCCGCGTTTTCGTCGGACAGCTGAACCGTGAACGCGCGGCGCGCGATCAGAAAATCGAGCTTAGGCTAGATGTGGGTGGCAGAGAGCGTGGGCCGGTCGCATTAGCGTATCGGCACACGGCTCGATTTGATCGGCCGATCGTCAAATATACATGCCAAACCGCGACGCTGATGGTATTTACGAGTCGAATACCGGGGCACCCAGTCGGTCGGAACCTCGAGGGAACATTGTTCCTATATCTCCGCGGAGTAACAACCGGAAGTTTTCACGGGGACGCGAGCGGAATTGCAGCGCAATTCCCCCCCTCCGACCGCCCCCGCTCCGGTTTCAAGCAACTCCCGATTCCGTTATTACGTCGCCCGGAATTATCGATAAATTTCACCGACCGGCACAATGCCAGCCTTTGTGATGGGAAACGACAATGCGTGGCTCGCATTGTCCCATCGCGCTCCCCTTATGCCGGGTCATCCCGCGAGTTATGTCCTTTTCTACTTAATTCAGAATATGGGGTAACAACCGAGTCTTTCGAGGGGGTGTTCGGGATTCCAGAATTTTTTTCGGGAGAACCATCGAACCTCTTGCATTAGAATTTTGCACACATATTTATGAACGTTCAAAGTACACACGTTGTTTCTTTTTCAGTGAAAAGTATCCAAATTTCACGAATTACGTATTCTTCTATTGTAGATTTTTTTTATTTGTGACGGTGCCTTTTGATCGAAAACAAATAAATTCGAGTGCAGTATGGATGTGGTCATGGTCTGAACCAAAATAAATCGAAAACTTTGAAATCAAATGATCGATTCTTTGATATTTTTCAGTCTTCGCCGAGAGAAAGGAATGAGGAAAATCTCGTCTTAACGATATTGGTTCGTGCTGAAGATACTCCAAAAATTTCAAGTGAATTGGCCAACCAGAACTTTTGAAAATAAAAAGTCAGAATCGATCCAAGTTGTCGCAAATTATCCGGGGTTGATAAATCCTCTCACTCGCAGTAAAAGAGTTAATGGTCGAAAACAGGATAAGTTTCGAGGAAGTCCGAAGACAAAAGTCCCGGCGAGGTCTGCGAACCTCGGTTGTCTGCGAATATCGCCGATGAAAATACAGTCGGGCTCTATTGTTAGCCGTCGAACAAGTGTCCCCGGAGGAAAATGACGATGGCAACACGGTTAATAGTATTCCTCGATTTATGAGGATTTCTGAGCTCTCCTCCGGTTGCGCAGGGATTTGGCAAGAGGAGAGTCGGCGTTACCAAAGCCGCATATAAATGCGTTAAATACATCGCGGGACGGTTTTGCATCGATCGCCGCGCCGATGCGATGGTTAGAGAAACCGTGCACACTCGTGTGCGGCTCTCGTGGCTTCGCCGATTATGCAATCGCGAAGCGCACACGCCTACCGGAAAAGTTTCATTTTTCTCCTCTTTTTTTTTGTTGTTGTGTCTCCACCGCACCATCCCCGTTTTGCGGAATTGATGGCCGACCGGGGCAAACGCGACTCGTTTCGGGGAATCGGAACAGCCGAAGACAGGAAATGTTTAACCGGGCAAACATTGCGACACGGTTTCGTGGAACCTTTAACTCCTCCGAGCGCTAAATAGTATGGCGGCTCTGTTTGGGGAGAGTTCAACTGCCGGCCTCCGAAAACTGTGGTATGCGACGCACAGTGGGCCGGAATCGCAAAAACCTGAGCAAAACTGCGACTCCATTAATTACGATTAATTGCGAACGGTTTTAGGAATTCTTTGGGGTTGCAGAATCTAATTCTGGTATTGCTTGTTTACTGGAATGAGAAGTCTTTATAAAACTACCCTTACAGGGGGTGCTTCGATCTGAGAAATTGAAACTTTGCCGGTTGATTTCGAATGCGATTTTTTAATTACAAAAGAAACTGAGTTTGTCACAATTTTTGTTGTTTTACTCAATAAAATTTGATCCACTAGGTAGACTGTAATAAAAAATGATTTTCAAGTTTGATAAACAGTCTCCTTCATTCTACATGTTCTTCACTGGTCTAAAAATGTAACTTGTTTCTTGATGAATAGTCAATCTCATAAAAAATTCTGTATGACGAGCTTCCGTTTGAACCGTGACATTGTAATGTCTCGTCGAATCCATATTCAAATTCCTATGTTTATAACAATGGAAATACGGAAGCAATTTCTTGAAGATTCTGTATCTGATAAAAATAGTGTCGGCGCGTTATTAACTGTCGTTAACGTGCACGTTTCTCTCGTATTAAAAAATGCGTATCATAATTGTATAAAGATCCGCCACTTACTCATTAAAATGAAAATTGATACTTCCATATTTATAAATCATTTTTTACGGATCGAATATTTGCATACAAATGTGCCGTCCACGTTGAATAAAAGAGAACGTAATCTTGATCTACCCAGTGAACTATAACTGTGATTAACAAACTAGCAATGTCACAGCGGTGCTTATTAAAAGTGACTAATGCTGCGTGCACACGTGATCGAAATCAGTACTCCCATTAGTAGATCAACACTTTTTTTCTAATTATTATTTATTTATGTATCGTGTGTACTATCCTTTCCTTTAGACTCTCACTCTCTATGTTGTGGACGTTCACGTGACTTTACTTATTCTTTTCAATGTAAGAAAATAATAAAAATTTAAGCCTGATACGATTTGGTTCTTTTCGTTAACACCTCGGTAAACGCATTCTCAAATCGCTCCACAGTTTATCAGCGTTTCGCTTTTCTCTCGTTTTTACTTGTGAATTTTGTCCACTGTTCATGATTGATACATTAGATAAACATACTTTTCATGCATTTTTACTTTCTTTATTAGTGGAATCGTTTCGTTCAGATAACGATCTCCGCGATCTTTAAGTGGTCGATGCGCGCGCACGTGAAATAGATCCACGTGTACGCTGGTGAGAGAGATCCAATTTTTTTAAAGATCCCTATCACTCGTGTGCTTTTACAGTTGTACAATTTATCAATGATTTGCTCTTTCCTTGTTTAAGTATCCGACTACAACGACACTGGAATTTCAAGTTTTATTACTTTTTGACGATCTATATTTTCTACAATCTGACAATGATCTTTTTCTCTTATCTCTTCTTCACTTGCATAAATTTAACTACGCTGAATTCTTGTTGTTTGTATAATGTACTTTTGTTTTTTTTATTTGTTACATTTCTCACAGTGTGACTTTTTGATCATGCATTATACATGTTAAAAATGATTACTACAGTGCCTAAAATAAAGGAATACCATGAGTAGACTGCGGATCTTTATGCAAAATAAAAATGTTTTTCATTGATTGTGAGAAGCAGGAAAAGCATAAATATTGATTTCATCCCTCAACGACTTTGTTACATTAAAAGCAACATTACAAAATTCTTGAATTTTTTCAATCTTTTACTGTTTTATATTTCGCCCAACTAATTTCTTCATAAATGCATAAAGATCCGCAGTCTAACCATAAGTGAAATTCTTTTTTCTTTTCTTCTACTGCAATTCAACGAGCAACCGCTAAGTCCTATTGATTTGGTTTCGGTGTTGGCATCGTTCGATTCGGGTAACTATTTCCATGATCTAGGAACGATCGACAGCGGCGCGCACAGGATAGATCCACGTGCAGGCCGCTGAAAGAATGGAGCCCACGTCCGGCTCGCAAGGTCCGCGTGCGGCGACGATAAATACGCAAGAGCGCCGAACCCGAGAGCGCGTGCGTCGAAAAGAAAGGGAAATCCACTTGGCAAATCTGGTCCACGGGTCCAGTGACGTCAGGCCCTCCCCATAGAAATTAATGTGCGACCACGTGACCACCGTCGCCCACGACTGGACCAATCACAGCGAGAGAAGTTCCCCCCCGTGAGACGACGCGCCGCTCGACGCGTCGCGCCTTGGCCGTTAGTGAAGTCATCCGCGCATTGCGAAACAACAGCAGGAAAAAAAAGGACGAAATCGTCGGCCAGAAAACCCCGCCGAATTTCTAGCCGAACAAAGAACATGATCTTCTCGGCTGGTCATGAGAAACTACGTGCACGGAATCAGCAATATCTTGCTCGATAACGCGACTTGTCGACTTAAATGTTTCGAACAAAGACTATGCAAATACAGATTTTTACGAATTCGTTGCGAAAAAATTGGCATAGAAATTGTTTGGATTAATTGCATGATACAGGAGTCCTATTCTTTTTTAATATTTTTAAGGAGTTGAAATTCTTTAAATACCTTTACTATTTTGTCATAAATGTCTAAAATTCCTAGTCTAGTAATTATTGTAACAAATAAGATTTTGTACACTTACGAGAAATATTAAACTTATCTCATCAAAATTATTCGAAGAAGAAATAAAGATTTATGTAGCTCCTGTCTAGTTCTATGATACTTGTCACGATGTTCAGAGAATATTAATTTTTCTCTGATTATTTCTCTCCTTTTTAAATTTTATTATAAAACATGTTATATTCAGACTGTGGAATCTTATACAAAATAATAATTGCTTGCAACAATTGCAAGCCATTGATAATTTCAATGAGTTAGAAGTAACGCGAAAGAGTTTTCCAATTCTGTAAATATGTATTCTTGTATTCTTGAGTTTTAGTCGTAAATAGACAGCATCTAGTCGGAACTATTGTTGCTGAAACAATCGCGTTATGCATCGAATGCTATCGAATCGGTAGGTTACTCAAATCCGATTATAAAGCAGTGGATCAGAATATTTAATATTGTACGGACTGGATGCTAGTTAATAAGGACTTCCCCAGTCGAACAAGCGTGGGTGGCCACTTCCACAGAACCGCAATCCCGCTAGCATCGGGATTGGACTTCAAAAGTATCTCTTGTGTGGCAGAAGTTACATCAATAACCGCTAATTCCCCCGAAGCTTGACAATGCATGATAACAGAATGACGAGGATACGTACACATTATCTTTTACTCCTGTTAATTAAATAAACTCATCGGCCGAATGCAATTACTAGTAGAAAACTTAAAACCTTTACTAATTAGGTCGCCTGTAATGCAACCGTTGACGCTCATGCGGGGACACGTAAAAGAAAGAATATCAGAAAACGTTTCAAACAATATCATCCAATGAAAAATTGCAAGCGATACAAACTGCAATAATAATAATCACAAAATATCCACAAGAATCGCACAAAATCAGGACAATCGATTTAATAAATTTTGTAAAATTCTAACAAAAGTCACATCACTGAATAGACCAGCAAAAATTGATTTTCAAGTTTGTTAAAAATTGTTTAATCAGATTTTAATAAGAAAGAATATCAGAAAACGTTTTAAACAATATCATCCAATGAAAAATTGCAAGCGATACAAACTGCAGTAATAATAATCACAAAATATCCACAAGAATCGCACAAAATCAGGACAATTGATTTAATAAATTTTGCAAAATTCTAACACAGAATAGACTAGCAAAAATTGATTTTCAAGTTTGTTTGAAATTGTTTAATCAGATTTGATTAGATTGATATACAGTAGGACCTAGATTAACCGGATCCCGATTATAAACAAATATGCGTTTAAATATGATTAAATTATTAAGGGAAATAAATTTTCTAAAATAAAAGATTTATTTTGGAATATAATGTACATTTTAATTATTTCTCTCGGGTCTCGATTATCCATCGGGCCTTAATTTATCCGGGCTGTTTGTCTCCCGATCAAGCCGGTTAATCGAACGCCTACTGTATTGACCTTTTTTTATGACACTGTTAAAAATGTGTACTTCGTGAGTAACGGACGTAATGTAGTCTGTGGTTTTTGCTTGGGAAGCATCAGACTATCCAACCTACTGTATTGACCTGAATACACGAATACATACCACAAAACTATATACCGCGACTACCACTAGGCTTTCAACGGTTGTCGTTTATTTCTGATTTACGATTATATCGAAATTGTAAAGATTTACGATGAATTCTAAAAGTTTTGTTGGGTACACATTCTTGCTATTTTTAGAAAGCTACATCTAGCACTACGTAAACATAATGTTGATTACGTTAAATGGTGATTTACAGTAAACAAACATGTTACTTAGACCCGAAATTATTCAACACAGTCAACCCGTATAAAGTACAGTGATGTCCGAATGAGTGGCCACCGGTTGGGACATGCGTTGGTCACAAATCTAGGAGATGAATTCCCAGGAATTTCTCGAGCGAACACTCCCGACAATTGGTGGGGATAACAAGAGGGTCATATATCCAAAAATGGTCGACTAAATGCAGCCCATGTGTAGCCTAAACGGCAAGACTTGGACCGCGAGAGTTTAAAGATTGCATTGAATATTAGTGTTGAAGAGGCGGTCGTGCGAATTCGGGCGCCATAAAGATGGAGACCGGAGATCGAGGCCGGGAAAGAAATCAAAGCTTCGGCGAAAAGAAGACGGTGAGGTTCCACTCAACGAGGGATTACACAATCTCCGCCTCAACCTAACCTTTCGTCCCCACCATCGTCGGTCGCGCGCGAACAACGCAGGTAGGAGTCGAGCAAGCAGGCAAGGCAGGCAAGGCAGGCAAGGCAGAGGTAAGGCAGGTAAGCAAACGGGCAGACAAGGCAGGCAGGCAGGCAGGCAGCCGGCCAGGTATACCAGCATCTTGCAACATAATATAATAATTATGAAATTCGCAAGTTTCTAAACAGAGGCGCCGCTTGCCACGATTTCCGTTTTCCCGCCTTTTCACCATCGTTTTCCTGATTCGCACCAGGGCAACTGGGAACATCGGGGTCGATGATTCCGAATCCTGTTTTCGATAACAATGTCCCGCCGAGCATATGAAACGGCGAATATTTCGGACGATGATTCCGAATCCTGTTTTTGGTAACAATGCTCCACCGAGCATATGGAACGGCGAATGATCTAGAAACAGTTTGGCAGACGATGGATTTGGCCCGATCTTCTAGCTAAAAGCCACTAAGTTCTGCGGTTGACAGAGGAACTGAAATTGGAGACTCGGTACCGTTCGGGACACTCGCGGTGTTCGGAATTAGGCTAATGTTGTAGTTGCTTCGAATTAGACGCTTCTGTACAGGGGAATGTTGCATAATGGATTGCGGATCTTCAAAATAAAAATTGTCTGTCTCGATTGCAGAAGACTAACCACCGTTCTTCCTTCAATTATTCGAGTGGGCTGAAGATATTTCGGTATTCGTGAATTGCGTTAATCTTCTTACGCGTCGTTGGGCCGTTCGTTGTCATTCTCGTTCCCAATTGTATGCCCGAAGGATATTTATGTATACGATTTGATCCCAACCATGATTTACTCGTACGCGTTATTGTGTTCTTCAGTAACGCCAGAAACACGAATGTGACAGCTTCATGAGCTGGCACGAACGAATATCGCTTAGCGAATGTGAATATCCGCCAATATTTAAAAACGTGAGTTCTTTATCGAAGATCGAGTGGCATCACTCCTGTTTTCACAGGAAATCATCATAATATTCAATTGGGTTTACTTCAGCTATTTAAATCTAATTACGGTATTTTTATCGCTAGGTAAACAATCTTTTACCGTGATTTTGCTACTTTAATATGATTTTCGCACACTATAGTGTGTAACAGAAGAATAAACTTGTTATGCAAATGACGACTGCTAAGTCTAGTAGAAAGCGTGAGCAATAATAGGTAAAAGTGTGTCGAACCAAATATAATCAGATCTCGTGAGGTACATTTTAAAACTGTAGAGTCTGTACAATATGTGGATACAGTCCCTGAAAGTTGAACAATCATTACAAGCAAAAAACCGTGAATTAAACACGATGTGGAAAACAGGTACGGGTTAGGAAAATTCGCAAAAATCTCAATCGCTGGAATTATCTTATTAAACTCTCCATTCAACCGCGAATTCGTTTGGCCGAATGACGCAGGGGCTAACCGGAAGCGATATGTATTTAAATAATTATTTCTTGATCACGAAAGCGCGTCTCTCTCGCACACTGTTCCGTGTTTCTCTGCTGGGAGAACAGTCTGTACAACCGACCGAGAGGACATGACCGATTTCGAGTGGCCCGCAGACCCAATGACCGCTCTCACTTTTACGACAGGAACCGCGTGCCGGAGAATCGACGGGGCTAATCGAACGTTCAATATTTCCCAGCTAGGAACCGTTTGTCGTCGACATCGTTTACGAGCATCCATGTGGGTGCCAGATGCTGGAAGCTGTGTTCCGGTATTTTTCGCAGTCGTAAACGACGTATTCTCCTTGTTACCTTTAATGGCCCGTCTTCTTCGACTTATATTGGATCTCTACTGACCATTTCTCCTCTTCGACGGAAAAACATCGTCGACCCTGACCCGGGCCTCTTTTACATCCCACCAATTACGCTCTAGACCTAGGGTCCCTCGATCTACCATAGTTCGCACTACCGTTTCACGCTTGCAAAATTGTATTGGCGTCCCTTCGACAAACACGGCTCATTGTATCAGCGTGACAGGTATAAGAAGAATATGTATAATAAAATAAAAGGTTCCAACATATATACTTGTAATATCCATTACTTTTTTTTTTATTTGCTCTAAGTCGCATCAATTGCTAGGATTATAGCGACCATACCTACAGTTTATTATGGCGAGTTCGAACCACCTTCGGCATCACCCCGTAACTGGTTCATAACAGTAAAAGTGAAAGTTGGGGACAACTATTGTGTCCGTAAACAATATGATTTATTATTTTATGGTTTGATTGCTAAAGAGGCTATCATTGTCGGGGACAACTTGCGCTTCGGTTATGCATAGTGGTACAACCGGCAAGGGATGATTCTCGCATAAAATCTAGTCGAAAATAAGAAATATAGCTTTTTCATACGGGGATTCATTTTCGAGAAAATTGAGTTTGCAAATTCGTTAGGTACGCGTGTATTTAGTACTTAGAGAGAGTCTGCTTCGTTCGCTCGGTCTAGCCCGCTATTTCCATTGTCGTTTGTGTGTATAAACAATGCAGAGACTCCTTGACCTGTAATATCGTTCAGGCATTCGAAGAAGCTAAAAGATCGAACACATTAGTTTCGGTTCACGCTTCGTTAATCCGTCGAGCAAGAATTTGCCTGCAACAGCAAGGAAGACATTTTCAACATTTGCAAATTACTAGAATAAATACTTAACCCCTTGCCGTATTTCGACGAGCCAGACTCGTGATGAAGATTTTAAACAAAGTCTAACAAATATGAATGTTACTTCTTAAATGTACGTTTCTTCTTAAATTAAATAAAATGTGATTCGTTCGTAATCAATATTTAAGCATTAAAATAAATGTAGCCATACAAAACATATAAATTATTTTTCCTCTTCTACTAGATTTTTCGGGATAAAGACGTTTTAAAGAAAAGAAAATTATACGGTAAGGAGTTAAGGATGTTCTGGAGGTACAATGGGAGACAAAAGTACAAGAAATTCGAAATCCATCAATGTATTGACAGTGAAAGCCATTCATGAGTCTATTTTTGTTTTTGATTGTATTTCTTTTTTTTGAGTTTCTAGTTGCGTTTTTTCAAGGTTTAAATAGGGTTTGAAGTGGAATTTTATAAATCCTCCATAAGAGGACGTGTTAAAATGTGCAAACTTTAAGTTGTTACAATTCTTAAACGGTGCAGTGAATCGAACCCAAACTTTGGTAATTGCTTGATTTAGTAAGAATTGTATCTTGTCAAATTTTCAAAAATTTTGTTGCGTTTTTATATACTTCCAGAACATCCTTAAACTCATACCATATCCTAAACGATACTGTTTACAGATGCAAGCGGCAATGGAAATTGCGGACTAGACCGAGCGAACACAGCAGACTGTCTCGATTTTCTCGAAAATGAAGCCCCGCATGAAAAAACTATATTCCTTAATTTCGACTAGATCTTATTTGAGGAATCATCCTTTTGCCGATTGCACCACGATTTCGCAAACGGGTCCCATGGAAATCATCGACACAGATTTCTCCGACATTTCATTAATCTTTTATTTATTAATTAATTAATTCAAGAACACTCAGTTTCATGTTTCGTTTTTCCTCTGATTTTCATTCAATCCACATTAATTAATTAATGAATTAATAAAAAATTAATGAAATGTCGGTGAAAACCGTGTCGGAGAAATGTGTCGATGATTTCCATGGGACCCTTCGCAAACACCCTGTATACAAAGTAGAAACACGTTTGGAGCATCTGTCCTGTCGAAATTGTCGTAAGTAGTTTGTATAATAATTTTTGTCACGAGTTCTCTCTCATTCTCAGGGGGCACGTATCGAAAATGGCAACATTAAGAGCATGGCAGTAGGACGTATTTTACGTTCACCAGATCGGCGACTGCCATTTTCGGGGACATCTTGTGCAACGATTATGTGTAATGAAACCCACCGACCATTCTATATACGAGAAATTAAATATTTAAAATTCCTTAAGTCGGCGATCGGGCGGGAAATTCGAACAGATGTATTCCGATTACCAGGAGAAATGCCGAATCAGCGGCTTTCGTTAAGTAACACCGTTAAGTAATGCTTAAGAAACGCGCGGCGAATCTTTTCTCGCGTGTCATAACGAGCCGAGACTTTCGGCGTCGAAAGTGGTAGGGATCTCTTTCGGGTATAATTTCACCGTGCCCGGTGTCGCCGGGTGAAAATACAATTTCGGTGATCGTCTAATAGAAATTGCCGAGCCGAAAGGCTTTCACCGGCCGATGTGTTATGGGAACGAGCCCGCTAGCGTCCTACCTCAAATTTCTAGATTCCACTTGCGCAATTTCTACCGGTTTGCCGTGCCCGGAGACGAGCACTCTGCCGTTGCCTACACAGAAAATCCGCTAAAAGGATCGGCTGAAAATGGATTTTTCAGAGACACCTGGACATCAAAAGTGGACTGCGGTTTTGTAGGTCTAAACGCGGTTTAACGTCCTAATAAAATATTAGATGATTGCGTCAGTTCGTGCCCGATTTGAAAATAAAATTCAATGGTTAAATTTTGAAGGATACAACTTTATTAATCTATTATACATATAGTCACCATTCTTTTCGTAGAAAATTTAACCATTCTTTAGTTTCAATTTAACCAATCTTTAAAATTTAACCATTGAATTTTATTTTCAATCCGGCACGAACTTATGCAATCATCTGATATATTAGGACCTTTCTTAAATACTGTATAAACTTTCTCCTTTGAGGATATAATTTGAGTTAATTTATTTCCTTTTCTAACAGAAGATGGTAGTCGATAACTTTATGGGACCAATAATTCTCGGGCCACTCAAGGACAAAGGCAAGTAGCTACTTTCTCGAAACAAAACTATGTTTATGAACTAATTAAAGATTAAGTAAAATGTTCTAGCTGTTCTGATTAATTTAGTATGTTGATAATGCTATGGATAACAGTACGGCGCTGTCTTATGGAAATGCAAATTATATAGAATGTTATAGCTTATCTTAATAATTTAATAAGTTCATAATGCCACGAATAACAACGGTGTTCCACGTTCGCCATAACATCAGCGATTTAACCATAAGGAACGTAGCGCGGGGAGCGCTATTAATTATTAACGAGGAGGATAAATATATTCATATAGAAATATGTTAAATATACACAGTAATTCTCGGAGCAATTAAGTACTGGATACCTTTAATTATACATAATGATGAAACTTGTATCTGATTTTCGTAAAGCAGTATCCGCGGAAGTATGACTTTCACATTATTGTATCATTAAAGTATACATAAAGTCAAAGTGAAATGATAATGCTCCGGTTTCATTACGCTTTACGCATCTGTACACACCCTTGAATGGATAAAAATCTGCAGTCGAATCTCCAGTCGCCTTTAATCTCCTTAGATCAGCGATAATTGGATTATATTTAGTACAAATACAGTGTTGGCGAAGCTGGTTACTTAAATACATTAATGGGAGAGTTTATCGGAGTATTGTGTTGGAAAAAATACCTCGGAAGCCACTCAGAAGTTACGATAATGATCGGGAGGAGCCCCCGTTTTAAATCATAATAAACCTGTTAGTGAAATGTACGTGGGTTAACAAACGCGTTCAGTTTTACTTTAAAACCGCAGTCGATACAGGAATACCTTCTTCAGACGTTGCAAAAATCGCTACAAAGACATCTTTTGTGTTTCAGATCGCCGCGCCGAAAGTAATAAAAATATTTTCGCGTGAAACGAGTCGCGCGAACATGAATGAGTGAAAGAACGTCGTTGTCCCGTTTGAAGAACGAAACAAGAACGCGGTTCATTAGAAAATTAAGGCCCGGCGATTATCGTTGCATTAGATATCCCAAGTTTTTCGCGCGATAATTATGCCCGGGACGATATCGGTCGCTCGGCCGATTATCTCGTTACATAATTTTACGAGCGTATTTCGGGAAGTAACGCTGTCAACGTTCAACGGCGAGCCTGTTATGTTAAAACTGCAAAATACAAACACATCGCGGCTCACCGTCGCACGTTACTCTCCCTTTCCCGGTTGCTGTTATTGCACGACACGTTTTCGCGGTTCCGACCATTACACGGCGCAAACATTACAGAATCGTCGATCCCTCGCGAATGTTTGATCTTCGTGTTTGCCTTCGTGTACACGTCGCCGCGATCGTTCTCGCGTAATGCCCGGTGAACAACTTTTCGACTTGCGAATCTAGTGCCACGACGTTACCGGATAGTCGCAAGTGGAACGTTGGACCGATCTCGTTTCGAACCGGGAGAACACTTTTCATTGATCCCCGACGAAAAGTGCGATGGTTCGCTGGCCAGGCGAGAAATAGATAAAAAAAACGTGGACCGACTGGCAAATTATTCGCAGCTGCGAAACCGAAGCGTCAATATTTGATCGCGACCGCATATGGCGCCCGCTCCAAAATGGAATTGAAAATTCGATCGAAGTGTACCGTCGTCGACGCCTGGTTTCTATCAAGTGTCTCCAACTTGGCTAATTTTCAGACCACCGGAAGCTTCCGCTCTGATCCACAGAATTACGTGTTCCCGATCGATAAAATTCATGACTTCAGTTGGTCAATTAGAGCTGATTTCTCGAGTAGTGAAAATGGTAAAATGGTACTTGTTCCACAGTTCTGAGAAAACACAATTCCAGTTTCTAGAGTGTCTACAATCTCGTATAAGTGTCGATACCGAGCTCACAGTTTCCATGTTTTCAATCGACACTAAAGCAGATCCGAGGTAACGTTCATTATGCTGAATGAGCCTTGCTCCCGTATTCATGGGCCAGTGCAAGCAGCCAGGTCTGTTGCAGAACCGTGACAGGTGTCGTCGCACGATTACAAGTGTATTTAACTGTTGTTTCAACTTCGATTTCTACTCGTCTTTAAACATCGTTCGCAAAGCCATAAACTGCACCGTACCGCTGGCACGTTTCGAGAAACACACAAAGGTGTGTAACCATTACCATATGCTTCGATTTGCGTAATTTGGATTTTACGGTGGAGCCGAGAGAAGCGCCAACAAAATTCGAACGAAATTTCTTGTAGGTAATAGCTACAATAGACGCGGTGTTTCTAAAAAAAATGTGCATCGTTGAGAAGACGGCTTAGCAGCAGAAAAAGTGTTTGAACAGCTGCGCTATGTCGTGAACTTCGATTATTCCGTAAAAAGGAATTAGCCGAGTGTTCTTTCTTTGAAAACTCGGAAGTAGCTGACTCTATTTTTAACTTCATTTCCATTTATGCATTTAAGGAAACCCGGTAAGATATTCAATTCGAATAAATTAAAATTAGGTAACTGTTATTTAAGATTTTCGGGGAGAATCAAGAAAGAGAAAGTACGAAATTGATTTATCAAGAGGAGAGAGAGAGAGAGAGAGAGAGATATCTGAATTGTTAGTGCTCGTTGATTTTTTATAAATACGTGGACGAGTTAAAGAGGAGTCCAATGTAAAAATAATAATTTGTGAATTTTGGTTGGAGAACAAGCAAGAAGGTCCTTAAAAGACCCGTTCTAGTTAAACGATCGAACTTTTCCACGCCGACGAGCGTTTTTACATTTCTGAATAGCGTGCAAGTAAGAAACTGTTTCCTTTCGTAAACACTCGCAAGCACTCTGGAAACTTTCCGCGTTAAGCAATCCCTGCGCCGGTGTAGGAACGCCGTGGAAAACGGCGTGCAAAGGCGGCAATTGCGACAGAGCCTGTTTCGAGATTCGCTTAATCGCCGGGCCTTGAGGGCCTAGACCCAGTTACTCGAATCGCAATAGACGCTTCTCGTCCCCCTAGCAATGAGGCCCCTCCTCTCGCGACACTACATTTTCGGCGACGCTCTCGGCGGTCGCATTTCATTAACTTTTGTTCGCGATTTTCCCGTAAAATCGAACCGTTTGAAAGCGAATAAGAATCCGTGTAAAAACGACCACGTTCCCGAGTGAAACTAGCTAAAGAATCCGTCGAGACAAAATCTATTAATGTCAACCATTAATTACGGGAGAATTAATTCCCTGATAAGAAATGGCTCGCACAAAAATATTTGATAAATATTCGCGAGGAGATCGTATTTTAATGATTATGCCAAAGAAATTAAGCTGTGCTACGTTGTCATTATTTGAACAAATGTAATATTTCGAGGGCCGCTTGCACAGCTGCATTCTTCATTTAAAAACCACTCCAGAGGTATCCAAAATATTCAACCAATGGTGTCTCCCGCCCGAAACTTAGAGCGCTGCTTTCATGTTTTCAACATAAAACGTTTCTCAACGTGAACAGAACACACAAAAAAAGGAATAAATCATTTATAGTATCCGAAGGAAAATGTGTACGTCGAAACTAGTTCAGGTATTGCGAAAAGAGATGATTTTTCCTGAAATATGTTAACGCAAGACGTAAATGAACTACTTTCTACGAACGTTTCACGAAAAATAAAATTGCTCCCTTGTCGGTACTTCGTCAAAAGGAACAAAGTTGCCGTCGCGGCGCGCGTTTTCTCCTTATTAATATATTTATGATGGTAATCTCGATGTGCCAATACTTTCGTCCAGCGCCGCGGCGTATCGCGAATTCCTTTATTGCGTATGTAAGAACGGTTTGCTTAATCGGTTTCGTGTTCGAATGTGTCCGCGAACCATGCGGCTTGGCCGTAACGATATTAAAATTGACAATGGAACGCGTGCGGCCGCGTGTTCGATCGACGTTGCAGAACAGAGAGAGAGAGGAAAGCATGCTCGTTGGGTCGCGTCAAAAAGCGTTAGAACGTCGAAAGAATTCGCGAAGGAAGACAGTATCGGTTGATCGCTTCACGGCGTGTAATAAGGTTAAGTTCGTAGGAGCGTGATGCGAGAACGGTCGAGCGGGGACGGGATTGGCCGAGGTTTGCCGAACAGTGCCGAACCCATTCGGACGGGATTGGCCGAGGTTCGCCGAGGGCGGCCGAATCCTGCCGAACCCGCGCGAACCGACGTGCACGCGTTCGCGCGTAAACGACTTTTGACGTATCGGCCGGGTACGTGTACGCATAAAGATATTGAATAAGAGATAGCGAAAAGGTTGATAATAATGTGGTAACGCTAAACGCACGGCCCGATATCGTGAGAGCTATTCCGGTCGCTCGTTAACACGCGGTGAAAGTCAATAATAATCCTGGCACAATAGAATTTCAGACCAACAGAACCTTTCCGATACATTTCGGTGCTCCGTAATTTTCTTATTCGAAACTCTTTTCTATCGCGTTTTAGGGAATTCAATATGCCCGAATTCTTCAAATACCTTCCCAGGTTCAACATTCGAATTCACAGCGAACGCAATAGAGTAAAACGGTTTTATCGCCCACTGAATATGTTGAAACCCGTAAAAAAGTTAAAATTTGTTACCCCGTATAATCTACGGTCACAGTGGAGGCCATTTGCATACCGGCGATATTTCGTCAGCCTGTACCCATTATGAACCTGTTGCCGGTGATAAAGTAGCAAAAGTGTGCACGGTTAGACCGTGTTACGCCAAAATTTTTCACGTTCCTCGTTCGACGGGTCGCGGATGCTTCCGACACACGTTACATGTGGACGCGTGCAGAGAAACCCGCGACACACGATTATGTTGCATAATTCGATATCGAAGTCTACACGAGCGCGTACGCGTGCGCTTTCGTTCTTTCACCTTCTGCATAAAAAATCGCGACGAACGCGACACCCGCATGCATCCGCTTTCACATCCAAAAAAAAATAGGCGCCCATATCGTCGACCGAATAAAATCCGCTTGCGAAATGTCACGAAATTCGTCCCGACGCTATTTACCATTCGTATCGTTCCGGACCGCCACTGTCTCGGAATCTCTCGCGATGCTGTCGGAATAAACGCGCGCGCGTGCGCCATTGCAGCGAAGCGTGTATTTACCGGTAACACATGGTACGACTAACCTCTGAGAATGATCGACCAAGTAATAATATTCGGGGTAATAACGTACACAGAAATAAGATGAAAATGATGAATGACAACACTGCTGTAGTAACTTGGTTTTCAAACCATTAACGATTCAAAGTTTACGCGATTGTCTTCGCGGTAGACCAGCCTTTCATCGAGACGGGAATCGACAGAAACAGACGCCTGTCAGACGCGTCTTTAACACTAGTTTTACGGAGCGTTAGAAATGATTATTCTACGTTACTTCGTAAAAGTAACGAGAATATATCTATTCGGATTTTAAAAAATTTAGCATCCGTCAAAATAGATTCGGGTTTCGTAAAAATCTAGCGTTTACCGTTAAATTTCAGTTTTAAGAAATTGAGTGTTGGCACCCGGTGATTTTGGCGTAAGGGTTAACCTTTCGAGGACCGGGGTTTAAATCGGGAGAATGCTGGTACAAAGTTTGCCAAAGTTGCTTCAGATTTCATCGATACATCATCTCATAGTTCCTGTCACGGTTGCTGCGATAGTACGTGTGGATGCACGGGGGCGTGTTTTTGACATATACGTGGACTATATACGCAATGGATTTATTTTTTCATGCGTCTATAGAGTTTCCGGTTCTCAAAAGGTTAAATCGGTGATCGAAGTGTTACTTGAACGGTTGTTCGTCGACACCTTGAAAACACAGCAGTACGAATTTTCCTCTTACTTCTGTTGGGTTACCCTGGGTTGGTCGACAACTCATTTGACCGACACTGTTTTCATTGACGATTTGACCGTGTTAGTGTCGGCCAAACCGTGTCGATGAAGACATTTGTCGACGATTTGACCGTGTAGATGAGAACATAGTGTCGACGAAAGTTACTGTCGGTCCAATCGTTGATGAAAACAATGTCGGTCAAATGAGTTGTCGACCAACCCAGGGTAACCCTACTTCTGTACGGCCAGAATGATTCCCCGAATATCTACATATGCGAAAAGATGAAGCGTCGAGGTGTTAGGTAAGAAAGATGAAAACTCACCCTCAAGCTTCATGCCGACTTCGAGGCACTTCTGAAAACGGCAGTAGGGACACCGTTTCCGTTGCGTCTTGTCGATGTGGCAGGACCTCTCGGCGACGCACGTGTAGACCTTCTTGTTCTGGACGGTGCGTTTGAAGAAACCCTTGCAGGATTCGCAGGTGAGTAGCCCGTAGTGGTAACCGGAGACCTTGTCGCCGCATACAGGACACAGCTCCTCGATCACGATGTCCTTGGTGTCGGGGAAGTCGGACGGACACGGTATCGAGCCGGTCACGACGCCAACCCCGACCTGGCCCAATCCAGGATGACAGAGGGTACCAGTTGGTAAAGAGTAGGTGGTAGTTGGAATGGCGACATTGCCGCTTACCGTAGCGGATCCGCCGCCTCCTGTGCCTCCACCGGTACCACCGCCGCCAGCAGCGGGGTTTCCAGCGGTGGGCCCACTGCCGCCAGCGGTACCCGTACCACCGCTACCCGCTCCACCACTCGCGGGTCCTCCGTTATAACCGCTTCCGGCATTCTCGAGGGCAGTCGACGTCCCGCAGCCGCCCCCTGCGCCGTTAGCCGCGCCGTTGTTGCCGCCATTACCTCCGGCCCCGCTTCCGGCCCCTGTTGGCGAGAATAGACACGTGTACACCTTCTTGTTGCCGCAAGATCCGATCTCGAGTGCCGAAGATGCGGCGCAGCCACCGGTCCCGCCGTTGTTACCGTTTCCACCGCCTCCGCCACCTCCTCCTCCGCCACCGCCGCCGCCACCTCCTCCTCCTCCTCCACCACCTCCCCCGCCGCCCGTCGGTGAGAACAAGCACGTGTATACTTTCTTGCTGCTGCACGGCGAGCTGTTGCGTTTGAAGAAACCCTTGCAAGACTCGCACGTGAGCAGACCGTACTGATACCCAGACATTTTGTCGCCGCACATGGGGCACCGTTCCTCCAGAGCAGTCGAGTCGAAGAACGCCGCGTCGAAACTCGAGATACCGGTCTGCGAGTGGGCCTGATTGTGCACCGACAACTGTTGCTGTTGTTGTTGCTGCTGTTGGGATTGAGCTTGGTGACACATGGTGGCGGGCGGACTCTGAGCGCAATTGCCATATGGCGAGGAACCGTAATGCGACTGTTGTTGTTGCTGTTGCTGCTGTTGGGACTGTTGTTGACCGGCACCGGCCGCACCTTGGGGACTACCCTGCGGGCTTAGATGGAACGGCGACATATTCAGGGATATCAGGCCCGAATGCTGCTCCATCTCCAATAACATATCACCCTTGCGCAAGCACTGCACGGAGAAACGTGCTTGTAGCGTATCGGTTCATATATGTGGCTGTAGGGTACTCGCGGTATATAGTTGACTCGGCCACAGTCGGGAACGGTGTTGTTCTACTTTTTTTTCTTTTTTTTTTTTCGTTTGTTTGTTTTTGCAAATGCCGTATCGTGTGTATGGGTGTGTGTAATATTCTTGTGTGTGTGGGCGTATGTGCAATAGCAGCGACGGTTATAGATTCACTTTAGTTTTCAAGCGTAAACGGTGAGCACGAACTCGTGCAAGGTTTGCGGTACACCTCGATGTGTAGAGTACCACAGGTAACTTATGACAATATAATGACGATGACAACAACGACGACGACGACGACGACGACGACGACGTTGACGACGACGACGACGATGACAACATACACGAAGGCGAGCGCATAAACACACTTGGTCCTCCCTTGGCACGTATAATATCGATCACCAGTCACGCTTTTCCGTGGCACACGTCAAAGAACGAGAACCCATCGCGCACCACTCGCTTCATCGTAAACCCATGCGACTACGTCCGAATCATCGTAGAACGTGATCGTCGTGTTCCCATAAAAATATGAAAAACGAAAAGATGGCTGTCACTGTCGCATACCCCGAGGACGCGTACCTCCGTATGTTTACGGAACAACAAACCACCACGTCGTCGTCCCTCGTTCCTATCTCGCCGCGGAGACACTGATAATCCAGCGTTAGATCGTGACACGGAACCAACGATCGGCACAAACACGAGACCGAGAACCGAAACCGGCTGTCCACGCCACCGGGGACCGCCTCGAGTGGTTCACCGTTGAGAAAAAACAATCGGCCCGGTCGTTTCCTCGGAACACGCGAACCGGTGGTCGCGTTACGGTGCGATCGCGCATGCGCGCACGCGAAAACAAAGTTTAATCCACGGCGTTGTCACAGAACTAGTAACACCGCAGACCCGCGAGGTAAATAGGGCGGCGAGTCGAGGTAGCGCGCACACACACTGTAATAATCCAAAAGTATAACACTCCGTTGAGAAAGAGGGTGCGTAACAGAGTCCGACTAGTGTAACCGAGAGTAATCGGGTAACACGAACGTACCGAACAGACAGAGGCTGCGAAACGGAGTCCGACTGGTGTAACCGAGAGTAATCGGGTAACACGAACGTACACAGGCAAGAAGAGGCGGCGAAAAGTGAATGAGATATATATATATATATATGTATATATATATAGAGAGAGAGAGGGAGAGCGAGGAAAGGAGAGAATCCTCCAGTTCCCCGGACGCACGACTTGACAGCTCGGCTATCTGCGTACGACTAGTTGTCTTCTCGTCTCGTTGCTTTCCCGAAGGGCCCGTCCCCTCCCCGCAACCGCCCTATCGACACATGGAGGTAGTAGGTAGAGTCGGGAGACCGTCTCGTGAGACACACGTCACGTATATCACAGCCAGCTAGCCAGCAGCAACGGCGACGATCACGATGAAGAACGTAACACCGAGGAACGAAGACGACGATCCACCACGGGGTCCTGCTTGGGTTGGCGTTATTACTTCGTCCCGTTGAATCGGTTCCCGCGGTAGAAAAACACACGTCACCGTCGAAGACAGAGCGAGAGAGGAAGAAAGACTGGGAGATAGCGTGCGAGAGAGAGATAACACACCGCGCACGTACACGAAAGACGAAACATCAGGCTCCGCAGCATGCGGTCGTATTATACGGAACACGCTCGGTTTCGGGCCGGCACAGGAGAGACGGATACGCGCTTCAACCGTGACACCGTCGGGAGTAAAATAAAATTGGCAGAACCGGGAGAACGGCGAGAGGCGCGCACCGTTCGGCTCCCTTCGCGTTTCGGTGGGTATAGAGGAGAGGAGAGAACGAGCGCGCGCGTGTCCCTTTACCGACGGGCACAGGTCGAGTGCGAGACCGCGGGAGCGAGAGAGATAAGCACGGCGGTATAACCAACACAGCGCACAGCATAAGTGAAAGTGATTCAGCAGCGCATGCCACCGCGCGCGGCCAGGTGCCCGACGGAGTAGTGGAGGTGCCTCGGAGGGCCCTGTCTGGTGGGGGGGCGACACGCGGTTCGGGAGGAGAGGGACACTAGAGCGAGGAGGAGTGGCGGGAGGGCGGGAGGTATTGCCGCGGTCGAAGGGATTCAGGGAGGAGGGGCGAAGGAGGTTGCACGCCGGATGGAGGGGATGGCCTACTTACGGAACCAGGTCTATGTCGGCCGGAGAAGTATTGTCCACGTACGCTCCCGCGCCGGTCTGCCGCCGTTATCGCCGCCGTTTTGTCGACCGTATTTGTCGTCGGGGCTGCCGGCGAATACACGGACGCACGTGTGCACAAGAAAGCCCGCACGGGATCCGATTCGATTCGAATCGATACGAACCCCGCCGATCCCGTCGCAACGATATTTTCCCCGAACACGTCTCGCCCGTGCGAAACTACCGATCAATTGAGAAAATTCGAGACTACCGCGGCTGACTGCATTCGTTCGATGAAGTCAGCCTTAATAACCGGAGGGAATCGCAATGAATTATTTTCCCCTTCCGAGACGCGCCCAGTGCAACGCGACGCGACGCATTTACATTGCTCGCGCGTGTACGTACACACGGTCCATTTTTTCGCCTGCGAGGAGGATAACGCGAGAAAGATCGGATAGACTGTATAGAGTCCCGCGAACAACTCTTGCTTTCAAAGAGCACAGGGGAGCCAAACAGAGAGTCGCGGTAAGCGGGCACAGGGCAGGCGCACAGGCCACATACAGGCCGTGGCTGGGTCAACAGTAACGCCGTTGGCACTCCCCGACAGTGCCAGTGCTTCTCTGTGTGTACGTCGCAGTAGATGTACGACGCGAGAAGGTGGGGAGACCCACTGACCCAGTTCGCTGAGAACATGACGCAGCCGCGACTCACTCCCTCTCATTATGTCTTTCTCTCCCTCTTTCTCACTCTCTCTCTCTTTTGCTCCGTCCCTCTCTTCCCCTTCGCCCTCTGTAACCCTCTAGTATCCAGCTCGCGCATCCCACCCTCCCATCTTGTCTTCCGTCTCTGTTTCGCGCGCGTCCAAGCCTCTCCTTACTTTTCTACATGCTTCGCCACCCTAAACTCGCGCGGCTATCTTTTTTTTCTTTCTCCTCCTTTCATCTTCTGCCTGTTGTCCATCTCTTTTTCTTGTCTTACCCTTGCTCCCTCTTTTTCCGCCATGTCGTCTTTGCTCTCTCGCTCCCTCTTTCTCTATGTCTCTTTTTCTCTGTCGCTCTCTATTCTGCCCTCTCTTTCTCCGTCGACGGAGCGTGGATATTTTCTTTCTCTGACACTACCTCTCTCGAATGTCCCCCCCCTCGGCCCCCTCTGCCCTGCATCCTAGGCCCCCTCATTCTGCCCCGCGCCTTGCTTATTCACTTCGAACGTAATTGTCGCGCTCTTTTCCGTCCAAGTAACCGTGCGCGCCTGCCGTAATAGCGTGTACACACGTTTACGTGCGGCGCGGCGCGGCCGCCGTGCCCTGTGTGTGTACACACACATCGGCCGTATGTGTGTATGCGACATCGCGCACACCGTGTCGTCGACGAATGCACGCGGGCAACTATTGCGAGCGTGTTGTCATCGTCATCGTCGTCGTTTTGTGCCGTATCCAGTGCACCAGGTTTAGCGGTTAGGCGCACCGCGGATGAACCGATGATCCTCGAATTCTTGTTTTTTTACCTGATCCAATCGGACGGGATTTCGTGCTCGAATCACCGTCGAAACGGAAATCGCCTCTTTTCTCTTCGTTTACTTTGAATCAACGGACAGAATCGAACACGCGCGGCGAGTTTCGATTCGAGCACGATACCGCTCGCTCCATAGACCTTACGTAACCACTTAAAAATATATTCGTACACTTAATTACACGAGCATAAAAGCAGAGAGTATAAGCAGCGTGTCACAGCGAGCGAGAAAGTATTTGCGAAGAATTTGGAAGTAGAGTTGCATAGTTTGGGTGTCGATTGTACTCCGATATGCATACGCCTGTGCATCAATCGGCGGTACACATACAGGCTAGATAGTGAATTCTATGCGTCCATGTCGTATTTCATTGTTTATAGCTGAAGAGAACAGTTTAGTTACTGTTTAGTCCGATGATAGATAACATCGTCGTTTAACAGGATAAACAAATTTCTGTAATCTACGTATTTGCATAGTAATCCCCAGTCCAGGTATTAGTAGCAACTATGCACGAGATACGAATGCACCGACAGGCCTATCAATTAAATCCACTGTTCATTTCGACAAACTAATAAACATGCAGGCGTATCAAGTAGTATTGACACTGCAATGGCATCCGGAATCTCCATACTGATTTGTGCTGCAGCATAGAAACCATGGAATTTCCTTCTGTAGGCTATAAAACTACTACAGATAAAGATAATTTAAAAAACAATGTTATACTGGAGTGTTAACTATTTCTGAAAATGTTGTAATCTTTTTAGAAGATTATTGTCAAAAGTCTATTGTTAAAAAAAAATTTTCAGGCGCGGTTTTCTTCTGTTTTGAGAATGATCCACATATGGATCGAAACGTTGAAAGTTTAATTTAACCTGCAAAATTTGCTTTCTTGATATTATATGATCGAACCGTTGCGCCGGAAACACTAGTACTTTATTCGTTTAACATTCATACGATCGATAATTAGAAGAATATATATTTTTAGAAGGTTCTAGATAAATGGTATCATTTTTTTACGTGAGGAAAATGCGTTACGCAAACCACACCCCCTTGGGGAGGAAGCGAGGTTATGTGGAACTCTCCCCGGCTGGGCCCGAAGGGGCATAAACCACTAACAACCCCACAACCATTCCTAATCTAATAAGAGGGTATCAGGATCAAACGCGGATACAACGGGTCATAGTAGACGGTACCATTTTGAGTTCACTCTTGCGTAGCCAAAATTTTTCTGAATGTCCATTCTTTGCTCGCTAATATATTAATTTATGATCTTAACACTTTACCTTCCCCAAACCTATTAATAGGATTTTCAATAATTTTGCTGTACCAAAAGAAAGCATAGAAATTTTCTTTTAGATTGTGATCGTAAATGGAACTGTTAGATATCGTTATTGAGGGTGATTTGTTAGTTTACAATAATAATTGTTGTTGCTATTGAAGGTTCCATTAACACTAAACCTACCGAGCCTTAACCACTTGCCGTACCATTTTCTTTACAGTTACAGTGATTAAAACGTCCTTATATACGAAAATGTCGTAGAAGGGAAAAGAAAATTTATATTTTTTTGTATGGTGACATTTATTTTAATGCTTAAATATTGATTACAAACGAATCGAATTTTATTTCGTCTAAAAGCAAACGCGTAACATTCATATTTGTTAGACTTTGTCAAAAAGCTTCATGACGAGTCTGGCTCGTCAAAATACAGCAAGGGGTTAAAAGTATCTCATATATGGACCGTTTATTTCGAAAGCGGTGTAAGTCCATTTTCTCTTGTTTTTTTTATTTTTTTTTAAATTTTATTTACATTAAATTAAGCATGAATTACGTGATATCTCATTTTTTTCAAAAATGGACTTACACTACTTTCAAAATAAACGGTCCATATGTTCCCTTATAAAAATGACGAGATTGATTTTATATCGACTTTGTGCAGCCCCTATGTAACACGTGCTCTACTGAAGATATCTACACAATCATTCCTTATGGAATCATTTTTAGTATATCAATAATTGTAAAATAAAAAATGTGGAACCGGTCATTTTGACCGGTGGTGGCAGGCTTAGTGTTAAAGTGTTTAACCATGTACCGGTTCACCGATTTACCAGATCACCGGTCGGTAATGTTAAAAGTATTTAATGACATCAATGTATTAGTTTCAGCTCAATAACATAATTAAAAGAAGAATACAATTTTTATTTGGCGCCAGTTTAATTTTTACGATATTGTGAAAAATGAACCGTTAGATGGTACTTGTTATTACAATATGATATAGAATTCATTTAGTTTAACATCCTTTTCCTTTAAACATCTCGAAACAAGTAATACATGACTCGGACCACTTTCATAATTTCGGGCACAAATACAAGGGTTACCATGGGTTCTTCGACAACTCATTTGACCGACACTGTTTTGATCGACACGATTTGACCGACAATAACTTTCGTCGACACTATGTTTTCCTCGACATTGTGAAATGGTCGACAAATAATTTGACCGACACAATGTTTTCGTCGACGTATTAGAAAAATACTAGAGAGCTGAGAAATGTACAGTGATATGGATCTTTTAAAGGCTTTAGCACAAAATATATCGCTTTGATTTCATTACTTGATAATTATGTAATTATTGTACAATTTTGTTATGTTTTGTAATCTGTATATGTATATGCGTAGCATTCGTTCTGTTCATTCAAATTATATATATGTATTTACACAATTATGTTTAAAATTAAATGAAATATTATGATTTTTGTTCATTTGTGTGTACCTATTAATAAAGTTTGTTTATTTGAAGAAATGCTTTGTACTTCTCTTTATTTTTTTCTATACAAGCAACTAAATGCGTCTAGAACATAACAATGATAATAACGATTAGTCAACATTAGCAAATACGAATCAAACCTGTCGCTAAACACGGACTGTCGATGAAAGCAGCAGACGTCGACAATTTGACCGTGTCTATGAAAACATAGTGTCGGTCAATTTATTTGTCGACCATTTCACAATGTCGAGGAAAACATAGTGTCGACGAAAGTTATTGTCGGTCAAATCGTGTCGATCAAAACAGTGTCGGTCAAATGAGTTGTCGACGAACCCATGGTAACCCCAAATACAAAAGGTTTTCAATAGTCTGTACACTTTGGTTGGCTACATAATCGTTAAACAGTGGATTGTTTATTGCGCGACGTGCGTTCGTCCCTCGTTACACTAGCTTAGCCGAAAAGAGAAACGAGAAGCGTTGCGATGGATTGTTAATTAAGACGCCGGGTAGGCGAAGAGGCCTGTCCGATCGATTAGCCGTAACCCGGGTGGAAAAGCAATAGGTCGGGTAAAATCGGAAGCAACGGCCGCTTTCCCTTTAAAGCCCCTTTCTACTTTCGGTTCCTCTGCCGTTTACGCAACAAGTGAGCCGAACCTATTTAACGATGACCCCTTAAACGCACGCCCGGCCACGTCACGAGTTATCGTGAAAAGAAGAACGCGGGTTGGATTCGATCGCAGCCGGGCTTCCGGTGTTCTCACCCATTGTACTCGGCCGATTCGTACACACGCGGGTATGCACCCGATCCACCCGCGAGCGTGCGCGCGCGTCGAAACGCGGGTGCGCAACACGCCGGTTTTTTGTCCCATCGGGAGCAAATCGGAAACGACGTGTACCTGCTGGTCGCCCGGTGGGCACGACCATGCCAACACACATGCGATTCTATTTCCATCGGGGCATTGAGAAAGAATAAAGAGCCTCTGTGTTCCATTGCGTGCCCGGTTGAATCACGATCGCCGCGTGACGATGAAACGCCGACGCACGAAATCGCCTTTTCCAGAATTCACGAACAAATATAATTAAGCCGCAGGTAACCTGCACCGAAACCGTCGTCCATTAACGAGGGAACGCTTCTTGTTGGTTTAATCAATGAGGGCACGATTGTAGTCCCAAAGGTTCACACACAAGTTCGAAGTGGTTATGCAGATACAGGTAATGGGAGCATAGCCTACGGCTAAAAACTGTCCAACCGATTGAAATGTATCGATGCTAACAGTAGTTGACTGCCTTTGATAAACATTTACGAAAATGCCTTGCTAAAATCGAAATTCTCATTTGAAGATCCTCAGTGTTTACTGGTTGTAGCAAAAATTGGAGGATACGCCATAAATGCCTCTCGTTGATGATGATACATATTCCTTTAATATAAAACATACTATTCTAAAAGTTTCCTAAAAGAAGTTTTTAAAAATTTAGTTAAAAACGTGTATTTCGAGGATGACCCAACTTCTGCTACAAAAGAGTATAACGACTGTTTTTGGAATTAATTATTCACTTTTAAATATCGGGGAACATTTCCAAGGTGTTCAGAAAGTCGATAGACTGCGGATCTCTATGCAAACTAAAAATTTCTAATGCATTGCGTCTAATTAATTCCTTCTCATAGAATCCGCAGTCCAGTGATCAATAACTGCGAGCAGCAGTGAATAAGTCAGCTTCCGGCTGGTCTTCATAAAATCATTTCGAACGGGAATTAGCATGGAGATTCCCAGCGATCAGAAGAAACGGAACTACGCTGTTTTATAGGTCAGCGTGTTAAGGTCTGGGGTCTCTCGACAGAAAAATGAAACTACCGAGTGAGTTTTTATTTCTTAGAAATTACGTCTTCGAAATTGAGTGGCCGCCCGCTCGGGACGGAAGAAATAGGTTACGATCGCAAGAACCGTGTGTCGGGCACGTTTTCGTGATTTTTCGTTCGTGCGCGACGCGACCACGAGACCCATAAAAGAGAGAGAAGCGGGAGAGTCCGGGAGTAGGAACGAAAGGGAAAAGGGCCGTGTGGCGCGGCTCTGCGGCCACGGAGCGGCCGAAAGGGCGGAAGAACCGACGAAAGAAAGTGAAAGCTGTGACCCAGAAACTCTGGAAATGTAAATGGCGCGCGCACCGACACGTTCGGGAATTATAAATCATTATACACCGAGAGTTCTACAGTTTCGACACCCGATAAAACCGACGATTTCGTTAGAACCGGAGTCGAACGACTCGACGGCCACCTCGAAAGGGAAAAAATTACGACGAAATATACCCACGCGTTCTCAAGAGTCTCGATGGAAGCGTCGGTCACCGGACGTAGCCCGCACGTATATCGGATGACCTGCATTACATTTTATATATCTTTACTCGCTCGTCGATAGACCGTTCGGTGTCTTGTTCGAAAGTGTTTTTCGACAAACGCAACCGCCAGAGTATACGAGGAGTCCTTTTCCCCCCGTCTAGGACGGAATTGCGCTACCATTATCGGCATTACGCTATTTCTGGGTCAATTAGCATCGCACTGATCCTTTAAACGCTCGTAGGCGAGCAGCCAGTGTCGCGGACACACGTGGAATTGCGGCTATCGGAAGTAATTTACCTCTTGATAGAGACCGGGCCTCGCGAGGAGCTCTGTTTACAAGCGTTTCCGTCTTTCCGTGTCGTCGAGACGCGGAAATGACGGTGATTAGGCTTGTACGTCGTACACAGTATCGCCGATTTCTATCGTGCCTTCATTTTATTTATGTAACTTTCCTGAACTTCAGTGCGCGACTTCAGTCTAACGGAGTCGACGCAGCGTTGCTCGTCGCACTGGTCTAGCAAATAAAACAGTGTCATTTTAATACGTTATCTCCAGCCAATTGAAAAAAGATATTTTTATTTGACTCTTGTCTCTTGCGATTGACGCAGAACATTTTTATCTTGCATAAAGATCCGCGATTCAGTGGCCAGGACCTTCGTGTGCTAAATAAAAAGGATCTGCATTAATTGCAAGATACAGTAGCTACATAAGAATGTATTTATTTTCTAAGTGGCTTTAATGGTGAATTATTGAGTTCGTAAAGAAATTGATGTCTTTATGTATTATAAAGGTTGAAAGATGTTTCTCGATCGAAAATTGAATAACAAGAATTTATGTATTATATCATATTTTTACAAAATAATGTAAAACAGATACTGCAATGCAATAGTGTACATACGGTAACGCAATACTGTTTTTAAATTCTTCAAGTATTTTTACTGTTCGACCTATTTCTGTCAGAACATAATGAAGCTTCAGTCCAGTGATCAGGATAGAGACTTTGAATTGGAACAAAGTAGATTTTTAATGACACAGTTCTTGTATATATGTATAGGAAGCTATCGGGAGATATTTTTCGATAAGGTTTTATACTAAACAAGTTCACCAGCAAGAGCCCTCGTGAACAATGTGAAAAGCGCGCCGGTCGTTCGACGGTTGTTTATCGCAGTGCGATAATGCACACGGCCAATACTATCGATGAAACAAACGAAGCGTCTAATCAATAAAGCGTGCGGTTAATTAGTCCGCTACTTCCCGTTCGCGGGACGATAAACGAGCACGCGACCAAAATCCTCTGCACCGCGGCATCCAATAATCTAATAACGTGGAATCCTCATAAACTGAGTCTTCGGATACGTTACAGGCTACGGTAACATTTAAACTCTATACTTAGCATCGTGAGCGTGCGTGCGCGCGGGCGCAGATCAATTATGTCAGAGAGGCTCATAAATGTATTCAGGGTAGAAACGAAAGTAATCTTACTTTCATAGATCGAGGAGCATTGCGTTTGAAGATGGAATGTTAATATGTATATTAAGGTCGTTCTATCTCCCGTTAGAAAGAGAAAAGAAGAGAGGGAGAGAGTGTGGTAGGGAGAAAGAGAAGAGAGAGAGAGAGAGAGAGAGAGAGAGAGAGAGAGAGAGAGAGAGAGAGCGAGAGTTGTATGTATATCGACTTCTAGCGGCTGATTACTATCTCGGCATTAGCTATGCCGGTACGGTATCTATAACTCGTAATATTCGACGCAAAGAATATGAGCTTGGTGCGATCTCTCTCTCTCTCTCTCTTGCTCTCCCTCTCTGTCCCTCGTTTACTCCCGCGTGTCTCTCTTCCTCTCTTTTTCTTTTTGCTCTCTCATACTCTGAACAACGTGTCTCGGTGTGTGAAGTGTGCCAAGGACCGCCCCACTCCGCAATCCCATTTTCGAAACTAAAAGTAAAATCTAACTCATTGTGCTGTTATACAGGGAGGCCCGTTACCGTAACACATATATTTTTGTCGTGCCGTCACCGAGGAACTGTCGAATTCATTTAGGGCGACGCGAACGGAATACGAAACAACGGCCGCCCCCGGTCCTCCGTCGAAAAGCTTCGGAGTCTAGCCTAGCTCACGCGCAGAGGATCGAGAAGAAGAAGCGATGATCCATCGAGGGTCTCGTATCGATTTCACGCGGATCCCCGGACCATTTTTCCGGAGTCGCGTGAAACGTTAAACGGCCGGCCGGGCCGCACGTGGGCGTGTAATATATACTTTTTCCAGCGTCCTCCGGATCTCTTTTTTCTTTGCGAAACGATTCCCCGGGCCGTTTTCGCCAGGCGAGGATTGCGCAAATCGTCTTCTCCGCGCGCGCGCGCGGCCGTCTCTGCCGAGCCGGGTGAAAGAGAAAAATGAGAAATAGAAGAAACCGGGCGCGAACGAAGAAGAAGAAGAAGAAGAATAAACGGAGGAGGAGGAGCAGAAGAGAGACGGAGACTCCGAGAAAGAGAGAGGATTGTTTCATCCACGAAATGCGAACTGGCGTTTTGCAGGCCAGTTCGCACGTCCTTGACACACTTACCCACATGGGATATCGCGAGACCACGTGTAACTGTGTGCGCATTAACGTGCATGCGCGTGCACACACACATATGCACACGCTCGAGCCCTCCTCCCTCCGTATACGTGTAAATGCATGCCTCTCCCACCCTTGCTCTCGGCCGCCGCTGTGTGCGTGTAACGTGTGCGGTGTACGTTACGACGCATAACACAAACGCACACACAGACAGGGAAACGGACGGCACACGGACGCAGGAAGATGCGAAGTCGCGCGTGCGCGCGTTTCAGCGTGCGGATCCGCCGTTCTATGGCAAAGGACGCGTAGACCAGTTCTCTGTGTAGAAGTGCAAGGATGAACCCCCTCGCGTGTGCGCATGCATTCATGTCTGTGCATGTGCACGTGGCTATGTGCGCGCAGCCGGCCATGTATACATATACCCCAGACGACCCTCTCGGTGCTCGTCGTCTCCCATTTTTATTACCTTGCAACTGGGACACACGATGGAATTCGAAATGGACCTTAAGCCGCGAACGCACCGCCGCGAAATCCGGGCGCGAAACGCGGCGAGACCGTGTCCGCCCACTATCGGAAACTTATCTGTCCGAGATAAGAATTATTGTCGTAATAGATTCGCACTTCTCTGCCTCTCTGGCGGTTTCTTCTTTTTTACTTCTGCTCGCTCTCCGCCAACACCGAAACGTTTCCCGCCCTTGTGTTGGTTTTGGCCGCGATTCTTGGCGGTGCACGTTTTCGAAAAGTTACTAGGAACCGCGTTTAACCAGCTCCGAACGTAAACCTACGTCCACACTGAAGCTAATTTTTCTAGCCCCTTGTTGCCATCCTCTTTTTCTACCGAATAAAAATAGAGGTACCAGAGATGTCGCTCAGTGTGGACATTGCTTAAGGGTTTGCCTGGAGAATTAACTGGTTTGGAATAATTGAAGATCGTCGAAGACCTTCCTGTTGGTTTTGGCAATGGTTCCAAGCGAAGAAGTTACTAGAGGCAATTCTATCTACTTTTAATTGATTCGAACGCAATGTTCCATTAGAAGTTCTTTTTTCTGTTTATTCTTCTGTTTAAAGAACAAATTGGGTTCGGAACGGTGGAGAGCATTTTCAAACCCTTCTGTTGGTTTCAACGAGGGAACGTCTCCAAGTTGACAAGTAACTAGGAACAATGTCTACCCAGTTCAATGCGACTTGAGCATAAGAATGATGTCTAACTAGAATTTTTTCTTTTCTTTCGTTTTGTTTTCAACGTTAAAATGGTTCGAAGAGGATTTTTCATCGTTCAATCGGTTTTAAAAAATAACAAATATAAATGAAAGAAATTCTTTCTTTCTTTTTTATTTAAAGAACGAACTACTTCGAGAAGATCGGAGAACATTTTTCACGCCTCTGTTGATTTTGGCAACCATTCTTAGTTGTGGAAGAGCATGTCCCGCGTCTAAGAAGTTTCTGACAACACTGTTCGTCACCAGAATTATTTCTGAAGATGAACGGGTTCTGAAGAACGATTTCAATCTTTTCCACGCTCGTTTTGATTATAAACGAGTGCAATCTTGACTTCCTCGTTTAACCCTCGGATAACGGACGATTTTTATAGATATGCAATCGACAATGCTTAGGACCGTTCACAGCTCTAATTAATAACTTTTAAAAATTTACTTTTGATGATGTCTCGTGTAGAGACACATTAGTTTTTCCGATATCCTCAATGAAACAGCTATTCAGTTTGTTTAATTGCCACAAATCGAGTACTTAAATGACAATTTGGATGTTCCCGGTGAAAATACACTCCGGCACAGCACTCGGAGGGTTAAATATATTTATTTCATATTCGTGGATTACCCACAATAACTTGAATTAACTCGGAATCGAACATTATCCTCGTGCCAGTTTCGCCAACGATTTTTTCTGGAAACGTTCTTAATTAGAACCGTGGATTCCACCGTCTGAATGCATCCGACGCCATAAATCAAATTTTACGGTACGAGACTCGGTAGTCGTTTTCTTTTCCTCGAAACGCTGCGAACAACGCAGCCGTTCTTCAATCCAGTGACACAGTCATTACCTCACGGCAAAAAATAAACAACTACATGCTCGTACACGTTATTGCCATAGAAGCGACAGATCTCCGGTGACCTAATGGCCGTATCATTGAACAAGACACACGTTCGGTAACCCTAATCGTTAATTACGAACAATATTACAATCCACCGTTCACTTCCTTGACTCGTCGGACATTTAACCCTTATGCAGTCAATATCATAGATTTATTTAAAACCTTTCTGTATTTAGAATGTTTTAATATATTAGCGAGTAAAGAATGGACATTCAGAGAATTTTCGTAATATTTTTTAAAGGAACATTAACAAATTGTTGAAAGACATACAGTAAACGGGTACACGGTTGACTACGCAACAAATAACGAAAAATTTTCTAGCACTTTTGGAAAAACCATTTTTACTACAAGAAATACGCGATTTGATAATTGATCCGCGCGCGATCAATTTTTTGTTACTTTTTGGAACAGCGCACAATTTATTAAATGTGTTAAATTAAAGTCATCCGTCCAAGGAGCAATACTTAGCACGTTTTTCTGTCGCGTATGCTCCCCGAAACTTTTTACTCGGGTAATAAATCAGTCCCTTAGCGAGGGTTAGCCTAAATTATCCCTTCGGGACAGAGCCGGCATCGGATGGAGGCTGTCTATAATTGTTCTTTCCTGTGATGATTATATTGGCGTCATCTAGAGTCGGACAGGAGCAAGAATCAGCATTGCGCCTTTTCGAGAAACTGCCGAGGACCGGCTCCGCGCTACCTGAGCCTCCTCCGGTGTATCTTTCCCTACGTTAGGCGACAGTTTATGTGCTCTTTGAGGAGTTGTAGAGAGGCGACGCTTTCTCGGCGGGGTGCCGGACCATAAATTAAGGGAGGATGTAAATATTTGGCAATACTGTCCGGAATTATTGCGTGCCTTTCGCAACGGGAGTCCCCAGTGACCCAATGCCCCAATGACAGTCGGGGCCGCAAGGGATGTTGGCAATTTCTCTTTTACAGCAAATCGAGGCGAATGCCAGATAGAGAAGAAACGGGAGAGACAGAGAAAGAGTGGAGGAACGTCGTCCTTTCGGCATTCGTAAAAGTTTCCCCGAACGTGACGGAGAAAGGTGGTGCGAACCGGTAGTAAAGCCAAGTTTTAGGACCCGTGATGCTTCACGCCCCCGAAAATCCGCCGCAGCCTATCCGTGAAGAACGACACCCGGAGAAAAACGCTTACTGTAGAAAAAGGCTTCCGGCGGTCGATACGCCGCGGTCATTTATTTCGCCCCCGGTCTCCCATCGAAATCGAACCGCTCTGGAATTTCAAGGCTCCCAACAACGAGGTAAAAAAAGGATCGAGATGTTACTCTGTTGCTTGATGTATACCAGCTAATGGTTCACGCTGATCAGCTGGATCGTCACGGTTCCCATCGATCCTCTAACGAACCGGTTTCTACCTTTTTGCAAATACGGTGGAACCTCGGTTATCCGAATCGCAAATGTCCGTATCTTTCCAAGTGTAAGCAGTCTTCCTCCAGATGTGAACACATTTTAACCCTTTGCATTCCTTTGTCGAGCGTGACTCGATATCAGAGAAAGAAAAATGTAAATGAAACGGGTTTTTACATGTATTTGCCTATTCTTTTATTTATTTGATTTCTTATTTTTTTAGTTGAAAACAAATATAAGTTTCAGAAATATAAATTACAACAAAGTTTAATTATTAGACTGCTGGATATGATTGGTATACTGCGGATCTTAATGCAAAATAAAAATTGCCTGCATCAATTCCAAGAAATAGAAACAAAATTTAATGTTATTTCTTCCCTCAATGATTCTAATAGAGAAGTCATATTATTGGCATTTTCAATTTTTTCGATTTTCCAATAATTTTGAATTTCATCTACTCAATTTTCTTATAAATGTCTAAAGATTCGCAGTCTAATAATTGGTAAACAAAATTGTTTAAAATTAGACAAGGAACTGACCTTTGAAGTAAATCTCAAATAAAACATTTGTAGTAGTAGGAAGTTGTTGGCAGTAAAATTTAAAAATAATTCGGAGTGCAAAGAGTTAATGAGACAATAATATTCTAACCCTTCCAGCGCCATTTATTTTGATGTGACATATTGCGTGACGTTGAAATGTACGGAAGACTTGCTATGAGATTGTTGAAAATTTGGACTGTTTTTATATTAAGATTAACAAGAAAAGGTTATGTCTAATTTTGGTCGAAAACAGTTTTTTAATCCTAGCAGCGCCATTTATTTTGACGTGGAAAAGTTTGTAGCCTTGAGATGTTCGGAAGACTTTCTATGTTGAGGATTAGGACCGTTTTAACGAATTAAGTCAATGTGAGGTACGTGTAATTTTGGGCGAAATCAAATCTGAACCCTATCAGCGCCATTTACTTCGTAGTCTCCTTGTATGTATATGAGTTTTTCGTTCAGATAAACGTTCCGAGCGCTCGAGCGCTTCTTCTTCGTCATGGTGTAAGGTTCTTTTTATCGAATCGTGCGCGATAAGTAAATATCATGCCGGTTGTTGCTTTTAAAACAGTCTCCAAGCTATCGCGAAAACAGTTTGCGGCTGACGGCAATAGATTAGAGTTATTATTACTTCTGGTAGTTTTGTTGATAGCTATTATTGATATTAGCATGGCGAATACCAAATACGTAGCTAATTGCTCGAACGACGTCAACGAATTTTCAAATTCCATCGCGCTTGCTCACGAGGATGACGGCACACAATTACGTGTATTTTCAATTTCTTTTTTGAATGAATTATGAAATCGCAGGGCGACGAGGCAATTCCGATTGCCTTCAGATTTATCGGTCGGACATTTTATATTTTTCCTGGTTAAACCTTGCCTTTCTTCTAATTACGCATTCAATAGTTAACCAGAAGAATATGAATCTGGCGAACTTACGAAATTAGTCAATCGTTATGATAATGTTTGAAATCATTTATGGAAACAGAAATACAATTTTTATCAGATGATAATTCTACCAACAATATGCTTGTAGCTAGACCGTGCACTTTTATACAAATTAGGAATTGTCTGGACTGCCGATTATCAATTATTCAATTATTATTAATTTATTAATTATATTCCTTCATTGATAAGACTGGATTTATACGAATTACATACGTTTTTAATTACAATATTTGCTTAAAGTGGATACAAAAATGTTGTAATTTCGATTTAACGCCCGTTTGACCTTTCAGGAAGTTCTTTTCTGTTCCATATTCGATGTATGTATACAGTACTTATTAATCTCGCAAATGCGTAAAACCCGCAGTCTGTTCGTAACTATTTAATTGTGATTAGCATAAACTTCATCGTTCACTGAATTGTGTGCAGAATTCATCTACTTAATCCATTGGCGTCACGGCGAGTTCAGTTCGTGACATTGTATTGCTTGCTATAAATGCATAATGTAGCAGTGCTAGAAACGTCCATTGCAAAAATGCTTACTATTTCAACCGAAATGAGCTTGATGCGAACAGGTTATTAACAAGAATGGTCCTTGTAATTCAAAGAAGCGTCGGGGCAGAGTTGGGCATTAACCAATTAAAATGTTAACCAAGATTGATTGATTAATGTGTACGATTAGAGAAGGCAATAATTGGGAAATGGACGATCGATTCAATAGATTAATGAAGTTAATCGTCAATAGTTGATTAAAAAAAGAAATCATCGGAAAATCGGAGACTGATTTAATCAATTATTGAAGTTAATCGCCACACGGTCTATCCATACATTGTAATAAGGAGGGAGAGAGAGAGACAGAGCGGAGACGGAGAATTGACAGAAATATATCTCAACAAAAACTCGGTTTACATTTCTTTCAGTAATGCATACAGTTTTGATTGCGTATTTCATTTCGAAATGTCAGCAGTTAATTAATAATCAATTATCCGATTGACGATTACAATTGGAAAGAATGTAATCGTTAACCGCAATTAACGACTAAAGTAAGAGTTTAATTGTTACTTGCGACGAACGATTGAAGTAGAAATTTATTCGTTAATTGTTGATTAAATATTTGCCAAACTCTGGTCCGGGGACGTAGAACAAATGTTCTCCCGGGATTCCTCAGAAATCGTACGCTGCCGAAAAAGGGTCGAGAACGCACGATCGAAAGTCGAAACGGTTCCCGGGCAGGCATCGATAGACAGTGTGTCGTGGCATCTGGATGGTCGATCTCGGTCCCCGCGAAATGTGAAAGTTCGCGTTCGTGCGATAAAGGTATTCGTCGCCGTTTATTATGCTCGTGTAACAAGCGAATCATATTTATGTATTTAGTCCATGGAAGTTTGGTGTGTGTTACCAGCACGCAATTTATGTATCTGTCCGCTGCATCGGGCATTGATTGTGCACCTTGAGGTGCAACCCGGCCGGTTCTTTTTTTATCAGCGATCGCGATTAAGAAAAGCCAAGGACAGCGCGCACGCGCGACCTTGACCGAAAAATCAGCCGCGGGTATGATTAAAAATTTGCGATCCGCGGCGGAACACGAGAGCGAGGAGGGAGGGAGGGAGCAACAAGATGGAGAGAGAGAGAGAGAGAGAGAGAGAGAGAGAGAGAGAGAGAGAGAGAGAGAGAGAGAGAGAGAGAGAGAGAGAGAGAGAACGAGAGATTTACCAAGGGATGGTGTTACCAACGGAGGGGAGAAGTAAGTCATCGTCTCTCTCAATGGGATCTGCTAACGACAAGATCGTGTTTTCAGTGACGCAGGAGCTGCGGAGTCCTGCAGGAGCAAGCTGCCTTCGCAGGAGAGTAGCAACAGGATAACGCGAGCTAAGGTTGAACAGCGAATCGGGTACGAGAGAGTGAGAGAGGGGGGAAGGAGAGACCCGGTCTTCGAAAGGTAAGGCCAATAATAATGATCGCCGGCTTTAATGACCGGCAATTTTCCGGGCAGAAATAATTCTGTCCGAGCCAGACAAACACCAGGCGAGCGCGGCAAGACGCGACTCCACGCGTATTTCTGTCTGGAATTCCACGCGACCACTCGTTTTCACGTGTTCGCCACTTTTCTACAACCCTCTCTCCATTTTATTCGCCGTGTTCGACGCCGGAACTACCGAGCATTAACACTAAACCTACCGACCATCAAAAGTGGCTGATGTGTATAGCATTGGGTTGACAAGAAAATAATTTCGGTATTTGAAGGTGAAATGGAGCCCAATTTTTTTAAATCAAGCAATAAACTGTAATGAATTAGATATTTTCCCTTTTGTTCGATGATCTTTTGAAAGGAAGAATAAATAAGAAAATATTTTTTTGACTGAAGTTCATCGTTTGAATACAGAAATTCGGTTTTATTTCATCTTAAAATACCGAAATTGCTTTCTTGCCAACCCAATATTGTAAAAATAACAAGATTAAATTTATTTATGTTTTGGGCGATTTTTACTATAATATTCAGTGGGTGTACAAAGTATTCGTATACTTTTTGAAAACTAATAACTTTTTTATAATTGTACCAAACGACCTGACTTTTTATAATCAATTAGAAGCATTGGTTTACGAAATGATGTGCGAAAAAGATTTTCCAAAAATTATAATTTACGAGGTTACATGCAAAAATAAGAAAGGCATTTTTTAAAACTTTTTTATTTATGTCCTTAATGAAAATTTAAAATATATGATTAGTAGATCTATGCTGGTTATACACATGCTGAAAATTTCATCGAAATCGTTTGACATACACACGAGCGTACATCTTTCGATGCGTGTTGTTTTTTCCCTGCGTTAAAAGAATTCGATTAAATTTTCAGTAGGTGTATAATTAACATAGATCTACAAAACATATATTTTAAATTTTCTTTAAGGGCCCAAATAAAAATGGTTTAAAAAATGCCTTTTTTATTTTCGTATGTAACTTTGTAAATTACAATTTTAGGAAAATCTTTTGTGCATATCATTTCGTAAAATAATGCTTCTAATTGATTATACAAAGTCAGGTCGTTTGGTACAATTATAAAGAAGCTATTAGTTTCTAAAAAGTGTACGAATCTTTGTACACCCACTGTATACTGGAATCTATATACAGGGTGTCCCAAAATTCGTGAACTTCCCGAAAGGGGGTGGTTCCTGAGACCATTTCAAGCGACATTTTCCTTTGCAAAAATATTATCCGCTGCTTTGTTTAGGAGTTATTAACGAAAAACACGGACCAATCAGAGCGCGACCTAGACGCGAGTTGTCACAGTCGGCCAATAGACAGTTGGCGCGCCAGACCGACTATTGCAAGTCGCGTCTAGGTCGCGCTCTGATTGGTCCGTGTTTTTCGTTAATAACTCCTAAACAAAGCCGCGGATTACATTTTTGCAAAGGAAAATGTCGCTTGAAATGGTTTCAGGAACCACCCCCTTTTGGGAAGTTCACGAATTTTGGGACACCCTGTATATATATATATATATAGATAAGTTCCCATGAAAACACTTCGAATACTTCGCGCAAAGCAGTGGCCCATTGTGTTTGATTGGGACAGATGTGCGGACAGCTTCATTTGTTTTTAATCTATGTAGATAATTGTAGAAACTGTTCGACGTAAATTGAGATAACTCGTGGCAGAACTGAAAAATGTCGCATACGCAGGAATTACCATTTAGCCGTCGTACTTCTCGGACGTATTAACATATTTTGATAAAGAAAATGTACACAAGCTACGAATTCTTAGAATGGTCACAAATGTGTGTTTTGACAAGCTAGGAAGTAGCCGTTATCTACAGTATTTAACTAAGTGCTTCATTTAAGAGTCGCTTCTAAAATGTTTTAACAATAACGTTGACGCTACCTTGAATAACTTCGAATTGCTATTACTATTGGAATCGCCTTCGGAAGTTCTCGAACGTAGGTGTTTGAGAGTATGTACGTGGTTCCATTTAAGAAAATCATGTTGATCTTTAAAGTAACAGTGTACAACAGTGCACATATTGTTGTTTATATGGTGTCATTCTATTGGGTTGGCAAAGAAGTAATTTCGATATTTTAACACTAGGTTTACGGGACCTGTCAAAATGACGGGTTCTAATATTCTTAATTTGCGATTATTAATATTGTAAATTTGCTTCCCAGTAGAATTATTTACCAAATTTATTTCTTGGGGTATATACTATTGGAGAAATGGCCAAAAATTTGGATAGACACATTCGTGTTATGTTTATAAAATAATGTGAAATATGTAGTTATTTCTAGACCTACCGGTATTTTTTGGTTGTTCCTAATCGTTACATAAACCGAAATATCGGAATACGGTATGACGTCATACCGGTATATGAAAACACTGGTATATTTGCATATATTTATCGGTAATAATTTCGGTTTTTCTAATGTATAGGACTGCTTCACGATCATAAACGAGGTATTCCGCGACTCACATGTCTTATTAATAATTGAACCGTTTATTTTGAAAGTGGTGTAAGTCCATTTTCTCTTGTTTTTTTTAATTTTTTTTTAAATTTTATTTACATTAAATTAAGCATGAATTACGTGATATCTCATTTTTTTCAAAAATGGACTTACACCACTTTCAAAATAAACGGTCCAATTCATGTTGATACAAATTTTAGTAAATATTATATTATATGTTAAAAATGTGTTTAAAAATCACTTAGGGAGGTCTTTAAATTAAAATTACTACATCTCTCTGGCTGAATGTTTCATGTCACGGTAGATATGCCGTCGGTGGATAGTTTACCTGAATTCAGACTCGCGCTTGACCTTCGCACGGAGGGTTTTACGACGAACCGTATTTACATTGTGTATATTTAACTAATTTAGGTGGCTGTGCTTCTTGACGATTCTGGGGTACGTGGTACATACGCAGTTTCTTTTTATTTGTGGCATTCTTTGCATTGGAAAAACCGAAAACCAGGTAGTTATTTCGGTTTCGGTAGTATAACGGTTTCGGTAGAATATCGGTTATACCTAAACCGTTTAACGATTTCGGTTTTAATCCATTTCGGTATTTATTTCGGTTCCGGTACAGTCTTTTGGCACAATACCGGTATAAAAATTTCACGGGAAAAAATTAAGTCCCTGTTTTAAAGTGAAACAAAACCCAACTTTGTATTCCAGCAATAAACTTTCACTAATGATGATGACCTGAAATCGTCTTCGGCCGATAAAGACCAGAAATTTTATGAGGGCAGCATTGTGAAGCTATCAGAGAGATGGCAAAAGATCATCGAACAAAAGCAATTGGGTTTTATTGCACCTTAAAATACCGAAATTACTTTCTTGCCAACCCAATATATTATTTTATATTATGTCTCAGGACGGAAGTAGAGTTGAAAAGAGCTAATGAGTACCCTTCGGACCTTTATATTTATATTTTTATTCGTCTCCAGCAGCGGATTTTTTTTTATGCATTTATGACAAAAACGAATAGGTGTAATTTAAGACAGTAACAATATTAGAAGAACTTAAAAATGCTGTCATACTACAGTAGGACCAAGATTAACCGGATCCCGATTATAAACAAATATGCGTTTAAATATGATTATATTATATTATGAAGGGAAAAAATTTCTTTTGGAATATAATGTATGTATTAATTATGTCCCTCGGGTCTTAACTTATCCGGGCTGTTTGTCTCCCGATCAAGCCGGTTAATCGAAATCCTACTGTATTGATCTGAATTTACGAATAAATCCATATACCACGATTACCACTAGGTTTTCAACGGTTGTAAGTTATTTCTGGTTTACAATTATCGAAATTGTAAAAATTTACGATAATTGCAAAAGTTCTTTTGGGTACACAAGTCCTATTGTATTGACCTGAATGTACGAATGCATACCATAAATCTATTGTATACCACGATTACCACTAGGTTTCCAACGGTTGTAATTGATTTCTGGTTTACGATTATACTATTATTACTATTATTACTGGTAAAAATTCTTTTGCGTACATTCTTGCTACTTTTCGAAAGCAAAATAGCTATTTCTAGCACTACGTAAACACTCCCGACAATTGATGGGAACAACAAGGGGCCATATATCCAAAAATGGTCGACCAAATGCAGCCTATCTGTAGCCTAAGCGGCAAGAGTTTCTATCGGAAAGGACCCCGCACTAAACCACGTGAAATGGGTCCTCTGCGAAAATGAATTTGAAATATGTTGTACCTTTTGTGGGCAGAGTTGGGCAAACGCTAGTCATAATTATGATTATTGACTAATAACTTTAACTAAGCTCTACAAAAGTGACTAATAATTAACTAAGTAAATACTTGAACGTGACTATGAGTAATGACTAAATTTCTATTAAGGATGAATATTGAATACTGACTATAATGGTGTAACTAACAACTAAATACGCAATCAGAATTTCACTATGACTAATGACTAAAAATGGTTACAAGTTAAAATAATACATAATAATAACAAAAAAATATCCTTTTAGTTTACAAACATATAAAGTACAGATTATGACACGTATGGTCACTGTAAATTCCGATATAGTTTAAGTATACATATTAATGTATGTTAATTGCACAATAGTGACTGATGACTAAAGATTGATGACTGATCATTTAAACTACCTAATGATTAATCATAACTAATAAGCAATAACTAACGATTACTTAGAGCTGTGACTAACTAGTGCCATGTAGTTATGACTAACTAATCAAAAAGTTTCAACTAACTACTTTTCAGTTTTGACTAACAATCGATCAGACTATTAGTCATTTTCAATTATTAGTTGATTTTTGTCCAACTCTGCTTTTGGGTCACTGAACAAATGTATGTCAGGCAAAATGTCAAAAAATGGACAGTTTCAACCCTTCAGAAGCCTGAGGTCAGACCAGCAAAGATATCACTTTTGGATCAATGCGGTTACCATTGTAAGGGAACAATATGAATTTCTAGTTTACAAAATAGTTAAGGAATATTAATAATAATATAAATATTAATATAATATTAATATTAATATTAATATTTAGTATTTATATTTTTATTTAGTAATGTTTAAACAATACTGTCATAAACAATTATTCTTTAACTATTTTATTCACTAAAAATTCATATTGTTCCCTTATAATGGTAACAACGAAACAGTTGAAACAACGAAACTGTCCATTTTTTGACAATTTGCCTGACATACATTTGTTCACTGACCCAAAAGGTACAACATGTTTCAAATTCAGCCATTTTCGCCGAGGATCCATTTCACGTGGTTTAGTGCGGGGTCCTTTCTATTTCCCCTTCAGTTTGTTGCAATTCAGTTAGAAAATTTGTATTTTGCATAAAGATCGGTCTATTCGTCTCTATGGAAATAGAAACATAGTGGCATAGTAGATTTCACCTAAATACAAATTAGAATGGATCCACACCTGAAGTTAGCTAAACATAGAAACGGAACCACTGGTGATCTCGAGCGGAAAACAATAAGCCAATACCCCTGCTAAAATCTCGCGGTGTTTCCTAGAATCCCGTCGCGTGAGCGTGACTGGTGTCGTCATTGGTCCTCGTCGGTGGACGCACGCGTGCGCTTAGGATCGCGCGCGTAAACGCATCCGCACGTGCCAATTCCGTGGGCACCGGGCAGGCAGGCACGGCCAGATGCACCTCGCGTCTGCACCTAGCACGTATTTATATCGCGTGTGTAAGACGGTGCATTAAGCGCAATAGTAATCCCGAGGCGAGTCGGTTCAAGAGCCTGGCCAGCCAGAGAGCCAGGCTAGCTAGCAAGCAGCCAGCTATCTGGCTAACTAGCTGGCTAGATAGAGCGGCGGGGCGATGAATGGGCGAAAGTTCTTTCCTCCTCTTCGGGTTCGGTCCGTAGCCGGTCTTTGTCCCTCCGTTAGCCAGCCGAGGCACGTCACGCGCGAAAAGTGGCTCATCCGCTTTTACTTTCCACGGCAGCTTTCGTTGGCAATGGTACTAGTTACGGCTGTTACGTTAAGCGGTTACGAGAGAGAGACATAAACGTTTCTCGCCGCGCCGCGCCGGTTGGTTCGACTTGCCCGCGAGCGCGAAGTAAGCCAAACCGGCTCTCTCTTTCCCGTTACCGTGGATCCTCGTCCTCGCCGAGCGTCGACGTTCCTACTTCTCTGATCCACCGAGATCTCCGCTCTCACTTTCGTTCGCGGTGCCTACGTAATGCCTCCGCTCCCGTTTTCTCTTTTTATTTAACCGAGCCGATACCTACTCCACGTCTCCTGCTCTCCCTCTCGTTCTAACCGCTGTGTTTCTCTTCCCAACGTTCCCTCCTTACTCGCCACCTACAGAACCACTATTTTATTTCGTCAAAGCCCGTGAATAGTTCTCTCGCCGCCTCTCTCGTTACGTAGTCGTGACGAACACCGTCCCCGTGCTCACGTGAAACTCGAAACACCGGCGCGACGCGTCACCGGTCGGAAATGACCGGCGTTCGCGTTTTCAGGCCACTTTTCGTACTCGTTACTGTACACGCCGTTTAACCCATTAAGCACTGAACTTTTGTTTTTTAGTTTCGGCTCTGAATGGTATTTATATTTGTTGTTAAGGACTTCTCGGGTAACCGCAGGGAAGCAAGTGATTTTTAAGAATTTTTTTCGGAATATCTGTTGAGCAGTCTTATTACATATTTAGTATAATAAATATGTTTGAAATAAAAAAACATCGAAGAAATGTACTATTTGAAATGTTTAATGTTTTAAATGAATATGACTGCTAGAATTGTTGTTAATGTTATCGATCGTAAGGTTGTTAAAACAGATAAAGTGTTGGTGATTTCGGCGCATTACTGCTAGACTGCGGACTTTTATGTAAAATTAAAATTGTTTAGATTTATTGCATGATACTGAAGCCACATAGATATTTAGTTATTTCCGTGATCATTTTAAGTAGTTGACAATAATGCAACTACACTTTGAAAACTGCAATTTTCATGTTTATTCAGTAAAACACCGTCGACTAGCTTCTTATCTACCAGTCACCGTTTGGAACTTCTTATTCAAGCAACAATTTTTCATGCCACGGCACTGTTCCGTATATTAATCCGCGTCGGACGGATTTTTCTGTATTCTGCGATTTGAGTACTTCCAAAAATGGAAGTACTCAATGGAAGTACATCTAAAAATCTTCCAAAAATGATCAAATGAACAGTTGATTGTGGAGTTTATGTATTTGAGACAATGAATAGGTCGAACACAAAACTGTTTCACATTACTTTTTAAAATGACAAGAACGCTTTTTATAATACATATGTAGCCAAAACAATAAATTTATTAAATAATTCCTCATATGACTGCATCTTTACTTAAATATATTTTTACGTAGATCTTATACACTCAGTAAAATAAGTCTCCGTACACCCTTTAAAACAGAATAACATTTTTATAATTATACCAAATGACCTGATGTTTTGTAACCAATTAGAAGCATTGATTTACTGAATGATGTGCAAGAAATATTTTCTAAGAGTTACAATTCACAAGGTTGCATGCAAAAATCAAAAGGGCACTTTTTAAAACTTTCTTGTTTGGACCCTTAATAAAAATGTAAAATATATGTTTTGTAGATCTATAGTAATTACACACCTGCTGAAAATTTCATCGAAATCGATTGACATACACACGAGCTACAAGCGGTTAAACTAGGTGAAATTCGAAGTTTTAGACGACTTTTGATCAGTTTCTGCTTAAAATCCACAGAATCGTACATCTTTCGACGCGTGTCGTTTTATCCTGCGTCAACCGATTTCGATGAAATTTTCAGCATGTGTATAACTAACATATGTAGATCTACAAAACATATATTTTAAATTTTCGAGAAAGTTTTAAAAAATGCCTTTTTTATTTTTGCATGCAACCTTGTAAATCGTAATTTTTAGAAAATTTTGTTTGCACATCATTACGTAAACCAATGCTTCTAATTGATTATAAAACATAAGGCCATTTGGTATAATTATAAAAAAGTTATTCTGTTTTAAAGGGCGTTAGAATACTTTCGTAAGCCTGTGTATGTAAATCTACAAAACATATATTTTAAATTTAAATTTTCATTAAGGGCCCAAATAAAGAAGATTTAGAAAATGCCTTTTTTATTTTTGCATGCAACCTTGTAAATTGTAATTTTTAGAAAATATTTCTTGCACACATTCAATAAACCAATGCTTCTAATTGCTTACAAAACATCAGGTCATTTGGTATAATTACAAAAATGTTATTCTGTTTTCTATAAAATGTATTTTCCATAAAGATCAATCGATTTAATTTCAGTTTCTCCCAGCTGTCAATCTAAATTTGCATAAAGTTCCACGATCCAGTGACCTTGTCGAGGTTAATGGCAGAGTTTGTAACTGTTCAATTTTCTGTGTCAAAAAATGCATATCATGCCAATCGAACAGGATTCGGTCTCGGCTCGATCTCGGACACGCGTGGTCTATAAATATTATAATTTATAAGCGTGATAAAGGGAAATTTATCCGTGACAGAAGTATGCGACGACAATGTTAATTATGGACGCGAACAGCTAAAAGGAAAAGCCACGGGTGTCGTGTGCCGACAAATACGTTCCGAGCTGATACAAATAAATACATCTGTTTACCGGGCCCGGTATCAGCCAGCGATATCAATGGAGATTAGAGATCGATTAAAGCTGGCTAGATCCGAATAAAATCTCGCATTACGGAACCATTACGGCAAGTGATTTCTTACGAGCTGCGCTCTCCGCGTTTTCTTCGATGATTATGCATAAGTGCATTTCCATATTTCATTTCCGACGGGTTAAGAAAGCGCTGCATACAACCGCGGATCTTTTGAATACCAACATGTGAATCATCGTTATTTATATATTCATCGATTCCACAAACGATACGCGTGATAAAAAGGAAACGAAAATTTCTGTCGTAGGTTAAGAATTGCATAGCCGCCGCGACAGGGAACCCGTTGCGTCGATCCGCTTGATCGATGGAAAAGAAAGTAAACGTTGCAATTTATGGAATATTGCAGGTATCAATTCTATGTATAATAAATGTACGGAATGATATTATCTGTTACTAATCACGTTTGCAAATGGGCAACGTGACAGGTGGAATTAAATTTTATGCTCGCGTACCTGGATATTCGTAAATCATAAAATCTATCAAAGGTAACTTAAAGATGCACGGCGTTGCACAAACGTCTTTAGACGCACTGTGTTCATGATTTATGGCAAACGAGCAAGATTGCGTAATACTAAAATTGTAGTTTCCAGACGAAAGTTGAAGTACGTTTTTTATATATAATTTCAATCATAGACATTTTGTTTCTATTTCATTTTCTATCTATACATATACAATTACGATATTAATGACATAATTATTTTCGACGCTTAAGGCGACTATTAAAGTGCAATGACATTTTCAGTCGGTTACATCATTGAATAAGTGAAGGGGTGGATGGATAAAGGTGTCAAGTTTGTTTTCTGTAAGAGTTTTTAACAAAATATATTGTCCTTTTTTGATGAATGAAGATAATTATTATCTTTTTTTGTATTAGGTATATATATTTTTGTAATTGATTTGTGTTATTATCTTGATTCATCAAAAAAGGACAACATACCTCGCTAAAAATTCTTTTAAGAAAACAAACAATTTGTTACTTGACACCTTTATCCATCCTACCCTTCAAATATCAATGGAAAGGTTGAATATAAGTATTAATTGACAGGGCTAAATTGAGTCGAATAACTTCATAATATTCAACAATATACCAGTATATGCAAGAATATACTAGAATATACAGTGGGTGTACAAAGTATTCGTACACCTTTTAAAAACTAATAACTTTTTTATAATTCTATCAAAGGATCAGATTTTTTATAATGAATTAGAAGCATTGGTTTACGAAATGATGTGCGAAAAAGATTTTCCAAAAAATATAATTTACAAGGTTACATGCAAAAATAAAAAAGGCATTTTTTAAAACTTTTTTATTTGTGTTAAACTTTTGTATTTGTATTTTGTATTTGAAAAGTGCCTTTTTTATTTTTCCATGTAACCTTGTAAATTATAATTTTTGGAAAATCTTTTTCGCACATCATTTCGTAAACCAATACTTCTAATTGATTATAAAAAATCAGGTCGTTTGGTACAATTATAAAAAAGTTATTAGTTTTTAAAAGGTGTACGAATACTTTGTACACCCACTGTATACCAGAATACACCATAATTAAATTAGCCCATAACCCTCCCAGACTGGATCTATCCGAACCCAGAGTATCGTAATCGTCCTTGAATTATTCAATTTCTGGCGAATTAATGAAATGCTGCGTTAGGAACAATGGAAAGTGCTTTGAAAAATTGTGTTTTAGAAAATTGATAAATAAGTGAATGGTCCTGGACATGTTTCGCTGTGTTTGAGGGTTGAAGCAAGATGCTCCGAAGAAGTAGGAATCAGAAGGAGGGAAAGAAGTTTAGAAGATGAAAGCAGCGGGATGTTTAATCGCGACCTCTCGCGGTTGAAATTTCCCGAGAGGATGGAAAGTCGCGGCGGAAAACAGGCTGACCACGAGGCGGCAGGAATAATTTTTCTATCGAGGTCAAGTTGAAGAGTTCGAGCAGAGTCGAGGAAGGACGGTGGCCAGTGGGAGGTCATCCGTGTCGTTGTTGTTCGTTATTTTTAGCATGTTGGGGAGGCATTTTTACCCTGTCTTATTATTACCGGCGCAATGGTGTCGGACGAAGGATAGTAGCTCAATGAGTCACTAGGATGAAGTCCCTGGAAGATGCTGGTTTCTAGATCTATCTTCTGGAACCTCAAATCGTTTACCGATCATCTACAGGGTGTGGCGGGCGGGTGGTACGAATGGAGTCGGAAAAAAGGTATAACATTTGTTCGTTTCACTCCTCGTTTTCGAGAAAATCGAGTCTGAAAGTGCAGCGAAAACATGTACGATTAGATAAGAATCGTCCGACGCGTCTGATCATGACCAGCCAGTTCTACTTTCTGCATGTATAACGTGACCATTTATTTTTTTCCTCAAAACATCTATTAATTTTTAGGTAACAGTATGTGTATTCAAGGAAACAAATATTTCTTCATAGTTTATATTTATTAATGAAAAAAACAGGAATGAACACGTGAAAATAAATAATTTATGTGGTCTTATATTTTTCTGAAAAACAAACTCTTCAGTGTATGAACAGGCTTCTGTCGACTTATAATGTGTGAGACATATTGGCATGCCCTAGGCTAGAATTGAGTCGGACGATTTTTAGATTTTCGCGTTCTTTTTTGAAATTGTTACCGTGGGTTGCTCTCTTTCTAAAAACGGGACATTTCGGCGTCCCGAAGACGTGCTTGTGGATAACGGGACAAACTTACGTAAAAATGGGACGGTCCCGTTCAAAACGTTCACATGTCCAAGTTTAAACAAAATTGATCAAAATAAGCATAATTTTAATCAACATATTCTGTCAATGAATTGCAATTTTATATTTATTAACTATTAAGTGTTAATGAATCGATACATTTTGACCAAACATCGCAATGCTACTGTAAACATGTTATTTTTCCACTCGTATAAATAGAATACTGGATTTATTGAGAATCGTATTGATTGACACTGAAATAAACTTTATTTAAAAGTAAAAGTGGATATGTAAATAAAAACTGAAGGTAACACCTTAAAGATCAGTTTCGTCTTTACGTGAACAAACTTGAAGATTTTAATAGTATTTCTTGATCAAAACGTTTCATAACATTTGCATTCTAAAATCATTCATATGCAACAGCCTAATTAACCCTGTTAACTCAGAAAAATATTAATTTCACCCCCTTTCTAATCTCTATTAACATCGCACTTTAATCTGCAACTAACATAAAAGCGTACAATTACTATAGAATTTAGGAAACTTGTAGTTTTGCACTAGGTACTGGGCCGCCATCTTGTTTCGGTGTTGTGGTTTCGCATTGTTCGAGTTTTAAAAGGACAGCGTTTATTACATTGCACTTTGCTTTCTGGTGGTCGTTCTATTCTATATCATACTCTACGAATGAATTTATTAAGTAACAGCTTCGTAGCAGTAGATCATGCTTAAACGGCAGGATTTTTTTTGGCTAACGATTCGATTCAATTATCGGCGATCGTAGCGGCGCAACGGGAAACGAATAAAACCGGACTCGACCCATTTGGTTTCGCGACAAACGCTGACACGTATTGTAATGTATGCTAATGCAAACACGTTACAATAAACGGCGGCAATGTATACATAAACATATTAAAATAAATGAATCATTTATTATCGGGGGGATAGAGAGAGACGTCCAGCGTCGTCGTGCGTCGCATGCTTCGCGACAACACGTCATTTTTCGTTAGAAAATTCAGACGTAGTTTATGAAAATTGTTGGGCGAACATTGTAATTTTTAACGTCACAGCCGGCAAACGAGTGAAACTATTTTACGCAATTGGTTTCGTCGCTGTACTCCGTCTAATGATGACGTTCAAAATTAAATGAGATGATAAACTAAGTGTTAAAATTCAAGATGGAAATTTTGCAACGCCCGATGTTAAAAGCATTGTAACGCATGCTATTGTCACTGTCGTTACCAAGTTGGAACATTATGCCTCTGCGATTTTATTTGTAAAAGCAGACAGGATAAATTTTCTTTTATAGGTAAATAATAATTCGCGTTTGTATCCGTATTTTTATACCGATTGATCATTATTTGCGGATCTTTATGCAATTATGGCTTCTGAAAGTTGTCAAAAAATGCTGAAATATAAAATTCCACAGAATTTAGTACGATTTTAAAATATGCTAATTACAAAAACATTCGAAGTCTAATAATTATTCTGTTGTCAGTTCGAAACGTTAATTCTAGCGAAGCTGTCTACCCAGAATCTACAAAAACATTTCGAATAGCCAACTATCTTGTTACAATTTTTCAGTGAACTGTACGAAGCTTTGAATTATTACAATATTTTCATTCAGTAAACTCAGTGAAGCGGACAACTAACAAAAGCTGCTTTAAGAAATACCTTACCATACAGCGAAACTTAGTTTCATTATTGCCTTCAGGAAAGTGTACCGAAAATCGGTGAGAGAGGAATATCTTTCTCCAGACCACGATTTGAAAAAGGCAACAGAGGGAGAATGTTGCTGGCCTCTGCGCCGTTCAAACGAGACAGTATTCTTTTGTGAGGGGCGCGCGAGGTTCGGCGTAAACGCGGATTCATGTCCCGAGAAAGGCCATTTCCTGCGATAAATTATTACCGATGCAGCAGCTAAATCGGCGAACGAAATCTCCGGATTCCAAGGGGTTAAACCTCGTGCCGAGCATTGTCCGGTTGGATTGCCGCGAGGCATTGTGCGGTATTTCGGCGAATTCGCGTCGTCCGAAAGAGAAGGTGTGTAGGTGTGGAGGGGGATCGATCACAGCAGGCATGTGGGGAGTTGGAGGAAGAGCAACGACGCCTTGAATCTTTACCCGGCATAATTGTACGTTTAATAAGCGCTTTATCAAAGGCGATAATACGGGCGATAACGGTATGTAGGTCAGTTTGATACGAGTGACCTGATTCCTGGCTGGCAGCGCCGCGTTACCAACGCTCGTAGATCCGCATGCGTGCCACCGGCGTATACAGAATTTTCTATATGTGTACTCGGAGGCCGTAACTCTAAGCGCCTCCCGTACTCGTACCCACGTGCGCACCGCTCCGCCACCCACACACGTGCGCAACGCTGACAACATGCTCGCGATCCCGCGCGTTCTCGCCTAATCCGACAAACGCGCGCGAGCGCGTTCACGCTCACGCGTGCCTTGCTTGCTTTTGCTCGTCGAGAGTGAAACCCGCGGACGAACAAGGTATCCGCGGATTGCGTGTGAAAATGCACGCGAACGCGCGCGAGTCCGTCAAGCGGACCGGACCGGCCGTTTTATTCCCGTCGAGCGATACTGGTTTACACTTCTTGGAAATTGCGATGATTATTCTCACGCCGCTGGAATTCCAGTTTCTTTTCTTTTCTATCTCGGCACTCGCCCGATCGACTTGCGCGACCGAAACTCGTCAACTTCTTTCCTACGTTTCCCCGGTGAATCCGCAACCTTCCGGCTCTCAGGTTTTGAATCTCTTCTTTGGCTTTTGATACGCAGCTTCAACCCCTTGACCGGAGATTCAGATGAAACTCTTTCGCACAATTTGTACTTGGTTGGACGAAAGTTTGTTGCGTTTTTAAATGAACAGTCAAACAGGAGATATTTATTCATAGGTGTATTCAATAACATGATAAGTTACCGGAGAAATGACAAAAAGTAATAGAACACAGTGGAATATTATGTTCTTGAATAAATCCATGAATAAACATTTCTATTTTATCGCGGAATTTCAATTTAAAAACCCAACGGACATTCGTCCCGAACCCAATATTTATTGTATGTCTACGTTTATTTGAATACGTTGGTTATCGATAAACGGATTTTATGCATTCATGACAATAATGGATAGGTCAGGTACAAAACTGTGCGGATATTAGAAGAATTACGTGACGTTCTGACATTATTTTCGATTAAAATATTTGGAATATTTAAAAGAGGAAATGCATCGTCTTGGAGAATTTTTACTCGAGTATGTAGGGTGTTCCACAAATGTTGTACGTCCTTGAAAGAAGTCGTTTCCGAAGTCATTCCAAGTAACTTTTCCTTAGCGAAAATGATAAATTGCCAGAACTCGTCCACTGTAAGCCGCAGAGAACATTTTCGCAAAGGAAAAAGTTACTTCAAATGGCCTTGCGAATCCTTTCAAGGAAGTACTACATTTTTGGGACACCCTGTACATATACATTTATATGAAATAATAGAATTGGTTCGCACTTCTTGGAAATCTCTTGGTTCCAACTGTTCGAACCTTCTTTGGGTTACGCTCCATTTTTCAAGAATTTTATGCTTATGCGCTCCCGTCCGCTAAATTGTCTGCAAAGGGGAGTTCCCCTAACGCCGGACGGCACCTAATACCGGACAGTAACTGCAGTGGAACCAAAAAGTAGTTGAACACAAAATTTCCGACTCTCGAGAAATAGTACGATAATAAATTTGGACTCATTTTGAAGCTCGAAGCTTCTGCTTTCCCATTCATTTTTTTCTAAGATATTTTTGAATGATGGAGGTGAATCATTGAGGACACGTCTGTGGTTGAAAATGCTACAAATTGATTCGTCTGTGAGAGCATCGAAATAATTTGTTTTGTGTCTTCCCCTTTACAACGACTGCTTGAAACTTAATCTATTATACTAACCAGATTAACCCTCGAACGACGGACCCTTTCCGGATTTTTACAATTGAGCTTCTTAAGACCATTCTCAGCTTTATTATCAATTTTTTTAAAACACATTTTTGTAAAGTACTTCTTGTAGATACATTCCTAATGTGTGAGCTATTCACTCGAGTGAATCACCAGAAATTGACTAATTAAATTACGATTTTAATACTCTGGGTCAGAATAGACTCGGGTACCGTCGACGAAAGGTTAATCGAAGAAATAAAATTGCCACCTGTCTTGCACCAATGCTAGCAATGACCGTTAACACTAAACCTACCACGGTCAAATGACCGATTTTATATATTTTCCAATGATCGAAATTGTAAAAATCCATTTATGGAAAATAATAGAATAAATTCCTTGTCCGAGCGTTTATAGCATCGCAAAATTACCGACGATCTCTACGAATTTAGCGTTACCATTTTTATAAGGCATTATTTACCAGATACTTTTAATGCCTGGTTGGTTTAGTGTTAAACAAGTGGCACACGTTGATTTTGATCAGACACGTCTTTCATCCCCAAATTCAACAGCAACTTTCGTCTTTTTCAAATTCGCAAAAAAGACGTAAAAAAATTACGACTCCGTAGGGATCAGTCATCATTCCGTCAAAACAATTTCGTATTACGTGCCTTAAAAAGAGATAAACGTTTAATATTTTATTCATGCATGACGAACGTTATCATTAGCTTTTGGATCTTTATGTAAAACTTTGTCGACCTAATTTATGTATATTGCAAGCGAGTTACTTCCTATTATGCTACAAATAAGATAAAAACATTCGTTTATCGTTAGTGTAAATATTTTCCGCGTAGAATCGACGAACAGTTGTTACAACAATTTGGTTTAACGGAATACTTTTAACCTATTGCCGTATTTCGACGAGTCAGACTCGTAATGATGATTTGAACAAAGTCTAACAAACATGAATGTTATGCCTTTCATATTTGTTAGACTTTGTTAAAATAAACTTTGTTAAAGAATGCTATGGCTTTCTTTTTACATGAAATAAAATTTGTTTCGCTTGTAATCAATATTTAAGCATATAGCTTAAATATTATAGTATATAGATCCAGCCATATAAAATATAAACACAGACAATATAAATTTTCTCTTTTATTCTACGACATTTTTCGGGATAAAGACGTTCTAATCACTGTAACTGTAAAAGAAATGGTACGGCAAGGGGTTAACCGGAGGTAGTAATTGTTCCGGGACAGCATCGCAGATTTAGAATTAATTATTGAACACCATCGAGACGTGTGCATAAAATAAGAAAGATGGTGAAATTGCCACCGTTAAAAGGCGACGTATCGAGTGAATAACTGTGAAAAATCAATAATTGTTATTCCACGTCAGACTGTCATTTTCGCGTGATGGCTCACTCGAGTCGCAGGCGGAAAATTCAGAGAACGGTCGTTTCGAGCAAGGTTTGTCACCATTTAAATATTATGTCACGTAACACATATTCAATAGCTCGTTAGAATACACGCCGATATATTACGCAGATATTTCTCCGCGTTACTCTCATTTTGTATTCACGCGGCGCCCGTTAAGACGCCGTAAATTACCGTTGCAATTACCTACACACCGCGCGTCACACGCGCTCCAGTCATTATCCACGATGGTGTGATGATCAATCATTGCGAAAGCGATTCGAAAATTCGCGTGTTTAGAAAAAGCTGCAGCCTGCTAGACGGTGACTGTGACGCCGCGAGCGTTGTTGTTTGCCGGCGCTGATAACGGGCAACAATCGTGAGCATGAATCGTCATTGTCGTCGCGTTTCCGGGAAGGAGTGCAAGAAATTAGAAAAATAAGCGAATGACGAACGGACGACATTGATCGCGAAAAATACGGAAGTCGATCCACTCGATCGCGATCGGAAATTTCTAAAATATTATTTGTAATCACTGGACAGCGGATTTTATGAATTTATAACAAAAACGAGTAGGTGTAATTTAAAACATTAAAAGCATTACACGAATTTAAAAATACTTTTATATTACTTTCAACCTGCTGAACATTTTAAGAGAGAAAATAAATTTCTATGTTGCTCCGGTTTGTGGCAATTCATGTGGAACATTTTTATTTTGCATAAAGATCCGCTGGTATATTGTTTCTCAATTTTTTAATATCTTTTATACCCTCCCTCCATTTCGTTTGCTTATACTTTGTTCTTTTACTCACCTTTTTTATTTCCTAATTATTATCACATACTTAATAGAACGTTTGTTATGTTAGTTTTGTACAGAGTTGGCCATTAATCAATTAAAATTTTAATCAAGATTGGTTGACTGATGTGTACGATTAAAAAAGGTAATCTTTGAAAAATCGACGATTGGTTCAATCGATTGACGAAGTTAATCGCCAATCGTTGATTGAAAAAAGAAATCATTGAAAAATCGGACACTGATTTAATCAATTGTAGAAGTTAATCGCCACACGGTCTATCCATAAATTGACAGAAATATATCTCGACAAAAACTCGGTTTATATTTTTTTCAGTATGCATACTGTTTTGATTCCGTATTTCATTTCGAAATTTCAGCAGTTAATCATTAATCAATTAAGGTGGAGTGGGGTAAGTCCGTCTACGTTTGTATTTAGTAATGTAGTATAAGTTAGTAATGTAGTCTCTAGTTTGTATTTAGTAATGTAGTATAAGTTAGTATGAACTATTCGACATAGATATCGCCCAAGAATAAAGGTATTTTCCGCGCTTAAATCAACCAATGCCAAACAAGTCACGTGCGAGGTACACGTACAACTTTGACACGTACAATAAACCGTTTTTATTTTATTGCTTAAAATTTATTGAGAAAAATACTAAGATGATCTTGCCCCGTAAATATTACTACACGGGGCAAGTCCGTACTATCACGATGGGGTAAGTCCGTACCGTATGGGTAACTATAAAACTAAACAATATATTTAATGCAATGAAAGTATTTTGTAGCAGGCTTGATAATAATTCTTTTCTTGCCCCGTAGCACTTGAAACAAGGTTCGAAAGCATTTTTAACTCTCGGAGACGGACTTGTCCCATTTTCGGGGCAAGAGCGTCCTAGTTGACACTTTGTACAATATCCTATGAAAATGATAATTTTCAAGCAAAATTAGAATCCTAAGTAATACTAATTCATCAGTAATAACTGTGGCAAGAGTTTGATACCAAGAACGTTAAGTTTTTACATATCAGACTGAAAATACATCAGTTTAAAGTCCAACTTTGCAAAAACTAGGGCTCCACCTTATCCGATTGACGATTACAATTGAAAAGGATGTAATCGTTAACCGCAATTAACGACTAAAGTAGGAGTTTAATTGTTAATTGCGATTAACGATTGAAGTAGAAATTTATTCGTCGAACGTTGATTAAATTTTTGTCCAACTCTGGTTTTATATGTCCCACGATTCATGATTCAAGGGATTGAATTGGAGAAAATTTTGAAAGATTTTTCAAATAATAATAAAACTGTCGGGAACGTTCGAGCGTCGGTCTGCCAGTGATAATAACGCGTGCGTCGTGCATACTTTATGCGAATTAATAAACGACGCGATAAACGCTCGCGTCGGTGTTCGAAATCGAAATTCCGTGGGGAGCGGGGCGATCCGTCTTGCGAGTTTCTGAAACAGTTACGAGCAGCGGAAAATACCGCGATCCAAAATGAAATCCCCCGGACACCGGCAATGCAAGTTTCAAGGCGAACGGAAACAAGTTGCCGCGACTTGTCCGCATTGTTTGGAATAAGAAACGAGACGCGTTGCGACGAGGTAGCCGTAGCCAGTCGCGCACCCCTAACGTCGTTTCTTCGCCGAAGTTTTTCCCCGGCTCGACGGTGCACGCGTGCGACGCTTTCGTCATGCACCGAGACACAAAGTGCGGCTCGCCAACCAGAATTAATTCGCTTGACCCATTTACCCGATGCACTTGGACCACCTTGTACTACCGGTATCGATGTGTGTTAAAAGTGTGCGCCCACGAGCACAGCGACGCGTGCGCGCACATCCTCGCGCGTTACCTTTTCGCACGACAGTCGAATTGAAATCGACCGCCGCTGAACACAACATTGATCAACACCGCCGTGCACCACCGCCAGGCAAGGTTTCAGATCTCTCATTTTGTAGTTAACGCAATTACAACGATGCCTTATCGGCAAATCATTGAATTATTCGAGAGCGGTGACCAAATTACACTGTCCAACAAATTTCAACTTTTTTTATGTTCCCTAATTACTGTTGGTTCCTTCTTATAGAGTTTTTTGCGCTGATTCCGAATCTGTTTTTAATTTTTTTCCTATACGCACAGTTTTTGAGGAACATGGCTTTGAAAAAAAACATATTTTTCAACTTTAAACAAATATTGTGATGTTATTATAAAAGATATTAAATTGTTCTTTACAGCAAAAGATTCTGTAGACTTTCCCGAATACAGCGATATCAAATATTAATACATTATGAATGTTTAAACATCTTTAAACAATCATTCAAGACGGAGAGACGCCACTTTTGCACCGATTTATGAGGATATTTTTCAATTTATCTCAAAAAATAAGGGTCCAGCGGAAAATCGAAGTATACCACTCGATAGAGCAGACTTTTATCTTGAGAAGCCACCCTGTCAAGTTTGGAATGTCGACATTTTTTTCGAACCAGAAAGCAAAATATCTTCGCCCGACATGAGTTGCCGCCAGTGGCGCTCGGGACGAGATACGGAGCGGCGAACGACTGTTGTAATGGTGAGCGCCACTGGCGGCAACTCATGTCGGGTGAAGATATTTTGCTCTCTGGTTCGAAAAAAGCGGGGTTTCTCAAGATAAAAGTGTGCTCTCGCATGGTACAGTTCGATTTTCCGCTGGACCCTTATTTTTTGAGATAAATTGAAAAATATCCTCAAAAATTGGTGCAAAAGTAGTGTCTCTCCGCTTTTAGTGATTCTTTAAACATGTTTAAACAATCATAATGTATTAATATTTGATATCGCTGTATTCGGGAAAGTCTACAGAATCTTTTGCTATAAAGAGCAATTCAATATCTTTTATAATAACACTACAATATTTGTTTAAAGTTGAAAAATATGTTTTTTTTTCAAAGTCACGTTTCTCAAAAACTGTGCGTATAGGAAAAAAATTAAACACAGATTCGGAATCAGCGCAAAAAACTCTATACGCAGGGCCCAACAGTAATTAGGGAACAAATTTGGTGTTGGACAGTGTTATCAGAGCGACGCATACATTCGCTAGTTTTGCATCGAGTCAATTTTCAAACAGAAATTTAGCTGCGCAGAATTGTTACTTTATAAAATGAAGAATTGGTGTTTTTGAGAATTGAACATGTACACTTACAAGGGAAGGACCCCAAGTGTCCGCCTTCGATTTTGATAATTTTTTGTGAGACGATGGTATATGGATCCTTAATGATGTCTGCAAAATATTAGGTGTAGTTACTCAATAGTTTTAAAGATATGAACAATTGAACTTTCATACCTTGTTGATATACCATGATTTGTAGCTCAAGTTTTCGAAGTTCAATTGTTCATATCTTTAAAACTATTGAGTAACTACACACAATATTTTGCAAACATCATTAGGAACCTACATACCATCGTCTCACAAAAGATTATCAAAATCGAAGGTCTGACATTTGGGGTCCTTAACTTGTTAGCAGCGAATACATTTTCCAGACTATACCTCTAATAATTTAGCGCATAATCTACCTAAATTTTGCGAATCAACGAATACCGATAAAGTAAAAAAGAATTGTTTCCAAGGTCGTTTGTTACTTTACTTTTTTAATGCTATCCTACATGTATATTCTTTTTGAAATTGTTATGAGGCACATGAAAAGTTGAATTGAACGATCTTAGTAACTATAGCATTCGGATCATTTATTCTCGTCGAAAGACTACATAATACGTAAGTAGAAACGGTAGGTAATGGTCAGACAAGCTAGCCAAATCGAATTCAATGGCCGTCGTACTCGATCAATTTATTTTGACATTTGATTCGGATTGCACAAGCTCTTCTGTCTAGGGCACGTCTCTCTCTGTTACTTCGATTACATCGCACACAAATGGATTTCGTGAAAATGTACTAACGTAACTGATATGTATGTTTGAAAGACTGATACTTTTATTAACCCGCGTACGCTGCTCAAAGATGGTTGACTGAAAGATCTACGAAGAAGACACACTCCTCTAGTCGAACAACAATTAAAACCACAGAAAGATATGGGCAACGTACACATTCTCGCACACCGCGTCTAAGAACGAGAAAGCCAACAGTGCCACGGCTTCATCGATTGTGTCACACAGTATACAGCCTAACCCCTTTTCGAAATCAATAGTTAGTTATCGACGTTCATTCATTTCCCCTATCAACGGACATTTGTTCCTTAAGACTCTCGTACCCCCACCAACTGGAACTTCGCGTTTTTATGGAACGTTTAAGAGTGCAGTTTGATTTGTAACCCTGCGCAGGCCTCGTTTTTATGGAACGTTTAAAACAAAGGTCCGCAGTCTTCGCGACATTCTCGGGTGCTAGCTAGCTAGGAGAATGAATAGGGTTGAAGTACTATCGAGTAATAAGTCTGATCGTATTTCTTAACTGAGTTCACTGACTAGGGTTGCCAGATCTTCTATATTTGATATGAGTCTTCTATATTTGAACTTGATCTCCTATATCATATTTGAATAGCATATAATTCTCAAAAATCTTTGTTTCAATAAAAAAGTTTAAAATGTGCTGTGTACCTCTTTTACTTGAACTCCTATATTTTGAGCCTATCTCATACATAATTTTCACTACTTCTTCTATATTTGGATAAAACATTTCTGGCAACCCTATCACTGACACAGTGAATTTATAATTCCGAAATAGAAAATCTTCGGTAGGTGTGTTAGGTTCATTGTTAACACTAACCGTACCACATTAAAATTACAGAGATGCTTCCATCAGGAATGATTCAAGAAATTTCTGTATTTAATCCGGTATTATTATAAAAATTGTGAACAGTCTAAATAAGTTCAGCCTTGTACTTTTTATAAAACAATGTATACCCGACACATTTTGTAGCCGGTACGATTAGTGTTAACGGAGACGATTTTCATTTCGCACGAAGATCCGCAATCTACATGTTACTGAACCTTTCCACCAGTGGTCGTGTCCCGCCCTTTGAGTGTGCCAGTTCCTCGCCCCGCGAAAATACTCCCGCGAGCGAAGAACAGTCGTCTGAGCGGCGTCTACGTCGGGGTTTGAAAGAGAGAGAGAGAGTCGGGAGAGCAAAGGTGTCCGAAGAGTAAGCTGACAACCGGTGCTCCTTAGCTCGCAACCCCAGGGTCGCGTTTAAGTGAATCAACAATGACGGAGTAATAGACGCTGCGGGGAATCGGCATGGAAATGCGTCGGCCGGATAGCGCGCACCGCATCGGCTAACGTAGAACAACGACGGGCAACGGCGAAGACAGATAGACCGAGGAACGAGGAGGGAACGAGATCGAGAGAGAGAGGGAAAGAAAAAGAGAGTGAGAGAGAAAGAGGGCTCTCGCGGTGGCGCGCTTGTGCTCCCGCAACAACGTCGGCTCTCTCGGTTCTCTCATTGACCTAGTTACCCAGTACACTTGACCGCACTCCGCGTCCCTCCCTCGCCCCCACACGCCACATCCCTTCTTCCACAACGCTGCTCCCTCCCCTACTCTCTTTCTCTCTCTTTTTGTTTCCCTCTCTCGCTCTCTTTCTCTCTCTACCCTTCCGAGTGGCGCGCCGTCTCTGCTCACGGAGAACCCGCCGTGTCTCCCCTATCTCTCTTTCTTCCGCGCACTCTCACTCTCTCCTTCTAGCCTGTCTCTCTTCGGTACTCTCCCAACACCCCAACCCGCCATCATCGTCAACGACGCCGTCACCATCGCCGTTGTCGTCGCTCACCCCTGCCCTCCACTCGAACTGCCATGCCGGCTCACTTCGCTGCTCGCTTTCGTTGTCTCCGCGCGTACATCCCTTCGGATTCCGCCGTCAACGTTTCTCTTTCCCTCTTTACCTCCGCACTTCCTTCCTCCCCCTCCCATCCCTCCTGCTGTACCGGCTCTTCTCCGTTGCTATATTCAGCCCCCTCCCGGCGGCGTCGTCACGCATCGCGTCGCGACGCTCTGTTACCAGCGAGCTACGGATTCCATGGTCTGTCCATCCTCTGATAACCCTCGAGCTTAACCCCTTGCGCCACGATTTATTTTATTGTGATTACTATGATTCAAGAAAAAGCAAAATTTGTTTTTATGGTATAAGTTTTATACGGTGGTTGAATTTTGACTAAGTAGAATTTTGTCACAATTTGTAGGGGGCTGTTAACGTGCATACTCAGCAGATCCTGTTTTCAGCACGAGTCTGACTCGATATTGTAGTACAAGGGTGTTTTAATGTTTTTAACCGACTTCGAAAAAGGAGGTGGTTACTCAATTCGATCTGTATGTGCCTTTTTCTCGCTTTTTTTCTATGTATGTTCACCGATTACGCCGAGATGGATGGACCAATCAGGACGAAACCTTTAGCATCTTGTAGAGTATGTCACCGGAGTGGTCCCGTGAAAAAAGAATGTTGCATTTTTTATTCCTTACGATTTTATTTGCGAAAAATGAATTATTTCATGTATGTTCACCGATTACACCGAGGTATGGATGGACCAATCAGGACGAAACATTCTGCATTTTGTAGGCTGTCTCCCGATTGGTCCCTTAAAAACAAATTTTGCATTTTTTCATTCTTTGCGGTTTTTATTGCAAACAACCAATAAGACCGAAAAACCATCCTGCGGTGATCTACAAATTCTGCTCGTTCCACTAAAAAGCGTAAAATAAAAAAATTAAACCGACTTCGAGAAAATGCACTAAAAAATATGAAATAATTTCCGTTTAATTACAATTAAATACAATCTTTTCGGAGGCGGTACAAAATTGACAATTTTCGACTCTGGAAATGACGAAAATAATTAAATTCTTCTACATGCTTCCACATATTAATGTATCTTCTCTTCCCACCTACTGATTTCCAGGTTCACCATATTCCAATGAAATCATAATCAGCAACATCTGTCATTTGGAAAATTTTCAATATTGCGCCCCCTCCGAAAAGATTGTTTTGTATTTAAGTTCGTGTGTATTTACACAAATTAAATGGAAATTATTTCATACTTTTTAGTGCGTTTCTTCGAAGTCGGTTTAATTTTTTTTTATAAAATCTTTACAGCACAGCTTTCTTTTCAACAGCGACTTTTCGAAAGTTTTTCTGAAACTATTAGACATACGTGTATCCTAGTGCTTTTCTAAGATCTCCAGAGGTACCACTAGTCGTAATTCGACACGATCCAGAATGGACATTCATCAAACCGAGGCCTTAAAATCTTGTACTCGCACTTTTAGCGATTGTGAAAATTAGCAACACGCTTGCATTTATGAAGTTGCGGGTGTATGGCGTGCGGTCTTGTTGACATGCTGCTTTTCTAAGATCTCCAGACATATGTGTATCCCCATATAATTCAACACAGATGTCACTATATGTGTATCTATAGCATCATTTAGTACACGTGACGCTTCAAATCGTCGCGAGGGACCGCGGTCACATTTGCGTGACTACTATAACGACGCAAATAGCCTAGAAAATCGAACATAATCTCCGTTCTTTAGTATTTAAAAGCAGTATGGATTTCACAATATTTATGCAGTTTTTAAAACTTTATTTATGACTTCCTCGGCATGCTTAATGCACGTTGAATTGGGTCAAACACGATTAAACGTATCATACAAGCTGATCGAACAGAAATGCAACAAACAGATCGAACAAAAGTTGAAACTGCAAAGATGCACAAAGGCAAATTGTTCAATAAATTTTAATCTGAATATCCATTGATGGTGAAAAGGAATACAAAATGGAGATAAGAAACTCGAATGATCAAAGAATTCAAATTTTCATACAGTCAAGAAGCTTGAAATTGACGCAATACATCGATTATGGTGCTTAATTCGATCAATAAGTTCATTTAGAAAATATTAGGTGTGCAACGAATAACTTCTGACTGAATTCGAATTACTTCCCGATTTTGGTGTCATCTGAAAGAGCGTTCTTTTAGTTTTAAGAAGAGTCGTGATGAGCGCTCTGAGAGTTTCCAGTCCTATGCAACAATTTCAAGTCATATGTCGTGCGAGAAGCATCATTTGCGTCACTGCTTACTCTTCGCATTCCTCCAGCTTAGGAGATCAGCTGTTGAAGCTACTGAAATGGTTTGTGCGGCACTGGGAGAGAACGCTGTATCTCACAGAACATGGAAAAAGTGGTACAAAAGATTTAAAGCCGGAAATTTTTATTTGGAAGTCGACGATCGTTCAGATGCACCGAGAAAGTTCGATGACGGTGAGCTAGAGGAATTGTTCAACGAAGATCCGACCCAGACGCAAGAAGAATTGGCAGAAAGATTGGGAGTCACAAGACAAGATTTTATTACACTTTATGTAATAAAACATTTAAATACATTTTATGTAATAAAATCTTGAATTTGGGAAAAAGGGTAAAGGACTTATTTGCACACCTAATAATTGCTGTCACTAGTTAATGTCAATAATTAATGTCTCTGCTAAAAGTCGGGCATTTTACGTGAAACAACCTAATAATTATACTGCAGATCTTTATGCAAAATAAAAATTGTTTGCATTGATTTCTGGACACAGGAGCCAAATAAAAATTGTAATCTTCTTTTAATTATCTGATTAAGCTGAAACTGATACATTGATATTCTTAAATATTTTTAATGTGTTCACTGGTTTAAATTGTGCTCATCGATTTTCGAAAATCCGCAGTCTGCTAATCTACAGTCATCGATTACAGGAGCAACAGAATCGTTGCTTCGTTTCTAAACAGATCGTGTTCCAAATATCCTCGTGAAGTGGCAGAGACACCGGTAAAGAATCACACAAGCCTGTTCTCAAACCGTCAGCATTCAGCACTCAAGTGCACTTCCGTTTGTCACCCCACAGTCTTCTGCAGTCGTTCTATTTGTTCGAGCAAGTATACAGGCCGAGTGATTCTTGCCGTTGCGCGACAACCAGTGAACACAGCGAGCGGCAAGAATCACTTAAGCATTGTATACGCGATCACGCGGCTAATGTCGTTCCAAGTGCTCCAATAATTTCTTGCCGGTTGTGCCGTAAGCGCGGCCGGTTCCGAGCGGCACGAATCAATCCTCGGTACGCGTTCTGTCGTTCGACGCGCGTTCGAATCGGAACGGAATGATTAACGGCGTCGGCGCCGATTGCAGGTATTCCGAGAAAATTCGCCGGGATCGCTATAAATATCGTTCGCTACGGAATGAGTCGAACAGCCCGGGATGAACTCCGAGGAACACCATGGATACACTGCGGATCTTTATTTCGGAGCCCATCGCAGATCACAGGAATTTTATAGACATTTCTTTCTCCTCTAAATAATATCAATAAATTATTAAGATGCCATTGCGAATTTTTATGCAGGGTAAAAATTGATCGCATTAATTTCAAAATGCGGGTACTGCACAGATTTTCTTAACAATTTTAGTGGGTTAAATATTTCTACTGTTTGCATATTTGCAAAAAGTTGCAATATTTCTGCTCATTTTTGTCACAAATGCATGAAATCGAAATTGAAATGAATTTCAAAGTTCAGGGGCTGCACAGATTTCCTTAACAATTCTAGTGGTTTGTAAATAATTAGACTACGGATCTTTATGCAAAATAAAAAATGTTTGCATTAGTTGGAAGATACAGGAGCCAAATAAAAATTTCACTTTTCTTTTAATAAAATCACTCATAATTTCGTAGTTTCAATGAAAATAGTCAGATGCACGCTGTTATGCACAATCGTAGGATGCAGTACAAGATTTATTTATTTCGTTAAATTGTTTAAATGGTTCATGGTGAGACAACTGCAAAAATTCGAGAAACTAGAAAGTTGAAGTTTGTCATAGTGGGTGTTACTTCGGTTCTTCGGCTTTCTAAAACGCTTGAAAAATTCGGTTCATTCGGATAGGATTTAATGAAGATTAATTTCTCAATCTGGTAAGAAATTAGTAACACCCATATGTGATGAGTAGACTGCGGATCTTTATGCAAAATAAAAAAATGTTTGCATTGATTGCAAGACACAGGAGCCAAATAAAAATTTTATTCTTCTTTTGATGATCTTATTAAACTGAAACTAATACACTGGTGGCCTTAAATCTTTTTAATACCTCCACATAAAATCCGCAGTCTAGAAGTAATACAACACTATCCTCAAATTCCTTAAATATTTCTACTGTTTGTTACAAATGCATAAACTCTGCAGTCTCGACACTAATGTTTAATAAAAAAATCCTTAAATCTCTTCTTAAATCCTCTTAAATCTTTTAATACCCCCACATAAAATCCGCAGTCTAGAAGTAATACAACACTATTCTCAAATTCCTTAAATATTTCTACTGTTTGTAACAAATGCATAAACTCTGCAGTCTCGTCACTAAAGTTTAATAAAAAAATCCGGAGTCCAGTCATGACAGGTCCGATAGCGTGGGTCGCGCGCGACCCACGCGGATCGAACGGAGAGTGGTCGAAAATTGGTGTAGCAGGGAGCGCGTTGAAAAAACAAAATAAAAAATCGGTTACTTGACCGATCTATATTCATACTGTACCTACGGGAGTCCTATTAATAGAATTTTCAATAATTGTTTTCAATAATTTTGCTGTACCAAAAGGAAGCTTTAAGAATCTTCTCACAATTGAAATTGTTGTTGTTAAAGGATCCATTAAAAAATGATGAGATAGTCGCCGGTAGGTGACGTGTTAAAACCCTCCCTTCGAACGGGATCGGCCCTCTGACGCGGCCGGAACGGAAACGGAGGTAAGAGTGTTTCGAAAGAAAGAAAGCAAGCAAGCCGGGCAAGCAGACAATGCTCTCTCCCGACCGGTTTCTGTTCCTCGTCGGGGAGAGCCGATCGCGTATCACGAACGCTGGGAAACGTTTTAAAGCTCGAACCAGCAACTGTATGGTTACTAGACTGGAATTCCGCTCCGGTCCGCGAGCGGGAACGCGTTCGCTCGCGCGCTCGCGCGGGCGGGTAGGCGCGGGGAGAACGTGGCCGGTTCTTACCGGCCAATTAATGCACGTCGAATGGTAAGAAGTGCATTACGCACTTGCACTCCCATGTCGGCGAGCGCGTCCGCGCACAGAAATTATAATATCGCGTGCAGGGAACGGGGAGAGCGAGCCAGACGCTCGCTTTACGCTTTACACGCTCCGGCTTTTCGATCGAGTCGTCGTCGTGACGAAATCGTGGGCGGAGCAGAAGACAACGGTACAGTTAGCCTGGCTCAAGTGGCCTCTTGTCTCGCGACCGTGGCGGTCCCTCGATAGACGTCACTCGACGGACCCGAGTGGATACCACGGAGCGAGGTACAGTCATTTTTCTATCATTCGTACCGGTATTTTGCGAAGCCCCTCGTCCACCGACCAGCTAAGCTATTAAGGCGGTAGACTCGTTTCCAGGATTGCAAGTGTGCGGGATTCGCTTTCTCATTTTTCGATAATACAAACACGGGGTTTTTCAGTAATCAAAAACGCTAGATAAAAGATCGATCTGGGGCGCTATCGCCTTCAAAAGTACTAGTTTTTTATTTACGAGATGTAATTTGCGTTATTCGGCAGCATGTAGCTATGAAAATATAGGAAAAATAGGATTTTTGTAGGGAGATAGCGCCCTAGTTCTTTTATCTAGCGTTTTTGACTACTGAACTCCATCTTTTGTATTATCGAGAAATGAGAAGGCGAATCCCGCACCCTTGCAATCCTGAAAAATGAGTCTACCTTCTTAAGTTGTTGCATACGAAAGTCCGAGTTTGAACAGTGACGTTAAACAACCGTAACTTTCTTTTAAACAACTTTACTAGCCGAAGGGAGCGTGTAGCCAACGTGTACTATCAATGAATTACATGTTTCTTGAGAATTGCATTTTTTGGTTATTCCCATGCTTTAATTACGACATTCATCTACGTTAATGAATGGTTAACCAATTTTGAGGTAGCGATTTCAACAGTCCAGTAATTCCGACCGCGAAAGAAACGACGTTTCCCAGGTAAATAGAACTGATTAATTGCAAGTCACACGTTCTAGTGTTGGATACTTACTAATCATCAACTCGCAGATAGCTCGAATCGATCAACGCTAAAACGAGAAATATTCGAGCAGGTTCGAAATTAAGCGATTACTCGGGACAACTACACTGACACCAATTCCAGGTAGAATTCTCACGATTATGCGATCCTTGCTCCAGCTGCATCGAGTATTGACTACGATCCCAGGAAGTCATCATCGGATGACTCATCTGTCCACATCGGACGAATGGTAAATCGAAGATTCTCGTCTGAACAATAGACCTGTTTGTCTGATATCGATTCGATAAGCGGTATCGTTGCATTGTTGTTACAATATTTTCATCGTGAACTGAGATTAATGCTCGGTCACGTGGCTTCCGAAGGGATTTCAGATTGTCAGTGGAGTGGCTGGCGGAGAATTGCTTTTCAAATGACGCTGGTCGTTTGAAGGTGAAATAAAAATGTTTGGATGTCCTTAAAAATTGGACTGGGAACCGAAGAACATCAGAAAAGATTTCGTGTATGTACAGTGGGTGTACAAAGTATTCGTACACCTTTTAAAAACTAATAACTTTTTTATAATTGTATGAAACGACCTGAATTTGTATAATCAATTAGAAGCATTGGTTTACGAAATGATATGCAAAAAAGATTTTCCACAAATTATAATTTACAAGGTTGCATGCAAAAATAAAAAAGGCATTTTTTAAAACTTTTTTATTTATGTCCTTAATAAAAATTTAAAATATATGTTTTGTAGATCTATGTTATTTATATACATGTTGAGAATTTCATCGAAATCGATTGACGCAGCAAAAAACGACACGCATCGAAAGATGTACGATTCTGTGGGGAAACTGATCAAAAGTTGGTAAAATGGTAAAACTACGATTTTCACCATTTTGAACCGCTTGTAGCTCGTGTGTATGTTAATCGATTTCAATGAAATTTGAAGCATGTGTATAACTAACATAGATCTGCAAAGCATATATTTTAAATTTTCATTAAGGACCCAAATTAAAAAGTTTTAAAAAATGCCTTTTTTTTAGTTTTGAATGTAACCTTGTAAATTATAATTTTGGGAAAATCATTTTTGCATATCATTTCGTAAACCAATGCTTCTAATTGATTATAAAAAATGAGGTCGTTTGGTACAGTTATAAAAAAAGTTATTAGTCTTTAAAAGGTGTACGAATACTTTGTACATCCATTGTATAATAGCAGATATCCCTGATGAAATACCACCAACGAGTATCTACTATGAAACATCAAATTTCATTTCGAGCATCAGCATAAAATTGATCTCTACCATCATTGGTTTTGGAACCAAGTTACTGGAAGTGTGCAAAATCTTGTAACTCAACCTTAAAGGCAAAGTGTCATTCTGGAGATCGCTATGGAGATTCAACAACGCCTATCATACATCATAATTTGCATTTAATATCATTCTAGGAACAATGGTCACACAAATCGCTACTATCCTGTCGATCCATGATACTGAAAGCGAACGTCTTATCGAGTAGACCGTTGCATAAGAAGTCCTCTAGCCGAGGAAGAGGAGCAAGGAAACGCGGAATTATCGGGCAAAGGAAAACAGGACGCAGGTTCGCGACTTCGAAGCAAGTTGATTCGAGAGTGGCCTGACAAAGAGAGGTATCCTTCCCGGCGGATACTCATCGTTCTACGTCAGCGCCTCTTTGCAGCAAGTTCTCGATCCCTATCAGATCCGATTGATCGATCACCGATCGGGAGAGCAGGTAGCAGCCCGCAAACCGGCAGTGAGCAGTAGGCAGTAACGCCGCGAGTAGTTAGCTGCTCGGCGTTGCACCGGTGCAGCCTTGAGCCTATTCCACGCACGAAAGCCCCCGCCGCACGCCTGGCTGCACGCTGCACTTCACGTTCAGACCCCAGACTGACTAAGCTGACTCGAAAAAACCGCGTCTACCCGCGACAGTATTCGGCTGACGGTAAATTTAGTTTTCGCCAAGCCCGACCCGGCCCACCGATTTTCTCCCCGCTTTGGTAACCCGGACTTCTCATGGCAGACACCACGCTCTTGGCACCGCTGTCTCTCGCGAAATTCTTCGAACTTGTCCCTTCCTTTAGAAAGGACAATCCTTTGCATCAACTCGCCGATCCGAGTATGAGTTTCTTAGTTTCTTGTTAACAATCTACCGTGCAGAAGTCGTGAGTCTTAAGGCATCCATATTCATTTTCAAAATTTGTTTAACCCTTGTGTAGTCAACATGAACAATTTGTTAATGTTCCTCTAGAAAATATTACGAAATTTCTCTGAAGTTATAGTCTTATGATAAGAATTTGTGCAAACATGTTAAAGAAAGGTTTTAAATAATTAACTGTTCTTGCCGATAAGTAGTACAATTTCTGTAGATGTGTACTTTCTTGGATAATCGTTAGACCGAATCAGGGGTCGAAGCCAAACAAAAATGAGTTGTTTCTTCTGATGAGCTGATGTTCAGGTGTTTTAGGGCGAAGGTGTTGCAGCGCGAAGGGGTAAAAAAGAAAGGACAAGTTCGAGTCCGCGAATGTTTTCGCGAATGCGCACCTGCAGAGCCGTGACACGCGACCGCCATAGCACACGGGCCGTTCCGAGGAAGTGGCGCAAGTATGTTGCACGCGAAGTGCATCTTTCATCTCGGTTTATCGAACCAGCCGCCGCCGCCCGCCGCGTCCGGAATCGGAACGCGATCGTTTTCGGGCGGAAAAGCAGTGTGGTGGAACGGGCAGTGGCGTGGCGTCGGGTAGGCATCATTATTGGTGGATGGTCGATAAAGTTAGAGCGAGAGATGGGCAGTGTAAACTTGCTCCCGATTTAGAGCCGAGCCCTTTTTACACGAAGCCAAGTAGGCCATGCGCGAAGGATGATGACGGCGCGCGGCGTGGAAAAATATAACATTTTACGAACATGCAACTCGCCGCCGCCGTTGGGTATCGCCTCGCATCAGGCTGCTGCTCTTGCGTACCAGCCGGCCGGCGAATCAATATTAGAAAATCGCAGTCTAGTTGCTAAAAGGAGAATCGCGATCGCGCTTGCGGAGGCACTCGCCGCGCTCTCGCCCGAAATAACGACCAAGATTCCACCTTGGAGAATAATTTCGTCGTTCGATGCCGCGTGCCAGCAATCAAAACCGATTCGGCGATCGCCCAGGAAGCGCGAGGGGTTGATGAACCGAACGATAACATCTGCGGAGCGACCCCGATCGAAGTCCGCATCCGCGCCGCTCTGCTCCCGGTCATCCAACGATATAGCGACCAATGTGTTTCGAGTGTGAATATCCATTACGGGTTCGAAGATTGAATCTTTACAACGACAGGTTTCACATTATTGTTCACGTTATTAAAAATATTGATATCTAATCAATAGACTGCGGATCTTTATGAAATTATAGCAAAATTGAGAAGATTAATTTAAAATTGTTGAAAAATTTTTTAAATTCAGCTATGAAAATCATTAAGGGAAGAAATAACATTCAATTTAGTACCTATATCTTGCAATCCATGCAGACAATTTTTATTTTGCATACAGATCCGCAGTCTACTAATCAATTACTACACATGTATATCCATAAAATACTAAAAATCATACACAATGGAATGATTCCAGGTCGGAAGAAATGTTTAATTTTCGAGTTGAAATAAAGTTTTGTTTTGCTATTGTACGGGGTGTCTCAGCGGAAGGAGGCCACCTAAATATCTCCTGTATTTTTAATGGCACAAAAAAAATATTTATGGCATAATTTAAATGGTATCGAAGGAGGAATATCATAGAACAAGTTTCATTTGTCCGGTTATTTTTTCATAGTTTTTTTCAAGGTCATCGTTACTTTTTATCGGGAAAACTTATTTTTTTTTATTCCATCTTATTAATGACTTAAGCATATTCAAATGTATTTTTTCAGCCGCTATAAGATAGAATTAAAAAATAAGTTTTCTCGATAAAAAAATAACGATGATCTTGAAAAAAGTATGAAAAAATAACAGGATAAAAGAAATTGTTCTTCTATGATATTCCTCCTTCGATACTATTTATACCATACATATCTTTTGTGCCATTAAAAATAAAGAAGATATTTAGGTGGCTTCCTTGATACACCCTGTATAAAACAAAAATGAGGAACAGGTCGTGTAAGACCTTCACGGTGTACATGATAGAGTAAACTGCATAGTGAGGTGTTCCAGGCAGGTTTCAAATCAATTTTGTATGTAAAAACAAGTAACCAGAAAATTGAGCAGCTTAACTAAGAACTATATGTGAAACGAAGCAGGCCAGAAAGGTTCAGTAGGTGGAGAACCGTTCGCGGTTTAACTTTGCATAGTTCAGATTCAAAAGGTGTGTCCGAAAATAGTATAGGAATTATTCGAGTACAAAGTTTATGCGGAAAATACGAAGAATAGTAACGGAAACAAGAATGAACTTATGTATGGAAGTAATTGCTATTTCTTACGGAATGATCTTTCACCTGTCGAGAACTATTCTTGACCTAAATGCAAGCGATTTTCGAATGATCGCATTATGGTCTGTTCCAATGCGACGCGACAACAACGTTGAGCATTACAAACAAAATCTAAAATACTGGAACTAGAGTGTGGGAAATAATCAATAACGATGTCATAAAAAATGTTGAGAAAGTCAAACGCATATGCATTTGTTGCATGCGAACAAAGCCTCCTGAATGCAAAATATTTTCGAGTAATCACATAGTGGAGAATAAACAATGACAAGGTGATATAAATGATTGAAAGTGAAACGAGTATACATTTTTTGCATACGAACAAAGTCTCTTGAATGCAAAAGACTTTTGAGTGATAACGTTGTGGAAAATGATCAATGACAAAGTGACGGAAAATGTCGAAAGTCAAACGCGTATGCATTTGTTGCATGCGAACAAAGTCTCTTGAATGCAAAAGATTTTTGAGTGATCACATATTCTGTTCGAATATGCCTCAAGAACGACGTTGTACAGTATAATCAGAATCTAGAATACTGACCCAGACTACAGAAAATAAACAGTGACAAGGTGACAGAAATGGTTGAATATCAAACATTTGTTGCATACGAGTAAAGTGCAAAAAATTGCACTCCTGGATGCAAGAGGTTTTCAAGTGATCGCATGATGTTCTGTCCCAATATGCTTCAACGACAACTTTGTACAGCAGGCATGTCAAACACACGGCCCGCGGGCCGCGTGCGGCCCGTCGACAAGTACTCTACGGCCCGACCAAAAACTTTGAAACTGTTGCTGACAATTTACTACCGGAATTAATCGAAATGCAGTGTGATTTCGTATTGAAACTAAAATATATGGTTGTTGGGATTCCTGATTTCTACAATTCTACAGTTCTACAATCTGTCGATCGATTTCCCAATATGTTATGTGCAATTAGGCGTATTTCAGCCATGTGTGACCCACTATTTTCAACGTTAACACTAGATTTACCAGACCAGTCATTTTGACTGGTTCCAGATTTTTTCTTTTAGAAATATTGATATTATAAATATATTTTTCTGAGAAATTTTTTTAGTGAACTTCTGTACTGAGGCACATATTTAAACAAAACTCGAACGAGATCTAAATAAATGCAATTGTGTCATTAATATAAAGCAATGTATGCCAATTGCGTTTAGTGCTCGGTAGATCTAGTGTTAAAAAATAATGAAGCTGAGTAAAGGTCTAGATTAACAGACCAGCTTGTGCAATCAATTTCAAGAATAATTACAGCTCAACAAATTCAACCGAATTTTGAAAATCTGGATTCTGAAAACCGTTGCCAAGTTTCTACGAAATAAAAAAATTCAATAGTTTTATCCAAATAGAGTAGACTTGAAGAAAAACAACTTTTATACTTCTAGGTATTTTTGTAATATTGTTATGTTTGCACTATGTTATTTTGTATGTGTAACTGCAATGTTAATAAAAAGAAATCTGTTCCTTCTTTATTTCGAGTCTACATTTTTTATTGCGTCCCACGAATTAATTTATAATACTTAATGAGACCCTTGGTGATAAATGAGTTTGACATGCCTGTTGTACAGTATAATCGAAATCTGAAATATTAATACCGGAGTGTGGGAAATAAACAATGACAAGGTGATAGAAATTGTTGCACGTCAATAGCGCGTGCATTGGAATAAAGTCTCCCGTAAACAATTCGTGGAAGGTTTTCCCAGGAGTGTCTCCGAGATTTCTAAAACCTTGGCAATTCCGCGATAAACGAGTCCCCAGCGGCGCGATATGTTACGATTTCGCGAACCTGGGAACAAAAAGGCCGGGCCGATCATAACGCGGCGGTGTTATGATGATTCAGTGGTCATAACGCGAGGCATCGGAACTCGGTCAGGCACAGTGGAGCAACGGGCATGCATGAATGCTCGCGGAAAACACGGCCGCGTGAGGGCGCGCGACGATTTCGCAAAAATTAATCGCGCTCGTAAATTTATCGCGTTCCTATCGTGAGAATCTCGGTGCTCCTCGGGGCGCGTACCTGTGGCTTGCGATGTAAAAGCGGAATCTAGGCCGATATAAATAGGCTGACACACCACGGAATAACAGGTAGCCTTAAACGCCGCATTACCGCCGCGGATGTTTTCGAAAAGACCCGAACTTCACCCGCAGCCCCGCCTTTTCGTCCGCTCGCTTTTCCGGGGTACATGATCATTGTTGTTTTACTTGCACGTGATCCATTGTTCGTCGGTTCACCACCAATTTAACGATCTAACCCGTGAAGGGTGTTTTGGTCTACAGTCATTGTTGTAGCCTCTATTTTTTAAAAAGAAATCGGAACAACATTTTGCCCTGAACTTTTGCACACACATTTACTATAGTTTGGAGTATATGATATATTTTTCTCGAGCCGAAATAATTGAAATTTTGTGAACTGTACGTTCCTAAACAAACCCTGTTTAACAAGCACAGTATCTTATTGCCTGATTTACAGCCACTTTTGGGATTTTTTTGAAAGAAATCTGAAGATCATTTTGCACTGAATTTTTGCACACATATTTACCATTGTTTGGAGTATATGATATATTTTTCTCGAGCCGAAATAATTGAAATTTTGTGAACTGTACGTTCCTAAACAAACCCTGTTTAACAAGCACAGTATCTTATTGCCTGATTTACAGCCACTTTTGGGATTTTTTTGAAAGAAATCTGAAGATCATTTTGCACTGAATTTTTGCACACATATTTACTATTGTTTGGAGTATATGATATATTTTTCTCGAGCCGAAATAATTAAAATTTTGTGAACTGTACTTTTCTAAACACTGTTTAACAAGCACATTTGCAGCCATTTTTGGGATTTTTTTGAAAGAAATCTGAAGATCGTTTTGCACTGAATTTTTGTACACAAATTTACTACTGTATCGAGTGTACAATATATTTTTTTCAAGTCAAAATATTTGAAATTGCACGAGTTGCACTTTCTTGAACATGGTCTTAATTAAAAAGCACAGTATCTTACTGGCTGATTTACAGTTATCTTTTAAGTTTTTATGCGATTTTCTGAAAAGAAATAAGGAGACCATTCTGCATGGGATTTCTGCACATGTATTTACTATCGTATTGAGTATACGGTACATTTTTTTCAAGCCAAAATACTTAAAATTATGAGTTGCACTCCTTTGAACAAGGTCCCTTTAAAAAGCACAGTCTCGACAGTCGAGTTTTCGGTACTAATAAGAACATTAGTCACGAAACTGGAAATGTTACTGTGGTACCGCGGCAGAGTATAAAAAGCGAACTGCATATTTACGAGACAGCGGCAGTTTATTACCCGGGAAGACCGCTCTAAATATTTTCGTGACAATCTTTACGGGCCACTATTTTTATTTCATTTATATTTATAAACGCGAAGACGGGCAACAGTTCTTCGGAACGTATTAAATCTTCTGGAACCAACAAAGAGAGATACGTGATCCAGAAAATTTTAATCATCTTCAAAGAGTTGCGTTGGAAAAACCAGAAACCTGCAAGAGTCACTTGAAATTACGAGAATCAAATAGAAATTTAGGCCGTCCACTTTATATAATATTCACGAAAACGCGCGAAGTGTAAAGTAAACGGTTGCGTATTCGGCGTGGTGGAGGAAGCCTCGCTCAAAGTCCACGCGAGAACGTGCGAAATTGAAACCGAAATTTTCTTGAAAAGAGGGAACTTGACACCTGACCCGGTTTTCCAGTTGCTCGCGAAAAACTACCCTTTTCAGAAAACTATTTTAACTGGAAAGTGTCCCGTCGACTCGGCCGGACCGTGCCGGAACGGGGACGAGTCCTCCGATTCGGGCTTAAAAAACGCAGGAGCTCGAGGTGCATACAAACTGCACCTCCTTCTTCTTTTTTTTCCTCTCCCCCTTCCCTTCTCCGGTCTTCCTGTTCTGTGTGCAACGAGCACACGTACCGAGAGAGTTTGCCGGAGCAACACGTCTCGCTCCGTTGCACCTATCCACGATAGCGTACGCGTTGCAAGCAACAGAAGAAGAAGAAGAAGAAGAAGAAGAAGAAGAAGAAGAAGAAGGAGAGGGGACAGAGAGAAAAAAGAAGAACGCCTACCGGCATAAAATCCCCGCTAGTTATGGTCCGCGCTGTCCTAATTCCGACGCGACCAAAGAGCGTCCCTTTTCAGCCGGAATGAAAAGAAAGGAAGACGAAATTATGGTGCGCTGATCGCTTCTCTATCCTTCCAGATAATTGATACAAATTAATGCGAACCGCAGCACCTTCTATCATACAAGAATACGAAGAACTGCGCGTCAAACCAGTAATTAGTTGCGGACCGCGGACTTTGGAGATCGTCCAACTGAAAAATGATTCCTCGAAGTTGCAACTCGGACGATTCTTCATTTGATAAATTAATTGTTTTATTCAGTCCCGCGGCTATGAATCGTACATGGTTATATTTGATGAATGCAATTAACTCCGAAGCTATCGGGCACTGAAAGTAACTGGTCTGAATTAATTCAGAGTTTGTGTGATTTTTATTATAATATAAATAAAATATATACAACCGATCATTCGACCTGCGTTGGCAGGTTCAGTTAACACTGAACTTGCAATCCTTTAACAAGGGGCTACTTTTCCCATGTATTCGCAAGAGGATGAAACTCTCGATGCTTCGCCCAGACCCTAACAGACGAGGTTGCAATAAGTTCAGCCAGTTTCGCGACACGCGGACAGATAGAATAGAGGTTCGTGGCAAGTTCTACAGATTTATAGATTTTCCGAGAGACCTGGAGATGTCCGGGGAGTTTCCGAGGAGTATAGAAGGAAGTCGGAGAGGAAACTGTCGTCGCGTCTTCGGTCCCAAGGGCGAAACTCCGAAGAGCAAGTTTCCACTCCGCGCGGTGACGATGTTTCGCGTGGTTTCGACGCACCACGGCGCCGCACACAACGCAGCCGAGACAACGCGTTTTGCTTCGGTGCACTTAGCTACCTTTGTGTCCGTTTTTCTCTTCCTCCGGCCTCCCCCGCACTTCCCGGGGAGGACAAAAAGTCGCGGCGGCATAAAACCCCTAGACAGCGGCGTAGCCGCTATCGCGTGTATATCAGCACCGTCCCAATTCCGGCGCGTATTGTGTCACTCGATCCTGCCCGGACGCACAATGCCCCGGAATCGAACGATTTGCCCGCCCATATTTTCGCAGATACTTTGCATCGAGATCGAATTGCTGTTGCTCCGAAAAATTGCACCGAGTAATTGGGAGTTTATGCATTTGGGAGTACAATTGGAAGATGAAATTTCAAACACTGAAAATGCTCGTCGCAGTTATAGTCTGAATCTTGAGTATATTGTCGGTTCAAACTGTAAGCCAGGTAGTCGAGGTCATTAAAGTCGACCCCATCTGCCTTGCACGTTTTTGAAAATAATATGGAGCATAGTAGCAATCTCTCTGAAAAGCCGCTATTACTCTTCTGATTTTAGTGTTTTACCGATCCTAGGTCCGCATCTGGCGGCCAAATTCGAGCAATCTTCAAGTTTTATTCTTCCATGCATTTTTCTTCCATCCAGGCATGTCACTTGCCCTTTGTATTGCATGTCTTTTCTAACCAATTAACTGAGACGACCGCTTCCCTCACCAATTTCGAAAAAATGCCAATCGACGAATCCGGATGGATCATTTCTTAAAGTCACGCCCTTCTCGAAGCTAAATCTAGTCTTCGAAAATACTAGTGTTCGACAAGTATCATCAGCTTTTTCACAATCTTGTAAATTCGTCAGTAGTTGAATAAATTCAGAGTTTATCTTGTCAAAATTGCAAATTTATTTAAATAACATCCTTTCCATCCGAATTTGAAGATTTACGACTTTCAGCGACGTCACTCCAGTCTATGACATCGCAACGCGGTACGATCAAACAGAAAATACTAAACGATTGTAAAAAAATATATATAAGAAAACTTTTTAAAAACCACGCTTATATTAAAATGCACTAAAAAGGAGAAAATAATTTTTTTAGGCACTAGTGACTACAAATAAAAGCGTGGAGCGCTAAACTATATTGACGTAGTCTTCGTGGGCGCTCCACGCTTTTGTTTGTAGTCACTAATGCCTAAAAAAATTATTTTCTCCTTTTTAGTGCATTTTAATATAAGCGTAGTTTTTAAAAAGTTTCTCTTTATATATTTTTTTATTTTCTACTTTTTAGTCTTTTTTAAATGGAACGCGAGATATAGTAATACTGGTATGAAATAGTAAGACATAGAAACGCAAGATATGGAAATACGCGAGATAGAATAAGGGGATGACTCCGAGAGACGACGTCTCTTGATGGAGTCCGAAATTGTCCGAAATAGAACTGAATGAACGAAACACGACAACCACACTGAACTCCTTCAGTGCGAAGTGGGCCAGTGGAGTGGGAACGCTGGCGCTCGGAGTGGGGATCGCTGAACGCGATGACGTACTATGTACCGAGTGTCGCGCGACGAGGTGTGACGGTTAATATGAATATTTTTTCTCTTGAACGCACACTTTCTTTTTTTAATTTGTTTTTTAATATTGCATTGTCATCATATGTTTAAAGTTTCAAGTCTCTAGCTCTTCGGGAAGTGATTTAAAATTCGATTACAAGATTTGACGCATACAACGACAACATCGGCAACTCGGCAAGCTAATATAAGCGTGGTAAAAATAATTTTGCATGAAGATCCACACAGTCCAAAATCGCAAAATGAGGGGCATGAATTGAGGGGAGAAGTGTTACCCCCTCTCCACCAGTACCGGCTCAGTCACGTGACATTGTGACATTGGGAGTAGCGTCGTAGAAGGGGATGGGTAGAGTGGGGACACAAGGCTGAATCTGCCACAGTCTAGTAATTATGTAATGTAATATATTTATTTTTTCTCTGCAACTCTCTAAACTGGACTGCTGTATAAAATGTTCAATATTGCTTATTTGATGTATCGCTGAATATTAATTTTTTTGTAAGTCGTAAATTGTAACATTTTGTACACGATGTTCATTCTTGACACAGAAGGATGCTCTACATTTTGGGACACGTAGCGAAAATATGGAATAGGGTCGCCGGGTTATCTCAAAGAAGAGAAGCAGCTTTTTCTCAAATAGAAGATCTTTGAACGTCTAATTTCAAAACATTTAGTCCAATTACTATTTTCATTGAATTCTGTTCATTTATCCGCAGTTCCAACTTCTAGCAGCTATGACGAGGAAAGAAAAGTTTGCTTCATTGATTTCGACAAGGAGAGTCACAAAATGGGTCAAGTCTCCATGTTTGCCACAGCGAGAAGCTGCATTTGATTCTGGAAACATTTAAATAACATTCAAGGTACGTGAAAACATTTCGAAAAAATCACTGCACGTCGAGTTTTGGAAAATATTTGCAATTTGACTATAAAAATGTTTTATTTTTTTTTACGTGGTATGGCATGTTTTTCTACTGAAAAATCCATTTATTGCCTCGGTTACGCTGGTATCTCCTACAACAAATTTCCTGCGGATATGAAAATTTCACATTTTTGTGAAAACCGCTTTTTGGGGTTTCGCTGGATACGATAGAATCGCTGGAATGTTTTAATCTTCTTCGATCGATAGTTAGGGGATGTTTGACTGTGTGGGGTGGTTCGAGACGAGCGGATCATGTTTGATGATAAAATTGACCGATACAGTCGAATAGCGAAATAATTAAATATGTAGGAAGAAGAATGTTTGTATATTGCAATGGATCAAATATAATAATTAATTGGGGTGCCTGCATTAGGACATTAAATAATAATTATTTGGACCAACACGTGTGACATTAATAGAATCGAATATTGCAGATTTAATATTTCAACGCCAATAGAATAATTCATATATAATTAGAATGTTATGCGCAACTGATAGCCCACAACTATGGAAACTTGTAATTAATAAAGAGTGCAACCTATATCGGCTTTGTATTAGTTTATAACATTACCGTGGTAGGAAACCTTTCGATTATGCTATGCCCAAGTTATTATTAGACTTTGCGAAGTAAAAATAATAACATCGGCAATGTTTCAGAATAGATTTTGCTTGGCGCGGCCCATTTCGCTCGGGTGTTAGTTTTCGCCGGTGGTACACCCCTGGCAGAAATTATTCTATCAAAAATGTTGAATTTATATGAAATATGAAAAATAGTAGTATATATGTTAAACACTTTTCACGTGAAAATTAGAAAGAATATAATTCATATTCCTTATACATCAGTGTCCAACTTGCCCATTCTGTACATAATATAAAATAGCAAACATTAATTTTTATATTAATGTTCTCTTTGCAGCTGACTTCATCGTTAATGAAAATATTTTCCACATTGTAGACATGAGTATGTAAATAATAATTACAGTGATAGGCACTCGAGTTATTTGACCGAATAATTTTTTCCGGGGGTGGTGCACGAAAAATTTCCGAAGTTCTTTCTCATTAACCCGCGCGTGACCTAACTTCTGAGCATTATCGTATGTGAAATAGAGCAAGAGGCGTGGGTGTGGGTGCTCAAAGCAACCACTAGCTTATCGATCGTCCGCTTTCCTCTGGATTGTCCTAAAAGTTCGACGAGCTTTTTCAACTTAACCCCTTAATGCACAAGACCGGAAACTGAACCCAAGAACTATGACACAATCTTTATTCGTGTATCGGAAACGCGCTGTAACTCAGCCGAGTGTACAATCGCTAGAGAAACAAGCAATGAAACACAATAAAATAGAGATTGCGATATGAATTTTAACGAGTGAACTTGTTCAGGGAAGAAATCCAATTTCCTTTTATTTCTGTCTCGATGGGCACACGTAAAGCTGTACATAAACGATCCGTTTCTATTCAGTCAAGAGATAAAGTAACAAGTTTCCTGTAAATAAAGCTAATTCCACTTCAAAGTTATCCAATTAATATCTGCTTGTTACGTAGGTACTTTAATTGACCCTCAACGAGCGAATTCTTGTTGGACGATTTTTGAATGAAGCGATTAGTTGTGGGATCCTCAAGTGTTTTACGGCAGATTATGGGAAAAGGAACGAAAAGTGTTGCTTCGGAAGCAAGCTATTGAACATCTCTCTTCTTGATTTGTTGAAGCATTTAAATCTTGCAAAATGTAAAATAACAGAAAGAAATAATACGAAATAAAGCCTTGTATAAAAATGAATTTTACGGAAAAATTTGGTACACATTTTTCTAAAAAATGGGGCAATAGAATTAAAAAAATAGTTCCGCCTCCATTCGGGTTGCAATGGTAAGAGCCGTCAAGGGATTAATCGTGGCTCGTACGGAAAAACAATTCCCAATTGGGTTTTATATTTTTCGTAGTGTATCTCGGTAACGGTAACGTTCTGAACAAACATCTACCGTACATTTTTCTGTAACGAGAATCTAAATAATAAACTGATTCGAAATAACAAATGACTCTTTTGAACAAAAATCTAGCTTACATTTTTATTCGAAGAGTGCAGAAAATAATAGAAAGAGGCAGCGTAATAAATATAAAGAGGTTGAAGTAGTCATTGAGGGGTGAATCATGACGTGAACGAGAAAATCGATCCCCAGCAGGGTGGATATATTCAACCACGTATCATAATAATGTCAAATAATTTTTTCAAAGAAATCTAGCTTGTATTTTTCCAAGAAGGGGTGCTAAAATAATTTAAAAACTGAGTTACTTCTCAATGGGGTCGAAGTAATGTAAAAATGCAAACCAAAGCAAGAATCCTCGATTTTTCAAAAAGAGGCTGCAAAATAATTTCAAGGAAAAGCGATATCCTTATTGGGGCTTAAGCAGAAAGTCCGGTCAAGGGTTAAACCGTGTCCCCACCGAAAAAAAAAGAAAACGACTCCCGATCAGTGCGTGTATCTCGAGTCTCGTGTTTCTCGCGTCGTACGCGCGGGCGTAGATCGTTCCGTGTGTAAGCTCCATAAAGGCGTCACGCTCCGTAAGCAGAGCCCTCCTTGATCCAAATTCCAACCCGGGGTTGGAGGTTGAGCGATTCAATCTGACTTTAATGTTCACACTGGACAAAGCTGCTGCCGGTACGCGTTGAACTGTGAACCGCTTTCACCGTTTTATTTTTTTCCATTCCCGAACCGATTAACAAAGGAAATTTTTTCACTAAGCCCGACCGCGAGGTGGAGAAAGGGGGGTCTCGGCCAGAGAGATAGAGAGAGAGGTGAAACGAGCCTCAGTGTGTTTGTGTGTTGCAAGCACCGCTCACGAATCACTCCATGAAATATTTCACGTATTCCGAGAGCCACGTGTTTCCGAAGAAAGCGCGCATTCCCGGCCCGAATCGATTTGGAATCGCGTCTCCGCCTCCTCCGGGGAAAACTTCGTCTCTCCGACAATAATTAGAGATCGTATCTGGCCCCCGGAAGAGTCAGGAACGCTATCATCCCACGGCGAATGTTTGCTCGGAACGATACAGATTCATAAAATCTATAGACGCAGAAGATTAAATCTAAATACAGTAGAACCTCGCTGGTTGCACGAAACGAGGCCGGAAACGCGTGCAAAAATCGAGGTTGCGCCAGATGAAGACGTGTATCCCCACTCTACCTTCCCTTTCTACGACGAAACGAGTCGTAGAGTGGGGACACAAGTCTAAATCTGACGAGATTTCAGATTTTTTATTTCCCAATTATTGGAATTATAAGGACGTTCTCATGGGAACTTATTAAATAAATATACTTAGTATATATTTAAAGTCCAAATAAATTCAATATTGTCATTTTTCGAGGGTAACGTATACCAGAAAGAAGGAGATGCAAAAATTTCTGCTCGATGATCGCCGGTTTTATCTGATAAGAAAGAAAGATAAGAAAGTGACTGAGCCTTTGTTGGCGTTTTCGGTTCAAGTATTGTATGACACGGTTGCGGCCCGACGTGGCGTCGCAAATGTATGAAATAACGTCGCGCACCGCGACGCTATGATTTATTGCACGACGAGTTGTAAAATTGTGTTTGAATGGTTATTGTAACGCGGCAAGCGCGCCACGGAGAGAACGGCCCTTGCACGATTTGTTGTGCGACGCGATTGCAGTTTACCGCGGCAGCCAACGACGGCTCTCCCGCAAAACCTGTCGTGTTGCAGGCTTGATGAACGACAGATTGGAACGTGTGTGCTCGTTCGGCGACCAGTTGGAACGATTTTCTGTGCGATTTCAGCCGCGAACAGAAGCTTCGACTTCTCCTTGCGACTGACAATGAGCGTGCTACCTCTCGCGCCGCGCCGCGGATAGCGTTATGACAAATCGTTAGGCGAGTGGGCGGTGCGCGAGTCGCTAGGAAAACACTCCCTTCGAACCCATTTTTATCCTTTCCCCTACGAAATTCACTCGTATGCCACAGGGAAAATTCGAGACTATATTTAGAACCGTTCACAGGTCGAATCGGTTAGCTTCCAGTTTTTTTATGTTCATTGTCAAAGCACTCGATTGATGTTTAACGCTTTGCATAACGTTTTGAATAAATTTACTTAAGAATTAGTTGACTACCGATCTTTATGTAAAATAAAAATGTTCTGTCTGCTGTCAGAAATGGAAATTAAAATAAAAATGTATTCGTAGTTTTAGTCATTTTAGTAACTCTAACGTGGCATAAAAACATCCTAAAATTCTTCTAATGTCTTCACAGTTCTGTATTTGATCTATTAATTTTTCTCGCATTTGTATACAATCTGCAGTCTACTAATTAATCGGATTTAATTACCACTGAATAAAAATCTTCGAAGGATTGGAGATTGAAATACTATTAGTATTATTTCTAAACTGAGGAGTGGATGTTTATAACAGCTGTGCGACATATTGTCCTGGTAATTTAAATTTTAATACAGATGCTACGCGACCTTGAAGATATATGTCTATAAATTTATATTACACATTACATATTCATTACGACATTGAACCGAAAGCGAATCTAATGTACATTTTATAAAATACGGCGGAAAAGTGAATAAAATATGTGCAATATGATATCTTTCGGTGAGTGTAATTTTATAAATTCTGGAACCGAGAGTTGGTGTAATTGTTTTGGTACCGAAATCTGATTGCAGCGAATTTATTTCATGAAATGTGTGCGTGCACACTTTTCAAGATTAAAACTAAGCAATTTATCTGTGTACAGCAACATTTACTACCAACGCTGTTCTCGTTGAATAATAACACTGTTTTATGTACAGTTGCACGCTGCTCCAAATGTAAAAATCATTTTCCTGAATGCACAGTAATTTCACTTCTTTTCCATTATATAGGAATGACCACAGAAATTGCACCACTTGAAAGATATCACTGTTTTCATTATACTTCACTCTCACACGAGCAGTAAATGACTATGTTATTACAATATCGTTGCATCAGATTACGTAAAACTGCTAAAAGACCAAGCTAAAACAAGTTGGTGTAGTCGTCACGTTCGCCTCTCTAAACGTCGAAGAAATATATTCTATGTGGTTTTTTTCGGAGTGAATATACTGAGTGATATTTGAAAATAAATTACTTTTAAAAAAGAAATAATTACTAATGAACTATACGTTTGAATCACAGTCTCCCATAATGTATCCAGATAGACAAGTCACAGATAGGGATAGATAGCGATGCTATTGTAGAGGTAGCACAATGTCCAAGTATTGAAGTAACTGTAAGTATCTACAGGAGTAAAAAAGACTGTTTAGCTCTACCCGGGACCAGAAAGGGTTCACAATCTTCCCAAAATGTATCCGAACACACAAGTCATAGATAGAGATGCTATCGTAGAGGTAGCACAATGTCCAAGTATTGAAGTAACTGCCAGTGAAAAAGTCACTGTTTAGCTCGAACTAGGACCAGAAAGGATTTACAATCTTCCCAAAGTGTATCCAAACACACAAGTCATAGATAGTGATGCTATTGTAGAGGTAGCACAATGTCCAAGTATTGAAGTAACTGTAAGTAACTACAGGAGTAAAAATCAATTGCAACATTTGTACCGAACAAACAGACAAAGAGACAAACAAGAAAGCGAGCTAATAAAAACGTGGTAAAAAAAGACTGTGTAGCTCTACCCGGGACCAGAAAGGGTTCACAATCTTCCCAAAATGTATTCAAACAGACAAGTCATAGATAGAGATGCTATCGTAGAGGTAGCACAATGTCCAAGTATTGAAGTAACTGCCAGTGAAAAAGTCACTGTTTAGCTCGAACTAGGACCAGAAAGGATTTACAATCTTCCCAAAGTGTATCCAAACACACAAGTCATAGATAGTGATGCTATTGTAGAGGTAGCACAATGTCCAAGTATTAGAGTCACTGTGTGTAACTACAGGAGTAAAAAAGATTGTGTAGCTCAACCCAGAACCAGAAAGGGTTCATAATCTTCCCAAAATGTATCCAAACAGACAAGCCATAGATAGTGATGCTATTATAGGGGTAGCACAATGTCCAAGTATTAGAGTCACTGTGTGTAACTACAGGAGTAAAAAAGGCTGTCTGGCCGAACCCAGGACCAGCAAGGATTGCCAGTGTTCCCACAGTGTGTCTAAATAGTTAGAAAACGCGTGAAAGGCATCGACGGTTGATTTTCGACGATCGGAGGCGTGCGGGCCGAAGTCGGTGTCCACGTCGGTCGGGCCAAAGTGGAAAGGGGCTATTTCGCAAGTTACAAAAGCGATTTGGGCTTGAAGTTCGGTCACGGGGAGAGCCGCAGAAGCCGGTGAGGTAGGCACGGCCAGGTAAAACTCAGCTCGCTCGTTTCGTTTCGTTTCGGCTCGTCACGGACCGGTGCCCTGCTAGCTTTGCCCTTGACACAGTTTTGCTCGCGAGAGAGGAGCGCTCTTGCTGGCTACAAACTCGCTCTCTCGTGTCTCCTCGTGTGGACCGAGGGCGCCTCTGTCTGTCTGTCTGTCCGTCTGTCTGACTGTCTGTCCATCCATCCGTTGGTCTGTAATCGCGAGCCGCTTCCAGACGGTTCGCAGCAGCGGCTTCGTCCGCGAGCAGCCTGATCGTCGTTCGCATAAGTTCGTGTCTGCGAGCTCTCGGTCGCCATGCATGCGTTTCGCAGCGGCCTAACCAATCGAAACGCGCACAGGATCAACGGGCCCACCGATTGTGAGAGAGCTCGCGGATCGGCCGGGCCCGTCCGACGATTTCGAAACAGCCGTAACTAAGCGTTTATCATCCGTCCCCGGCGCGATCTCTGCGGTTACCTGGCTCCGTTTCAAAACGTGCGAAATTCGAGACGGATTTCTGCCAGAGATGGTCGTGATCTTTGTCCGAACCCTGCCACAGCCGATAAGTAATGCGCTATTTTTAGGCGATCCGTGGTCCTCGGTTTACCATACGCTACGCTCGAGCAAAATGCCTTCGTTTCGATCCAATCCTCTCACGAACTTTAACGGAAGACAAGATAAATAATAAACAAAGATAAAGTAAAACATTAACGGAAGACAAGATAAATAATAAACAAAGATAATGTTCGTTAATTTCGAAGACAGGGTTTTCATGATTATCAGCAGACTGTGGATTCGAACAAAATTTTCTTTTAACCATTCTGACAGGCTGAGACTAACACGTTGACGTTGTTTTAAGCTCGACATTGATATACGCGATTTTTATTGCGCATAAAGGTCCGCAGCCTGGTAACAATAATAATAGTATACACCAGAGTAGAAGTACATACAATCCACTTCATCCGGTAGTTAACTCTAGAACTAGCAGCAAACAAAATTCATTGCTTTATAGAAACAATAAGATTGAACACATTCGGATTCAGCAAGGAATAAAGAAAAGCGTATTCAAACACGTCTCAGGATGAAGTTTGTATAATTTCAGTGTAAGAGACAAAATCAGGAACAAGCTATTTTAGCCCTTCCGGTAGTTCCAGTAATTGCATGATTGTCTCATAAAATAGTTATTGAAAAAAGGCTTTGTATAATGATCTACAATCCAGGTGTGGCCGAAGTAGCTTGTTCGGTGGGCAAGTCTGCGCGTTTCGAAAAAGTTCCCACCGTGTTGGCGCAGCCTGGCCCCAATCGCTAGGTTCGGCTCGGAGTAATAACCAGCCGGCCTATTAAAATATTGACGAATTAAGGGGAAAGCGAGTCGCGTAGAAAGAGAAAGAGTTAATTGTAGATCGTGCGCGATGGCTCCCTTAACCTTCCATATGCCGTTCTTACATACTCGGACACGCATCCGTCTTTCGTGCAGGTGTTCACGCGTGAAGCGTGTCGGCAGCGTCGTTGCTGCGGCTGCTTTATATTATATTAAATACCACGTCGTTCTTTTAGCGGAAGACAACAAAGCGCCCGTTCGCTGCGGCAAATGTTGCCAGCCCCGAACGAATTCCTCTCTTCGGAGAATATTGTTCATTTTGCACGGCGAAATTCTGGTTGCTTGCCTCATCAATCAAAAGTAACTTGGACCCTTCACTGTGAGACCTCTACTTTGAATTTTTTCTTGAACCCTTTGCTACTCTCCGTATAGAGAATACATTCTTGATATGTGTGAAAGCGATACGATATTTGTGTTAGAATTTATGAAAACTTTTTTGCTCGTAATTATTTTTTTATGTAACTTCTGATAATGTTTTTGTGACGTCTTTCTTGTTAAAACGAGACCAAACGAGACCACTTAGAATCGTATTTGTGTGTGTAATGCATGGCTTAGTAGAGATTTGATCTAACACTGTACTTAAGCAACTAGTCCATATATTATCAGAAGCAAATCTATTTATGTTACTAGAAAACTGTTCCACTCCGGTCAGAAAAATGCCAGGTAACACTGTTGACAGAAGTGTGACCAGGAGCACGTAATAATTAAGCGCGAAATAACGTTGGGCTGTTTACTCGTCGCACAAAAATAATAAGGCACTAATTGACGCGCAAAAACGAGCCCGCCGCGCGGCCTATTAATTATCGGCCGAATTGGGTCTCGGTGCACGAATATTTTGACTAATACGAAAGTAGATCGGTCGCAATTGATGTCAGCTGCTCGAGAACTACGGTACTCGTTAATTGCTCGCGTGGATTACCGTGGCGGCCAGCTGAACCGTAATGTTCCAGTATTTTGTGGACATTAATTTAAGGGCGGATCTGATTAACGTCAGCTGCCCGTGCCGCGGGCATAGAGACTCATTAAGTAGCCCCGCGAATCATCATTACCTAGTATTTACGTTAACGTCAGGAACGGCCGAGTCAGGCTGAATAGTTTCGGGGCAGCAACGCGTGGAGAAGCAGGTCAGCTAAAATTCAGTCACCGGCGAAGTACCGCGTCGACCCGTTAAATGCTCGCGACCCTTTAACCTATTTCTTGAACGTCGGATCATCATCGAACCCTCAAATCTCTCCGATGGAATGCGGCGACGTGTCCGATCGCTCTCGAACCAAACTTCCGAATTTTAATGTCGACCCCCCGGCCTGCAAATATTGGACGACTTCGAGAAGTTCGCGAGCTTCTATGCGGAGGCCAAACGCGATCGCTAGTTCGCTGTCAGCGATGTACGACGGTCCTCCAAAAGTAGTTCTAACATTCCAACGCCGCGGATCGCGTTTTCACATCGCACTAGTGGATCGACGACTCTCGATCGAGAACGATACACGAACTTCCACGGGAAATCTTGTCTTGACACTCGACAACTTCTTCCAACTTCTACAAACAACCTCGAAGGTGCTCGATCGTGGATTTTCGTTAGTTTATGCGAATTTATACGTTATATGAAAATGGTACTTCTATTTTATTTTGGCCACAAGAGTTTTATCAAATATACAGTCTAACAGTGGCAATAAATTGTTAATTTCCTTGTTCCTTTTCACAAACAATGTTCAACTTCAAAGAAAACAGACTTTTATGAGTAGACTGCGGATCTCTGCGCAAAATGAAAATTATTTAATCTATCTACCACTTGCAAAAAAAAAATAAAATACACAACTAATTCTGTTAAAAGTTTTCGTATTTAGACAAAAATTGTTGCGATAATTGAAGTATGTAGTCGGTTCGGGTGTACGGTGTCCATTTTTGGGCAGGCTGTGGACGACGGTTGGCCAGAGCGGTTATGGTAGCAACAAACAACGATGCGGTTCAGGTAGCACTGTCGCAGTGGCACATGTGTAGAACAACAAGTCGCGAAATTATTCAGGACAGGTAGAGTAACGTGTAATGGCTACGTCGTGAGCAGTATTTCCCATCAGTAGATAAGTACATTCAAGGTCAGCCGCAGTGCAGCAGACCGTTTCAACGTTACACGCTTTCCCCGGTGGTGGTTCTTTATCGACTCCTTCAGTCGATAATCGGTCAACACGCGGTACACCGAGAGAGGGTGAACAAAGGGTTGGGGAATGAAGACCGCGACGTTGGTTCGAACCAATTTGCTGGTGAGAGGGTGGATCCTTCTAGCCGAACCACTGTTATCTAGGTCCGGGTTAAGTAAAATTAACACCAAACTTACCACGGTCAAACAATCGATCTTGTATACAGGGTGTTTCCGAAATCGCGATGCAAGCTACCTGACTTTTGAGAGTAACATTAAACAAACTTAACTGTTTCCTACATAAATCTTTTTCATTTCAGAAATTCTGTCTGTCTTTCAAAAAATCTTCAAAAAAATTGTCAAAAAATCTTTCTTGAAAAGTAAAATTAGATAAAAATAAAAAACTGAAGACACGAACTTAAAGATCAGCTCTGTATCTGATATTGGAACCAATAAACCTGCAGGCTATAATAGTAATTCTTAATCGAAACACTTCTTAATATTTGCATTCTAGAATCGAACATATGGAACAACGTAATAAAACCAAGCCCATAAAATCTCTTAATAAAAATGTTGGCGAGAGGCAAAGGCGATGAGAATTAATTAAAATGGCTACAGCTCGTCGCCTATGGCGAACGATCGATCGATGAGATTTCGAACGTTCATTGAAAAATACCAAGAGTGCATGAATGAGCTTAGAACCATTGAAGCCCTTGATCCAGGAAAGCAAGAGTTGCGAGATCGGGAGGAACGAGATCGACCGTTGAACGATGATCATTTTCACAGCGTGCCAGGTCCTATCAACGAGAAAGAACCGCGGCTGTCGTTTCGAGGCGTTCGATCGTTGCGCCTCGTCGACGCGCAAGAATGGAGCGTGATTCCGCTCAATGCCTCGACGATAAGCAGTCCGATTACCGTGGGCTATTTACGCGAAGTATCGCCTCGCGAATCGACTTATTTATATTCTTGAATGTTCGTCTGTTTGTTATCCCTCGGTGTATCGCTGTTCCATTCTTAGGCGGCTCGCTTTCGGCACACCGATGTTTACAGTCGACATCACACTTCTCGATATCACTAGCAAAAGGCTCGTACTTCTGTCTAGACCGGAGATCCTTGCGCGAAATAAAAAGTGCCTGCGTTAGCGCAAGTACACTGTCGATCTTTATGCAAAATAAAAATTGTCTGCCTGTGTTGCAAGATAAAAATGGTTTTCTTCTTTTAATCATTTTCATTGATGAATATATCGATGTTCAGACTGCTGATCTTTATGCAAAATAAAAATTATCTATCTGGATGGCAAGATAAAAACGGTTTTCTTCTTTTAATCATTTTCATTGACTGAATATGTCGATGCTGATCTGCTGATCTTTATATAAAATAAAAATTTTCTACCTGGGTTCCAAGATAAAAATGGTTTTCTTCTTCTAATAATTTTCATTGATTGAATATATCGATGTTCGGACTGCCTATCTTTATATAAAATAAAAAGTGTCTGCCTGGATGGCAAGATAAAAATGGTCTTCTTTTAATCATTTTCATAGATTGAATATATCGATATTCACACTGCCGATCTTCATCCAAAATAAAAATTGTCTGCCTGGGTTGCAAGATAATCATTTTCATAGACTGAATATATTGATGTTCAGAAATTTTATATACGTCATAAAATTCGAACACCCAAAGACAATAATTTTAATTATGTCGGACCACTCTAATTGGAAATTAATGTTTGCATGACCTAACACAGAAGAAATGACGTAGACATGTGCTATCTTGAAGAAGAAATTCGGTGTTATACAAATAGAGGTAATAGATGGTAAAATGATCGAAATAGATTGAGCCGTCCGAAAAGGTTAAAAAATCGCTGAAACTTCGACGAAGTCGCGTCGTTTCAATCTGATAAATGGTACATTCCCTGCGCGATCTATAGCTCGCTCAAAGTTGCATCGTCATATACAACTTCGACTTCCCACGAACGTAGTGAAACAGTAAGTTCACCGAGCACGACACTGCCTTTAAATCAAGATACCACGTGTTAAACGGAGGAAACGTATCGCTGCGGGGAAAGCCGAGCTTCTCGGCTAGCCCAAACCGGAACTTATTCAACAACCTGTTAGCTATACATAGAGCGGAACGATGTATTTCAGGATGCTACGGGAAAAAAGTTCGCGGGGCCCGAAACTTCGATAAATATCCACCGTTTACCCATTGAACAATTTTCTTATACCCAGCAATCTCGCCTGTATTATTCAAAACGTTATGGACCCCCTTCAAGAAACTCCATTAACTCGTTTGAGCAATTTACTAACAAATCAAAATGTGTTAATGAATTCTGACTCATTTTATTGAGCGGTGTGCAATCTGCAGTGAAAAAACTGTTGTGGTTCAATTATTACACCGAATAAGTGAATTTAGAACAATCATTTTCAGAACAAACTATACGTCTCTTTGAAACGGAAGTTTATAGTTTCCATTCAAAATCCTCAAGCTCTCTCCAATTGGAAATTATTGATAAAAGTTAATTAATCTGTAACGTTCAATTTTCCCTATCTTCATTCGAAGGTCGACAAAATTTTAAAAAGTGGGCGTGGCTAAGCTTATGCACTGCCCACTAAACATATTACCTACATAAAATCAAAGGGCATTGGAAATATTAAAGAAATTATTGTCTTCCATAACATATTAATACATATAGTTAAATTTTTTGAATTCCCACTCGAAGGTCGAAGAAATTCGGAAAAGTGGGCGGGACTACGTTTATGCACCGCCCTGTAAGCACTCGGTTTTGCACACTCCTGTAGAGGACAGTCGCGCCTCACGCGCCACGAAGCCCATACTTCTTATGAAACCATAACGTTTACCACGTACAACCACCAATCTGAAAGCAGGCAGAAGCACGGGGGTTCATCAAAATTTCTCGCGACGCTCGTTGTGCATTCGGCGGGCAGGCATTAATCTTTTCCTCGGTAACGAGGGCTCGGTTGCCGCATCGGAGGGTCTAACCGTGTCACGATCTAAAGGTCAGCCTCTTTCCACGTAGCAGCGGATCGAAGATCGTTGTCTGCGTTTTCGACTAATAACAGCCTGCGAAAACCGCTTTTTCGCGAGGCTCGTCGCCGCCGTACAATGGATTATCGATCGAAACCGTTCCTCCCCCTGATCCACGCGTGAATAGACGAAGGACAGAATCGATGGTAGTTCACGTGACAGATATTGGCTCCGTCAAAAAGTTTCGGCAGTTGTCTTTGCCCTGAGAATATCTTAAATTGCCCTCGGGAGCCTTCGAGTCGAATGACGTTGAGATATAATAGAAGACATTGAATGACCTTGGTGTTTCTTTGTATAGAGCGTCACGAGTGGGCGTGGCTTGAACGGAACCAAAACAGTGCTCCACAGCGCAATCTTTTTTTTGTTTAAGTAAAAAAAGAAAGCAGCACGTTTATCTAGACGTTTATCTGTTTTGTGTTTTCTTTGTGTAGAATGATATGAATGGGCGTGGCTTCGTGCTCTCGATTTTGTCTGAGTCAACATGGTGCCCCATAAGGCGCTATCTGCCTATATCTTTTCTAGGAAGACTCTCCAATGCAAATGATCTCATTGAAAGTGACAGAAGACTATCTATTTCAATCTTTCTTCGCACAGAGTGCTTTAAGTAGGCGTGGCTTCGTGGCTCCTGAATTTGGTGGGGTCTAACAAATGATGTCATTGAAAATGACAGAAGACTATGCATCTTGGTCTTACTTTGCACAGAGTGCTTCAAGTAGGCGTGACCTCGTAGCTCTTGATCCCGTCAGAGCCAGGACAATGCCCCACGGGGCAATATTTGCTCGTTACGAGTACAAAGTGGACTTTTTTGATTGTTCCTAAGTGCCGAAGTAGCAGACAGAGGTTTCCGGCAGCTCCGATAGTTGATGTGCGACAAAAGTCGCCCGGTAAGGTGACAACCGGCGCGGCATCTGGCAAATTAGATTTCCCGATCGAGTAGGTTTGAATGCGGAGGTCGCGCGCTAAAGGAATAAAGCAACCTAGGAAGGAAGGAAGGAAGGAAGAAGCGGCGGAATGAGGTCGTGTTAAAACTGGGCCAGGTTTACTCGGTAACTATGTCACCGCTATTGATCTGTCATCCACCCACAACCTTCTACCGTGCCACTTATCGTCGGCGTAGTCCCGCAAAGCAAACTGTTGCAATAGTTTATTTTCATTTCCTATCTTTTCGTGTGCCTTACCGCGACAATCGCCCGTGTCGCTTTTTCCGTAGCCCTTTGCCAATCATCGACACCTACAGGACGTTCAAAAAGTCGCTAACTTTCTTTTAGCGAACAGTGAATAAATTGACTGAATTAGATTTCACGGAATCGTCTTTGGGCCGCGTTGGACCCAAAAGGGCCGAAGTGAAGTATTTCTGATCGCACGATCCAAAAAGAACAGGAAGACGAAGAGAAAGAGAGGGCAGGCCACACGAGGCAGGTTTTCGGACGTGCCGTTACACGCAACGTTCCCTTATTGGTCAATGGATCTCTTCTTCGCTTCCTCGTTGCGCAACGGGCTTCGGAGCCGATTTCACTATTTCGGATTAGGAGCGAAGTTAGGACAGCCCGCTCTTTGGTAATACCGGCCCGGGGACTACGAAACACTCTCTCGTCTACTTAACTATGCCCTGTAACTCTTACCTAGTTTCCTAATTGTACGACTCTCGAGCTTTTTTGGTCGCTGGTCACTCCGTGAGACCCTCGCTTTCCATTCTGTTGGCACCGTGTGCTAACGCGGTATTACCTTTTGGAACTGCTGCGTTCGATTCACGTTTCAGAGAACTCATCGCAACCTAACCCAGACCTTAACCCTTTACCATACGATTTCCTTTAGTGCTACGATGATAATCCTCAATGTTTTCACAGAAGAGGATAGGGTATGTTCCCATTTATTCTAATACTTAAATATTCGTGACAAGGGAATGGAATTTTATTTTGTCCGTCGCTATTTCGAAATTCGTAAAAAATTACAAAATTCTTTAACAGCCAATGTAAACAGACTTCACAAGAATTCCATGATCTGTAGACTGAATTTTATGCATGCATGACAAAAATAAATAGAGGAAATACAAGACTACAAAATGATCAGGAGTGGAAATGTTTAAATGTGCACAGAAATAAATATTTCAATAATTACTCGTTTTCTACTGCAACGAGAAAATGAAAAGTGCAGAATCAGCGTAAGAAACACTTTGCAGTGATCCTGGCGCAAATTATAAATTCGCCCGGGGTCACAGTGGAACGCGAACGGCAAGTTAGCTCGGTTCAGCCGGTTAACAGGCGTCTATTCGGTGTCTTTTGTTTCTCTGGCTGGCGTGGAGCATTCAGTGAAATCGATGGGTAACATTTGGTGCAGATATTCGCGACCTTTCGTAATTGCAGTATCAAATCTCCGCCGCGGAACAAACGGACATAGTTTTCGCCGCGAAAGGTGTCGGCTGGCCGTAGCAAATTATAGATATTATGAATGGCACCGCGCGTGCAACAGCCATAGATTCGCCATTGTCGCATGCTTCAAAGGAAATGTCACCTGATTGGAAACTGTAACGAGATAATGGTGTTTCGAGTATTATGGTTATTTTCGAACCGCCGTCGGCGAGCGTTGCCCGAACGAAAAAATTTATGCGACTCGTTACGGCGCGGAATGCGGCGCGCGCGCGCGCCCGCAGTGTATTGAAATAAAGGTCAATTATAGCAACGTTCCCCGGAGAAAAATACCATTATGACAAACCGATTGATCGAGTCGACGTTTCTCGACGTTAATCTGCCGTCGGTGTTGCGAAGGGCGTGGCAACAAGTATAACATCTTACAAATATAAGTCGCGTTCGTTGAACACATTTCAATTTCTATCCTTTCGCCGAGCCACGTGATCGGTAGTAAAAATTAAAATAGCCCCGCAATTTTCTCTCTGGAAAAGCTAACTTGAATTTCCATCGTGTGCATTAATTGAGAACAAACCCCCTCCAATCTAGCACACAAGAAATCCTCCATCACCCAATATTTAACCCCAAAAATAAAAATTCGCGTGAACAGCCATGATCTCAAAAGATCAAGCCCAACATTCAAACCCATGCTAAAGTTAGCAGCCCCTTAAACCTCCAAACCAAAACATCCCCTGCCTCCTAACACTTCGGCCCCCATTTCCAGCGACACAAACAAAAATGTACACGAACAGCCGCAATATACTATAAACAATTCACAGTATCATGAACTCAAGAGCACATACCCAACGTCCAAACCCCTGCTAAAGTTTTCTTTTTTTTTTGTTTAAGGGTGGTGGGGAAATGCCATTACGCACAAAGTTCGCACCTCCTGAAACCTCTGAATCAGAAACCTGTTCACCCCTCGTCATCGGTATTCCTCCCAACTTCTGTAGAAACCTATCCAGGAACTGTCGACAACGCACTTCGACTCACGCGTACACGCACGAGAGGATATTCATCAGATTCCTCGTTTCTTGCATCGTTTTTTGCTAGCGGTACAAAGTCGCATAGCTAAAGATAGCGTCCGTAGACAGTCGTCCACACGAAACAGGAATAAAAGCCGGCTGTCGTAGGTGTGATTTTTTCCTCTCTGCCTCGGCTGGCGTTCAACGTTTCTCCGTCTCTCTCGGCGGACACCGTTTTCCATGACATAAGTGTTCCAGTTTATGCGCCGCGCGTCCTCAAGACGCGGTTCGCCTTGCTCGCTTGAGGCAGGTCGGTAATGTTAGCGCGGGCGATGTGCATGTCGCTGCATTACCTTCGATCCGGCTGGCTCGATAACGCAGAGAAGAGAGTCAGCGAGCGGTGCGGAGCCGTTCGGAGCGGTGCGGAGCGGCGCGGAGTATGCCCGATGACGAGCGGCCGGTTTTAATGAGGGAAGATAGGGAAAACTGGTTTCGAGGAGCGATCGCGTCAAAGAAATCGAAAGTCACCGCACCAGGCGGGAATAAAAAATGAATAATGCCACGAATGGCCCCTCCGACTCTTGCCTCAGCGATCATTCTTGCGGTCGGGCCTGAAACCAATCGAATTTCGATGTCCCAACGCGACCGACACACACGGCGCACCAACTTCTCCGGCGGAAATTGTACAAACTGTTCCATAACTGGTGGTCCCCATGATTTCGGACCACTCCCGATGACCTGACGAAAAAATGCTTCGATCGATAGTTAATCAGTTTTCGATGGTCTAATCACACAATTACGAATTTGGAAAAAACGTTTTGTTTCGATGAACAGTCAAAGTGACCTTGACTTGTTTAAACGACATTATGTGTGTCTGATTGCATACATACAAAACTATAGTTTTGTAGGCGATTCCAAGACGAATTCAATTATCTATGATCTTGGCGTTAACCTTGAAGAAATTAGTATAAATAGCGATTCTTCTTGACCGCCCTGTATGTCCTGTCGTTATCGTTAATTCGCTTGGGTGTAACGAGAATGTTACCTATACTCAAGATCGATGTTCCACTACCGATTTACTGCTATGGATTCTCGAAAGTAATGTCACGAATGGTACCTCTGGTCTTGCGGTCGATGTCGAAACGAATTTTCGTGTTACGATCGTATTTTTGACGAGCTTTTGTACCGGGAATTATTATACCGTGTGATTATACTCGGTGCATGCTGCTTGATAGCTTGAGGAGCGTGTAACGAGCAACGTGTAACGAGGCTGGTACGCGTTTTCTGGTTTTGGGAACGACGTTCTTTTTTGGTCTGCTTTATTGTTATGGTTTCTCGATGGTGAAGAGACCTGTCGGTTAGAGACTTTGTGTCCGGAATTCAATTTGAAATCGTAAATATTGTATACCATCCCAGTCCGTAATATAAATAATCCGCTACAGTTTCATTTCTTCCGAAAGTATTTCACATTCGATTTTTATTTCCAGGAGTGTGCGAAACTAGTACTAGGTTTGGAGCTTTATGCCAATTTCTGTGAAAGTGAAATAGAAATAAACGAAGCTGTATTGTATTTATTTATCAATACGAGTTTTAATCCGTGGAGTAGATGCCGAAATAACTTTTTATTCTTAGAATGCGATGACACACGAATATTACCGATAGAAAGTCACAGTCCGGAGTCCCCATTTTAAGGTTCAGTGTACAAAGGAAACGTGAATCAAGTGTGCCATATATGCGAGCTAAATATTCTTGCCTCTCATAATGACTAGACTTTGCTTTTTATACATTTGGGACAAAGTTAAGTTGGTATAATTTCAAATAGTGGAAAAGTGAAAATTCATTTTAACCTTACGTGGATCTTGAAAATGTACTTTGAAAGTGCAATGGTGACGAAACTGCAATCTATCAATTCATTTAAAAAAATCGATCAAAACGTATCCAACAAAATATTCTCTAAAATGAATAAATTAAACTCCGACACTGTTCAAAACCAGCAGCAGGGTAGCGTTTCGATTAGCTCCTCTGCCAAGAAAGTGAACACCGCTACGTTCAGAGGAAGAGATCGTTTGATATTAAAGAGATATGTACTGTCTTTTTGTGGCCAAGAGGGCCGACATCGTGTTAGGAACAGGCTGTATAACGAGAGAGAATACTTTATAAGCACGGCGGCGTTAAGTGGCCGTTATTTTTAGATCGCACGGCCGAGTCAAACGTTCGGGTAATTGAGTGGCGGCGGTGATTTCTGTGCCGCGATTTGCATAGGTCCGCTCGCGTGTTCCGCGAAAGAAATTCGCGGCCCGAGAGCCTGGCCTGATTCTTTTTCCCGAGCGTGGCCGCCGCCGTCGCCGGTCGAAAAACCTAACCGCGAATCGGCTTGCGTCAGAGACACGTATCCCACGCGAGCAATGCGATTATGACGTTACGCTTAGCTACCTGATCGATAACGTTCCGCGGATGGAAAAAAGAAAAACGCCGATCGAAAACGGTATCGTTTCGCGAACGTGTGTCCGCCGCGCCGGTTGTTCGCCGGTTTCAATTCGAAGTGAAACCGCGTGCCAATTGCCGGACTCGATTTTGTCGCGACTCGAACCTCGATGCAACACAGGTGAGTCCATTTTGCAACTGCACCGACGCACTCCTGCAAAAACTCGCGCTGCTCGACGATAGAACTTGTTAACATTAAACCTACCGAGCACTAAAAGCGATTAACATGTTTTAGTTTGCAAAAATGACGAGCTTCTATTTATTTCGATTTTCTGCAATTTTTACAACAAATTGTGCTTGGATACAGAATTTTATCGAATCAATTTCCAATAATTATGAAAAGAAAAATATAAAACCGGTCATTTGAGCGGCTGTAGGTTTAGTGTTAAACAATGCAAAATTTTTCTTTTTATTACTAGATAATTTATTTTTGAGTTGCCGTCGGATTTGTATTTTCCAAAAATTGTCAAAAATCTTGGTTGTGATGGTCTTATTTTTATTTTCTATGGATGATTACTATGTAGACTGTGGATTTTACACAATTTATGGCAGAAGTCAATGGAAATACAAAACTGTGAGGGCATTAGATGAATTTATGAGCATCGTTACATTATTATTAACTTATTCAGATTATTAGAAGAAGAGATACCTTTCCCGTTAGTTCTGTTTCTCACAATAAATTTAGAAAATGTTTGTTTCGCACAAAGATCGGCAATCTAATTTTTTGCATCAGTTGCAAGAAGCAGATTTTTTTAAATAGTCATGAACGAGTGTCCCCATTGTGCGATACGAAATTTCAAAGCTCGCGGATTCTGCAAATATTAAGTTATTCGTTGGAACATCGACGAACAACGCGCGTAATCTCCATTTGGCATTGTTTATGTGGAGATTATGAAAGCGAATGCGTTGAAATATAAGAATTCTATTAGTTTTTTTCCATCAAGATGGATTTATATATGTAATAAAACCCAGACAATGCAAGTGCGTCACGGAGGATTAATTCAACGATAAAATTTCCCACACGGCGTGCATGTACACTTAATCAATGACTCACTTAGGAGTCTAACGAGAAAAGAAACACTCGGTATTATATCTAGATTATAATAGATACTCTGCAACAGATGTATTATGAAATTACGAATAGACTGGTACAGACGTTGTGCCAATCGCGTAAGAATCCTGTTCCCTTTCTGCGTTTGAGTATCTTTTAATCGATAGTTTTGCTGGAAGTGCTACAAAAATGTGTGGTAACGATTGTATTGCAATAATGAGTATAAAAGTTCGATGGAAACATGAAGCCAAAACATGATACCCTGGACACATTATTCGCGTGCCGAAGAAATAAATTTCGAAAAATGAAATATGCACATACTTTTTATTCATTATCATCTATAGATCAATCGATTCTGATTTTTATAACAAAAATAAAATTCTTCTTAATTGATCTAAAAATCTCTAAAATCGTGAGGCAATGTTTTAAAAATATTTGTATTGGATATTTCGTCTATTTCTTCGTTTATCTGATCGAATGCTTAAGATTCTTTGTGCAGTTTAATGCAAAGAAAAGAGGTCTGAAAAACACGTGCAATTTTATGCTCTCCAAAAGAACCTTACACGTTCTTGGAGAACACGAGTGGCTCATTTTTCATTTTTGTAAAATGAATGAAAAATATTTTGAAAGTGAATTTCTCAAGATTAATGTAATTTCATGCAAAGGTTTAAAAACACGAGCGACATTATACATTTGTGCATGCGATATTCGGAGGGCTCCACTTATGAAACGAAAATGATTCGGTTGTGAAACGAAGAATGTGGCAAGCGACGGGCCTGCTTGATAAAATTCGTAGTAGTCCCGCGAAGGGTTAAATCGTGAGCGTCTCGTTTTTCTCTGTGAAACGAGGCGCACGCGTGCCTACGCTGACAAAGTCCCGGAGGCGAAAGCGAGACCGCGTTTGCCGTTGCGAGCGAGACGGAAAGAGAAACGGGACCAAGAGAGAAAAGGCAGCCAGAGAGCCCGGGCACTCAGCTTTCGTTTTCACCCAGCCTACTTGTTAATCCGGTGAGTCAATAGTTGTATAACACTGGAACTACGTTGCGTAACACGGCGTTGGTTTCCCTCGCGACCTACTTGCCCACTAAACTAGACACACATTCTTATCCACCGGTAATCCGTCTCTCCCTGACCGTTTCTAGGCGTTCTCTGGTGCTGCTGCCTTCGGCTCTGCTGTTCCTAGGCGAGACCGTTTTCCTCGCGGCCGGAACACAAGGCGAACGACACACGTCTTCTTCTCGATCGACACCATCGACTATTGGGATGGCACTGAACCTTTAACGTATCACCGACTACCACAAGAATTTTTGAAATCTTGCGAAAATTACTGACCTTTTTTATCTTTTTATTTTATTGAATCTTTACGAGCTCAACAATTACTTGGTTTCAGTGCTGAACTAGTTATCTAATTGCGTAGCAGAAAGATTGGTTTGGAAGAAATGTATCGAGACAATAAATAAATAATAACTTGAAATTATTTTTCGAAGTATTTAAAGGGACTACGAATCCAATCAGTCAAGGTTCGAATGTACTTGAAAGATACTCCGTCCCATCGCTAATCGACACCATCGATCCTTTCTTCCTCGAAGGGACGCAACCTGTGTTCATGTTACAACACCGGAGAGAGCCCTTATGTTCGGCACGATGAAATTTCGGTCGATCCCGAAGAGAAAATAGCTCCCGATCGGACGAGGGAATGGGAACGAATGCGATCAAAATAAATTTTCGGAACTGTCCTTCATCGATGAGACACGCGCTATAACCCGGCTTGCCATACTTTTACTACGAGGGTGGTTGGAAACTTGTTTCGATGTCGGCTTAGGGGTGCGTTTTACGACCGATCGAAGATGTCTCCATTTTAATAAAATTTCCTCGAGACTTCTACGTATTTATTCCATATTTTTCATGTTGTGCTTAAAGAGAGTAGAACAATGTACGTGAGAAATGTTCTACGTTCTTTAAAAAATATACGAACGACCTAATTTTATTTCCCACGGAAAACAATGCATCATTAAATCCTCAATGATCAGATTTCATTTTCCACGCAACGTAAAAAGTAGTTAAAGAATGAATCTTTCTCGGAAAGACAAAATTTTACTGTTTACAAAAAGACAAACACGTTGTATTGTACAGAAAATAATTTAGAAAATTATATTTGTCAGCTGCATCGATAAAGATAAAATCTTGAATCGATAAATTCGATTTTGCAGGGAAGACGATGCAGTATAGTAATAGTTTAAAAAATGAATCTGTTGCACAAAGAACAGAAAAAAATAGCATAAAGAGGAGAGCTAAGCACGGAGCGATATAGTTTCGAGCGATCTATTTTCCGCGGGACACGATGAAAACGCGATAACGTCGGATCGGCCGGCGATACACGATAATGCGGCACACGATGGCAATCTGAATTTCATTCAGACCATGACCCAGGGTAAGAGTGAAAAATTATCAACGGCTTCCATCCGCGGCGGCGGTGACTATATTCGTGGCGGTTTGTTGCGTACGGGCTCAAGGCCCAACCGATCGTCGCAAAAATTCGACTTCAAGGTGGAGGAGAGCAACGGCGGAGATTTCACGACATTGCGAACCTTCGACACGGTTTCGACGGTGCCGACCTTGAGCCCGATTGCTTCGATCCATTTCGGAGATATCGCGCGCGACGCTTTTCAGCGCCGATTGCCACAGACGATCGCAAAAACCCACGATCGAGCCCCGATCGAGAAATCCTTACAATCTCGAAAAAATCCGGACACGCCGCTGGATCCTAAAGAAATTCGCCATTTTCTCTTTTAAACGATTCAACGTCATGATCCCTGGATCGTTTTTACGATTAGCGCTGTGCAAACTGCCCGACAGTCTTTTTCAGTAAGAAGGATCAGGGTCCTCTTTAGAAACTTTTTAATTGACAATCGTGATGCAAGAATGGGGATTTCTGTCATCGGATGGAATCGTATATAAGCTCTCTTTTCACTTCCTCGTGGTCGGGAAAGATATATTATAATTTGCTTCGAGTTGGTAGAATTATCACAGTGGAATTATTTTTATATTTCCGAAGTAAGAAACGAATTAAGGGATAAGGTAATAGTGCAACGATTTTCAAGATTAATCGCAATCTTCAGCGTACGTGATCAAACCCGTGAGTCACTGCATATTCTCCGACAACTTTCTCGAACAATCTTCCAGCGCAGACTCGATTTCCGTTTACGCAGAATTTATCGAAACCCTCCAAGGACTTCGAAATCCATGAATGAGAGATATCGATGATTCATTAGCGGCGGGAATTTCTAACGAGACCGCGCGCGGTTGCCACACTACTTCCACGGATTTTTTTCACCGGAATGATTTTCGATCGAGAAACCGAGCAGCACACGACTCGAAACCAGACTGTACACCTAATTGCACCATCAGAATTTACGATTGCTCGGAAACTGAAACGAGAAGGTAGACCACACAGAACTGGAACTGCTGGGGAAAACGTCTCGATGAAAATCAATCTCGGATCGCTATGAGAAAACATAGTTGTCCCAAAATGGAAATTCAACCTAGTTTTTTAAGAGAGCAATTCGTGAAATGTCGGGTCGAGCCAGGGTCCCGGAAGTTTATAAAGTTTGAAACCCATAATTTTGATCTAAATTGTAGTCGAGTGTGATTACTAGACTGCGGATTTTATGCGTTTATGAGAAAAATGGGTACGTACAATTTAAAGCAGTGGACATGTCAAAAATATTTAAGAACATCAACGTGTTAGTTTCAGCTTAATAGGATAATTAAAAGAAAAATACAATTTTTATTTGGCTCTTGTGTCCTGCAATCAATGCAAACATTTTTTATTTTGCATAAAGTTCCGCGGTCTAGTGATTACAAATTTTTGGAAATCTCGAACTGACTCCATCCGATTGCAGCTTCGAGTACCCAAACATTAAAAAATTTCTGTACATCCCTAATAAGTTGTCTGTATCTATACATTTGTTTAACAATACGAAACATAGGCGTAGTGAAAGAAACCGTTGGGACAAGCTAATAGAATTTACGAGGTTCGTCGGATATCGTGAATATTGAATTATCGACGCATAGATGAATAATAGAACGACCGGGAAACGTTCGATGAGCGGGATCGATTCGCGCCAGGGGACCGTGATCTATCTTAAGCCTCGTATTCAAATATAGAGCTCGGTGTTCCATAGTCAATGGTCGTCTCCGGGTTTGAAAAATCGCGAAGTCACGAAATCGATGGCGGAACGAGGTCATCGTGGACACGCAATCAAATCGACTGGATAAGCGATAAACGCAGCGTTGCGGCCCGACGAAGACTATACCGGTGCCAGACTAACGAATTTCGATCGATCCACCTGCCGGTTGAAATGGAAACCTCTTTTTGCAAACATTTTTGCAACAATTTGCACTTTCTCAACACAATTTACGATTATACATTATAGAATGTATGTATTAAGTCACAGATTTTTTTTGTAAAACTGTAACACCAAATTTTTAAGCGAAATGGACCCATTTAAGGGTCTAAAGAGCTTCAATGAGAAAAAAAAGTCACAGATTTTGAAAATGGGTACGGTTATTCATTTGGTCCCCTAAATCGCGCGAGCAGTATGGCGGACGCACGAAGCGAGGATAACGGCTGGCGACCAAGCTAAAAAAATGATTTCGCTGAAAATGCAGGTCGCGGAACGAGAATAACGCAGTCGGTAGTAAGAAAAACGACGAAAGTGTGCGGGGAGGAGAGGGGGGAGGGCGCGAAAAAAGAAATAGGAACGGAGAAGAAAGAAATAAAGAGAAGTAGTCGCGTGAGTCTGCAGCCGGCTGACTTATTAACGTCGGTATTGAGATTAAGTTTATTCAGCAACGAGTATGCCATGACACACTAACCAAGTGGTCGAGACCCACTTAAGCTACCGGGTGACCTCCATCGAAATGGAATGGATGGGGTGATAGTGCGTGGTGTATTTTAAGCGTGCTATACGCAACGCTCACGGAAAGCGTCCCGACGCGAGGCCGTCCGCGGCTGTCCTTCGATTTTCAAACGGGAAGACCATTAATTGCCTGCACCGTGCCGCGGCTCGGATTCGCGTTGGACCTTCGAGGAAACGACGGCTATCTCTTTCTCTTTCCCACCTTCGTGCCAAGCGTGTTTGCACGCCGCGCGTATACGCGAATATACGCGAGCTTCGCAAAGATCGTTTATGGATCTTTCACCGCGCGCAGCCTGAAAATATCACGCCCGCTGCTCCGAACTCCATGTGTGTCTGGTCACACGATCAGAGAATAGCGGGTTGAGTCCTTCTTGATCCGGGATGGCAAACGGTCCGTCGGAATCCGAATTTTCTAGCAGCCAAAGTATTAGAATAGACGATTGGGTCCTTCTCGACCCAGGCATTTTCTAGCAGCCAAATCATCAGATCCATCCAATGTCAGATCAAATTATCAAATTAGTCTAGGCTTCCTGTTTTTTGTGAACCACTATCCGTAGGAGGATAGACCCAGAAAATGCAATTGTCCAATATTAACAATTTTTATTAGATCCAATGAGAAGAGAAGAAATGAATTCCTGGTTATGGCTTTTATGAATGTTTCTTCGGTTTCTGCAAGTATACTTCCTGGAAATTTCGATTTTGAATGGTGTTTTCACGAACGTCTTTTTGCAAGGGTCTGCTCAGAATCAATACAGGTCACTGGCGACAACGAACAAGTGAAACTGCACTCTGCCGGGATGAAAGATCAATTTGTTATTGAAAAATACACTTTCGCGGAAAAAGTGGAGTGCATTGTTCGTTCAATAAAAGTGCTTAAAGTCTCTCCAGAGAGATGAAAAGTCAACTCTCGAATGGTTATCGAACAAAATAGCGAGAAAATATAAATTTCGTTGTTTATGTAACAAAGCAGTGGAAATACACTCTGGAAGGGTGAAATCAACCCTTAAATGATCAAAGAAAAAAATGCATTTTTGAAAAATTATAAAACGAAGCGAGAGCCTCTTGGAAAAATCGTGATTATATAACAATTTTCTTAGCGACACAATATTACAAAATGAGTTATGGTACTTCGGCAATGAATCCATAATTTCGAACGTTTAATATACATATTATGGTTAATGTATTCGTCATGTCGCAACAGAAAAGTTCACTTATCAATAAACTATGAATTGTGAATTTCTCATTGTGACACATTGTGAAAGATAGTAACTATACTCTGGCCTTGAAGTTTCGCTCTGCGACGAGAAATGGCGAAATTTTTATTTTGTATTAAAATTCACGGTCTAACAGCGATAAAATAAACTCTGCTCGATCGAATTTGGAAATCGTACGAACATCCGTTAGCAATTAACCACGCGTTGGGACACAGAGGAAATGGAAAAAAGACGTGCGTAGAGAGGCGCGGGCAAGGAGCAACAATTAGAAGGCAGGAGACGGGAGTTTACGAGCGCAGAGATTACTGCTGGGTTTCACTTTCAACGCGGTGTCGCGACTCGCGTTCGAAAGTAAAAAATTACGTTTCTCTCGAAATTACGTGTTCCTTGGAAACAAACGTAAACGTTCCTGCAATCCGAAAGCGTCCGAAACTAATAATACGAACGTAACAAATTCAGTATGCAAGTTCAAAACTAAATAGAAAATTCCAAGCTAAAATAAGTAACATACAATATTATACGGACATTTCCTGGAAGTTTGTTACATTATACAGTAATTTTGTTCTGTTTTTCCTTATAGTTAGCTTCAATTGTTCCGCTTCATTGAGAATATGCCAAGGAACTAATTCAAATGGATTAGCATTCGATTTTCGCACATGTTTCCAATAATTCTCCATCCCTGCATGAATGGCAAACATTTTCTAGGATGTTCAATAACATTGTACAATTCATAGGTTTAGCATATATTTTTATGCCTCGGGCATGAATCAATTTATAATTACCTAAGACAATGTAAGACTTAGTATAAGACTTAAATTATAAAACCAAATTAGAGGCAAGTACTTGGATACGAATTACGGAAATTTTTCATATGAAGTATAAGTACGCAAATAATTATAATGATAACTGCTTGGCGTCTGAGTCGAATATTTTTTATCAGAGGTGTATGTAGTTGGGAATTTCGGTTTACCACTGAACTGTAATAATTGCAAAATACAAATGCTAGATATTTATTTCCTTTTTTAGTAACTTTTTGGACTTGGAAAAAATACAATTTTCAAATTCTCAGTCCATGTATCTATACGAAATTCACGGTCTATTAATCACCTTTACAAGAACCGAAATCGACACTAGAATTTTTCCAAATTTTTAGAACTTTTGAACTAGAAAGCGGCGATAGTTTCGCCGTTTGAAGGCCCGGCGAAATTATGATAAATTTCTGGCTTTACGTAACCCGTCTGTGTCGCGTTGTTATTGTCAAACGACGGGGAGCCTCGGATCCGCGAAGAATCGGACGAGCGAAACGCGACGAACGCCGCCGCTGAAGGTAATTAGAGGATTATCTACACAAATGACTTTATCACTCGGTAAAGTACCCAGCACTTCAGAGCCTTCAAACGTGATATACAAGCCAGATATCCTGCTGAACGAACGACATTACTCTCCATGTTTTCCTTAAACGACGCCCACTTTTCAATGTTCGTCTTGGCTTCGTCAAAATTCACAATTCTTCTCAAAATACTCGACTGAAATGTATAATTGATTTTTTCATTTGAAGCGTGAACGTGTAAGATCGTGTGACTATAACTCTTTTGTTGTAAGTTTAACATTTTTTGATAATTTGTTGTACAGAAGTTTTGTAAATAAATTAAAACGACTGGAATTAAATGAAGTTATATTTTGTTTGTAAACAAGTCTAGAAATAATACTATCTTATATTATTTTATAATTTTTTGATGATGTTTAGACGACTGTTTTAGCCGATTATAAGTTATTTGCGGATTTTTATGCAAAATAAAAATGAGTATTCTACTCATAGTATTCTACTCACTACTATTCTACTACAAAGAGTAGAAGTTAAATTAAATTTTTTTGAATAATTCTAACAAATTGGGAATTATGTAAGGCTCTTCTTAAGCATAAATTAACTCTTCCAACATCCTCATAGTTTTCTATTTCACCTATTCATTTTTGTCGCAAATGAGTCGCTAGATTAAGACTTGTCTCTCACTCTAGCCGTCACGTGACTAATCCGAAACTAGCAGAGAGGGGGTAACTTTTACCCTCGATTCGTGTTAATTCCCCTGGCCACAACATCCGGCAGAGTCGCGTATACGCAACATCGAGAGCAGGGGGTTCGAAAATTCATTAATTTCGCATTTCTGTTCATCGGAAACTCGCCTATTCGCGAATTCGTCCTCGCTCCGCGGACTTTCGTGTCCCGGGGCAATGAGAAAACGGATCAAACGAACCCCGGGGAAACATCCCACGGCTGTAACCTCCGCTTAATTCCCCTAATTGATCGAATTAGTCAAAAACTGATCGGTACGCCCGCGAAACTGATCGTTTCGCAACGAAGCGTAATTGCTTAACGATTCGACTCGGCGGAAAACAAGGCGGCCGAGAAAATAGAATCAAAAAGAAGATGCTCTCCTTAAAAGCGACTACAACAGTTCCAGGATTTTTATTTTTACACGAAATTTCAAAGTAATAATTTCATCTGCTTTCTTATTTAAGAAGGCTGCAGATCGAAGTCTACGAAGAAGATACAGAAATCGGTCGCTCAAACTGCATTTTCAAGTAAAACGACTTGAAAAGATTTGTTCAACACGACGAAAGTGTAACAGAAACGTGCCCACAATTTCGAGATGATGATTCCAAGATGATAAAGTCTACAGATGATAAAAATCCGCGAAGACGGTGGCCTTAACGGTCGAGGAAGAAAATCGAAAAGGGAAAAAAGAGAGCCGGCCTGGGTCCTTAGATATCTGGTCGCGGAGCACATTAGCTAACCGAATACGTATACATTTCTTACGCAAACTAGCGAAAGTAGGCGGGTGCGAGAGCCGCTCGGCAACGGGTAGAGAGACCGAGAGAGCCAGTCGGTCGCACAGCCGCACGAGGATCGTGGATATCTACGTGAGAGCGCTCGCTCATGCTCAGGTGTGCACCGATCTCTCTCAAGCGTGCACAGTGCTCTCTCTCTTATGTGCACGGTCTCAGGCGTGTGTGTGTGTGTGTGTGTGTCCGACTGTGCGTGTCGGTGTGCGTTTCGGAGCCGGTCGGGTTGGGAAAAGAGTTGCGAAAGCCTGCCGAAAGCGCCTCCTTCGCGCCGAAAGCGAGAGCGGAGAAGCCTGGGCCCCGGGAGTCACGAAACGGCCTGCCGGAGACATATCTGGGCCCCGTACGATCGCGCCAGGCCTTAATTAACACGTGCTTGGCTACGTGAGTTATTTATATCGCCCGCGATCGAAAGGAAGTGTATAATTGCTACGTGGTCCCGCCGAGGAACGTTTTCGTTTCGTTGATCAATAGACTTCGTTGAATATCATTTTGTCTTCCCCTCCATTTTTTTTCTCGCATTTTGGTTAATTACGTTTGTTATTGACACCGGACGGCTGATCGAAACCCATCAACGGGCCCGATCCTTTTCAGTCCTCGGTTATATCTGCTGAATTCGGCGCTGTGCGCTTCCAGTCATGTTTTTGTTGTCAGTATTCTTTACCCTTAATTGGTAGCGCCGTTTTCCATTTCTTACCACGCTTATATTAGCTTGCCGAGTTGTTGTTGTTGTTGTTGTATGCGTCAAATCTTGCGATCGAATTTAAAGCCACTTCCCGATGAGCTAGAGACTTGACACTTTAAACATAGCTCAGAACTGGATGACAATGCAATATTAAAAAACAAATTAAAAAAAAACTGTGCGTTCAGGAAAAAAAAAGATTTTAATATTAACCGTCACATCTCGTTCCACGACACTCGATACATAGTACGTCATCGCGTTCAGCGATCCCCACTCCGCGCGCCAGCGCTCCCTACTCCATTACATGTTCCCATTCCGACCCCTCCCCACTACACTGGCCCACTTCGCAACGAAGCAGCTCAGTGTGGTTGTCGTGTTCCGTTCATTCAGTTCCATTTCGGACAATTTCAGACTCCATCAAGAGACGTCGTCTCTCGGAGTAATCCCCTCATTCTATCTCGCGTATTTCCATATCTTGCGTTTCTATATCTTACTATTTCATACCAATATTACTATATCTTACGTTCCACTTAAAAGACTAAAAAGTAGAAATTAAAAAAAATATATAAAAAATTTTTTTAAAAACCACGCTTATATTAAAATGCACTAAAAAGGAGAAAATAATTTTTTGAGACATTAGTGACTATAAATAAAAGCGTGGAACGTCCACGAAGATTGTGTCAATATAGTTTAGCGCTCCACGCTTTTATTTATAGTCAGCAATGTCTAAAAAAATGATTTTCTCCTTTTTAGTGCACTTTAATATAAACGTGGTTTTCTAAAAGTTTTTTTATATCTTTTTTAATTTACTCGCTTAAGTAGCGGTGTCGCCATAGCTTCTTTGGACTAGAAGACCCAAGCTACTATAAATACGGCATATCCAATGAAGCCATTAGAATTTTGCATGTTATAAAATGCTTTTTGAAGCCTTAGAGATCCCAATATACCAGTTAACATCAAACCTACCGAGCACTAAAAGCGATTAAAATGTTTTAGCTTACAAAAATGACAAGGCTCTATTTATTTAGATTTTCTGCAATTTTTATCACAATATGTGTTTCGATAAAGATATTTGTCGAATCAATTTACATATAAGCAACTTGATAATTTCAATCATTGTAAGATGAAAAATATAAAACCGGTCATTTGACCGGCTGTGGTAGGTTTAGTGTTAAGGGTTAATTGCACATTTTCTGTGAAACTAAATTGAAAGATGCAGGTAGTATATCTATAATTGAAATATGATATGAGAAATGGTTTAATACTTAAAAATGTAACCTTGTTTCTCTTTTCAAAAAAATACCCCTTGTTTCAGGAAGATTGAGAGCCAAAGAAAATTAATTTCTCTTCAAATTGATTTCCATTTCTACTAAAATTAATTAAAGTAGGGACGTGAGTTACTCCCTGTTTATGGTCCTAATGTTTGGGGTTGGATTATGAAGAAGAACCGGTCGCGAATCTTGCTTCGTTGGCCAAGTTAGGTCCCCGAAAGAGAAAAAGAGACAATAATCCTAATGAACAAGTGGTTGAGGATGACTCATGCGTTTCATTCCTCGTCTCTGTCTTTCGCTGTGGGCAAGGCTGAATCAAGACCTCACTATGTACTATCAATTAGTCGGTGATACGGGCGCGCCGTGGCAACTGCAAGAGAACACTGCACCTCGATGCAACATCGAATTCTTATCAGACTTCGCGGAACATCTGGAGAAAGTGTCAACGGATAAACATCTCCATCGAATTCGGCATATAACAGGAAACGCTATTTTCTCATAAATTTATAAAATGTTCCTTTCGAAGCGAGATATGCCACGTTTAATTCTGTTTGAACTTGCCGGCGAGTTTCGCTGACACACGCGTCCCAGTATCGCGTTCAATAAATAAAAGCTAAAGTACTAAAGACCGTCAGCAAATAACGTCGGGGATCTTACGCACGGCCTTGTTGTCTATTCTGTAAACACTATGTAATAACATTCCATGAATCATTACAATCCGTTCTGTGTTTGCATTCACACGCAAGGTGGTCATTTTCAGCAATGATGTTTGTTATTACTGCAACCGGCGATCCTACGAAAATTATGGCTTTTTACCTTGTTCGGTGCACAGTGTATTACACCACCACTCCTGCAGAATTCTATTTTTATCTTCTATTCTGTATATAAATTTATTCCATTTTTAATTCCAATCGTATTCCACTCTGCATCGAATAAATGTTAAATATTTACAAGTGATTAAAATTCATTCAAATTGGGGCCTGATCTTTATTAATACTTGAGGGGCTTGAACTATCGAGGTCAATGCGCCTCCACCCAAATTTATGCTAATAATAATAAAGTGGATTTATACATTTTGCAGGTCCACTTAAGGATTAACAGCTTCTATAGTGAATAATAAAGAACTTCTCCTCCTTCAAGGAAGAATGTAATAAAATGTAGATCCGAGATCACGATTTAGGCGATTCACGTAAATCGCAGCGGTTCAAGACTAAAAATTGGCGATCTACTGCACACATGCTTCCCTGCAGCTACCGCCGACGCCGAAACGACAACCATACTCCTGCAATGCCGAAGGAAGCAAATAAAACAAAGAAATTCAGGGTGCAGGAGGTCGGAGCATTAAATGGAATTAAATTCAGTCCCCCGGTTTCTCGAAAGCCACGTATCACGGGGAATAAAAGGCACGTACCACAGTCGCAGGAACACAGAGGCGAACGTGTCCGGATAGAACCGAGGCAATAAAATTTTTAGAGGTGCTTCGGTATCTCCGATTTACGAGCAACGATGTTGCAAGACACGTCTGGCAGGAAATATACGGTGAAAATTAGTCGGGAAGGAGCGGTCCTTAATTCGACCTCGTTAAGCACGGGAGACGTTAAGGAGGGATTCTGCTGTAACGAGTTGAAAAAATCAATTTTGTTTCGGATCATCCAAAAATACAGAAAAATATGCTCTTAAAGTATCTCGATCTTTCGCCGCGTCTGTTCAATGTACGAATACATTTTTTTTCTTCGAATTTTAATGAGACTCAATATTTAAAAGTGCAGCCATTTATCGTACGTTTACTGCTACGTAAGAATGCACATATACAATTTTTTAAAACCGTTTTTTGGCGACGTTATACGTGAGAAACGGCTCCGGGAGCTTAGCGCCAAAATTTCGAGAAAAGTAAAAAGGTCGTAAAATCGACTTTACAGAAGAAATGCTGTCTGGTGCTTTAAGGATGAAGCTACTCGAAAAAGTTGGTTCCCATACGGTCGATAGTTTTCTCCGAAAAAATTCATAAGCGTCTTTTATGGCTGTTGCACAAGAGTCCCGCTTGATTCGGCCTCGTTAAGCGCATGGGACATTAAAGAAGAAGGGACGCTGGTTTTTATAGTTCTATCGTGTGCTTTTTCCTTTTCGGCCCGGTGTGCAGCCGGTTTCGCGAAACGCGAAGAAAGTGCTGTCGGCATTGAAATCGCCGGGTGGAAGGTACACAACGAAGAGAGAGAGAGAGATAGAGAGAGGAGAGAACGACGAGGGAGGATGCGCCGCGTGGTTTAGATCGTGGACCATGACCAAGTGATAGTGACTTCGAGAATCAGCTGACGCGTCGACGAGGTTACGCCGCATTTAAATGTGTTCCATTTTATGACGGTGCCGCGGAAACTGCCGACTCCCTCTGCAGTCGCTTCACGTAGCCGGGCCGATTCGCTTGCATAAATCATTAGAAAGCCGTTCGAACCGGCCGCCGATGTGTTGCGCTCATTTTGTAATATATATATATACATGCACACAATACACACAAGCCGTTTGTTACTTTTGTAAATGTACGCAGAGGAGGATTGCGCAAACCGAGCATGAGAAACGGCACCGGCGACAAAAACTCGGCGACGTTTTTACGAGATTCTAACTTACTCCCTCAATCCAGCTTCCACTTCTTGCGCAACGGACACCGAAAAAACGGTACGGCTGGCTCTTTGCAGTTGTTGGATTTTATTCAACTTTTTCAGGAACGGTCTAACGAGGGATTAATTCAATGCGATTCGCAGTTTTCTCACTGCATTGTAGTGGGTCAACGTGACGATCGAAAAAATTATTATTTCTTACTTTTCTTTCGTCCAATGCTATGTTTATTATAACAGAAATTGGATCATATCTATCGGAGCGTGTATTAAGGGATGAATAGCTCTAGATCATTTTTATTCACGCATTATTGCATTTATAACAGAGAAGTCACCTTAAATAAGACGTTCTTATACAAATAGCTACCCAATAAGTTCAGAATCTCTTACAATAGTAAATTCTCAGCGTCCTCATAACTTAAGGCGAGGGTCATCGTTGAACGATGACCAAACCGTTGTTCTTCCGTCGAAGACTCCACCTGACAACAGTCGCGCAGTCTCAATAGCGGTTCAGATTCAGTCACAATACCGTTTCATCATCAGCTCAGAAAAGTGCTGACGATAACAGTCAAGTGAAATCTGTGTAACCCCGCCGAATGATCTGATTAAAGATGACGGTGCAATTTAGCCGACTCGCACACCCTTAACGATCCCACCTTTTATTTCATAACAGTCCGACGAGAGAAATCTCGAAGTCATACCAAATGAACAGAGTATCGACGAAGCCTGTCGACTAGCATTCTTAATTTCGTTTGACTGGCACAGGATCGCTTTCATCCGGCTGTTTTCATTGCAAACGAAGGCATTCAAGAGATCGTTGTTCTTCGACGCTCGAATTGCATCTATAGCAAGCTGCATTATGGCTAACGATCGACATCTTAGTGTAGCGGAGGGACTTTCGATTTCGACAGAGAGCTTCGGTCATTTTCGGACTTGCATTTTAACCCTTCGAAGGCGGCGATTGTTGTTCCAAACCAGAGTACATTAAGTACGACACATTAGATGAACCAGACTCTGCTAAGTAATTGTTGTTTTAAACAATAAAGAAGCTAAAAGATGAAATCGAATAAAGAACCAAATCTTCGTTCTCCCAAGTTGACCTTGAAATTGCTACCAAGGGCTGGTTGACTCAAGGGTCAAGCCTAGTAGTGCACCGAGTAGATTGTTGTTTTCTTTAATTCGATTTCCCTAGAAAGCGAGCAACTTTTCATAGTCTCATGTAACAAAGGAGCTAAAAGATGCCGTCAGGCCTGACTCATTTGCAATAGCAGTGGAAGAAGCGAGGATGCGCGGTGCTCGCCGAGCCATTTGTTCCGAAGATCCAGTATCACGAAAGGGGACATGCACGATTCAAGGTTCAGGTAACAAATTACCGAAAAGAGATTACGCTGTAGAGCCGGGCGCCCTTCGTGTTGTGCCGCGGCGAAGCGACGCGGCGGGTACTCGTTCGCCGAGTCACCGGCGACCTTTGTTGTCAACGATGTACCCTGTTTTGCATGCGCCGCGTTCGAATACACCGATCCACATATGTCCCCCGAAAGATAAAAAGGCGTCGCGTCCTCGGCGGATCCGCGTGAAACGCGCGGACGACGCCTGCGCCGGGCTGCCGGGAGAGGTGCGAGAAGGCGCTGCTGCGTCCACGTACGCCGACCGAGGGAGTAGGACGAACTCTCGTCGGGGGGGAAACACTAGAGGGGGAGGGAAGAGGAAGAAGGGTAGAGGGAGGGGGGCACGGCGGGGGAGGGTGAGCCCCGGTGGGAGGCAAGGATTCGTGTCATTGTCAGTGGGTAATCAGGTCAGTGGGCCAGTGGGACGACCACTTTCAATTTCAGTCCTTCTAGCTGTGCAACTCGGCGTGCCGCGTCGCGTCGAGCCGCGTCGAGTCGCGTCGAGTCGCATCGAGTCGCGTTATCTCGCGTTCTCGCTTCTCTACGTCTCCCTCTCGCTATCCGCGGCCTCGATGCGTTTGTCTTTTTTCCCCGGTCGTGAGCCGGCGAGCTTCTATCGCGCCACCGCGACGAGAGACACTTGCAAGCGGCCCAAACTTGGGCAGAACTTCGAATAAGCCCTAGAGATGAGAGCGATACTCGAAAACTCGGGTACGGCCCGGTCCGCTCCCGGGAAAGATACCTTTGCTCGTCGAAATTAGTCGGGTTTAGAGCTGCGAATACCTGCATGAACACCAAAAATGTCGGGTACCGAACCGGGTTCTCAAAAGTATCTGGATGGAAGTGTACCCTTGTGAGCAGAAGTCAAAATAAGAATACTTCTCGCTATAGAAATGTCGGGTTTGACGATATGCATGATGGATGCGTGATTCCAAGGGGAAACGGTACGTCATGCACAGACGCGTCAGCCGATTCCTATCCAGCACCACTTGTGCATCTTCTAACACTCCGACTCGATTTTTTCGAAGAATAAACCTCAGATGAAAACATCCAAACTTTTTATTTATTTTTGCATAAAAAATTGTGCCCTTGAGATAAAATGTACTGCTCCTTTAACCTTTCAGGGACGATGTCTGTGGTCAGCACGAACCTAACGAATCTTGTAACAGTTATTATACCAGGCTATTATCTCCTACTTCGTAAAATTTGAATCTAATAATAATCGATTCTAATAATAATACAGGTTATGGTAACAACTGCGATAGAACGTCGATCATACAGAAAGTCACCAAGAATCGGACGTCGTCCCTGAAGGGTTAGCATCGAGCAAAAATAAATGCTTAAAAATAAATCATTTAAACAGAAATAATAATCGACCTCTTTTCGATGTATCCTTCAATTTTTCTCACGATGTTCTGCAGACAGACCGTCGGGTACGGTCAGTCACAGTGACATAGATCTTAAATCGAAAATGCGAATCTATAAATACTTATTTGGAATAGCAAACGAGACATGTCTGACTTTCATAGGCTGATTAGGACCACTGCGTAGCCGCGAGTTGGAACGCGCTACATTGTGTTTCTAAGCAGCTTCGTCTCGCAGTAGGTGGCAACAAAGTTTCAGAAATTCTGACACTTTTAAGAACCGACCCGTCGCGAGCATCGAAGTGAGTAGTGTGTACCCGGGATTTCAGGTTCCCGCACACCCCTATCAATTAATCGTCGGGACCGTAACCGCAACCGCTAATATGCTGGTACTGGATACGATCGATATCTGATCGATACCTGATCGATACTTACGGGAGTGTAAACATAAATTATATACGTAAGACTTTGCTACAACAAAATGCTACCACGAACAGTTTTTTTTGTCTTCTACATCAGTTTTTAGGATCTTCATGATTGTCCATGGCAGAGCTGAGGAAAATAGTATTTTAAATAGTAAATAATAAATAATCCTATTTATTTTAAAGTATGTGTACAACTTTGAAAATAGAATATTTTATTGGTGCAGTACATTTTTGAAAATAAAATAATTTATGTGAGAGTAATTTTTGAAAATAGTATTTTATTTGAAGAATATATTGGAAATATTTGTATTTTGTCTTTATTTTTAATTTTAATTTTAAATATTATTGATGAAATTATTGATGTATTATAACAATGCGAAAAGTAAAATTTTTCATTTTGTATTTCAGATTGTTAACATAGAAATATCTTATTTTCTGGATCAAATTGTTGAAATAAAAATATTTTATTTTGAGGTTCAGATTGTTAAAATAGAAATATTTTATTTTCGAAATTGTATATCTTAATTAAAATACTATTTTCTTTAGGCAAAATAAAATCTAAAATATTAAATAGTATTTGAAATATTTGTTTCGCCAAATAATGCCCACCTCTGGTCCATGGAGAGACCAAATTGACCAAATTCACTGATAACATGAATCCGATAATATGTCGAAATGTAGGACAACATTGAATTCAATTTTAAATAAGTAGGCTCAACGGGATAAAAAAATCGTTTTTCTATTCTGGACAACTATGAAGGCCAATCTTATAGCAGCCATGGACAGTCGCGGTAACCTCGGCTGCAATCGCAGTTTCCGCATAAAGGAGAATTGTCTCTAATGGTTGACAAATGCGGCGACACAGGGAAAAGTGGATGAATTCGTTATTTTTAGAAGAAATACCTAAACGACATCTTCGTTTTCGAAAGTACTCTCCACGAGAGGGTGATAGGGCGAGAGAATGGATGGAATTTAATGTGGTATTCCTTATTTTTTAAAAAATCCCCCAAAGTGGTCACTGCTAAAATGCTTCCCACTTTGGGAAACTCCTCTGTTCCATGAAAGTGTTGTGGAAAATAACTGGATCAACTTGTACAGGGGGTTCATTATTTTTAGAAAACCCCCAAAAATCGCCACTGTCGGCTGGCCCCCACTTCGGGAGGATCCTTCTGTCTTAAGAGAGGAGAGGGGGCAGCAACTGAATAGACCTGTACGTGGGGCTCATTATTTTTGGAAAAATGGTCCCTTTTCGAGTGTCAAAGTGTCTCCCACTTCAGGCGTCCCCCACTCTCTCGCGCGAGTGATAGGGAGAGTGACTGGACGTACTTGTATGCGGGAGAAAGGGGGGAGAGATGATGCACGCGCGATCACGCTCGTTCGTTCGTCGTTCGGCTCTCGCTTGCTCTCGCGCTCGCGCGCGAGCGATAGCAGAAAGTAGGACGCGTATTAAAAACCACAGACCGTGTCCCGTGGCGTCACTTCTCGTGCCTCGCCGCGGCGCGCCGGTATTACCCAATCGAATTCATCATAACTGGCACGAGAAACGAGCGAGCGAGCGAGCAAGCGAGCAAGCGAGCGAACGAAAGCGAGCGAACGCAAAGACCGACGAAAGAACGAAGGGATGGCTTGTCGAATTGGACGGGGCCACGGAGGGGGCAGAATTATGCGGCATAAAAGAGAGAGGCATTTTCGGCGATAGATCGCCGATCAGCGCCGTGCTGCGGTGATCGACGGAAACATCGTCACCTAGATCCTTGCGATCTATGATAAAGACTTTCGATTTCGGTGGTTCGAGTTCCGGACGCGGCGGTCTATGTCTTCTCTTGTGCAGCATGATTCACCGGCGCTGCCATAATCTTTTTATTACGTTTCATATCTTAATATGTCTATGTTGAGAATTTAGGAGTTCCTTCGATTGAAAATTGGTTAATTTGATCACGCGAAAATTGACGATTCGTTTATTTGGACATTTTTATTTTGCAATTTTTTCGGTTGTTATTTGGCTTTGTTGAGAATAGTTTTGTGGAAGCACTAACTTGCTTTACGATGCGGCTGTAAATGCTGTCATACACAGTGTTGCAACATGCTACCATTAACCATAGACCTTATCAGGTTGCGGAACTTTATGGAAATTTGTACTTCTCCGAATGACTTTAGAAAACTCGGAGCTGAAGAGAAATTGATTTATTCAGTTGAGAATGTTAAAAAATGTCGGGAGATTGATTCACTGCTTCCTAAAATTCACTAGTTTAAGTTAAATGGACGAGTTTATTTAATCAATTCTGACAACGATTACTTCATCATCGTGTTTCGCCTTCTCGGTTATCCTTCCCAAGGACAGTAGCCTACACGTGTACAATAAATTTATAAATAATTTTGTAAATGGACATGAACACTATTATGAACACTTCCATTTAACAATATATTTAAGGATTAGGAATTGAGAGCTAAATCGATTGTTTTAAAAGATTTGTCCTTGGGAAGGATCAGAATTCGGCACAGGGAAGTACTACCCCGGAAGAAATACCACCCGGCCACTATATTTAGCGGCTTATCGGAATGAGAGTAACGTTGGGGAAGGTGCAAGCCGCGGCACCGCCCCTCGAATCAATGATCCTTAATTATGTTTGAAAATTAAGCTGACGTTAAAGCGTCGGACACCGAGCGAATTAATTTTCCTAAGGAATTGGGTCGCGGCCTTGAAACCCGCCTCGTAAAAGCTCGAAGAATGTCCGTTAACTATATTCGGTCGATCGATCCTTCTTTAACGATCAGATAGGCTCCTAGCGATACCGCGAACCATTTCTACAGGGTGGTTTATTAGTACCAAGAAACCACGAAACAACACGAACAAAATTAAGTAGTCGAAAATTGAAACGAAAATTGCAACTGCAAAAACCCGAAGTAATCGAAATAGAACAATCCCAAGGATGATAACTATTCTGTCATCGGTGAACTAACAAAACTGTTTACAGAAACGATAAAACGTCCGGAGCAAGCGTCTCTAAGAATTCTTGACCTTTTCTTGAGATCCAACGTAAATATTATTTAAACGAGTCAATAGAAATAGCGAAACTGGACTAGTCTTGGAAATCTGGGTCACGATTGACCCTGCGACGTGGAATTAAGCTCAAGAACGTCTTGGAAAAACATTCCCATTGAACTGCGGATCTCCGCACAATTATTGCAAATGTCACCGTACGAAGTGCAATAAAATAAAAATCTTGACAAAGTCAACTCGATATCCGTCGAGGCGGGAACATTCGCCAGTGAACGTCTGCGGGATTCTCGTTTCCATCAATCGGAGCCCAAAAACAGACATTTGCATAAAGACCCACTCATTAGGCTCCGGAGAATGGGCAACGTGTGCGTGGCTAATGAACGACTGGAACTGTCTGTCGAATCGATTGCCATGTTCAAGGAACCTATTAGGGGAAATAAGATGCTTCAATGGCGTGCCGCGGGCTCGTAAAATGAAAAATTATGCTGCCGGATCCGTCACCGAACAGAATCGGGACCAGTCCGAGGACTGCTGCCCGCTGCCAGCCGGTTCAACGCGCATGGTTGAACAAATCGAACGTTTCCGCGATGCTAAACATTTTAACACCCTCGAGTATGCCGCGCATGCGTCCCGCGGGGGCGGGTTGCGATTCTTATGTGCGATCCTTTCGGCAAGCTTTCAGATGTTGCGTCGTTGCGAGGGCGCCACAAGTTAGGAGACGCAATTTGGCGATACGGGAGATACGCGCCAGTCATCCAATTAAAACGCTGCTAATTCTTTGCCTATTTAGCTTAACCATCCGTTGGCAACACGGGTCGTTCATGTCGGCAACGAAATTTCACTCAGCAATATTTATTGTTTCCCGTTAACGCTTTAACATTTAACGGGCCAACGATTATATATTAAAATAGGACTTCAAAACGTATTTCAGAATTTTTTCGATTTTTTGAAAGTCTAGAAAATTGATTGTTATTTCTGTATTAAAAACGCAAGAACAGCAAATTTTGAGTAACGTCATTATTCCAGCGAACGAGCCACACGTGGACTACTTTTCGTAGCCGGATGCAGTTACCGTTCTTGGAACGGAGGAAGAAAAAGAAAAGGAGACGAGGAGAGGGAAAGAATAGAGGAAACAAGACAGGAAAAAGAAAAAGAGAGAGAGAGGGAGACGTTTAAACGCGTTTCGTTTGCATTTGCAAATACAATGCAATTACGCAACCGCGCCGCATGCAATTATATGTGTTCCCAATAAATCAGTAATGACGAAACAATGATTACTAACCCCCCGGGAATTTAAGACGGGATAATACAGTATATTTTTACCAGCGGTCACTTTAACATAAATTATACTTTTAAACTAAACCCATTCATCGATCACGAAAATTGTAAATCTCCCTCTATCTCTCTCTCTCTCTCTCTCTCTCTCTCTCTCTCTCTCTCTCTCTCTCTCTCTTTGTTGGTAAACATAATCGCTTCGGCGACACCATGTTTGGGGAGCTGAGAAATATTGTATTCTCCCCGAATGTTTACTCGATTAAGAAGACACGAAATGATATTGTTGTTTGCGTAAAATTGATATTTTATGTTTTCGTAGCTTTAGGTGAATCTTGTATGGAACAGGTTCTTTATCAGTCAAAAAGAAAAAAAGAATTTGGTACGATTTGATTGAAACTCCAAAATTGCATTTCTTTGTGCTGTGCTTTTATCTTGCATTGTGGAATAAAAGATATTAAAAAGCTGGCAAGACATCGATTTTAAAGCACGTGTGTTTAAAAATATTTGTAGAAGGATTTATGTAATTCAAGGAATTGTAGCCCCTACAACTTTGACTTCAAAAAATTATATTGTATAGTCTAGGTAGTAGAAGAGATGTACGCAAAACCTCAATATAAAATAGTCGTCCGACTACTTTAAACAAATTTCGAAAGAAGAAGACCCCCTTAACCTTTTTCAATCCAATTTCACGCACACCTAATTTCTCACCAGTACCAATATTTAAAAATTGCCAGGGGAGAGAATACCCAGGAAAATGGTCGGGTTCGCGGCAGCGCAGCCGAAAATGGCGATCGCGGTGTCGCATCGTCGCGTCATTAGGCTTGAAACAGGGGGTGAAAGGCGCCGTGAACGCAGGGGGATGAACGTTCTAACTGATAAATTGACCAACGTATCTACACCGGTGCCGCAGCCTGCTGGGAACGTTGAATAATAATTATTGTTGTTGGCTGGGCTTGGTGTTATTGAGTTATTCCAATGCGAGTTTATCAAAGTGGGTCAAGCGATTCAATAGCGACCGCCGTCGAGGAGAAACGACCCATCGTCTTAACGTGGCGTGGGAGTGCACGTACAAACGGTCGAGCCACGTACACACGACGTCACCGATTCGGTACATACACACACACACACACACACACACACGTAAACCTCAGAAAAAATAACGAAACCGAAGAAAGGAAATATAACAAACGCCGCCAACCGTAAAAATTGCTGCTACCGAGCGGCCGCGTTTTTTACGGTTACGACGTCGGCCCTTTTATTCCTTCTCGTTGCTTGGAAACATAAAGAAAAAATTATTGTGAATTACACTTCGCTTGCAAGATATTTTTTCCAGCTGTCCACCGAGTTCTGCTGAAATACGAGCTGAACGAGCATTCTGTCTTTTCGTTTTTCAGATGTTAGATTCACGAAGCTAATTTATGTTCGAGTTTCTCGTAAGTTCTTTTCGTTTTTCGGATATCGACTTCGTAATAACGATTTATATATTTGAATATTTTTGGGGAATTTTGGAAAAGAGTATTTGGTATGTTGGACGTGCGTTCTTGTTTGGGGTTTATAAGTTTCGCTTCTGAGAGGATCGAATGAACCAGGTCTTAGATAATGTAGCTTTTGTGTGTGTTTGAGTAATACATATCGAGTTTCGATCCCGCAGACGTTAGACGCGATTATCAGGGAAGATTTCGGATGGAACAAACCGAGCAATTCAGATTATATTTGACGCTTCTTAATCGCAGAAGCCTGTTCCTCGTCGAGTACCCTCTTGTCGGTGTCAAGTTGGCGTGTTCTCGGAATTCATCCCTTTCGAAGGTAACATCGCATGAAATTGCGTCCACAGTGAGTTATTTTTAAACAGTGACTCTTTTCCAAACATTCTATATCATATTAAACACACACCGAACGTGTAGTTAAATAAAACTAGCGGTAAATAATGTGCCGCTCGTACTTACTGTACAGAATGAAATTACAATACGAAAGAATTAATTAAATACAGAAGAATTTAAGGCTATTGCATTATTTTGACACATTAAAATTATTAAGTGAAGAAATAAATTTTTACGTATTTCTAGCAATTAACGCGGAAAATTTTTGTTTTGCACAGAGGTATGCAATGTAATTATCACAGATTGGACAGATCGAACGACGTTAGATGGAACCCGTGTAGCTCGTCAGTGAAAAAAAACCGCATTAATTCATTGGTGCCATAAAATCGAAAAGCACTCCGGCTCCAAAGTTCCACCGTTCGGTTACGTAACCGTTAATCTCCACTATTTGCATTCGATACACAGAGGAAGATAGCGTTGTCTCGAGCAGCGACCGAAGACTCGTCAGAAGTGCCGAATAAACCGGGCGTGATATCGAATTACATACATAGAATCTCAAAGGAAACAAATGTTGATTCGGAGATTCGAACGCATCACTCGCGAATTAAATTATTTCAACAGCTCCGCCGCGCCGGGATTCGTGCGCCGCGCCGTCAGGTTCTGCACGTTCCCTCTTTAACACCGTGTACCACGAACCCGTTAATTATCATAAATCTGACTGTAACCACGATGCAGAAGAGAACGGTGAGAGCAGCCCGGCCTGCTGCACGAAGATGAATTTTCAACGATTCCTGGCCAAACACGAGAACACGATCCCTGTTCAAAATCCGTTGCAATTAACATGCCACATGCTTGCTGATAATAATTGAATTACTGAACACCCGCGAAATGGCAACGGCTGAAATTTTCCTTTTGCTATCTTCAGCTTCGCGTCTCTTTGGAAACTGTTCCCCGCCGGTTTAACTTTCAACGTTTCGTGCGATGGTTCATCTTTTTCGTTGGTAAAACCATAAAAACACTAAGAGAATAGACGACGTTCTACCGTTAGTAGAAAATACAGCGTACAGACTTTCTTCGATTCTCTTTTTAATTTATTTATTTAATGTTGATTCAACATCAAAGGTCATTAGCAACACAGTACATTTTCTTACAGTATTTTGTACATATTTATAGTATGCCTGATTGTATAGCGGGCAAGACCGGCGATATACTCCTCACAACCTAACAGAATGGGTAAGGATCCAGGCATTTTTCCTTTCATTCTCACATTTTTTGCATTCTATTATTAGATGATTTATGTTAACTGGTACTTTACATGTATCGCAGATCGTGTTTTCTTTTTCATTTGACAAAAATGGGTGGGTTATTTCTGAGTGCCCAATTCTGATTCTAGAAAGTGAAGATTGAATTTGACGATCTACTGGACTTGGAAACTTTTCGATTCTCTGGTGAAAAGGAAAACTGCAATTTTCGTTACAGAACGTATTTCTGTAATGAAAAGAGTATTTCTCAAATTTTCGATATAAACCCACATAAAAAGTTGTAAATAGTCCAATTATGGTTGAATATTGAAAAGTTATTGTCCTGTGAGAATTTATTACCAAATTACTTGAACCACTCCCATCGCTAATAGCCAGATTTGCTGGCAAGCACGCGCGGCTTTGTCGCCGGATTTTTCGTAGGTACATAGTCCGGAAGTAATCATCCGCTTTCCATTAGTGCCGGCAACAGGTAGAACGCTTGCGCGCGTGCGACCAGCCATAAATTCCCGTAGGAAAGCGCGCGACGGACGCCTCTCGTTCCTGGTGAGAGTTGGGACAACAGTGTCAACGGTTGCACAATACGAACAAACGAAACGGAGAGGCTTAATGGCAGCTACCCTCGGCCGAACGACGGATAAACAAGGTGCACGGTTTAAATGAGTTGTCACGGGCGAGGCGAACCTTTGACGAGGAGAACACTATGAAGAGAAAGAGAGACCTCAGGAAGAGTGGCTAAGAGCAGAGGGTCGCGTGGCCATTGTTGGACAAACTTCTCCGCCGGAGTCGCCGGCCGATGGAGAAAAAGGAAAGCGAATCTCCTGGAAACGATTTCTGACGCTTTATGTCTTTCGCGGGACCACGCTTTGGTCGAAATAATTGGAGGATTGTTCGCGGGAATCGCTTGCATCATCCTCGCGCACTTAACAGCCGCTGACCATCCGCCATAACTCAACGAACTTCAAAGGTTCTGCGATTTTTGCAGTCGTGTCTCAACAATTTTATTTCATCAAATAAAATCGTTGAAATCAACGTTGATGTGAGAAGAAATATGACACCAAGACGCAACTTTTCGTCTTTATTGGAAGAACAGTTACAGGTGAAGATAGTTCGAGCATCCCAACTGTAAACGACGAAAAAATCAGAAGAAACTCTGCCATCTTCTAACGAATTAAGCAGATGCTTTTTAACGAATAGACCGCTTTCCAAAGATTTACGATCCATATTTTGTCGAGCGTGCGCAATTGAGATGAGATACCTTTTCGGGGACAGTAGTTTCCGGAGGGAAACGAATTGAAGCGGCGGAACAACGCTTTCGTGAAAGTCAATATTTACAGAGTTGCCTAACATCCAATTGTGTACCTTGCCGTGGGGTACGAGCCCGAAGAGCTCTCGCTCCCGGGCACCTGTGCGTCGGGTCTCTCGGGGAAGGGCCCGTGTCGAGCCCCCGGCCGAGCGGATAATCGTGATTTACCGTGCGCAAACTGCTCGCCGATCCCCTGTCGGCAACAAGTGCATTTCAGCGCAGCAGGTAGATGTTGACGAGTCGCCCATTGTCGAAGAGGGGTGCGCGACATCCCCGAAGGGAGACGAAGTTGCTCTGTCGTCCACTCGACACGATGGACCGAGACTCGAATTCGTGCCGGGCACGCGCCAGCACGCTTACGAGAGTGACGCGGAAAGCTTGTAACTCAGGAAGCCGCCCCTTTCACAGACTCCCCGGTTAAGAAGTAAAAGTCCCGGCCTAGCTTTTACCCGACTAATATTTTACCCTCCCGGACGAGGGTGAATTGCGCTGGACGGTAAACGTCGCAATATTTCCCGGGCCGAGGCCAGTCCCGGCTCTAGCCCGGTGAAATACTGGCATTATAAACTGCGAGAAATTATGCCGGAGTGTACTCCGACACGATGAACGTGACGACCATTCTGACGCGGGGGATGATCATCCTCCATCTTGCGAACTGGAAGAACCAGCCGCCGCTTGCATTCCAACGCCGTGTTTTTGAATTATTCCGCCAGTGTGCCCGACGCTATTTTCTACCTTCGTGACCCACTGCCAAGCTAATATACATAAATAAATGAATTATAATAATGAATATCTTTCTTTTAGAAATATTTAGAGTTGCATCAACCTAAGAATTCTATTTAGCACAGACTACGGACCTGCACCTGCGGTCTCAAGAGTGGAAGCGTCTCCGAACAACAATCCACTGAATCGACAACGATAAGAACCTCTTAAAATAATGAAACATTTGTCAAAATAAAGCCTGAAGCAGATGAACACTTCGTCAACTTTCCTGCGGTTGGTGTGTACACAATCTTTCTGAACACGATACAGAGAGATAAAATCGTATCTGAGCCCCAGATTTTCTCAATTACTCCAATGGCTTGAAAGTGCCTAATTAGTTGCCGCTCGGTCTACTGATAAAGTTCGAATTTTCAATTTTTCCTACGGCAACGTGGTGACTAGCACGTTGGCTGCCAAGTTGCCCGTATTTGGCTCACGGAATTATTTCTCCAGACTTAATGTGTGACGATAGCGACAGAATATTTCAACCACGCTGGCTATTGCTGAAAAAAACCCGTGTCACAGATTCGGTGTATTAAAGCTAATTGTAAGATCGGGAAAGTAATTATACTGTTCCATCAAATAAATCGCTCGCCGGTGAACGCTTCAACGCGATGGAACGTCACGCGGAAGTCGCGCGGAATAATCGAGTCCGTGGACGTGTGGAAAAGCTTGTTTATCAAACAGAATTTCGATCTCCTTCCTCTTCCGATTTTCAGGAATGACACAATCAGCTGTAACCCGACGCACGATAGTGCGAAATTAGCCGTGAGCCAGATAACATAGGAAACGGCGCGGAATTATCAGCCGGAAGTATCGTTCCGACTCGTTTGCGGTGATTTGATAGCGTAACTTTTCGAATCGCGGCGTTTTTCGCGGTCGGCCGCGGAACGATCGCGATCGAGGGGAGTATGGGGCATCGATCGTTCCTCTCTTTCTCTTTGTTTGTCTTTCTCTCGGTCTCTTTGTGCAGGATCGCGCGAGTAGGAGCGAGTCGCGTGCTCTCGACTCGGCCTCCTCCCCCGAGTTTATCGAGCCCGATGCGATAATCGGCGCCGTTCGAGAACAGGTTGGCGACGATGGGGAAAAAATAGGTCTATGTTACGGAGACGCGAAACAAGCGTTACATCACCGCGGTTCTCCCGAGACATCGGCCACGGTGAAAGCATCCCGGCCTGCCTCGTGACAAGGCTCTAGAAATGCGTCCTCGTTCCACGCACAAGTCCGCACACGCTCGCAGCCGTGTGTACTTTTACTTTCATCCGGGCGGACGCGAGAGCCGAGCCCGAAGAAAATTTAGAGAACGAATACTTCGAATAACTCCAGCCTGGCCCAAATAAGAGCAAAGCATGTCAGATTTCACGCTCGCAGACTTTTCTCGGATCTACCAACGACTCGAACACATTCATTCGAGAGGGTATTCTGGCTTTCCGCCTTCGAAAAATCCATTGTATCTGCGTTTTCTTTAACTCTTTGCTTTTACTTTGGAACTTGCCACATCATAAAAATCGCCCTTTTAGAAGACACAATAAGGATTTTTTGGACATACACTGTACTTGACAGTATTTGCGAACGAAAAATGATGTTTCAAGCTACTCTTTGAATTATCAGGTACTTTGAAAACTTGCAAAAAGTACAATCACTTCATTTGGAGTTCGAGATAATATTTTTACCCAGCACTGTGCGGCTATCGATGGGGAAACGAAACTCATTTCGAGGCCAGACAATTTCTCCCTGTATAAACAGAACGACGCCGCGTGTTTTAACTTCTTCTTTAAATGGAGAAATTTCGAAAATTGGATAAACCTTCGAGCGTGATGTGGCTCGTTGACGGTAAAATACATGTTGAAAATATATTGTACGCGTCTGAATTGAATGAGACATATTTCTCGATTAATTCTTCTAGTGAGAAATTATGATCGACAAAGAAAAATAAATCGTGGTGCAGGTAGTTAACTGTTCTAAATAGGTCGATAGAGTTAACTATCAGAATACGATTGACTTGTATCATTTTGTAGCGAGTTCTGAACTAAAAGAAATGGTTGGATCGCAAAGGGTTGAAGGGTGCAAGAGACTGGTCACTCGGCCACGAAACCATCGAAGACTCGAAAGCATCGTGTCCCCGTCGCTATTGTAACGCTGGAAAAATCTCAACGGGGGGGGTTTAAAGTGTCTCTGCTATTCTTTCCATTCTTTTGAGCGCGGGTCCGCTTGGTCAGAGCTCAAACGTGTTGCGTACGAATCGCCACGCTCGAACGGATTTAACGCCAGCTGCGAGCGAACGGGCTCGTGGAGGAGTGGCTAATTATCAGCGCGGAGGAGCGAGAGGAAACGAAAAAGTGTATTAACGTCGCTACCTAATCGCGGATCGGAGAAAATGGAGTGTGAACCGCCCTTGAGTCTCGCCGGAGGAGCGCTATCTTGTAACGAGCCCGCGTAATCGCGCAATGCCAAGCCGCAGCTAATTATCCATGGTTAATGCTGGCGAGAGCCATGAATATTCATACTTGACATCTTTATCGCGGGTGGAACGAGATGGGGGTAGGGCCAGAAATTGAAGCTCTCGCACGAGGGTTCCTTTTTGACCCACCTTCCGCCCGAATCGATTGCCACGTCACGGTTAAGGAAATTAAACCGCTCATCTGCTCGTGAGTATCCTTTGAATAATAGATCAGTTGTCTCCGGATGCTCGTACAATCTCCCATTCTTCGCGGCTAATCTCCGCGAATCAATATTAACAAGCCAATAGCATCTACGGGAGCAAACGTTGCTAAGACAACAGTAAAATCCTCGTCTATTGAATAATTAAATTTTTCTTCATTCGCAGATTTTCCCTGCACGTTTAATTAATTTACTAGAAATTGCAGTCCCTCGGTATAGCTAAATGATTGCCTTTACCATTACGTCCAAAACGATCTTTCCAATTTTTAAAATATCAAAAATTGGTACTTGTTTTAGACCCTATAGCCGACAAACAATTTCGTTACAATCGTTCCAGGTAAAAACAGTGTGAGAACTGACAATGTTAGATGGGTAGGAAATATCAATGCAATTATCTGTCAGCTTACGTTACTGTCCACTGTCCGGTCAGTCGGAACTTAATCGTCTCCAACAGTGCACGCATTTTTTCCTTGGTGTTCTTTACAACAACCGACTTTTAAAATCATTATTCCTTCCCGGAAAACATTCAGAGGTGATTACAGGAGGTATGTATTCGCTTTTCAATGTAAAACCTCTTAATTATAATGTATGTACCTTTATTGTAACATGGTTAAAGTGCGTCAACGAAATCAACGTTTTAATTTATGATGCAAGTAGACGAACATGTTCAGTAACATTTTCATCATCAATCAATTTCAATTGTTACTCAACATCCACAATGTTCTCCAATTACAAAGACAATCTGAACGCAATAAATTGAGTGTTATAGTAATGACACCAGGCATCATATGATTGACTGAATTTCCATGTACGTACTGACTAGAATAGAACGTAATAGTCGCTGACGACAGGTCTCGTCACCAGAACTCGTTTGCTCCAAAAATTTTTATTTTGTTTCAACACGTTGCTCCTCTTGTCAGATCCTCTCCTAACTGGCACGGGACCAACAGCAAAGAGAAACAAAACTATTTCTGAAGGAAACGTTACAGGCGCGTCTACCAACTGAATGAAATTATATGCATAATGAATTATCAGAAATATCATCAAACGCAGAACCGTAGACTTTTCGATGTGTAAGCTAATCTATCTCCTTAATTATCTACTATTTTATAATTTTCAAGGCATCATCCACCTATTCCTGGTGAATAATTTTGAGTAATTCATAAATAAAGGCTGCAATAGATTCAATCGTTCACTCTGTCTGAAAATACCAGGTCACTATTGGCCCAGATTAAACTTCTCTCGTATTAAAAATTGTTTCCACTGCCTCAGAACATCATAGATCTGGAGAGATGTATATCGTACCAACAGACAGGAATAATTTCAAGCAACTAGATCGGTAGATCCAGGTCCCAGTGCTCTTCAGCCTCGCAACAAGCGATACAGAACAACCACCGCACCGGGGACGCGCCAAGTCGTTTGCGAAGCAGACAGCTGGTCTCGGGAGGCGAAAGCTACTTGTTTACCGAGTAATTAGATATTCTTGTCCGGCGGAGCACTTTGACACGGATTCGTGTTCCAACGGACCAGGGGATGGAGGAGGTAAGTTACCGGGTCGACGGGTATTTTTTACGAGGTGAAACGTTCGTTCGACCGGACGAACGTTAGGAACGAAACCAAATAAAAAAAACGGCCGGAGACACGATGTAGAAAGAGCTCGTGAAAAGGCAATAACCGGGCATTGTTTTAGAAAAACTCGATTCGTGATCTGTCGATGCATGATAATGCAGAACGGGGAGGGGGGAACGACGCCGGAGGGACGAAGAGGTTAGAGGCATCGACGACGTAAATAAAAGCAACCGTGGCTCGTTTCATCGAATCGCTATTTTGTCCACGAAGGGTCGGTGCAACGCTCATAAAGAAACGCTCGAAGGCTATCTGTTCTAAATCTGAGGCTGCGAGCCCGTTCGCCTCTTCGCTTTGGAATTTGCGCCGAAACGCCTGTTGCGCATACCGCATGGCGCGGCCGCCAAAGCCGCGAATATTTGAATGGCCGCGCCACGCTTCGCAGGCGGTTCCATTCAATCGTCGTCGAACGAATGGGTTTTTCTCTACAACGTAACGCATTTCGTATTCTCAGCCTCCGTGACGACCGACAGCCAATTTGTAAAAAATTCCTACAGAAATAAGCTTATACGTTTATATTTGCCGTTAAAGCCTGCGATCGATAGATCACATTGCCAATAATATTCTTTACATCTTCCTCCTAACCATTGCTGTAATAAATTTCATGATATGTACTCCACCGAATTGTACGTGCGCTATGATCTGCACGCGTACTCGGCATTTCCGTAATCGGTTTTTGAGGTTAGCTTCTACATAAGGTACATACGCTCGTCGACGAAAGACGTCAGCATGAGACGCAGGTTTCATCGACTCCAAGTGCCGCCTGCTAGCAGAGTATCGCCAACGGAAATTCATTGCTGAAAACTTCATCGCGAACACTCGTGGATACAAAGTGCGACGTTAAACGTGTACCGCCGGGAACGTGTCCCATTGTTGCTGGTTGCGCGCGAGCAGAGAAGATGTACGGCTGTCATGGAGACTACGTAGTCGCGGAATCGCTTAAAAACATCGTGCTCACACGTTGCGGCAATGAGGAAGAATAAGAGACCGCGTGTACCTGTAACTTCGGAAGTGGACCGAGTCGAAAGAGCGAGGGAGATCGATGTCGGAGCGACGAACAATCGGGAGAGACAGAGTGAGAGAGTGAGAGAGAGAAACAGTTAGCTCGGGTTCGAGTAGGAAAGAGATGACTGGCTAGCGCGAAAGAGGGAGAGTGAGAGGGAGGGAGGGAGAAGGGGAGAGCGGTGGGACAACGTGTAACGTCAGGCGAGAGAAGGATGCGAGGAAAGGACGAAAGATTGCGGACGCGAAAAGAGAGGGAGACAGTTGAAAGCGAAAGCGAGAAAGAGAAAACGGCGAAGAGTGAGAGTAAAGCAGACAGAGCGAAGCAGAAGAAAGGAGTTTGGCAAGCGGTACGCTACGGCAACAAAGAACTCCAGGGCATAGAAATGAGTTGTTGAGGTTACCTGCAACATCATTCGCTGGAGTCAGATCGGTGACCAGGCTGGACCGTGGCCGCGAGTGCGATTGCTGCTGTTGTTGCGCCTGTTGCTGCTGCTGCTGCTGTACCTGGTGAAGACCCGGCTGCTGAGGTCCCGTCAGAGGCAGATTGGCCGCGGTCGTGTTTTCAGTCAGGATCGTCGGTACCGAGGAGGAGGAAGATGACGATGATTCCGTAAGGGCCGTCGCGGTCGTGTTCTCGAGGGCCGTGTGGCCCCCACCTTCCCCTGTCCCTGTAGCCATTCGGCCCTCGTGCATTCCAGCAGACAGACAGACGGGGGTCCCTCCTCCTGCACGTCGTTCCCGAGCGCACGCACTTCTCTCGAGGAACACCTACACTCTCTTACGTGTCCTCGGTCTCTTTCTCACCCCCGTCTATCTATCTGTCTGTCTCGTTTCCTTTCTCTCTGTCTAGCCGAGAGAAGCGCGCGCTCGGTCGGTCTTGTTCCTTCTTTCTCTTTCTCTCTCGGTCCCTCTCCCTCTATCCCGCGGTCACTCCCTCTCCGTCCCGCTCCCTGTCGCCTATGTCTCTCTCTTTCCTTCTCTCCTCGTGTGCGCAAGCTCTTGCTGTCCTCCTCTCTTTTTACTACTACGCTCCCCGCGCCGGCCAGCGCCGTCTGAGCGTACCGAAACTACACCGTCTCTTTCAACCAAACATCGGTATATCACACAACAGCGACATCACACACGCCCGCGGAAAAATGAACCCCGCGCGGATTATTAACCTCCTGTCCGGCGGCCCGAAAAAAATCGAACGTTAGACAAATGTAGGTCTGTAGGCCACTTCACTTACACTTTGCATCGGGACGGGCACTCCCTTAGTCAAGCGAGCGTCCGGCGCACCGTTGCGCTCTGACAGCACGAGTTCCAGGACCGTACTCTCGCCGGAAGGACCCGCGCGGATCGTCTTCTGTATCACTGACACAGCCCGAAATCACTTTCCTCGGTGATCGACTTTCGATCGATGCCATCGTTCCGCTACATCTACGCGGCTGCTGATTCCATAGCCTTGTGTTCGATGTTCGTGCGATCTAACAAGTTCTCCGACCGTATTGCGTATTCTTACGTTATCTCTATATATACTGTGTGCGCCGCGTTTCGAAAAATTCGAGCTGGACCTACGATACGAAAGCTCGAAGATTTTTGTAATTTATTTTTATTGCGCGACTGTTCTTCCGTCGGTCCTTACACTTCCAATATTTAAAAGTGCCAATTCATGTGAATGTAAAAATATAATTTTCTCTTAGCTTCTTGTAGATGTGTTAGTTAAACGCCCCTCCACGCGTGATCATAACCTTTGGTAAAAATAGTACTCTCCTTATTTGCACGTGTATCATGCGAAACTGTTATAATATGTATGTATAGATAAAATCTTGATTTATTATAAATATAATGTGTAATCCACAGGTCTTCTCTTCGTGATGGTTCAAATACGTCCAATGTATAATAAATTCTATATGATGTAGTTTGCACCCGTTTTAGGAGTTACAGGCACGGCAGTGGATATCGAAAGGGAAAATGTTGAACGACTGTCGTAAATGCCACTTATCAAGGAAAAGTTCTCAGATGTATTTGATCGTTTTAAATACAGAGTCTGAAGCGCTCAAAGAGCATCGTGATTGTTTGATCTTAATTATTCGTTATCGTGTAAAAGAAAAAGAGAAAGTAATTCGAGAGAACGAACGTATCGACCATAGCTTTATATGGGTACCAGGGTCTACTAGACACGGCACTGTCTTCCAATAACGTATTACGGAAAGACGCAATTTCCGAAGGATTTCTCTGCTCTCTTGTGTTTGCAAGCATTTAGAATCTGCAAATTGAAAGGCTGTCAAATGCGTTTTTCGCGTTATAAACGTTGTCAATTTACCACTGTCTTAAATACGACGATACTGTCTAAGTAGGTCAGGTGTCACAATATCTGGACGTCCTATTATGGGGCGCTTTTACACCGAATGTTGCATAACTCGTCACGCACGACTTCACCAAATATAACCATGTAAAAACTATGGCCTGACGGACATAATGCGATGTAATCCCTTTTCATTGTACAATACACTTGACTAACGCTTTCGGACAACGTTTGCAGCGCTACCTGGCATATAAAACCGCGAAATATGAAACATCGAACAATTATATTAATCATACAATAATATTTCGGTGGAACTTTATTAAACAGTAAAAAAACTCATCATACATTGATGAGACTATATTAAAGTGTTGTAAAACATTTATACTCTTAATCGAAAATGTATAAGTTTGTATAAAAATATATGTAGATATATGTATAATATATGTATATCTCATAACAATGATAGAATACTTTCACAATGATTAACGTTTTTGAAGTCGTTATAACTTCCTCGCGACTCTGTTATGTATACATTTCTTGAATTACAAAATTCATTCAAAAATAAATTTTAACATTTTTCTTGTAATTCAATCGCTTAACCAGCCTGTTGTTTAGCCTGGGCTAAGAGAGAACGCGAAATAATCAGTCTTTGAATTTGCGCCGTACCCTCGTAGATTTGATAAATTTTTGCATCTCGCATCAATTTTTCGACCGGGTATTCGCTATTAAAACCGGCACCACCGAAAATCTGTAAAATAGTTCATTTTAATTAAAGTAATAAATATGAATATATTTTGTTGAACTTAATTACATACTTGAACGGCGTCCGTCGCACATTTATTGGCTACATCGCCACCATAACATTTCGCAATGCTGGCTAACAGCGTTGCGTTTGGAGTTTTTCTCTCAGCTGCCCAAGCAGCTTTCATCCAGGCAAGCCTAGCCGTTTCAACCCCGATCATCATATCTGCTAACATAAATGCCACTGCTTGATGTTCTGCTATAGCTTTATTGAAGGTTTTGCGTTCCAATGAATATTTCGTGGCTTCGTCTAGCGCTCTTTGAGCCAAACCGACAGACGCAGCTGCTACCTATAACAAATAATAACGTACAATAGAAAAACTATACTTAAACACTTTAGTGTAGTGTATTATTTTAAAAATCATCATTTTTATTACTATACCGCAGGTCTAGTCTTGTCAAAGGTTTGCATAGCAATTTTAAAACCGTCGCCTGGTTTGCCCAAAACATTTTCATTCGGAACACGGACGTCCTCGAAAGTTATCATTCGTGTATCGGAAGCTCTTTGACCCATGTTCATTTCCTTCAAATACCAAAACAAAATTATCTCACAATAAGAGATGCTATCATTATTTAAAAAATAACTCTTAGATAATGAGCAAATTTACCTTGCGACCGGGCGTTAAACCTTCGCTTTCACGCTCCACAATGAAAGCTGTAAAAGCTTTATTAGGTGGCGTTTTTGGGTCAGGATCTGATCTAGTCAATACAAAATACCTGAAACAATAAATATATATTACTAGGGCGGGTTGCGCCCGACCACTGGCGTTATACCTGAAAAGGTTGTTATGGCAGACAAAAATGCGCACGGATCAGCTCCGAACCGGCCGATTATTATTTACGACCACTGCGCTCCGACAACCTCAACCCCGACAGATGGACAACACGTGCGACAGACCCACCGAATCAGATCGATGGGATCATACATACATACTTTTTTATTTTATATACAATATAGATATACACATCATATACGATTTATATTGTACTTTGCAATAAACTAATTTACCAGTTGGCAACACCGCCGTTTGTAATCCACATCTTGGTACCATTGAGGATCCATTCATTTCCTTTCTTTTCAGACTTCAGTTTAATACCTGCTACATCTGATCCAGCACCCGGTTCGGTAACACAGTAGGCCTGTAAATTTGTAAAGAATTGTGTCTCTCTTATATACACACTCAAGTTCATATTCAATCATCTTACAGCTACAAGTGGTTCTTCGATAAGTCTTCCCAGATACTTTTTGTGTTGCTCTTTCGTACCAGCTGCAATTACTGGAACTTGCTAAAACGTATAGAATACATAATGTGTGTGTTTTACAAATTTAGGGCAATTATCATTATGTAAGAAGTCTTACACCCAATCCTGTTCCTTCTAATGCTGTTGATATTCCTGTACAACCATAAGCAAATTCTTCTGCAACTAAACATGACCCAAAGCAGCCAAGATTCATTCCTCCTATAAAATTTCATAAATCAATGATTTTTATGCGTTTTGACCACAATTTTTGAGAAGTTAATGAATTTATAATCATACCTAAGTATTCAGGAATTTCTTTATTCAGAAGCCCCAGGCTCCATGCTTTTTTAATAATTTCCCAAGGATATTTTCCAGTCCTATCATGTTCAGCAGCTACTGGAATAATTTCTTCTTTTGTAAACTTGCGTGCTAATTCTTGCATCTCCCTTTGAGTATCTGTTACTTCTAATGTAGAAATAGAATATATAAAATATATTTGTAAGTGAATAATAATTCATTAGAATTAATTCAATATAATTCTATGTATGTATTATACTAACCAAAATTATAGCCTGTAGCATGTTCCGAGCTTGACGAAAATGCTCGCATAAACTTTTTGTATGTTACACCTTTTAACACCTGTAAAACAGATGTTCTCTTGATTCATGACTAAACTAACTGGCTAATATCTAATCAGGTTCTTAATCTTTTACTGTAACAAGTTTTTGCGCACAATGGTGAAAATTACATTATTGTTTCTGTTCATTTTTTCTATTTACTAATTTTGCGTTCCTTTTTGTTTTGAAGTGGATTACTTACCGATCGTGGAAACATTTTCGTCGTTTTCTATTTACACTGTACTAGCGAAAATACTGTGTATCACGAAAGCTCTTGTGTGCCAGATACCGGTCAGTGCGTGAATGACTGGCAAACTTGTTCTACAACGTTCACTTATTTTATCGAGCGTCACTGTAATTAAAAAAAGCGGACAGCGGACATCGTCCACACTTGAAAAACATGAAACAACACATAAGAGATGCCAAAAGTCTAGATAAAAGATCCGCTGATCAAAGTACAGTAACACGTTGCCAAATTATGTGTATATACAGGGTGTCCCGGGTTTTAATGGACAAACTTGGGGAGCATATCCTATATACAAGTGGAAATAAGAAAAAAATGTTATTTGAAGTTGGCTCAGAAACGCTTTATTACAAAGTTATAAACAAATAAAGTTAGAAGTATTGATGACGGTGGATATTACTTTACTGAACATTGAATTATTTCAAAATGTCGTTCTTGGGCGCAAATACAAGCTTGAGGCTTGACATCGATTTTTTATGGAGAAAAAAATGAAAAAAAAAAAGATAAACATGTTTGACCTTTCAATGTTCAGTAAAGTAAAATCCGCCGCCATCAATTCTAACTTTATTTGCTTATAACTTTGTAATAAAGCGTTTCTGAGCAAACTTCAAATAACATTTTTTTCTTATTTCCACTTGTAGGATATGCTCCCCAAGTTTGTCCATTAAAACCCGGGACACCCTGTATACGTATACACTAGTATACAGGTACTTTGAACTCTAAGCCTAAGGCTTAAGCTATAAAGTATAAATATAATTATGTCCTCGAGGCATTCGTCACTAACGAATCATCAGCATGACACAAGCACATTCTCTAATCACTACATTGGAAATACAACATTTTACATTTAGTTCGTGAAATATTTATATTTTTTTCGCATCACGAATAATTAATAAACCTGTGCACTTACGAATATGTGATAAATATGCGTATTTAAATACTCTATTAGAGGTCTTGAACACTTATTAAAATCGATTTTCAACACGCAGAATTATTCGTTACCTTATGCTAACGCAATTCTGTAATCAGATTTACATGTAAACTGAAAACGAATATTCTGTTGTAAATCCGCTAAATTAGGCGCGAAATTTGATCATAATTATTGCTCTAAATTTAAGATCTGAGAAATTAGGAAGAATATTACAAGAATATTGAACAATAAATAATGCAACATGTAACAATGTCATGCAATAAAAACCAATCGTTTGAGTTGTAATTTATAATAGAAAGTAAGTAAATGACAATAACCCAACCTAAAGTTGTTATTGATGAAACAATCATAAATTGTTGTTGGTAAAATGTACAAAATGAAGTGAGATTAATATGCTTATAAAATTGATTGAGTGCAATGCTCATCAATTCAAACTTGTTACTAAAACAACAATTGCAATTGACAATTGCATATCATACTCGTCTCAGCATGAAGATAGAGATACATCCACTGACAGACAATCCAACAGAAGCCTGGCTTGAGTTGTCAAAGGAGCAAAAAGTTATAAAAATAAATGCTAAGCTTCCAACTACCGATGCTCCAAATGACAAGGTTCAATTTTAACATTATTCTTTATTATCGTAACTCGTCCATCTAAAGTTAACCTAAAAATGTCAACGTGTTTATTGACGTAAATAGTTGCAATTGTATCTGCAATAGAAAGAAATGATAACAATTCTATTACTTATGGTTTATTTAATCTTATATTTCAGCTTCGTGTTGTGTGTATGAGTGATACTCATTCTTTAACACCATTTATAAAATTCGATATACCTATGGGAGATGTCTTTATTCATGCGGGAGACTTTACAAAATGTGGTAGTTTACAAGAAGTTATAGAGTTCAATAATTGGATCGGTGAATAACTCAAAATACGAAGTTCTACATTTCAAAATTTCTTTTATTAATGTATACTGAATAATCTTTTCTGTAGGTAATTTGCCGCATAAAACTAAAATTGTTATCGCTGGCAATCATGAGCTTAGTTTTGATTCTACGTTTACTCATCCATTTACGATGCATAGTAGTGGAGAACGTCAGAAACATACAGGGACCAGCATTTTGGATAACATACCTACATTGGGAATGTCCAAAGATACTTTGGAGGAAGCCATACAAACTAGGAATGTTAAAGACTACTTAACAAATTGTACTTATTTGGAAGATTCTGAAATTACGATACACGGAATCAAAATCTACGGCACACCGTGGTAAGTATATCAAGGTATACCAAAGTATACCGAAATATATGGACATTGTAGTGTATACTATTTAGTTTTTTAAAATTATACTTTTATAACAACTATGTCTCCATCTTTATATAAATATTCTTTTCTTCTCAGGCAACCAGAATTTTGTAAATGGGCATTTAATGTACCACGAGGAGAAGCCTGCCTTTCCAAGTGGGAGATGATACCAACAGATACAGATATTCTTATAACTCATACTCCTCCAGTAGGACATGGAGACTTATGTTGTAGTGGAGTACGAGCTGGATGTGTAGAATTATTGTCTACTGTGCAGAATCGAGTTAAACCAAAATATCATGTGTTTGGTCACATTCATGAAGGTATGTTTAATCTTCTCCCATGTAAAATGAAACTACATACTTCCTTTTTTAACAGGATATGGTATCTCATCTGATGGAAAAATAATATATATAAATGCATCAACATGTGATTTAAATTACTTGCCAAGTAATCTACCAGTGGTCTTTGATATAACACTACCATCTGGTTTTCATAAATCATAAAGATTGAGAGAAGCATAGTCATGAATTTCGTAATTGCATTTTCTACGTGAATAGGATGTTTAGTTTAACAGAGAGTAGGGTTTTTAATTTATTGACCAGTATATTTATACGATCTTTTCTACAAGTTTTGTTTCTTTTCAATAATAGACATTTTGTTTAAAAAGAAAAAAAAATGGAGGTTACAAAACGGATTTCATAAATTATAATTTTGTGATAGTACTAGTTACATTGTGATATTAAGAAAGTATTGAAATTCAATTTGTCATATACAATTCTTTTTTATGAATATAAAAATATGATTATTATAGTATTCTTATTTACATAAGGTAGTATGTAAATAGAATATTTTTACTACATAAATAGAATTCAATTTGTATTAATTTAGAATATTTTTGACAATGTGTGTTCAAAGGAATTATAGGAATCTTACAAGATTTCATCTATAAGATTCTTATATTTTATGAAGTCGTTGCACATAATACCGTAGAATTTAATTGTTTACGTTACACAATCTTGCCGATTCGAGATCTTATATGTAAGAATATTAATTATATTATTAACCGCACAAAATATTTTATAATGCAATCACGAAACGTATTGATTTATTTAGTTTTTACAACTGACCACATTTCATCATTTTTCATTGTGTATAATCGATTAAACAATTACGATATAAATCAATAAAATATTGTAAAATTTGAGTATTATAGTGCAACATATAGACCATAAATCATATATTTATATATATATATTTAATAGCGGAAATGGAGCTAGTCTATTAACTTGATAATCAACTAATGAAATTATTGTACTTAAGGAGCACTTACTTCAATTACACATTTCATACGAAATTATATCTTCTAATACAATAAAGTATTTCTAAATACTTAAAACATGGTAAAAGAATTATGGCATTCATTTAAATTAACTTTATACTAAAAGCAATATAATAATTATGTATATAACTTTTCCGATACATTAATAAAAAATTATAATTACATTTTTTTTAGAAATATTTATTATAATACCAAATTCAATAACAGATGGCATGTTTTGTCGAATTATGAAAAGTTTGCACATAAACAATGTTGCATTTTATTGACTTATATTTTCATATTACATATATTGGTCCAAAGCTAACCGAGTACACGACTGTAAAGTCAGATCTCTCTCTGTTAAACGAGAACAGAGTATATTCTGCAAATAGAAACGCGTTTGTATAAATAGCAAATTTTTGTTTTTCATTTTAAAAAAGTTGTGGTAGTAAAAGATAGTCGAAAAAAATACGTCTTCTCAACGTTATTTTTTCTATTGCATACGATGTATTAATATATAATAACACATCATATTGGAATCGTAAAAAGCTAGCTTCTTTTCGACGCTTTATATGACCATGTGAAAAATTTAACATGAATATTGCAAACTTTTTGCACATGTTTGTAAAAATGAGATATGCCTCTAATGGCGTAATTAATTTGCACGAGTGTCTATACGCACTCATGACAATACTTTCTATCCCGTATTAGATCATCAGGATAAATGTAACATGAGTTCACATCGTAATAACAGATGTACTGCAGTTTCAACGTCCTGAATATCGTTTAAGTTGTACTTTAAACGAGACAATGTGTTCTGTGTTTTTAAGTAGCAGCCTAGTGACAATTTTTTACCTTTAAACAATTTCATTCTGAGGATTCTTGTTTGTATCTACAAATTGCGAACTTATTTCTGATCAAACCAGACAATACATTATCTATCTAACATCTCACTTCCCACACACATATCTATATCAAAAACAAAAAAAGAAAGAAAGAGGAGCACACGCGGTTTACATTTAAAAAAAAAAGAAGAACATGAATAGTTATTTCAAGATTTTTCCTGTAGGCGAATTAGTTTAAACTAAGCTATGGATAACAGTAAACAAGTGTAAAAGGAATACTCTTCTTACACAGTTTCATAGAGTACATTATCAGGAAGATTGGATCTAATACGGTACATTCGAAAACAGGTACGATACAGATTCACCATTGTGAGTCCTTCTTACAGCTTCAGCAAACATCATAGATACGTCAATGCACTGAAACAAAAATTACAAAAATATATAGAAAATTTTGTTATTATTAAATAATATATTTCTTTTGCGAAAGTCATCCTCTTACTTGTATTTTCGGACAGTCCTTCATATGACCATCTTGAGGAATGGTATTTGTTACTACAACAGCTTCAAAGCATGCATTATTGATTCGGCTGATTGCTGGACCGCTGAAAATGCCATGCGTTAAAATTGCATAGACTTTTGTAGCACCAGCTTCTAAAAGCTTTTCTGCGGCATGGCAAATAGTGCCACAAGTATCAGCCATATCGTCTACTAGAATGGCAACTCTATCCTTTACGTCTCCAACGAGTACCATACTGGCAACTTCGTTTGCTTTTTTCCTTTCTTTATGTATAAGCGCAAACTCAACATTCAATCGGTCAGCGATAGACGTTACCCTAATTAAACGAAATTGATATTTAATATAGAAATCGAAGATTTATATTAGAAAATAGTGGATTTTTTGGTATTACCTCTTAGCACCACCCGCATCTGGGGAAACAATGATGCTGTTTCGCCATTCAACAATGTTTTCCTTAATCCATTTTAAGACGGCCGGTTCAGCGAATAAATTGTCAACTGGAATGTCGAAAAAACCTTGAATTTGACTAGCATGCAAATCCATTGTAATGATGTGATCAGCTCCTGCTACCGACAACATGTTTGCTACCAATTTTGCCGAAATAGGTGCACGACTCTGGAAAACAAATATTTGTCGATTTTAATTTCATAAATTTATGCGAGTCTCTCAAGTCCATTTGCAACTGGAAATATCCTGCAATTTGAAAAAAATTGCTGTTAAAAAGATCTTTGTAATATTGCCAAAAGTTGTAAATCAAGAAATAAAGTATGGCAAAACCCAATACGTTGTCTATTGCAAAGAAAAAAAAACATGTCAAAGAACAAAAGTTGAAAAATTAATTCTTTAGAGGGGACAAAATATGAATACAATGGCCATATTTTGCACTATTTGTTATAAAAATACAATGTACACGTGTGTACATGAAAAAAAATTAAAAGAAAAACGATATGTTGCAAATGCACCCCAGTTAGACTCAACAGAAAATATAAGTAAAGCGGAATTCAAACTTATAGGTGAAAAACGGAACACAGTGCATTTTGATTCGTAAATTTTTATATGGGGAAATTTTAGGACGGTGAAGTTATACAACAAACATGTCTAGTAAGTTTGAAATTATAACAAAGACATGAGAAACATATCGATAAGTCGTTACAGTTAAAACAACATAACAAAATGAAATTCGAAAAATAATAAATGCATTGTGCTCAGGGGAATGATTATAATTGGACCATCTTAATAAACTTGTTTGTTGAGAGCATAAATTTCACAAAAGCTGACTAATGTTAACACCTTAACAAAAAATTGTATTCGCAAATCATTTAATTTTAAATTAAGGCTTCGCATACTATTAATGAGGCAACACAATCACAGTTTCGTTTTGCCAAAGCACTATTCTGTTAATTAGATAGGCATATTTTTTCTTATTAGTATAGTCGGACAATAACATGTTTAGCAACATAATAATTAGTACCCATATAACATACAGTTGTGTACCCCGTTATACGTACATAAATTATTAAAAATATATGTAGAATGCTATTATATTAATATTTTGCCCTCTCATTCAGATATCAATATGCTTTAACCAAATATTTCATTCATTCATTCATTCATGGGGGTACCATTGTGCCATATAGCAACAATTATAAGTTTTGTTAGTCCTACAAAGAAAATTCTGTAAGAAACTAAAAAAGTGATATTACAAATCGAATTGTTCATCGAGTTATAGTTACAAACGCTTCACTCGACAATCTAATTGCTCTTATACTCACTGTAGAGAGGTCGGGCACAAAATCCTGAAAATACCCAACTATTCAGAATCTTAATAGCATGTATCATAAATCTTTTAACAAGAAGACTTATCCTTAACAGTCTTACAATACAATTCATTAAAAGCCTACAAAATACTTAAAAATTGTTTATCTAATAATAAAGTTTACATTACTTTATTTATGATCGTTTGATATATATATATATATATTTAAAGTACCATTATATTATTTTGATGGTATCGCATGCTCTATTAAATCTTCGTAAAATAAATCATTTTTCCTACAGTTACATTTGTAAAATTATTACATCATGCAATGAATAATAACATTTGAAACGAATCGTAAGAATAATTTCTTTAATTGAGAAATTTAATAGAACAAAGCATATTCGGTATGCAATGATGTAGGTCTTACAGTATCAATGCACGAAAGGCCCCCCTCGATGAATACTGGTTTTGCAATATTCAGATGGGTTATCAAATACTTGATAACCCTAGATTATTTACCAAACGCAATGCTTCAGCTTATAATGTATTTGTTGTTTACTGCCTTGGCAATTTGGTTTCAAATATTGGACATAAATATTATTCCTCGGAGGAATCAACAGATATTATCTGTGTACTTAGAGCATTCGATACGATTCATAATACTGTTTTCATAAGAAATATAAAATGAAGCACTGCAATAATATTGGATGTATGAATTAATTGATGTTAATGTCCTCCAATTATTAATTCATGCAAACATGTATATGATTGAAATGTTTAATCATTTTTTTGCTCAGAATTTAAACGTATATCAAATTTTAGAGTTGCCTCCTAAAATTTTCGAAATAAATAAATTCGTGTTGTATGATAAACCCTCAATTTTCTAAATTCATGCTATGCTATACCATTATGTGTAGGTGTGTAACACAAATTGTTCCCAATATGTTTTTAGAACTGCATGTTACCTTTCATGTAACTTCACTTATAATCTGATTCTCATCTGTTAGATTTTATGGAAATAATACATATTACATTGAATAAAATGAATATTTTATAAATAGTACAAATCGTACAACTTGATATATCCCAATGAAACAAGCAAAAGAGTTGCAAGCACGTTTCATGTAATGATGAGAAATCATGTTTTGCGTTCCAAAAATGATATTGCTCCATTGATCTGTTGCAAAAGCTATAAAACCGTAAATAGAGCATAAAAAGACCGCTACAAGTTACCCTGAATTTCCACTCGTTTGACTTCATGACAATTTGTTTCTTAGAATTTGAGTTGTCACCTCCATCACCACCCTGTGAAGATATCATAGAAACGTTTTACTTCTTCTCAAACAAGATACTCATCTATATTCAGTGATACCTTCGTTTTAATTACGTATGTTTACAGAAAATGTAAACAGTCTAATCGTATTTGTAATCTATTTTCATGGAATGTCTGCAGTATGAATATTATGTCAAAGATACTTGTTTACAGGGATAAACACATGAAAGTACATTTAATTACAAAATAGTGTGGGCATATGACATAAATAAGAATCAAATACCTAAATATTCTACTATTTTATATATGTAAATATTATTACTCTTCCCTACAGAAATAGCTAGTTTATTTACATATGCGAAGCAGTTTAATCGTGTTAATTAATGGCATACGTCAACTAGGTGATTGTTATATACCTAAAATATTAAAATCACTGAAGCATAGTTTCTTTCTAGAAGCTGTTTAACCGTATAAGTTTTTTTTTATGTTCACACAGTTCATTGGCTTTAATGATGTTACGGAGTACTACTGCACACAATATATTTCCATTCTTTCCTAATAAATAGTATGAAATTCTCATATTAAAGGAGTATTCTAAACACGTACTTTCAGATTCTTTTACCATAAAATTACAAAGACTTTCACTATAAAACAATGTTTATATTTTAACAAAGTTTACAAATGTTTGTTAAAAAAGAAATTTTTTTTCATTTTTCTAGAATACTCCCTTAATCAAATTAGAGGAATTAATATATACTTTTTTCAATGGCAAAATATTAATCAATAAAAGAGAATATATATACAAGTTTATGAATATGTGTCTATATATATATAGATATAGATATTTTATATTAAAACAGACATCACACACATATGATATAAGTATCATATTGACTTACATCAGCAAAAATGATTAATTACTGATTAAATTTCGTATGAAGAACTAATTGGAGATAATAAAAGTTCTCAGGTACAATACTGAACAAGAACTTGATATGTTATAGTAAATGTACATACGTGTATATGCTAAAAAATACCATGTAATAAGGACAGAACTGTAAGATCATAACTAATATAATTATATTAGTTTTACAGAATTATTCTGTTAAGTTTTCGTGATTACACTATATACTAGATCACAAAAATAAGGTAATATATTATTGAATTTCTTTTTTATTTTATGGAATAGCTTACCTTATCCTTCTTGTCTTGTCTCGCATATGGGAAACATGGGATTACTGCTGTTACACGCGATGCTGAAGCAATTTTGCAAGCATTGATCATGATCAATAGTTCCATTAAATTGTCATTTACTTCTCCGCTTCCACTTTGTACAATGTACACATCTTCTCCTCGAACGGATTCTCCTATCTCCACACTGTAGTACAATTCAGCCATAATTATAATAGAAAATATTCATAATGAAATTATTACATAATCAACATAAATGCAAATGAGCATAAAATATCGAATGAAAAACGTAATAGATTCGATAGCAACAGAGTATAAATTAATTTTAAAAAATTGATATAATCAATAGACACGATTATTTACGTTTGATCGATAATCTTATTTTACACTAATATATCGTGTACTCGATAATACGTGTCATGATTTAATCAATTCCCGCGTCGTAAATCGCTCCGTGTGTTCCCCATATTCCGAATGAAAGAAAGTTGTACTACATAATAGAAACAAACAAAGGAATGAACAATGAAGCGGCAGTTGAATAGTTTTTTTTAACAATTACGCAGAAGGACCTGATTTCCCGGCATTGTGTAGCAATACTCGCTGAGATTCATTGACGTGAGAATACATTAGGATGATGTATTAATAATTGTACTAGTTGACCTTCAACTTAAACATCGCGGTTTAGCCAGCACACGAGGAAACCGGCCTTGCGCGACAGGGTTGTTTGTACGCCGATGGGGTTGATAAATTAACGAAAAAATGAAGAATGCAACGCGAAGGCGCCTGAAATTCTTTATCCGTAATAGAAAAACATAGCGGAAGGAAAGAACGTGAATGAAATATCGTGTGACACGTGGTCGTAGACTCGGTTTAAGAGAATGACAATAACGTGGTTATAGCGGTGATTGCGACCATTACCATGTTTCGAGGTTGCTAAATTTCTTGGTGACAACCTTCCCAATGTCTATACCGAGCCTGTCGACGATACGCTGAGCCAAATCCGGATGCGACGTGCCACTGAAGACTTTGATGTTTGGCATTCTGCTTTGCAAAAGTCGTCCGCGAGAATTTTCTAAGTTTGCGCGTAACAAACTCTTGGCACGCACTGGCTGGGACACAGGCATCACTAAAACAGAAACCACGGAGAGACTATCCAATCAGGGAACATTTTCGAAACCGGACGTGACGTAACTATTACGCTCCGCCCACCGACTGTCGGGCATAACCGCGTAAACGTATTTCTTATCACGTGTTTTCTATTTGTTACTGACTAAACAGCATACACCGAAATCAACAAGCTTATTTAGTAATGCGAGCGAAATTTATAATACCTTTAGTAGCGTCATCGTCTACGTCTGCCATTTTTACTGCGATACTAAACTTCGCGTTTACTGATATTATTAACTGTCACTATTAGAACGAACTGTTTCAAACTGCGATTAGAAATTGTGGTATTTTAAGTACGATGCTCATTAAACTTAATTGTCCATATATTATCTCGTGACATTTCTTGAAAAAATTCGAAAATAGTCCGATAAGTCATACAGAGTATGCACACACTATGCGATTAGTAAAAGACGATTTTTTCTTAACATTCTGGGGACTTTCGTATGGTTTCGAATGAATAGTAAGTATCAAAATGATACATTTCAAGTTTTTACTGTAAATCATATTTTTGTAAGCACGCGTGTCCATCAAACTTTAGCGATAGGTTAACCGATCGCATTTCTTGCGAAACGTGAACGTAAGTAAATATATAGTTTTGCAATTCTGTTATTATACGGTACCTAACGAATTAGCAGAATTAAAGTTTTCTTAACATACTGGGGATTTTTGTGCGGTTTTTGTCGGATAATTATTTATAATAGAATTTCTTTTTTAAAGTCTGTGAATAATTCGTAGTTTTATGGAATTTCAGTCTTGGCTATTCGCAATTTGGCGCCGCAATAAACAATGACGTGAACGTAGACGAAATTCAAAAGGGTGACACGAGCGGGTGACAGTCAACTTGTTCCATCAATGTGGCGCCGGCGGCGATTGAATGATAAATTGGATGTGTCCGTGAGCGGAGATTTTGGCATAGAGCACGAGTTAGAACGATCGTTTTTCTGAATAGAAAGAGACAGCGAATTCGAGTACGATTATCTGAAAAGTTCGCGCACGTTGACGCTCTCAGAGAACTTCGTTAATCTATTTGAATGACGATGACAGTGTGCTGACCGTCTCATCGATACGGGAGCTATGGCGAACATCGCGGCACAGAGAATCAAACGCGAATTTAAAGAGGTTATAAAAAGCGAAGAGGTGAGTGAATAACTGGCATCGTATGATTTTAAGGTATACTCGCCTATTGTAGGATTATTCTTTCAACAAATGAAGGTATTGAATACGCCTAACAATATCGTATGATTATTTGACATTGTTCCGAAGATATTTCGTGTCTAGCGTGACGAAAATGTACCGCGATTCATTGGCTTATAGAATCACCGCGAACAAAGCGTACGCACCTGTTGTATAGTACTTTTGACTGTCACCTAATTCCGAAATTGTAAATCGAATTGCTATGAGAGAACGCATACATTGTATCACGTTAAACGAATTTTTCTATTCATTATTTTCAGTTAAGAAGAAATATGACTATACATACATAGCTTGCCTGCATGTTACAGAGATACTTCAATGAATTAAAAGATAATTTGATCGTGCGTATCGGCGTAAACTTTGATTTTTTTCATTCGTTTTTTGTTGATTTAGTTTGACCTTTTTCTAGTTTCTCCGTAAACCTTTGTTTTGAATAGTACATACCATGATCTTTCAATTTCTGAGAACACTGACATTCTTGTTTGGTTTTATGTTGGTCTATAAGATCCATTTTGTCTGCACGATTACATACGTTTTGATGCAAACGTTTTCACATGTTTGTACATGGGCACATTGCGTCGATGTATCACAATCTTTGTATCGTAACCATTTTCTTGATTATCACTGCAGAACAGTACGTCATTTTCTTATCGAATGTTGATGTCAATAGGTCATTGGTTATATTCTCTAGACAATTTGAAAAATTCCATACTTGACAATTTCTAATAGAAACTTTGAAATTAGTATTTAGAACATCGAACATCTCTAATGTAACATTTATTATATATGAAATGTGTGCAATGAAGTAATCATTAAATCTTGCATACTCTTAGGTTCAATTGTTTATGATATAAGATGAATTTTATGTTATGCATACTATTGATATATTCAGTCATGTAAGTTGCCATTAAGAAGTTTCAAAGTCAAATTCACTGTAATTGACCCCCCAAGAAAACATTTTTTCTGCTTATGATGTCTGTAAACTGTGTTGCAGGTTGCAAAATGCGCGATAAAGGTTGAATTAGTAAATGATAGTTATACTGAATTAAAAGGTGAGATTGCTGGTCCACCGGACACACCGTATGAAGGAGGTAATTTTGTACTCGAGATTAAAGTTCCCGAGACATATCCCTTCAATCCTCCTAAAGTAAGCACTTTGTAAGTCAATATGATTAATATATGTTAATGATACAGAATCAATTCTATGCTGCTTAAGATTAAGCCAGATTAATATAACCTAAAACATGACAAAGCAATTTCCAAGTTTATCTTTTCTCGAGTGGAGTTACATGATTGAATCCGTTTCTATTGTTAGATAATTGTAATTTTCTTCATGAATTTTTGTCACAATACTAGAATAACGGTGAACATTTCATATACATTGAATTCTTGTTAATTTTTTTCTTTAATTTTTCATCATTTAGATTGTGAATTGTATACAAGTTACTCGTGATGTAAATATCATAATTTATTAAGTGTTTCTTTTTTCTTGTAGGTGCGATTTATAACAAAAATATGGCACCCTAATATATCTTCAGTAACAGGTGCTATTTGTTTGGACATATTGAAAGATCAATGGTGAGTAACAATATATTGTGCAAACTGTAATGTGTTAATTTAATACTATGTATATCGTCTATCTAATATTTTAAATGACTTCCCAGGGCTGCTGCCATGACTTTACGTACAGTATTGTTGTCATTGCAAGCATTGTTAGCTGCAGCAGAACCAGATGATCCACAAGATGCAGTAGTAGCCAAACAGTATAAGGAACATCCAGAAATGTTTCGTCAAACTGCTAAACATTGGACATTTGTGTACGCAGGTGGTAGGTATACCAGTTCTTTCAATGTCGATGTATTTGAATTTCATTAGGAATTTCATTCATCATAAAGGAATATTTATAGGACCAGCAAAGATGCCTGAATTAGATGACAAAATAAGGCGACTAACAGATATGGGAATTGAGGAACACAATGCAAGGGTTGCTTTATCATCTTATAATTGGGATTTGGAACGTGCCACTGAGCAGCTCTTCAGTTAGTGATAACTGTATAGTTAATCTGTCATATAAAAGCACTGCTCATTTTGTCATTACAAAAAAACTTCTGTAATACCACACTCAAGTATTGATACCATAGCAGTTTCATAATCAAATTCAGCACTTGTAACGACAATATTTCAATGGTAAAAAACATTCACAGGAAATTGGTTTAATATCCTTGAAATAATAGTCATTTATTTAACTTGTAAGATAGGCATGAAGAACAGTAACTAATAAAATCTGTTGAGTCCAACTTGATAGCCACGTTTTAAAAAGGAATCTCGTCAAAGAAAAATTTCATCTTATGTTTATTGAAATTTTAATAATGTTATTTAAGCAACGAAATTTTTTATTGTTACAAGGAGGAAACAATGCATTTATCAAGTTTCTTTTGAAGAAAAAAAAAGGGGATAGATTTACATGTTGAGCATTCATTAAATCTCTTTGTATAAATAATTATATTTTTAAATCATTGGCCTTTCCTTTTATCGTATCAAATTATATTTTATGAATTGGGTCGTTTAATTTTCTTTCAGACTTGGTAAAAAATACAAGTTAACTTTTGCATAGCGCAATATCGAATATCTTCTTGTTTTTCGATGAACATCTGTGCATTATTAATACAAAGATAATAATTATTTCACAACTTCATTATGGTTTTTTTTTATAAATTTCTTTACAACGTATAGAAGTTAATCTTAATTAGACCTGATTGTACATTACTGAAATAGATAACAACTTGTTAGCGTTACATGAACTTTGTAAAAAGAATCGTAAACATAAATGCTGTATTATTAATATTTAAATTTGTACATCTTCGGTGATGGTTTATGTTTTAGTGCTCTACAATAGTTTGCTATATCAATTATATATACATTACTGCATATGCATAGATTTCCGTATTTGGAACTGGAGATGTACATTCCACGTTTAAAAGGCAAATTACACACACACTAAAAGTACTACTAATTATATTTGACTTGCAAGTAATTATATTAAACATAGTAACGAAGAAAACATTGTATTGCAAGTCACGTTGAACTTCCAGTTTGAAAATTTCCGAAAATACAGTTTTATATATATAGCATATGTAATAGTATTTATAAAATTGAATGATTTGTGAAAAATTGCCGATTTATAAATAATTTGGAAAGAAAATACGATGACCTATAAACTGAATAATAAAGTATCAGCACATGTAGAATACATTTCAAACTTGTTTAAAATACTATTTGTACAGCATTATATGTGTATTAATCCCATACATGTTACATAGATTTTGTTTAAATATAATTAAACAATATCATATTCCTGGCAGTGTTAAAGACGGAGTTTTACTACTTTCTTTTTTACATCTTTTTATAATTTATATGGAGGCTGTGTTAGAGGCGTGTATTAGATTATGGATTTCGATCAGATTTGATTTAGAATTACTCATTTTAAAATAATAAGTATATACACGAGTTAATTTGTGAAAATGATTCGTTACAATAATTTTCGAACGTTCTAAATGTAATTTAATATTTCGAAAATATTAATAAATAACATTTTCAGTACTAACATTGAAAGTACTTACACAAGTTCCCTTTTATCATACGATTTGCTTCTTCTACAGGTATAACAATTATCTAGTAAAAAATATATATATATACACAGTAATCTTAAGTTCAGTACATTGTTCAAACTAGTATCAATCACATACTTCAATATATATAAATATACTTATTATTTCTATTATCATTTATGTAATTTTTAAATACTGTTTGCAGCAATCACCAAAAATGTTCACTGCATCTATATGTCGTTACAGAATCGTACATAACTTGCGAACATTATTTTACCTATTTAGTCTTTGTTCAGATTATACATGCACAGAGAACTTCTGTACAGTCAACGACTAAAAACTTGTACTTGTAGACCTTCGTTTTCAATTATTTAGATTAGCTTATATCACATGCTGTTATGCATAGAAGTAGTATTCAGACTTTCAAGAAGGAAATGCAGTGAGGAATTTAATATTGGCAATCGTATTGTTTCTTAAAATACGAATGTACATATGACATATGCAAAATGTATGCGAAAAAATATTGTATTAGACTTCTCGTTATTTTCATGATAATCATGATTATCCTTGACAATAAATCCTAACTGTTCTCGCAGAGAGCGTTGCTAGGAATAAATTACTATTAACGTCGACTGCACACATATCAACAACAGGGCCGGACACTGGTAGAGTGTTCACTTGTTTTCCGGTAGACATGCTCCACAAAGATATACAACTTGTGGATTCTTGATGTGCAGCTACTAATGTATCATCCTCAATATTTATGTAACATGGTCGAGACAGTAATTGCTGAGAGTTGCCAGCATGAAACGTGTGTACAACATTACAGACAGTCGATTCGTCGTTACCTTTCTCTATGGTACACACTGTATGTCTAGCATGTGGTTGCCTTGCATTTGGACGGGAAGATATTAGAGCATGATTGTTCTTTTCATTATAACACACAGATACAAATGGTCCTTCAAGAAATATTTGCTTTGGCACATATTTTGACTCTTTCTGTTCATATGCATGACACGTATTTAAATGACATGCGATAAAACCTCCTTTACCAATGCCACTACCAGGATTAGGGGGTACTCTTGCTAAAGAGACTACCGGTGATCTGTCGCCAGGGCTGTCTAAAGTTTCTACAGCTCCAGAAGTTTGTCTAATATCGAATTGTGTGATAGATCCATTTTGAGCACCAGCAAAAAATATATTTGGATTATCACCTGACCAGCAGCAACTCCACAGTGGATAATCCGTTTGATAAGTGTGCATAACGATATGATTTTGAATGTCCATCAGTTTCGCGCATTTATCAAAACCAACACTCAGCAATATCGAGTGTTGGGTCGTATTAAACGTAACGTCTCTTATGACTCGCGAGTGTAGAAAAATAAACTGGCGCGGTTGAAACTTATCCGAATCGATCTTTTTAATACCGTAACCCGAGAATAATGAATTGGTTGATTTCTGAGAAACAACCAGGAATCCGTGCCATGGATTATAATCTAATACACGGCAATCACCTTCCTTGCATACCTCTATAGATCGCTCTAAATGGAATTTTTTAATAAAATGTTTAGAAATATTTTGACTACTGTGCAGACTTATTTCTGACTGTTGACTTTCTAACTCGGATATACGATTCTTCATACAAGTTATTTGTTGCTCAAATAATTTCTGCCTAAGAGCAAACTTTGACAATTCCATTTCCACACGATTCTTTTCAGCCGTGGCATTGTTCAATTGTGTTTTTAACGTATCTAACTCAGCAGTGTCTATCGATGTCAATTTCTTAGCATACAACATTCTAATGTCTTTAACAGCAGCTTTCCTATTACATTGAGGACAACGCCGGTTCGTGCTGGTACAAGAAGATCGTAACCATTTTAAGATGCAGCTATGCCCAAATAAATGTCCACAACGTAAACAACACAAACGATGTTCTCCTGAGCTAGTCCATAGGTCCATACATATAGGGCAAGACTGATCAGAATCAATATCAGATTCATCTAGAATTTCTTCTTTTGCTTTCTTTGCCTTTGATTCCTCGTCATCCTCTGTAGTACCAGATATAGACATTACATACACAAGACGTAACATATTATACAAAACAGGTATTAAGTGTGTTAAATGTTAAGTAACTTACTCGTATCCTCCTCTTGCTCTTCAGTCTGTACATTCGTGTCAGCATTGTCATTACTATCGGATTCTTCGGAATGATTTTCTTCTGTATCTTCCATTTGTGGATTATTTTCACCTATAGTTTTCAATAAAAAATGATACTTGTTAGTATAATTACATTAGTAAGGATGTTTCCAAAGTTCTGAGAATATTTCTCTCATTAATTCAGATTCCTTCAAAATTAATACATCATTTTTCTCATTTATTGATGTTTGGAAACATCCCATTATAGTCTATAGATAAACAAAACATTTTACATACATTTGCCTCAAACATTTCTATTATATATTAAAATAAATATAGAAGCAGTTGATAAATATAAATCTTTATTCAAAGAACATATATAACTTGTTCCGTATACTACAGAAGGTAACTTACAAATTACAATTCTTTATGACATAAAAGCATACGAAAGTGTCCCAATAATTTCCGAGTACATTTATAGACACATGTAGATTTAAGAACAATTAAATCATGACATTTTGCCATAAATACTACGTATAAATAACTGACATATTGGGAAAACTTACTGTAGTCCATAACCTCCATTTTATGAGAATGTAAAAGGAAATACGTATGTGTAAATTTGTATGAAATTAAAGTAAATTAAATCAGTAGAGTAAATCAGATTATAGATTTCTTCTTCATGGAAGATGGAATAACATCTTCTTTACTTAGCAATCAAAGTGGTATTTACGCGTCATTGACAACAAGGATGTTTACATACAATGGTAAATATATGGTATTTTCACATGACCTTTTCCAAACGAAAGTATTGCAATAATTCCTGTAAAAACTTGCTTTCACATTGTACACAACAACTATACTACTTACGCTATTATTTAGCTTCAATGTTAATTTATTTCAATAAACTTTACACGTTCTAACGTGCGATGTGTTTGTTTTATTACAGCTAAACTTGTGCAGTGTATGTATATATGTATTTATATCTATTCTATTCTAAATTATTTTACATGGAAACACTTTATGTAACACAATATTTTATTTTCTATTACAAAGAATTGTAAATATATATATTAGACAATAAGCAGTCGTTCACATGTAGACAATTTTTTCGATTTTACCACAGAACGTTACACTTTCAGTCACTTTTTTTATATGATTACATAATGTTAATTATATACATTAACGTTTTCATGCAAATTATATATTATCTCATATAAATAAAGAAAAACAATATCCTTATTAAATTAACTTTACTGTCAAATCTTAGTCCACGTTGTATAACGTGACACATATTTACTAGTATCAGCCGATCGATGATAAATTAATTAAATTACGCCACATTAAATGGATACCCTTGATCATTATTTTTTCTTTTTAAAATGTATGAATTTCCTGCTTCTAGAAATCTCATTTTGTCTTTAGGAACATTAATAAAGAAAATAATATCGAAATGTATACGTTCAAAAAAATTCGAAAGGATCAAATACGAAAATAAATGAAGCATACTTCACTCGCTTATTTGAAACGTTTGGTTTCCCAAAGTGAGTGACACATCCGTTAAAGAAATTAATTAATTAATCAACACCTTTCTCGATACTTATTCTTTTTCTATGTTGCAGTATAAAAATTACACAAAAATATAATTTTGAACAAAGAAACTGAGAAATCGTTCGACGCTATTTGATATCGACACCGAGATTTCACTACATAGACGAGGGAAAGATTATCGTTTCCTAACTTGGGGGTAGTACCTGAAGAATTATTGCTATTGAGTGATTTAACGGTGTTGTTTCGAAGGTAAAATAATGAAGGTAAAATGCCGGTTATTATTTTCACGACTATTGTGGTTGTATAGTATATTCTATCTTACGAAGTACTCCTGAAAGATGTCTTCATGTATTTTTAAAAAAGAAGTAAAACAATATCCCCAAATCTCTGTTTTAATGTATTAACAATTTTATGATTCAAGTAGAAGTACAAGGAACAATTTATAAGTGCGCTGAAACATGTTCATCGAAAGAAGAAACTTGAGGTTCACCGAAACTCATAATAGTTGTCCACCCTACTCCTACAGTCTACACGCTATGAATATAGAATGGAGTGGACAGCTATTATGACTATTGGTTTCTTATAAATGAAAAAGAAGTCGAAACTATCGAAATCGTTAGAGGATGATGTAAAACAGTTTCTCAACTATTTTTGCCTCTTTTTTAATAAAACTTCTTCGTCTCATTTGTAGATGCTTGAAGACTAGATTAAAACTAAATTAGAATAGATAAACATGTCTTGAATTATAGCAAAATTAAAAAATGGTAATAGATTTTATACATAACTTAAAAATAATCGAGGAATTTTTCAAAATTTGTACAGGTCAGGTTTTGTATTCTAAATGGTTTTGCAGCAAACAATTAAGTTAAATTTTATCTTTATGAAGCACCTTTAGCAAACAACTTAAAGAACTTAAAAAAAACAACAAGCTTTCCAAATTAATTCTCAATAATTGGACGATTTTAAATATTTTAGAAGCGGCGACCGTGTGCATTGAACACGTCCAGATCTGCAGCAAGTTCGCCGACGTCCTTTCTTCAGGGTCCTTCTGTTAAAACAAAAAGCTCTCACGACATAAATCGTCGCCGTTTAAAACGAAGCAGTCCGAAGTTAAAAGCCAAGGGTGCAGAATACAGTGGCCAGTCGGTTTTAAGCAGGGATGCATTCGGTTCATTGGAATCATTATTCGACATAAGAAAGCCTTTGAACTTGCCGGAAGCACAGTCTTTGGCGATCGAATGCTACCAAGTGGGCCAGATTCCTCCGTTTGAGTCAGGAAAACTAAACAATACTAAAAACTTGGTGGAACTTTTACTTTCGCAACAACGATCAGATTTTGAACCACACATTCTTGAACAGGTACGATTTTGTCGTTACTTGCAAAAATTTTAACACGATATATTCTAATGTTAACTGACATTGAAATAATTGATATTGAATATTTGATAGACGCATGACGATCACAAAGACAAACCAAAAGCGATCAAAGAAGAGCCAGGTGTCGAATCGGCAGAATTATCGCAAGTTATAAGTCCGAGTCTTGTTAAGGAGGAATCGTCAATGTGAGTTATTTAGAGTTGAGATTTCTTCGTGTTAAATTACACATGGTTAAATCGATTAAATATTAGCATGGCTGAGAATGAGGAAGAGGTTGAGATGAGAAACGAAGATGAACCTGAACCTGATGCTGAACCTGATGCCGAACCTGATGCTGAATCTGCAACCGAAGCACAAGATGAAAAGCAAGAAGTTACAGAAAAAAAGAGTGAACCAAAGTCTGAGAAAGATGATGAAAGACAACCAGGACAGCCCCCAGTTCATGCAATGCCTTCTGGCATTGGCCAAGGTATAATAATCTTCAGAAACAACGAGATGAAATTCAATCAAATTTATTGAATGTATCTTGTATCTAGGCGCTCCCATGAAACCTGGCGGTCGGCAAGAATCTGTCTTGAGTTCGTCTCCTTTGACCGATCCTGAGCTATTAGAAGAAATGAAAAATGCTGACGAACGTTGCACCGCCATTATGAAAGAGATCGAAGAATTAAAGCGCGAGATCCTTGATCTTATGGAGGTGATTGATGAAACTTCAAATTCATGACCATTTTGGAGTTACCAGGAACGTTCTTTATCGGGTTGTCGATCTAATTTCCAGAAGAAAGAGCTGTCGGAAGAGGATACGCAATTGCTTCAATCCAAGCAGGATGAACTCTTGGCGAAGATGGCAGAAGTTGAACAAATAACGCGGAAATTGCAGAGCATGTTAGGTCTGACTGATTTATCAAGCGTCACGTTCAGTAAAATGTTTGAGATGCTTCCGTATCCGCACACAAGATCTGGCATGATAACGGAAGATGGATTTGGAGAAAAGAAACCAAGGCCTGAAGACCTCTTCGACTTGCCCCAGATTGAGTATCCGGAAGACAAGTGCGTCGCAAAATTGGGATAGTAGGTATTCGCTCGTTGTAGGAAAACGGGGTCGGAATTTTAAGCAAGATCCGACGTTTTTGCAGTGAACGACGTTGTTCAATCAATCGCAAAAGATTTCCCACCTATAACTCCCCCACTATTGGATCGAAACCGCGATCGATGTGTACATGTAACATATAAAGAAACTGTATAACGCAACACCTCTTAGAAATTACCATTTCTACTACATTACATTCTCCAGCTTGTGCAAACAATGAGCGAGAACCTACTGGGCTTCGATGGGTTGCAGTTCTTAGAAAACTGTATTTCTTTTCATTTATAGGCTTCCTAGAGTGATCGTTTGCGGTCATACAGAAGACGAGATTCCAAAGATCGTCGTTGCGGACAGCAAGAAGAGAGGGAAAGATAGGTCTCTTAGAAATCTAACTGGAAAATTAACAGAGTCGCTGACCATGCAGGAGAAACTAGTACTAGAGAATGCTCAGCTCGAAGGCGGCAAGTGAGTTTCATTTTGGCCACCCAATACGAAATGAAAAATAGTAGAGAGTCGGGGGAGAAATGTGTGACAATCGTATCGGTTTACCCTGACAACGAATGCACAGACCACAACAAAATTCTGTATGTTTATATCAGTCAAGTGATCATAATGTATGGTTGACGCACTTTGCACTCAGATACAAATTAGAGGAAGCATTATTGGAGAAGGATAGTGCCGTTGAGAGCCTCCAGAGGAAGGTATGCGGGCTGCAGGCTGAAATGCGCATAGTCGTGAAGGAGAACACAGAATTGTCCCGTCAATTAGCTTGCTTGAATCAACGAATTACCAGTCCTTGCTGTTACCCTTGTCCAGGTGGAAATCAGTCGCCAGGATCAAGTCCGTCTCCTTTCCGTTCGTTTTCGTACACCACAACAGTGCAACAGGACGACGATTATTGTCAATGCAAGTGTTGTATGCAACTGCAGTTTCCCGACACTCAATCCCCACGCGGCAATACCTTGTGCAGTATGTGGACATTAAGTTTAATCACTGTAGAGTGATCCATCTGTACTGATTTGAACAGCATCGAAAATTAGATATTATGTCTCACTTTGAATGATCATTGACCCTCCAAAAATTAAGTAGCTATCTTCAGGTGGACCACTCTGTATACTTTAAATTAATAACATCATAGTTTTCTCAATATAATATTTTGCTTTCAGTGACAAGGAATAGTCAAACATACTTAAATAGTGGAGGTAAGTCGTGTTTATATTTACGCATGAAATTAGCACTGAACTCTTTGCAGTAATAATAGCAAAACTAGTTTTTCTTTCGTCTCGGAATATAATTTTTTAACGTCCACAGATTCACCAAGACTCGCGGGCGGAGCATCAAGATCAGGAGTCTTAATTCCCAGTGGTGCTTCCTCACAAGTCGACGAAATGTGTTGCCGGAGTCCAGCCGTTAGTAAACAACCATGTCCGCCACCTCCACCAAGAGGAACATGTCCCGAGGAGTTGGAGCATCAGCTTGCGTCTTACGGCAACAACAGCAAACAATTGGTACACAAGAAAAAGACAATAGGACTGCCCTCGAACCTGATGTGCCTACATCTTTGTAATTTCAGGAGCAACAACTGGGCAATATAGAATGCGAAATACGTAACATGCAGATAGAGCTTGCCAACGTGCAAAGGGAACGACAGCAGCTAGAACAGCAACGCAAGTTGCTCAAATGCACCGGACCTTGTGCACCTTGCGGTTGTTGTCCACCTCCACCATCCATGGGCCATCAAACTTCCGGTTCGCCACCTTACGTACCGCCTGTTCCGATTCTACCACCACCTTCCATACCTCAACCTAAGGTATCCGTACAATATCATGATCACCTTGATTGCGTGAGCTTACGGAACAAGCTCACTTGGCAGGCCGATACACATAAAAATTGTTACACCGTCGTTGGTTGGGGTTGATAACAGTTACTGATCTTTTACTGAAGTAATGTTATGAAAGATTTTGTATGAAATAAACATATTGTAGAAAAATTTCAGATCGTTCTTTTTCTAAAACTATACAACAATGCGACATTATCCTGTGCGTAATTTGAGATCCAAATTTTGCATGCTTTGTCATGATTCAAATATGATTATTTCATATAAGATGTTGGTTATTGGTAACTCGGCGCATCCTTTTAAATTATGTGCAGTATAATGTAGATATTTGTTAAGATGTTTCTTTAAGTCTTTGGCTTCTCTTAGTCTATAAAATTATGTGTTCAATCAGGCACCGATGCCACCTGCACCTTCCTCGACTTGCACCGGTCCTTGCGTGAACGCACCAATGGTAAGATAGAACCTTCGTGGGACGTTAGACACGTATTAAAGTGCATGTTTAATGAAAGGGTGCCAGCACGTGTCCTCAGCAACAGTTGCGTGATCTCCGTGAGCAATACGCTCGCCTTCAGGATGATTACAAAAACAAATTGTGCGAGGTTTCGTGTTTAAGAACAGATGCCGAGAAGCTAAAGCAACAAACGCGCGAAGCGATCGAAGAGAGAGAAAAGTTGGATATCAGACTGATCGACGCCCAAGAACGTTTGAAAGCGATCGAGGCTGAGAAAGGAAAATACGAAGGTGATCTAGACACTTGTCTCATTCCAGATTTGCAATAACTAGTTTATAAACGATGGTATTCATAACAGGTTTTAAGGAGCAAATGATCGAACACGAACAGCAGCTGATAGTAGTTAAGCAACGTTTCCGGGAGTCGCAAGATGAACTGGAAGAATTGCGATCACTGATTCAAGACCAAGCTGCCCAGCTCGAGGACTATCGTAATAAATATTTACAGGTCCCCCTTGTTGATATGTGGTTGTGCAATCATTTGCTACTGGCGTGTATGAAAATGATAACTGAAATAATAGGCGCAACAACAAGTCGAGGAGCAACGCCGGCAGCTTGACCTCATGGAGATGGACAACGCACGGATGAATGAAAACGTGACTCTAGAAATTGGCCGAGTTAAGGTACATAATTGTTAGGATTACCATACTGTAGGAACTAGATCAGATTTTATTAGCACGATGTTTCCATGAAGTATTGTTCTTTTTATAGAATCAATTCCAAGAGAAACTGGCCGAGTTAGCACCACTGCCAGATCTTTTAAAGCAGACGCAAGTAAAGCTGCAGGAAGCGCAACAAATGCGTTTAGTTGCTGAACGAAACTGCGAGGACCTTTCACGGGAGATTGTAGGGTGCAAGGATAAGGCCCAGACCTTACAAAATCAGTTGGATGTTCTGCGTAGCGAGTATCAAGCCATTCAGGTCACTATCTTCGCGCTATTACTAGCCAGCGTTGCTTGCAAAAAACAGTATTATTTTGAACAACCTGTATAAAGTACTGCGCCTTTGTACAAATTATTTCTAAAATTGGTAAGACCATGAGATTACAATTATATACAGTTTATAATTGACGAAACATTCTTAACAGGAGGAGAGAGGATCCGGTACAGGACGATTTGAGGAACTCGAGAAAAAGAATTCCGAATTGCGGCACGATAATGAACGTATGAAGAATACGCTTGCCAGATTCGAAGAGCATGAAGCGCAGTTGCAGAAACGCATTGACGAGAAGATGCACGAAATTACTCAGTTGACGGCGATGCTTGATCAAGTATAACGTCCTCTTCCCATCTTTCTGAGATGTAAAGTGATCGTTTTCTTCATTTTCTCTTTGAAGGTTCGAGAAGACTCAGCGAGACAGGTGGCAAGAACGAAGGAGAGATGCGAGACTGCAAGAAGAACGATGCAAGGTCAAATAGCGGACATGGAGAGACAGCTGGCCCAGTGCAGGGCCACCGCGAGAGCTGCACAGAAAGATAGGGATGAAGTAATTAATTTAAAAATGAATAAGTTGTTTGAAAATTGAAACTTACTTTCTCGGTTACTAATTAATATTTGTCGCTTATAGATCAGACAAAAGATGCAGGGTCAGATAAACAACCTGAACGAGGCGTTTGAACAAGCTCAGGGTCGTATAAGGTCACTGCAAGGTCACGTGAATTATTTGAAAACGTCTTACAGTAACATCTTCAAGGGTCAAGGGGAAGCTCCGCCTGGTATTTTGCCTGGGGAGGCCGGCGCAGGATTTGATTCTTGCGACTGCAATTACTAGTAGGAAATTGATCAGTGTTTTATTGAAATTCAATTGGAATCTTATGAATTTGAAAGTCGTCTTATTGGATACTCAGATAAATATTACTATGTCAAACAAGGTTCGCCTAAGGCGTAACATAAAATTGTCTAGTCTTCATAGATACGACTACATTGCTACAGCTACATTTTGTCATCGTTTAAAAACATAGTATATATTATGAATTATGACGCGATATAAAAATGCTGTGTGACATTTGACTGTGATCGGACGTTATACGTAAATCGAAAAAATTCCTGTTATACAAAACGATGTATATGGTACAATGTAGTAGTTTTTCCTCCTTTTATCATTTAGACGTGGATGTGTTTTATTCAATAAATCGATCACGTACTCATAATTACTGAAGTAGAAGTAAATAAGAAAGAGCTTTGATGACAGTGCGTACACCTTGACTTAACGAAATTAAGACATGAAAGAAACAGTGATCTGTACAAGGAAAAAGCGCCTATTTTAGAAAGTAATAGTAGTTTCATTAGTTCATATCAACAGAGTGAATCATATTGAGCATGTCGAGAATTGCATCCGAACGTGATCGTACTCTCTCCATTTCCGTTCGGAACTCTTCGAGTTGGGACTCGATTCGTCTTGCGTAAGCATGGCAGCATCTATAAATTAATTTTTTATATGTAATAACACTGCGATCATGCATTTCTAACGATTGGAAGAAAAATTAATTACCTTTCATTACATTGTGTGGAACTTGAATATGATGGCTCAGGTGTGAGACACGAAGAAATCTTAATTTGAGGAGGACCGTTCTTCATACACACTGGCTCTTTCAATTGTAAACCACTTTTATTGACAGTGTTACCATTAGTGCTACGGCAGTCTCCGCAACCTTTTAACAGATCCATAAGTATTCCTCGTACTCGTTTGCCACTTGATCGTCGCTGCCTTGTCTGCATACAAAAAGCAATGGTTCAATATACAAAACACCAGTATTTAAACTTGAAGCGATCGAAAGGTTTTCTGTATTTTCGACTTACAAGGAAAGATTTCGAGAAATTACAGAAATGATGAAACTTTGGGAACAATCTATATACCCCCAAAGTTTCATAATTTCCTGAATTTCTTTGTTAGTCTTTCACGTAAAATCAGTGTGTACCACTATGTTTGATACATCCTGCAATTTTACTTAAATATCGACTGTCAATTGTGTAGCGCTCACTTACTTCAGGTGTCTCATTAGATCGTTTCGGTGGAATAAGAGGGTCTTCCTCCCCATCGTGCGAAGAACTATGGTTACATGTTTGTCTCTCGGGACAGTCGTGATTGTGCATATTACTCGAAGACGACTTACATGCGCAATCAACGTCCCTAATGTTGTTGCAACACTTCGTCGAATGCGAGCTACTGTTCGAGGCATTTTGCATAGAGTGTCGACACGATTTATTGTACTTGTAGATTGCATCGCTGATCTCAGGGTTCGCGATGTCTTCACGTAAATGTTTACTGGACTCTGGGGTAAATGCGTTTTTCCAGGAACTCCTTCGGATCCCTTTAACATGGAATTTATCTTTACTATGGTTAGGACTATCGTCGTGCATTTGTCTTTCGTGATATGAACCGCAGTTACAATCTTTTTCTACGAACTCCGCGTGATGCATACAACAGGAATGTGATTTTTCTTGCGAACTGGAACTGGCTTTATACGATGGCCATTCTCTTCGGTGTTTTATGGAGTCGCAGTTTTCACAAGCTGACGAACAGTTGCTTGCGTGGGTACGATTACTTTCGAATCGTTTATCATTCGCTTGATCTAGCAAGTACGGTGATTTTACTATACTCGGCGACATAGAGTGACAACATTGAGAATCACTGGATCTATTCAGCCTTAATGGAAGCTTCAACTTTTTTTGAGTTGAACATACAAGTGGACTGCCATTAAATCTGATCTGCGGGGATTTCTGCGAGTAAAGACTTGTTCTCTTGTTAGTGGATTTTACAGACACCTCTATATCGTCCTCGTTATCACTGGTTGACTCCTGGTTAATCTCCTTACCCCAAACGCTAATTGTACCATTTATTTCAGACATCCTTACTTCAAGATTACCCAACAAATACGGACCACACTCTTGGATACGATTTTTTTCATTCTCTAACATGTCTTTCGTTGGTTCTTCTGCTTGAATTAAGAAACTTTTATTTTTACTATTCTCATTGTCCCTATATACGAAAAACTTTACATCACCATCATCCTGATTAGCTGCTATCTTTGTTTGAATATCCATGGATGAAGGGTCCTCGCTGTCTTTATTCATGGATTGTTGATCTGCCTTATCGCTCGACTGATCCTCTGAGTATTTCAAGTCCGCGTTGGATGTGCTAGCACTTTTATTTTCAGATTCCGCGGATGTGTGAGGTATCTTAAACGGTTGAACAAAAGTGGAAGTACCAAGCATCTCTGTCGCTTTACGTTTCTTGGAATTCGAAACGTGCGTTGCAGAACGATTGTATTCGAGATTCAATAATTGGTTCATGGAATTTTCGTTTACTCGTGTCTTATTATTCCTGACCAAAGGGCTTTCCACCTTTGATGTTTTACCTTGTGTTATGTTGGAAAGAGTCTGTAAGATTCGAGATGAAGTAATGAATGTTCGCGATAATGGATGCGGTAGTTTACTTGGTGTACCATTAGTGAGCACCAGGCTATCGTCAGAATTAAGAATCGGAGTTAAATCGGGCGGTTTAATGGATATAGCTGAGCTAGCAGCACTATCTGCCCATTGGTCGAGAGAACTTACTGTAGACGCAACGCTACTAGTGGATACTTTATTATTTGTAGCCACTGTGGTTACAACTACTTTTGGAACAGATACAGGTTCCGCAATAGATTCAGTTTGCACAGATGCAATTTTTGTTTCGGATGTTTTACTTTCACTTTCATATTTCGCTATAGATTTTCTTAGAGTATCCAGCTCTTGTTTCATTTTCATATTTTCGGCTACCGTTTTCTGATAGGCGTTTCGTAAACTATTGAACTGAGCATCTTTCTGATTAAGCTGAGCTTTCAGCTGCATCACTTCTACGGTCTCTGCTAAATTCGTTTTCGCGAAATTTTCCTGTTCTTCTTGTACTACCCTGATACTTTTGACATTCGCAATTTTCAGTGGACAACTTGTATTGCTGTTCTCCATTTCTTGCACATTAACCATCTCTGTGTCATTATAGGTCTCAGGTTCAATAATCTTTTCTTGAGTCTTGTGTCTTTGTTCGATTGTTTCTTCCTTTTGTTCAAATTCTGCCGATATGCCGTGCATGTATTCTTCATAGCTTAATGTACGCAGATTGAAAACTGTAGGTGCTTGCTGATGACCGTTAACTAAAGAAGGTTGATCCATGTTATTAAATTTTACATTCCTATCTAATGTATTTTGATATTCAATATGATGTGCATTAACATCTACAGAACCATTTCGTTTCTCTAATTTATCATTGCAGTTTTGTGCACGTTTTTCATTTTGAATATCACCGAATGCGTTCATGTCACTGTTCCTTCGAATTTGCTTAAGTTGAGTTTCAGTTACTTTGATATCAAGTTTGTTATTACCACCATTCTCTAATATTTGTGCTGAATTATAAATTGAATTACCATTTTCATTATTTTCTTCACGTTGCAAATCCTTAATAGCCTTCTCTGCATAACCTTTTATAACTTTGTTCGTTACCGTTAGCTTTAATGGATCAGTTTCATCTGTAAACAAAAAGAATTATAATTAGATAATGACCTAACATAATATTATAATCCAACAATGCAAAGGTCTTCCTTACTTTCATTCTCCTCGTTATTTTTATTCGTTACGTATTCCTGCTCTTTAATACGCTTTTCCATCGACTTCCTCGACTGTTCTTTTATATCCCTAATGTATCTCTTCACTTTACTTTCCACATGTTGATATTTAAGTGGCAATGATTGTCTTTTGTGCGCGACATTGTACGCGATAGAATTCTGTTGTAGGCCTACATAGTTTCCAAAGAGATTTATACTATGCCTGCTTTTATTGTTATATGGAGAATGTTTATTATTCTTAGTGAAACTTAAATCTTGCAACGATAAACTCCTTTCTTTAGGGTGTTGTTTTTGTCTGGAATTCAAGATAAAATCATCCGAAGCTCTGTCATAGCAATCTTGGTCGTATTCCGTCTCGATGTCCTCATCATCGTCATGATGATGCAATCTCAAATGATTCTCATCTTCGTCGTCTTCCTCATCTTCGTCTTCTTCATCCTCTAACATTAAATTTTTATGATAATATTCACGATCTATTTCATCCATCTCTACAGGAAAAGATATCAACGCATAATAACAAAACAAAATTTCTAGAACTTACGAAACGCTCTTTGTACTTACCTTCGCTGTCGACGTAATCCTCTTCTTCTTCGTCATTGTAAGGATGATTACTCTCTTCTCCAGAAGATAACACGTAAATGCTGCCTCCTCCTTGATCATCGCTAGGATAAGCACTTCGACTATGATCCTCTTCCATTGGTATCCTGTCTTGTTGTTTTGTATTATTGACATCCAAATCTTCGCGCCTCGACGGGGTCGATACGCTGATATACGTCGGCATTTCTTCATCTTCTAACATAAGCTGTCCTGTTTCATTATTCAGCATACTATTATCACTCTTTGATTGTTCACCACTATGATTTTCCGCATTCATTTCTGCCTCGTTCTCTTCCGAAGTGTGTTCGTTCTCCTCCGACATCGTGGATATTTATGCTAAATACGCGATATATTATAATTATAATGTAATCGTGTGTCTCTTACGATTACGATGATCCTCGATTACAGCACACACGTATCGACGGCACAGTACTACGTTTAGTATTCATTTATCGCGTGCGATCATACGTTCCCGACGACCGCCATTACAGCTGCCGCCGATAGCACCTGCATTTCACTGCATTCGTATATTCTACATTTTCATCGAGCCACTTTTTATCGTATATTCACTTGAATGCAGCCACGTTTTTTTACATTACGATTAAAGGATCAACCTTATTAACAAACGAATTCTTATTAATCCAGTCGACGCGATCGGTACGTCGCAATTAAATACATAATTATTGCAAGATTAATGACCCGCGAATGTACAGGGGTGTACATTGTTGTTGTATACAACGGGGCACTCGTTCTACATTCCACCAAATTCTTTCTTCATGTGTTGATTTAATGATAATTTGAAATACAGTTCATTACAGTCTTTAATTCTATTAATATGCTTATAATAAATTTTGTTTAATTTTATTTAACAAAAAAATTTCTTATTTTCTTCTTAAATTATTGCGAAGATCACATGCGCATGCTCTTATGAAATGGGGCCAAAATAAAAAAAAAGAAGGAACATCGAGATTTTTAGATACTCTCTGTTGGAACATAATTTCTACTTCCATGATTGATGAAAGTTGATCTTTAGTATTTTGCCGCGTTAGAATCGTACACTACTGACTGTTTGAACGGAAGGAACGTGGAATTGAATCGCAATGTCACTCACGTTGTTTCTATGCGTGGTGAACAATTGTTTTTTGTAATTATATGCAAGTACTTTGTAACATACGATAAAGAAGCGTAGCCTCGATCAAATTAAGAGAATGTCCACCGAAAATAGTGAAACACGCGTGATCATTGAATTCGGGTAACGTTGAAACTATATCTAACCCAACTTTTCTTACGGCGGTGTGTCGGTGTCTAATAAATCACCCGCTAAATTTCAGGGGTGGGGCAGAACTACTTTTCGATAAAAAGAAAAAATATGAGGCGAACTTACCTGGGGATGAATGTAAGTTTTCTAAATACTTTGCGATTGGATCTTTTAACTAGCCTCGTTGAAATTTTACAGGGACCATACAGAGGCTGCTCTTTTGGATAAAAGATAACCTCCTGAAAGAACGACCGGAACTATTTTTACAAGGGGACACTGTGTAAGTTGTTAATATATTGAATAGTTGCACACCGGTAGGATAAATGTTTCATGTAACAATCTCACATGTTACATGAAAAGATCTTTCGTTGAGCGCGCGTAAAGTTTACAATGATACACGTATAGCACCACAAACACAATACGGTGTATTGTGCTAATTCGCACTTGCCTATTCAACCGATATATGTTGTTAAGATGGCGATTGGCTACGAAGTTCCGCCATAGTAGTCGAGATGGCAGCACGATGCAGTTTCGGTGCAAAGTACGAGAATATTCAAATCCTGTTACCTAATTTAAAAAATCTGTATAGTTGTGGCACAGACGAGGACCTCGTATGTGCTCATGGTCCTGCCAGAGAGAAAATGAGTGTACTATGATGAATACAGGGTGTGTGAACCACGAATCGTGACCAGTAGAGATTACTCCGTTATTAGCAGTCCGATCGAAAATATTTTTATCAGGTATAGCATGGTTTCAAGAGAGCTTTCACGTGATTATAGCAAACTTTTTGTAAAAAAGAGAAAAAAAGCAATTTTTTGCGATTCTTTTTATGTCATGAACTTACTGAATTCGCCTTAAAATTCTCTAACCAATAGGCGTAAAAAAAATTATAGGTGTATCTGCAAGAAATTGAAGGTGGACACCATGACAAAAAGAGATGACGAAAAATTTGCTATAATCACGTGAAAGCTCTCTTAAAACCATGCTACGTGCGTGGTTCACCCTATATACTTTTGTCAGTATAGATAGGGACAAAGCATACCCAGGTTTAGCATGGAACAGGGCTGAATTTTCACTCAGAGGTCCAAAAATGTTCAGCTTTTCTGAATTAAACATTATACAATTCGTTAAAAAATAGTAAACCTTTAAATCTAGTGCACAGAATCCAAGTTTCAGTGTTCGGAGTTCACTCGTTTAAAAGTTATGCACGAGTAAAGTTGCTCGATTTCAAGTGCGTTTGAGAGGTTCGATCGCTGCCATATTGGTTTCCAGATAAGTATAGGAGCGGGTATGATGTAGTGAGCGGATTCGCCAGGTCTGGGCCAGGTCTTGGATTCCTAGTATAATAATTTAAAGTTTTATCATTTTTTCGTCACGATTTGTATAATATTATATTCAGAAAAGTTGAACATTTTTGGTCCTCTGAGTGATAGTTTAACCTGCTCTGTCTCTGTCTATACTGGCAAAAGTGGAGAGAAAGGACCCCGAGTGTGAGCACTCTTTCATATACTCTCTGGTTCTGTCAAATTAATTGTTAAATTGACATTTTTTAATTTGTTTTGTGCATATAGACGGCCTGGCATCTTGGTTCTAGTAAATGACACGGATTGGGAGTTGCTGGTAAGGAAAACAATTCTTTCTAACATTCATATTTTGAAAAATATTTATTGGTGTCATTATTTACATTTTTAAGTAGATGATATTTTTACGTAAAAGGAAATGTTCAAGAAAACAATTATATTGTTCAATGCGGGTAGATCTAACTATACAGGGTGTACCAGAAATATTGTACTTCCTTAAGAGTGGTGGGCTAATGCCAAGGTCATGCTCTGCTGTTTACTATGAAACACGATTCGACTTTGAAACATATTAGGACAAAAATTGCGTGCCATTAGAAACCAGTTCTGCTGAATTTATCGTAATGCTAACTCCCGCGATATTACACCGTCTGTGATGATGCAAAAGCGATCTCAGGTGACGCAAGTTACCCTATTTACCCCGCGTGGGAACCCGGAAGGGACTCGCGGCCCGTTTCACCACACCGAAGAGGCAATAACGCGTTCAGCGTAATCGCGGGACACATCTGCGCGCGACATCTGACAAACGTCCGGCAAAAGTATCTATCCGGCAGGTTTTTTTTTGGAAGTCGCATAATCGAACCACGGTGTAGTTGGCCGGGAACACTCTGCCATGCCAGGCAAGGCTACAAGGGGTGCCGGCGAAATAAGAGAACTTGGCCGTGGACGCGGTCGTGAAAGGGCGCAAATGACCCGGAGGCACGCCACACCCACGGCAAAATTATCATTTTAAATTTGTAAATGTACAAAACGCGAGTGCTATTAGGATGTGCTTCCTGGAGCACCCTCGAGGAGAAAAGAGGGACGGCAGGGAGTAGCTAGGTGTAGAGAGCAGACGCGGGAAAGATGATGGCTTTAGCCATTATTATGATAATACCAACGTTTCCCGAAGCTTCTCTCGTATTCCTCGACCGCCGCGAACTCGACTGCTTGTCCTTTCTTCGCTTTTTCCAACCCCTCCCCCCACTTCTCACCGCGTTGTCCTTTTCTCTGCCCGAGTTCGCAATCCTGCTTCCTCCAGCTACGTTTTTCATCATTTTCGCCTCGTAAATTAAAAGGGAAAGCGTCATTCCCGTGGACTCGTACATTCTCGCCCGCAACCCTCCTCGCTTTTTTGCGATTCGACGAATTTGTTCGCATGCCGCTCCAATTCAAGCGGATAGTCCAGTGTTCGTCGAGTCACCAGCGAATTTGATCGCTTTTAACAGTATTTTATGTTTTCACTGTATTACATATATGGCGATGCTTACGAGATAAGCAAAGTCATTCTAATAGTTCCAGGTAATTTCACAGGTTGCATCGATTGCTTCAAACGTCGACACTACACCCGAAATTATTCATTACGCCTGAAGAACAATCTTATTAAAATTTCCAGGGCGAGGGGGATTACAAACTCTGCTCCGGTGACACGATACTGTTCATATCCACGTTGCACGGTGGATAAAGCAACGGCGATGGCCAACGAACAGCACGATACAGCCCGATTCCTTCCGGGAGTGTCCCGTATGCTTTTGTATCCAGGCGAAGCGCGTGCAAGCGTGCACAATGTCAGAGAATAAAATGCTCATTCACACGATGTACGTTTCTTCAGGTTGTTCCACGTAACTGCTGTAATATTACGGCTGACACTTTGGCCGTTTTCCAAGGATCTCTGTGTTATTGCTCTCCTCTTGGTCTCCCTGTCTTTTCCCTGTGTATGGCCAATGGGCCATATCCTGTCCCCTCGTCCCGAGCTCTCCGTCCTCGTCCTCTTTTCTGCGGCGAGGCACCCTTGGTTTTCAGGGTCGTACGCAGCTTTGCATGCATTACTTTCGCAATTAACATTCGTAGATAAAGGCCGGGACGAGGAATGGTGTAAGTTTAAGAAGCCGTTGTGCGGCGTGGCCGGTTGTAATTCAATCGGTTGATGGGCGGCTGTAAATTCCGAGATTCGCGGAACTTTGGCTCCTCGTTGCCCCGATAAAAACGAAATTAAGTTCGCGTAGTTGCGCCCGGGAAATTAGTTTCAATGCGGCCGGGATTGCGGATCGGACTCGTCGAAATTTAGCTGTTGCCCCGGCCGGCGTAAGTCTATTAAAGTAACGACCGGTTGCCTCCCAAGTTCACCGGGGAAAAATCTTTTCGAGGGAACGAGTGAAAGAAACCAAGAGAGAGAGAGAGAGAGAGAGAGAGAGAGAGAGAGAGAGAGAGAGAGAGAGAGAGAGAGGAAGAGAAAGAGAGAGAGAGAAAAAAAAATGGGAAAACTTTCTGCGGAACTCTGTATAATTAATTACCGACGGTGGTTCTTCACGGTACACGATAAAGATCGCATCGAAGGTCTCCCGGCTTCCGCGAAGTTAATCAACCCCTGTTCCATGATGTCTGCGATTCGCCTTTTCCCCATCGATCGCTCGCCGAGCTTTCAACGCCGGACTCACACCCCGATTAATATGATCCGCAGGCTACGACGCTGGCGTCCCGGGAATCTGATTTCGCGATACCGAAGCCAATCGGCCATTAGGAGATCGATCGAGCCTCCGCTTCCGTCCTATTACTATATACCGACGATAAACAGTGCCACCAATTAATCAAGCGTGTCGAACGCCGGCAAAATCGATGAAAACTGGCTGATTAGTATCGACTTTGCGCGGGGAACGATCCCCTGCTTAACGTTCATTTTTCACTTTATACCCTCGGCCATTTGCCAGCGTTTGCATTAAGCCTCGAAACTTCTCCGTCAAGTAATAATCTAATTTTGTCGAAATTGCTCCCAACTCTCGACAGTGTTAGCAGTGTCATACCTGAAACTCTTTTCCTTGTGTATTCTTGTCAAGTTGTGTAACGAAGAATAGAAATAATTTTTTCGCTTGATTCGTAATACCGACATTCCACTTGCACGAATTGAATAGCTAACGTTAGTCTGTGTAGAACGTCCAGCAAATTATAATTTTAACAAGTACTGTATCAGCAAGCTTCAATTTATCTCCTGTTTAAACCGAAAAGTTTCGTTGATAATTTGTTTGACGTCGAGTAATTTGCAGCTCTTTATATCTGTGAAATTTATAGCAGCTTCAGAGGTTCGTTTTTCGCTCGGAATATATATTCCCCATATGGGGGTTGGGTAAAATAATGGGAACATTACTTATCAGTCGTTTAAATCATTCTTACTTACTCTAACTTAAGCAGTGTAATCTACTAAATTCTGTTAAATAGAGTCTATTAAAAATGGATGTTACATTATATGTATAAAGGGTGAATTTACAATACCGGGTAACATTATTGTTATAAAGCAATGCTATATCGATCGCGTTTGGTGCTCGGCAGTTTCAGCGTCAAAAAGGAAATGAAATTCGTGTGGTGCGACGTTTTTCCATTATTCAGTCCACCTCCGTGGACGCAATATTTGTCTATCAGTCGATTCGGCAATTATAAATTTCGGTGCTTGTATTCCGTGCACAGAGGACAATGTATTTTCCGTGGAAACGCATGGAGATGCGAAACGCATCCCCCCGTGAACCCGGAGTGTCTCGATCGCTAATGGTTCGGCGGGGTTGGATGGTCCAGTGATTAATTGTGTCAGCCATGATTACATTACAGAGGACGCAGATCCACTATATTATATGCGAGCGTACATGCGTGTATCTCGCGGACGGTCTGTTACACGCGCGTCGAACGCATTCGCGCGTGTCAGGTGGACGTCGTGACCACGGACTTAAAGTCTGTGTCGTGACGCCGTACTTCGAGATAGTTGAGCAGTGCTCGTACCGTTATAACGTATCCAGGTCTGTAACTAACGTGGCGATGGCGGCCCCCTAAACGGAGGAACGTCGAACAGCCCAGAAAACGTTTGACGACGGCTTCGCATTGCAAAGTGTGCATGCATATTACAGGAGGCCGCGGCGCGGTTCGCCATTCCCGATGGCTGATCTCAATTTTCCGACGGTGCTTTGAAAGTTTCATGGCCCGCGCACTTCCATTCGAATAACTGAAGCACGTTCAATTACCGAGGGGGGCCTATACGAATTTCTAATTAACTGCTTCCCGGTAAAAGCGTTGTAAATACCGGGGGCCGACTCTTGTCAGCCGGCGAAATCCGGTCTCGTCTCAATGGGAACTGAACGGGAATGGAGTGCCGTAGGACAGTGATTTTGGGCAGGGTTGCCATCTGCGAGACCCGCCAGACCCCATACCTTTTCGCCCCTCGCCCAGCTGTGCTGCGGAGCCCGGCTTTGCTTCCCCCACTCTTCTGCCTGTGGGAGCGGGTAGGGAAAATAACGGGTGTTCGCGTCAGCGTTAGTGGGAAGAGTGGGGAAGCAAAGGTGGGCTCCGCAGCACAGCGGGCGAGGGGCGGAAGGGTAAGGGGCCTGGCGGGACTCGCAGATGGCAACCCTGATTCTGGGAGGTATTAGGGATTAGGCAATGAGAAGGGCCTAGGAATTAAGGGGGATCTATACCCTCGGATTTTGGGGTATTTATCAATGTTATCAACCTCTGTGCAGAAAAAAAGTTTGGTAACATTGATAAACACGCAACTGCATAATGAACACGAGATGGAGTTGCTTGCTATTTCCATATTCTATTTAGCTCGTCGCGAATGCCGTTATACAGGGAAGGTCGCACTAATATTAGTGCCACCGATGAGAATATGTACCTCGTCTGTGTCAGTTTTGCTATGATTCCACATTGACAGCAGTGCAGCAGTGAAATGTTGCACAATATCGCAGCACTGATTGACAGTCCTTCTGACTAGGCACCATCTCGTCTAAATTAACTGAAATAAAATTGGCTCTAGATTGGCTCTACATCAGAGATAACCTCTGCCTCCATGAACGTAATATGGGGAAATCTCTGCTATGTGAATGAAATCACGCACATCGATTTTTTGTCCTTATACGAGCATATTTTGAGCTACACAATAGTTCATTTGATAGAGGAAGGTTCATCACGGCGCGCTCTGTTGATCGCATCAGTCAAAAAAGTCTCTTTGAGACAGAAGAATACATTGAAATCTGCGGTTATTTTTCTAGATTTTTTCTCTACTTTGGGTACTCACATTATTAGATATGAACATAATCTCGTTACATCAATAGCAGAGCGCGCGGTATTTAACCTTCCTCTATAGAATGAGCCCTCACCCAGCCATAAATCGGCTCAAATAAGGACAAAAAATCGATGCGCGTAAACCCATGTTTAGACCCAAAATCTAGTAAGATTCTAGTTCCTTTCTAGTTACAATCCGAGGGTATAGATCCCCCTTAAGGTGGTAGTCACACCTCTGGTTGTAACTAGAATCTTACTAGATTTTGGGTCGAAAATATGGGTCAGCGACTTAATGTTGTTTGACCTTATACGAGCATATTTTGAGCTGGGTGAGGGCTCATTCTAAAGAGGAAGGTTTGACGCAGTGCGCTCTGGTCATGAGGTTGACGAGGTTATGTTTATATCTAATAATATGAGGGCCCAAAGTAGAGAAAAAATCTAGGAAAAAACCCGCAGATTTCAGTGCATTATTCTGTCTCTAAAAGACGTTTATGACTTATGTAATGACTGGAGCGCACTACATCTAACCTTCCTCTTTAGAATGAGCCCTCACCCAGCTCAAAATATGCTCGTATAAGGTCAAACAACGTTAAGTCGCAGACCCATATTTTCAACCCAAAATCTAGTAAGATTCTACTTATTTGCTATTTACTAGAATCTTACTAGATTTTGGGTAGAAAAAATGGGTCTGCGCCCGGACATTTTTTGTCCTTATTTCAGCAAATTTTGAGCTGGGTGAGGACTCATTCTAAAGAGGAAGGTTTGACGCAGTGCACTCTGGTCATGAGGTTAACGAGATTATGTTTATATCTAATAATATGAGGGCCCAAAGTAGAGAAAAAATCTAGGAAAAAACCCGCAGATTTCAGTGCATTTTTCTGTCTCCAAAAGACTTTTTGACTGTTCTGATGACCAGAGCGCAGTGTGATGAACTTTCCTCTTTAGAATGAGCCCTCACTCAGCCCTAATTTTGCTCAAATAAGGTCAAACAACCGAAGCGCGCAGACCCAAATTTTCCATTATTACCCAAAATCTAGTAGGATTCTAGTAAATTAGCAAATAACTAGAATCCTACTAGATTCTGGGTCGAAAAAATGCGTTTACGCGCTTCGGTTGTTTGACCTTATTTGAGCAAAATTAGGGCTGAGTGAGGGCTCATTCTAAAGAGGAAAGTTCATCACACTGCGCTCTGGTCATCAGAGCAGTCAAAAAGTCTTTTGGAGACAGAAAAATGCATTGAAATCTGCGGGTTTTTTCCTAGAGTTTTTCTCTACTTTGGGCCTTCATATTATTAGATATAAACATAGACTCTTTAACCTCATGACCAGAGCGCAGTGTGATGAACCTTCCTCTTTAAAATGAGCCCTCACCCAGCCCAAAATTTGCTGGAATAAGGTCAAACAACCGAAGCGCGCAAACCCATGTTTTCTAATACGATTCTAGTAAGATTCTAGTTGTAACTAGCGCATAGACTACCCCCTTAAGAACTGAGGACTACGGAGTAGGGACTAGGGATAAGGGACTAGGGATTGTGAAAAAAGTGGGACTAGGGATTGGGAAAAAAGAAGGAGGGAGAGACTAGGGATTAGGAAGGAAAGAACGAGGGAGGGACTAGGGATTGGGAAAGAAAGAAGGAGGGAGGGACTAGGGACTGGGGGCCATAGAAAGGGTGAGACCAGGAAAAGATTTTTAGAGGCATAAACAATCGTTCGCTGGTCCCCAGTAACAAGTACTCTCACCAGATTCTGCTTTAACGATCCGTAATTCGTAGCGGGACAATGAAGGGGCGAAGAAGCAATTAGAAACGAAACGAAGATTCAGCGTCGATCTGGCCGCGACTTCCCTCGTTAGCGGTTTAATTTTGCCGTGGCTGACGGTCGAAGGTTGCACGAAATTTTCCAAATTTCCCGATAGGTTGGTCCGGGACGGGCGGTATCTGCCGATTCGGTCGCCGAAATTAGGGAGCACAGCGCCGGTCCCATTGAAATTAGGCGGGCCACGGGGAGTCCGGATATTCGTGAAGATGAAATCGGACGAGCCCGCGGTATCGTGGGGGAATTAAAGTTTCGCGTCGCGCCGGTAACGGTTGTTTCACTTTGAAACGTGGGTATAATTTCTGTTATCTTCGGGCGGGCCGGGTGGCCGCCGCGAAATATAAAATAATAAAGGCCACGCCGGAACCGGACCAGAACCGGGAACTTTGGCTATTACCAGTGAAACAGTTCCGCGCAAACGCGTCTTCAACTTTTAACGGCTCACCCTTATTCCTTCGCTACGCTCCTCATTTCCCTTCGTCGTCGCGAATTTATGCCTCCCCGACGATGGTTTTCAATTGTGTTCGGAAAAGTGAATTGGCAATTGGACCGGGGGAGAACCGATTGTCCGAAAGAAGGGGAATGTTGCCAATGTCGGGCCACTTGAGGGGTCTTTCTAGATCAACGCTCTGATTGCAAAGCTACTTTGCGAATTTTTTAAGGGATACACATTTAGTATTGCAATCCCAAACTTGGCGTACTTGTTAACCAACGTTCGAATAGTGCACTCAAATTTTTTGGAGCAAGAATAATCATTTTCTCCAGAGCTACAGCGTTTGAAAAGATGGTTCGTTTCTGGTGGACGAGGCATGGAGAATATGATATAGAGAATATTACCTTTTCAATTCAATTTGGAGAGCATGTAACCACATATTATGGAAACTGTAAATATTATATGTATTCGTAGATGTTACATAACAAATTAAATGACGTGGTGCAATATAGGTGACCAGCGCGCATTCGGCAGTTGTCCCCTATTATCGGTTTGCAACGAGGATCGCGATACCGGCGTACTTTTCGCTAGTTGCGCCTCGCCGTTCTGCTACCCGCCCTTCCCCTTATTTTCGTTGGAAATTACTAAGTGCTTAGTCGCATAATTACATTCACCTTCCTCTCCCCCGCGAGCACCACATTCATTTCGGTTTACCGTCGTCTCGCAATTAGGGTACTAATCCACTTAATTTCTTCCCAAGGCGAGGTCGGCGCGGGCCGCTCGGACTATTTTATTTAGTTCCTACTTTTTTGTATTTTGATACCACCGCGCAGGTACGTTGCAATTAACTCGCCGAGTAAACCGGCAAAGTCCTATTTCTTTTCGTCCGGCGAAGCACACCGGTCCACGTAACAACGTGTCCGCTTAAGCGTTTCGGGAGAGCAGTGAGATGACTGGGCAGTTTCGAGGGACTTTTTAAATGGTCCTGGTGCCCCGTGCAAGTGATTAATGTCATTCGACGATTACGTCGTCCAGAAAGAAACGTGCGACCTCGCGCTGACGGATGGCCTTTTAATATCGGTCCCGCTCTAGAACCAGTCCGCTGACAGCTCGATAATGAGACAATAAAATACTGTCTTCGAAGCAGCATCGTGCCCGCTAAATGGGGCTTCAAACTGTCAGCATTAACTGCTAATTAAAACTACATATAACAAACTCCTATTTTTTTACCCAAAGTCCCTTTAAAAGAAGTACATTTTCCATTGAACAAAAGATTCCTTGTGCTGGAAACATTATCAAAAATCTGTATCACTGTAGTCTACTAATAATGTTGAAAGCCTACATTAAGACGAACCCAGACCGTTTACGCGCTTAGAAATTACTTGAATTCAAACTGAATTCGAAACGCAAAGCGTTCCAGTTCAACTTCGGGGGAGAACGCTCGCTGCGCCGGCGCGTCGGTTGCCATAATTCGCCAGTAGCGCCGAATCCGTTACCGATCTGACTCGGATGGGGTGGCCTAAGTAGTTCGTGCCGTGCATGGCTGGTCTTCGGAGGATCTGGGGAGGTCGGTTTAAAATTGCGAGCTCGTTGCCAGCTAAACGACGGTATCCAATGGCACGTACGGTCATATTTCCCTGCCGATCCAGTCCGGGTACAATCGAGCGGGAAAAGATCGAACGAGATTCAATCGTGAAAACGAACAATCTCGCGCGGATAACACCTGCCGTTTGCATTTGGCACCGATGCCAAGATCATCTCAAGAGGAACGACGACTCCTCTCGCCGGCCTACATCGTTCTTTCACTTGGCCGGTCCGTTCTCCTCTCTTTCTATCTTACTCTGTGGACTAAGCTTTTTGCGAACGTGTATTCTCTCTCTCTGTCTGTGCTCGTTCCCTTACCTTTCCCCTCTTTCTTCTTTCTTTTCCTCTCCTTTTCTTCGGCGGCAATGTCCCCAAGACGCGGCCCATCAGCATAAAACGCGCTGTTTTATGAGCCGTAGCGGGTAGACGGTTTCGTGTTACATCTTCCTCAAATGATCCCTCTTGTTGCCTCCACTCCACAACCAGCTCCTTATGCTCGCTGACTCCATCGAGAGTTTTCGGCAATGGCGTTGTTACCGTTGCCCCACCTATTATGCGATTCCCCTTTTCACCAGGGTCCTCCGGTTTGCGCACCGCTCACGAGAGTCCCATTCCGGCCATGTTTTGTCGCTTATCTTTAGTCACTGGTAAATTGTAGGTAACCGGCTCGGCGTAGGGTGTACCGTAATGCACGAGCCTCGCGAGTCGAGAATGTTTCCTCCTGATGGGACCGTATCATGGCGTTCGCAGCCCGTACGCATCCGTCTAAACTGTCTTGCCAACCTTTCTCTCTATTTTCCCTGCCCCCGTTGACCCCAGCCAAAAGATAGCACACGCGCGCTATCGTTGCACGCTTCGAGACAGCCTCGGAATTCCCCAACTTCCTGGAACGACATAGAAACATTACCTTCTAATAACGCAGTATTTCATTGCGCAAGTTTGAATTTATCGTGCGTTTGTCCCTTAAGCTGATTCATTCAAATTGGTTACACAAGGTGTTCTTTTATAAAAGTATGATTTCTCACGCAGCTCGCCTTCGAAGAATGAGATCACGAATGTTATTGTTGAATAGTGGTTAATTCTCAGACGGCGGACCATTTTTACCACGCTTATATTTGCTTGCCGGGTTGTTGTTGTATGCGTCAAATGTTGTTATCGAATTTTAAACCACTTCCCGATGAGTTAGAGACTTGAAACTTGAAACTAGATGACAATGCAATATCAAAAAACAAATTTAAGATAAACTGTGCGTCTAGGAGAAAAACAAAATTTGCATATTAACCGTCACACCTCGCAGCGCGACGTGGTAGTACGTCATCGCGTTCAGCGACCCCCACTCCGCGCGCCAGCGCTCCCTACTCCACGTCGTGTTCTTACTCCGACTCAACCCCACTCCACTGGTCCACTTCGCACCGAAGGAGCGCAGTGTGGTTGTGGTGTTCCGTTCATTCAGTTCCATTTCGGACAATTTCGGACTCCATCAAGAGACGTCGTCTTTCGGAGTCATCTCCTCATTCTATTTTGCGTATTTCCATATCTTGCGTTTCTATATCTTACTATTTCATACCAGTATTACTATATCTTGCGTTCCATTTAAAAAAGACTAAAAAGTAGAACATAAAAAAACTTTTTAAAAACCACGCGTATATTAAAATACACTAAAAAGGAGAAAATAATTTTTTTAGACATTGGTGACTATGAATAAAAGCGTGGAGTGCCCACGAAGATTACGTCAATATAGTTTAGCGCTCCACGCTTTTATCTATAGTCACCAGTGTCTAAAAAAATTATTTTCTCCTTTTTAGTGCATTTTAATATAAGCGTGGTTTTTAAAAAGTTTTTGTTTATATATTTGTTTACAACCTTATAATTGACAATGTTTAGGACCGTTCACTGTTTTATTGATCGATTTTTTAAAACTTATTTTTGGTGATACTTCTTGTGTTATTCTTACTATTGTTCCTAATACAGCAGCTGTTCGTTTCATTAATTCGTAAGCTGAGTAATTGAGTGACGATTTTGATACTCTGGGTCAACATAGACCCAAACTCCGCCGTCGAAGGGTTAAAGTAACAGTGCGTAAATGACACGGATCGCTCAGATTTAGTGTAACTTGCCAGCCAGTATTTTCTCAGGAAAATTTTCGTATTCAGCTGGCAATATTAAGGTGTAGGGCGAACGGCGTTATAAAGGTTTATGAAGGAGGGCGCCAAGGACTTTTTCCCTTCTTCGGTAACAAACCTGGCGAACCGAGCAAGACAACAAGGTCACTGGCTGGGCCCGACGTAAACGCTTTCCTTTATGGGTCAAATTAAGCCGAGTTTACGTGCGATGTGTCCGGATCCCTTTATACGACTCCCCGTAAACCCTCCGGTCAAATAATTTCCCACGATATTGTCCTCGTAACCCTATGAAACCGCGATTTATACTGCGAGAGTACGCGCGTCACAGCGGTCTCATTATTGTATGCATAATTTTTTATATCGCCGCGCGAGTATTATCCTCTAAACCCCTCGAACCGTGATGTAGAACCTCGCGATAACGATCTTCCTTTTATGAATACAGCCAGGTTTCTCCTTGTCCGACCGTAATGACCATTTTCATACTAGAATTCAGGTCGATGGGTATTACGATCTATCCTTCAAAGAGCCCCGGCTCTGTATCCAAACAGAGAGACGAAGATCGCCTCTCGAATGAAACCCAGAAATTTCCTGCTAGGCATTTCCGGTGTCCATTTTGACCAAGAGTTACAAACAATCCATCGAAATCCTAATCTTTCACCACGTTTTGATTAACTCGCTTTCTATCTGTTTGTTTGTCTGTTCGGTACAAATTTTGCAATTAATATTAAACTAACTTCCCGGTGAGCTAGAGACTTGAAATTTTAAACATAGCTCAGAGCTGGATGACAATGCAATATTTTATCGGCTCTTCGATCGAACGTTCTAGATCTATTTAATTCGTTTGAATTTTCGTACGTTCAGGTAAACGGTCTCAACGCCCGCTGTTCGTTCTCGCAACCGTTCGCGTTTGTTTTCGATCACACGCTTGATCGCACGCAGGAGAGCGTTTAAAATCGATTGAAAAATTTCACACACCCAAGACTAAAAAGCGGAAAATAATTATATAAATAAAACAAGATTTTTAATACACCACGTTTTTAAAATGGACTAAAATGTATAAAATAATGTTTCCTATCCCCGTAGAAATTCCTAACCTCATACAGATAGTCCTGAAAATTTGTGATTGTGAATTTTTAATGGCTATGAAAATAAGTGAAGGGGTGGATGGATAACGGTGTCAAGTAACAAATTGTTTGTTTTCTGTGAAAGAGTTTTTAGCGAATCCTTTGTTTATGAATGAAGATAATAACGCAAATCAATATATATATATATATATATATATATATATATATATATATATATATATATATATATATTGTTATGGTTAATCTCTAATACAAAAAAAGAGAACGACTATCTTCATTCATCAAAAAAGGACAATATATTTTGTTAAAAACTCTTTTACAGAAAACAAACTTGACACCTTTATCCATCTACCCCTTCAATTGTAAGATTTAGAACGAAAAACGTGGGGCACAAGATTTAGGTCGGAAAGAAAGTTCTTGCGGTTTTCATCATAAAATCATAATAACAAAAACCGTAAGAACTTTCTTTCGGACCTAATAGTAAGGAGTGTAGAGAGTAGCTGCCGTTGAGAAAACTCACACAACAGTTCATATCATTTGCAGTGCAATAAAATTGTTAGTGACTTAGGTCAACTATTTATGCATCAATTATCTATTGCATGCGCCCCACGTTTTTCGTTGTAAATCTTACAAGTATTTTCATAGCTATTAAAAATTCACAATCACAAATTTTCAGGACTATCTGTATGGGGTTAGGGATCTCTACGGGGTTAGGAAATATTATTTTATACTTTTGAGTCATGTTCAGTTACATTTTAAAAACGTGGTATATTAAAAATCTTTTTTATTTAAATTAATAGTCAGTTAAAATCATCAGCTGTTTGTACTAGATTCAATAAGAAAATCAACGTTGTGTCCATATCGCTAAACATACAGGCATGCGATAAATATATATTTTCTTCTTCTAAGAAATGATGATTCTCGTTTGCTATGGATACAAGAAGTCCGAGCCGGACTTCTTCCATCGCCATTCATTGAATGCGAAGCTTCCCAGGCGACCTAGAAATTAAGAGGATCAGCTTATTAGGAGCATTGTGTTCCTCGAAGACTGGTTCGCAGCGAGTAGAATGATCTCGCTGCTGGAAGTAACGACTCACCTGTAACGTTGCCTACGAAGGGCCGCGATGGGCTGTTCATTGGCGTGGAAGGTAGCGTAGAATAGGCGCACTGAGAGGATGAAAAAAAGAGAGACGAAGTGGAGGAGGAGAGATGAGGCGAAGAAAAAAAAGGAAAATTTCTTCCCCCAATATCTTTCGATCTCCCGTCGAATGCACAACCCTGGCAAATTGGAAGGAATATACTCTTCCCCTCTGAAACCGCTTGGAATGAGAGGGAAGGCCGAGTGAAGAGGGATGGACAGGGGTGGCCAGAGAGGAGCCTGGATTGCACAATGCACGAGATTTCGTCCAGTCCATCGGGAGTCCCATCGCGTCCCCATAGGCAGCTATTAGGGCGTGGGGTTCTCGGAGAGGGATTCCCACAGGATGGCTGGATAGATGGATGGTTTGGAAAGCTGAGAAGGGATGAGGTAGGTGGATAATTTGTCCTGCATCCATCCCCGTCACCCGCTCTCGCCGGGTCCTCGTCGTTCCTCTTCCTCTTTAACCCGTGGACCACGGATCCTCTCGCTCTATCTAGATACCCCAGGAGGACAGGATACAGGACAGTCCTGCGCCGCTGACCCGAATCTCAACTAGGCGTCCATGTCTATTTTACTTATTCACTCGGTACAGTACACAAAGCTCGGACAATGTACACCCGTCGCGACACTTGTCCGGATTACGGCGACAAATTTTCGCGACTAGACACGCCCGAAACAGAGATTGACTGTTCCGAGGATATTACGCGAGCCTGCATGTCCGTTCGCGAGTATTAACTCGATACCACGATACCTCGATGTATGTGCTAATCTCTCGCATCAAAATACAGTTACTTACATCGTGTACAGTCGTTTTCTAAGCTCCTACCGCCGACGTTGAACGTAATCTATGACGAAACTTGTTTCTTTTCAATGATTCTTTTGGAACACTTTTCTCGACATATTCGTCACACTTTTCTGATTCATATGATACCAAACGCGACGCATTCTGGATCTCATTTGCTTGTTTAATCCACGATAAAGTGAAACTTCTATTGTCCGAAGTAATCAGATGAATATAGATTCAATTTCGACTGATTTGTATCAATAAATTGGAACAACCAGATACGCACCGAATTACGTCATGTTTGGTCTCATTTTAATTCAATTTTAAGTCAGAAGTCGACAGTTATTCAGTTTGGCGAAGGAATACAAACGTAGCCTTACATTGTATAAATTCAGTGACACATTTTGCCGTCTATCTCGAACATTTACTGCGAAATACAGTTGCAAACTCGAAGTTTGCGCGACCGAGAAGCAAATGGTGTTCCCGCTTGTCTTCGTACGAATTTTTGTTCAATATGCGGTTGCACGTGTTGTGGCATTAATTTATCACTAGCCTGTACAGCTGATAAATCTTCGGTTCATGATTCAGCTGATTCTCGCTCGACCTCCTCGAATGGCACAGAAGTTCGACGGAATCGATGGGACTGACTATGTCATATTAGGTTCGTCAAAGTCTGAGTTTGGTCCAATTATGTCTGATAGCGTTTGTTCGGGTGTTATAACGGATTACGATGTCTGATACGCGTACGATAACTAAAGCGATCTACTTGATTAGTTTGTAGAACTACTCTGCCCCCATTCCGCCACAGATTAGCAATACATATCGTGTTATTACAAGACTGCGGCTTTATGCAAAATAAACATTGATTTTATCGATTACAATGAACAGGGACCAAAACTGAAATTTCTTTCTTTCTTTAATTTTGCTTTAACGCGGTAGACTCGTTTCCAGGATTACAAGGGTGCCTTCTTATTTCTCGATAATACAAACACGGGGTTTTACAGTAGCCAAAAGCGCCAAATAAAAGATTGATCTAGGGTGCTATCTCCCTCAAAAGTCCTATTTTTTCGTTTACGAGGCGTAATTTGCATTATTTGGCAGCATGTAGCTATGACAATAGCTACATGCGCAGTTGTATGCTTCCAAATAATTCAAATTACGCCTTGTAAATGAAAAAACAGGACTTTTGAGGAAGATAGCGCCCTAGATCGATCTTTTATCTAGCGTTTTTAACTACTAAAAAACCCCGTGTTTGTATTATCGAGAAATGAGAAGGCGAATCCCGCACTCTTGCAATCCGGGAAAAAGGAGTCTACTTCCTCAAATTGCATCCTGCCATTTTTATCATAAATGAGATTATCGCGAAATCTTCTGAGCCAATATAAGCACAGTTTCAAATTCATGTATTTTCATAGTATGCGGGAGCAACATTACTTTCTCCGGGAGCAAGGGTCACGAATTAAAAGCGAATCCTGTTGGGCTATAAAAGGAGCGGGCACTTTCTGATAGCTGTCGTCCTCCGCATAAAAATTGGTCGCTTTAAGTAACCTAACTTGTTGTTGTAAAGCAGAGCGCCGCGGTGGTAAGGACGCGGCTACAAAGGTTTATGGAGAACAGAATTAGGAGAAGAGGAATGGGAGCGAAAAACCAAGTTACGGCCGAAGCTATCAAGCTGACTTCTTACTTCGGTAATACCACTCTAGTGTCTGCTTTCATATAGCCTGCGTCTCCCGCGATATTTCTGGGACGGGGTTGCTTGCTGCCGTGCCTTTGCTGTGCCGTTCGTTGCACGGGGGTGGTAAATGGCGTCGAAGAAAGACCGAGGGAGAAAGACTGCCGCGAAACAAACGCGCGAGAACGAGACGGCCCAGCCAGCAATTTGTATGTACAGTAAGCCTCTGTAATTGCCAGACCACCTATCTCCCCGTGAACGCGTTGCGACCCCTCGATACTTCTACTCTCTCGCAATTTACATATTATAATTTATAGGTCAAAGATATCGAGTCAGGAGGGATGCTGTCGACATTGCTCCGCTCCCCGGAGAGACGCTCCAACGGGAACACGATTATCAATGATAATTCCATTTTAATAACACTCGACGCCGCAAAAGTTCGTCCGAATTCGCAACATTTCAATTTAGACTGCGATCACTCGCAAACTATTGCGTGGAAAATTTAATATGGCACTTTGACGGTATTGAGCAGGCATATTCTTTTACCATTTTACTACAAAAATTGTTTCTTTATCAAGTTTACTTTATTTTAATGAAACTTTAATTTTTGTTTCGAAGAAACTTGGCAATGTTTTCCAGTAATCAAATTTTCAAAATTTGGTTGAATTTGTTGAACTGTAATTATTTTCGAAATTGATTATACATGCTAGTCTGTTCGTTTTAACCTTTCCACAGTTTTATTATCTTTTTTACGTTGAAAATAGCTACCGAACATAGCTGAATACGTCTAAATGCACACAACATATCGAGAAATCGGTCTACAGATAAATAATTGTGGAAATGTGGAATTACAACATCTATATATTTTTGTTTCAATACGGAATCACACTGCATTTCGATTAATTCTAGTTGTACAGGTATGCACTCCAAATTCTCCCTTCTGCAAGTCAGTTTGACCTTTCTGCAAATCAATTTCACCCTTTTGCAACTCAATTTCACCCTTTTGCAAATCAAATTCGACCTTTTACAAATAAAGTATTTTTAAGTAATTTTTTGTAAAAAAATCAGATCAAATGTAAATTAATTGTTAAGAAATTCAACATTTTATTTACTGCAAATACCTATGTACATCAAATACTTATTTAAATGTAACTACCAATTCATTAACTTTGTAATGTGCGAAAACTGTGTGTAGAATAGTGTAGATATGTATATTCATTGTAGTCATTTTCTGGTTAATAAATTTTCGAAATGAAAGTTACATATTTATTGAAGTAGTAGTTAGATTGAGTAGTTCACGTGTATCTAAATAAATATATAATTTAATCGAAATAAATAAATAATTAATTTTAAATATTCTTAATGGGTGAAATTGATTTGCAAAAGGTTGAATTTGATTTGCAAAAGGGTGAATTTGGAGTGTGAAACCTATAAATTGTCATCAACAGTTTCAAAGTTTTTGGTCGGGCCGCAGGCTACTTGTCGACGGGCCGCGTGTTTGACATGCCTGGTATTGAGCGACAATATTATGACGAGTAATGCGAAAGTTATGAATAAAAAGTAGAGATTCGGAGCGACAAAAATGGAAATCGTGGACGAACGATTCTTTAGGTTCAACTACGGAAATCATTTTTTATACTAAAATCTTACGTGGCGATTTGACATTACTCAGTGTTGGATTATTGGCAATAATAATGCAACTGCCAATAGAGCAAAAATGAATTTCGTCGTCCATGAGAAACACTGCAGTTTCTTTATCTTACAATAACAGACCAGATGTCATCGGACCTATAGGCCTGGTATTTGTCATACGAAAGGGCCAGGGCAATAAACGATGCAGCCCTGGGTTTTTCATTTGTTTCAAGCGGGCGAAAGATTTTCTCTCTCGGCCCTGCTGTATTCTTTTGTCACTTCATGTCCGCTTGTTGAACTGTCCAGATCGTCCTTCCGCGCTGTTTAATAAAACAGTTTTTGTAAAAGAATTCTCCAGCGTTTTCAATGATTGAGGTACCAATTTCCAATACTCAGCTACATTCATTTCGCTTTATGACGACTAAGGTGACGGACAATTTAATTACATGCACACTCCGTCTAGCATCGCAACTTACGACTGCACAAGCAAAAGGTGGATCGTGTGCGGTGGTCTTTATAGTAAATTATGAAAGACGGGAAGTTTGTAATCGCCGTGGCTGTGAGATACGAGGCGTTAATGCGAATCGAATTTGGAGAGGAGCGATCCGCGACGGGTCAGCACGGCGACATTTTCATCTCGAAACGGGTTTATGCAATTTTTTTAATTAAATCGCCCGGGCGCGGGATAATTCCACGGAAGTGGAACGTCACGGGTCGTCCATTAATAATGAAGCTAAATGTTCCACGGGGCTGATGTAAGACCTTGGCCGCTCTACGAATGATGCCCCGACAGCGGAACACGTTGCGCACGGTGATAAAATCTAAGTGTTTAAGAAACGACGGAGCGAATGAAGATGTACGAGCTGAGGGTATTAGGATATGGAGACGGAGAAGGGTAGCTTTCACCGAGGGGTAACTAAAACGTACTTAGCTGCGGGGTTAAAAGGTGGAGAGTCATCGCGTGATCGTGGAACGTTATCCTAAAGCACATAACCCAGCCACCGGAGAAACAATCCGAGGGTAGGAAGGGTCGATTCTCTCTCTCTCTCTCTCTCTCTCTCTCTCTCTCTCTCTCTTGCTTTCTCCGTGACGGTGGAAGCACGGGCGAAGGATCAAGGCACCCCTTACTGTTACAGGGATCTCCGATGATTCTCCATTTAGATATAGTTACATTTAATTTTCCAATGTCTCATAGACACGCGACGGCAAATTAATTGATCATCGCTCTAAGTACCATCGATGACTGCGACCTCACTTATCTGAGATTGAACCGTTCGCTGCAGAGTAAGCAACAACGCTTTTTATACATTTTTTGTTATACGTTTCATTTAAGAGAATGTGATCTTCCAGTTGGTGTACGAATTGTTTACCGCAATTTCTACAAACCGGAGTAAATTAGAAATTTATTTACTTTTTTGGTGGAGTCAACCAGTTGGACATTTTGCAAAATATATAAAAAAACTTTTTAAAAACTACGCTTATATTAAAAAGCACTAAAAAGGAGAAAATAATTTTTTTAGGCATTAGTGACTATAAATAGAAGCGTGGAGCGCTAAACTATCGTGGGCGCTCCACTCTTTTATTTATAGTCACTAATGCCTAAAAAAATTATTTTCTCCTTTTTAGTGCATTTTAATATAAGCGTGGTTTTTAAAAAGTCTTTTTTTATATATTTTTTTATTTACTACTTTTTAGTCGTTTTTAAATGGAACGCAAGATATAGTAATACTGGTATGAAATAGTAAGATATAGAAACGCAAGATATGGAAATACGCGAGATAGAATGAGGGGATGACTCAGAGAGACGACGTCTCTTGATGGAGTCCGAAATTGTCCGAAATGGAACTGAATAAACGGAATACCACAACCACACGGAGCTCCTTCGCTGCAAAATAGGCCAATGGAGTGGGGGTGAGTCGGAGTGGGAACGCGTAGTGGAGTAGGGAACGCTGGCGCGCGGAGTGGGGATCGCTGAGAGCGATGACGTACTACCGAGCGTCGCGCGACGAGGTGTGACGGTTAATATTAAAATTTTCTTTTTCTCCTGAACGCACAGTTTAAAAAAAATTTTTTTTTTTAATATTGCATTGTACTCCAGCTCTGAGCTATGTTTAAAGTTTCAAGTCTCTAGCAGATCGGGAACTGATTTAAAATTCGATTAAAAGATTCGGCAAGCTAATATAAGTATATAATATGGTAAAAAGACATGAGAGCCTCCCTTTTTAATCTCTCCAATAAGGGAATATATTTTATAATAAAAGCACCAACATTCTGAAAGCAAAGGTTTCACATTCGGTGTAATAATTTATTAACATGAGTATTAGTTGATCATATTTGCAAGCGTACGCTCTGGCAGTTCCTGTATTGAACACTTTATTAAGACAAGCTTGTTAATCAACGATTTTGTAAAGGCCAGCTAGTTAGCCGTCGATAGGTAAAATGTCACACAATATCTGCACAGAGTTCGATACAATTTCTGTCAATCTGTATCAAAATATTTACATTATTATAATCTTTACACTCGCACGCGTACACGTAAAGCTTCATCGCCAATAATGAGGCGAACCTGACAGTAATTAACTGTCTACTAATTCACGGCATGTTGCGGGTAGGATAATCCTGCTTTCAAAATCAGCTAACGAAGATTTCGAAAATAGTCAAGCACACTAAAATGTCATTTCAGCAGCTAGGCTACTCTGGCTCTTACGGCTACGTATAGTGTGCCCTCACTACAAAACCTATGTGCGAACGGTGATGAAAAGTTCAGCAATCCGTAACATTAAGTTCGCGTCCCAGTTGATTACAAACGTCCCCGGTTTCTGGAATCGTTTAATTCCTTTCGCTCAAATGAAATTGCTCGGACGCGAAAGAAGTTGCAGAGAGGCAAAGTGGAAAGTGGAGATAAAGGGCAGGTGTTTCTTCGCAGTTGAACAGAGAAGAAGCACGGAGTGTTTAATTCAGAAATGTTCTTGGTTCCGCGCGGTGGCCGCACGGGTGTATCGTAATGGCGGGGCTGCGCTGATGGTCTTAGCAATCTTGCCGGGACAATCTTTGTTAATTAACACCTAATGGAGGCCGCATCTCCTCCGTCGGGTATTAGATATTAATAACCCTATTGGACGTGGCACAATAGTTGCTGGGGCGAACTTTTGGCACAAGTTACAGCTTAACGGCGCAAGTACCGCGGGGCTAACGGCCCCGCGCGCCGCCATTACGGATCTTTATTGCGAATTCTTATTTATCTTTTCGCGAGATTTGTAGTCGGAGCCGGCGGCGCTGAATCGCGTGCGCCGGGGGTTGCGGGGATGCGAAATTACACGCGGAGATGAACGCATCGCGAGTGCTCACGATCGGGATGCAGAAATATGTTGATATTATGCATCGACGGGAAAGGTAAACTAATGACGATGCGCATGAAATATTTCCACCGTACGATCGAAACAGAACAAGACCGGAAATACCGATACGAGCGAAAACGAGCTAATTATTTGCATTGCAGACTCTTTGCCGATCTTTATGGCTTCGAAATACGCCGGCGGATCAGCATTCTATACAACTCTTCACAGATTTCACAGATCAGTTCTTTGGAGCCTTCTAAATGTCTCGAAAACTAAAACCAAGCAGTGGTGACATAAATACACCAGCAGGGTAAGTCGTACCAGTGGTTAAGTCGTACCACTTGAATTTTGAACGAACGACGGCGACAACAGCACATACAGGGTCTGTCCGGAAAGTAATGCGATCACATTTTTTTTTCAATCTATTAAACATATGGGTACAAACCTTTAAATTTCTTTAAAGTAGGATTCTTGGGCGTCGACACATTTTTTCCAGCGAAATTTCCATGCTTCCTATGCTCCCTGGAAGGCGTTTTTTGGAACCTCTCGTAGTACCCTCGTCACAGCCTCTGTGACGTGTTTCAGGCTTTCCAAATGGCATTCTTTTAGCACATTTTTAATTTTTGGAAACAAGAAGAAGTCGGCGGGAGACAAGTCAGGACTGTAAGGGGGTTGAGGAAGTGTTGTGATCCAACTAAGAAGTACCGTTTACTGTTTTCCCCGTAATCTACGGAAAAGTTTTGGTTGGAAGTGCTCGACGAGGCTGTGACGAGGGTACTACGAGAGGTTCCAAAATACGCCTTCCAGGGAGCATACGAAGCATGGAAATCGAGCTGGAAAAAATGTGTCGACGCCCAAGGATCCTACTTTGAAGAAATTTAAAGGTTTGTACCCATATATTTAATAGATTTTTAAAAAATGTGGTCGCATTACTTTCCGGACAGACCCTGTATAACGGCGACCAAATATACATCTGAGTCAACCAAGTTGCTTTACGTATTATTGTCTGCCATAAACCACCCTCATTATAAATCCTGTCATCAAGTAAGTTTATTTCAATTTTCTTATAATTTTCTGCATATGTTTGATAGTTAATCTTGCAAGTAAATTATTGATAAAATTATGATCCTTATTGAATATAAATTCGGTAGAATTTACATAATCGTTTGGTCGAATCGAAATCGTATTAATTTTATTCACTTAGGTTATGTTTACTTTTTAAATTTAACTTGTGCCGTGTCTTAACTCGTACCCATATGAGATTCCTAAGTCGTACTACCACGTCAGTCGAAATAACGTCAACGCAGAATAAAGAAAACGTAAAAAATGCGGCAAATAAAAGAAACACAGTAATTAATAAAAAGGAACTGGCATTAAAAATGAAAAAGAAGAAAAGCGATTGGTTTTGTTTTATTTGTGGAGAAGATCGGGAGGAAAACATGATTCAATGCTTGAAATGGAAGTCATGGGTGCACGATGTATGCGCTGGAGTTGACAAAAGAACAAAAAATTTGTATGTGATGTTTGTACTAACTGAATACCTACGTGTCATGTAAACAGATTAATGAAAAATACGTTTTAATTGTTGCTTAATTGAATTCTTAGGTACGACTTAGGAAACCGGTTCCCTTAGTCGTACCGATGTAGGTTTTTAAAGATTTAGTTTATTTTACGTGAAAGCATATAGATTTTCTTATTTCGTTATAATAAATAACGACAATATTAACACAGGTTTTGAATAACACATTTAATTTCTATTTATTTAATAAAGCCTAAGTTTTTTTCTTAAGGGATACGACTTGAGCAACGTTACCCTATCTCCTCTCCGTAATTGTCGCACCGTCGCGCGTCGCATCGCACAGTGGAGTATTTGGCCCGGAAAGCTGGCCAAAACTATTGCAACGTTATTTATGGTCTCAAGGTCATAATATTATATATCGTTGAATTCGTCTTAAGATCAGCTATAATATTATGAGATAAAAAATACATTTTAACATTTAAAAAATCAAAATGACCTTGATTATTTGTCGTAAAAAAATATTTTTGAAATTTTATGTATCACAGTTTGTAGATGTTTGAACACTGTTTAACTTTTGTTCGAAACATTTTTGTTAAACAAAAATGTTTTATTTGTTTGTATTAGGCTAAAAGAACTTGCGATTGAAATAATGCCATTATATTCTGCAATTAAAAAGAAATGCGTAGGATGAAAACTTTGCAAACAAATTTATAATTTTATGTAAATATATTTTTATTTATATTATTTTATTGCAATTTTCCTGCCAAATACTTCACTGTGGGCCGTGTAGACGCAATAGGACGCGCAGCATCTCTGGAGTGTCATTCTTACTTAAATTAGCTATAAAATTTCAAACCGGACGAATCCGGAACCAATTCTTTTTGGACTGTGATCACAAACCTTTACCAAATGTAACGAGACGAAAAAGAACATGGGGATTCATGGGGAAGTATAACAAAACCGTTAACGAAGTATTATAGGCGAAAATAATGTTTCCAAATATTAATAACTATACTAATTTGGATAATGAAGAACTGAAACATGTTCGAAAATGCTGTACATACCTAGCAGAAATATTTCTACAGCGAAAACATTTACACGATTTCCCTAAAATACCTGATAATCAGTAATAAGCGAACGATGTTTCAGAGAATGGTTAAGAGCGAAGAACTTGCTATAAAATCTCTTAACTCTCGATGAGATATGCTGCTTCATGAATTTTAAAATTAACTAGAGGGCTATTGTTGCTCGCTCGCTTCGCTCGCTCGCGAGTAGGGTTGTTTTTGCTCGCTCGCTTCGCGAGCTCGCGGGCAGGACTGCTCTTGCGAGAATGTTAGTGGTACGCATGGCTAGTATAGGGCCCACAGCTATTAATGTCTTCCTTTTTGTGTGTGACTCTCCACGAGCCACACAAAGAACTTCCCGATTCGTTAGTTGCTGTATATTATTATTATTATTTATTAAGTGTACGTTTTAAGAATATTATACGTTTTCAGGGAAATTCAATAGTTTTCTACTTATCAAAATGTTTGCTATATGGCGTCGCATTAAACCAATATCGTATGCTCGTTGCTCGCTTGGTTCCTTGTTATAGCATACTAATGTTGCAATATAAATTGTCTTAATTAGTTTTTCGCAAACGATACAACTCATCATTATCCGGGGTTGCAGTATTGATCTTGGTTTTCTTCGATACTGTTAATTTAAATTGTCCCGAAATATATAAACCGCGCTCAATTTTGAAACTCTGCTCAGTGCTACATACAACATTTGTAAAGTTCGCCTTTCTGATTTTTTAAAATCCAAACATACTTTCTCGTATGTTTTTTATCCCTGACTTTTATGAATCGTAATCGCTTCAGCAGGAACCACTGGAAATTGACTACGTGTGATTTGATATTTTTCCTCACTCGACATATTTACTTGATTCGATATTTTTATTATTGGTGTTAAATTTTGATCAATATTTGCATTTTTCATATAATCACGATAACGAGTTCTTACTTTCACTCCTACTCTGGCCAATTGAAAATCTAATCACAATATAAACGGAATTTTAGTATTTTCTTGAAAAGTAATAAATTTTAATATTCCGCATGTGTGCTCCATTAACCAATCCGTTTTCAACATCACTGTTATTAATAATTATCATATAGTTCATATTAATTTTCAATTTAATCTCAGTTAATAATTCGTTTTGAACTGATTGTTTTTTTAAAGATTGTAATATAAATTTTTTTCTGTACTTTCATCGATATTCTTTGAAAATGTATTCTCGGGAGTAGAGATGATTAACTCATTCTTGCATTGGGATAATTTTCGATTATTGTAAGTGGAAACATCATCTTAAGGTACAAAAAAAGATTTAAAAAAAAAAATTTTTTTTTCTAATTTTAAAAAAATCGAAAAAAAATTTTTTTGTGTAATTACGTTCGTTTCTTCGGTGGAAACTTTCCGTTCTCTCGTATAAATTGCATTGTTGAATGAACTTCTTTCGAAAAAACTAAAAAAACTAAAAAACTACTTGACCAAAATGGACCAAAATCTAATCAGCTCTAAGTTACAGCGGGGCACATCGATTGCATCATTCATCATTCCGATCGCGTTGTTACTTTTCCTGAAAACGTTAACGAAAAATTTGATACCATAGAAACGGACATACGCACACACACACACACACACACACACACACACATACCGACATTTTGATAAAAATAGTCTAAAATGACTCCAATGACCATGAAACATGAAGATCTGCTAAAAAATCGATTTTCGATTTTCGAGGTAATTACAATAACTTCCCTATAAAATCGGGAAGTTAAAAAAGAATGCTGATACATTGTTCTTTAGACATTCAACTATCTCGAACAACAAAATTTGTACAGCTTGCGCAAAATTTTTGAAATTGACTTTTGGCCAGCTTTTTCTTGCAAATACCCCACTGTGCGTCGGGTCTGCCGAGAATAGTGCTAGTAGAACTGTTTCATTCTTTGTAGAGACTGGTTCCAGAGTGGGGATAAAATATTGACAGTTACGCATAAGATAGAAATTGAGCTTGTAACATACTTCGAGTTCGTGAGAGTCGATGAGGAATTGCCGACGTAAACAATTACCGAACCTAAAGGAGGGAGGATAGAGTAAAAAGTAATTGGGTTATACAAATAAAGTGCGTCTGGGAAATTACGATAAATGGGCGGGGGCGGTGAGAAGAAACGAGCCGGCGTACGCGGGGCAATTCCGCATGAACACCGGCATGAAATTCCACAGAACAACCGCGGAATAGAAACTTATTATTCCTTTGAATTGAGCCAGCGTGAAATTCATACAACGTGCCGCGAAAGTGCCGAGAAATATTAAGGAGGCTCCTGTGTATAAGCAGCCGGCCATTGTCGGTGTGTATACGCGTACGTGTGAAAGAATACGCGCTGAGAAAAGGTTTTATCCAGCTCGGGGGAATCGATCATCCGGCGCATGGACGTAATACTATTCAAAAAATTGCGATGGAGCCTTTTGTGCGATCGCGTGAGTGTCTGAGGAATTGTAAATGGAATAATAAAATATATATACAGTCGACCACAAAAGTCTGCCGACGACCGTCGAACTCCTCCGACGACGTTTGTTTTTGTAGGAATGTGTGTGTGTGAGTGTGTGTGTGGTCCACATGAACTTTCATCGCACGTAACAAACCTATTTAAATAAAAGCGTCTCCTCCGCAGGGAATTCCCATGAATTTTGGTGTGGTTGGAGGGATATAAAAAGTTAGGTTGGTATAACTGCAGCAGCCTGTGGACATGTACTTTGTTGTGTGATTAGTCGGTCGATGTTCAGGTAAAACGACGGTCGTTGCGGTACTAAGTAGGATGGTTGACCGTTCGGATTTTTCTTGTCACTGATTCAGAATTGTACGATTATTCTTGCGGGTTCTTGCACATTTATAGGGTCAAGGGACAAAGAACTCCATCTTCAAGATTCTTGAGAACATATGCTAAGTATTCCTAAGGTCATTGGAAATACAAAGGGAGCTAATTTCATCGGTCCAAGCGCTTTAGAAATACAGCCAAAGGGTGTAAGAAATATTACAATGATTATTGAGGTTAAATATCGACAATGTTAGGGAAAATAAAAAGGGCAATGATACTATTACACGTGGTTAATAATATAATGGGTCATAGTTGCAGAGGTTTCTTGAATGTACAAAAGGGCTTCGAAGGATTCCCAAGATCATTGGGATACAAAAGGGGAAATTCTCATTCTAGTTCAGTCATAAGGGGAGTGTAGAGGGAGATGGAAGGAACACAATTTTTAACTTTGGGACTTTGTTTGGACTAGTTAGGAGGTAAACATACTAAAAGTCCCTACTCCTAAGAGGTGAGCAGGGTGCAGGGGGGCACGTAGAAGGTCCCCTTTTCCGGTTTTTCGCTTATATCTCGACTACTGTGTGTCCTACCGATAAGACCGTTCTATACAAAATTAAAGCTGACAAAATGTGCCATAAGATTGATTGCATTCAGTTTTTCGCTAACTCGCATAGTTTCCGAGATATCCACGCTCAAAGTTCAGTAACTGTGAAAAAGAAATTTTTGCCTTATTTGACTAGCTAACTCTTCAGTACAATTAATGAACTTTGAGCGCGAATATCTCCGAAACTATGCGAGATAGCGAAAAACTGAATCCAATCAATCTTGTGGCACATTTTGTCAGCTTTAATTTTGTATAGAATGGTCTTATCGCTAGGACGCATCGTTTCCGAGATATAAGCGGAAATCCGAAAAAGGGGACCTTCTACGTGTCCCCCTGCACCCCGCTCACCTCCTAGGAGTGGGGACTTTTACTATGTTTACCCCTTAACTAGTCCAAACAAAGACCCAAAGTTAAAAATTGTGTTCCTTCCATTCCCCTCTACAACTTTTCGTTGACTGGACTATGTATTCCTAAAAATAATACTAGAAAACGTTACAGGAAGTGTAAACTTCTTAAAGGTCTTGCGACCGTCGAAGAGTCAATACCCAACGATCTTTCCATAATGCAAAGGGCCACTATTCCCAAGGATCTCGAAAAGATTTTCTATTTACGATAAGAACGTTCGCTTCGCAAGTACCTTGAGTTCGCTATTCCATTGTTCGAGTTAATCCCGTTTCGAACGATATGTTCTTGGCGGATTCGAGCGCCGGATCACTCTCGTATTAGTTCCGAAATATTACAGACATCGGCGAATTCGAAAAGTCATCCCGTAAACAAGAACGAAGCGGGGTGAAGTCTCCACGGAAGGAGCCAAGACGTCGTTCCCGGGATATTCCGGGCATGGATGTAACATTGAATATGCATTAGCGTCAGTACGTCGATGGTTCCTAGCGACGAAGGAGGGATGAACGGAGTCGACGGTGACTCACATTGTGACCGGAATAAGCAAACTACCCTTTAAGGTCCTCTCTTCTCCACGGGCAGGGTCTGCAACGGTTGGCCCCGTTGCCGATGCGACAGCACGACGAAGATCCTCGATTGAATTATCGTAATCACGCGTTTCCTTGGGCCGGCCCTTTTCTTCCTTCCAATCTCATTTACGCTTCACCGGGGAGGGGGATGTTCTTCGTGAGGTGACTGCTTGAGAATCGCACGAAATCAGGCTCTTCGGCTGGAGGCCTGACCCGGAGACAACCGAGTAATTGCTGGAACACAAATTCCTTTGTTAAACTGAAACTTCTGCGATCGAACGGCTTCGCTGCTTAAGCTTGGCTCCGTTCGTCTAGTAAGTAATGCTCTACTTAAGGCTGTTCGGGTCCATCGAAATCACCGACACAAATTTACCCGACACGGTTTTCACTGACAACATTTCACCGACTCCAGATTTTACCGACAACGAATTTGATACACAACGACTTGAGACGACCGTAGTATGTGTGATAATACTGTATGATAATACATACTGTGGTCGTCTCAAGTCGTTGTAGATCAAATTCGTTGCCGGTTAAAGGCGTTGTCGGCCAAAGTTATTGTCGGTCAAATCTGGAGTCGGTGAAATGTTGTCGGCGAAAACCGTGTCGGTGATTTCGATGGGACCCAGGCTGTTCAGTTTGAAGGATTATTTACATTTGTAAATGATTTCAATGGGTCAAGCATGCTGCGAATACGAAGAGCATTCTACACCATTCTACTACTACATTCTACGATTTTTATGGCGAATCTTTTTGTTAAAACCTGTAGATAACACTGTCTAATTACGGGGTTCCGTAACTATGTTTACAGATTGGCAGGTATACTAACGTATTTACAGATAGTATTAACGTATGCAGATATCATATGTCCAAATAATCCGCTTACATGTTTGTATGTATAATTAGCGATTCCGTTGATCGTACACAGGAAATTTGTTTATAAATGTTTCCGGTTTCGACCGCTTAATGCATTCAATCGTACGTCTATTCGCTTACACGTCTGTGTGGAACCGTTCTCAAATGTTCATAAAACGGTAATAGAAATAAATGTCTAGCTTCTCGGGAGGGTTAAAAGTGAGCTGAAAAATATTTTTTTAGAGAAACGTGGTAGAAAACAGTTGTAAATGTGCTGCCTTTTTCCAACAGTATTTCAAACGGGCAGCTCAACCGAGGACCACAACAACAGAGAGTTAACCAACTACCGCTAGTTAAAGCGTTAATAAACTGTGCGGGCACGTTACATTTTATTGTTCAGGTCACGCTCTGTACTCCGAATTTTCAGCGAAAAAATCTGTCTATCTCCGGGCTAATAAGGCTAGAGAAACAAACTATCGCGACGCGACGGTGTCCGCGCGCGTGTCATTAATATCGTGTCATCAATAGCGCATAATTAGGATTGTGCGTTGACGGAGGGCCAGGGCGGAAGGGTGACATTAAAGGGTGTGTGAGAGAGAGAGGGAGAGAGGGAGAGGAAGAGAGACGGTGCTAGATAGCTAGGCAGATAGATGGAGATAGACAGAGGGTGGTGGAGCTCGGGGTAGCATAAAGGAGTTAAGCCACAACGCATCAGGCTCACACGTGGGCGTGCGTGATAACGAAGCTTACCATCGCGATCGACGGACGCGTGTGGCGTGTGCATGTGCATAAGACGAGCTTGTGTTGCGTGCGTGCATGTGCATAACACGTGGACGGACGTCGGCCGCGTGGGTGGCTCGTTGGGTGGAGCCTCGAAGTTTGATATTACCCTGGCAAGTGTCCATGGCAATCTTATAACTCAAGTGCTCACTGCCTATAATGCGTGAAGCGTATCCTGGCGCACGTACGTATACACGGACACAGAGAACCAGGCCACGGATACGTGTCCGTCTCCGCTGCCCCCGCGTCACCGCAACAGCTCCGTGTGTGTAACAGCCATCCATGCGGTAGCTGTCCGTGCGGATCCAAGCTATCCGGTAACGGCAACGCGCGCTCAGATTGCCACGGTGAGTTTCTCGTAATACTTTTGGCAGCTGCACGTCCCGGCCCGGCCCGACTCGATCCGCCCGAAGTTAAGTTTAAGTTTAATTAACGTGCCACATCGGATTCGTTCGAAATCGGCCGAGCCCTTTAAATTGTCACGGTACCCAAGCGTACAACCACCCCCGCCGTCACACATATGCCAGCCGACCTCCCGAAATTTTCTGCGATCCAAACGAGGCCGCATTTCATTCTGTCTCGCCCGGGGAACGAGTTATTAGCTCGTCACGATAAATCATTTTTTTCACGCCCAACCCCCGCGCGAGCTCTAACTAGTTTCGAAGCTGCCCCGTCGAGGAACGAGCTCGCCCGTTAACACGCTCCCGCAACAACCGACAGGAATGTTCGTAAATATTGATTTTTTTTCGGCCGAACCGGCAAAGGTGATTCTATTTCGTCGATGAAATTTGCATGACCCCTCGCGCGCGATTAGTATAGCCGCCCCCTCACCCCACATTAACACATTCCCGTTATGGATGACGACGAGGTTTTACAGTCTGGCTTTAAAATAGATGAATAAAACATTATGAACGCTTCAGTTCCTCTGCAGATTGTTACAATAGATAGATTATAGCTTTCATATATTTGTACAATGAATAGACTGCAACAACAGTTCGCAGTAATTGCGGATTGAAATTGCGGAAATTTTTATTTCAACCTTCTGTGAAAGGTAAATTTGTGGCTCTACGAACTCTATGGAGTTCGGTGTATAAAACTAATAGAAGCAGTTCTCGAACATTTTGTTATTGTATACATTCCCGGCAAATAAAGCTCGATATCTAGCCGGTTATATAAAGGAAAGTACTGTAAATACGTTTAGCTGCTGGCGGGTTAAGAATCAAATATCCTGGGCTTACGAAATGGACGCGTAACGCTTGTTATCGAATTTCGATACATAACTTTTCGACTAATTGCTCGCCGGCAGCACGCTACATCGAGCCGTACGAGCTTATCCGTTGGTAATTGCGAACTTTCGGCGTCGATTTAATAGAAATCGGCTACAATATTTCATTCGAGTGTCATAATCTATTATCGAACGGCAGTTTTTTGCGATCCACCGAAAATCTTCGCGCATAAAACGATTTTTTCCACCGCGATAAAACCTTATCTCTTGAATTTTAAACCGATATTTTACCACTGCTACTTTTTCCCGCAGAATTACATTTTGTCATTGCAACGCGAAGTTGTCGGAGGATTTCCGACTAAGTGCGACGAACGTTGATTGAGGAAGCTTCCCGTTCAGAAGTATTGCCTTTGACTTTGATCATCTAGCAACAAGCAACAGGTCGCCATGTTTGTACTTGCCAGATATGTTGCAAATAATGCAAGAGTTATGAACTTCTGCTTCACGCGTACCTTTCTTCGGTAACTTGGAGTGTAGTTGTTGAACTAAGTTTCATCGATCGCAGTTATGTTTGAACGAGGCTAGTTCCGAAAGAACACTTTAAATCGTAATCTCGGTTTTATGCATGTACAGTAGCGGCTTTGTCGTATGCAGATAGACTAACGACTTTAGTGTTCAGCTCGAACAATCGATATTTTTATTTTGGTTCTACGAAGACACCGCTAGCTCTCCAGTTTTACGAAATGATTGTAGATAGATTTTTATTTTACGTTCTCCAGCGCCATCTTGTTCGAGAAACACGGAATGTATTATATTTATCAACAAGTACAAAAGATTCTTTCACAAATCATTTTTTAAATTATAGAAAGAAGAAGACCAGTTTTTTAATCGTTTTACTGAAGTTTCTACTTATAGCATTTCTGAGGAACAATTAGGTCTTGTTTCCCGCTCGCTACATCATACAAGAATTTCTCAGAAGATAAAGAATGACAGTGTATGAAAGCAGAGTCTTTAAGCTTTAAATTAAGTCCAGGTTTGTTACTGTACGATTGTTTTTACAAAATGACAACAGGTTAAATATCATTTAAATATCATTTAAATATCAATTTTTCGAAAATTGGAAACTCAGTGTTCAAGTATGGATGTAGCTTCTCTAGAAATTTTTTCGACTGCTCTTTACTTTACCGGACTCAAAATTTGTGCCTTTCTCCTACGAATTATGATGTATTTGGTATATAATCCAGTAGATTTGTACCCGGCGCGGATGCAGATCGAAGTTTCGAACCTCTAGGATCAATAGTTGAGGAGTTATGGTCGCTTAAAGTTGAGCATATTTCCAGTTTCTTGGCAGATAACGGCGCCGCCATATTGGTTTGTAGTGACGGTCGCACGCCGCTTACTGAGTTGGTTAGGATTAGGTTGAGGGAGGGCGGCAAGGTGAGCGGCTCGCGGTCGTCACTACGGACCAATATGGTGGCGCCTTTACCTGTCAAAAATGCTCAACTTTAAGCGATTATAGCTCCTTAACTATTGATCCTAGAGGATCAAAACTTCGATCTGTATCCGCGCCAGGTACAAATCTACTGGATTACATACCAAATACATCATAATTCGTAGGAGAAAGGTACTAATTTTGAGTACGGTAAAGTAAAGTTTACCCATTTTTTCCTTTAAATTCTTCATTTAACATTTTCTTGCCAGTAACACTTCTGACTAAGAATCAAGGAAACTGAAATCTCGTTACGGTCGAATCTCGCGACAGGACAAAGGGAGATATCGTATTCCAGAGAATGGGGTAAGGTTTCGCCTGGCAACCGCTTCCGTTTGGATAGCTGCACACGCGAAGTTTCTTTTAGGTTAGCCGTGGCTTTCAAACTTGTTTGCTCCTGGAATATCTTTAAAATTTCCCAGCGAAGTTCGGCTTAAAGTTCTTTATTGTTGAAATAAGGATATTGTCAGAAGCAACTTGAACTTATATCGCGGGACAAGGACAAACGTATGGCCGGGGCTGAAGTGGCGGCGAGCGAAAAGTAGTTTTGTAGGCTCGGCGCCAGGGTACCGTGTTAACTTGTCTATTGGCCTCATTATAATAAACCAACAGACTAATCACTTACGGTGGAAACTGCGGGGAGTCGCTGAACTTTTTTCGCAAATTATTTTCTCCGGTTGGCACTCGGATGATCTGCATTAGATTCTGCTGGACCGTTTTCAATCAGGTACAAATTTATTTTACCACATTTTTATTAGCTCGCTTTCTTGTTTGTCTGTTTGTTCGGTACAAATTTTGCAATTGATTTTAAACTAACTTCCGATGAACTAGAGACTTGAAATTTTAAACATAGCTCAGGACTGGATGACAATGCAATATTTAAAAAATTTTTTTTAAAAAAGCCTATGCGTTCAGGAGATATAAATTATTCATAATTTGAACCTTTGCACCCCCCGCCGCGTGTCGTAGTACGTCTTCGCGTTCAGCGTCCCCACTCTACTACGTGTTCTCATTCTGACTCATCCCCACTCCACTGACCCGCTTCGCACCGAAGGAGCTCAGTGTGCGTCAGTGTGCGTTCGAGCTCCATGCGGTGTTTACAAAGTTACTACGTACTATTATAGTATAATGTTTGTTTACCAAGCGAAAGAACAGTTACACCGAAATCTCCGTCAACCTTTATCTTTGACATTTTACCACGGCGTTCGTTTTCGATATGACGCGTCGCAATACCGTCTGAAATTTACTACATGTCTCTGTTATAATCTCAGCAAAATGTTCAAAATCGATTGTAAAATTTCACACATATAAGGCTAAAAAGCAGAAAATAATTATTTAAATAAAAATAAATTTTTAAAAAATACCACGTTTTTAAAACGGACTAAAAAGTATAAAATAAAATTTTTAAAAACGCCACGTTTAAAAAACGGACTAAAAAGTATAAAATAATTTTTTCTAGCCCCATACAGATTCCTAACCCCGTACAGATAGTCCTGAAAATTTGTGATTGTGTATTTTGAATAGCTATGGAAATACTTGTAAGATTTAAAACGAAAAACGTGGAGCGCATGCAATAGATAATTGATGCATGAATACTTAAATCACTAACAATTTTATTGCACTGCAAATGATACGAACTGTTTTGCGAGTTTTCCCAGCGGCAGCTACTCTCTACACTCCTTACTATGTATTATCTTGCGCCCCACGTTTTTCGTTTTAAATCTTACAAGTATTTCCATAGCTATTAAAAATTCACAGTCACAAATTTTCAGGACTATCTGTACGGGGTTAGGAATCTGTATGGGGCTAGAAAAAATTATTTTATACTTTTTAGTCCGTTTTTTAAACGTGGCGTTTTTAAAAATTTTATTTTATACTTTTTAGTCCGTTTTAAAAACGTAGTGTTTTTTAAAAATTTATTTTTATTTAAATAATTTTATTTATTATTTATTGCATTGCCTTGCTTCTCGACATTGGCGAGGACTCTTCGCTCTTAAACAATTTTATATCATGTAATACGTAATTTTGAAAATAAGTATTTAATGTAACGTTGCAAAAAATGTTTTCGACATTCTCATATTTTTTTAAATATCATGACTACCTTAAATTGCACCAACTCGTTTTTCCCATAAGTGCATAAAATCCGCAATTAATTGAAGTTGTGTATGACGTCTACTTTATAAAATCGTGATAAAGATATTGAATTCCAAATTTTTCTAACTTATTGCAATGTTAATGGACAGATCATAATGAACATTCATTTTTTCCTGAAGCCAAAACTTAATTTCTGTAGGGGTATATTAAATATGAGGGTTGGTTGCGAACTCACTTTTAAGTTTGCAGCAGATTTTAAACTGCAAGTTTCCTGGGTGTCGTTACAGCAACGAGGGCGTTAAAGGATACGTTGAGGGACACCAGATCTTTCTGGTAGAATGTTTGCAAAGTTCTCCTATGGTAGACACGGTACGTCTTCCTCAAAAGTTAGTTGCAAACAGGCTGCAAGAAACCTTTCAGTTCGTAAATTGGAGGAGCTTCTAAATAACCGCAGCTTCTTGCGAATCTCTAGTCTTCCGGCGTTCCTCGGAGCTTCGGCGAACAGAAGGCGAAGTTTCGGAGTCGAAAATTGGAGAAACGTTCCTTGGACATTGAAATTAAACGCAGTAATTACACTGTCATTTATATTTAAGAGCGGCCGTTATGCTGGTAGACTAAGAAGCTCACGAACGGGGAATACGTCAACCCCTCCGATAACGTCTGTAAGAAAACCTACGTTTTCTTTCCACAATTGTCATCCCTTTATTTGACTCACGTTTTAACTGCCAACTGCAACATATGTATGTTTAAGAAATTTTGATGTAGTCAAATCTAGTCAAAAGGTTTTTCTTTACCATAGTCCTGAAGGATACAAAATTTTTTCAGAAAACTTATTGAACCTTGTCCATTGGGATTTTACACACAAGCCTCTTATTATTTGAAGTACATTACAAATAAGTACATTACGAATTTACACGAGTTGTATATTTTTCTTGAAACTCCTGCATGTTAATTTTACGAATCCAATCAAATCCTAGGCACACATATTCTACGACACCTGTGCCCGAAGAAAATGCAAAGAACAATCGAATTTTCGAGAATGGAAAACCATCGATTTACCTCGGGTTCGAGGAGAATCGTTTCTGCCCGGTTGAATTTGACGAGCCCGAGTTTCCCAGGTCGAAATTGGCATAAGGCGCGACGCTTGAAAAAGTTTCGGCGAGGTGTTAACACGCCTGGCTGTTCCCATTTCCCGGAGCATTTAATCCATTCCGTTCCCGTCCGCATCGGATAAAAGATTAAACACGAGAGTCCCGCTCTCCTTGTTTCAAGCTTCTTAGTCGAATTGTGAGACTCCTCGGTTGGATTCTAGATGGGCTAGGAACGTAAAGCGTACGGTAGATAGCAAAGATAAGGTGAATTGAAACCCAAGGTGTTGGGCGAACAGGTTGAAGTGGTATTGAGGGTGTTGCTAGGTTACTCGGGCCCGGGTTCAGTAGATGAGAAGGTGGTAGGCACCGGGTTTACCGTGTGTATCTTCGATAGGAGGAAAACTCCGACCGCGGTACACCTCAAACGTTACGCCTCTCTCTTTCTCTCCCTTCTTCGACTTTAGGTCTTAATTTTCTTCTCATTTCCGGCACCCTTTCTCTCTCTCTTTCTACCCTTTTCCCACCGTGTTACAGCCCTGGGTTCGCACCGTTCGCCGTTGTCCTTTTAATTCCGTCAGTTTGTCGAACGTTATTTGATCCTGAAAGAGTTACGACATCCGAGCAGTCTAGCTACCGACCGTGTTCGCTCCCTACATTTGTTCTTTTAACCTCTTGTGAAAACCCGCTCTCGCCTGCTTCCGAAACATTTACATAGCAGGCGGAACGCGGGTAAACATCGATTGTGAAATAGGAGCCCGAAGGTAATTTTCGTCTCGTAAATATTTTGCCAGCAGATAAAGGGTTCTGCGACAGGGACGCCGTAATGGCGCGCCGCCATGCTCGCGTGAACCGCTGTTTCCGCATGCTGCTTCAATCGACGTCGCTCGATTATTTCTACGTTTGATCAAAGATTCATTGTTCGAACAACGGTTTCACAATTTGCTTCGTTTGTTGAACGTACGTCTAAATGTTCCATCTTATTGTTGGTATAAGTGTTCCTTAGTTGGTCGATTTAATATATTCTTCGAGGCGCAAGGGTTGTAAATTTGGTAATCGTATCAGAGGGTAATATACATCAATAAGCGTCACTAAATAAAAATTATTTATTATTCTGGTATGTAAAAACTTAACGCTCTTGGTATCAAACTCTTGCCGCAGTTATTACTAATGAGTTAGTATTATGAAAATTATCATTTTGGTAGGATATTGTATAAAGAGTCAACTACTACGCACTTGCCCCGAAAATGGGGCAAGTCCGTCTCTGAGAGTTAAAAATGCTTTCAAACCTTATTTCAAGTGCTACGGGGCAAGAAAAGAATGATTAACAAGCCTGCTATAAAATGCTTCGTATTGCATTAAATTATATTGTTTAGTTTTATAGTTATCGTTTTTTAAGCAACAAGTACTTTTATGCTGAAATGTGAAAGGGGATACAGTGATATTAAAATAAAGTTTAAAAATGCTTTCGAACCTTGTTTCAATTGCTACGGGGCAAGAAGAGAATGATTATCAAGCCTGTTACAAAATGCTTTCTATTGCATTAAATATATTGTTTAGTTTTATAGTTACCTATACAGTACGGACTTACCCCACCGTGATAGTACGGACTTGCCCCGTGTAGTAATATTTACGGGGCAAGTGCATCTTAGTGTTTTTCTCAATGAATTTAAAAAAAATACAATAAAAACGGTTTATTTAATGTAAACGGACATCAATATTTGTTGTACTTACCTAAAATAACACAGAATATATTAATAACTTGTGAACTATCGTACGTTCACGTTCAAGCGAGAAAAACACCTTTATTCTTGGGCGACATCTATGTAGAATAGTCCATACTAACTTATACTACATTAATAAATACAAGCTAGAGAAATTTCGTTCATATTATAATAAAAATAACCAATTAACGCACTTGCCCCGTTGACGCACTAACTCCACTCCACCTTATGCAAAACTACTTTAGCCGCGGATCTTTACGCGGAATCAACATTTTCTACGTCCATTGCAAGGCGTGGAAAAGAAATAGGAATTCATTTCGTCAGCGAATAGTTTTCAACAAATTGAAAATAGTCTAACAATATCCTGAGATTCTGACGTTTTTGCTATCCCGAGTTGAATCGACAATTTTTTGTCACAAACGCATAAAATGCGCGACTTATGGGTTGTTTCAGAGCGATATCGCGAAGAAAAATTGCTGTATGGAAATCGTAATTGGAAATTCGAAATCGGGAGGTGGCGCGAAGTAATTTGGAGCGGAGCCACCGCTCGGTTCCTTTTCCATAATCGCGGTCTCTGTTCCATTAAACCGCCGCGAGTCCGCTAAACTGCTGAATTACATAAAGAAACAATTTTACAGAACGGTCCGAGCGCGGCGCGCCGGGAACGACTGGGGCATATTTAGTCGCATTTCGCGTCGCGGCGTTAACGAGCTCTTTGCTCGGCTCGTTTATCGCGAATGTTCACAAATTGATCGCAATACATTCGGTTAACAGCTGGCCACTGTATGCAGCCCCCGTAGAACACCACTCTGGTTTTCGGGGACGATAACCAACAGCGAACCCCTTCGACCATGCGGCAACCCGATAGATATACCCGCGATCCGTTATGCCAGCCCCTCTTGTTTCGGCGTTGCGGTTGCATTAAAACAACCTGTTACCTCAGAACAGGTAACTCCGATCCTAGTTTTCTAATAACGAAAAACGGGCCCCTGGTAGTTAACCACCCAAATTTACGCTGCTCGTTCTGCACCCGACTTGATACAACCCGTAAATCTCGAGCGTGATTCGTGCCGAGCACGGTAACGTCCCGGTAGTTGTCCTGTAGTGAATTCTTGGCGTGTATTTGCGGCAACAGTTTTATGAAATAGATGGACAGTGTTAACGATTCAGTAAATGTTCGATTTTGTTACGAACTGCAGTAATGCCTCGTTAGTTGTCTATCTTCGTGATCGATTAAACTGTTACCAGGAAAATTAACAGACATATTCAACGATCTTGAGAGTGTTTATCTGAAGTTGAATGCTTCAGGATATTTTTGTTATGAACTGCAGTAATGCCTCGTTAGTTGTCTATCTTCGTGATCGATTAAACTGTTACTAGTAAAATTAACAGACATATTCAACGATCCTGAGAATGTTTGTCTGAAGTTGAATGCTTCAGGATATTTTTGTTACGAAGTGCAGTAATGCCTCGTTAGTTGTCTATCTTCGTGATCGATTAAACTGTTACCAGTAAAATTAACAGACATATTCATCGATTCTGAGAATGTTTGTCTGCAGTTGAGTGCAGTAATGATTCGTTCGTTGTCTCGGTTTGCTATTGGATCGACTGCTGTTAGGATGATGGATTGTTACTTTGGAATCAAGAAACGTTATACTGAACGGTCCTAGAGATATTTGTCTGATTCAGATTATAATTTTGTTACGAACTGCAGTTACATCTCGTTAGTTGTCTTCCTTCATGTTTGATTTAACTGTAATTAATCAAACTACCAGACATAATATTCAACGATCCTAGAACCGTCTTAGAGTAACCATTCGAATGGTAAGTGGAGACAGACAAAGATTAATTCTGGACGTGTTCGCCTAGGTCAATAACAGTATCACCAATCACAGTAACGCCTCGCCAGTTATCGCGTCTGGTATCTGATGAGCAGTCTGTTCGAAATTGAAGGTGGAGAACATTGATAAGTTCTTGCGCCACGAACACGGTTCGAGCTAATAGCCGTGTTACCAATTACGGTAATGCCTTGCTAGTTGTCGGGTCCGTTGTCTGGTTAGTTATGTTTCTGGAACTCCGTGTAGATAACAATGATTAATACTTGAGAGCCCTATCCGTCTCGACAATAGTCTGCGATACAAATCCGAGATCCAACGCGACCGTATGAAGCGGGCGCAGCAGCATTCGTCTCACGTATTGGAAACTTTGACGTTTTATCCCATATTCGGAGGGAGAATCGATCGGACGCGTGTATGTTTATTTAAATCCAATCTGGACAGTCTGGACTATCGCCAAGCACAACGAGCACGTGTTTGCACAAAGGCGGGTAGCAGATGGACTAAGTTAGATAGGACGACGCCATAACTCCCAGGCGATAGACGAGGAAATTGTCCGGCAGTCCTAATTTGCGTGAAATCGATGCCGCAGTGTTCTTGAACTCTTCAAGCACGATCCCCACGTAGTATCCCTAGTAATTCCCGGTAATTTCGACAATTGATCCCGGTGTTTGACGAAGCGGAAAAATTTCGGAGCGACCGTGCTGGATAAATCATCCCCCATTCGATAAAAGAACACTCGGCCGGTTAACTGATTAAGCAAAGAGGGTCAAGCGTCGGTGCTCGATCTCGCCGCGCCGTCCCGACACCTCACGACGGAGCTCGCGTTTTACGGCGACATTTTTCAGAAAAGTAACAGGCTGCTGCCGGCCCGGGGGAAGCTATTCCAGCCGAGAGGCTTGATCGTATGTATCGGTTCAATTTTCATTCCCCTCCAATTTTCCGCGACGCCTCTCGAGTCGACTCGATTCGAGTGGGTACATACTCGAGTTAACGACTTCATCCGTGCTTCGTTCGCTAATCGGCCGTCTGGCAGAAAGGGGAGAGGATTTTAAGAAACTTCGCCCCACCGTCAGACGATCGAACAGCCACGGAAAATTAATTAATTCGTTCGTTAGCGACGGGGAAGACGCTGTCGAGGAGCTTTGTTGTCTTTGTCGCAACCGGTTGGAAATTTTCGTATGAACGTCCTCTCGACGAGTTGATCATTTTGTGGACTTCTTCGTGTTTCATTCCTGAACGTCGCGTCGTGAACTTGGTCATTAGTGGACTGCGGATTTTATGCATTTATGACGGAAACGTGTAGGTGAAAAATGAATAGCAGAAAGATAAATGGGATTTAAATAATTTTTATTTTGCTACTTTGGATTCATTCAAGAATTGATTAATGTACTTTACGTGCATTCCACAGAATTAGAACCCAGCAGTCCCGGATGCTCGACCCAGTTCCCTATCTAGCTAGCAAACCGAGAGGTGCCGGTATAGTTTTCAGGAGCGATGTAAATATAATTTCGCTGATTAACGCGAATAGAAAGCGAACGTTTTATGCGGCACCTGTCTTACTATTCGCTGCCCTTTGCTTCTCGTATAATATCGTGGCAAACGAGCTGCTGGAAAGCATCCCCCACGGCCATTTCGAGCGGAAACTCGTTCCAAGTTTCGGACACACGGGGATGGATACATCGATACAGACAGAGGGAGAGAGAGAGAGAGAGAGAGAGAGAGAGAGAGAGAGAGAGAGAGAGAGAGAGAGAGAAGAGAGAAGAGAGAGAGAGAGAGAGAAAGTCATCGGTGCGCATTCGTACACGGGGACGGTTACAGAAGCGCGTGCACAGTTTCGCACACTCGCACAGTGTTTCACAGAGGCCGAGTGCGAAGTCGGAGTTAGTGTACGCAGCAACGACGCTCGAATTCAACAGCTCTGCAATATTCCGTCTCTCGGAGGCATGAGAGGCCACGCTTCGCCGGCGTTACATTATTCCGCTCGCGAGAATAAGCAGATTCGATCGTGCCGCGGCAAAGGAAATTCGTATTACGCCGGTTCGATCGGTCGCCGAGACAGTGACTGGCAGCCAGACAACGTTTTCCATTAGCAACAGAAAACGCGCTACGTTATCTGTGCACGTGGCCGCTCGACGCGCCATGAATTCGAAACGAGCCTTGTTACGAATCTGATAATCTGATTTCTCTCTCCCCGTTCGCGCTGTCTCGCTTTTTTCTTCGGCCGCCCTCTCGCCCGTTTGGCTTTTCGTTTCGTCAGGTCCATTATCGGTTCCGCGGCGACTTTCAATATCATTTTCACGGATTAACCCTCGACCAACCGGCTTCGATCGCACCGGCTACGGTTCTTCCTCGCACCTTCACAGTGGTGAGGATTCATGAAAATATTTTCCGCAGGAATGACCTTGACCTAGATTTTCAAGGTCGAATGTTTTTCTTAACTGTATCGTATAATATTCGTCACGAGGAGCAATGACCTCGAAGGAATAAAATGTTCTGAACTTTCAGAACTTTATAAACTTTCAGGATCCCGATTCCGACTCGATGCGACTCGACCCGACTCGGTCTGGAGCTCGGGTATCCGTTCATCCCTATCGCTTATGCTTCTCACCCCAACAGTCGACGACGTCCCTAACGAGGAACCACCAGCAAACGTCGAATCGCGTAGAAACTGATTCTCCCTTTTCAAACAGAAACCTTATCTATTGGAGGTTTGAGTGGCCTCAACAATAACATAAGGAAACAGTTAACGGCAATCTACAGTAACGCCTCGCTATTTGTACCTTCATATCCGATAAGCAGACTGTTTAAAATCACAGGATCCTCGTACTTCTGGAAGCGAAGGAGCAACTTTTATCCTTCGAGCGTACCGGTTCGTGTCGGACGATTACCGTCCCGGTTATGGCTATTTCGTAAGGGGTTGTAGCGGGTAGATATCACGCGAATCAAATTCCACGGGGTTTTCAGGCCTATCAACGGGCAGCGGGTAGGTCCTCGTCGTTGTCGGTTGGAACGGGCATCGTGTAGGAGCGATAAGAGGCGAGCAGCAAGGGAAACGACGATACTCGAGGAAAAGGGCTGCTCTGAAAAGCCTACCGCAATCATCGTAAGGGGATTCGGGGATCCCTTTCGCCCGTTGCGTCATCCCGACTACCTTCTCCGGGTTTTTCGCCCCTGTTTCTCATTTTTCCTTCCCTCTCTCTCTCTAACGGTACGAACGAAGGCAGAAGTCGCTTTAATGGCTCCACGGAGGACACAGCAGTTGACCGAAAAAACAATTCCAGCTCCTGGAATCTCCTACGACGTCCACGGAATCGGTCAGCGATTCTGATGCTTTTTCTTCTCGCCTTCCCCGTCCCCTTTCATCTCTTTTTTTCTTCTCGTTTCTCCTTTCTCCCGTCGACTCTGCCCCGTTTCGACCGTATACTTTTTACGACCGCGCGATCGCGGAGAGAGGAACTTTTTCGACTCTGGGAAATATTCTCGTTTTTTGAAACGCACGCCGGTTTCTTCTGTTTGTTCCCCGGGCGAACGTCGATACCATCGGACCCCGTTATTCCCGTTTGACAATTCTTTGATAGCCCGCCCGACACGTGAATATCGATACCCGCTCCAGATTATTTCCGATCCGCGCCGTCGATGACCTTATTTCGCTGTATGTATTAAACGGCTTTAATCTATCGCCCATCGGATATGTATTATCTCTCCGCGATCGGCTACGCTCTGTTTGCGGGAGACATTGGATTAACTTTATTCCCGAACGGCTTTTTTCCCTGTGATAACCGCGGTCCGGAATTTATCGAGCCCTTCCCGCCAATATCCGATCCGTCCGAACGTCTGCGGGATGATTTAACGGATTGCGTACCTCCGGTTGAAAAATAAAGGAAGTTCAATTTTTTTCAGATATAAAAATGTCTCTTCAAAAAGTTGAGCCACCGCCGCGTGAAATGATCGGTCTCATATTTTTCATTTTATTATACTAAGTGCCCCAAAAATGCACTTCCTTGGAAGAGGCGATTCCTGAGGTCTTTGGAAGTCACTTTATGAAGGAGTTATTAACCCGGTGTTAGCTAGGTGGGGTCTCACAGACTCCAGAGATTTTAGATTGATTGTAACATTGTAAAGATGTTTCATTAGTTAAGTATTTTTGAATAATAAAAATTTAATTTCGTGGATCTGCGTTTTTACTCTGATAAATTGCAAGCCTCTTAAGCAATACCTAATCTTATATTTATGAAAAAGGCATTTATTTCTATAATACATGTAGGCGACGAGCCACCGCCCCTAGCGATGATGTTGACCGTTGTAGACCGTTACGCGTCACAGCGATTGCAATCTGTTTCTTAAAAACAGATTGCCACGAACAAATGCAGATCGACCTGATCGTTCGGCTCTGCGTTGCCGCGATTTTGTTCATCAGTTAGTTCCGAGCAGCGAAGGAGACCACTCGTAAAAAAATAAATCCTGACATTTACCGCGACAGACCGTCCTACAATTTTTCAGAAGTGGGATTCGATTGCCCAATTTTTTTTTCTTAACACGAAAGTGAACGCGATAGTGACCGCGATTCAACGTTGAGATTTTTTCCGGTATTGTAGAATAAATTGTTCGAGCGCACAACGTGCTGTGCAGCAGCAGAGACGGGATTGTGCTGTACGCGGAGTTCTGAAAGCCGGGTGTGCGAGAGTTGGATTGTGTGCTGCCGAGCTAACTCAATAAGTGATTAGTTCTTTCCGAGTGAACAGTAAACACTGATGGTCGAACAGTGAACGTTGAACATTGAACATTGAACATTGAACGTTGAACAGTGAACATTGAACATTGAACATTGAAACAGTGAACGTTGAATATTGAACATTAGATTGTGTTTAAAAGTATATTGGACGGTACAAGATGATGGCTTACAAGCTCCAAGAATTGAAAGCAAAATTGCGCGAACTTGGTCTTTCGACGACCGGTAACAAAGCCGACCTCGCTAAACGGCTGCAGAACGCAAGCGTGGCGAAGGACGGGGCAAATACCGTCGATGAGACGGATACGGGCGAAGAATACGAAGATCCCGAAAATGACGCGATAATGCATACTGCCAGAGGAGCTGCCGCGGCGAGGATACCTAAGGATGCCGAACTCGCGATCTTGCGCCGAGAAAAAGAGTTGGCCGACCGTGAGGTCCAAATTCTACGGCGAGAGCTTGAGTTTTCGCGTAACTCGCAACCCAGAACGTCGAATATTGAACGGCTTCAGGGCACGTTAGGTTGGCGAAGCGTCCGGGATATGTTGGCAGATTTCAACGGAGACGAGCGCGATTATGACACGTGGGAGAAACAAATTAAAAAGTTAGTCGCGAATTACGAACTGGACGATCACGCAGCCAAAGCGTTAATGTGCAGCAAGCTGAAAGGCAAAACGCAAAAGTGGTATTACTCGAGACCCGACTGCGTGGATCTGAATTTCACCGAAACCTTAGAAGAAATGCGCAAGATGTTCCGACGGCGGCAGAACAAGCTGCAGAATCGACGCGATTTCGAAAAGAGAACTTGGCGAAAGTCGGAAAAATTCGCGGACTACATGCACGACAAAGTTACGTTAGCAAACCTGGTGCCAATAGACCAAGATGAGCTAGTTGATTACGTGATTGAAGGAATTCCGGACTCGAATTTGCAGACACAAGCGCGCATACAACAGTTCGAGACACCAGCGTCGCTGTTGGAAGCGTTCGCGAAAATAACATTGAGTAGTGAAGATTCGGTCGTGAGACGCACGGGCCGGACACAAGGGATCGCCGCGCCGACGGCGAGAAAGCCGAGAGCACCGTACAACTCGCAGGATGGAGAGCAAGGCGCAGTGCGCTGCTACAATTGTTCAGGCTACGGACACTTCTCAGCGGATTGTAAACAGCCAAGGAGGGAAAAAGGATCCTGCTTCCAGTGCGGCGAATTAGGCCACCACGTCCGGGATTGTACAAAGAGGGAAAACGTCAACTACGTCGTACAGCCCTTGGAAGGTGACATGCAACGCGTGCTGGAGTTCCGTGTCGTTAAGGGAAGTAAAACATTTAGTACCAGTCTGTGCAGTTTATTAGACTCTGGTAGCCCCATTAGTTTCATAAAGGCGAAATGCGTCCCAGTAGATTTTAGAGTAGATGTACTTCGACGGAATCAATCGTTTTGCGGCGTAAATGGTAGCGAGTTAGATATACTCGGCGAGGCGCAAGCAAAAATCGTGGTCGACGGCGACGAAGTCGACACTAGGCTACGCATTGTATCGGACCGCACGATGAGCACCCCCGCAGTGCTCGGACGCGATTTTTTGGAAACTGCAGGGTTTAAACTCGTTAGAAATTCGGATGTTCGCGAAATTATGAATATTGACGTTTCATGCACGCAAGTGGAGCCAGTGTCACGAGAAGTCAATATAAACGAACAATTACCGGACAACGTAAAGAGTAGGGCGCGGGCATTGTTGCTAGAAAAATATCTTAGGCCGCCGCGACCAGATCGCCCAGCAGTAGAAACGGAAATGACAATCGTTACGACGGATAAAAAACCGTTTCATTGTACGCCTCGTAGACTCGGATACGCTGAGAAATCCGAGTTAAGAAAAATTTTAGATAGCCTACTCGAGAAAGGCGCAATTAGAAAAAGTGAGTCGGAATACGCGTCACCGATCGTGTTGGTGAAAAAAAAGACCGGTGAAACAAGAATGTGTATAGACTTCCGAAACTTGAATAAAATTACGGCGCGGGATAATTACCCGTTGCCCCTTATCGAGGATCAACTTGATTTGTTAGCCGGGAAAAAGTATTTCACCGCGCTCGACCTCAAAGACGGGTTTTTCCACGTTAAGATGTCACCAGAGTCAATCAAACTAACATCTTTTGTGACTCCATTAGGCCAGTTTGAATGTTTAAAAATGCCCTTCGGGTTAAAAGGAGCGCCTCTAAAGTTTCAGAGATATGTAAGTGAAATTTTTGAAAAAATGATAGACTCAGGGGACATCGCAGTTTACCTCGACGATTTTTTGATAGCAACGTCGACGTTAGAACACCACTTTGTCGTGTTAGAAGAAGTTTTCCAGTTGCTAGTACGAAACAAACTTGAGTTGCGGCTGGATAAGTGTAGGCTTTTGCAAACGGAGTTAGAATACCTGGGATATGCGATTACAGGTGACGGTATTAAACCAACCGATCGAGGTATCGATGCTGTCAAGCGTTTTCCGATACCACAATGTACGAAAGACGTGCACAGTTTCGTTGGCCTGTGCTCCTATTTTAGAAAATTTATTGAAGGCTTTTCCGTCATAGCCAAACCCCTCTACGATTTGTTAAAGAAAGAAACAAAATTTAATTTCGGAATGGAAGAGGCACGCGCTTTCGATATTCTTAGAGCACGGTTAATAGACGCACCGATATTGAGTATCTATTCGCCTCGCGACGAAACGGAGTTGCACTGCGACGCGAGTGCGTTGGGATTCGGCGCGATTTTATTACAGCGGAAAAATGATCGTAAGTTCCACCCCGTTTTCTATTTTTCCAAGCGCACCACCGAAGTTGAATCTCGGTACCATAGTTTTGAACTGGAGACGCTCGCGATAATTTACGCTTTGAGACGGTTTCGTACGTATTTGCAGGGCATAAAATTTAAAATTATTACCGATTGCCAATCACTAACGCTAACGCTAAATAAAAAGGATACAAACCCGCGTATCGCGAGATGGGTTTTAGAGTTAGCAAATTACGATTATGCACTAGAGCATCGATCCGGAAACAGAATGACACACGTAGATGCCCTCAGCCGTGTTAATAGTGTACTGGTAATAGAAGACAACTCGTTCGACCGCAACCTTGCGTTAAAACAGAGTATGGACCCAGAAATCGTTAAAATAAGAGACAAACTGGGAAACGACGAAGACAAGTTTTACGAAATGCGCGACGGGCTAGTATATCGTAAAAAAGACGACCGCATTTTGTTTTATGTACCGTGCGAATTAGAAACTAATGTCATACATAAGTATCACGACGAGATGGGACACATAGGAGTAGACAAAACAGTTGAAAATATTTTGCGTAGCTACTGGTTCCCACGAATAAAGTTAAAAGTCGAGAGTCACGTAAGAAATTGTTTAAAGTGTATAGCGTATGCACCTGTGTCCGGAAAAGGAGAAGGCTTTCTGCACAATATACCGAAAGGAAATTTGCCCTTTGTGAATGTGCACGTTGATCATTTAGGCCCGATTTCTAGACCGCGCGTGTTCGGAAAGTGCTATGTGTTTGCGATAATAGATGGATTTACAAAGTTTGTGAAATTGTACGCGACAAAGACGACGAGCGCGAAAGAAGTGACCGACTGTTTAGAAAAATACTTTGTTTCATACAGCCGACCGGCGCGAATAATCTCTGACCGCGGAAGTTGTTTTACCTCGCGAGAATTCGCCGCGTTTTTAGAAGAGCGAAATGTACGCCATACGTTGATAGCAACTGCCGCACCGCAGGCAAATGGTCAAGTGGAAAGGCTGAATCGCAGCATAATACCGATGATCGCGAAATTAGCCAGCGAGAGACAAACATCGTGGATTAAAGTTCTTCCAGATGTAGAGTTCGCGTACAACAATTCAGTGTGCCGTTCGACGGGCGAGAGCCCGAGTATGTTGCTTTTCGGCGTGCATCAGAGAGGCACAGTAGTGGACGGAATCCGGGAAGGGCTAGAAGAGAAGAACATCACTAGCACGCGCCGCGATTTACCCGCCATCCGTGTCAGTGCAGACCGACGAATTAAACAGACACAAAAATGTAATCAGACGCATTACGATAAGAAAAGAAAACAAGCGCGTCAATACCAAGAAGGCGACCGCGTCATGGTGCGGAATTTCGTGAGTACGCCTGGGGTATCTGCGAAGTTAGTGCCAAAATTCAAGGGACCTTATAAGATAATAAAAGTACTACGAAACGACCGCTACATTTTAGCCGACGTGGAAGGGTTTCAAGTGACACAAATCCCTTATCAAGGCACATGGCACGCCGCAAATATGCGCCCTTGGAGTGTTAAAACATCCGTTTAGATAACAGTGTCTGAATAGTTATTGTATTGTTTGATTTTGTGTGTGTATGTGAGTGTTTTCGATAGTTATTGTATTGTTTGATTTTCTGTGTGTATGCGAGTGTTTTCGATAGTTAATGTATCGTTTGATTTTGTGTGTGTGTGTGAGTGTTTTCAATAGTTATTGTATTTTTTGATTTTGTGTATATATATGAGTGTACTCAATAGTTATTGCGTCGTTTGATTTTGTGTATATACGTGAGTGTTTGAATAGTTATTGTATCGTTTGATTTTGTGTATGTATGGGTGTGTTTGATTAATTATAGTTGTTTTGCGTTTCGTTGCTGTGTTTATACACGACTGGTTGTAAGTTGCATGACATGTTCGGTCACTCCGTCGGTTTGCATATACGTCGTAGCAGTTAAGCGCTGACGGAAAGAGCGTTGAAAAATTTTTTTTTAATCGGGACGATTAATCGTTAAGGGGGGCGAGTTGTAGGCGACGAGCCACCGCCCCTAGCGATGATGTTGACCGTTGTAGACCGTTACGCGTCACAGCGATTGCAATCTGTTTCTTAAAAACAGATTGCCACGAACAAATGCAGATCGACCTGATCGTTCGGCTCTGCGTTGCCGCGATTTTGTTCATCAGTTAGTTCCGAGCAGCGAAGGAGACCACTCGTAAAAAAATAAATCCTGACATTTACCGCGACAGACCGTCCTACATACAATATATTATTTCGGTGGGTCTGTCAGACCCCACCTTACCACTTACGATACATTTTCTCGCCTTACCAACGCCGGGTTAACGAAGTACACGGACCAAATACGCGCGAGTACATCGGGAGGGGTTCGTCGCAGGGGCGGAGACACGCTGTAGCCACGGTCTGATTGGTCCATGTTTATCGTTAATAACTCCTTAACAAAGTTACGGAGAACATTTTCGCAAAGGAAAAAGTGACTTCAAATGACCTCAGAAATCACCATAGCAAGTACATTTTTGGGACTCAATATATTATTGCTCCTATGCGATTTTTTCAACGTTTTTAAGTGTACATAACTTCTTATGGGACCAAGTAATCCTCGTCCCATAATCGTATCCGGTAGCCAGGAGTTTTACATATACTTACCAGATAAGGTTCGTTATTCGGGCAATTAAGATCGCGTGTTCTCGATATTTTTGATTAAGCTGCAATTCCACTTCCGACCGCGCCGCCTTGAGGAGGGCTCTTGCGCCTCTGCTGCGGCTGCCGCTGAATTCCGAGAGATAAGTTCGCCTCTCTCTCTTCTCTCTCTCTCTCTCTCTCTCTCTCTCTCTCTCTCTCTCTCTCTTACTCTCTCTCACGCGGTTCAGGATTCCGAGTCATGCATTTTCGTGGAGGCGTACGGGATAAGAGAATACCTCTCGGGTTTAGGGGGGCAGCCGACTGCGCAAAAGAAGAAGAAAAAGAGCCGGAACGGCATACAGTCAGGGCATTAATCAATTCAAATTTTAATCAAGATTGATTGATTGATGTTTACGATTAGAAAAGGTAATCATTCAAAAATCGACGATTGATTCAATCGATTGATGAAGTTAATCGTCAATCGTTCATTAATCGTTGAAAAATCGGAGATTGATTTAATCAATCGTTGAAGTTAATCGGTCTATCGATAAATTGTAATAAGGAGGGAGAGAGAGAGAGAGACAATTGAGAGATGGAGAATTGATAGAAATATATCTCAACAAAAACTCAGTTTATATTTTTTCAGTAGGCATACAGTTTTGATTCTGTATTTCATTTTGAAATTTCAGCAGTTAGTCATTATTCAATTATCCGATTGACGATTACAATTGAAAAGAATGTAATCGTTAATCTCAATTAACGACTAAAGTAGGAGTTTAATTGTTAATTGTGATTAACGATTGAAGTAAAAGTTTATTCGTCAATCGTTGATTAAATTTTTGCCCAACTCTGCACACAGTGTTGTTATCAATGCTAATTAGCTGGACAAAATTCATAAGGGCGATGGAGAGTGTAATTCCGTTAGCAATGACGATTGATTCATTTTCCGTTCAACATAAATAAATATCTTTTTTTTAAATAACATTCCTTATTAAATCATAATTATTAAATAGCGTGTACATGAAAGAATAAGCATATTCATTTATTACAGCCATATTTTGCATTAGTAGTCGTAAAGAAGGTTTTGTCCAGCTAGCACCTCGAATCGCAGCACTGTGCGGCAGGGGAAAAAAGGGGAAGAAGGATGGGGTGGAAGAGAGTGCCGGCGTCAGGCAGCCAGGCAGGGCGAGCCGCTCGCGAACTTTTGCAGATATTGAATATCTTGGACCATCAATCACTTCGGTGCGGCAATATCCGAAAGTATTGGCCCTATATTTGTTTCTATACCGAGGCTCGATGTATGGCTAGAGAGCGTCCTTCCGCCAGGCCGAGGGAATCGTCGGATTCAGACCCTGTTCACGCTGCACTCGTTTAAAGCTTTACCCTTCCTGGCTGGGTTCCTTCCGACCCCTATCCTCAATACTCTAATTCTACAACTAAAATTCCAAAGAATCAATCTGTGTTGAAAAAGACATTCGTTTCATTTGAAAGAGTACATTTGCAGTTTTTAAAGACAATGTTACATTTATGCGGAAAGTAAGCAAGTAGTAAAATTGACTTTTGTACAGGCTCCAAGAATTCTTTCTACACCTTTCCTGTATTTCTAACTATATCCAAGATATAACCCTTTCTACTTGAATGTCTGACTTCTCCTTGACTTGTACCACTTGCCATTAGTAGTACAAGCATTCTAATGATAATTATAGTATACCATGTTTATGTTCATTGTTTTAATTAAATTTCTAATACACAGAGGTTCCACTGAAATGAAATAACAATTTTTGAAAAGGGAGTGCATCTATTGATGTGGGTATTGCCAGTAGTAATGGATTCGCCGTGTGTTCGATTGCTACATGACTATGTCCTCTTCTCTAACTAGTCTAAAGTGTCTATAAGGCAAGATCTTCTTCTCTAGCCAGTCTGAACTGTCCACTTCACAAGGTCCTCTTTTTTAGCTAGTCTAAAGTGTCTATATAATTATGTCCTCTTCTCTAGCTAGTTTAAAATGTCTAAACGACTACGTCTTCTTCTCTAGCTATCTAAAGTGTCTATATAACTATGCCCTCTTCTCTACCTATACAGGGTGAGTCCGAAGAAACAGAACACCTAAATATCTCCGTTACTTTTCGTTGTACAAAAAAACTTCTTAGGACAAAGTTACACTGTTTGAAGGGCCACATGTAACGGTGTAAGGAAACAAATTTCAAGCTCATTTTTTTACAAGATTTCAAGGTCATTGATATTTTTTTTTTAAATGGAATGAGGTATTTTTTAATACATTAATCGATGCAGCTAGATATTCGTTATAAAAAAAGCACTAACCCATGTATGTCGAAAAGTTAGTAGTTCAGGAGATATTTCAATTTAAATAATTCTAAAACACCATTACTGTCGTGCTAAGACGTTAGCGTTTACTTGCTAGTGTAAATTGAAGAGTTGAAATTGAAATTGAAAAATTGAAATTGGAGAGTTGAAGTTGAAAAATTGAAGTTGAAGGGTTGATATTGAAAGGGAGTAGAAATGGAAAATTTGATGTTGAAATTAAAATTAACGAAATGAAATTGAAAAATTGAAGTTGAAATGAAAGAGTAGAAATTGAAGTTGAAATTGAAGTTGAAATGGGAGAGCTAAAATTAAAGTTGAAATGGAAAAATTGAAACTGAAGTTGAAGAGTTGATATCGAAATTAAAGTCGAAATGGAAAAATTGATGTTGAAATTGAAATTGAAGAGTTGAAATTAACGAATTGAAATTGAAAAATTGAAGTTGAAATTGAAAAATTGACGTTGAAATTGAAAAATTGACATTGAAATTGAAATTGATGTTAGCATTTACTTACTTGTGTAACGTCTTAGTACGACAGTAATGGTGTTTTAGAGTTATTTAAATTGAAATATCTCCTGAACTATTAACTTTTCGACATACATGGGTTAGTACTTTTTTATAACGAATGTCCAGCTGCATCGATTGATGTATTAAAAAATACCTCATTCCATTTAAAAAAAATATCGATAAGCTTGAAATCTCATAAAAAAATGACCTTGAACATTTTTTACTTTACACCGTTACATGTGACCCTTCAAACAGTGTCACTTCGTCCTAAGAAGTTGTTTTGTACAGCGAAAGGTAACAGAGATATTTAGGTGTTCTGTTTCTTCGAACTCACCCTGTATAGCTTAAAGTGTCCTCATCCGTCTCCACAATATCTGTAGTCCGTCCAACGAGACAAGAGAGTAAACGCAAAATGCATGCTCGATAGCTGCGGTTGCAGCAGGGCCGTTCCTAGGTGTACAGTCGCCTGCGTGCTGAGCAATTTTTCGCCGCCCCCACCCTCACCTTGACAATGGGAAAAAATATTTAAACCAGTATACATAAGTGCTTTATTCAAATTTATAATGAGAAATTCAGAATACAATGAAATGGATGTATTAACGCATTTTATAAACATATATCGCATTCGCAATTTCTAATATAAAATTTTATTTTATTTCGGTTGCGCTGTTCTATTTTCGACCGTAGTCGGCCGCCCCCTGAAATCGGCCGCCTGCGTGCGGGCACTGACTGCACGCCTGGTAGGAACGGCCCTGGGTTGCAGTTATTGGTCGCCACTCTCGATTCTCAGGGGCGAATGTATACCATTATTCTACGGTACCTATGGTGGTTCTAAAATATATTCGAACACCCTTCAAAACTGAATAATTGTTAAAAAATTGAAATCCGTGGGGACGTCCCACATCAATGGTAACACATGATTTCACGTGACGTGATAGCGACGTGTCTGCATCTTAACTCTCTCTCATCTTGTTGGACAGACTTTGGTCCGGTCTACATCATCGAATCAAAAGCCGTTCGTACCGGAGAAACGAAAGAACCGTTTCCTCGTCAACTTACACTTTATAACCTTTTCCTCCAATGCGTCTACTTATCGGAAGCAGACGGTCGCGCGTCGTCGCGGCGCTAAAAACTCGGGAGACTTTAATGTTCTTATAGCATCTCGCGCCACGCTCCATTGAAAATATCGTAATTTATCTGTCACCGAAGCAACCATTTGTTCTCCGCGTTTGTTTTCTTACGTTCTCCTTCTTTCGTCGAAGCTATTCCCGTCGTTGTCGTCGTTTCCGCTCGTATCTCCTCCGGAGGTGTCCTCGTGTTTCTTGCTTGCTCTCTCGACGGCTCCTGTGCGGTCCTCGATTCCTCTCCGTTCGTTTACCTTGCTCTCGATTTTTATAACGACCTCGAAACGACGATCGACGAGATCGCAGCGGATGGGTCCGCGAGAATAAACCGGCGTCGGAATAGTCCACTCGTAACCGTGCGACGCGACGCTGGCTCAGACGTATCCGCGTTTGGGATGTCCGCTTGTTTCATCGCTCGGACAATAAAGAAGCGTTGAATCGCGACGCCGTTTAACGGCCTTAATACTCAAACTTTACGCAGGTGGCTATTGAGAGACGAAGGAGTCGCTCGCGTTTTAAACGCGTTTTATCGACTGATAAAGAGCCTCCTCGTTCACATCGTCTTCCGCGGTGTCCGATTCCAGAATAATACGGTGGAATTTGGATAAGAATACGATACAATATCAACCATAAAAATAGCAACTACCATCCTCTGATAACTTTAATACAAAACCACCAACTTTTTTCTGGAATTTTTTAAAAATCGATCTTCCAGTCAAAAATCCCGAAAAAATTCATAGTTGGGTGTGCTATCAGACAGAACGTTCATGAATGTTTTCGTAATTGTTCGTTAAGTAGAACAGAAGAAATAGATTATAAATCATTAAATCGTGCTCACCCTATAACTACCCCTGTGGTGGGGGTACCGACTTGAAACTACTCACAAAGGGTTTCCCTTGGGAGCTCAATTTAGTTTAGGGGCGCATTCGACCACCTTATGCCCGGCTATACTCTTTGCTTCTTCTTTCAGGAAATTAAAGACGTTCTAATCGCCGTAACCGTAACACAAATCGTAGTGCAAGGGGATAACAATTTTTCGCAAATGGTCGTGCGCTTACAGAAATTTCGTCCACCGTATAAGGGACTTCTACACCCTCTCTGCCCTCCCAGGAGCACCCTACGCCCTCCATTTCCGTCGACAGATCGTGGCAAAGTGGTTCGCGTGTAGACACTGCGCCGCTCTCTCGATAGGGAGTCGGATCTCTCAAGATGGTGCACCTTGGCACTTTGCTGTACGAGACTTTTTTCCCCTCTCCCGCCCACCGTCGCTGCTCTACCGTTCGAGGAGACATATACGCCAAGCTGTTTCTTTCTGCAGCAACTGTTAGCTCCGTGTCCTTGTTCCTTTCACGGGCGAGCAGCAGCAGCAGTAGCAGCAGTGCGTCGTCGCGATGGAAAAAACGGCTGCGAGGCGGAAGAGAAATTGCGGCCGGGGACGCGCGGAGGGTAGCTTCGCCCGAATTTTCCAAGTTTCTTTATTAGATCGGGGGTATCCATCCGTCGGAAGTGGACCAAAATATCCCTGGCTCTCTCCGGAGCCTCGTGTAAGTGGCGAGTTCCGTCCCCGAAGCGCCTACCCCCTGGACGACGAGTGTTACGTTTGCATGCCGTGTTTATACCGGGATGCAGAATCTGAAGTGGCTTGGGTGGGCAAGGGCGTCCCCAGGAAATGTAATATGGACTAAAGATGAAATCTTTGAAGAAGTTTCATAGATTTCTATATCCTGGAGGCAGCCGGGGGACGCGACGGCTCGCCTTCCTCGTCAAATATTGTTCTGTATCGAGCGTTCGCAGTCGAGCGGTGACCCAATATCTCTCTCGCTCTGCCCCCGTGCCGATGGGATCGCGGACGCCCCTAACATTTTCGATGCAGACACATTCCGGCAACGTGACGCGCCGATAAAATACCGGAGAATACCATCCCTACCAGCATCTTCGAATATTAAGCACCGCACCGGAAAAAGAAGCTTCCGGTCCGCTTGCAGAGATATGCGAGGCATCCGTGTTACGTAGAGAGACTTTTGACCCTTTCCCTGTGATAGGTGTCGGAAGAAAGGGTCTATTCAAAAATTGAAGAGAGCCTCGGTCTCATCTTGAACGCTCACACGCCCTTCAGTTATGGCCCGAGTGACGTAATGTGTTTCGGTATTTGTGTGTTTCAAAACAGACGATGTCTACGTAAATTCAAGATGTCGTCGCTTCATCTCTCTTTATTCTGACGCGTGTTCTCTCCGTCACTGCAGGTTTGGGAACAAAAACAAAACAAAGTTTGGAACGCAGAGAGTTCGAAAGTAATTTCAACGAGCCGAAAAAGATTGACTCGAACCGAACTAAAGCTGTTGCATATTTTCGGGGGCACGTTCTTCTGTCGTAGTGAATGGACGTAATTGAGTATATCCTTTATACGGTTGACTTTGTCAAAAGTGAGGGAGAATCGGCGTGTTTTCTTTGGCGATATCGGCTCCAGGGAAAGCCCCGAACTCGACACGCGCGCAGCCTTTTCTTCCCCGATATTTATTTTACCGTAATTCTCTTTTCCCCTCTGCGCCGGTGCACGTGTCTCGTCCAATTTCGCGTATATAAGAGGAAATATTTTCGTGTGTTTGGAGAAGTTTAAAGCCACATTATTCTAAAGATCGGAAAAGTACCATTCCTATGCTAACAAGAGCTTCTTCAATTATACTTTGTCCCGGACCTTCGCGAATTGTTATTTGTCCTCCTCCGTACACCGTTCCTGCTTCTGGTTACCGCTCCTGTTTACCTTTATTATAATTAGTTTATTTCCGGCGGCGGTGTTTACGGGGATATCCGAGTGGCATCGGACTGCTTATTATTATCGTATTAGATTAACGCCGTCGTTTTATATCTCATGTTTCAATCTCCAATTCTGAGCAATTGTAACACAACAGTATAGTAATAATGAATAATAATACAAAATTTCTGGATGGAATCTTGACGTAATCAATTCGAATAGTTTTATCCAAGTTTTGGAAAAGAAAAATTGTAAAACCGTCTTCAATGCAGATTATTCTTAAAATATTGATTACTCTAACATAAAATTGGTTCAAGTCATGGCGAAATATAGCAAACGATATACAATCCAGTCTTCCAGAATAGATTTAACCCCTTGCCCTACAATATCGTGTCAGACTCGTGATGAAGATTATAAACAAAATCTAATAAATATGTATGTTATTCATTTCCTTTAAGCCGAGATGAAATTCTATTTTGGTTTCGTTAATGTATAGGTTGGAATATATATAGTTGGAGAATATGTAGGCACACAATATAATATATAACACTATATAATATATAGGTTGGAGAATATGTAGGCACACAATAGATATAAATTTTCTCCTCTTTTAGGACATTACAAACTACAAAGAAAGTTCTAATCACTGAAATCGTAAAATAAATCGTAGGTCAAGGGGTTAATTTACATCAATTTAACCTTTAAGTTGCATACCATTTATTCAGACCTACACCAACTCTTTCTAAAATTGTGGAAAAATTTATTAAGACTCTCTTAGGTATGGAACATAAGGTCCAAATGTTCTAAAGAAGTAAACAAAACTACAATTTGCAAATCGAAAATTAGTGTGCAGAAATTTTGCCATCGAGGACTACAGGATACCATTGCAGAGTGAACGCGTTTGAAAGTGCCACGAATGCAAATGCGCACCGTTTTCACAAGCCACCGTGGAAGATTTCGAATTCCCACGAACATCCACGGTGTTCATGGACAAACAGACATTTATCTGGCATTGCTAAAATTGTCCTGGCAATTTCGTTCGAGCCTTGTGTATGAAACTGTCGATCGAACGCGATGCCGTGTGAGAAATGATACCTGGAAGTGTTCACTCACGTGTACGCACACACTACGCTCATTCTTTTCGTCGCCTATAAAGTCATGACGTTCCAACTGCACGCTGGGACGCTGGAATATACGGTTCTTTTATGAGGGTTTTTATCGCTGTGTAAACTATGCGATATCCTCCCATATCCGTTTCCGCTTTTACGGATGGCCCCGACCTTTTATCCCTCGTAGAATCGAGTTAGCTTTTCCGGCGAAGATGAATTCTGATAAATCGTTCGATTCGTTCGAGATCGTTAAAGAACATTCAGCTCTTGATTATATCCCCCGTGACTCCGCCAGCCTGCATTTTCACCTTCTCCGGAATCGCATGAACTCGATTCTATATACTATTCTTCCCCATATCACTTAGAACCGAGAATGTGATTATAAACAAAACTCTAAGGATCCTTATAACAAGTTAGAAGTAGGGATGGGATCCAGTACCTCGCAAACAGGTTCGAACTTTGATTGATTGAATTCGAACTCTCTGTAAGTACTTCGAAAAACAGAAATAGTACTCCTAAGTATACTCGAACCTATGCCAGACAGATTCTAACCTTTTACAAGTACTTAGGTAAACGGAAATAATACTTGTAAGTATATTCGAACAGATCGAACAAATTCGAAACTTTTATGAATATCGTACCGGAAATTCTCCGGTTTTTCTAATCATTATTTTTATTACTTTTAAAATAAATTATGTTGTCCTCTAATGCATAATTTAATTCAACATGTGTGACTATAATTTCGTAATTTATCGGAGATATTATTCTGAAATAGTTACGAATTTAATAAAGAAAGTGCTTAAATTAAAACCTACTACATATGCAGTTCAGATTTCCAAGATTCGAGCACTACTTGTGAAAGATTCGATTCCTTTCAACATCGAAGTACTTATAAGTATCTTTTCGAAACTTGTAAGTACTCATTCCGAGGTTCGATATCAGTTTGTATAAAATGAATACTTTTTAAATATAATCATTGAAACATTATTGTTTTTAAGCAGTAATCGAAACCCATGAAATGAAACTTGGTTATTGAAATTGACTCGGATTCGTGAGTACATATTGAATTTGATCCCATCCCTAGTTAGAAGTTTTCTTATTTTTTGTTCTCTAATGTTCTTAACCCTTATTTGGTGTACTGGGGTCTCTCACGACCCTAACATTTCTGTAACTTTCGCTTCTTTAACTTTTTCAGAATACATATTTTAATTGTTTCGTGTTAAAGGTATCTGAGAAAATTCATACAAAATTTTAGTATAATTGTCATTACGCTACGGATGTTTATACAGATCCATAATGTTGTTGAATATTTCCAAAAAGCATACAAGTAGTGATTTATATTTTTCGAGCGTCGAGTTTGCAAATGGAAATTGCATATATTTTAAAAGCAGGTTTGCATCCAGAAAAATCCAACGTTCTCATCATATTTATGCGATGTGGATTAATTTATTTGGTACCAATTTCGCGAGGTAGAAATACATTCACTAAACACGTAAATTTGATTAAACTTTTACGGTTGCTAGTCGGCCAGCCAGCATGTCGAACGCGAGTAGGGCTCGCGAATCGAATTTCTATTGACGGATTCGGTAAAAGTACATGTCGATGCCAGCGCGATCGCGGTGTAACCGTCGATAATTGGTCAATTGACTACCGGAATGCCAATTACGGTTGTGGCCGGGGGTAGATCGCGGTTTTACGACTTTTGCCCTGACGTCGGCGTAGAAGCCGGCCGATTAAATTGACCGTAGAAACGGATAGATCAAGCTGAATATTCCCCGGCGTGTCGCTCGTGGAAATGAAGTTCGAGTCACGGGATGAAGTCAGCGGGGGATGCTCGCGCACCCTTATTCCACCCTCGACGCTTCTGCGGCTAACAGTTGCCGCGAACTTTGATAATCTATATCGCTTACAGGCCGTGTCCCGACATCCGGGCCACCTCGACAGAAAAGTTCGAAATTCGGCGGCCGCCTTTCTTCCTTCCCAGTTCTTCATCCCCCTCTTCACGGAAATCAGCTGCAATTGCAATCCGCCGCAAGTTTGACGCTCCATTTTTCCTGATTCCACGCTGCACTACATCGAAAAGGTACGGCAACTTTTCTACTTAATTTATCTGCGAATTAAAATGCTGTTTCACCCCCATACGTTCCTCAGGGTAAAAATTTATTTCAGGATCACAGTAATGTCTCCATATATGGTACATGTTTGTGAAATTTATCGACAGATTTAATAACGCTCGTTTGTTTTTAATTATTTTCTTGTGAAACTTTTATCGATGCTTTCGTGACATTTCTCGGATTGAAATGAGACCAAACATGACGTAGTTTAATTCACGATTTGTTACAGCTTTGATTATCCGAACTGATGATATAAACTTCAGTTTTTGTAAGTAACGTCTAGAAAATTTAACTACATAGTAGTTCACTGATGGTAGAATATTAAATTAACGAAAAGAAATTATAATAGAAGAGAATAGAATGCTCTTGACCAGTGTTGGGCAATAAATAAATTTATTTAATTGAAAATTTAAATAACAAGTTATTTGTTGTTTGGATATTCAAATAAAAAGCAAAAATAATTATTTATTATTTGAGCAAGTCTAAATAGAATTATTTAAAATAATAAAGTTAATTGTTATTTACAAATACAATTTCAATTATTATTTGTATTGACGAATAATAAATTAAATTGTATTTTTTTGTAGACAGCTGGGCTCTCCAACCTGAAGAGGTTGCTATAGCTTGCAAAAAACGTGCACGTGTTCATCGTATATGTATACAAAACACAAGAAATAAGAGAAGACCAAAAACTATTTATTTGATTTCCACCTCGATCCAAATAATAAATAATCTTTTATTTGCAAATAAGAAATAATGAATAGATCACTTTTGGAATAATTTAAATTACTTTTATTTAAATAAAGTGTTTAGTTATTATTTGCAATTAAAATCGCACGTTTATTTATTATTTAATCATTTATTATCTAAAATAAAATTTGCCCAGCACTGACTCTTGACGAATCCATATTTCTAGTATGTTTTATCCACAGAGGTACGTCGTTTCACCTGATCTGTTAACATACGGTTACTTTCTCCGACATTTATTTGCCTCGTGCAGTATCGTCGGGATCTCTTTTCGTCAATACAATCCGATATAAGAGAGCGGCTCTTAAAAAGGCGCATCCTCGAGGTATCTTAACGTTCTTGCCTTTACGCATTTGATCAAGTGTGCATCGGTTCCGTGATTTTTCCTCTCGAAGAAATATCGTAACCGATGCAACGGGCCACTCGAACACGAGCCGGCTCGGTTTCAAACATTCGTGAACCGCTTTCACGTGCCTGCCTGCTGGTTTCCGTCTGATTTCTGAACTCTTCTCCCGATATTTCCGGTCGGGGCTCGTTACCATTATTATTCAATACATGACTCGGTCTCGGAATAATGCAATACCACTCTCGGGACCCCAACTAGTTTGACGTGTTCGATTTTGTTTCGTTTTTGTAACATTCTGCCAATGTGTACGCCGTACGCCATTCTCCTTTCTCCAAACTTCTACAAGTTAAATTGCCAACACACGAGTATCAATTAGCAGGATCTTTATGCGAAATAAAAATTGTTGAGATCAATTTGGAAAATCAGAAGTTAAATGGAAATGTATTTCCTATAGAAAATTATGTAACTTTTCTCCTATTAAACATTTTTCTCTATGTTTCTTACGATACGTGATATTTTCTCACCTCGCCAGAAAAATACGATTTGCTTCAACATCTTCCCCCGCAAAGGAAACATCCGTGAACATGTCGGCGGCTTCTGTTCGTGTAATGAAATTTCTGAGGCGTATTTCATACAAAGTCATCTAAAAAACAATTCTGTATGATTCTATCTCAGAAGTTCGAATTTCGAAAATGTGTGAATTTAATTTGGAACATAATACATATATATAACTAGTGTCAATATTTTTTTCAAGGTATGTACATAGACCACGTATACAAATTCTCATGAAAAATTGTAATGTATAACATATTTTTTAAACGAACTATTTTTAACTTTTTAAATTAGTTTAAAATATAAGATTCGTCATTGAAAGACGCAGAAATTGGATTTTGAAATTTTCGTCTGTATAATAAATTTGTAAATGTTTTCGGTGCAACGGTTCGATCTTTTGTTATGAATTATAAAGCAATTTTGCTAATTTAGTCAAAGAAAATCAACGTTTCGATCCTAATTTGGATCTTTTTCAAGATTTATTTGAATAATATAATATCCTATGATGAATTGTCCAATAAAACTTATTTTTGTCATGATTAATAACTACTCTCTCACATACAATTAAATGTATGTAATTGATTCCAATAAAAGTAGAATGTTAATAACGATTTACTATCAAGGTATATTCGTAAGAGTGGACTTAAGAACATATTATGACTTTTCAAATTTACCGCCTTGTATCGATTGATATAACCTAGATCGGTTTCAAATACATACGTACATCTAGTGTTATATAAAGCTCGAGTCATCGAAGCTCCAGAGCTCAGTCTTAAAAACTAAGTTTCTAAGGTTACAATTATATAAAGCTGAAGCTTTCAAAGCTTTAAGACTCAAAGCTTCAACGCTTAGCTCTCAGCGTTCTTGACCAATAGGAAAAAGAAATAGACAACAATTCTATGTATATGTTATTTATTTTCTAAAAAGTTTAGCCATGAATTTAAACACATGAAAGCTTGAATTGTGGATCGGTTTAGCCTGTTTCTTTTTTTCGTAATTAAATTTCCTGCTTTTGAAAAAGATTCTTCGCTTGGAACACTTGTAGCAGGAATTGACAAAATATCTAATGCCATTTGATTTAAACTCGGAAACGATGTTTTTCGAGTGTTCCACCAAACGAGTGGATCTGTATCTTCAGATTCTTGCGACATATTTATATATGTATCAATTTCATTGGAATTATTTATTTCTGATTCTTTATAAATGTTAGAAAATAAAGAAGTGGTAGGATTGTTTGATGTATGAAGTTCTTTTGACGCTTCCTGATGTGTTTGTTTCGCTGTATCTTCTGCAGAGCAATAATTAATGTAAAAATAGTTCTTCAATTTTTCTAAAGCAATTGTATTTCCTCTCTGGATAAAGTAAGCGTTGTTTAAGCGAGGATCTAAGATAACAGCGAATTCACTCAAATCATTCAACAGGCGACTCAGATACTTATTTAACTTCATTTGCATAGCTGTAGCAGATTTTTTGAGAAGAGTATCATTTTCAAAGGCAGATATGTGTTGTAGTAATACTTGAAATTATTCAAATATTCATGTAACTGCGTTTGCATATTTGTAGCACATTCCTTGAAAAAGTATCATTTTAAAAATTAGACATATGTTGTAGTAATACCTAAACAATTACTTGTACATAACATATACTGGGGCATCTCGATTTGGTAAAATAACAGTTGCTTGACGGTACATCAGTATCTTGACAACAAGCATGTACGACGCACGCAACACAGGTGTCGCACATTTATCATAGATTTAGTTCCCCAAAGCAAATGAGTGTGTCTTTATGAACAATATTTTTTGCATTCAATCATTCAATAATTCTGTTTTTCAACATTACTATAACATATTTAATTTACAGACGCAATTCAAATAAATCTTGAAAAAGATCCAAACTAGGATCGAAACGTTGATTTTGTTTGACTAAATTAGCAGAATTGCTTTATAATTCATAACAAAAGATCGAACCGTTGCGCTGAAAACATTAAAAAATTTATTATCAGCAAATACGATCGATAGAAGAAACATATTTCGTCTGTATCTAATAATTTCGGTAATATTCAATAAAATGGATTTTGCAACCTCAACTTTGAGGGCTAATTTCATCCTGTTAACATGAATTCTGGGCCAGAATAATGCGTGTGATTCTTCATAGAGAACTTGATGCCAAATTAGAATTTGAATTTCGGCTATAATAGACTTATATGTTGATGTAAAATTTTTAATTGAATAATATTGCTCCCATTTCTCATATAGTATCACTTTTAAAACAGACTTCAATCAAATTGTTCGAAGCGGCATTATATGAGCGATTGCCGTCGATGTAACTTTTTATCTGCGACGAGCAGGGAATGCGCGTGCGCCGTGATAAGGGCGTGATAATGAATGGAAACTCGATTTTAATTTAGCTTCAATGCCAGTTCACCGGGCACGTCGTTTCAACATATTTATGCAGGTCAGCGTCAGCTGCGAGCCCACTGGCACACGGTGAAAAATATCCTCGATAAAGTACCGCGGCTTAGCACGCTCGGAAATAATTGTAGCCTGTAGTGCGCGAGCCTCTCGATGTGCCTTTATCCGTATTTCCGTCCGGGATATTACCAACTATTATCGCTTTATTAATCGCTTTCTCTGTCTTTCTCACCCCCAGCAATCTCTTGTAACATTAAACCGCGTGTAACATGTATCGGCGGCCGGAAGCAAGCGGTTTGGTAGTTACAAATGGACTGCGCCGTTTATGTAAGTAGGCGTTTCTTTAAACGCTTCATTTTTAAGTAATTACATACTAGGAGTCAAACAGAAATTTCATGCTTACCTTAATAATGTTGATAAGCTGCAATTAATATTCTTAAATTCCATTAGTCTACCAAATTGTTTGCGAAAACCACCCCCGAAAAGTAAATAAGGTAGAGTGGGGTAAGTCCGTCTACGGGGCAAGTCCGTTAATTGGTTATTTTTATTATAATATGAACGAAATTTCTCTAGCTTGTATTTATTAATGTAGTATAAGTTATTATGAACTATATATATATTATGAACTATTCTACATAGATGTCGCCAAGAATAAAGGTGTTTTCCTCGCTTAAATCAACCAATGCCAAACAGTCATGTGCGAGGTACACGTACAACTTTGAGGTTACCCTGAACGTGCAATAGTTTACAAGTTATTAATATATTCTGTGTTGTTATTTTAGGTAAGTACAACAAATATTGATGTAGGTTTACATTAGATAAACCGTTTTTATTGTATTTTTTAAAATTTATTGAGAGAAACACTAAGATGATCTCGCTCCGAAAATATTACTACACGGGGCAAGTGCATACTATCACGGTGGGGTAAGTGCGTACTGTATAAACTAACTATAATTATAAAACTAAACAATATATTTAATGCAATAAGAAGCATTTTGTAGCAGGCTTGTTAATCATTCTTTTCTTGCCCCGTAGCACATGAAACAAGGTTCGAAAGCATTTTTGACTCTCAGAGACGCTCTTGCCCCATTTTCGGGGCAAGTGCGTCCTAGTTGACACTTTGTACAATATCCTATGAAAATGATAATTTTCAAGCAAAATTAGAATCCTACATAATACTAATTCATCAGTAATAACTAGGGCAAGAGTTTAATACCAAGAACGTTAGGTTTTTATCTACCAGACTGAAAATACATCAGTTTAAAGTCCAACTTTGCAAAAACTAGGGCGGACTTATCCCACTCCACCTTCACTTTTTGAACCCTTAATAATTTTGATAAGCTGTGATCGATATTCTTAAGTTCTTTTAGTCTACCAAATTGTTTGCGAAAACCAACCCCGAGAAGTAAATCATTTTTCTCAACCCTTAACAGCCGATTTAAAATTCCGAAGAAATATCGCAAATAAAGCTAGATTTTACCTTTAATTTTGCTTTCGTTTCAACAACTGAGAAAATAAAAGGTACATTTCAGGCTTTTCACCCCCATGCTATCCTTAAACGAACAAGCAGATATCTTAAATTTTATTGAACAGTGTTTTCGTCAAAGAACATTGTGTAGCACACAAAAAAAATAAAAAATGTCACGTTCCCTGTTACCTTTGACCGAAGCAGTGTTTCGTCGGAACCTAAGCGACTGTCCAAGGGTCGTGGTGGCTCGCGAGGAGCAAAGGGCTTGTACCGATTTTCCTTATTTCCGTCCGTATTCCTTCGGGATGTGTGCTCTGGAGTCAGTTTGGTCGCTGTCCTTCCAATCCCGCGGTTCGTGCCTAGTCGACGAAGAGGAACACACATGCCAGGAATGGGTCTGGCGTTCTCGACGTGTGCGGACAACAAAATAAGCGAATAATACGCGGCTACATACCGAAAGAACGGAATTATACTTGCGGGAGGGGGCGGGCGGCAGGGCCGCGCCCGTCCGTGCATGTAGATGTGAAATAAGGACAGGGGCGAGGGTGGATCGTGAGCGATTGTTCGAAAATGGCAGAGCTGTGGTGAATGGGGCCCTGGTGCACGGGGGCCAAATACTGGCCGTTCGCCAAATAAACTCGATCAAAGGCGAGTGTATATAATGTCGCACGGGGCCGCGCTTGCACACACACTCGTCCACCGTGCGACACGGCCGTATATCAGCTGGCCTGGGCTAGGTGCGACCATTAAAATTAAATATTACCGGGCTTTTTGGATCAGGCACGCGTCGCCGGGCCGCGCGATCCTTCACAAGAAAATTCGAGCATTCGAAGGAGAGTCCGAAACGAAATTGAAAGAGGGGCGGGAAGAGGAGGTCGTGAAATTAATGCGTGCCGAACCAATTAACATACCCCACCCTGCTTAGTTACTGGCGCCGTTATTACGCAAGAAATTTAATCACAATTTAATCACGAACGCCGCCGCGTAACCATTGCTCGTTGAATTCTCGACGCTTTTCCGGCTGCCTTGACTTTCTGCCGTCTCGAGCGTTACCTTTACTAGGAACACGCAAAATTAACGAATCCCCCCGTAATTGCGAATTAATTTGCCCGCGTAGAAGCTCGCAAAGAATCTACTGAACGTGGCCCGCAGTCGCTCTGACACCGTCGCGTCCGTGCCGCGTTGAAAGGCTCGAAAAAGCAGCCAATAAACGAGAATTCTTGCAGCCCTTCTCGCCGGAGAGTATGGCTGGCGATCGTGTCGCAAAAATAACTTTCCAGCGGAGAACACCTCCCGATGTAAGCGGAAACGATAACCTCGCGAGCGACCATCATTATTTCGCGCAAATTGCCGCCGTCGACCGAGTGTGACGGGAATTTCTTTTCTGATCGGTTAATTAGCACGCCGATAAATAGAGTCGGGTGCGCTTTTCCTAATTTCAGGATTTATTCAGCTTCGGTCTTGAAACGCGTGAAGAATCTCTGAAAAAGATGTTTTTGTTCCCAATTATTTTTTAATGAAATTTTTCCCTGATTGGAATGAGACCAAACAGAACATAGTTCGAAGCACTTCTTCAATTTTCGATTTAAGGGATGGCTTAATAAATATTCTACGCAATCAGAGATTTGAGGCTTTCACGGCCCGGCATCATACAGTTATTTCTGTTGAGGTTTTCGGGTGTAAGCCGTGTCCTAAAGGAAGAGATTTCCCAACGTTTCGCAAGCATTGCAACTAGCTTCATCAGGGGGTCGGAAGACACACTGGTGTACACCCGAAAACCTCAACAGAAATAACTGTATTCTACGCAATGTTTTCTGTTCTTAAACGCGCGAGAACTTTGTAAAGTGACGAAGGTGACGAGGGATTTATACCCTCTAAAACCTCGACGATGACTTAGCTGACGCGCAATAGGGGATTTAGGGGATGCTTGCGAACTCGACGCGAAACCTCTGCCGATGGGAGACACACACTTCAGCCAAGATCTTAGGAACAATCGCCGATGATTTCCTCGATACATGCAGTAAACGGACAAATGTTACTGTGGCAATTTGAATAGGTAGACGCGGGGGTCCGGTTGTAAATTCCGTCGATTGAACGTAAAGAACGAGTGCAAAGCGCGTACAGCGCAATTCCGGTCCCGACGGATTTATTGGCTCGTCGTTCAAGCAATTCCATCGTTCATGCTTCTGTATTTATGGCAAAGCCTGTCGCGCGACTAACGTTCCTTATCGTTGAGAACCTGCGATATACTCGACGTCTTGTATCTTTGACAATCTTGTTTACTCTGTATGAAACTCCCATTTTTTCGAAGTATATTTTATAAGAGTTAAAAAAATATGTAGGTAGGAGGCCAGTCCACAAAATCGAGTGCTTAGGATATGTAGTATTATATTACGTTGTAAAGTAAGTCCTTGCGTTCATGACTCTGTGAAAATCCACCCACGTATACCCGGCAGGGATCATGTTACGCAGTTATTTGCTTTTTGACGTGAAAAAGTCGCTGTGAACGATGAAAATTCCATAATCAACCAGAAACTGTATAGTGCTCCCCTTAACAAGAAATATTACGAAGAAGATACAAAAATAATACGGAAGGAGTAGCTAACAACGATAAAAATTGTCTTCCTCTTCAGAAGAAATATTATGAGAAAGATACAAAACTAAATTGCGAATCTTTAGGGCGATATCCATAAAGTATTTCATTCCTAAATGTCTGATTCTTGAAAAATTGTCGATATTCGAACTACGATAACTCCGTAAAAAAAAATAATGCAGCAACAAACTTGGACTCATTTTACAGCTTAAAGACTTTACTTTTCCAATATATCATTTATTTTCTGCCGAGATTTTTCGTATGTTAAGCCGGAGGTATAATTCCACTAGAAAATTATACAAATTCAAACGTCTGTAAGAACACCAGAAAATTTTTTCCCAAAAAATGACTAACAACTGAATTCGATATATTCGCCAATTCATTCCGATTTTTACAAAAAACGGAACCATGCAAAAATCCGCAGAGATCGGAAATCCGTAGTGAAAACAAGTTTCAAATATTTGAGCCTTTCGAAAAAAAAGTACTGGCGAGCGGTTAATTAGTTTAAGGGGGATCTCCACCGGTGAGTGAGGGTTCGAAACACCGGGAAAAGTTAGAGAGCATGATTGTCGACACCCGTCAGCGTTGGATTATACATATTTTTTAACTGGGACACGAATAGTCGCTTGTTCCGGACGAGAAACCAGCGGAACAGCCTAGAACGGGGTATTACGCGCGCTCGATGAATGTTGGATAGAGCCCTGGTGGATAGAGAGCAGTGGCTAGGATGGGACAGAACCGGAATAGGATAAGCGAACACGGGGAATACGATTGAACGACGATATCTAGTATGATTCCAGAATGGCCCCTCCATTTCGTCCCGGTCAGCTCGCCTCTCCTCGCCTCTCCTCGCCAACGTCCCCTGATAGTATATACGCGACTAGCATTACCTTCAAATACGGAGAGAGAAAAGCATCCTTGCGGATAGAAATAAGATTGACCGATGCCCCCGGCCCTCCTTCCTCTCGCTACCCCCTTTCGCAGAAGGTCGAGTCCACATGCGATTGAATCGCGAAACGTATCCGTCAAAAAGACCCCCGAAATTCATCATTCGGCCGCGCGCATTCGCCAGCCTGCATTGCAGTGGATGGCACGTTCACGGGCCATTTCACGATCGTATTGAAATTTCGGACATGCGAGCCCCGGATGAGTCGTGTTTCTTAAAGCCGTTGATACTCGAATGCCGGGAGGGGGAAGACCGTTTTAGTGATAAAACGAGGGATCGGAATAAAATGTACGCGATCCGACGGAATAATCGTACGGGTCTCAGAGGTGAGTGAAAAATGTGTGGCCGCTTTTCCGGGACTTTGGTGAACGGTCGGAAAAGACGGAATAAATTGCCGGTGTTCTGTAACCCTTTGTCCAAACTGTCCCTTCTGAGAAGCACCGCGAAGGATTACTATACCATTGTTCAAAACAATTCTTACATTGCTTCTACTGTCTTTACGTACATACATTGTTGATAATGTCTGCTGTTGGCATTAAACAATATTTTATTTCAGCGTGTACAATGTTTCTACAATGTTTTTTAACGACAAGAAATTTTATTTTTTTCTTGGAGAATACACAACAACATAATAAATATAAATTTTCTTGTTCTTCTAGGAAATTAGGAACGACAAAATAGTCCTACTGTAACTGTAAAAAATATATTAAAGAAAACTGTTTAGAAACCACGCTTATATATTAAAATGCACTAGAAAGGAGAAAATAATTTTTTTAAACATTAGTGACTATAAATAAAAGCGTGGAGCGCTAATCTATATTGACGTAATCTTTTTGGGCGCTCCACGCTTTTATTCGTAGTCACTAATGCCAAAAAAATTATTTTCTCCTTTTTAGTCCATTTTAATATAAGCGTGGTTTTTAAAAAGTTCTTTTTATATATTTTTTTATTTTCTACTTTTTAGTCTTTATAAATGGAACGAAAGATATATAGTAATACTATATAGAAAATACTCGAAATATGCGAGATAGAATGAGAGGTTGACTCTGAGAGACGACGTCTGTTGAAGGAGTCCGAAATTGTCCGAAGTGGAACTGAATGAACTGAATGAACGGAATACCACACTGACTGAGCTCCTTCGGTGCGAAATGGGTCAATGGAGTGGGTATTAGTCGGAGTGGGAACGCGTAGTGGAGTAGGGAGCGCTGGCGCGCGGAGTGGGGATCGCTGAAAGCGATGACGTACTACCGAGCGTCGCGCGACGAGGTGTGACGATTAATATTAAAATTTTCTTTTTCTCCTGAACGCAGAGTTTTTTAAAAAATTTCTTTTTTAATATTGCATTGTCCTCCAGCTCTGAGCTATGTTTAAAGTTTCAAGTCTCTAGCTGATCGGGAAGCGGTTTAAAATTCGATTACAAGATTTGATGCATACAACAATAATGACAACTCGGCAAGCTAATATAAGTGTGGTAATAATAAATAGTCGTGCGAGGGGTTTGGACTGCGGACATTATGCAATAAAATTTTTGTGCATCAATTGCAAGAAGCAAGGGCCAAGTGAACATCTATTTGCCTCACTAGTAATTTTAATCTGTTGAAAATAATATATCGACTTGCTTGAATCCTTCGAATCTGTTCACTGTTTCAAATTGCACCTACTCATTTTTGTCGCAAATACATAAAGTCCGAATTCTAATTATTAAGTGTCGCAGAAAATTAAAGAATATTGGCACACTTGGCACACTATTCGTCCAGTCGGAATCCTGTTTATGATGACCTTATCGAAGGATGACCTCTCTTGAGGGAAGTCGTTCGGGCGTATATTTTGTCCCGACGAAGGAAATGAATAACTCGGTCTCGATCTCAAGGCGTTCACCTTGCGACGTACTGTTTCAAGTATTGGTCGAGGAGCGGAATAGGAATCGGTTGATATGGTCCGCGAAGATTTGTAGGATATAGGTAGGACGACTGAATAACGGCAATGTAAGTTTCCTCGTTCCGACTGGAAAAATATTATTCGGCGGATAAGTCTTTTATCGTTCTCTGAAAAATTCCTAGGCGACCATCCTCCGCCGAGATTCGATTGTCTCTCTTTCTCTCTCTCTCTCTCTCTCTCTCTCTCTCTCTCTCTCGCTCTTCATCCCCTGTTCGAGAGAAGGGAGTGAGAGCTATACGACGGAATAGGTGGGAGAAAAAGAGAGGCAATTTAAGGGGGTGGAAAGGAGGGAGGGGCGGGGCATGAAATACGATGGACGAGCACGAGCTGTAAGAGCACTTCCTTCGTGGACCTATGAAAACATAGTTTTCTCGGCGCTACTACCCGCTAGCACACACACACACGCGTGTACGCCTCTTGTATACGATGTACGGGATATCCATTAATATCGCCACAACTTGCACGTTTACTTTAATACCTCGCCACGGGGCGTTCTGACTCACTTAATGTTATTTCTATTGAGACATCGCGCGAGGGAATGTTGGGTATGAGGAAAAGAGAGGCGGAGCAACGAATCTGGTAACTAACAGTACCAAATATTCGGACCCTTCGCTTTGAGATACCTCCATTAGCTCTGGAACGCTTTTGTTGTGCTTTCCGACTTTATTATTTCGAAGAGGAAGCATAATTTGGTTAAGAATAACAGAGTTTTTTCACCCCTTGAGGACGATCAGAAATGTTTTCCTTAAGGATGTTCTGGAGGTACAATGGGAGACAAAAGTACAAGAAATTCGAAATCCATCAATATATTGGCAATGAAAGCCATTCATGAGTATATTTTGCATGAAACTTTTGCGAATACTGTACCCTCTGTAACTATATTCAGTGGTCTACACTTGTCGCGTTTCCATGCTAGTAAGAGACAACACGATAAATTTGACGTTTTGTAACAGTTTATAATTTTTTTGCTCTGTAACTGTTTAGTGAATCCTAATAAATTTTGAACATAATTAATTATATAATTTTTACTACATATACAAAAAAACTGAAGTTTCTAGTTGCGTTTTTTCAAGGTTTAAATAGAGTTTGAAGTGGAATTTTATGAATTCCCCATAAGAAGACGTGTTAAAATGTGCAAACTTTAAGTTGCTATAATTCTTAAACGGTGCAGTGAATCGAACCCAAACTTTGGTAATTACATTAATTTAGTAAGAATTATATCTTGCCAAATTTTCAAAAATTTTGTTGCGTTTTTATATACCTCCAGAACATCCTTAATCCTTCTGATAATAACCGGGTACCACATTCAATTTCTTTGTACAACTTCTTTAAGTATTGATAAATAACTTCTTAAGTGTTGGTAAATAGCAATGTTCTTAGGCTATCACAGATTAATTTAACGTATCAAAATATGTATTGAAACTATAAAGTGCAACGTCAATAAATACCGTAACAAATTTTGCTTACTGACATAAAGGGCCAGATTGTATATTAAAGTCCAATATACTGAGTGGAAAGAATTAAAGATTAAATAGTTTCTTTCCACACACACACACACAGCTTAAGGAGCTATATAATTATGCAAAGCATTTATTCAATTAGGGGCTTCGTTAAACCAAGAGTTTACCGATAAAAGACAAATACAGGTCCATGACTTGGACTTTTGGACTGATGACTGGTCCAGAAATGGGCTCAAATGAAGCGATATTTTAATTTCGAAAAAACTCCATTCCCGTAAAAACCCGCTCTTATCGATCCCCAGAAGACTGCTGTCTCCGTTTAGCACTTAATCTACGTCATCGGTCCGTATAAGTCAGCTTCCTTTAAAGGGAGGGTAAAGCCAATCCCCTGGGAAGGTATCCTTCGATAGTCAAACAAATTTTCATAAGGCAGAAATGATCGGTTAGTTCAATCTGGCGTCTCGTCTCGTCTCGTCTCGCAGTGCCGTGAGCGGCGCGGCGTGGGGGATGGAGAACGGCGCCGTGAAAGAGGGAGGCTAGGGGCCCAGAGAGATCCGATAAACCTCTTGCAATAGCACGAAGGCAGCGACAACAAGCTGATATCTACGGATTACGGACACAGCGTATATACTTTATCCGTGCTTCCTATATACTTATACGTATTCACGACCGTAGGAACGTGCTGCGCGAGCACACGCTGCCGCGAGTATGTACCTACTTATTGTCAGACGTACACTACCGTCCATAAGTAGACACCCAACAGATTCAAACAAATTACCCCTATTACATCTATCCCTCGGTCAAAATGACTGGTTCCAAATTTTTCTTTTTATCACGCTTATATCTGTGATTGTCAGGAAGAACGCTTAATGCTTCGATATAGGACATCCGTTAAATTGTATTTTTTTCAAGCATTTCGAATTTGTTTTCATGGCTTCTTTCTGGTAAATACGTCAATCCTATATTACGAAGTTCAATGAATGCATAAAACCAAATTTTTTGAAATTGTGACATGCGACGTTTTTCCTTGCAACCACAGATATTAGTTTGCCGAGTTGTCGTTGTTCTTGTTGTATGCGTCAAATCTTGTAATCGAATTTTAAACCACTTCCCGACGAGTTAGAGACTTGAAACTTTAATCATAGCTTAGAACTGGATGACAATGAAATATTAAAAAAATTCTTTTTTTAAAAACTGTGCTTTATTTATAGTCATTAATGTCTAAAAAAATTATTTTCTCCTTTTTAGTGCATTCTATTGGGTATGGGAATACGTTTCCGCCCCTTTTTGTTGAAAAGAAGCGTATAAACAATTCCCATAGCGTGAAAACGTTTTCCAACAGTAGATCGATCGACGTTTAATTCAATTGACAGTTCTGCAAGTGTTTGACGTGGATTTCCATCAAGTAATGCTGGGAAATCTGTATCTCCGAATTTTTTGGCACACCATCGCAATCTTTGCCCTTACGTCGAAATCATAGTTTTTAAGGGAGTCCCCGTAAATATATAATAAATATAATATAGTAAATATATAACACCTTTCTTTAAAACAAAATAATGCAACATGACTTCCCGCAAATGCTGCTTACTTGGAACAAAAGTCGGCATTTTTCACGCGACAAATTGACTGCTGTTCACGCTCGAAACAATTGCCACTAACTGTGATTTGAAGCTTAGGCATGGACCTTTCAAAAACATGTACTACGTTCCATCAAATGCGCGATCGGTACTTAAGTACGACGTCTCCAAAAGGGCGGAAACTTATTCCTATACCCAATAATATAAGCGTGGTTTTTAAAAAGTTCTTTTTGATATACTTTTGCAATTATTGAAATTATACGGTGACGTCGACAGTGGAACAGATATTGTGAGGAGGAGGATGGAATGAACTGTGGCCTATGTGAGAACAAGTTTGGCACGTTAGAGCATTTGGTAAGGGACTGTAGGAAAGTCGAAAGAGGGATAGGGATAGAGAGGTAGTGAGCGGGAGAAAGGACAAGAGGGAGGAGGTTTGGTTAAGGAAACTGGATAAGGATGGAAAAAGAAAACTGAGGGAGCAATGAAGAATAAAGAATAAAGAAAACTAAAGAACAAAGAATAAAGGGTTGCAATAAGTAGTTATGTAGATACTTAGATAGTAGAAAGAGGAAACACACACAATGAATGGGAAGGAGAGTGATGAGTGAGTGATGACGCAAGCTAACGAAAGACACGGCAAGACATCGCGAGGGAATTTCGGCGGTGTCCGGGGGGATGTAAGTGTCCAGATACTTTTGGAGGATAGTGTAGGTCTGCAGAGCCTGACGCACACAGGTCCAGATTCTCTTTCGTATCCTGTATCTTTAGCCAAGACGGGCCGGGTAAGCGGGGCAGACGGGAAAGAAGGAAGAGAACGTCGAGGAGTTATGAGACGACGGCCATCTTTAGGTATCCTTCCTTCCTATCCCGCTTCCTTCCTTCCTTCTTTTCTTACGGTCGTCCAAAGAAGCCTCGGGGCTTCCAAGAGAAAACGAGGTCGTACCCACGGAGTCCTTGCGCCATAACATTCTCTATCGTTGAGAGCCATACATCATCATCGTGTTCAACGAGAACCGGGCACCTCTAAGTGCCTCGAATCGACCTTCGTGCTTCGGTCCTTTTATGCTGGATTCATCCTAGCTTTATCGCGGACCTCGGCTCATCCTCGGCTTCTTTCCCGACCCCCCACCGGCCCCACGTAGAAGACCACACCTTACTATACTCACCTTCACCTGAAAAGAGTCTCCACGGTGCGGTACTTTCTCGTTCCCCGATTTTCGGCGCTCGGTGCACCGATGCGTTTACGTGGCCTCTTCCGAGACCCTACGGAGACCCTTATGAATCGTAAATTCGGATTTACGCGCGATCACCGGGTCTCGAGGGCAGCCAGCCGTAATTGCGTCATACGAATTCGGAGATCCGCTGAGCCGATAGAATGGCTTAGTTAGTACAGTAATGTCTCGATACTGTTTCTTCGTTGATAGCGTATCGGCGAGACAATACCAATTCGACGATGAAACTTTGTTGTTCCGAATGATTTTTTTATGACATGTTCACCAACATATCCGCGACTTTTTTATCATTAAAATGATACTAAACTGTGTCGAATTATGTCGAACGCCTGGAATATCTTGGTGAAAGTTTCATAGATATATAATTAAAACCAACAAATTTTGTATTAACAAATAATATTAATGTTATCGGCGCACTGCTTCGATCATTGAAATTTAAAAGCAATTTTGGAAATTATCACATTAATTTAGATTTTTAATTGAATTTAGATAATTTTCAAGAAATAATTGCGTCTGTAAAATATTGTAAATTATAATGCCAGATGAAATATGTTGAATTAAATATTCAATTAAGAAAACTATTGCCCACTTGCTTTGTGAACAAGAATTTTTATATTCTTATAATTTACAATATTTTACAGACGCAATTATCTCTTGAAAATTATCTATATTTAGATCGAAACGTCGAGTTTAATGTTATAATTTGCAAAATTGCCTTTAAATTTCATTGATCGAACCAGTGCGCCGATAACATTAATATTATTAACATTAACATTAATATTAAATCTTTTGGAGATACATACTTATAAAAAGGTTCACCACTTCATTTAAAGTCCTCAAAATTGTGTATATAGCTTCTGTGCAAATAAATTAGTCAACAGTTAGTGCGAAAATATTTATTTTACGTAAAACACATTTTTTCTGGTTTCCAGGCGCCTCACAATCGGCCTATCGCAATAATGGTTCGTAATAATAACGACTGGCGTCGAGCTGGTGGAGCAGTCGAATAATTTGAACGGAAGGGATTTGTAATAAATGACGGTGACGAGTGGGAGCAATTTCTTTCGTGTCAGTTAGCACGTCGGTCCCAGGTTGATCCGGAATCATCGGCCAGAGGGGGGAATCGGTAAGTGGGAACAGTTTTATCGTAGTTATTTATCTCTTAGATAGATTAGGATCGTGGGGAATCCTGTTTGATAGATAAGGGCGGCGGATTAGAGGGTGCGTTCATCGTTCGACAGGTCGCAGGGTGCACGCAACCCGATTGGTGCACACTAATTATACGGGCCAGCGTAATTCGATTACCGTAATCGCATCGTGGCCCGGTAATTGAACGGCTAATTAGATTAATTTAAAATTTCGCTAATTTGACCGGTTCAATTAGTAGATTACACTCGCGTTCGTGCAATTTGGCTACGGTTACCGAAGAAATGCTCGAAGTACGAGGTGTGAAACATTATTGGCCATTAGCTTTATCCATTTGTAGCATTTACATAGTTATCTTCCAATTTGAATGAATTGCTAAATAGCTTTTATAATACTTTCCGCCTATCGTCAGAAAATTTGCTTTTTAATTTTAGCTTTAGAAGCAACAATTTAAACCAGTGGACAGCTGACAAGAACGTACAAATATCGTTGAAGCAACAATTTCAATTTATAATTACGTAAATGCAATTTCTCGCAAAACTGTGAATCCATTGTTAATTTGTATCCAGATGTTCGCTGTTTCTAAGTTACAGCATTTTCTTTCCATTCAGAAGTTAGTACACTAGTCTCTCGACCATAACAATTTTGTTCAAAGAACCGAATTAGCCAGATGGGTTGCAATTAGAGAAGAATACAGGTTGTTCTTTGGAACGAAATCGAAATTGGCTTCGCTGATTGGGCGTCATCCCGCAGCGTGAAAGAAGCGGGCGCAAAGGAAGATGACGGTTTTTGCGGGCATGTTCGTTAGCTTTCTCAGCAATTAAACTGTCTCGACGTTAGCCAGCGAGGCATCTTGGCATAGGTACACGGTGCCGGGTCATCGCAACGATAAGAAATCGGTGGCGAAGAGGGCGGCGAGGGCCGGAAACGGCGGGAAAATTCAATTCTGTCTCTGCGTCGCGTCGTCGCGAGGAAAGTGCGGCGTAAGGAGGACGTGCCACTCCTGCGAGTAATTGACGCTGATTAAAATTCCATGGAGAAGAGCCACCCTTCCTTTCTCGGTAACGTACGTGTTAAAATGGAAATGCCAATTCCCGACCTCTCGGCCACTCCGGCCGGAACACGATTATGTCACCGGCTCCTCTATGAAATGTTTGGATTCCGTCCGTTCGACCGCACATTCTTGTTTGCGGCTCCCGAGCGGAGATTTACGGCTGAGCTCACTTCCTAATTGGCTTTTAATGGGTCGTAGGAATTCTTTCAGGTTCTGCAGGCACGCGGTGGTCTCGATCGCTCAATTATTGCTGTACTTATTGGTCCTAATACAAACACCATACGAGTTGGCTACTAAAAAGTTAGAACTTGGATGGAGCGTTTGTAACTCCGGGTCTAGGTGGACCCAAGTCCCATCATTCGAGGGTTGAGATCTGCAATCTATAAATTGCGCAACTTTTTAATTCTTTTCTTATATTTTTCATTTTCCATGCAGTGATCTATATATATTTCTAATTTTCTTCAGAAGACTGCACATCCAATCTCACTGAAACGTTTAATTATTTTATTGGCTTCCATCAGATTTTCCCTTTACTGCCTTTAGTTCGATCTACCACTTTAATTCCTCTAAATCAAACAGTTTTAACTGAACGATAATTAATTTGAGTAGACGTGTATGTTACTATAATCAGCAACGTGTAAATATCGTAGTGCTTCTAACTAACACAGAGCTGCGTCTCAGGGCTGGATAGATTAAAATCTCGTTAGGTGGTTCGAATGAATGAAAGGAGGAACCTCGGTATTTAATCTGCGCTCAAAGGGCCCGTTTAATTCCTCTGTCTTTGCGGACACTTGAAAGATAATGTCTCGGACGGCGTTATCGAAAACAGTAAATTTGCAGGTGTTGTAATATTGAACAATATCACGGTATTCATCGTACCGAGGCGCGGTGTTCTGTCTGAAAGCGGATCTCGGTGCGGCCACGGACGATGTATATCGCGATTAATATCGCACGCGGTTAAACACTGAGGAATCCGGCGTGTGCCGAGTGCTTTTGTGCACCTGTATTAATCAGCAGCGCAGAGGACCGCGTAACTAGCAATAACATACGCCTCCTGGAACTGAAGCATACCGGCGCTAATGAACTCGGTTAATTGTACCGGGGTCGGGCCTCGGTTTTCCATATTACAAAACCCGTATTAATCGTATCCCGATGACCGGTTAACCGGGTGTTTAACGCAGTCGAATAAAAGACAACCGATTTCTATTGTCATAGCGTTCAACCGTTGATATCAATTAGTTGCGACGCCGATTCGACGCGTTATCGGATACTGCCGTAACAATACTTCTCGCCTGCCCCGGCGTCGATTGTCACCGCCGATTCCTGTAATCGTCAATGGTATCGCGTTTCGAGCACTTACTTGAAGCCCCGCGCCGCTCTCGGCAGAACCCACGATCGATCCGGTGTCTGGTGACTGACACAATTGACAATTGATGCGGAGACGCCTCAAAGAAACTGTCTGACAGATTGGCTTGCATTGCTTCCCATTAAACTGCGGAGTTGCCTGCGGGACTCGCCCTTATGCAGATTAACCAGTTCCCGTATTATTTTCTCCTACAATGGTTAGAACTTTGCCTTCAACAATTGCCTAATGCAGACAGGAAATTGATATTTACTGTATGTTTACATTTCAATGTAATCGAGTACACTTGGCTGTGTACTCGATTTTCAAATTTCTTTGTTCGTTTTCTGTACATTGTCCTCGACCTAATATATTCTTGAAATGTCAAAACGAATGCGTTCGAATTTTCACAACAATGTGAACATTAATTAATTTGGCGAAACCGTCGCGAAACAGCCGAATGAACTAGCAGATCGAGGCAATTACGTCGAGCGCGTCGGAAATCCGCGCTTGTCAACGCGGTGGACTTTCTTATTCGAGTTTTGGCCGCCGCACTGGGGGGAACTTAGCCGGCGTTGTCGGGTATATGCATAGATAACAAGTGCATTATGCCACATAAAATCCGGGATGCATAATGTATCCGGGTGTATCTGTGTCAGCTACCGGCACGTAAACTTATCCGCGCGTGTTCACACATAGCCTCGGTTTGTTGTACGCCACCCTGAAACCCACCCCTCTCGCCTTCCCAACCCCCCCGTTGGCAAGTCTGCATACATTTACGATATACGTGTGTACACAGGCCTCGCCGGTGGAACCATCCACCCTCCAGCCGAGATATAATACATAGTCGCTCTTTTACCAGTCTTACCTCGCCTTATTTTCGTGGAAGTATCGTCTCCTCTTTCACCTCCTCCTCCTCCGCCTCCTCCTCTTCTTCTTCTGCTTTCTCCCCCTTTTTCCTCCTCTTCGTTTCGCCCGACAGATTACCCGGCTTTCGAAAGTACGTCGTACATAAAATATGATGTTCAAAAAATAGATGGTCCTTTATCCACCGTGTAGAAGGATTTTCGTATCAGTGCTCCTATTTCCCCGGGCAGGATTTACTGTTTATTACGATTACCGGGACGTACGTACGAATACAAAGAGCTGCGCGAAAAGATGGATTTACTGCGAGTACGCGTATCCACCACCCACCCCCCGCAACACAGGATATCCGAAGCAGACTACTCGCCCCTTGTCGGGATCGGTTCGCTTAATTCGTTTGAGCCGGTTAATTCGTTTCGCTGCTGCGAATCGGCACGGTATCGGCGAATTGTACTGTTTGTTACCCGGATTCCGAATAATTTATTTCACCCGTGGCTAGAATAGCTCTCTGTCAACATTAATTTCTAGCTCTGCTTATTATTACTGCATACTGTTTTTGTCGCGAATCCTATCTTGCCGCGGATCTGTTCAAATGATGGAACCTGTGATTCCATGTACTGATTCGATGTATTAACACTAGAATTACCAGACCAGTCAAAATGACTTTACAATTTCATTTTAAAATTCCTACTTCATGTTACATTTCTTTCCCGCAATGATGTAATGACTTTTACAGCGATAACTAAAGGAGTTATATAATGAATTTTATTTTTGTTTAATTTATTCAGAATCAAAATAGTTTTGTATCATGTCTACTCGTACCAATACCAGTCATTTTGACTGGTACTTCTCTAAGTAGAAAAATATTCCATAATTTGTTTACCGAACCCGAAATCGTTTATTAGATATATAGATAGATTTATTGATATTTTGCGCAACGTCTCATTTTGGCGCCACAACATAAACATAAACATAGCTGCGATGTAACGTAACATAGTTAAAATGGCAACACGATTGAATATCTCTGAATTAGAGGATGGGGAATTGTGTGAGCACGAAGAAAGGTAATCAGAAGAAAATGAAATTGAACTTTACAGTGGTAATAGTAATAAATAGAATAAATGTTACGTTTAGGGGAGGCTAAATAGTAACAATAGGGTAATAGTAATAATGAGATTATAGAGACGAAGAAAATGTTCAGAAGCCCACGGAATGTGAATTAAAAAGTATTTCTAATTTACGTAAAAGAAGACGTGTTTGTGTGCCTTCAAGATCTGAAGACGAAAATGAAAGTGTACAAGATCCAGTTGGGAAAAATAAAAGGAGGGTCTAAAGCTGGAAGATTACCACTACATAGTATTTTCAAAGACATATTCGGCCCCATATTCCTTTTGTAAGATAGTAATAAATCAATAAATATAAAAATATTCTATTATTATATATCTTTTAAAGACCAGTCATTTTGACTGGTTTTGGTAGAACTAGTTTCGTCTTAACCTCGGTAGTTCTAGTGTTAACAATATCGTTAATATATTGGGGATTGTAGGTGAAGATATGGATACTGTACCTCCAGTCCCTCTGTCCCATAATAATAGTAGCAAAATAAAATAAATATAGAACGCAACATTTATTACCAGAAAACTAGATTACATTAAACAATAAATTAAAAATATTGCTCCTAATTTTTATTTTGAGTGTTCAGATAGTTTCTGGATTTTTCAATAATTTCGTTACTGCATTTTAAACTTGTTGGTAGGATCCCTTGTCTGCGAAGCTTCGCTTTCCCTATATGCGTGAGCTTAAAATTATTGGAGGCATCGTTCTTCGTTGCTTCCAGCATAATTTGTTTTTTCTCATCTTACTTTTATAATGGATTGATAGTCAACTGAAATAAAACAATTGATTTCAATCAGTGGATGAAATTAGAAAAATAGTTATAATTCGCAATAATTAGGTTAATATAAAAATTGAAAGATTTGTCAAAACAAATGACAGATGTCATGAAACATTGATCTTGATTGAAGGCTTCGCAATTTCCCGCTACAACATAACTTACAGCTGCATTCGCCAATAATTCCCGTTTAAATATTCACTTGCTACTATTATTATGGAACAGAGGGAGTATAATAGAGAAGAGACAAGTTCAAAGAATGCACTACCTATATCTTTGCAGATGGAAACATTTGTGTACAATTCAAATATGCTGTATTCTAGCATTTTTTGAAAATTTTCAGAAGCCATAAATGCATCAACATCCGAGGTCCACTGGTAATATACAAATACAATTTTATTTCTATTGAAATTCTATTGATTGCAGAAATATTGCTGCAGCAGCACGGTAGAACCGAAAACACGATCGCGCCACAAGAGAAACCAAGTTAATAATTTAGATCGATACATCGTTAGTAGGATCTCGATGCGTGGATAGGGTGGTATCCGATACAGCCGCGTAAAAATCGTTGGGGCGAGTCGAGCAAATCGTTAACACCGGTCGACGATTCTCAGACGACGCCCCGGTATTGTTCCTTTTTCCGTCGGAAAATTATGGCCGGGTCAACGGAATTTCTCTCCTATTGTTATGGCCGAAAGCTCGTATGGTTAGACTATTGAATCTCCGGGCTGGATTTTTTCGTTCGCTTTTACCAGCTCGAACATTACACCCTCCGCTCTGGTCCTTTTTGCTCGCGTCCCTCCACCCCCACCCATCCTCCCGGCGTGCACATGAAAGGGAAAGAGAATGGACCCAGCCCGAAGAATGGGTTCTGATTCTGTTCCCGGTGGAAACGGAGGTGCTGACGATGCCATTTGTCAATCCCCCGTAACTACCGATCTGTACGTACTACTTCACCAGGTACAAATTCATACGTGTGCAGGATACGTCCGCAGGATTCCTCCTGCTGAATAATGATTTCTTGTTTATACCGTTGCAAAACCCGTGCCTCTTTGAAATTTTCCGGCTCTGTTTCCGATGCGGTTTCTTTTGTTTGCCGGGAGAACAAAACTGAGCGATATCGAGAATTGTTGTCCGACAGAGATTCCGTTCGACGATACTGTAACGCGCGATCATGGATTTTGAGCTGTTAATTCAATTTTGAAAATTTTGCTATTTAGTACTTGATTAAATCCTCTACCTCTGTCAAAGTAACCCTCATTACGTCTTTCTTTACCTACCTTCACCTTTTACGACGCTATTCTCGCAGAGAGGGGATCACTTTTCCCCTCAATTCGTGCTCCCTCCCCTCATCTGGTGACACTGCTGCCAGCGACCTTCTTGTCATCTCACCACAATATGTACAATATCATCTATTGTACAAATCAGTAAAGATTTCATCCAGCACTGTACAATACAATTTTTATTTTGGGTAAACTTTATTATGAATTATGATGTATTTGGTATGTAATCCAGTAGATTTGTACCCGGCGCGGATGCAGATCCAAGTTTCGATCCTCTAGGATCAATAGTTGAGAAGTTATGATCGCTTAAAGTTGAGTATTTTTGATAGGTAAGGGCGCCGCCATATTGGTTTGTATGTTACGACCGCGAGCCGCTTACCTTGCCGCCCCCCTCGACCTAATCCTAACCAACTCTGTAAGCGGCGTGCGACCGACACTACAAACCAATATGGCGGCGCCCTTGTCAAGAAACTGGAAATATGCTCAACTTTAAGCGATCATAACTCCTCAACTATTGATCCTAGAGGTTCGAAACTTCGATCTGCATCCGCATCGGGTACAGATCTACTGGATTACATACCGAATACATCATAATTCGTAGGAGAAAGGCACACATTTTGAGTCGGGTAAAGTAAAGAGCAGCCTTTATTATAAATACCCGCAGTCTAGTTCTGATCTTACAAAGTTCTCGTTTAATTTTTCGCGTAGGATTTCATGTTTCCCATTCCCGTTCGGAGTCTCGCTGGCTCTGTTTCCGCGCCAGAAACATTTTCTACTCTCGCGACTGCCTTTCATCGATATTAGACTTGTTTCCTCGGCCGTGCGTAACCAGGGCTCTCGTTCACCGATTGGAACACCGGATAGAGCACAGCAGCGGCTGTATCTTTTTACTGGTTTCGTCCGTTTTTATCGGTTTCGCGTTATGAGCGCTATAAGGATAACAATAACAATTAGCGCGACGCATGGATGGCTCTCGAGTGGGAGACACTCGCGGGATGAAAGTAGTTTTCCTTCGAACGTGCTCGGAACTTGGTTGGCTGGCGATATCGGCAGGAATGTTTCGCTTCGGATCGCTATTCCCGAGTTCAAGCCCGAAAGTATAACGAGCTGTGTGCTCGATGCCGATCCTGCGGTTTAGGGGAGTTGGAACTGAGCTGTCCGCTCGTTGTTTGTTTGTTTCTCCAGAGAGGTATGTATATCCCGGCGTTGCTGAAATCCTGACATTGTTTTATTTCGCTAAATATTGGGTTGAGAGAGAGACGCTTGTTCGTCATACACCATTTTCTTATGACATACGCACGGAATATTATAAATAAACTTAGTACAGAGAAATTTTTTCATTGAGTATATAATATTTTGCGAGATATTCTGTTTATTAAGATATCTATAAAGTATTTTTTAAAACATACTTTGAAACAAATATTTTACGCATTTATTTTCATAACCGACGCAGACAATTTTTATTTTGCATGACAATCCGCAGTCTACGCATTACAATCTTTGCTCCCTTAAACCTAATCACGGATAGGGATGGGATCAAGTCCAATATGTACTCACGAATCCGAATCAAGTTCAATAACTAAGTTTCATTTCATGGGTTTCAATTACTACCTAAAAGCAATAAAAGTTTCAATGATTATACTTGAAAAGTATTCATTGTATACAAGTAGTTATCGAACCTCGGAATGAGTACAAACAAGTTTCGAAAAGATACTTATAAGTACTTCGATGTTGAAAGTAATCGAAACTTTCACAAGTAGTACTCGAATCTTGGAAATCAAAATTGCATATGTAGTAGGTTTTAAGCACTTTCTTTATTAAATTCGTAACTATTTAAGAATAATATTTCATTTACAATAATTGGTTTTATCCTATTTCTTTTTTTATCCATGATATTTCCTGCATTTGATAAAACTCTTCCTGAAGGTACAGAAGTGGCCATTATACAAAGACAGTCATGTGCAATTTTTGATAAAATGTCCTCTAAAAGGTCCTCTTTGCGTTCTCAATATTGTGATTTTAGATGATTTCCCACTTCTAACACAGCAGACGATCAGATAGGTATCATATTATTTGTAATTGCTATTTCATTGTCAAAGGATGACCAAATTGATAATTCGCTATTGTGCCGATTTTCGGACATCTGCGTCTGTGAACTATCACATGTTGTAGATGAATGATCATTATTAATATAATTAGTGGCTATATCAGTCAAGGCATCCCGTGCTCGAGGTTCAGATAGATTCAACTTTAGAGAAAGCTAATGTTTTGAATCGTGGATGCAATAATGCAGTTAACATATACAAATGATTGTTCTCGACATCACCTAGATAATGTTCGATATAATATATCAGTTTTTGTCGCAAAGTACATTCCAAACTACAATCATCGGTAGAAGCATGTAAAATTATGAGACCCCGTTTTCTCTCTCATCTCCACAGCGTGTTTATAAAAAAAATAAACAGACGCCGCGCCGGAACAGCCTTACGTTGCCACAGAGCGTGTAAGACAAAATTTCGAAACGAAACTGTTCGACCAAGATTCGAGTATACTTGCAAGTATTATTTACATTTACCACAGTACTTGTAAAGGGTTCGAAACTGTCTGGCAAAGGTTCGAGTATACTTGGGAGTACTATTTTTTTTTTTCGAAGTACTTATAGAGAGTTCGAATTCCATCAATCAAGGTTCGAACCTGTTTGCGAGGTACTTGATCCCATCCCTAATCACGGATTCATTTATCTCTATCACCGACAATAGGCTAGATATTCAGTCTGTAAACGTTCTTCCAGTACCCTCAAACCGTAAATGTGGGTCTTTCATGCCTGATGCATTTTTTGGTAATAATTGTTTAGGTATATTAGGGTAAAGTGTCCAAATATGGTATAGTCGCCTATTATGGCACTACCTTATATCTTGTAAAGGAGAAGTCGCACTCTAGTGAGAAAATCCTCAAACAATAGTTTACCATGTTTACTCAACAGTGTGCAGTGCAATCTTTTTGTAGTTAGATTTTTGATTGTATCTTTTTCGAGGAAGGTAAGTGATTTTGAAATTTTTGAACATATCTACAGTTTCAGTTTATTTTGAATAATGTTTGCCAACTGTTGGTTTGGGCTGAAATTCATTTTCTCTTCGTCTGCAGCTAGTATTATCAGTCCACGAGGAGTTCACAATATGGCACTACCAAGGGTTCCCTAATATGGGTATAGCTATTGACATTCTTGGTATGGGTGCCGAATATGGCACTAGGTGTCATATTAGGGACTGAAGGTGTACCATATTAAGAATCCCTTTCGCTGGAATCTGCAAATGACACACCACAAAAACAATATTTTTCCCATGCTGTATTAATTTTTTAACAAACTTGACACCTGAATCTTATAGGGAGGAAATGCATCTTCAACTGGTAATTTTTTGGACGAAAAAGAGCATTCTAAAATAATCAAAAAATGACATCAACAAAAAGTGGTTCATATTTGGCCACTTCACCCTATATTGTAAATACTATAAAATAAAATACGTGACTTGTACGAACCATCCGAAATTGCTCGGACACGAATGACCACTTTGCAGTTTAAGCGTTAAGCTGCCCGAGTACCTGGGGCACTAACGTTACTTCTCGTTTCAGAAATATGTTAGAAAAAGGAGAAGAACGTATTGCAACCCGGAAGATTCTTGTTCACTACCACTCACGGCAGCGTTTCGATTTACCTCGCCGTTCCATGGAGAAGTTTCCCGAGCAGTCGACTCGCGCCTCGAGCGCTGATGTCCCCACACAATTCTTGATTTCGTATCGTTTAGACAAGAATTGCGTTTGGACAATCATAGCCTGAGACATTCAATTCCCCGGGGGTGTTCGGCGTTAGCATCCGGGAGAGATTGCGTTCGCCGTGAGAGATTTTCCCCGGTCGTAATCCTTGGTCCTTAAGCGGGTCCTCCTCGGCGGAACGGCCGCGCCGCGAAAGAACGTCGCCTGTGTTGTATATTTATTTTAGATTAGTCCCCGGTCGAACCAGTTTCCCTCGGCGAGCCAGCTACTTACGAGAGAAAGCCCATTACTCCGGAGAAATCTGTGCGGAGGCGTGCATCGCGTGCGTGGCTCGAGAACTTCCCTGGAAATCAGACCGCGATATGCAAAGAAGGGCCGCTATTCGAATTATTGTGGAAACGAGCCGCCATTATCTTGTTACCATCCTATTCAGCTATCTTGATACACTTACCTTCTCGGCCATCCTCTTCTACCTCCCCTTCTTTCTCTCTCTCCCTCGCGTTCCCTCCGTTTCTCGCTTTACTTTTCCCCGGGCTTTTCGCGAGAGAAAAGTTATTCCAACCGGGCTCGAAATTCGTCGATTCCCTTTGATCAGCGTCGCCATAAAAGACCGTCGAAACTTGGGGGTCTCGTTTGAAAACTGCGTCCCCGCGAACTCTATCGGCGCACGTCGAGGATCTCCGGGATACGTAATTGCATTACTCCGTCTTGCTCAATCTTGATCAATCAACTGCTATTCAGAGCAAATTAAGGGAGAGGAGAGGAAAGGCTGTGTCAAAGGACCCATCGTTCCAGCGTCGCCGCGCCGCGACGGCTTCTTCCATTTTCTCCGATCCCGTCAGCTTTTCCCTTTCTTCTTTTTTATTTTTATATATTTTTTTTCATTTTTGCATTTCAATACCGGCGCGTCGAGCGACGCCCAATCACACGCGCATTCTTCACCCGTTATTATGTGCTCGCGGGGCAACCGCCGTAGCCCGGCAATTTCCAACAATGTTGCCCTAATTAATCATCGTGAGATTGCACGTTCGATATCGCCGCGGAACCTCGCTCGCGAGCCAGCGCTCCTACCGAGCGCGAACGCTCCGTGCCGACGCTATTCCTCCCAATTAAATTTCCATTAAAAAGTTAATACCACGGGCCGTGTTCGAGATCATTTCCATCCGGGCTGTTTCTCTTCCGGGTGTAATACCGTCCTTTGTATTCATGGCCGACATCGCGAGAAACCTAACGACGCGACGCGAGCCCCGGCAAACTGCGCGTCAAGATGCGGCGAGATCATTCGGTCGATAATGAAAAAACAGACCCGGTCGGAAAGCCGTGCTCACGATGGACGGATAGGAAAAGGACCGGTTACGGCTGAACTTTACTATTGACCCCCTCCTCGAAACTTTTGGTACGTATTATACGCCGTTCTGTTCGTTGCGACGCGCTGAATGCGAATACGATTTTCGCTTTCCGTGGAAATTACAAGTTCCCGAGGCATTCGCGGAAAACTTTCTTGCTGGTCCATTGAATTCTGCCCCCGTAAGTGTGCGTCTGCGACACGGACACCAGCACAGCTAGAACTGATTAATATAATAATTATATGACATATAAAAGTGACAAGATTGTATTTATTTAAATAGCGTGTTTCATGAATACATTTTTATAATTTAACAATTGTCAGAAAAAGTTCGAGTCGGTCTGACATATCCATTTCACTTGTCCACCAAAGATTCATCCTGGATAATGCACACGAAATACTTTGTAATAATTTGTTTTGTCTAGTCAAGTATTTTATCTGGTCACAAACGATCATCACTCAAGTTTACCAACGATCAGCCATATCACTCACTAAAACTGATCCATCCCACAATATAAACGAAAGCAATAATTTCACCAAAGTTTCCTGCTATATCACTTACGAAATTACACTCCGCGACAAAACTATAAGACACCTGCGATTTTAGCTAATATTTTATTAATACTAATTTTTTTGTAAAAGTTTTCCATAGAATTAATCCAAAGAATCAACTAAAGTACATACATTTCCATAGCGCCAATGTTGTTGAATTAGATTGAAAAAAGTTTCATTAAAATTTCTAATTTTTGATAAAATAAGGTGCGACATAACTATAAGACAATGTATATTTTACACGAGAAAAAGTCGGTGGAAGTTAATGAAAAATATGTTTTTCTATTTAGTAGTGTGTTGTGCCACCTTTATTTTTTATAGTTTCAATTAATCGTCGTTGGTATCGATTTACATAAATTTTTTATTTGATCTTGACTTAATTTGGCCCATTTTCTTCAATGCGAGCTTTCAACTCTTTCACCGACAAAAACTGTTTCCGATTTCCATATACAGCACGTGCTAAAATTCCTCAGAGGTTTTCTATTATATTTAAATCTGAAGACCTCGCAGGCCATGGTAAAATTTGTATATTACGGTCTTCAAAATATTTTTTTACACGTTTCGCAATATGCACAGCGGCATTATCTTGTTGAAAAATATAATTTTCACATGCAATAGTGCTTGCATGTAGCGTTAATTGTCCTTCTAATATTTCTATATATTTAATTGCATTCATGCTGGTGCTAATAAATTTTATATCGGTTCTCCCGTGGTACCCTATTGCGGCCGATACCATGATGCCGCCTCCGTCCATTTGTCTCCTTGACAAATGCAATTCTTTCTTCCGCAAATCATAAAAATAATATGAAAGACCATCCGGTCCATCTAAATTGAAACGTTTTGCATCTGAAAAAATAACTTTTCTCCACTTTTTTTCCCACTGGAGATGTCTCTCCGCAAAATCTTCCCTGGCTGCTTTGTGTCGATTCGTAAGTGGCGGTGTTTTCTGCAATTTTCGTCTTTTTAAATGCTTGGTCCGTTTAATTGTCCGTTGCACATTACGAATATTGGTGTGAACGCCAGCTTGCGCTGCAATTTGCCGTGCTGTCAAGCTAGAATTCGACGCTACCCTCAGAATGGCTCGTCGTTGTTGCTCGGTTGTCGCTTTTGGACGTCAACCAGAATGATTTTTCCATAATTCTCTCTACTTTTTAAATAATTGAGCACGGCACTTCGACTTTGCCCAGCCACTCTTGAAATTTCTGCAATAGAAGTATTCTTTTCTTTTAAATTTACGATCACTCTTATTTCACTGTCTGTCAGCTTCTTCCAACGCGGCATTGTAGTTATATTATGTAAGAAAAAAATTACAAATGTTTAATTTTAAGTACACAATTACTTCTGACAAAACACTGGGACTGCGATTAGAGTACAAGATCGACTGACGAAAAGCTACTGTCTTATAGTTTTGTCGCGACGAGAATAGCATGTTTACATACATTTCCCAAATTCTTGGAATTGTAGCCTCCGATATTTCGTAGAACTGTAGAATATACTTCTATATAATGTAAACAATAACACTACGAATGAAAGAATATAAAACTCACGACTTACATAGAATCTTCATCGAATTTCGCACATGTCTTATAGTTTTGTCGCGGAGTGTAGTAACAGGGTTAATTTTAAAACTTGTCCGACCGAACGCACAGTAACTCCACTAATCCACCAAAGTCTAACTCAAAATTATTAAGTAATCCTCTTAGTGGTGACTGAAATACAATGTCGTTGAAATATCGTGGTTCAGCGCTGACAGGGTTAATTTGAACAGTTGTCTGACCAAACGCATTGTAACACCACTCGCCAGCCACCTTATTGCCGCACTCATTGACCGAAGGCGACGACCATTCAGCCTGTCCCCGTTTCACTTGTCCGAGCAAGAATTGTCCCATTCCACTTGTCCGACCGAAGACTGTCTCGGTTCTCCGGTCAGCGATGCCACCACTCGTCTTGTCTGACCAAAGTGCCTATTCCATTTGATTCAACAGTCGACTCTTCACGTTCCATTTGTTAAGCCGCAGACTATGCTCCGGTCCCATTGCCAAGAATCAGCTGCGCTTCACGTCCGACCAGACCCAGTGTCTGCGCTACTTGTCTGATTATACACTGCCCTTGTTCCACTTGCTTTTAGCTGCTCTATCTCGTTCGATTGGGATCGCCATTTTACCCAAATGAGAGTTCCCTTTGCTCTCTGCGGGTTTGTCTGACGTTTGCCTGCAACATAGTTCACCGATGTGAGCAATTCCTTTGACTGGCTGGGTGATAATATTCTTCACCAATTCTTAAAGTAGGACTTCATTAGGACTTCATTAGAACTTCATTAGAATCTTCGGGATCCAGGAAGGTCAAATTACTTTGATTTTGTTGGATTCTTCGGAGTTCCACTAGACCAGTCAATTGAGAATGCGATTCCTACGGGTTTGAATGAAGTTACGTTTCTCTCTAAAATTCAGGAAAGCACATGTCCAGTTACAAGGATTAAGATTAGATAGAGGAGATCTCAAATACACAATAGGGTGTTGAGCAGAGGTTCTAAAGGAGATGTGCCAGTCGAAGAAGATTCAGGAATCGTGGCCCACGACGATTAAGACGGCATCAACCGATGCAGAGTCAATGGAAACGCCACAGAGCTGCGCGAGTTTCTAATTCGCCGATAAACATCCGCGGCCGAGGAAGCACGATCGAAACGTCTGCCGACAAAGGCGTTTGGCACGGTAAATAGACGGATAGATGGGCACGGTAGACGCGCGACTGGTGTGGTCGAATGATTAGGTTAGCCGCTCCGGATGTAACTTCGTTAGCCGGCAAATGAACAGACAAAACCGATCCGCCCTTCCTTCGTCTTGCAGCGTCCACACCCCCGCGCCTTTGCATATCCGGCGCACGGGCACACCAGGCTTTATCCCGATCAAAGACGACGCTGCAGGCAGAGAGGGCTGCCCCCGTTCAATCAATTTCGCTCGATCGCTCCCGCTGTTTCTCGATCGACGGCGACGGCTGGGCTGCGAGAACACTCGATAGTTCCGGCGACGAAATCTCTCCTGGGATCGTGGTTTCATAGCCAACGGGGAAACGATACGCATGATAAATAGTCCCTCGCCTCGCTTTGCCTCTGCCCAACATTGCCTCGGCCGCTCTGCCTCGCTCTGCCTCGGCGGACGCCTGAAGAGTGTCAATTCGGATCGCTCGATCGCTCCTCGACGCCCTTCGACGTTAAACACGGGATCGTTTAATCCCCGGGATTCACGGCCATGGAAGACGACCCACGTGGAAATTGTGTTGGGTCCAGCGCAAAGTTCTGGCCACCCTTAGTAGCACAGCAACCGCCGCGATTGATGACTCCTGGCGAAATGTGATTCCAAAGTGTCGAACAGTTTGGACGAAGCTTTGACAGCGCCTTTGGAACCTCTTCGTTGACTCTGGACTTTGAGATGCGTCCTCGTGCCTGAGGAGTCGGCTTTGACTTGCTAAGTCAGCGGAGATGTGCCCTTTCCTTATATCGTTGCGGTAACACGATCATTTAACTACTTTTTTAAATATTTGGACACTGTTCAAGAGAGGATAACGTGTTTAATGTTGGGCCAAAGGACTCGAGCCTTCTTGAAAAGCTGGAAGGATTAGATTAGACTACAATGCACAAATACAATGTACACTTGTAGTCATTGTACACAGTACCCGCAAACGCAGTGCGCACTTTTACACACAAACGCATCAATCACAGATAAGTTCCACCCTTAACGTCCACTCACGGCACTGGAATCTCCCGCGCCCCGTGTCAAGCCTACCGCGTTAAATCCAAAACCCTATGGATCATCATCTTCGTGATCGAGTAAGAGCCAGCTGCGATTGCGCGTGTGTCCGAGCGGTTAGCCGGCGACTCGGTCGCGTGCATAGCCGGGTTGCATCGGTGATCCAGTTTCAATAATTCACGGGGTCGGATCGGTGAATGGTCGCGTCGTGTGCGATGTGTGCCGGCCGGAGTGTGAGAATCTTCTATTCTCTGCGGTGAAAAAGAAGAAAGCTGGCCTGGGTGGTGGAGGGCCGCCACGTGAACTGGCAGAGGTTGGGGAATACGGAAGAAGAGAGCCCGTGAGAGAGCGAACGAGCTAGCTAGCTATCTAGCGAGACAGAGAGAGAGAGAGAGAGAGAGAGAGAGAGAGAGAGAGAAAGCTGAACTTTTGCGACATCGAGAGGGTGGGCGAAGATGACGATGGGGATGATGGAGGTTGGTAGGTAGGGGGCCAAACTAGGGAGAGCGGGGAAGATGGAGAAAGATAGGGGAGCGAGAGCGATAGAGAGAGACGGAGAGAGGAAGGAGAACGGTGGAAGACTGTCGTGGCATTGATCGGCCACGCCACGGGATTCCTGGCCCGGCCTCTTCAGCATCCGATAGGTCTTCCCCGAGTTTTGGGAGCTGAATAGGACGACGCTGCCATAGACGGGAGTTGCAGTCAGGAGCGAAACACCCGCCGCGCCGCGGGATCGTATGAAATCGTATTTGCCGGCCGCTCGATAATGGAAAACGATTCCTCGGGACTTCCCCGGTCCGAGAGAAAATATCAATGCCAGTCGTCGGCGTTTCTTCAAAGCGGCTCTCGTGTTTTCTCACGATAATCGGATCGTTCTGCTCTTGCTGAAAAAGAGGGGTGGGCGGGGGAGGGGGACGAGGAAGAACGTGGAATAGAGGGTACCGAGAGAAGGGAGGCCGATGCGGGGCGCACGTTTCCAGGCCATAGACGATTCCTTGATCCATCACGGCGATCTCCTGTGTCCGATATCGTCGAGCGTATCTCGGGTGGAAGTGACGTCGTTTGCGGCCCTCCTTGAAATTCCGCTTGAACTCGTTGCGACATTCACGGTAACGAGGGAGAGACATCTTCGGGGTATAAACGGGGAGCCGAAGGGGGGAAGGAACGGGGCGCGAACGGGGTGAACGAGGAACAAAAGGGGGTTGGGACAAGGGAAGGGGACGAAGGTAGCGGAAGAAAAGAGCGTCGGGGATCGTTTCTGGTCGATTTTTCAAGAAGAGCCGGAGAAACGTCGGCTCCTCTGTGAGACGTCGTGTAACCGGAAGCGAGAACGTTGCGGTGACTCCGGCGAGCCGCGGAATGCAGCCTCGGAACGCTAGGAGCGAAGAGGAGAGCCGCACAGGCGAGAAGAAAGAGTGACAGTCCGACGGGAAACCGAGTTGCTGCTTCTGCTTCTGCTGCTTTTGCTACTGCCGCTGATGGCTGTCTGAAAAACGAAGGAGACGAGGGAATTGAAGCGTGCCTCGTGCTCCACCGCCCGGAAGGGGAACACTTTATAATTGAAAAGCTTCGCTTAAATGGAAACGATTCTCTCTTTATGCCGCGCGCCGACGCCGAGATGAGCACGATGCTCGCCCGGAATGGGCCGGATAAACGAATTTGTTAAGAACATGCCGCGCCGCGACAACCACGACCTTGTTGAATTTTTTGGCAGAGGATTTAGCGGTAGAGCGATCGGATGCTGTCTAGGTGGAGGTGTCTATTAGGTTTCAAGTAACTCTTCAACCACTATGTCTGATATTCTTCTTGACTGACTTCATTCCAGAAAATAATTACTGTGAAACTGTATCGTCTTTAACAATCTGATTAATCCTCAGGATATTTTCAAAGTATTGAGTTAAAATAGACTCCTTGTCGTTCAGAACAAGATTGACCTGCCCGAAGTCTACGCTACTGGTAATCAATCTATGGAAAGAAAGTTATAAATTCTAAGCCTAACTTGTCCGCGAACGAAAGAGAGGAGAGATCAGTCGGAGAGTACCTATCATTTGTTATCCACGGCTCCTCGGCAAGGGTAGAAATCGTTTTTCCGGGCTTTGAAATCGGCATGTCTTACGAGAACACACCCCGACAACATTCCACGAAGACTCAATCAACTCGGTCACCTTGTTTTTCTTGTCTCCCCCAATCCCAGTCGATGGATTCTTTCATCGATGCCGTATCACCGACTTCCTATCAAAGACCCCCGGCTTTTATCTGGATTTCTTATCGTCATCAAGCCGCGATTCATCATCGTTCTTTGTATGGGGTGACTCCGATCCGAGTCAACTACCCCCTGTCACCCCCTTCCCCTGTCCATCCATCCATCGCGAGTTTCTTGTTCTGCCATTTTGCTCGTATTACCGGTCGATTCTCGGCGATTTCTCCTGATCGGGTACAAACGATCCGTTCAGTGGAAAACGAGGAACGAAAACTGTAACGTTCCCCTCTTTACGACGTCTCTTATCGACTATTGCTACCTCTGATTGGTTTACGATGGGACTGAACGGATTCGTTACGTTTATCCTTCGATTTTTACTGAACGATTTTGTCATCACCGATTCCTCGACAAGATTGAGCGATTGTTCTTAAAGGCCTGCTATCATAAAGAGCAAATTTTCACCTTCAATTTGAGCCCTTAAATGTTCAAAAAATGCTGCGGGAACACATTTTAAAATCATCTCGAATTGAACCTTTAAAATTTACAGATTACCCTGCGAGCTATCGATCAATATTTATAAATTTATCAACATGCTTTAGAATTTCCCTCTGAGCCTAATATCATAAAGTGCAAGCTTCCAGCTTTAATTAGAGCCGTCGGTACTTCAAAAATTCCGCACTGCCCCATGAATGCATTAATCATGGTTATATTCTCGATATGCGTTAAAGCAGACCGGCAAAAAATTGAACCGCTCCTGCATTAAACGGCTCGTATAATCCGCAGTCTAGTTATGATTGTTTCTCGCTGGTGCCGGGCCGATAGCATTCGCGAGGGAAAAAATCGTTTAGGGGATGGCGGAGCGCGTGTGGAAACGAAGGAGAGACGGACTTTTACGAGAGAGTTTCAATAGGTCGTTCGGCAGACGGTGTTTTCGACTGTTGAAATTGAAAAACGTAGGCGTGCACGGCTCGTGCCAGCTTGGCTCCGGTTCACCTTATGCGCGGCCAAACTGTTGACCCCGTAAATTGCGAGTTATTGCTTTTATGAGTCTGGAGGATCGAACGCGACTGAGAACGCTCGAGGACAAGAGGGTATAGGCTCCTAATACGCCCCGGCGATAAAAATCGCACAGCTTTCTCTACGTGAAACATATATTCGAGAGCCTGCCTACGGAAGTGGCCATCAATTTGTTTCGTATTACAAACCGCTCAAGAATATCGTCCTCCTCTATGATAGCGTCACCCGGGTCGATGAAATTGGAAACTGTATCAAGCTTCGACGCTGCCAGAACCCGTTCCCCCCGCGAACGCCGCACACTGCGATACTACCCGACATTATGCTGCGAATTTACATCGGATTATCCTATAAGCGAAGCGGTTTTTGATAAAGCCTTTTTTATCGACGCCGATAATACGCGATTAATGCGCTTTACCACCGCAAACGCCGACGGAAATTCGTCTGCTGATCTGTCGACTTATGGCCGCGGAAGATCATTTTGAGATCTTTCTCTGTTTCAGTCTAATTCTTAGTTGCTTTGCTAATTATCTTTAAAAATGACATTGAATAGTATCCGATGTAACGTCAGGATTCGAAACGAAATAGAATTTCGTTTACGTGCAACCCCTTCACATATGTTTGTTTAATGAGCACGTCACATATTGTATCTGGAACCGGCAAAAACTCAGTTTCACATTAAAATACGACCGAAGCTCGTCTCCCGTAATTTTAATAAAACCCGGTGAATAATTTCGAACTTTTTGCCACGTATGTTAATAATAATTAACAACGAATGTATCAATTTAATGAAGGTCCCGGTTTAATAAACGCTTCGATAAACGGAATAAAGTATAATTTATTCCAGCACAGACATTATTATGCTGCAGTTCAAGAATCTCTAATGCGAATAAATAAGAGAAGTCGTTGAACGTGAAATATAGATTATTCGTCAGGCTTGATTACCGCGTGAAAATCTCACGGTGAAATCTAGATTGTAGTTCATCAAGCTTGATTATCAAACTAATCAAATCTCTCGGTGAAATCTAGATGACAGTTCGTCAAGCTTAATTATCATATCGCAAGCTATCGAAAGGATCGCATAACTCGCGGGAAGGCCGAATATTGCCGACAAATAAATGAACGATCGTGAAAATAATTACGGAAATCAGCGATTCCCATGCAGGATTGTTACAGCCGGCGGATTATTATTGTAATCCGTGGGCGGAGAGTTAGTATTCGGCGACATTACCGGACGGAACGCGAAAATTACAGAGGTATACAGGCGCTTAATAAAATCAAGCGTTTAGTTATTGCGCGTACTGGTCGCGGCTCGCGTTAATTTCATGCATAAATATTATCAAGACTTTATTACCGGCCGATTTTCATACCAACAACGACCGAGTTAACGTCATTAAATCGTTGGCGTCTCGTGCTTCGCGGCTGCGACGTGTGTCGTTATTGTGCACCGCGTTTGTGTGCGAAACGGTGATTTGCGATCGGCGAATTCTGCCCGGCTAATTCCGCTTGCGAAATCCCGGTTTTGTAACCAGTTCTGTGTTGCATTACATCGATTACCCTTGTAAATTTATGTTTTGTAGCTGGAAAATTTGGATAAAGTATTTTGGCTGCTGTATCAATATTTTCAATACGTTAATCTGCGGAATAAGGTTTATATTGGGTGGACGATTGACTGGTGGCTCCTCTAAAGGTAATGCATATTATGTTTTAAAGTATTTTAGTTGTTTGCAAGTGTCACGTCCGGTGGTTCAGTCATCATTAATAATTAAATATAATCAATGATGCTTAACATATACCTTTTGAATTTCTATGCTTAATCTAATAATGTTGTACGAGAAACTAAGTATTAAATACTATTGTTAATAATCAATGTCGAACTATCGTATATTACACCACATTGCGTGCGATAGAATTAGGAAAACTCGTTCTTCATTTGAATCTTACTGAACGAAATAACTGCGTAGCGAAATTATTTCATTAAATGATAGAATCACTTTCAAATATAAATCGTGATCTAATATCCGCTGAGGATTGTCCATCAAGAATCGATGAGCAATAATTGTTCGTCGCCCCACGTGTGACGTAGATGTAATGCGATCTGGCCAGGAGAGTCATAGAGAAGAAAGCATAAGAAGAAATTGATCTAGGAGATGCTCAGAGTAATATGATCTAGCTAAGAGGAGGGTGAGGGATGCAAGCGATTACGGAGAATTGGTGACGAATTAATCACCTGACGAAAATTATAACAAAGGATTGATCGGCCTATAAAAGGGATGACTCCTCATTAGGAGCGCAGTCTGCAGTCAATAAGAGTCCAATCAATAGACCAAGTAAACACTCAAACCGTGCGACAATTGTCAAAATATCAGTTAGTTTTGTTATAAAGTTAACGATTCAAAAGGAAGTTTCCTTCAACAACAATAACCTCCGAAGGATTCATCAACTACCAGAATCATTCCGAAAGATTCATGTCAATTACCAAAAAGAAGACTACTTAGCGGTAATTACTAACAAATTATTATAAGATTTCGATAATATTATGTATCCGAAATTTGGAGCTTAAAATATAGTTTTGTTTATTTTTATTCAAACATATAAAAATATCAACTTATTTATTAAAGAAACTACCCAACTTCGATTTCCACGTTCCATCGTTAAAATCACATAGAATATTAAGAAATCCTCGATTACACGAACCGAAGCCGGTGAATGCAGGTAGGTTCAAAACTGCGTTATATCTCAATTCTAATCTTTCCAATCATTTCAATCTATTAAATTAAATTTCAATTTTAACTATTCAAATCTATAATACGTCCACCTTAGGACGTAACATAAGTAATCAACAAGTGTTACTACTTGGTAGTCGAACAGGTCAACTAGAATAAAAATGATTTCATTTATTATTCAGTATCAGAATTCAGGTGAAAAAATGTTATTTCTGTTTCTTATCTTTTCATAAGGAAACCGTTGGTGCCTGTGCGTGTTTGATGGTCGGTTCCAAAGCTGGGAGGCTTGGGAGAAACGAAAATGTAAATGTTGTTGGACTAATATTGCGGGATCGAGCAGGAAGGTGGGGCGAATCATTTTCATAGGACATTGCCGGTGACGTTCGGAGCCAAACAGGATCGCCAGTGGCCGGTCAACAAAGATCGTTTGACGCGCCGTTTGTTAGTAAATATCGGCGGGAAACGGATATTTACAAGGGGCAAAGGTCGAGATTACACGGCGCGTCTAAAATGGGTGGTGTGAATGTTGGTTGAGGGGGGTGATTTGTGTGACAGATCGGGGCCAACGAGATCGCGGCGGCCGGGCCGCAACGTCGATATATTTCGTTTCCTACTCCATCGGTTGTACCAACTGTTTTCCAATAACGGCCAGTCAGCCGTGTATCCGTATACGGCGGCCTGTATGTGCATATTCATGCGCTTTTCCATACACACGAGGAGCAGACGCGGCCATAACCCAAGGCAGTTGTAACGGTTTATCGTCGGGCCGGGTTGGACAAAAGCTTCGGAACTTCGGAATTCAAGTCCCACCTATCTCCTCTCTTTTCCTTTCTCCCTCTCGCGCCCCCTCGGGGGACACCGGTTACGTTTCGATCAAATTTTCAGCCGACCCGACGCCGTCCCGCGCTCGCAACAGGTTGAAACAGTTGCAAATGCGATAAGAATCCGGTTGACGGTCGACCACCCGGCAGAATCGAGTCTTCGATGGATTCCGACGGGTCTCGATGGAATGCTTCAGTAATACTTGGTTAGATGTTCGTGAAAATTCCCGTTTCCAGAGGCAGCTGCACTGAGATTTGTTCATTTTTCCGCTACCACCTTTCCGCTGCTTAACGCTGAAACTACCGACAATAAAACACAGAGTACATTGGACGGTATTCAATGCGACTATTATTGCATTGCGTGTATAAGCGAATGAATTCACTGAACAATTTTCCGTAATGAAATTGGTCATTTTAATCCGTTTCGCAGTTCTAGCATTAAGTGTTGCAACGTTTTCTTAACCTTTGCAAGGCAGATTCTTATATATTCTTGATCCTCCGCATTAATCCTTTACATAAAAAAAAAATATTTGCAAACCACTTGGCAAGGATCCTCCGCGCCAATTGCGAACAATCAAAAGATCCACCGATGAAATTGTTGCGTCAGGGGTTCGAAGCGTTCTATTCCGAGGAAGGATAAGTAAGAGCGTGACTCCGAGCGTCGACCGGTAAATCTAATTTAAATTTTTCTTTTCTCCGCGAGAAAGAGAGAAAGAAAGAGAGAGAGAGAGGAGAAAAAGAGGTGTACGCCACTTCGGAATACTTGTCGCCATAAATTACGGGGAACGAAGAGCGAGGAATTCGAGAGCTCGGAGGGAATGAATAATGCTCTGTCGACGGGCGTTACGTAATTGCTTATTGTCGGCCGGTGTGCTACACTAACAAGAACGTTTCCCTGCAGGCTTGTAAGATTTCTGGCGAAAATACGGAAGTCCGTCGTCGGACCCCTCGCCTCGGTGTCAAGGCTGTCGTCGTCGAGGGTCTCCGGCGAGGGCTCGTTCCCTTGATTTCCTTGTTCGTCCTCCCGGCCGCCGATCGTGCTTCAACACACTTTGCAAATTGCCTCGTTTCTACCGAACAAATCCCACCCTTAATTGATACCGGCCGCTTTCCGCGAATCGCGCGACCAAGCGAACTTGCGCCGGTGATTATTCAACTGGTGCAAATCGAAATTCTCAACAAATAGAATTATGATTTTATTAATAATTATATAGTGAAATGAAATTATTATGGATCATATATTGCCATGGTAAAATATTTGAGAAAGTCTAGATATATCAAAGAAAGAAGGGCCACAACTTAATTAACTTTTATAATCACCCTCGTCGAGGTTACAAACGAATTTACGTAGGGGAGAATGGAGCAATGGCGGTCACAATAATCATAATAAAATGAAAATGTGGTTGAAATTTTTACTTAAAAATTATTTAAATGAAAATAAATTTTTTAAAAATATCACGTTTTTAAAACGGACTAAAAAATATAAAATAATTTAAATAAAAATAAATTTAAAAAAAGATATGTTTAAAGAACGGACTAAAAAGTATAAAATAATTTTTCCCAGCCCCATATAGATAGTCCTGAAAATTTGTGACTGTGAATTTTTAATAGCTATGAAAATATTTGTAAGACTTAAAACGAAAAACGTGGGGCGCAAGATAATAGTAAGGAATGTAGAGTAGCTGCCGTTGAGAAAACTCACAAAACATATCATGTGTAGTGCAATAAAATTGTTAGTGACTTAGGTGAACATTTCATGCATCAATTATCTATTGCATGCGCCCCACGTTTTTCGTTTTAAATCTTACAAGTGTTTTCATAGCTATTCAAAATTCACAATCACATTATCGAAAACAAACGCCGTGGTAAAATGTCAAAGATAAAGGTTCGACGGAGAATCTCGGTATAACTGTTCTTTCGCTTGGTAAACAAACATCATAATATAATAATATGTAGTAACTTTGTAAATACCGCACGGAGCTCGAACGCACACTGAGCTCCTTCGATGCGATGCGGGTCAGTGGAGTGGGGATGAGTCAGAGTGGGAACGCGTAGTGGAGTAGGGAGTGCTGTCGCGCGGAGTGGGGATCGCTGAATGCGATCACGTACTACCGAGCGTCGCGCGGGGAGGTGTAACGGTTAAATTTAATAGTTTATTTGTTTTAAATATTGCATTGTCATCCAGTTCTGAGCTATGTTTAAAATTTCAAGTCTCTAGCTTATCGAAAAGTTAATTTGAAGTCAATTGCAAAATTTGTACCGAACGGACAGACAGACAAGAAAGCCAGTTAATAAAAACGTGGTAAAATAACGATTTATCACGCGCAGATCAATTAGTAACATGAAGAATGTTAAGGAACAGGCGAAGTATATATTTTTTGTTCTCTCTAGTAAAAATTGTAGGATGTTGAATCGTAAAAAATCCTAGAAAATTGTTGGCTGTTTTATTGGATGCTAGAAGGATTTTAATTCATTGTCAGTGCACACGTGGGAATTTTCTGCCGCAGTTTTCCGAAACTGAAGAATGTTGTAGAAATGCAACAAATTCAACGTCCCCAGCTTCTAGTAACGATCGCAGAGAAATGCGAAGCTTTTAAAACAGGAACGAAGAAAAGTTTTCGGCCGCTGGCGAATCGAGCATTACGAATGCAACGTCTCCCCCCTGTGATAGGCCATACGATTTTTCGCTCGGACAACGAGCAGACTGCGTTATTGAGGGTAGGAATGCAATCACCTGTAATTTCTCACAACGCTCTCTGCTCTCTGGGGGGAAATTCGATCGATAGGGGCAATGTGTTTACGCCACCATGCCGCGTCTGATGCACCCGATGCGATTCTCGTTAAACCCGCGTGTCCCTACTGGCAGCCCGGCGAGTTCTGCATGCGAACCTGCCGGAATCAGGCACGGTGCAGCTATGTTTCATGCTCGTAATGCCACAAATTCACATTAGCGCATGCGACACTGGCATTCTGAACTGGCTAATTTATTTTCGTCGCGGCAATAAAGCCGCTGCCGACGATGCTTTCCGATTTTTCGCACGGCGAAATATTGCTGACCTAATGTTTGCCGGATCATGGTAACCGATCCTATCTATTGCTCAGTTATTTGGTGGAGAAATAATTGTGGTTTTCAGCAGTTTTAACATTAGCGATTTTTCTGAAGCGATGTTTTATCTCGTTACCAGATTGCGGAACTTTGTGCAAAATAAACATTTTTCGTGTTGATTGTAAGGAGCGCGTGCTGAAACGCAATGTATTAATTTTTTTTATAATTTCAGCGAGTCGAAAACAGTGTAACAGCATTCTTGAAATATTTGTGCTCTGTCTTTTATCGTAACTGATTATCTTTAAAACGTTATTACATTATTTTATGAAAAGAGGAAAAGACGGAATAAATTTCGTTAATGCTTTCATTTTACGAAAATGCACAATTGCAAGTTGTAGAAATGCACAAACAATGGATTACGGATAACGAATACTGAAATATGTTCAAATACTGCATTGGAAAAATTGAATATTTTTCGAGAAAGCTCCTTCTCTGAAGACGAAAATGTTGTTCAAGGAATCACAGAAACTAAACGAACATTAATGGTTCGACCTGTTACCGATAATTCTCTTTCTACCTCGACTTCAAATCTCATTATTGCTGAAAGTATCAGAGAGAGAAGGAAGAATCGTTTATATTACGGACGTTGTCGTTTTAAGTTGCAGAATTTTCCCGTGGGAATAATTTCCTCGGTGAATCAGACAATCGGTCGAGTCCTAGTTTTAATGACATCGTTATCGACCAATCGAGAATCGACCACATCTCGTTTTACCTCCACGGTTTTTCTCCCTTTTTCCGTGGAAAATCAATTGTGCCAGGCACTCGGTGTTCTACAGAGATGGAAAATGGAGAAAGGCTATGGTAAACGAATGGGGAGAGAAAGGCGGAGTGTGTATGTGTGTGCGAAAGTATTTCACACTGTTAGTTGGAGTATTACGGGCCCGTGTAGACTCACGAGGAAGCCATATTCATAGGTGTTCAATATTGGTGAAGTTTTTGGTACGTTCGTGTCGTTTTTAGAGAAAGACGAAAGCTTTGTAAAGAAGCTGTTCTTTTTCGATTTCATTCCGTATATTGTTGGATTCTTTATCTAGATCGTTCACAAAGGGGAAATCCTGCCCTTTGGAATCGTGTGAGCTAGACTCCGGCTTTGTGTTGCTCTGCAAATCTTAATTGAAATATCCACTTGTTTATCTTAAGGTATCGTTTCAATTGTATTTACATTTGCATTTCAAAATATTTATTTTAATTATATTCATATTTGCATTCTCTAAAGTATTCATTTTAATTACATTTACATTTTAAAGTACTGATTTTAATTATATTTATATTTGTATTCTGAAATTAATATTTCTTAAAAACCATGAAACACGAAGCCTTTAAAATTTATTCATTGCGAGGTAGTTTATTTCTTATCGAAACATGACTAATTTAAAATCACACGAAACAAGGTTCGAAGCAAATTGGAATGTTAACGAACGTTCTACATTTTAATGATTTTCACAGGCATTCAAATGTGAATGTATATATAGTAGCGTTTTAAAATGAAATTTTGAGGGAAACTAGGTACAATCTGGCTCACAGAAGCGTTTAAATAAACATGGTGCTTTAAAGTTCCTCAGGGCATAAAGGGTTAAATTAACGAGGCTGTTAAAACACGCTGAATCTCGCCCATTTACCCTGTTATTATTCGAATTATTCTACACGAAAGTCTGCATGCGTTAACGCTGTACCTTTTATTTTCCATTTAATATTCCGATAAAAACGTATCATTCGTATATTTATTAAAGTCTTCATGAAAAGTCTCTTAGATAGATAAACACATTAAACACGTTAGTCAAATGTGCAAACATTCGCGTTGCTGCGTCGTGTTTCTCCGTGCGTGTGATAAATGGATAGAAATCACAGTAGTCCACGCCCATAATTCTCGCGGCACATTCACACTATCATTCTCGCTCTCCTGCACGATAATTTGGAAACATAAATACTGTTCCTTTTATTTTCTCTGTTATAGTTTTAATCCTTTGTTTAAGAGTATCGATATATTGTATGTATTTGCTTTATTTCAGCCTTACAGCTGAGAAATGTGACTTGGTTTAGATTAACCTAACTTTACATGTCTATCTTATTTCACACATTCTGTCCATACCATCAAGTGACGATGATGATGGTATACCATACCATCAATACCATCAAGCGACAGATTAAGGGAATTGAGAACTCCCAGCTGATTATAATCACTAAGGAAAGAATAAAATTTCTATTTGGCTTCTGTTCTGTATAAAGTTCAATTTTTATTTTGCATCGAGATCCGTAGTCTAATTATCATCGACCTAAAATTATTGGAAGCAGAAACCAGTGTTGGGCAAAAATTGTATTTAAATTCATTGTCGTGCAATTATATTTAAATACAAATTTCGAATAACGAATAAAAGATACAAAATTTGTATTCGTTATGCAAAGATTCGAATACAAAAGTATCTTTTATTAGACTTTTATTTATATAATCTTGTATTCGCCGAGAATGTATTCAATGAATAATAGTTACAAATTGTATTCGAAGTGGATGTATTCGAAGCTTCGAATACAATTTGTAACTACTCTTCATCGAATAAATTCTCGGCGAATACAAAATTATTTAAATAGAAGTCGAATAACGAATAAAAGTTATGTATCTTTTATTCCAATCGGTATTTACATAATTTTAATGGTTGGTTAATGGTTTATTCGTTACTCCATGTCGTAGTACAGAGATGGCGTTATAGAGCCGAGACGAGAAGTATTTAAATACTGCCCAACTCTGGCTGAAACGAATATTTATTTGGTCCCGGCTTGCTTGCAATTGATGCAAACAATTTTTATTCTGCATAGAAATCCGCATCTACTGATAACCGTAGCACAATTTCTATGCAGTAACTTTCGTAACATTCAGGGTTTTCAATCATAAATTTCATACCTAAAATATTTTAGTAAATTTCGACGGAATATTAGAAAAGGCCCTACGCTTCGTAGTGCGAACAATCGTGACACCGTCGAAAGGTGAAACGTTCATAAACGTTATTTAACCGATATTTCTCGAACGAAAGAATAGGAGTGCCCCGTAATTCACGCAGCTTCGACTGTCTCGTATAATTGACTGTTTCGAAGTTATCGTGCCTCACGCACGATGCTCGCGCTCTCGAACTCGTGCTCGTGACCGCCGGTCAAGCATCGTTACGACTGTTTAGCCGCTTATTGAGCGAGCGAAGCGTTTAGGGGCTCGACGTTTACGGCCGTAGCGAGGCACGTTGCGGCAGACATCGAATCCCGTTGCTTTGTCCACTGTCAGAAACTGATACCGAAGTCGGTGGGGAAGTTGGCCGGGTTCGACGTGCCGTAGTCCGCTGCCGTTCCACGAATCGGATGCACAACCGAGGGTCCGCAGGGAGAACTCGAATGAACATCACCGCTGGCTGACGCCGAATTCATCGGCGAATCCGGTGACCTTAATTCCGAGCACGCACGCCGCCGAATTTAATAAAGACCCACCGCTTGGTTCCTCCACGGGTCCACGGCAATCGAGCGTTATCTTCGTCACCGCGTCATATTTTTCGCCGATTCGCCGCAAACGAATTTTCACCGACTGCACAGTCGCCCGTTTATACAGATTTTGCACTCCGAATTAACCCTTGCGAAGAAATTCACCCTTTTCAGTTCATCTTGTTGGTGACTTGAGAATGAAATAACACAATAATATTTTGTCGTGATTTTATTTGAAGTCGTGCAAAGTGTACAACTGACTTTGCACACAAACGACAAACGCCAGGTATTTTTGCGAATTTATTTAGGAGGATACTACAAAAATTGAATGTATATCATCTGGAGAAAGTGTGTAGTATCTAAAGGGTGCCTCAAAATGACATAGAGTACTAATAAATGGATGGCGAAATTACCCAATTACTTCTTGAAAATTATCTAAAATAAGATCGAAACGTCGAAGTTTATGTGGTAATTTGTAAAACTGCTGTAAAATTTCAAATGATCGAACCAGTGCGCCGATAGCATTAATACATTTCTTATTAACAAATATACGATCGATAAAACGAAATATTTATCATGGATGGCGAAACACTCACAACAAATAGACACAATTACTTCTTGAAAATGATCTAAAATAAGATCGAAACGTCGAAGTTTATGTGGTAATTTGTAAAACTGCTGTAAAATTTCAAATGATCGAACCAGTGCGCCGATAGTATTAATACATTTCGTATAGAGTACACATGTTTGACAATTGGCATCAGGAAGTATTGAGAATTATACGATCGAGCAACGCATAGAAATGGTGAAAATTCATTACAAAAATGGTGAAAATTTTGCGGAGACGATTCGAAAAGTCTTTTGGTCATCATAACGCGCCATCTCGCAACACTGTGGTGCATTCAATCACAAAATTCGACAGATTTGTTTATTTACGTAGCCACTAAGTTGAATTGCGCCTCATCGCTGAAGATGATTTTCATCGAAATATCACCATCAACTTGTTGATGCTTCAATATCCAATTGGCGAATGTACGGCGCTGCGCATGGCCTGCTGGCTGCAGTTCTTGTGTCAATTGGATCTTGTGAGCATGCGAATGCAGATCCTTCGTCAAAATTCGCTGCTCGGAACATCTTGAAATGTTCAATTGCTGGGCACGATGGCGAATCGAGGTGGAAGGACTTTCGTCAACACTCGCACTCACTGCTGCTATGAATTCATTCGACCTACCGGTACGAGGACGACAACCGCTTTTCGCGGCCAGAATCGAACTAGTACCCTCCAATTTCGTGATTAAATGCACCACAGTGTTGCGAGATGGTGCGTTATGATGACCAAAAGACGTGCGGACTTTTCGAACCGACTCTACAAAATTTTCACCATGTTTTGTAGTGAATTTTCACAATTTCTATGTGTTGCTCGATCGTGTAATTCTCCATGATAAAACCTCAATACTTCCTGATGCCAGTTGTCAAAGATTATTATACAGGGTGAGTCCCCTAGCGTTGTCACCTCAAATATCTTTGTTGTTTTTAAAGATTCGTCAAATGTCTGAAGGACAAAGTTGAATTGTAAAATGGGGCTCATACGATACCATAACAATTTTTGTTTTTATGTAATTTTTTTTAGAGATGTGAAGGTCACCTTCATTTTTCTTAATGGAATGTTCTATTTTTTATACCGTGGACCGATAGAGTTTCAAATTCTGAGTATAAAAGTGTTGACCTTCATATGTCCTAAACCTAATGGTTAACGAGATATTATCCAAAGAAAAAAGAAACTTGTTTCGATAATATCTCGTTAACTATTAGATTTAGGACATATGGAGGTCAATACATTTTTACTCAGAATTCGATAGTCTATCGATTTATGATACAGAAAGTAGGTGTTTCTATTACAAAAAATCAAGGTGACCTTGAAATGTCCTCTATGTCTCCACCCACGCAGAAAATGTTTATGTCACAATATGCCCCCCTCTGTACCGTGTAAATTTTGTTCATAACATTTTTCCATATTATTACAAATAATGGAGATATTCAAGGTGGACATAGTTATTGCCCTACCCTGTTTACAAAACTTAGTACGACAGTAATGGTGTTTTAGAGTTATTTAAATTGAAGTATCTCCTGAACTACTAACTTTTCGACATACATAGGTTAGTACTTTTTTATAACGAACGTCCAGCTGCATCGATTGATGTATTAAAAAATACTTCATTCCATTTAAAAAAATGAAGGTGACCTTCATATCTCTAAAAAAAATTACATAAAAACATTTTTTTTGTATCGTATAAGCCCCATTTTACCATTCAACTTTGTCCTGCAGAAATTTGACGTATCTTTAAAAACAACAAAGATATTTGAGGTGACAACGTTAGGTGACTCACCCTGTATACTCTATGGTCGCCACAAAAAAAATGGCGCATAATTTAAAATGTCAGGTCATTTTGAGACACCCTTTACAAACTAGGCCAGTCCATTCCAGTTAAGTCCACCCTTCTGCAACTCATGTTTTCCTAAGATACTCCAGCAAAAAGAAAAACAATAATGGTCCTAAGAACCTCAATTGTAAATGTGCGTAAATGTCCGCAAACAGCGAAACAAATGTTAGTAGCGAACGTGTTAAAATCCTGAGTCTATTGATCACGGATGGCCCGCTGCGGCCCGTCTGGTATTTCTGTCGGCAACAAAACTCGAGGAAGCCGGGTAGCGTCAAGTGATTTATTATAACCAACGAGAGACAGTATCTTTATTGGACAAGTCATCAGGTGCCCCATTTGTAGCTGCTAACATTCCGTCCGTCCGCCGGGCGTTCGCGCGCCGTCTCTAAATTTCAATCTACAAAGACTGTGACAGTTTCTCGTCACGATGCATAATTAATCCTCGGCGTGATTGTTATTTCCCTAAACCCCGCGCGTCTAATTCCAATCCTCGTGATTAGCCCCGGTTCCACGGAATCGGGACGCGAAATGAATCCCCGGGGATGAATCACCTCGTGCAGCGCCGGGATCGGAGAATGTTCCACCGCCGGTAGCAGCAGCAGCGGCAGCTAGGCGAACGGTTGCATCCTGCGGGGGTGGTAGTTGGGACACGGGGGCGAATTAGTTCTCCGATTCGCACTCAGCCCGTGTCAGAATGCGGGAAGCTCTTTAAAAATTGCAGAGGCAGTTGCATGAGGCGGGGGTGTGGGGCAGTACCGGGCACAAAAAAAGCTGAGACGACACCGTGCCGATAAATTAAGCACGCCCCGGGCTTCCTGCTTCGAATATGCATACCCCAGTGCACCACGGCCACCTAAGCCTCGTGTCACGTGCATCGTGTGCAGCCGCACATAGACTGCGCCGGAGATGCACATGCAACGGCTTTATCTAACCGTCTAGTCACCCTTTGCTACCCTTCGTGCATACAGGGTGTTGTCCAAGACGGAACATCGACAATCTGGACTCAATTTGAACTTCCTTTTGAACACCGATTTCACTTGTGGAACATATTCCATTAAGAAAATTAGAGTAATTTCGTGATAGATGCACCACATTTTGTTTACTGTTTATAAAAATTTTATGAAAAAGAATTGAAAGTGTTGACAAGCATAGTTGAATTGCTTATTTAAATCTCTTTAATATAATATTACGTTAAATCAGTAAAACTTTTATATTAATATATTAATATATTGTTTAAAAAAGGTCGAGAAAATGCTCCTTTATTTATGGCCTCTTCTCCCTACTTCTATTCTTTTTTTTCTCTTAACACATGTTACATAAATTAGTATACATTGTATAACACATGTTTCATGGAGCCATTTGAGGTATTCGGAACAACAAATCCAATCTTCTTTAGATGTGGTTGAATAATAATCTTCCAAACATTCGATACAATGATTATCAGAATCTTCAGGACTGTTTATGATCTCAGTTTTAATTTAAAGGGATGCTCCTGACGAAAATGACTGCCTAGTATACTTACATAAATTACTCGTGCGTCTATCCCTAAATTGAGGGAAAGGCGCACCTATACAAAAACAAGAACCAGTACAAAAAATTTTGTCAAAACACGATGAAAAATCGTAAAGAAGAAACTATTGTCATTTTAATTTTATTAAGTCGATACTGATAGTTAAAACCATATAATAAGGACGTAATAACATTTGTACTTACCACTTACAAAAATATTTCGTTAGGAGTTTGGAGCACTAAGAAGTTTTTATGCTTCTGTTACACGTGAATGATGTGATAGTAGTGTTTTTCGAAACGACGTTATTTGCATAGGTTAAAACGATGTAAATGACACGCGAAAAACAGTTCAAAATCGTCCTGTATTGATACAATAAAAACTGGTACACCTCGCCCAATGGTGCATCTACCCGAAATTACCCTACTTAATACAGCATTTTCCCTTCGATCAATATTAACCTCTTGGGTGACTAGCCCGCAAAAGTCACGAACAATGCATGCAGGCAAATTATTAATTCCTGAAAATTTTATAAAAAATATAATAAATAGCATTCAAACATTTTGCACGCCATTTCTTACTATTTTAAAATAAAAAGCAATTGTTTGCCAATAACATTGACGTTTTGGACCACTTTTATGATTTTTCACTCATTGATCACTTAGTGGTTAAAATTGTGTTTACTAACCAGAATATTTTACGATATTTTATTTTGGACCAGTTTCATGATTTTTCACTAATTTTCATTAATTCATCACTTAAGAGGTTAACATTGGTCAATAACCAAAATTTTCCGATATTCAGTGATGTTAAACGTTTTCATAAAACATGACGATCCGCAATAATTTTGCTATTGATCAACAAAAATATTAGTTTAAAAGACTTGGTAGGGCCACCCAGTATAGTATACTGTACCCTCGTCTCTTCCCCGGTATCTCGACGACTCTTTCGCGTCGCTGATGGATACGGGGACCTAAGGAATGAAGCCACTGGTGGGGCGGGGGGGGGGGGGGGGGAGTCGCCAAGCGAATTTCTGCGAGACAAGCGGAACTGCCGTTAGAGGGAAACGAACCGAAAAATGTCTGCCTAATAAGACCAACTATTTCGATAGTCGTTCCTCGTGTATTATCGGGGATTTCGGTTCGAACGAGCGAGCCGCGGGTTTCGCATTTTTGCCGGATTCTTCAGCCGATTGGAAATTGGACTGAAGATTGCCTGCTGGAGAAGACCGATTTCTTCTTGCGATGGGTTAGATAAACTTGAAAGGTGGATCGCTCAATTCTAATTTACCGAGTCATTGCAAAAGGCTTCATTTTTAATTTGCTCTTTATTCAAAAGAAATGTTGCAATCAGTCGATTAAGCAGTTACTTAAGATGTATTATAAACAGGGTTTCAATTCGATTTCATAAAAAATTATTTTTTATACTGAAAAAAATTGTTCAACTCTTCTATTTTTACCAAAATTAATAACTTTGTATTTTCACCGTGTCAAGTACACAGTGATCCGCTATAAGCACAGTTATTTGCAAATAAAGTCGATCGGGGAACCATGTGCAGCCCCACAACCGATCCTTGTGGAGCGGTCGCCGGTCGATCGCGCAATTACATCGGCGATTAGACGTTCACTTAAAATACTCGTCAAATTAAGCAAAACTGCCGTTGAAGGGCCGTCGAAGAGGCGTGAGGGCTCGAGGGGTAGCGAGGATAAAATTTTTGGGGGTTGGCTGGTGAATTGTCGACGCGCGGGTGCGTAATTCGAGCAATCGATAAGCCGGCCCGTGACTCATTGCCGCGGCAGGTTATACTCGGGCCCAATTTGCCGGGTTAAATTTAATCCAGCGGCGTTTTTAATGATTTATTCACCGAGAAATTGAAGCGGCTGTCCGCGTGTCCGCGTGTAATAGGCGAAAAATTCGCGCGAGCGTCGCGGCTCGATCAACGGCTATTAAAAGCCCCGCATCTCTCGTTTGGCCAGCACCGGCGGATAGAAAGACGGATAGCCGCCCCCGCAAAATACGGCCAAATGAAATCCCCCGTTTAAAAGTGACGGCTGCGGGCCTGGCTTTAATATTCATCGCGACCGCGCTCGGAAATAGAGATCGCCGCGAGACAGCCCCAGAATATTTCTAGTTCGAACGACATTATCGGCCCGGGATCCAGCGTACTCAGCCAAACAGCGGCTCCAGCGCCAATAAAAAAATCACACTCGTAAAGGACAGCTTCCTGTTTCAACTTTTACGAGCTCGTTGCAAAGGGGAGATCCCAATCTTCGAGTTCACGGTAATTTGGATCACGAACGATATTTTTGGACCGTTCTTCGGCCCCACGAACTGCACGCTCTACTAAATGTATTTATTTAATCATTTCCCACGAGAGCATCTTTATGGTTTCAATAATTCCAAGATAAAAAATTTGGATCTAGTTGTTTCGACCAATGGTGGCAGAATGGAGGACTTCAGATTTTTTTATACAATTCGTAAACTTGTAGAAATTTTTTAGTATAGGGTAAGGTTGCTCAAGTCGTATCAGTACTTAAGTCGTACCACTTGAATTTTGAATGAACTACGGCGACAACAGCACATACAACGGCAACCAAATATACATCTGAGTCAACCAAGTTGCTTTACGTATTATTGTCTGCCATAAACCAGCCTCATTATAAATCGTGTCATCAAGTAAGTTTATTTCAATTTTCTGCATATGTTGAAATAATCAAAATTATTTGCTCCTTTTTAGTGCATTCTATTGGGTATGGGAATAAGTTTCCGACCCTTTTTGTTGAAAAGAAGCGTATAAACAATTTCCATAGCGTGAAAACGTTTTCCAACAGTAGATCGATCGACATTAACACTACACCTACCCCTCGGTCAAAATGACTGGTTCTAAATTTTTCTTTTTACCACGCTTATATCTGTGATTGTCAGGAAGAACGCTTAATGCTTCGATATAGCACATCCGTTAAATTGTATTTTTTTGGGCCTTTCGAATTTGTTTTCATGGCTTTTTTCTGGTAAATACGTCAATCCTATACTACGAAGCTCAATGAATGCATAAACTCAAATTTTTGGAAATTGTGACATGCGACGTTTTTCCTTGCAACCACAGATATTAGCTTGCCGAGTTGTCATTGTTCTTGTTGTATGCGTCAAATCTTGTAATCGAATTTTAAACCACTTCCCGACGAGCTAGAGACTTGAAACTTTAATCATAGCTTAGAATTGGATGACAATGAAATATTTAAAAAATTCCATTTTTAAAAACTGTGCTTTATTCATACACTAATGTCTAAAAAAATTATTTTCTCCTTTTTAGTGCATTTTATTGGGTATGGGAATAAGTTTCCACCCCTTTTTGTTGAAAAGAAGCGTGTAAACAATTCCCATAGCGTGAAAACGTTTTCCAACAGTAGATCGATCGACGTTTAATTCAATTGACAGTTCTGCAAGTGTTTGACGTGGATTTCCATCAAGTAATGCTGGGAAATCTGTATCTTCGAATTTTTTGGCACATCATCGCAATCTTCGCCCTTACGTCGAAATCATGGTTTTTAAGGGAGTCCCCGTAAATATATAATAAATATAATATAGTAAATATATAACACCTTTCTTTAAAACAAAATAATGCAACGTGACTTCCCGCAAATGCTGCTTACTTGGAACAAAAGTCGAGATTTTTCACGCGAAAAATTGACTGCTGTTCACGCTCGAAACAATTGCCGCTAAATGCGTTTTGAAGCTTAGACATAGATCTTTCAAAAACATGTACTACGTTCCATCAAATACGCGATCGGTACTTAAGTATTGGTTTGGCAAATAAGTTCGTTCGGTTTTGTAGAGTGGAATAAATCACAAAAACCGAACGAACTTATTTTCCAACCCAATACAACGACATCTGTCAAAAGGGCAGAAACTTATTCCCATACCCAATAACAACAATATTAACACAAGTTTTGAATAACACATTTAATTTATATTTATTTGATAAATCCTAAGTTTTATACGGTTTTTTTCTTAAGGGGTACGACTTGAGCAACCTTACCCTACTTCTTTATTTGAGTACACGTTATCATAAGAATCCTATGAAATAGTTGTGTAGTCTTTGGTCTCGCTAGTTTCATTGTTAAAGTCAAAGAATTTAATTTTGACTAAAGAGAGTCCTCTTGTTCGACAACCAAAAATGTTTTAAGTGATTCTATATTGACAGGTTTCTGCAAAATATGGCCCACTGAGACTCGTAAATTCGTCGGAATGATCAACCGTTTGGCGCGATTATTTACATACGTTTGCTCGATTGGCACGTGCACACGGATGCATACTTATGACGGCGATTTGTCCAAGACTTGTCCGCGCCGAAATCCTGATTGGACAAATCGAACGTCCGATGGGGGCCGGGCTGGAAAAATCGAGCTTCCCCGGCGAGCAGCGTGTTCGATGACAAAAAAAAATCGCCGGGGCTTGCATATGCAACGAGAGCCTCCGTAAACATCGAGCCCCGCTCCCGATACCTGTTTGCTTTCAATCTGCGGCTATTGCCGGGGCTCCTCTGCGAGAGGCCCTCCCACGCGTAACTCGATTCATCGCGATGCTGGTGTACCAGACCGCATTGCCGGGCCAACTGTTCGCATTTTGTCGTCGGTACGTTCGCCCCGATCCCACGGACACGTCGATAATACTGCCATTCGACAGCGTGCCCTGTCCCTCGCATAGTTTTCACCTTGCGATTGCCTTTGATAAATGCGGGCCGTGCTAAACTGATCGCTCGCAATCCTCGACGCCACCAAAACACATGCTTTCCAAGGATCAACTGCGACCATCTATCCGAAATCACCTCGAAATTCTGATAGTCCATTTATTGAACTATGTTTTCGATAATGGTTGCTTCAGTATTTGAGTAACAAATATTTCAGAGTAACATCAAGACCGTACAATAACACAATGGACTCACAAAAGAAACTGAATCCGAGAGATATCCATACAAAATTCTCAAGTGTCTCAGATGTACTTAAGAACAAGGATGTATAGATAAAATCAGCCTGGAGGTTATTAACGAGTCAAGCCACCCGTCTAACCTATGAAAGAAGCTAAAAGACCGAGAGATCTTGATGCAAAATTTCCAAATACGCAAGTGTCCAGATGTACTTAAGAAGAAGCGTGTGCAGATAAAATGAGTTCACAGGTTAACGAGTCTAACCCTCTGTCCACCAAATCAGATTTTCGCGACAATGCAGTTTGTCCAGCCCCAGTAGCAGTCTTCGACCCCTCTCGTCCGGAGGTTGAAAGCCGTGTTCTATGCAGGTCTAAACCGGCAATAGGCCGGCTTTGTCTGTGACCCAGAAAAACTTCTCAGGAAGACGACGCGTCAGGCATTGAGACGGGCCCTTGGATCGGCGACGGGACCGTTGATCTATGCTCGGCGATATAGCGGTGGTCGCCTGTGTCGCTCGTGAAATCGGTTTGCAAATAAGGCGGGCGAGAAAGGCTCGGCTGGGCTCGTGTGTGGCGTGCAGAAGCCTGTTTCTACTGCCATTCGTCTTGGAGTTAAGCGGCCGGGGTACTCCTCGTACAGTGACAAGCTTTGGCGCTGCGGGGGTTGTAGGGGTTCGGCGGGGGTGAGGGGGCAACCGACTGGAAAGGTACCCCTCGTCTCTTCGCAGCCATTGTCTCCACGAGTTCCGTTGTTTCGCCTAAATCACCACTGCCGGCACCGAGAGCTCCTCTTCTTCCTCGAATCCGACCCTCTTCCATCGGCCGGCTACACCTAGCTACCCCTTTGTCCTTGCCCTCGCCCCTACCCCTTTACCTTTCCCTGCCACCAACGTTCTCTATCGAGCCTACCTCTTTCTTCTTCTCTCTCTCTCTCTCTCTCTCTCTCTCTCTCTGTCTTTCTCTTTCGACTTCATTTACGCCGGCAAAGGGACGTCGTCCTAGCATTTAAATACCAAAGTATCCGTGCAGGGCTCGTGGAACTCCCTTTAATGCCGTTCCCGAGGTGTCTTGCCGGAGTTATACCCACCCTCTTTACTCCCTTTACTCATTCTCTCTCTCCCTCTCTCTCTTTCTCGACACTACCACCCCCACAGGACTCCGGGATTTATGCACCGGCGTTGCACGTCGTCCCGACGCCGTTGTGCTGCCGTCCCGCCGCCACTCGCCACCATATTTCTACCCCCATGGCCGCGAGACCCATATTTCGTCCCTTAGCCCCTTCCTTCGGACGCCAGATAACTCGACCCGAGCGTCACGCTACCCAGACTATGGCCTTCGGTCATTTTTCTTCGCCACCGCGACACTTCTCTACTTGATTATGGCTTTCTGACGTTGCACGTGGAACAGGTACTTTATGAAGGGAAAGGCGGATAAACAAAACGATGTTTGCCTTGATACACTGTATTCTGGGACAGTTAAGGATGTACTGGAGGTACAATGGGAGACAAAAATACAAGAAATTCGAAATCCATCAATATATGGCAATGGAAGCCATTCATGAGTATATTTTGCATTAAACTTTTGCGAATACTGTACTCTCTGTAGCTATATTCAGTGGTCTACACTTGTCACGTTTCCATGCTAGTGAGAGACAACAAGATAAATTTGACGTTTTGTAACAGTTTATAATTTTTTTGCTCTGTAACTGTTTAGTGAATCCTAATAAATTTTAAACATAATTAATTATATAATTTTTACTACATATACAAAAAAACTGAAGTTTCTAGTTGCGTTTTTTCAAGGTTTAAATAGAGTTTGAAGTGGAATTTTATGAATTCTCCATAAGAAGACGTGTTAAAATGTGCAAACTTTAAGTTGATATAATTCTTAAACGGTGCAGTGAATCGAACCCAAACTTTGGTAATTGCATTAATTTAGTAAGAATTATATCTTGTCAAATTTCCAAAAATTTCGTTGCGTTTTTATATACCTCCAGAACATCCTTAAGAGTGGCTCTTCAGACTGTATAAAATTTTTCTCAGTGATACAATAGAGATCCTTAACGTTCTTAACAGTCCTCGTTTATAATGCTACTTGAATTGAATATAGGTTCGTTCTGTTTTGCGTCGTCAAATGATTCAAATTTGGGAGATCCTATTTTTAAAGAGTTTTATGGGCCTGTAACATAAATTCGTTCATTTGCAAGTTCACATAAATTTTTAAGACCCGTAAATGCCGATAGCTGTAACTAGATCTAATTGTAAGTTGAAAGAGAGTAATAAAAATACCTGTTGAACCCACTGGAACATTTTGAGGATTCTGTTTTATTCAGTCCGCTCAATTAGTTGTACGTATCCGGGCCTTGTTTTTCTGTCCTGATTCTTATTCGCGAGTCCCTCTGCTCCTGCAAGTAATTATTTTTAGTATTATTTCATATGTTACGTTTTTGTTACAGTATATAATACAACGCAAAAATTAACTCTTTGCAGTCGAAGTTATTCTAACACTGGGATTCAGATATTTTATCTGATCTAGAACATATTCGTTATATATCACCTTCTTGATTTTGTTCATATGAAATCGAGGATATTTACTTGAACCAAACACGAACGTTTAGCAATTTAATAAAAATAATGACATTTAGTGAGACGTTAAGGATCAATCTCATTTTATTGTATGCTATTCGATTAAAAGAATTATTTTTCTTTATTCTTCGCTGTAATCCCACATTGTTTATTCTCAAATTCAGCTTTCATTGTCTGCAGACATTCATAGAAATTCTGATTCTCGCAGACAAATCGCAATATGAAATAGCTAAGAAGAAATCCATTATATAAAACAACGCAAAAATTAACACTTTGCACTCGAAGTTATTCTAACTCTGGGATTCAGATATTTTATCTGATCTAGAACATATTCGTTATATATCACCTTCTTGATGTTGTTCATATGAAATCGAGGATATTTACTTGAACCAAACACGAACGTTTAGCAATTTAATAAAAATAATGACATTTAGTGAGACGATAAGGATCAATCTCATTTTATTGTATGCTATTCGATTAAAAAAGAATTATTTTTCTTTATTCTTCGCTGTAATCCCACATTGTTCATTCTCAAATTCAGCTTTAATAGTCTGCAGACATTCATAGAAATTCTGATTCTCGCAGACAAATCGAAATATGAAATAGCTAAGAAGAAATCCATTTCCTGCATTCACGATATCGATAGACAGGAAGCGGTTAAAAATTGCATTCAATCCTACTACCATACTACTATTACCACCATAAATGCGCGTGTGTCCTGAATAATAATGTTATTCATGGAATACGCGGCACTGCATAATAAATCGAACCGTTGAAGGATGCGAACGTTTCTTTAACGTGCATAAAAAGGGAACTATGGCGTTTACCGTTTTCTCCCGAAGAACGTGCAACAAGCAAGAACGATCTCAGCGTACCGTTTTATCGTTTAAAACGGGTGGCTTCGTAAATGCGTTAATTCGTAGGTGAGCAAGGCCTGTCCTCTTCTACTAATAGCAATAACCCGTCGTCGCTAATATATCATACGGCGACGTTGATTAAATTCTCGCGGACTTCGGGTTTATGTTTCAGCTTTATGCCTCGTCAAAAGTTACGAGCGTTGCTACGCGATCTCGATACGCTCTAAATTTGTATCCGTGTAAAAAAGAACCGTGCCGCATATATTATCCTCGGAATCCAGTCCTGCAAGCTTGTCGAGCGTCGCCTCTTCACACATCAGAAATTGAACCGCGGGGAACAATTATTTAAGTTCTCATCAAATCACCGAAACTAAGAAGAAGTTAACCCTTGAAAAGAAGATGAAAGAAATTATACTTTTCGGGAAAATCGAGTTTGAAGAATAGGAATCGTCTGACGTGTCTGATCATGACCCACCCAATTCTACTACCTGCGTCTTAAACTCAATTTTCTCGAATACGAGGCGTCGAACGAAAAGATTCTTTGCCCGGTTGTTTCTCCAGCCACGCCCTGTATAATTTACAAATGAATTCTTTAAAAGAAAGCGATAAGAGAAATGGTTAATTCCAGGAAGAAGTTCATTAAAAAACTTGTGCTTCATAGAAACATGGACTAGTAGAAAGTTCTAGCAGAGATACAAAATCACAGTTTTTCGTTCGTTAGGAAGTTGGGACGGGTTAGCGATAATTATCGAATATGCTCCCGCAAGCAGTATTTATTAATCGTGGTCGCTCTCAGTCGTGTTTACGAACTCCGACCATTACCGAGTTTAAAGAAGAAGTTTCCCACCAAGAAGTAATATAAAGACCTCGGAATCCGCTCGCTGGAACCGAATAAAATCAAGAACAAGCTCGTGGGTATAATTAACTAACTTTTTCACAGCTACAAAATTCTTTATCTTAGAAATTAATTTTCTAATCAAAATTAATTGATTAAACGCATTGGGACTGACTTCAACTTCACAGTTTGTCGTGGGATTTTGTGGGGGTGACTATCAGGCAGTCAATGTGTTAATAACGTAACGTAATTCTTTCTTATTTCTCCTTGTGAAGTAACATCGGTACCGTTTTACAGAGCGCGTTCGAGCCATTGCATGCAGGGATCGTTATTTGCACAGTTCTGGGAAGAAGAAGGGTATTATATATATTTGCGTAGTGGCACGGTAATCCGAGTTTTGTTCATGATTATTATGAGTCGACTGTGGGGCCGCGGTATCATAATGTGCGGCTCGCCAGCACAGAAGCATACACGAACTGCGAACAAAAGGCTTCCACTAGGAATAGCTCGGACCACAGCCACGTTAGACACATTATGAGCAGAAACGAACGACTGCGAGACGGTGCACTTTGTTGCGCGGCAGCTCGTAATAAAGTCACACGGCACTGCGTGTACCGAGGCCGTGGAAAATATTACTTCGTTGTTCGCCGGCTTCTTCCCGCCGCGTCGGTCTTAATCCAGCGAACTTTGCAACTTTTAACGGCTTCAAATAATGCCGTCCCGATCAAGCGGTTGCAAACATTCTTTCCGATTAGAGCACCGCACAGTTTCCTAGTTTCTCTACAGTCTCTAACGACGAGTCTCTCAAATGGTATTTAAAGGACCGCTTCAAAGTTGCACGACAATTTCTAGGACTATGCTTCACCATTTTATGTCATTTAAGTATGTGCTTTTTCTGTCGACGAGCTGTGGTTTTATTTCTATTAGGTGTACAAAATAATTACAAATTGATACAAGTTGCAATTAAATGATTGTGGGGGCACGAATTCATTTGTACACCTAATAATAACATTTATATGATGATGAATGTTAACCCTGAAGAACATGGTAGTAAAACATTCCTTTCATTCGAACAAAAGACACAAGTTCTTAAAAAATACATTAAATTATAAGACTTTTGTCATATTGATATGAACAGTGATAAGATTGTTGTTGCATAGAAATCTGAAGTGTACAGGCCACGTTGGCTGCTCCCGGGAACAGAGGTTTACAAAACGTTTGTAGAATTTTGCACACCTTTCGGTTTATTTCCCGGATCTCGATAAGAACACGGACGGACCCAGGAACGTCCATATTTAGAGGTACGTGCAGCGTATCAGAATCAGTGTGCCCCCACTTATTTCGTCTCGTTGTTACGGTCGAGACGGAGCTTTACTCTCTATCTACGTGCACAGGGTCGAACAGGATTTCAGGATTTCAGGATCTTCTCTGTCGACCTTCTAAACCGTCTGACTACCTACTTTCTAGTTTTAATCCCATCGCTTTAACCCAGAAAATTCCCAACAGCTTTGATGCTATTCAGAATCTTTCCTTCTTGTGGACCATAAACTGCATTTTGCAGGATTTACAGTGACTGCGAAAATTATTGGCACACTAAATTACCGATTTTTCCAGAATTCTCGATATACAGTCGGTGTACAAAGTATTCGTACACCTTTTAGAAACGAATAAATTTTTCAAAATTGGACTCAGCAGCTTGAGTTTTTTTCGAGACGTTAGAAGGGTTAGTTTACTAGCTAATGTGTAGATAATTTTTTTTTTGTAATTGTTATTGGTCGCAATTACGAAGGGAACAGTAAAGATTACGATTTTGTTAATTTTGCAATTTAATGCAAATTACGGGCCCAACATGTATTTTGTAAATCTAAGAAACAAAGTTTCATTGAAATTTGTTGATGGATAAAAAAGCTGTGGGCATTGTAAAATATAAAAATCTTTGAATTTAGTGTTTGCGATTCATTTAAATCGCAGATTCTTACGATTTTTGCTATTTTCAATCAGTTATATTTCGTAAAATCCTTGATCGATTTCATCTAAATTTTCATTACAGGTACAGATATAAAATTAAAAAATCGTGACCTTCACCATTTCCTTCGTAATTGCGACCAATAACATTAAAAAAGATTATTTACTCATTAGCTAGTAAACTAATCCTTCTAACGCTGAAAAGAAACTCAAGCTGCTGAGTCCAATTTTGAAAAAGTAACTCGTTTTTTTAATGTGTACGAATACTTCGTACACCGACTGTATTAGGTGTGCAAATAAATTCTTTCCCCTTTTTTTCCAAATTCACATTTTATGTAATAATCCCAATCATTCTGCCAATTCTTCTTGCGTCTGGGTCGGATTTCCGTTGAGCAATTCCTCCAACTCACCGTCATCGAACTTTCTCGGTGCACTTGAACGATCGTCGACTTCCAAATAAAAATTTCCGGTTTTAAATCTTTGGTACCACTTTTTGCATGTTCCGTAGGATACCGTGGTCCCACCCAGGGCCGCACAAACTATTTCAGTGGTTTCAACAGCTGAGTTCCTAATCTGGCATGCAAAGAGTAAGTAGTACGCAAATGATGCTTCTCGCACGCCATATTGCTTGAAATTGTTGCATAGAACTTGGAAACTCTTGGAGCGCTCGCACGATTCTTCTTAAAACTAGAAGAAGAAAGTAATTCGAATTCAGTCAGAAGTTATGATCGCAGAAAAAATGGGGAAGGAACTTATATGCACACCTAATACAAATTGTTACAATTTCGTCGAAAGAATTGTACAACACTTGGGTGTAGTTTAAAATATTGAGCCTCCATTTTCATGCAAGTCATGCTTCATTTCGCAGATGTTCAATCGATGACACAGACATTGGAAAATGTTTTTCGTAGTAGTCAATCAAATTCTCGAAGTGTTTGAAAATTTGTTAGGCTATTCTAAGCTTTCTTCAGATGTTAAGGATTGAAACAACCCCCCAAAAATAATATATTCTGAGATTTCTTCCGTCCATTTGAAAGAAAACATGGGGATCATAAAAGATCTCGGTACACCAGTCAAGGTTTCGTATTCTATGAATCTTTTTGCTAAATTGTGACAGTGTGCCAATACTTTTTGGAGGCACTGTATGTTCCTCGGAGTAGCTAGACGCTATGTCTGAGGTGACTATCTGATAAGACGGTCTCGCAACAGCGTCGTTTCGCGCAACAGCGCAGGAACACACGGTTATACGTTCGTCGGGATAGGTTGTAGAGGGAGCAGCAAAGCAGCACAGGGGTTTGTTTTATGACTGAGATGAGTCTACGTGATCGGACTCGGTTGAACCGTCGTGTGGCCCGGTTTACTCCTAAAACTTTTTTAGGGGCCATTTCGTCTCGACACCCGTCACCGTCCCACGGATTTGATTTCAGGGGGATTTACGAGCTCGTCGGACCCATGGCGGTCCTCAAGACGCGGGATCTGGTTCCGCCTTTATAGAGCATCATTCCGGAGACGCTAACGGAAACTTTTGTGCTCACTGAACAGCGTTCATTGGGACCTAACACAGACTAATCGATTACTTTTCACACCCTGCCGTACGATTTCTTTCACAGATAATTAGAACTGGATATAGTGGGTGTACAAAGTAATCGTACCCTTTTAAAAACTAATAACTTTGTTATAATTGTACCAAACGACCTGATTTTTTATAATCAATTAGAAGCATTGGTTTACGAAATGATATGCAAAAAAGATTTTCCAAATAATTGTGACTTACAAGGTTAAATGCAAAAATAAAAAAGGCATTTCTTAAAACTTTTTTCTTTGGGCCCTTAATCAAAATTTAAAATATATATTTTGTAGATCTATGTTAGTTATACACATACAGAAAATTTCATCGAAATCGACTGACGCAGGAAAAAACGACACGCATGGAAAGATGAACGATTCTGTGAATTTTAAGCAGAAACTGATCAAAAGTCGTCTAAAACTTCGATTTTTACCATTTTTAACCGCTTCTAGCTCGTATGTATGTTAATCGATTTCGATGAAATTTGAAGCATGTGTATACCTAACATAGATCTACCAAACATCTATTTTAAATTTTGATTAAGGGCCCAAATAAAAAAGTTTTAAAAATTGTCTTTTTTATTTCTGCATGTAATCTTGTAAATTATAATTTTTGGAAAATTTTTCTTGCATATCATTTCGTAAACCAATGCTTCTAATTGATTATAAAAATTCAGGTAGTTTGGTACAATTATAAAAAAGTTATTAGTTTTTAAAAGGTGTACGAATACTTTGTACACCCACTGTAATTGCTTTCGTTTTGATCATTTTTTTAAAGAACAAGCAAAATTGTTTATTGCATTTATGTAGTTTGTGGTTTAATATAAAGTACAAACGAACGATAAATTGAATTTCTCGAATGTTTTGAATAAATGGAACAGTTTGTGCGAGGTTAGGATCAGTCGAACAGCGTTTCCTGTCAACGATTCGGAGCCCATTGTCAGAATCCATTACCGAAAAGTCCGCCATCGATGTCAGCCTCCTGAATTTCAATTATCCGGAGGTCTGCCTTCGAAATAGGCCCGTTCGTCGACTCTGCGAATTCGATTCGGGCGCGGCCCCATCCCGGTGCCCTTATTTTCCCTCGCAGAAAAGAAGTCCGAAGCTTGGCGATAGAACAGAAGAGAAGGGACGAGGAGAGGAGAGAAGAGAAGAGGAGAAGGCTTAAGGTTGGAAAGAGAAGAGAAGAGGGGAGCCGGGAAAAAAGAGGCCGAATTCATCTCTCTGTCTATCGTCTTTCAGCCGTAGGAACGAGCGATCAGAGAGGGATGAAAGGAAATGGAAAATAATGCGCTAGGAGGTCCGGGCCGGAGGGAACGGGGGACAAAGTAGACGAGGGACGATCGAAGGAGGGCAAAAGATGGAGGAGACGCGAACTGCAGCGTGCACGAGGCGAGCCATTATAGCCGCTCGCGAAACAAAGCTTCGTTATAAACCTCCCAGAAATGCTTCCTCGCGTCTTTTCGTTCCTTCCGTTCCTGCCGTCTTCCGTGTTTTTTCCCCGGTTCCGTGCGGTAATAATAAACGGACCAGAGTCTTTTACGGGGCCAGACCAATAACGTCCCGCCCGCGGGAGCTCCGGGGAGAGAAAAAAAACCGCGGACCGATGCCAAGACTCCCTCGTATGGAAAACCGCGGATTTGTGTCAGTAACCCGGAACGAGGCCGCCGCGCCGCGTGAAAGGGATTCGGTAATTGAACAGTGGAAATTACCGGGTTCTCCGCGAAATTAATGAGGGAATTTTAAAATATCCTCGGCAGAAATGAACCGCCGAGAATTGGTCCTTCTTCCTCCTACCATTATTCTTATTCTTCCTGTTCTTCCTCGCCGCGCCGCCGACGCTTCGTCGTCGAGGACCTCGACTTATTCTTCCTCCGAGAGAGAGTGAGAGACATTACGAAGTTGCGAATGAGACGCGGAAGTTTTTTAAAGTCACTTTGTCTCGCGGGGGACAAAGGTCGGGCTCCTCTGAGAATAATGGATAATCGACGAGCTCCTTGATTCTCTATTACGGCGAAATAAAAGTGCAATTCGTCTTGGGCCAGACTCAAATATCGGCTTTCCACTCTTATCCGCCTGCGAGCCGGAACGCGATTCTACTCCGCGATGGTCCGCAAATATTTCGGATCCTTTCGACGTGGAAATGTTTGCGATTTCTTGGGATCGAAGCTTTTAATCTTCTGCGATTCTTCTGTGTTCCTCGCTGTTCAGGACATCGGAACATTTGTTGTTCGAGAAGTATAAAGTAGATCGCAGTTGAAATTCAATTTTGGAAGGATTTTTAAATCGTGTTTTTTAAACATAATATTATAAGCTTGATTTATTATTATTATTCACAGCGAGAAATGACCCTTTTTATTCTCTACGAAATGCAGCTTTGTATTCTCTACAATAAGGTATTAAGAAATGATTAGTTTAGGAGGTATTTTAGCAACTAATCAGAATCCAGTATTTCTAAAAATTCGGAAAAATCGTTCCCCCAGTGCTGTCGAACAGTGCCACTACGAGCCATGGCAACAAAAATGCCTGGTCCAATTTAAACAACGAAACTTTCGGAACAGTGTGCTTATCGGGCTCGCGAGATTACGTGTACAGGGATGCGTTGACGGTCAACATTGTTACCGTGATACGGTAGCTCGGCACGATTATTTCCAGTATCTACTTCTCCTGCTCGTATCTGTCTCGTTCTACCGTAAAATGAATTTCATTCGGTGGCTGGCTGTGCATGATGCACCGCGCGGCCCGTTTCATTCTACTTTAATCTACAGATGCGCGATTTTAATGGATCCGGTGGCTCCCAAACGTGCCGTGCGAGCTCGTTCGCGTATATTGTTGCCGGTTGTTGCGGCTTTCGTCGGAATGACCGTGCTGGATTCCCATCTTGGTCTACGGGGGGAGGAGGCCAGCTGGCTCGCATAAACATAAGCAGCGACACGGACGAGTTTCAATCCACGTGGGAGAACCTGCGCGCCTTCTGAACTCGCATTTCGCGCCCGTGTCGGCGTGGCACGTACGTCAAACGTCTCTCGTATTCCTGAAAACCTGGGGGAAATCTTCCGCGTCGCAGGACATGCGAGTCCCATTTATCTTTCCGCGAACTCGTTACTACTGACTGCCGATTATTTCCAGGTAAATCGACCCGCACTACCCTAAACTCCTCGTCCACGGTCTCCCTCCACCGATCGTCGCACAGTGTACCCTTTCTCTAAAATGTTATTGGGTTTTTAGAAAAGTAATTTCACTTTTTCGTGTAGACATGGCATTGCTTCCATTTGTTATTCCAAGTCGCAAAATCATTGTATGCCTTCACAGCTGACATCTCGGATGTCATTTCGTCACTTACAGTGCTTTATATTTTTTCAAACATTTCTTTGCAATACAATTTTAAATTTAAATATTTTTCTGGTACTCCGAGACTCAAAGTACTAATTTCAGAATTAATATAATAATTAATATACAGTAGCGGACAAAAGTTTAAGACCGTTCTAAAGAAGATAATAACTTTTTTAATATTGTACTATACGATTTGAACTTTTTTGGGAAGCTAGAGCAATTAGTTTACTAAAGGATGCGAAAAGAAATTTTTTCAAAAATTTCAATTGTTCGGAATTGTTGAAAAAATACTAAAAGTTGAATTTTCAATATAGGCCCACATAAAAAAGTTAAAAATTCAACTTTTAGTATTTTTTCAACAATTCCGAACAATTGAAATTTTTGAAAAAATTTCTTTTCGCATCCTTTAGTAAACTAATTGCTCTAGCTTCCCAAAAAAGTTCAAATCGTATAGTACAATATTAAAAAAGTTATCGTCTTCTTTAGAGCGGTCTTAAACTTTTGTCCGCTACTGTATATATAATGTATGTATATAATTAATGTAATATCACCTTATTTGGAAAAATGTGTAGGATACTATCATGCAAATTAGAATTGTATGTAAAACAGTATTAAAGCATAAGACGTCTCTAAAGTTTAAAATTTGCTGTTGAATAAGTTAATTCAGAGGTACAGCTTCCGAAAAAGTAAAATTTGTTACGAGTGGTGATTTGCTATTAATCGAGACTGTTTTAACCAGGAGAAACGAATTGTTCGGAGTGATTGTAGGAAGTTTGGAAGTCGCTTTATACGCTTTTTTCCCCAGATAGTGTATCCACAAAAACTTTGGCTTCACGGGTTATTAGTATGCGCAATCTTTTGGCCTCGGAATGTGCTGAACAATTTCATTACCCTCTTGTTCTCGTATTTTACCCTTTATTATGAATTATTCAAAGTGGGTTCCTTCTGGAGAAATACTCCGTTCAATAATGTTATACAAACTCTGGAAACAAGTTTCAGATTCTTTTTCCAACAGGGCGTGAGAGGAACAAACTTTTTGGAACGTTCAAGATTATGCGAGATTATTAAGATTCGCTTCGTTCTCAGTTTGTGATACACGTTTTCCGAAAGAGGTCTTTGCCATTGGTTTTATAATGATGTAAATGTATGTACTTTCTAAATATTTGATTATTTCATTCAGTGCGCACATGTCAAATATGAAAATATTAACTCTTATCTGACCATGAACTACCTATTCTACTTCGTGCGAGTACTGAAGTTAGTTAGCTCCAAGTGATAAAGCCAGGATGTCTGACCACAATAAACCAATTCTACTGATTGTGAACAATGAGGAAAAGAGTAAAAACTTTAGGAGGATTTGAAAATATTGGTATATTATTTCCAACCCTTAAATAGGGTAAATGCACCAGTGAATGAACATTTAAGAAATTGTTCAGGAAAATATTGTATTTAAAAAAAAAATATGTGAATTAAAGGAATCTCATATATGCCAAATGGCTCCCTATACTTCATTTGTCAAAAATAAATGAACACAAATAAAATGAAATTATTATTATTTGACTTTATTAAACGTTAAATAAAAAATATAGAAAATACCAGTCAATGAACACTACATTCTAGTAATTGAACAATGATGGTCCAATGAATGAACAAAATTATTAAACAATATTCTCCTATTTATTTAACTCTTTAATCACAAAAAATCCCCTAGAATTAATTTTCTTTGGCTCCGTTATCTTTGTTAAAACATCCTGTCTCTTGTACCAAACCGTATCTGGAATCTCTGACCATTTCCATACCTTTCCTTTTTCACATTCTACCATTGTTGTCACTTCATACTCTTCGTCTTCTTCATCGATTATTTTGCCAGGAAAGTATTTCTTGTTGTATCTCACAATAACGAAATCATTTACTTCGTATTGGGTTTGATTTTCCGGATTCTGAATTTTTTTGTCTTCCTGAGTTTCGTGATGTTCGCTGTCAGAATCACTTTCTTTAGAACTGGAATTAGGAATTTTCTCTGTTTCTTTTTCAGTAATGTCACCCGTGCTTTCTTTTTCTCTTCCGCTTTTCTTTTTCTGCATTGTTTTCTTTCCTCTTTTAATATAATCTGATCAGTCTTTTTTTCTCTTTTTCGTTATGATATTCTTTCCATTCTCTAGAAACCAAAGCGAAAGGTATTAAGTTTTTAACTTTTTTGCTATTTTTGTTTCTCTTCAATCTTTGGCCAATGCAAGTGTTTCTTCCATATATCTTCAACAGATTGACAGTTGCTTGGACTAGGTGTCAATGTTATATCTGACAAAATGTTTATTTTCACTTTTCTTCTTCTTTCTTACACTCTGTTCATTTACTGGGCTATGAGTAATATCGTGGACCAGTGAATAGACACAACGAATTTTTAACGAAATATTCATTTTATAGCTATTTTTGTGATTTATATTCAATATTTAACCCTCGTACATCTATATTGTTAGTAACTTTTATCTCATGTGTAAAAGAAAAGTATAAAAACTCATGTGTAAAAGAAAAGGTCGTGTATACATGCCTTACTAGTGTTAGCTCTGTTGCACACACTCAACGCACTTGGTGAAAATAGGCCATCTTAGAAACTAATGGTCACGTGACCAATATAAACCAATAGGAATACAGCTACGAAAAAGAGTCATATATTCCATTGGCCCAAGAGTCATTATCGCTAGTATGCCGTGTGGCTTAAAATTTGTTGAAATATACAAAAGCGTTCATTTACTGGTGCCCGTTTATTCACTGGTGCAGTTACCCTATATTAAGAAAGAAAAAACATTTCTACAGTCAAACCTGTTTTTGTGCGGTGGATAGAGACCGCAGAAAAAAGAACCGCACAAAAAAGATATTCACAAACTTCATAAATAGCTATAACAAATAATTTTTCACAAAAAAAAGAGGAGAGGGACCGCATAAAAAATTCTCAATTAGAAAATATGTCAAAACTTTACGAAACAGCCGGAAAGTGCTTTCCAAAGAAAAGAAATAATTAAATTACACATGGAAACATGTAAAAAAATTTTTATTTCTCATTTTAAACATGGAGAAATTTTCGAAATATACATAATTCAATACATATACAGGGTGTCCTGCTGAAATGAGATCAGCAGGATATCTCGGAAGACGTTGTCGTTATCAGAAAAGTGTTCCTACAAAAGTTGTTTGGTATGACGGGCTACATTACGTAGTAATAATTGTTTTCTTGTGGGTGGAGCGGTGGAGGACATTCCAAGGTCACCTTGATTTTTTAATGGAATGTCCTATTGTTTATACCATAGATCGATAGAGTATGAAATTCTGAGTATAAAAGTGTAGACCTTCATATGTCCTAAACCTAATAGTTAACGAGATATTATCCAAAGAAGAAAGAAAATTGTTTCGATAATATCTCGTTAACTATTAGATTTAGGACATATGGAGGTCAATAATTTTTACTTAGAATTCGATAGTCTATCGATTCATGGTACAGAAAGTAGGTGTTTCCATTAAAAAAAATCAAGGTGACCTTGGAATGTCCTCCACTGATCCATCCACAAGAAAACAATTAATACTACGTAACGTAGCCCGTCATACCAAACAGCTTTAGTAGGAACACTTTTCTGACAAAAAAAACTCGCATAAAAAAAGACCGCACAAAAACAGGTTTCACTGTATTTCACTCTAATTTGTTGCAATTCGAGTAGAAACTTCTTATTGGATCCGCTGCCTATAAATAAGCAATAGTAAAGCGTTCAGCGAGTCACCAGTATTCGGAGGAGAGAAGCTGCTCGAAATCCGCGCGAGCATTTACCATAAAGCAGCCACCCTGATTTCTGTTTCACTTTTCCAGGGCGCGAGGTCGAATTGAAGCGTTTCCCCCGCGCGTGTCCCTCTGCTCCTCTCTCAATTTACAGCTCGCTGGGGACAGATTTCCGCTTTAAAACAATATCTTGCAGACCTGTCGCGAAACTGGATATTGAAGCTGGAAGGGAGCGGAGCGCGCGAGCGAGCGTTATTTTTTCCAATATGCAGGAGAACGAGGCCGAGTAGGATGGGCAGCGGGTTCTAGATGACTATACAGGGTTGGCTTTCAGCCCATGATACCTTGGCTGCCCCCAGGGGCGTGTAAACACCGGAGCCACTCGACGCCCTGTCAATCGGCGGCGATGCGACGTCGAGCCCAAACAGCTTTCCGTATTTTTTCCATCTTTCTTCCCTTCGGCGAAACCTTCGGCGAAACCTTCGGCGAAACCTTCGGCAGACCTTCGACTCTCCTCTCGCCCTTCCACGGTGTCGAGGCTCGAATTTCACGGACAATGGACCCCGCAGTCCCGTTCGACGCCATTCTCGAATTCGAGGGAAATCGGAAGCACCCGGGAAAGACAAGACGTACGACGCAAACACTCGCCCCCGCACCGCACGATTCCGAAAGCTCGTAAAAGCTTTCAGGCTTCCAGCACCGGGAAACCGAGTCGTCAGTTCGCGAATACGCGGACCGCAGAATTGATCTTTCGGGACTTCGGTCTCGTCGCGCGGAAATTTGCCCCTTATTCTTCAACGTCCCGGCCAAAGAACGCGGAATACCGCGTGACCCGAATTTCCCGTGACCCTCCGACGTTTTGGGCGACCTCTCGCGAATGGAACATCAAACAGTACCATTTGCCAGTCTGATTGGAATATTTCTGTTTCATACATATATCACAATTAACGAATTTAATGCTATGAAAAATGAGTAGATGAAATTTAAAACAATAAAAACATCCAATGAGTTTGGTCCCTTTTTCGATCATTTAATCTGGAGATTCTTGGGTCTGAAAGTTGAGATCTCGAGATTGTATAATCGAAACATTGGTAAAAAATTCTTTTGTTGATAATGATTTCTTAATGAAACCTGTACTAGCATAGTCGCGACTCTTTTCTGATTGGAATGATACCAAACACGGCGCTGTTTGGATCGTTATTAGTTCTTTAATCCACGATATAGTAGAACCTTGGTTATCCGAACTAATCGTACAATGTGACTGCATTGAAGTGTTTAAAAAAGAAATAAATGTCTTTGTTATTTTCATTTTGCATTCGCAATTGTACAAACATTATAGATATAACTTCTGTGAAAATGGTAGGGAAAAATGGCATTCGAAATTTACTGAACGATCAACATTATATTAGTAGTAAAGTAAAAATGGCGAAACGAATATAATAACCATTAATTCGTCTAAATAATTATGAAAATGAGGGACGCTTGTGAAAATCGAACTTTTTCGAATGGCGAACATTACCTCATTGCAGATAATCGTGATTCGCGAGGAAATGCCCTCGCAATTGAGTTTTCGAGACTTTTACGTCATTAGTCGGAAATCCTTCGTTATTTTTTCGCGTTCAGCCGGTACGCACGGCGGAAAATAGCGAATGCAAATGGCGGTGAGTCATGTCGTGTCGTTACACACGACGTGACACGTTTTTTTTTTATTTTACTAATGCGTCGGTACAATGCGGGATCCGCTGGATTTCACCGACGAAAAAATATTTGCGATATATAATAGATGCATTCGCGAGAATTCCCTCGCACATCTACACGGATAGGATAGCGAAAATATTTGCATTGCTGATGCGTCCGGTGAATTTGTTACGAGCGACGAATTTCGGTTTCTACGTTATCGGGTATGTACACAGAGTTATTCTGAATTAGTGTCGCATGGTTTTAGCGTGTACGTCCGTGTTGGAAAAACGATGGGACGAAACTATAAACCATTATTCGAGAAATATCTGCTGTTCGAGGCACTGCGGTTATGGCATGATTCGAATCTGTAATCAAGCCGAGATAGTAATGATAATTTTGGGTTTGCTTTCAATTTGTATTTGAAATGATGTGCACACTTTTATTTTGTTCCGTGCAATCTTTTTCTATCCTCATTGTTCTTCTATTTTTCCCAGTTCGACACGATTTTGTCCATTAGGTTGCTGCATTTGAAATGTCTGAATTTTTACAGTAACATTAAGCAAACACTTTTTCAAAATAAATTTTGTTCCCCAAAGAAAGCACCATTGTGTGTGATGAATATACAGTGGGTGTACAAAGTATTCGTACACCTTTTAAAATTTAATAACTTTTTTATAATTGTACCAAACGACCTGATTTTTTATAATCAATTAGAAGCATTAGTTTACAAACTGATATGCAAAAAAGATTTTCCAAAAATTACAATTTACAAGGTTGCAGGCAAAAATAAAAAAGGCATTTTTTAAAACTTTTTTATTTGGGCCCTTAATGAAAATTGAAAACATATGTTTTCTAGATGCATGTTCTTTATACACATGTTGGAAATTTCATCGAAATCGATTGATGCAGGAAAAAACAACAAGCGTCGAAAGATGTACGATTCTGTGGATTTTAAGCAGAAACTCATCAAAAGTCGTGGGAAACTACAATTTCCACAATTTTTAACCGCTTGTAGCTCGTGTGTACGTTAATCGGTTTCAATGAAATTTTCAGCATGTGTATGACTAACATAAATCTACATAACATACATTTTAAATTTTCATTAAGGACCCAAATAAAAAAGTTTTAAAAAATGCTTTTTTTAACTTCCCGATTTTATAGGAAAGTTATTGTAATGACCCAGAAAATCGAAAATCGATTTTTTAGCAGATCTTCACGTTTCATGGTCATTGCAGTCATTTTAGACTATTTTCAGCAAAATGTTCGTATGTGTGTGTGTGTGCGCATGTCCGTTTCTATGTAATCAAATTTTTCGTTAACGTTTTCAGAAAAAGTAACAACGCGATCAGGATGATGAATGATGCAATCGATGTGCCCCGTCGTAACTTAGAGCTGATTAGATTTTGGTTCATATTGGTCAAGTAGTTTTTTAGATTTTTAGTTTTTTTTCGAAAAGAGTTGATTTTACAATGCAATTTATAAGGGAGGATGAAAATTTTCCACCAAAGAACCAAACGCAATGACATAAACAAAAATTTTTTTCTTAATTTTTTTTAACTGATGCTAATGTTACCGCTTGGAATAATCGAAAGTTATTCCAATGCAACAGTGAATTTATCATCTCTACTCCCAAGAATACATTTTGGGAGAATATCGATGAAAGTACAAAAAAAAAAAAACGATGTTAGCGATGTTGGCGAAGGAGTAACGAATCGGGAAGTTCTTTGTGTGACTCTTGGAGAGTCACACACCAAATAACAAACATTAATATCAGTAGGCCCTACTAGCCATGCGTATCACTAACCCTCTCGCAAGAGCAGTCCTACCCGCGAGCGAGCGAAGCGAGCGAGCAACAATAGCCCTCTAGTTATTTTTGCTTTTACCTTGTAAATTATAATTTTTGGAAAATCTTTTTTGTACATCATTTCGTAAACCAATGCTTCTAATTGATTATAAAAAATCAGGTTGTTTGGTACAATTATAAAAATGTTATTAGTTTTGAAAAAGTGTACGAATACTTTGTACACCCACTGTATTCCGTCAACAAACTGCAAGTTTCTTGATTGTATTACTGTAGAAATTTAATTTTTTTATGATTCACCTTCCTCATTTACAACATTTAAAAATTGTCAATTTCTTATTTCTTTATCGTGCTAAAGAATATTTAAAAAATCGGCAATTTGACTTCAAAATTCTGTCATTCTGCAAAGAGTCAAGATTGAACATTTTTTTCTGGTTAGGACTATAAACTACATTCATATTGATTAATAAACACCTTCATTTTTGTGTTTCCCAGCCAATGTCGCAGTCTCAATGCAAATTTGTTCAATTTTCATTTTGCGATCCGCTCGCGCAGCCTCTCGTTTCCCGAAATTCGGGTCTAATTTAAAGTCGCCGGATATATGGCAAAGGGAAACAGACGGTCCGGAGAGATGTTGATTTTGAAAAGTTCCCGGAGATTTTTTCCCTCTCGACGTGTTTCCTTTCGGCCGTGGTGAGAAAGAAGAAAAACGTGGGAGTGGTTCGCGCTGAGAAGGAACTTTTTGCGGCTGACGATCACCCTCCGGGCCACCCCCGCCGTTTTTTTCTTGATTTAATCCAGGCTAATGCAATTCTTCATTCTTCTGGGCTAAAGGCACCTTTTTACCCGCTCGGAGCGGGTACTCGACGAAACTCGCCCCTCGAGATTACGAGACCCGCCCCCCGATCTCTCGCCACCTCGCCGCGGGGGTGGCAAAAACGCGGCGCGAGATCGGGGGGTGGCGAGAGCAATCAGCGTTTTACAATTTGCCAACCGGCCGGTAATAAATTAAGCGAATTTTATACGCAGGCCCGTATAACCGCGTTAAATATTTATATTTGCGGCCGATTGCGAATAACGACGGGGCGCCACCCTCGAACCACCCTTGTCAACCACCCCCGACCATCTGCTGGGCTACGTGTTAAATGCCTCGTCACACCCGGTCGTCTGTCTATGCATGGTGTTTTCCTACGGCGTTTTCCTCTGTGTATGTATGCACGCAGTTGAATCTGCTCTGCGGGGATTGCAGGGGGTTAGTTTCGATATGGTACGCCAGTTCGATGATTATACAGGGTGTGGTAACTGGGACGAATTCGAAACCTTAGTGCTGAAACTGGCCTCGCACAGATTTCGATAATTCGGCACTTTTTATAGTAAATAATATACAGGCTGTCCCAATTCGAAGATTTCCACGCAATTGGTTCCTAAACAATTCCGAGATTTCAAGGTGACCTCTATTTTGTTATACGGAACTTTATGTTATTATTTATTCAAGCGTGTAGTCCATCCCGAGGCGAATTCACTCATGTATAACCCTTTCGTCTTCCAAGGTCATTCAAAGTCATTCAGTGCCGTTCGAAACTTAGAGAAGATTGCGACCTGGAATAACCACCATTTGTTGAATAATAATATTTATTCTACCGTCTGCTGTATGTGTTTTTTCGGCGACTTCGCAGTTGGATGTAAACTTTGCTGCCACCTCGTGGATCAAGTATAGTACATCTATATCCAACTTCGGACACGTATATTGCCATAGTTACACGACGTTGAGCCAGTAACTCGATTATAGAGGACTGTGGACTTTGTCTTCCTATTTAAGATTGGCAGCTTAACTGTGTCGTGCAAGCCCGACTTCCTGTGACCTAACAACCTAATGAAGCGAGGGCGGTATTGTATTCGTGACAAGCTACACTGACGTGATTATGGTATTTGAGTGCCGATCCTTGTTTAGATGTAACGTCAAGTTCTTAATCTGGAAACATGTTTACTTCATGAATGATAGCCAGCGATAAAATAAATGTTCCGATAAAATAAAAGACTTTTATCTTTTGCATTTCTGATGGAATTGCCAGCCCTGAAATCGCGTATCTTCGCGAGATCAAATCAAAAACCTACAATTTGAAACAACCCCTATCTTACTATTCTACAATAAATAACATTTTTTATGAAGTATTTTAGATGAAAGATTTAAAACTCCATTCGGGATGAAATATTTTTCTACTGCTATTTCTGTGCGTAGGTTTGTCAACAAGGAGGTTGTAACAACAACGTCGACGTGTGCGATGGGAATGGGGCGAGAAAGAGAGAGGAAGAGAGAGAAACATAGAGAGGGAACTATTGGAGAGAACTAGGGGGATGTCCAGGCATGATTCCGTGCAGGGGTGGTCTCCGACCTGACAGGGGGTTCATTCTATATTTTATGGTGGCCAACCCCCCGCCGTGGGATGCTACTAGCTGGGTATACCCATTGGCGATAAGGTGATAAGCTCAAATGTATTGGCTCCCATCAAATCGTGCGCTTTACTGCTATAGCCAACCCCATAAACGCCGCTCACCCTTTCCGCAGCTCGCGTATTTGGAAAAATATTTCTTGACGATCGAATTGGGGAAAATTCTGTTCGGCTACGTTATTTAGCCCTACGGCCATGGGGTTGGGACTCCGTGATATACCGGGAAATCTGCGCACGATTGTTTTGATGTTTTCTTTCATAAGAACCGACACTGTGGCCTCATTCAATGAGCATAGAATATTTAACCGTTTCTTGAAGTATTTCAATCGAACCACTCAATTATAACTAGACCGCGGATCTTTATGCAAAATAAAAATGTTGTGCCACGATTGTGAGGAACAGTAGCAAAGTAAAATAGTTCTTTCTTTTTTTAATAATTTTAAATCCTCTTAATCTTTTCACTATTTTAAACTGTACTTACATATTTTTGTCAGAAATTCATAAAATCCGCAGTCTGGTAATAACTTATTTTGCATTTGACGATAAAGGTAACATCACATTTTCATATATTCGTTAAAACGATCATTAAATTCTTCAACAAACCAGTGCACAAATATATTCGGACCATTAAAATATGACAATAAATACGTTCCGGGTGAAAATGGCGAATCGAGTGGTGAAACACGGTGAAGTTCCGACAGGAATTCGAAAACCAGGATCCCATATTTAATTTTCCAGGTGTCGGAACGGCGAACATCGGTCGGCCTTGCCCTTAATATCCGCGACGGTTACGTGGCTCGATATTAAAAGTTGCTTCCGTGATCTTCGTTCGTTTTCGCGGGCCGGACTAACGAGTTTTCACCCGGCGCGCGGCCGGGAAGATTCATCGTAGCACGCGGAGGCGGATAACGCACGGAAAATTGAACTCCAGTGGCGCAACGCGCGGCCGGGATAAAATTGCAAATAAATTACGGTTGGATTTCCATCAACGGTAGAGAGACGCCGACACCGACGCCGACGTCGGCCGCGTCGCGCTGCCGAAGCGATAGAAACAGACGGAGAAGAAACCCGGGCCGACGACGACGGCAAAAACGATGGAGGGCCGAAAAAGAGAGGAAGAGATAAGGGTTGCGTCTGGTACCTTGAGAGCCAATAATAAGTAAGCCAGCCGCTCGTTAGGGGGTTGGTTAAAAATACGAAGGAGCCTGTGTCCTCCTTTTTTTTCCTCTCTCCCTGTCTCTCGCTCTCTACCTCGCTTTCTTTCTCTCGTTCTCCATCCTCTTCTTCCCCTCTTAGTTCCAGAGCCTCTCTCCCTTGCCAGGAGAACTCGAGAAGGGTTGGCAGAGAGCCGCGGAAAATAATGGCCGCTCGTAATCGACGGCTCTTTTTTAGCCTGGTTAAGACTCAAGGACGAACTCACACCTCGCTCGTTTATACCCGTAGAATGCGCACCCCCCGTAAATACGCCACTTAATCGAACGTATACCGGCCGCGTCTCCGAAGAGAGATCGACGCTCCTCGAGGACTTCCGCGTCCTTTACACGAGCGAATAATCCGATGTTTGCAGGAAAATAATGCCGCTTCTTGTACACGGTAATCTGCCGTGGTTTAAACATCGCCGCGATGCGCTGCCGAGCACCTCCCGTCTCTTTTGTTCGCGGACTTGTATTCACGTCGCCTTTTTCCACGGGTTTACTGCGATGCCGTAACCCTCGGGCGACGGATCATTCTTATAACTATTCATTATAACATTAGACAGTGGATTTTATGCATTTGTGACGAACATGGGTGGGTACAATTTAAAATAGTAAAGAATATGTAATAAAAACTTTTTAACAACCACGCTTATATTAAAATGCATTACAAAGGAGAAAATAATTTCGTTAAACATTGGTGACTATAAATAAAAGCGTGGAGCACTAGACTATGTTGACGCAATCTTCGTGGGCGTTCCACGCTTTTATTTATAGTCACTAATGCGTAAAAAAATTATTTTCTCCTGTTTAGTACATTTTAATATAAGCGTGGTTTTTAAAAAGTTTTTTCATATATTTGTTTATCTTCTACTTTTTAGTCTTTTTTAAATGGAACGCAAGATATAGTAATACTGGCATGAAATAGTAAGATATAGAAACGCAAGATATGGCGATAAAATACGCGAGATAGAATGAGGGGATGAGTCCGAGAGAAGACGTCTCTTGATGGAGTCCGAAATTGTCCGAAATGGAACTGAATGAACGGAACACCACACTGACTGAGCTCCCTCGGTGCGAAGTGGGTCAGTGGAGTGGGGATGAGTTGGTGTGGGAACGCATAGTGGAGTAGGGAGAGCTGCCGCGCGGAGTGGGGATCGCTGAACGCGATCACGTACTACAGAGCGTCACGCGGCGTGGTGTGACGATTAATATTTAAATATTTTTCTATCGTAGACGCACAGTTTTTTTTAAAATTTGTTTTTTAATATTGCATTGTCATCCAGTTCTGTGCTATGTTTAAAGTTTCAAGTCTCTGGTTTATCGGGAAGTGGTTTAAAATTCGATTACAAGATTTGACGCATCAACAACAACTCGGCAAGCTAATATAAGCGTGGTAAAAAAGGTTAAGAGCAGTTGGAGGTGAACAAATTCTTTATTTAGCTCCTGTCATTTACGATTGACGCATAACATTTTCATTTATAAAATCCGCTGTCCAAATATAATATATTTAAAAAATTATAGATACCAAAGTATTGACATACGGGTTGAAGCGATTCCGGTTATAGCAATTTCGCTATTTGTTCTTGACAAAGTGCCTTGTGTAAATATGAAAAATAAATTGGAAGTGCCTACACATCTATATGTTGACATAAGGGTTGAAATGTATTTAAATATTACGAGTGGTAGAATACACCATGCTGTCCTCGAAAACATCAATAGTCCAGAAGACACGGCGCAAGGCCATTCAAACAATACCGCCAACAAGCATAAATAAATAACAACGGGCCGGCGGCGATATCGTGAAAAGAGATCTCGTTTGGCGACAGTACGATTGATTAGGCATTACCTCGTCACTCCTTTAATCTTCTCGTTAGGGGTTGGAGCACGCCCTTTCATTCCCTGTTTCTGAAGTTTCAGACATCGGGCTGAAGGGCTGGTGGAAGAGTAGGGGATTCCTTGGCAGCGAGTGGGAGAGCAGGGTTGTGGGTGGTAGTGGGATTGCTGGCGGTATCTTGGTGGTGACTTAAAGTGGCCGTAATTAAAGATGGCCGTTCCAACGACGGGGGGCTGTGTCTCCAGGATCAAGAAAAGCCGAGGTCAGATTAAAGAGATAACCCGAAATGCAAACAAAGCCGAGAGTCTTCCGGATATTTTCCTTTTGTTTCGCGTTCCTTCCGTTCATGTACTTTCTTTTTTTCCACCCTCCATTTTCCACCCCCGTTTTTCCACCATCCGCGTTCCCTTCAGCTCCGTTCTCTGCAGCCAGTGGCCCAGTTCGATGGATTACAGCCTTTCGGCTTCGATTATCCGCGCCCCGGCACAGAAGCTCACGGTAAAATCTGATCTCTTTAGCTCGACCCCTTGAAATTACCTTCATTAAGTGCTCGCTCGGTTTTTTATGCGGCCGGTCTCCGAGAAAGTCATTAAGATCGACTCGATATCGAGCCGCGCCCGGGCAAAGGTAAGCTTTTACCGACCGCCTGTTAAGAGAGAATTGATTGTTAATAAAAAAAAAAGAAGAAAAACCGGCGGAAACGTGGAAAGAGAGAGAGTCAGCAACCCCTCTTTATCTTTCATCTCGTTCCTCGTCGAGTCGCGAGCTCGCGTCGTTAAACGCCAACTTCTTGGAATAATTTCGATCGACTAATGAAATTTTTATTACGTCCGACGGACCATCGAACGGATTATTAGGCGCGCGAGGGGAAATCGGAATTACGATCGCGACAGCGAGCTCATCCCTGGGAAAGACTGATGACAACAAAAATGTTTACATTGAAATCTTACTTAGCTACCTGACTTGATTAAATCACAGTATCTTCATATTTCATCACAAGTAGTATTCGCGTTATTTTTAAAAAATGTAGACCGTAACACGGGTCTAATCAGTTCGGATAATATTGGTTTATATCCAACGAGTATATCTGATTCCAACTGTGTCGTCTTTGGGCTCATTTTAATCAGAAAAATGTCACCGATAGAAGTTGATAAAAGTTTCCACAAATACATTGTTGGAAACAAAAAATGTTCATCCTTTTCTATGCTAGAAAATTTTTCAGTAATTTCCACGCGTATCGAGACAGAACTGTACTTTTTAAGAAAGCATGTCGCACTTTCCTGAGTAAAAATTCCTCGAGCGGTATCGGCGAGTTTCTCCTAATTGAAGCAGTTTGTTGGCATTTTATTTCGACACGCGAGGGCCCCGGCGATACGGAATTTTGTCCCGCGGTGACGAAAGGCTTGTAATCGCCTCCTCCATCCGCCCAAATTGGATTTTTCCAGGGCAGCTTCCGTCGCGACGCGGCACGACGCTCGCAAGAGAAGTGTCGCGTTGAGCTAAGGATTTATAAGGGAAACCCCGTCCGCAATATTCGAGAACTTTCGGAACGACTTTACTTCTTAATAAGATTCAACGTTTCAAAATGAAATTCGAAGCTGTACGTACGACGAAAGTCGTTTAGCGGCAGCGCCGCATTTCCGCGCAACTTTTCGCCGACCGAAACTTTTCAAAGCTTCCTGCGTTACTTTTCCCTGCCCTCTTCTCTCTCTGTCCCTCTATCTCTCTGTTGCTTGTCTTTTTTCTGTTGTTGATGTTGTTCGTCTCCTTTTCTTCTTTTTTTTTTTAGTGGGGAACGCTTGGCGAACTGGCGCTGAATGCATTACGATGCTTTATGCAAAGCGCCTCGCTTTCTCCGAGCGACATATTTTCGGGGATTTCGCGGCTTCTTAAATGCTTCTCCGTGATTACGTCCTTGTCTTCCACGGAGGACCTCTCTGTGCATTGTTCCTTTGACGAAAATTATTTTAGTACTTTCGGTGCCAAATTGCAACTGTAATTATTCTGTGCACAGATTGGCTCTGCGAGATACAAGAATTAAATTTGTACTGTTTCAATCTATCTTCGAATTTCTCAATGAAATCTTGTTTTATTAAGAGTGAGTTCACTCAATATAACAATTCTATATTTACTCCATTTTACAGATGTCCAATGGAGCTCGTGACTTTCAGTTTAAACCTACGTTCAGATGATTAATTAGGACGACGCGCTTTAATTTGCACGCCTAATAAAATATTTTAATATGATTAATGTGATTAATATGATTTTAATATACCGGGCCAGTAACCTAACGTTGCCAGCTCAAATATCTTTGTTGTTTTTAAAGACACGTCAAATGTCTTCAGGACAAAGTTGAATGGTAAAATGGGACTCATACAATACTAAAACAATTTTAGTTTTCATGTATTTTTTTTAGAGATATGAAGGTCACCTTCATTTTTGAAAATGAATGTCCTATTGTTTATACCATAGATCGATGGAGTATCAAATTCTGAGTATAAAAGTGTTGACCTTCATATGTCCTAAACCTAATAGCTAACGAGATATCATCCAAAGAAAAAAGAAAATTGTTTCATAGATTTAGGACATATGGAGGTCAATACATTTTTACTCAGAATTCGATTTTCGATTTATGTCTATCGATTTATGATACTGAAAGTAGGTGTTCCTATTAAAAATATTTATGTCGCAATATGCCCCCCTCTGTACCATGCACATTTTGTTCATAACATTTTTCCATATTATTACAAATAATGGAGATATTCAAGGTGGACATAGTTATTGCCCTACGCTGGTTACAAAAGTATGACAGTAATGGTGTTTTAGAGTTATTTAAATTGAAGTATCTCCTGAACTACTAACTTTTCGACATACATAGGTTAGAACTTCCAGCTGCATCGATTGATGTATTAAAAAATACCTACTTCCTTTTAAAAAAATGAAGGTGACCTTCATATCTCTAAAAAAATTACATGAAAACAAAAATTTTTTTGGTATCGTGTGAGCCCTATTTTACCATTCAACTTTGTCCTTCAGACATTTGACGTATCTTTAAAAACAACAAAGTTATTTGAGGTGGCAACATTAGGTGATTCATCTGTTTCATGAAACAAGTTTGTTTATTAGGTACTTACAGACCTCTTGAAAATACAACTGGACTATTTACTATTAACTTCAGTTCCTCACAATTGATCTGGACAAATTGATCTGGAATTTTGCATCAGGATCCTGTAGCAATTAGAATCAGTAAATGCAACGATTACAAGAAAAACGAAAAAAATTTAATTAACCGGCCGGTGTATCGAGATAAGAAACTTGAGGTTGACTAATGGCCACAATGGCCGTCAACTACCCCATGCGAGTGACAGGAGTGGGGTGGGGAATTATTGTGTCCGTGTAAAAAACTGGTTATAATTGTTACGTTCTGAAAAGAATTCTTCATACTTTTCTCTTTCCATCGGCTGTATTATGGCTTTCGTACTTGTTCTCAGTCGTCATAATTTCACATGAACAATTCTATTATTGACCGAAAACGTGTTGCAAACATTTTCCGAGCGAGGTCACGCCGCACGGATTCTTCGCAAATGTGTATTGTGAATTGTAACTTGTCGGCGGAGACGCGACTGCGAGAGTGGGGGCAGCATTCGCAAAGTGATGGAAGAGAGAGAGAGAGAGAGAACACACACCACGACGTGACATTGACGAATAACGACACCTCTCGAAATAAAAGTCTCATCTAATTGGTTAGCGCGCCCAGCATAGTAGTAATAATTTCACGGAGCTGCATCAGTCATCGACATATAATCGCGAGGTGCCTGTTGTGTATGTCGTGCAGTGCGTGGAGTGTTCTCAGCAGGAGTTTCTCGCGAGGTGTTAGAATCATTAGCATACTCTGTCAAAAATATTATCCTTGCGTACAAAAATCGTTCCGTACGAATCTAATTTCTTCTTCTCTTAAATACTTTTTTCCTATTATCGAATTTAGTGTTTCGTGCATTCAGTGGGTGCAAAAAGTATTCGAACTCCCTTTAAAATGGAATAACTTTTTTATAATTGTAGTACACTACAACCTACTACCAATATGGCGGCGCCCTTACCTGTCAAAAACACTGCAGATTGCTCAACTTTAAGCAAGGATAATTCTCCCGAACCATTGATCCTACAGGATCGAAACTTCGATCTGCAGCCGCTCCGGGTACAAATCTACTGAATTACATACTAAACACATCATAATTTGTAGGAGGAAGGCACAAATTTTGAGTCCGGTAAAGTAAAGTTTAACCTAGATCTACAAAACATATATTTTAAATTTTCTTTAAGGGCCGAAATAAAAAAGTTTTAAACAATGCCTTTTTTATTTTTACATGTAACCTTGTAAATTATAATTTTTGGAAAATCTTTTTTGCATATCATTTCGTAAAAGTGCTTCTAATTGATTATAAAAAATCACGTCGATTGGTACAATTATAAAAAAGTTATTCTATTTTAAAGGGCGTACGAATACTTTTTACCCTCACTGTATAGTGAATTCAGGAAGAACTGGCCATCACGGTTGGGTGAGTTGTTTTCTTCCACTCTTTCAATTGATAATTAAATAATTTCTAGTAGTTAATTATTGGTTGTGGGATTCCCCTCGTTGCAATTATTCCGAATTTCATATAAAGTTTGATTATTTGAAGTTAACCTTGACATCTCCGACAAAGAGTGTATAATAATTATCTTGACTAATACATAGTTTGACAGCTGGCCCACTTTCCAAGGCAACAGTATAGTTAAGTAAGCGAGCGGAGGCAAAAACCTTTCAAAAATCTTCACAGTGCCCTGCATCAAAAGAAAGTTCCTCGAAACTTTCTAACACAAACAAACTACATTATACTTCCACAACATAAATTCAGAAGCGTTTAAACTTCCGTCGCAACTCTTTTATTTAGAAGAGATTAGCATCTCGTCTCGATCCCTGCCTCAATTCTTAACACATGCGACACTATTATCGTCTTGAAAAATCGTACAAAATCGAAACAATTTAGCTCTCTCCTCTATTTTCATGTAGTGTTTTAAAATACTATTTATGAACTTTATTCTAAAGTTCAGATACATAGTTTACTTTCACAAAAGCGAAAAGATAAAATTTATAAATATTTTTTAAAGCTGATATTATTAATCACGATGATATATTATTCACCCCTTGCAGTCGGAGCTATTTTAACTCGAAAATTAAACATTTCGTCCGACCTAGAATAATTTGTTATTTATTGTATATCGATTATTAATGATTTTTTCATTTTATGGGTATGACATTGATACTTAAATTCAATAATGTAAACAATATTTTAAATAATGCTACAGCATTTTTTAGTGGTGCCTCAATTGCTTCAATTACAGATGAAGGATCAACATTGTTTAATAACTAGACTGGGGATCTTTATGCAAAATAACAATTGTCTGCATCGATTGCAATAATTAGAAACCAAATTCGATGTTATTTCTTCCCTTAATGATTTTAACAGATGGGAAATCATATATTGACATCTTAAATTTTAAAAATTTTCCAACAATTTCGAATTTCATCTACTCAATTTTCCTATAAATGCATAAAGATCCGCAGTCTATTAATAACAAACGCGTTCAAATTATTTTGTTCATCTTGTCCGTAATCGACGTGGTAAATGGCGTCTACGTAAAACGGGGTGTAGACCATTTCTCCCATAAATTTCACCGAGCAGCGAATTTCCAAGTGCAACATGGCGTGGAGTGTTCCTCGCGGATAGTCGCTTGCAGCGGGATCGATTTTATTATCATACTGCGAAAGAAAGCGGGTTGGAATTCTGCACGGCGCTGATAAGTATTTACTGGCGGGCTGCTCTGTTCCACGACGTTTCTTTCTTCGTTCCCCTCGTTTTTCTGTTTATCGACAGCATGGCTTCTCTCCTCGCACAGAAACAGCTAACTTTTCGTCGTGCGATTCCGTTATCAGTTTACCGCGTTCCCGTTCTTGTTCCTACAATCGGCACGAGCATCCCACGCGTTCTGGAACGCGGAATTCGACTTCTGTTCAACGAGAAAATGATTATTGATGGATCCTGGGTGGTCCGTCCCTTCGCGGTGAGAGCCCACAACAATCCCAATAATCCCGGAACTTTCTCCGAGAGTTCCGTGGCTGCTCGGTGCGATCCGCGATTTTCCGGGCAACTTCGGCGGGTTCGGGTCGTGTCCACGATCGCCGACGTTTCGGCGATAGTTTGCGTCACCTGGAGTCACGTTTCCGTTGCGGGAACATAGATTGTTTCGCAAGTATTCGTCTAACCCTTGCAATATTGTCACGGGTAGTCTAAAATGATTTTAATCGGGCGAATCGCTCTGAATCGAAATGAAAGCACGCGTTTGTTCACGAATATCACAATGTGGATTTTCATGCAAAATAAAAAAAGGTTGGATTAGTTACTAGATACAGAAACTACATAGACACATCTATTTCCTTTTTTACGTAACCGTCTAGTGATAAAAGTCAATTTTTATATTTTTTATAGGAACAAATACTTTGTAGTTATAACATTAATAATTTAGAGAAATTGAGGAAAATTCGTGGCTCATTTTAAAAATACGCCATTTAGTCGGCTATATTTACAAATTAAACCTGTGTTATCAAAATAGACTGCAGATATTTTGCATTCATGTTACAAATGGGTAGGTGTAATTCAAAACAGGAAAAACATTAAAAGACTTTAACAATGCCGATATACTATTTTTAACATATAAGAATCATTAATGAGGAAAATCAATTTTTACTTGGCTCGTATAGCTTCCTATTGATGAATAAAAATTTGACTTTGCATATAGATCCGCAGTCTAGTTACCAATTATAAGAATTAATTTGTATGACCACGAATTTAGACCGCGAATTTTATGCATTTATGAAAAAATAAAGGTAATTTGGAACAGTAGAAAGATTAAAAGAATTTGAGAATATCAACATATTTTTCATTTGATTCTTGTGTCCTGCAATTAATGCAAACCATTTTTATCTTGCACAAAGACAGGTTATCTTTTTCATTTCTCTGAAAACTCGTGTCTCAAAAATGTTCTTGCATAAAATTCACCACAAACGCGTCGGAAAAACTGGAAAACAAACTTTTTGGGAAGCATTTCGATCGGAAATCGGTGGATGGTCGCGGCCATTGAACGGGACGGTGAAAATAAACCACCGACAGGACGATATAGGGCGATCCCGAGGAATCAGAGTTATCGACCCCGTGTAAGCTCGCCGCGGAAAGAAAATGAATGGAAGAAACGCGGCGGCGAGATCCAGGATAGAAGGAGAGCGGCTCGAGGCAACGAGCGGGAAGTACAATCGAATGATTCTGGTTCGCTGATCAATTTTATACGCTCGAACCTCTCCCGCCGGGTTATCCATCATGCGGCATTTGACCCCCGCCGGTTTCCTCGATTTTTCGTAACCTTCCAGCACACAATTTCTACCCTCGTCTCTTTTTCTTGCCCGGGCTCGATTTCTTTTATCATTCCCGGTGTCTTCTTCTCTTTGACCCGCGTCTCCGGGACTTCCAACCGCGACACGTGCCTTGAAATTACATGAATGGCCCGTAATCATTATTCCGACAGGTTTCATACTTTTCTCGAACGGTATACACGAATACATTGTACCAGTGTGAGCAGCGAATAAATAAATTGTTCTTTAGTAGGATAATCCTCTTGTTGAATAATGGATCTATTAATTTCCGATTTTTTACAATAATATTATACAGCCATTATTTTTTTTCTAAATAAAATTAATCAAAGTAAGCACCATTGTAATCCACGTATTCTGTCAACAAGGTTTCTTGATTGTGTTACAGAAGAAACTGAATTTTCTGGTCACTTACGTGTTTCATTTGCAAACATCTCACAATTGCTTTTTATCACGCTTATATTAGCTTGCCGAGTTGTTGTTGTATGCGTAAAAATCTTGTAATCGAATTTTAAACCACTTTCCGATGAGCTAGAGACTTGAAACTTTAAACATAGCTCTGAACTGGATCACAATGCAATATTAAAAAAGAAATTTAAAATAAGAAATTTAAAATAGACGCTCCTGTGCGTCTAGGAGAAAAAAAAATGTTTATATAAACCGTCACACCTCGCCGCGCGACGCTCGATAGTACGTCATCGCATTCAGCGATCCCCACTTCGCGCGCCAGCGCTCCCTACTCCACTACGTGTTCCCACTCCGACTCATCCCCACTCCACTAACCCACTTCTCACCGAAGGAGCTCTGTGTGGTTGTGGTGTTCCGTTCATTCAGCTCCATTGCGGACAATTTCGTATTTCATCAAGAGATGTCGTCTCTCGGAGTCATCCCTTCATTCTATCTCTCGTATTTCCATATCTTGCGTTCCATTTAAAAAAGACTAAAAAGTAGAAAATAAAAAAATATATAAAAAGAACTTTTTAAAAACCACGCTTATATTAAAACGCACTAAACAGGAGAAAATAATTTTTTTAGACACATTAGTGACTATGAATAAAAGCGTGGAGCGCCCACGAAGATTACGTCAATATAGTAAAGCGCTCCACGCTTTTATTTTTAGTTACTAATGTTTAAAAAAATTATTTTCTCCTCTTTAGTACATTTTAATATAAGCGTGGATTTTCGAAAGTTTTTTTTCACTTATGTACGAACAGTGCACGACAATCGCATTGATCGAGGTTGGCGTAAAATTGAGTTGGAAGTATAATTAGATGTATAAATTAAAAAAAGCAGATAGGATTTTAACACTAGATTTACCAGACCAGTCATTTTGACTGGTTCTAGATTTTTTCTTTTAGAAATATTGATATTATAAATATATTTTTCTGAGAAATTTTTTTAGTGAACTTCTTTACTGAAGCACATATTTAAACAAAACTCGAACGAGATCTAAATAAATGCAATTTTGTCATTAACCCTTTGCACTCGGTTGTCCCCTCTGAAGCACCACTAAAAATTGCTGCGCCATTATTCAAAATATTGTTTACATTATTAAATGTATCGACATCTAATCAATTACTAAACATTCAGGTATTGTATGAGGTAGTATATCAATTTCATATCTATAAAATTTAAAAAATCACAGGGAATGGAGATATTCTAGATCTGAAGAAATCTGTAATTTTCCACTTAAAATAGCTCCGAGTGCAAAGGGTTAATAGAAGGCAATGTATACCAATTGCGTTTAGTGCTCGGTAGATCTAGTGTTAATTGTTAAAAACGTCCGAATTCATGTACCTAATTCGTACTATATTTTATTCCAAAGCTGAACAATATATTAATACATTGTTCGAACAAGATCGCTAGATGTTAAGACGCTGAGTGTACTTTCTGCAATTGTGCTAGCACAGCCAGATCGTTAAAATTTCCGTTAAAAAAGAACAAATTCGGGAACTCCGAATGGTCGTCTCGGTTACCCCGGCATCCCGCGCGCAACTAAACGCAATTAAATTCCTCGGCAACCGCTCGCGCTGATTACTTTTCCCATAAACAGTCGGCGAACGGTCGGAGGGAAGAAATCGGCCGGCGATTTCAATGATAATCCGACGGGAATAGGGGCGTGGATGTCGGACGAAACGATTCGTAAACCGACGTGTATGTCTTTTCGGGATTAAGCCGGCGAATCCCTCGCAAGTTTGAGCAGGAGATTAAACTTACCTGAAAGTTCTGCTCCCTAGCCGCGCCGCCGGCCTGTAACTCGCGGCATCTTGGGAAGGTTCCTTCTGCAATCAGAGAAGTCGAAACGTCATATTGTGAGCAAAACGACGAAATCCATCTAATAAAAATTGCGTTAGATCGCAGCTTCCCATTACAATTTTTATGCATTTATTTACACAAATGAGTATATAAAATTTGAAACGGTAGAAATATTAGAATTTAAGAGTATATTGCTTTCAACTCGCAGAAATTATTAAACAAAGAAAGACGTTTCTGTTTGGTTTTCGGTTTTTTCTTTTGCACAAAGTTTCTGCTAATTGTTACACCAGATCTTCTTTTTCTTTTCCATGGTGCGTTGGTTCACGAAAGAAATTTTCTGAGCGCTCAGCAGTCACTTGAATTAGGTTGTGATAAATAAAAATACAAGATCTACGTTATCTCTCCCCTCGTTCTAATGAAAACGTAGATTCGTCAATCGAGATTGAACATTTCGAAGCCGCACATTTTTGCGGAGATCGCGAGAGGATACGCGCAGCAATAGAGGAAAACAGGATTGTTAAAGGCTGGGACGGGGGTCAGAACGTAACACGACTATCCTGATTCGTCCCACGGGACGTATTCGCGAACTTACGCTGCTCCTGGGGCCGATAGAATCCACGAGGCACGTGAGTGCAACGCTCCTGTACAATCTGTGCGACGTTAAGCGCAGCGTGTAATGGTTTGTTTAGCGGAATCGATGGGCTAAACGCAGCCTGCGGATATTTATGCAAATTGCACGGTTTGGGCTCTGATTTGCCACGGATGAGAATTCGGAATTGATTTCGTCTGGTGGCAGGAATAATTCAGGTATGGGAAACAGTCTGCAGATTGGTTGTTAGCAAAATTAATCGTGGAAAACCTGTGAAATGGAATTATTGCAGAGAAGTACATTTTAGGGCAGTATTGATGGCACAACAAGAACTACATCGATTGTGTTGTAAATTATTCTGTAAATATGCATTATTCTAAAATTGATACTTCAATCTTTTTAGCATTCTTGAAAATGAATTTGTACTACAATCTAGTAATACAAATTTTATTACGATCTACATGGTTTAAGAGCGTTACAAAAATCATTTTTGTGATAAACTTTGTTTTTTTTTCTATGGTAAACTGTACAATGATTGGCACCCTAAGCCAAAACCGTAGTAAAAATATTTGCATCTTTTTCTGAAATGTTTAAACGAGCTTAACTTGCTATTATTATTAGCTAATAGGGGTTTTTCAGCAAAATCAAACAGTTTTACGAGCCACAAATCTTTTATCACAAAATATATTCAGTGAATAACAATCGTAAGACAGGTAGTACAGTCATTGGCACAGTGAGAAGTAAACGTTAAACAGACTATTTGTTTTATAATAGAACATGTACGTACTTTTTACATTTGTAGTACAGTCCGAAATTAAGTTACAAAGCGATAAAGTATACATACTCGTAATAAAAATTTTAATAAAACACTATTTACACTGCACTGTGGTCATCCGTCGGTCTTACTGGATGTACCAGCGTTGCTAACAGTCATATGTGGAACTCTCTTATGAAAACTTACAACGTTGCTTTGAAATATAAATAAGAAGCAATATAAAATGGTTTTCTATACCAGGAATTCTTAATATTCGCGTTTAAATAAAAAATACCAATAACTACTGCAGTGCCAGCAATAGTACAGTTTACCCTACTTGTATTATTAAATGTATTAATAAATTTTATATGGGTATTGCTGTGACTCTACACGCGCTAAAAAGTGATACAAGACTAATTTACTAAAATGCAGGTAATAATATATGAAGTCTTTTTCCCAAGTACTTGTACTATTAACACTTTCAGACGTCTCGTACAACGTAACCAGAACAATGTAGCATTGTCAAATTCTCTCTCCCCTAACAACCGTCAAGAATTCAGGTAACATGGTGGCAAGTTGGCTTTCTGAGCAAGCTTGTTACATTTCTATGTCGAGTTCACGGTTCGTCGAATCTTTATACGTCGTCAGAAGGGTTCGTGGTCCTTCCGTCGCGTCCTGGATCCTCGGAGATCATTGTCTTCGTCTTCTAACAGTCAAAAATGGAGTCTAATAACTTGGAAACAAGTGATTGTATCAAACGAACTTTGTATTATCCGAACTCCTATAATAGATGTCAAATTCAATTTAAAATACGAATTGTAAGAAGAATAAAAAATCATGCAGATAAAAGAGATTTTATCAACTGAAAAATTATTCCAAGCTGATGTCACTTGCCTCCCCATATGGGGGCCACCCCATAGTGAGTTCGCAAGATTTTGGTCATGTAACAATATAAACTAATGGTACGATTCATGGACATGTATCGCAATACCACCTAATATAGCCTAATGAATTTTTTTCATTTATGTAGGTAAAAATTGCAGTTTTTCAAGATTTTTCCCCTTTTTACTACTCTTGACCGTTTATAACGCGTAAACCAATTAACCAATTTTAATGAAATTTTCGGAGCGTACATAAGTTATACAAGTTGACCAAACACATCTTCTAAATTTCCGTTATTGACCCAGCTAAAAAAGTCGTACAAATCAATTTTTATTATTGTTTTTCACAATTCCGACCAAATGCATTTTTTAACATATTTTTTAGACGTCATTTACTAAACTAATTCATCTAGTCTTCCAGAGAAATTAAAGTCGTTTGGTCCATTCATAAAGAAAGTTATTCTGATTTACGGTATGTGTGATCAGTTTTGCTCCTGACTGTAGAGTCTATGATCAATTAAAAAAATCTCCGTTTCTTCTATCAAATAGAACATCGTTGCGGTCTCGCGCGAGCAAGCGAATTTTCGGCACGACAGCGAGCTCGTTACATTTCTATGCCGGGTTCACGGTTCGCCGCGTCTTTCTGGTTCGGCAGAAGGGTTGGTGGTCCTTCCGTCGCGTCCCCGAGTCCTCGGGGAACATTGTCTCCGGCGGTTTAGCAGCCGGCGCGTTACGTTTTCGTCGTCCGGGAAGCGGCGCGGCGCGAGGCTGGTTTCCAGCGGCGTGGGTGTCCGGGCGTGTGAATTCTGATCAACGCCGGCTAGCGGCCGTGTGTCGCCGTTCCGGTCGACAATGGAACAATGGGGGTGGCGCCGGGGACACGTGAAAGGCCTCGAAGAACGTGACACAGGGGGTGGCAGGCGGGGGCTCGCAGCCGGAAAAGGAGCGAGAAAATGTGCCGCGAAATTGCATGGCCGTGCAACTTTTCGCTGCGGATGAAAAATGGAGGGGCGCGTCCCTGCACACACGCTCGAACATGCGCGTACCGGGTGTCTCCGCTGAATAGTATCACCTGAATATCTTCCTCATTTACGAAGAAATTGAGATTTCAAGGTTATTCGTATTTTTGAAAATGAGATTTTATACCTCCACTTCGATATTGTTATAGAAAATGAAAATAGATTTATCCAATGGTCTGCATCTGGGACCATAAATAACAACATAGAATAACATGTATTTCATCGACTAAAATTGTATTGGTTACAAATAAGGATTATAAGTAACCAAAAATTTGTTCTCTTGTTGGTAAATGAGAGAGAAATTTATGTCGATAGCTCATAACAGTTATCGACGGGAGAAGTTTATTTCGGCCGCTCATAACAATTGTCGATGAGAGAAATTTATTTCGATCGTTCGTAACAGTTATCGGTATGAGAAATTTATTTCGATCGCTCATAACAGTTATCGACGAGATAAATTTATTTCGATCGGTCATATAACAGCTATCAATGAGAGAAGTTCATTTGGATCGCTCATAACAGTTATTGATGAAGGAAATTTGTAATAGTTATTATTAAATAGTACAACTTTCAAATGATATACAATCAATTATTTCATAAATTTTTTATTCGTGAAATTAATTGCTACAATAAAAATTTAATTTGACAAACAAACAGATTTTGTGTTGTCCTTATGGTCTTGTCCGTCTTGTTGTACGAAACCTTCTCAATGAATTTCATAGGCTTGCTCCATCCGAAAAAGAGTGGACAACTCAATAATTAAATAAGCAACCAACATTAATTTTCTCATCAATAATTATTATGTACAAGTGAAAAGAAATTCGATCATCGATAGCTATCATGATCGATGAAAACACTTTTTCTTAATCGATAACAGTTATCGAGGAGGATCCCATTTTTTGAACACTAATAACTGTTACTTGTAACCAAAAAGTATAAAAATCGATATTTTTTAATTTGTGTACATTATTATAAACTTCAATAATAATCAACTTTTTATTAATGATTTTTATAGTAGAAAATTTTAGAATGTCTGTTATTCTGTGGTCCCTGGTCTGCATAACTGTTCCTTTCGATCATTTAATCGGGAAATTCTTGCGCACCGAGAATACAAAAATCTACAATAATGTTGCTATTTGTCAACAAAAACATTAAATAAGTTCTAAGAGGAAATTGAAAGTGGACATAACAGTTTTCATTGTCGTATTATTTGCGATTTATTGAAATGAATAAGAAAAGAAACGAACAAATATCGCGCGCACGAAGTCACTTGAAACGGGACACCCTGTAGGTTCGCGCATAGTCCTGCGAATGAAAACGTTCTCGTTAACGGGGGAAATTTAATCGTATTACCGCCGCGGCCGGAAACGCTCTCGCGAATTACACCGCGTTGACAGGCGGCCGTCCCCGGTACACGGAATTGTTCTCGAGGGTTCATTGATTGAAACAAACGAACGCGGCTTATTGTCTGGACGATATTTTCGCGGGGCCCACCGGTAATTGAAGCATGCCCTGCCGCGGATTAATTTGCGATGCACTTTTCCGGGGATTAACAATTTTAATTGGACGCAGCGCGAGAGGGCGCGAGAGACGTGGCGCTGGCCGTTTTTCCAAAATGGCAACATCGGCTGACCGGAATGGCCCGATATGTTACCCTCTGAATCCGGGTCTCCCTCTTCCGATGGGAACAGATATCGCGACCCGTGCGTTAATAATCCGCGATTCGTAAGTGGTATTTTCCGAGCGGTGAAATTGCGCGAAAGGCTACGGCTATTAGGCGATTTCTATGCGGGGAATCGCTTGTCTGGAAATAATTATACAGTGTGCTCTCGATGGGACGTTGAAAAAGTCGATTTGGAAGGCTTGACTTTGTTAATCGAGTTCTGTTGTTGACGAACGTAATCAAGTTTTGGTAAATTAATTTTCGGGGACCTACATTTGCACAAACATATACACTGACCGATAGGAGTGGTTGTATCAACCGCGTTACCTTGCAACACCTTTCGCAATTGTGAGGAGAAACAAAAGCGGCCCGTTCGGCGAGAATTAAAATTCTTCTGCGCAAATTGCGCAAGGTGAACAATAACAACAACAACCATCAGCAACCGCGCGGGAAACAAACAGTCCTCCACGTGGTCATTAGTCGTCTCTATGTAGCGATCGCGGGTTTTACCGCGCGTCGGAATCAATGGAAAACAGCTTGCCGAGACTCGATTACATCCTTTCTCTGCCGGCCGGCTCGCTCTATTATGACGCGATCGTAAATTCGCTCCGGTAACCTCGTTACTTTAACAATATGCTGCGAGATTGAAAATTCGCGTGGAAAAAAGGACGCGTGGCAAAACGAGTGGGGGTTGAGAATGTGGAGAGGAGGGTGTGAGAGACGAGGTGAATGTCGAAGAAGTTTTCGCGCGACGTCGATTGTCGGTGGCAGGTAACTGGCTGAAAAAAGAGCCGAGCAAGGAGGGTGAAGGACGAGAGAAAGAAGGCGGCAGAAGCAGCGCGGTGAGATCTCTGGCAATTTGTCTTATCCTCTTTCTTTGCCCCTTTTCTGTCCCATTCTGCCTCCTCGTCCACCCTCTCTCGGCCGCGACTCGCGCCACTTTCCTCTTTCAGCTTTAGCCGATGGTAGTGTGCCTATCGATCCAGTAGGTCCTTCGAAGGGTGTGGTTGTGTTGCTCGGCGTCGCGACGCCTCCCTTCCCCCCTTCCCTGTTCCCCCTCAGACTCCCATGACTCGGTCCTCGTGTCTTTTACCATCCCCGCGCCACTGTCTTCCTCGAAACCAGACGCGATCGCCACGTGGCCTTCACTCGGATCCGCGTGTTCCCACCTTCTGCGATCGTCGGGTCCGCACTGACCCATCCTGGGTATATTCCACTTACTCTACAACCTCCAGCGATAGAAAAACGATCCTACATGTACAAAACAATTTATTAATGCAGGTCCAACCCCTTTGCGGAGACGTATGTGGCACATTGACAGCATCGTGACATTGCTATTTATCTATCATTTAATTCCACAAGTTGCAGACAATTAATATAATTGCGTACATGATAAAATATTAGCTATACAGGGTGCCTCAGCTGAAGGAGACCACCTAAATATGTATCTCTTTTATTTTTAATGGCATAAAAAAGATATTTTTGGCATAATTTAAATGGTATCGAAGGAGGAGTATCATAGGAGAACAATTTTCTTTGTCCGGTTATTTTTTCATAGTTTTTTCATGGTCATCCTTATTTTTTATCGGGAAAACTTTATTTTTTATTCCATCTAGTTAATGACTTCAGCATATTCAAATGTATTTTTTCAGCCGCTATAAGATGGAAAAAAAACTATGGCGTTGAAAAAACTATGAAAAAATAACCGGACAAAAGAAATTGTTCTTCTATGATATTCCTCCTTCGATACCATTTAAATTATGCCATAAATATTTTTTGTGTCATTAAAAATAAAGGAGATATTTAGATGGCCTCCTTCAGCGGAGACACCCTATATATCTTCCATTTTCTTAGCACTCAAGACTTTGATACATGATCTAATTCTCTCGGCAATATATTCTTTAATAGAGTATAATTGAGTTGGAAAGAAAGTTCGTGCGTTTTCAAATTAAGAATCCAATGTAAAATTAAGGTATTTATTCATATTATAACAGAATGGAAAATATGTTATTGAATAAATCTATGAATAAATATCTGAATTTTAGCTTTCAATTTTAATTTATAAACGCTACGAACTTTCGTTCCAACCCAATATTTAAAAAATACTTCGTCCGCAAAGGGTTAACCGTATGTATTTTCGTCATAAATGCATAAAATCCGCAGTCTGATCATAAAGATTCACAATCTATTAAATGTACTATATGACGTTCACCTAAAAGCATACACCGATTCTTTATTTCAGTGTTTGGCGGATGTTTATGCAAAATAAGCATTTTGCAGTACAAGGTAGCAGAATCAAATAAAAATTTGTTTCTATTCATATGTAAACCTATTCATATATGTCGACCTAACATACGATATTTTTATTAATCAAATCATACGAGACTGGACGAATCTTACTCGCTGATCAAGTATTTAAGCGACCCAAGTGAATCATCCGCAGGATCCAAGCACCGTCCGCAGCCCTTATCAAGCTTCGTTAGACACGATGAATTATCGCCGATCATCGAGGCGATCGCAGGATCCTTGGGTCAGGATCCAAACGGTTATAATCGTCCGACGCGGCGTGGCGGAAGGTAACGAGTTTTAAACGAATTTCAATATTAGGTAAAAATGGGACAGCCGGTCGTTATCGTGACGGGGATCTCGCCGAGTGATTTAATGACCACGGGGATTGTAATTGGAAGTCGGTATCTAAGGAAACTCTATTACCGTATTAATTTGTTCGATTCGATTGGAGTTCCGCGGCGGCCCCGTTCTCCTCAAACGTTAAGTAGCCGAAACTTTCTAGTACGTGCTTCCTTACATCTGTGTATCTCTGAGACGAAACATCAGTTACGTTTGGACCAGAGAATTTCCGTGGTTGCTAGGAGAAACGTTGCATGTAACAATTTCAACTTTGAGTTTATGCATTAACACTAGATTTACCAGACCAGTCATTTTGACTGGTTCCAGATTCTTCTTTTAGAAATATTGATATTATAAGTATATTTTTCTTAGAAATTTTTTTAGTGAACTTCTTTACTGAAGCACATATTTAAACAAAACTCGAACGAGGTCTAAATAAACGTAATTTTGTCATTAATATAAGGCAATGTATGCCAATTGCGTTTAGTGCTCGGTAGATCTAGAGTTAATTGAGCTTTATAGTATAGGATTTACGTCTTTACCAGTAAAAAAGTCAAAAAAATAAATTCGAAAGGCTCAAAAGAATAATATAATTTAACCGATGTCCTATGTCAAAGCATTAGTGATCAAAACTTTAAACAGCAATGTTAAAACATTCTTGAAGTTTAAAGAGTCGATGTAGTAACGTAAACCTTCGGGTTGTTGCGTCTCTGTGTTTATTTTCTTTGAGTGACTGGCAGACTTTATAACATAAGTCATGAAATTTAGAATTTGCATAAACATCCGCCGTATATTCATCGCTGAATGTTCGCCGAATTATACTCGTAACAGAGGCATCGCGCTGAACGCGCTGTAGCTTCTTGATTCTGGCGAATTCGTCTGTAAAATTTCTGCAGCACATATTCGAGATGTTCTAATTTCTACTCAAATGAAAAATAAATAAATTGTTTGTACAGGCTACACAAGAATCCCTGATTAAACGGCTCACATACCCCAGAGCGAGAAAGGCAAACCGACGTCGACAAAATAATGCACTTCTTCATTTCTCCGGGCCGAAAGTAATACTTTCGAGTGTCCGGCATTTTGCTGTACAGCAGCGGGGACACGTTCTCCGTTGATAGAACGTCTCAGTAGATTCCGCCGCGTACTCCCGTCGAGATGAAACTTGTTTCGGTTATAATTCTGGCGAGGAGTGGATCTCTGATATGGCAGAAGTGGTCGAATCAGAACGAAATGAGAATACGGGACGTTTCGTATGTAATATCCGGGAGATTGCATTGTCGTGGGCAACGCCGTCGGACGTCGCCGGGTCCCCGTGATCCTTCCGAACAACTTCTGAACTCGTTCCGCAAGTTGCGGGGCTAGGATTCTTTATTCTTTGTTTCCCAGGGCCGGCGTCGCTTTATATCCTTCGACCAGGAGGCCCGGCGAAAAAATGGACGCGCGGGAATCTCGGCAATAACGAGCGGCCCTTAGTTACATCGGACAGGCCGGCTGCTTTCCTAATTCCCCTTCAGACAAGAGAAAAATCGTGCCGGGTATCCGGCAGGCCTAGGTTCTCAACCCCCGCGAGGAAAAATTGCCCGGGAACTCGTTATACACCGGAGAAATCGATTCGCAAATCCTTCTTTCCGATCGATCAGTCTTCCGTCGACCGAAGACTATCAAGAACCTCGAGAATGCTGGAGCTGCGCTGCTTTGAAATTCGTGGGCTGTCTTCAAAATTGTTTGTTGCTACTTTACGTCTTTAACCATGAAGTGAACCTTTCTGCAAAGTTTTAACCGTATACCTCGTCTGTAAGGGTAGTTACGGCCAAAAAACGAAAAATCAGTTTTTACCCCAGTTTGCCCATTTAATTTAATTTAAAAATTCTAAGAAATGTTGGACACATTTAATATATCACAACACATATTCGTGAATTTTTTTCCGCGTATTCAGTTGCAAACTCTGGTTGTAAAGAATGAAAAAGACGAAAACAAAAAGATTTAGATTGAAGTTTCAAAGTAACCCCCATCTAGATATTGATTCGATAATAAGGTATTACCATCAACACTAACACCAAACCTTTTCCATATTATAATAATAATTATGTAAATATTAGTATATTAAATATTAGTGATCTTTTAAACCAAACTATAGTAGTTAATCACCTACTTCTAATGATATTATTCTTTCATTCCTCAAATAAAACCAATACAGGGTGAGTCCGAAGAAACAGAACACCTAAATATGTCCGTTAATTTTCGTTGTACAAAAAAACTTCTTAGGACAAAGTTACACTGTATGAAGGACCACATGTAACGGTGTAAGGGAAAAAATTTTGAAGATCATTTTTTTACAAGATTTCAAGGTCATTGATATTTTTTAAAATGGTATGAGGTATTTTTTAATACATCAATCGATGCAGCTGGACATTCGTGATAAAAAAGTACTAACCCATGTATGTCGAAAAGTTAGTAGTTCAGCAGATATTTCAATTTAAATAACTGTAAAACACCATTACTGTCGTACTAAGACGTTAGCGTTTACTTGCTAGTGTAAATTGAATAGTTGAAGCTGAAATTGAAAAATTGACGTTGAAAATGAAATTGAAGATTTGAAATTAACGAATTGAAATTGAAAAATTGACGTTGAAATTGAAGAGTTGAAGTTGAAGAGTTGATATTGAAATTGAAGTGGAAGGGTTGATATTGAAATTATAGTTGATATTAATGAAATGAAATTGAAAAATTGAAGTTGAAATGGAAGAGTAGAAATTGAAGTTGAAATGGAAGAATAGAAATTGCAGTTGAAATGGAAGAGTAGAAATTGAAGTTGAAAATGAAGTTGAAGAGTTGATATTGAAATTGAAGTTGACATTGAAATTGATGTTAGCGTTTACGTACTTGTGTAATGTCTTAGTACGACAGTAATGGTATTTTAGAGTTATTTAAATTGAAATATCTCCTGAACTACTAACTTTTCGACATACATAGTGTGACGTGGCAGGTTTTGCAGGTTTTGTAAAAGGCGCGACAATAGGTTAGTACTTTTTTATAACGAATGTCCAGTTGCATCGATTGATGTATGAAAAAATACCTCATTCCATTTAAAAAAATATCGATGAGCTAGAAATCTCATAAAAAAATGACCTTGAACATTTTTGTCCCTTGCACCGTTACATGTGGCCCTTCAAACAGTGTAACTTTGTCCTAAGAAGTTTTTTTGTACAACGAAAAGTAACGGACATATTTAGGTGTTCTGTTTCTCCGGACTCACCCTGTATATTGAACTTTATTATTCATTTATACTATAATAATTATATATATATATATATATATATATATATATATATATATATATATATATCATTATTATATTTCAGTCCTACATTAATTTATTATAATGAATCTTTTAAAAAATACCCTAAATTTACAAAAAAATTAACATTTTAAAACTTCAATGATACTTAATTTATTTTCAATTTTCGACCCCTGAACAAATAATTTCTTATCTTTAAACTGACTAGTAACATTCATTCCTTTATTACTATTTAATTGGCCATATTGACTATACCCCTCACGTCTAAGGTATTTGTGGATTTAGATGAAATATATTACTACCTCGTTTCAATGTACCATGTAGTTTTAGTATTTCTGCAGTGTGACAAGGTATCTCTTCTCGAAATCCGAAATTTCGACTTCCTATATCACGACAAGGCATCAGGAGCAATATTATGGCGTTCGACGTTCAAGTTGGAAGTAGCGTCCGCGTTTTCTAGTGGCGCTTAACCCCTGTGTACACAGAGACACAGAAGCAAAGTGAGAGGGGAGAGGGAGTGAGAGAGAGAGAGAAAGAGAGATGGTGAGAGGGTTGGTCGCGGCGAGGCGAGGATTAAGGGCGCGTTTAAGGGCTGTTTACGGTTTTGCGGACGGCCGGCTATAAGCCTGCGTGTGCTCTCGGTCCGGCGCGGCGGCGGGTGCGTCGGAATTTCGGATCGTGGTTTATGGATCGCAGGGAATCAGGATGTGGGCCCGCCACGAGGGAACACGATAAACGCTCGTTGTTTGTGCTGGTAGATTGCGTAAGAGGGAGCAATTGGAGGAGCCGGCTGCCGGTGCACGTTAATGCATGGGTAAGTCATTGTAATAAGCTTTGTCTACACGCTGCTCGAGCCGGAGATTCGACGCGTAATAGGATTTCGTTGCGTGTTAATTCGACGTTGTCGACTTAATTGAGACCGAGCGCCAAATGGATGAAAGATTAATTCAATTATTGAAATTCTATCGATGCCGGACGGATCATTTCACCGATCGTGTCCCTGCTCCGGCACCGACATGTCGATTTCTGCATCCGAACTGGGACGCGTTATCGGTTTTTGCCAGTGTTGCTGCTCTTGGAAGTTCGAATAGCTTCGCGATAGCTTCCATAGTCGAGCTGAGGCCTTTGGATCAGGTCAATGAACTTTATGCAAAATTGAGTTGCTACTCCGAACCTCGTGTAACACTCAATTTATCAGTGAGATGTTCTTTATGATGTCGTTTACTAAAGTTTTATTTTGCATACAAGTCTAGTGAACAAAATCAGACGGTGAAATTTTAAATAATAGGAAAATTAAAAGAAATTAGCAATGTCTGTACAAAGACATTTCTACTTGGCTCCTGTTCGTTCCAACGGATACACACAATTGTTAGGGTAAGGTTACTCAAGTCGTACCAGTGCTTAACTCGTACCACTTGAATTTTGAACGAACTACGGCGACAACAGCATATAGAACGGCAACCAAAATATACATCTGAGTCAACCAAGTTGCTTTACGTATTATTGTCTGCCGTAAACCAGTCTCATTATAAATACTGTCATCAAGTAAGTTTATTTCAATTTTCTTATAATTTTCTGCATATGTTTGGTAGTTAATCTCGCGTAAATTATTGATGAAATTATGTTCCTTATTAAATATAAATTCAGTAGAATTCACATAATCGTTTGGTCGAAACGAAATCGTATTAATTTTATTCAATGTTAGGTTATGTTTACTTTTTAAATTTAACTTGTGCCGTGTCTTAAGTCGTACCCATGTGAGATCCCTAAGTCGTACCACCTCGTCAGTCGAAATAACGTCAACGCAGAATAAAGAAAACATAAAAAATGCGTCAAATAAAAAAAACGCAGTAATTAGTAAAAAGGAATTGTCATTAAAAATTAAAAAGAAGAAAAGCGATTGGTTTTGTTTTATTTGTGGAGAAGATCGGGAGGAAAACATGATTCAATGCTTGAAATGCAAATCATGGGTGCACGATGTATGCGCTGGAGTTGAGAAAAGAACAAAAAAGTTTGTATGTGATGTTTGTACTAACTGAATACCTATGTGTCATGTAAACAGATTAATGAAAAATACGTTGTAATTATTATTGTTGCTTAATTGAATTCTTAGGTACGACTTGGGCTATAAGTGGTACGACTTAGGAAACCGGTTACTTTAGTCGTACCGATGTAAGTTTTTAAAGATTCAGTTTATTTTACGTGAAAGCATATAGATTTTCATATTTCGTTATAATAAATAACAACAATATTAACACAAGTTTTGAATAACACACTCAATTTCTATTTATTTGATAAATCCTAAGTTTCATACGGTTTTTTTCTTAAGGGTTAAGACTTGAGCAACCTTACCCTAATTCGCTGTCTATATGCAACATACGTATAATGAAGAATTCGCAGCCGGGGTACGATTTCGACGATCAGTTCGAAATTAGCACCGGTGTTCTATCGAACAAGTATTTGATTATCTCGAATGTGCGATTAAGCGCGTTCCGTGGCAACATTTCGCGAGACGTTGTCTGTTCGCACTGTAATCTTAATGCGACGGTTGCGGAGCCTCGAACAACTCTCTTCTATACGCTAGGCGTTAATTCACAGGTGTTTTCAATGTACACGGCCGCCTCGGTTCTCTTAGTGGTTCGTTAAGCGCGAAAACTTATAATTTCCACGCGCGTCTCGTGCGGGGAACAGCTGCGCACACAGCTCCGGGGCACGTCATTGTTTGCGACGGCTTGACGACTGGTATAGTAATGAGCTCTATGCCCGCGACTATTTGCTGAGAAAGCAAAGAAAGCGTCTATTATGGCGTACGCGAACTGGGAAAACACGACGATAGATTCGCGGGTGCCTTTTCACTCTCCCAGACAGCCACGCGCGCGACGGTTTTACCCTATTTGCGGGCCGCTCCTTTTCGATGTCCCTTTTGTCGCCGACAAGATAGAACAGCATTGCTCGTCTCGGGAAACACGGCGACAGTTCCCGCGTCTTTAAAAGAAAAATATAATGCTCGGAAGTGTCTCTTTCCGTGTAGCCGGTGTCACGAGGCCAACGTCAATAATTGGTGTCCGGATAACATGTGTTTTCACTGTAACTTCGATTGTTTGACGACATCCGGACGATTAAGGGGAGAGGACGGAACGACGAAGGATAGAAGGACAGAAGTAAAAGTCTTCTGGACACGAGTTATACGAAGTTTCATACAATTGGACGCAGGCTGGCAGAAATGATTGGAGCCCTCTAATTAAATACGCCCCACGATTTTTCTGCGAAAGTACAACTCCAGTGGTTGTTTATTGTTTCGTACATGTGCGAGCGAACTAGAAGCCCTTATTTTATTAGATTTAATAATTGGTAGAATTGCCAGATCTGAAAGAAACCTACGGGAACTCTAAGCTTGTTAAGATAGTTGTTAAGATCTAGGTGAAGATTGTTGCTGTCGTGTGATTATTATAGCAGTAGAGAAATTTTAATTGGTCCTGTCGTCGCTTTTCCGAGTACACGTGTTTCGTAGTATCAATACGATGCGGTGAGCTTTATGTGCGTTTACGAGGCCAAGGTATCCGGAAAGGGAACGGTGGTCTCGAGATTGAGTTAAGTTCAATGCGGAACAGCATTAAACACGCATATCTTGTGCTACGCGTCACGGGCTTGCGGTTGAATTCAAGTTGTTAATGATATAAGACCCTCGACGTCTTCTCTGACGTCGGGACGTGCACACTTCACGTAATTCCCGAGATATCTCGCAATTTCGCTTCTATCTAAAAGTGTACGCACTGTAAATACACGGTTTCTTGGTCTTTTATGTGACGATCCCTCGTTACGAAATTCTTAACTCACAAATTCGAGACGAATGAAGAAAAATACAGAATATTTTTATGTTGACTTCCTCTTACGAATAATTTAACAAAATTTAAAGCATGATAGGTTGATTATTTTGGTCTGTTGTCTACGTTAATAAATTATTGTAGAAGAATATCCAATAGTTGTGGAAATGTTAACGAAAAAGGAGGACATATTGATCTTTATCTGACAATGAGTGTGAGATGAATTCCATCCATGATATTTTAAAATTTTCATTACATACAAAATCATTTTACATTAATACAATTGATTTTTAAAGTTCATCCTCGTTATACTGAATATTACTTCACATTACCTCACATATTCAATAAATGAATTTTTCCAGCTGAGAGTCTAATAATTTATAAACTAGTGCATATACTGTACACTTTTCCGAAACACAGAAGTCAAAATTGCCCTGGTATCCAAATATTTCCGCGACCATCTGTCTATCCAAGTGTTCTACGATGATCGTGCAAAGCGAAGCACGAAATTACCAATTTCCTCTCGATCCCGAGGCCGATATCTTAAAAGAAGTAATCAGCGGCAAGATCAACCGAATCTCAGGGAGTTTCGAGCCGCGTCGAAAGTTCCGCCGCCTACATCTTCTCAATTCGGGTCTATTGTCTGTTCCGTGGATGTCGGTAGGCAATCTCGCGGAGTAGTTTTGCCGCGAAAATAAATAGCGCAGTGACCAGTGTTAATAATTTCCCAAGTTCATTAAGTCTCCTCGAACTAAGGGCCCCGAAGAAGTATACGGATTCCGTCGGATCGAGTGCAGTTACCCGGAAGTTGCCGGGTGTTCTCGAAAATTCCGTAACAACGACGGCCGTTAGCGTTCTTCCCGGTGATTAGCTTTCGACGGGGCTCGCGTGCCATCGAACTTCCAGCCGGAGAGCCGATACACACGCGTACACGCACGAACGGGTAGCGTAATCCGAAGTTTTGCTACGTAATTCGCGATTTAACAAAGGAGTTACGCAGCAGCGCGTGTACGCGCGCGAGCACGGCCTGGGAATCAGATTTTCCCTCGGACCCGGTAGATTGGACCCATAACGAGCAGGACGTGGAGCATTAAGCTCACCGAGGGCCAAATCCCTTAAGCCAATTTACGTAGCCGAGTCTGCTCCGCTCCGCTCTGCTCTGTTCTACTCGCGACCTTATCCTCTCGACTATCCGCCGATAGGTAATGGCGGCGGAACGCGCTGCAAGTATTAAGAGCTTCCTTTCTTCGCAGGATCTTCCTCTCCTCCTTTCTGTCTTTCCTTCTGTCGCGACACGCCGGGACCAACAGCCGCGAGCGACCAACTTTTCATCCTCCCTCAACAGTGACGCACCTTATTAAGCCCGGAACCGGGGGCCAGAAAAAAACTTCCCTAAATGGATTCACCGTTCGACGATTCCCGGATTCATCAATCATCCCGGAGGGTACGCGCCCGGTGCATTCCTCCTGCGTAGACCGTTTTTGTTTCATAAGGCTTCGTCTTTTTTTCCGGGACGCCTTGCTCCCGGTTGGGGGACCGAGTTTTCTCCCTTTCTTTTGCGATATTGCCACTCCTGCTGCTGGACTAGCGATTCCGACGTCCTTATATTAGGTCGTTGCATATGAAATGTCTGATTCTTAACGGTAACGTTAAACAACCGCAACTATTTCTTATCAGGGACCATAACTGTTATAACCAAAAAGAAAAAAGTCGTGGAATAACAAGTATTTAATCGAGTAAAATCGTATTGGTTAGAAATAAGGATTATAAGTAACCGAAAATTTGTTCTCTTGTTGATAAATGTTATCGTTGAGAGATATTCATCTCGATCACTTATAACAGTTATCAATGAGAGAAATTTACTTCGATCGCTTATAACTAGAGGTGTGCGAGAACCCGAAATATCGGGAACCCGATGGTCGGGACGAGTCGAGAAGAGGTCGAGTCGGGTCGGGTCGGGTTCCCGAAAATTTCGTGATTCCCGAAGAAATCAGGTTCTCGGAAATTTCGAGAATATGACAAAAGACACTCTTGAAAATAATTCGTGATGGACAACATTCTTTCAATTTTGAAAACATCTAAAATAAAAAATCCGAAACTATGAATGTATTCATTAAAATAAATATAAATGAGTACTGGGTTCTCGAAATTTTCGAGAATCGCGATAAATTCGAGCATCTCGAAATTTTCGGGTACCCGTCCCGATCCCGAAAAAATGTCGTGTTCCCGACCCGACCCGATATTTCGGGTTCTCGCACACCTCTACTTATAACAGTTATCGATGGGAGAAGTTTATTTCGGTCACTCATAACAGTTGTCGATGAAGGAAATTTGTAATAGTTATTATTAGATAGTACAACTTTCAAAGAGTAGACAATCACTTATTCATAAAATTAATTGCTACAATTAAAATTTAATTTGACAAACATGAGTTTTTTCAAATTTTCTCCTGACAATACACCACCAATCATCTAGCATTAATTTTAGAGCAGAAAAGGCTCGTTCAACTCTAACTTGAGTTGCGGGCGCAACGTGAATTATGCACGCTAGTTTTCATAAATACGGGAGTCTATATTTCTGATTTTCCCAGTAATCTATAATATTTTTGTCTATATCGATATATTTCTTCCTACAGTTTTCAATTTCAACGTATGCCTTACTAATTTCGGAACAACTCATATTGTCCCATTCATTGTCCGAGGACGAATCCACTTCCATTGCTCTTATAGAATTTTGCAAAGAAATCCATGTACGAGTGGAACATAGTCGTCCGTGGACAAAGACAACACCTGTGAACTAAGAGATTTTGTGTTGTTCTTATGATCTGTTGATTTGTCTTGTTGTACGAAACCTTCTCAATAAATTTCACAGTCTTGCTCCATCCGAAAAAGGGTAGACAACACAATAATTAAATAAGCAACCGAAATGAATTTTTTCATCAATAATTATGACGAACAAGTGAAAAGAAATTCGATCATCGATAACTGTTATGAGCGACCGAAGTAAATTTCTCTCATGGATAACTGTTATGAGCGATCGAAATGAACTTCTCTCATCGATAATTGCTTTGAGCAATCGAAACAGTTTTTCTTCATCGATAACAGTTATTGAGGAGGATCCAATTTTTTTGGACACTAATAACTGTCACTTGTAACCAAAAAGTATAAAAATCGATATTTTGTAATCATTTTTTTCTTCGAACTTGTTTCCTTATATTTTGTGTAGATTATCTTAAATTTCAATAATAATCAACTTTTTATGCGAAAATTTTAGAATAACTGTTATTTTTGGTCCCTGTTTCTCATTGATCAAAGAAACACACGTTCCTTGATTGTATTATGGTAGAGATTGAATTTTTTGGTCACCCACATTATTTACTTACAAGATTGTCAACTTTATTTTGTAGTTATTTTTACTATCAACGAATAATGCGTTGATTAGTAGACTGCGGATGTTTATGCAAAATAAAAATTGCTTGCACCAATTGCAAGTGACTGGGGCCACATAAACAGTTTATTGTTAGTTTAATAATTTTAACAAGCTGAGAAAAGTTAGCACTCTTAAATCATTGTAACCTTTCCACTGTTTTTAATTGCACCCACTTATTTTTGCTATTAATTAAAAAATTCCGCAATCTATTGATTAGTCACCACATTTTCACCAAATATACAAAACACACATACAAAAAGAGCACGCGACAATCGCACCGATTGACGTTGAAATCAAATTTATTTAAAAGGAAATTTATATGTGTAAATTAAAATTGTAAGCTTTGTACCTCAAACAGAGACATACAATGAACCTGTCAATTGTAATAGTATTTCTTGATCAAAACACATTGGAACATTTGCATTCTAAAATCGAATATCTCATATGCAACAACCTCATAGAAACCTTCGTCACACGTATTTCAAGATTCGTAGTCTAGTTATATTGAAAATCTCATAAAATTCTGAGATGAGAAATTAACGCGTCTGACCGTGAACAACCAATTCCACTTCTTGTGAATACTAGCTTCAAGTAGTACGACTGAACCGTCTGACCATAACCAATCAATTCTACTTTTTGGAAACGCTGGAGTTAAATTCGAGTAGTAAATAGATTTCAAGGCGTACGTCTTAAAAAAAAAGGAATGAGTAAACAGACACTTTTCTTTGCCTAAACAAGGAAGCAATTACACTGAAGCCGCTACTAAAGACTTTACATCTGAAACTTTTAATTACTGTGTGTCTTTGAAGACCGCCAGCTGAGTAAACAGCTCGCAATTAAATAATGTTAATTGGCCTCCTTAATCGTAATAGAACGAACAACTTTGTAATCCAGCGTCTCAAGTACGCGTTAGCGTTTCCAAGACACTTTATGTCTGTAAACACATTTTATCGCCGTATGAGGTTGGTAGAGTCTCAGCAAATGTGGAGACTTAAAATAGTTGAATAGGCGAATTTGAATGTGATCACGTAAGGGCGAATATCCGCAACTATCACCCTTAAGATCTCATCTTGAAATATGTATTGGTCATAGCAACGTTAACCGATTTGGATGAAATTTTCACCGTATATATAGGGTGTCGCACGTAACACTTATCACGATTTTTCAAATACTTTCGATAATCTGACAAAAAAAATATTTTAAACACAAGTTGACAAGGTGTTTGATTGGTTATACATTGAAATCAAAAAAGTTCAAAATTTTCTTTTAGTATTGTCAAGGCCACCTTCATTTTCTAAAATGGCACTTGGTATTTTTGACTTAACAGTATTATAGCCCGTATCAAGACGAATTCAACGACCTAGTATACCATGACCTTCGGACGACCTTGGAGTACCATTTAAAAAAATGAAGGTGGCCTTGGCAATAATTGAAAAGAAAATTTTCGAACATTTTTTACTGCAATGTATAGCCAATCGAAAACTGATCGACTTTTGTTTAAAATATTTTTTGTCAGGTTATCGCAAGCACTTAGTTGAAAAGTTGTGAAAAATGTTACGTGGGACACCCAGCATAATTGCCGCCGATCTACGATTGGTTTCATTAAAGGTTCAGATAAAAAAGTTGAAAATATGAATTTTACTCTTTTCTTCGCAATTTCGACCAATAGCAATTTTCTCAAAATTTCGTTCACCGTTACGTAATAATCCAAGTTTTTCAACATATCAAAAAATGTCAACGTTGCTACGAGTTGCTTGCAATTGATGCAGACAATTTTTATTTCGCACAAAGATCCGCAAACTATCTGTGATACCTGTGGCTTGATACCCACCCCTACATGGCAGGTTAAACAGATCATCCCTCGCACTTTTCGCCGACCATCGAGGCCACAATGGAAACACCTCGGAGTCTTTTGATAAACACTTGCAGGTCTCGCGGAAACGTAACATATTAGCTTTCGCGGGCCGCGAAGTCTCACAAAGCTTGCGACGGCGGGCAGCTCTCGCCGGGAGCATCAAAGCGACAAAGGGCTACTTTAATTTGAACGACGAACGGATTCAGGTCGGGCGTCGCGGGTCGCGCGCGCGCACGCGTTTCCACGACGCCGCTCGTCGCTTCTTCCTTTGGATAAAAGGGGCCGCTCGCGCGTAAGGAGGCTCCTTAATTAAAAAAATTTCACTTTGCATTTCAAAGTCAGACTTCCTCTTTTTATCCGGGGCCCTTAATAACCGCGCGGGTCCGGCGCTCGTGCGCCCTCTCGCCCCTTGTTCACCTTTCCACGGGGGTTTATTACGTCTAACACCTTGCCTGCGAGGACGATGAGATTTTCTCCGTCTCGGCCGAGGCTGTTACTTGAACCCGCCTTTTCTTCGCGCAGCGCACAATGGACCCATTCGCCGGACAAAGAAGAGAACGAGAGAGAGGAAGAGAAAGCGTCCAGCAACACAGGAGAATTTCAGCTCGTGCAAAACAAGACGGGGGGAGGAGAAAATAATTTATCGAGTTAGCTGGCCGCCGTTGAAAGGTCAGAAGCTGCGCGATATTTAACCGGTAGGGGCGGATAAAGAGGTGGACCGGGGGAGTTGGGGGCACGTTCGATGGCCGGTTGCATTCCGGGAACGCCTCGGTCCGTAAACAAATTTTGTATTCACTGTCGTCGCAGCCGCAGTATTTCCTCTAGGTAGTTTCGTTCCTCGTGGCCCGATCCACTTCCGGTTCACCTACCCTGTTCCCCGTTCCTCCGGTTAGCCGTGTTTCCCGAACCAGCCACGCAGTTTCTATTGGTTTTGCGAACTCGTCGCCCCGTCTCGTTTGCATTCGCCGCGCGCGCGTGCTCACGCGGACCAGGTTTTTCGAGCCTCTACGCTCCTGATTCGCGGCTGATTTATGCGCGATCGCGCCACGTTTTTGCATGGGTGCCATTTCGAACCGCTACTGGCCGGCGAGTTCCGGTTGCGCGGTTCGAGAGGCTTTCTGACGGAAAATCGCGGGTCTCGGCGGAGATCGTCGACGGACCGGCCGGAATTAATGTTTTCATTTTCAAGGTAGATTGCCGAGATATGTTGTAATTAGACTGCGCACCTTTATGCGAAAATTATCTGCATCAATAATAGAGAAAGTGAATTATACAATAAATATTGAGTCTCGTATATTATGTATTTCTAGAGAATACAGGGTGGTCCACCTAAATACGGCCACCTAAATATCTCCTCCAATTGTGGGGTTACAAAAAATATTGTGTGTACTATTTGAATGGTTTGAAGGAACCATTATATTGCAAACAATATTTTTTCCTAAGGTCATTTTTTTCGGAGTTATCAAGGTCATCGATGTTTTTTGATACATAACTACATTTTTATTTTATTGCACCGTGTAACTGATCGAAAAATACATTCAGATAGTTAAAAAAAACATGACCTTGATCTTGAACTGAAGGTAAAACTTTAATTTTCGAAGATCAAGGTCATTTCAAGGTCATACTATTATACATATCTGAATGTATTTTTCGATCAGTTACACGATGCAATTAAAAGAAAATATAGTTACGTATCAAAAAACATCGATGACCTTGATAACTCCGAAAAAAATGACCTTCGGAAAGAAATATTGTTTGCAATATATTGGTTCCTTCAAACGATTCAAATAGTATATAAAATATTTTTTGTAGCCCCACAATTGGAGGAGATATTTAGGTGGCCGTATTTAGGTGGACCACCCTGTATAACTAAAATTTTGAATAGCATTTTCCTTCTCGTGTTTTACGTATAAAATGCGAGAGGTGTTTTTCAGTTTGTTTTTGAATTTTCAATAATTATTCTGCAGCAAAAGGAAGCTTAAAAATTCTAGATTACGTTATTGGGGATGATTTGTTGGCCCACGATTGAAATTGCGATTGACTTTAAAAGATTTCGAAAGAATTGCCGGTTGACACTGCGCAGCTGAAGCTTATCCTTTAAAAAGCCGGAGCTAAACTGAGGATCTCACGGAGTTTCGCGCGAGACACGAGTGAGCTGCGTAAGCTGGCCGTTGCCGACGGTAATTCGTTCGGCAGGTGATCGCGGTTCGACGCGGAACGAACTGCGTTCCCTGTGCCAAAGCTGAAACTTCATGCAAACTCTGATTGCCGTGTGCGGCAATCCGGTACCCGGTTTCTCTCTGTGTCTGGTGCCGTTCGCGGAAGCCCGCCGGTAAATTTGTCGGGCTAGAAGGAGCAGCTCGAACGAAGTTCTGACACGAGCAACCGTCTCGTTTGTCTGTACGGGCTGCATTAACATGCGTATCTCAATCCCCGACGACACGTCAGCCATTCTCGCCGCGTCGGTAGGTAGCCGAGTAAACTGTTCGAACGCGTTACGAGTGCATTTCACGTCCCATTATACTGAAATTACGCGGCTGCATCCTAATGCCGGGGCCTCCCTGGTGGGGTAAAAATGACCAAGATCCGAGAGAACGGTAACGCGCGCGCGAACCCTTGTCATGGACAGTTGGAGACTGTCGAATGACCCTATTAATTTCCTCGCCGCCTAGCCTCCAGCCGGGCTTTCTCTGCCAGCCCCGAACTTTAGCTCTACCCCAGTTCTCTCCATTTATCTCATTTTGTTCCCTTCGCACTCGATTCTCCATTATTATCGTCACCGTGGCCGTGGCCCGCGCCGCGCCGCACTGACTCAAGTACACAGACACCGGGGGCCGTCCTGAAGGCCCGTGACAGGGTCCATTAGAAGCGGTTTACTTAGGTCCTCTAGGATTAGTTCCGCCTCTATTTGCGGCTACCCGTCCCTCTTTATCTTCCTGAAGAGCTCCGGCAACCGACTACTCTTGCCGGGCACCCGACGAGTCCCGTCGTCCGGCAAGAAACAACCACGCGCACCAACCAACCATCAACGAAATCGTCGCTCTAGCCGGAAATCGAACCGCCCTCTTATAACTCGTTCCACGTTGAATCGCTTGAAACAGGGCACCAGAGAAAAGCCGAGGAAAAATACACGACTTTGTAATTCGTAGTTCGCGTTTATTCGACCATTTTCGTACATATTGGCTCGCTGTATTTGAATAATCCAGTACCTCGCCTCACGTCTTTAAAAATGAATTAATCGATACAGAGATTTTAATTCCCAATTTGCTCTAACTTCATTTTAAGAAGACACCAGGGTCCGTTCCCGTGGCGCGTGTCCTTAACGAGAGAGTCGGAGCCGCGTCCGCCCCGGGGTAGCCAATCAAGCGGTCCGGACGAGTGCCCTCGAAGAAGGACTAGCCTCGAATGGAGCCACATAAGTAGTCGCCGAAATCGTCCAATCAGCATCGCATTCGCGAGCACAACGCGCGGACCTAGTCTCCCGCAGCGATTTTAGGGGATGCTAGCGTTTCGCGCGGGCGCGACGGCAGAGATTCTCATCAAGCAAACTTCTGTCGACAAATTACCGTCGATCCTAATAAGGCCGCGTCTCCATTGACACGAGGCAGGCAAAGGTTTCCGGGGCGTGGCCGTAGGAACATTGCCTTGAGGCGGTTGCTTCGACAAAGGCAACGGCGTCTCGTGCCTCTTCGACGATTTATCCTCCCATCGCGACCCTTTGTGAAGCGAGCGTTATTGACGCCCTTCACGTCGCTCCTCTTCTCTCCTCTCTTCTCTCTTGCTTGACTCTCCTATGGTCGGTGTGTATAGCTGCATTTCACGCGGTCGAGACCTTCTCGGTCTCTCGGCCTCCCTGCATGAAAAGGAATCCTCGTTTTCAGCCGCGCTGTAATTGGAAGGTTCTCGTGCGTGGATATCTTTGATCTGTACAGTTACCGATCCGATATCCTACGTGCTCCCTGGAGTTTTTACTCGGGGCATCTTTCGTTCCACACAGTCCCTATCTACCGGGCTCCGCGAGAATGGAAAACTGATGCGCAAGGTGCCTGGAGAGCTGCGCCGCCTGAACCGATCGAGTGCGATCCGATTCTGCGGCAAGCTCCGGTCTAAATCTTTTGATATTCGAAGAACATGCATAGTTGACAGGATATTTTGAAATTTTAAGTTTCACCTTGATTTTCGGAGCGCAAGATCATTTGAAGGTCGTATCACAGTACATATTTTCTTCAGCCAGACGATGCTATACGTAAAAAGAGAAAACATTTGAGAAAACCAGCGAGATAGTGGCTGCTAAACTGCGAAAGACTCGTGTCTACCACGAAACGGGACCAACGAGTAGGGAAATAGGATAGGCTCTAATTAAACAACAGCACCGAACCAACTTCTTGATATTTCTGATCAATTCATGTCGACGTTCGTTTACCCGAGTATCTTCCGGTTGGTCGAGCGGGCATGTCCGTCGGTATCGCGATGGAAGATGTCCGGGGGTTCGTATGCGGGGGGTTGGTTCCGTGGATTTCGAAGGGGGTCGCCACGCGAGGATAGATCGCGTGGATCCGATAACCGGCGCGCGGGGGCGGGCTATCTTAAATTAAGATCAAAGCAGCCGGCGTTCGACGGTAGCGGCGCGTACACGCCGGCGGATAGAGCCCCCGTTAACCATAGATAACCTTTCCAGCCGCAACAATTCATCGTTCGCTCGACTATATTTCTCCTTCGGTGTATCGCAAAATTATGGTTTGCCCGAGGAACTAAATTTTCCTGTCGATGTATGCCCCGCGTAACTACCGACCTGGCGAGCTGGAGCGAGCAGGAAAGATAGACGGACACACAAAGAGAGTAGGAGGGAGAGAGAGAGACCCCTAATGGGTTCGCGGTGGTTGATCGCAAGGGGCTACGATTTCATTGGGATGGTGTGTGCACGGGGGACAGTGGGGGGTTTGGTTCTGGCCTAAGGGGGAGGGGGATGGCCGGAGATATACTCCGAGGGCCTCTCTCCGATCGAGCTATCAAATTGTCGCAGTGCGGTAGTGGTGTAGGCAGAGGTTTAGGCAGAGCCAGGCCGCTCCGATTCACCCGACTACTGTCAGCAATGTCTGAAGAGTGACAGAGAGAAAGATCGAAAGCAGATGCGACCGGGGAGGAGGATAACACGAGTGGCTACCGGGGAATCGTCGCTTAGGATCTCAGCTTGTTCCCTCAGCCTGTCCTTGTCCATCTAATAGAATTCCGTTAGTTCCCTCGAACAGTTCGTCTCTCTATCTTTCCCCATATCTTCTGTCGGTTGTACTCCTTTCTCCCCCTGTCTCTCTCTTTCTCTTCGGCCCTCCTTTCTGCAGACAGGTACGACCTTTACAACCTCCCCCGCCCCTGCGTCCCTCGTCCTTGTATTTCTGTCGCTGTCTGCCGGCCCTCCAATCTCCACTCCATTCCTCTCCGCTCAAGCCTCCACTCGACTCCCAAATACTGCAATTTCAGCCTTGTCGCCACTACGGCACTTCAGCTACGAAATGATAAATTCCTGGCCCGTCTGCTTTCCCTTCCCTTCTTCGTTGTTCTACACCTACCAAACGACCCCCGCGTCTGTCCCATCCAACGGCGCCGTTCCAACGGTAACCGCTCGGTGTTTCCAGCATGGTTAAGCCGGTTCACTCGATTGACCCGATCGCCGCGCGGATAACTGTGTCCCTTCTGTCCTATTGCCTCGATTAGCCCGCCAACCCTGCTGGAAAAATCCTCGAACCCTTGGGACACCGGTCGATGAGCGCTCCCGATCTCCCCGGCTATTTCGCGCTAGGTGTAAAAGTACCGATCTGGCCACGATCCTTCTCAATTAGTATCCATTCCTAATACAGTGGGATTCCATTTATCCGATCCGGCATCGTCGGCTCGCCCAATTTACTCAACTCGGAGCCAGCTCCTATTTTAAACGGCGGCCAAATTGAACGCCGGATTTAATCTGCTCCGCCTTTTTCTTGCGGTTGGCAGCTCTGATACTTCGACAGATGTCGTCTAACGATTCTTTAGACTTCCTTGAACGTATAATTCCTTTATGAATGGAAGCTGATACACCTAATATTAGGCATATAAATTAATTCGTAATTTTAACTCTTTAAAATAATCTTCATCAGTTTCTGTACATTGTCGCCATCTCGCAAATAATAAATAAATCTCCAATACGAGGGGCGAATAATCGGAATTTAAAATGAAGTTACAATTAATTGATCTGCATGAAACCGGTGCATTTTTCGGTGCATTCCCTCTACACCCGGTCGATTGCCGATCTAATCGGCGAGATGGTGGCTGGATAGACGAATCGGGGTTAAACGGGGGCTTCCTCGTTCGACGATCGACCGGAAGTTCCGAGCGAATGGAGAATGGGACAGGGTTACCAGTTTCTCGAAGTTTCGTATCGCGGTACCTAGTTAGATAAGCGTGTGTATGTGCTACGAATGCCCGATGCAGGAAAGATGGAGGAACGGTTTAACGATCGTCGGAGGGGAAACATCGGTTTTGTCTGAAGTGTGAACCGCCCTGTAGACTATCGTTTTCAAGGAACCCATTAACCCATTTGTTGGCTGATTGCTCAGGGCAGTTTATGTCATCGATACGTACCTGCTCGGGGGAGATGGTAATTAGGTTACTCTAACGATCGCATTTGGAAAATCGAGCTGCGCTCTCTTCGAGCTACTCCCTTTATCGCCGATTATAGAACCGTTCACGCCAACTTGCGTTTTTAGTGTATTCGCATATTCGTTCTCGAGAACAACCATAAAACTTGCTTTTATACATAGAGACATACATTCTTGTAATTTCTATAAGGTAATGTAAAATAACCACATTTAATGCGCCGCAAATCGTTAAGAGTTTCATCACTATTTTTAAAATTCGTATACTTTGTTACTTCCTCGAATTTAATTTAAATTTTTAATGAATGATGAATGGGAAATGCAGAACAAAATATTTTATAAAATCTACATATTGTACAATATGTATTATTCAGATTTAACAATAAGCGAAAATGAAATCGTCTTACTAATTGATTTCGAAACAATCCCGTACAAAGCGCGTGGCAAGTCGGACTTCTCGAGTAAAAGGGACATTGTTTAAGACTTTCCAAGACGATAAGGGTTCTCCGAAAGGGGTGTGCGTTGCAGTGCGTGTTTTCAAAACAGTTGTAAACGAGCTGCATAAAATTTATGGTGGTCGTAATGTTTCGAAAACTCTATTTTAAATGCTCGCCGACTGGCAAGCATGCGAAGCTCTCGCTTGAAACACAGGAGTCGTAATTTCTCGCGAAATCTTTATGAAACAGTTTCGCGGGCGACTCATGCATTTTGTAGCGGGAAATCAACTTGCTGTTTTACAGCGGTGGCATCTTTTGCCGCATGGCCAGACCAGGGGTTTCAGTGCATAAGGATCCCGATTCTCCCGAAGGAAATTGCGGGGAATTTAGTGTGCCCGGTGCCAGACGACGAATCTGCTTTTCTCCGTGACCAGAGGAGAGACGGAGAAATATCGACGACCCCGGAATCGTATCGTTCGTATCCCGGCTACGTACACGTCATAAATACAACCGAACTCGCAGAAAACCCGGCCGATATTTCTGGAAACGATCGCGGCGAATGGGATTTCGTATAAATTCGCGTACCGAATTCTCCGATCTCTTAACAGTCCGAACGGAAACACGGAACGGAGAAAATTCCGATGGAAACGCGCCAGCTGCCGCGCGCGAGAGCCAGCAAGTTGATCAAACAATTATAAATTTTCGGGCTGCCGTGGTTTACTACGAATTCAATTTTTCACCGGCCCGTCAGTCGGCTGTCCGGAACCCGACGGAATCCGGCCCGCGACGGGACTGCCACGAAAATGTCAACCGGGAAATTATTTTCCAGGATTTCTCCGCGAGGATATCGATCATCTCAGATCATATGCTCGCCGCGAGCTTTGCAATTTCTTCGACAGGTTTGCCTTATTCGGAATTCATTCGTTATGCAGGAGAATTATTTATCCACTTTAATGTTCGTTTTGTTTGACAACTTTCCAAATTCTGGGATAAGTTTATTTTACTCTTAGAAATCCGTTCATCATGCATGGAAGATTATATTCTTACTTAAGTCGAGAAAAAGTATAACGTTTTTTCGGTTCATGTCTCGCAAGAATCTATGGTATCGCGTAAAAGAAGATGTACGATTCTATTAAAAAAACAAAAACAAAGTAATGACTTTTAAATGTCGAAAGTTTCTCCATTTATACAGAGGTAATGTGCACGGTGTAACGTCCCCTACGAAACTGTTCAACTTTCATTGGAAATGTTTTTTGATATCAGTTTTGATACCGGTCCGCGGATGTTTACGGTGGTGCGCGTTTTTATGAACTACTTTAAATTCATTGGGATGGGACGTACATTCTTCTTGTCTTTATAACGTCGCCGCTGGAAATCGTTTTATCGTGGCGAGCTTTGAGGAACGGCAGTGAAATCGGAGGACAAATTGATTACGTCAAGATGTTGCGTCTACTGTCTGCATATAAAATTCATCGACTAGATCTTACATCGGGAATGTGGAATGTTCTTTGTATCTTCGTTTGATCATCTTCTTCAATTCAGATATTTTCTTAAAATATCTCGATAAATGATATCTTTCTTTACCTCACTACTTTCTTACGTAAATATAAAAATAAAATAAAATGCAAAAATATACATTTCTATAAAAACAATGATGTAATTGTTCAATGCACGTGCATCATTGCAGTTCTAAAAGAAACTTGATCCTACGAATAGCCTGAAACAATTGATCCACCCTGTATACGAATAAGAACCAAAAATAACAGTTATTATAAAATTTTCTACGATAAAAATCATTAATAAAAAGTTGATTATTATTAAAATTTAATATAATGTACACAAAATATAAAGAAAAAAATTCGGAGAACAAAATGATTAAAAAATAAATTGATTTTTATACTTTTTGGTTACAAATAATAATAAATATCAGTGTTAAAAAATTGGATCCTCCTCGATAACTGTTATCGATGAAGAAAGACTGTTTCGATCACTCATAACAGTTATCAATGAGAGAAATTTATTTCTATCGCTCATAACAGTTATCGAAGAGAGAAGTTCATTTCGATCACACATAACAGTTATCAATGAGAGAAATTTATTTCTATCGATCATAATAGTTATCGATGGGAGAAATTTATTTCGATCCCTCATAACAGCTATTAACGAGAGAAATTTATTTCTATCGCTCATAACAGTTATCGATGAGAGAAATTTATTTCGATCGCTCATAACAGTTATCGACGAGAGAACTTTATTTCGATCGCACATAACATTATCGATGATCGAATTCCTTTTCACTTGATGATAATAATTATTGATGAGGAAATTAATTTTGGTTGCCTATTTATTGAGTTGTCTACTCTTTTTCGGATAGAGCAAGCCTGTGAAATTCATTGAGAAGGTTTCGCACAACAAGACGAATCAACAGACCATAAGAACAACACAAAACCTGTTTGTTTGTCACATTAAATTTTGATTGTAGCAATTACTTTTACGGATAAAAAGTTTATGAAATAATTGATTGTCTACCATTTTAAAGTTGTACTATTTAATAATAACTATTACAAATTTACTTCATTAAATACTGTTATGAGCGATCGAAATAAATTTCTCTCGTCGATAACTGTTATGAACGATCGAAATAAATTCCTCTCGTCGACAACTGTTATGAGCGACCGAAATAAACTTCTTCCCTCGATAACTGTTATGAGGGATCGAAATAAATTTCTCTCACTGATGACCGTTATAAGTGATCGAAATGAATTTCTCTGAACGATAACATTTACCAACAAGAGAAAAAATGTTCTGTTACTTATAATCCTTATTTGTAACCAATACGATTTTAGTCGATGAACTACTTGTTCATCTATGACTTTTTTTCTTTTTGATTATAACAGTTATGGTTCCTGATAAGAACCTAATTTAGGATCCGGTTGAAATTAGGCCACTTTCCCTTATCGGAAGCACAGGTATGCATTCCAATCTCGAAGGTCGCGGAATTTCTTCGTCGGGTAGGATGAAGTATTCGAGTCGATTAGGTAACACGGCGCAAGTAATTAGTCCAGGGAAGGGTTCTTTATGAAGAGTTAAATGTCCGTGGTGAGCAACTGAGAAGTCTCGTGAGCGATGCTTCGACTTCGATATCGAGCACGGATTCCACTGAAATGAATTCTACGCAAAAATTCCCACCAATCAGTCGGCGGATTGTTCGGGTCTTTCAGCCGTGGGACACTCGGATGAGCACGGCCGCCGCGGCGCGGCGCCGCGCTGCTGGCCAGAAACGAAATCGACGAAATCAATTTTTAATGGAATCAACTGGCGCTTTATTAATCAACGGAATTCGAGCCATTCCCCGCGCTATGCATCCTAATATTGACGCGTCGGAATATTACCCGGGCCCGTGATTCAATCATTTTAATCGCGTCAGGCTGTCGAGCTCGAACACCCGTCCCCGGCGATTCGCAAAAATTAAGTTGATCGCGATATATCGCCGCGCGAACTCGCCTTTCCAACACAGTGTGCGAGAAGGCAGCTGCTGAAAATGAACGCGCTTACGCTCACATAGAAAGGGGATCCGAGAAGTGGACTTCGATTGTTATGAATTTTTTGCCCGATGGTATTATACATGTTTCTAATTGTATAAATACAGGGTGTCTCTATTAAGTGTGACCACCAAAACATCTAAATTTTGACAAAGTAAAAAATTTTTTATGTGTAAATTGAATGATATCCAGGGACCATAACTATTGTAACCAAAAAGAAAGAAAGTCATAGAATAACAAGTATTACATCAACTAAATTCGTATTGGTTACAAATAAGGAATATAACACTTATAACAGTTATCATTGAGAGAAACGTATTTCGATCACTCATAACAGTTATTGATGAAGGAAAATTGTAATAGTTATTATTAAATAGTACAACTTTCAAAAGGTAGATAATACATTTTCATAAATTTTTTATTCGTGAAATTAATTGCTACAATCAAAATTTAATGTGACAAACAAACAGATTTTGTGTTGTTCTTATGGTCTGTTGATTCGTCTTGTTTTACGAAACCTTCTCAATGAATTTCACAGGTTTGCTCCATCCGAAAAAGAGTAGACAACTCAATAAATAAGCAATCAAAGTAAATTTTTTCATCAGTAGTATTATGAACAAGTGAAAAGAAATTCGATCATCGATGACTGTTATGAGCGATAGAAATAAATTTCTCTAATTGATAACTGTTATGCGTGATCGAAATGGGCTTCTCTCATCGATAACTGCTTTGAGCAATCGAAACAGTTTTTCTTCATTGATAACAGTTATCGAGGATAATCCAATTTTTTGAACACTAATAACTGTATTTGTAACCAAAAATTATAAAAATCGATTTTTTTTATCATTTCGTTCTCCGAACTTTTTTCTTTATGTTTTGCGTACATCATCTTAAATTTCAATAAAAATCAACTTTTTATCAATGATTTTTATCGTAGAAAATTTTATAGCAACTGTTATTTTTGGTCCCTGATAGTATCCAGTGATCAGTATCCCATAGGGGTTGTTTTTCTTGTGGTTTTCCCATATACAGGTTGTCCCAAAATTCCTTCAACAGCCGGAAATGGGAGGTTCCTGAGATCATTTGAAGCAACATTTTTCTTTGCAAAAATGTTATCCGCGGCTTTGTTTAGGAGTTATTAACGAAAAACACGGACCAATCAGAACGCGACCTAGACGCGAGTTGGCACAGTCGGCCTGGCGTTCCAACGGTCTATTGGCTGACTGTGCCAACTCGCGTCTAGGTCGCGCTCTGATTGGTCCGTGTTTTTCGTTAATAACTCCTAAACAAAGCCGCGGATAACATTTTTGCTAAGGAAAATGTTGCTTCAAATGACCTCAGGAACCTCCCATTTCCGGCTGTTGAAGGAATTTTGGGACACCCTGTATTTTCGTGTTGCAAGGCGTAGCTCGAAAAAGAAACAAATTCGAACATGTACCGTGACTTGATCTTCAAAAAGCTTTGAATTCCGAAGATGAACGTCAAACTTAAATTTTATTTCTAAGGAGAAAGTGTCGTTCTTAGCACGATGAATGTCGAGAATTCGTTTCCCTTCGACGAATTTGATTTGGTACCCATTATACACGGCTCGGAATAAAATAGCGTCGTAGGATTTGGACGTCTTAGCGTTACGACGCAGTCGTAGCGAGAAATCTTCAGCTTTAAAGGGACGTCTGACGCAGCTTCGCTTATCTGATCCCGCGCCGGTCCCTTTGGACGCGCGAGCGTGCTCGCCGCGCTCGAGACACGGAAAAAGGGTGCTTTAAATCGAACAAAGGCTTTCACGGTAAATGGTGGCGCGTATATACCGAAGGAGGAAGCCCTTCCAGCAGCCATCCCGCCGATTACGAGCCGTTCGAAAACTTCTTTACGACGGATCCGCGTCGATCGCGCGTCAGAATACTCGCGGCGAAACGGCGGCCATCCACTCGCAAAATGGCCGTGCCCTCGGATAAGTGCGTCCTCGCCAAATCCGTCCAACGAATACTCGACCTCCGCGAGAATTTTATCGCCCGACGGCCTGCGGTGTCGTCTCGCAAAAATTATCGACGTCACGATCCCATCCCGCGATTTTACTGCCGACCCTCGCGAGAACTGCTAGATCGAAACTGCTACCCGTTCGTCGTAATAATCAGCCTTCGGTTCCTCAGATATTCTCGAGATATTGTCGATACTTTGATCATTTCGCTTAGAAAAATAGTACAACAATATACCTGGACATTTTGCAGTACATCGTTAATTTTTGTCCAAGATATTTTTTCATGATAGAGTCACTGGGAAACTGGTGACTCTTTTTGCGCGTACAGTAGAACTCCGATTATCCGTGCTAATTAGTGAAACACGATTGTTCGGATAATACAACAATTATTAGGTGTGCAAATAAGTTCCTTCCCATTTTTTTCTACGATCATAACTTCCGACTGAATTCGAAATACTTCCCGATTTTGGTGGCAGCTGAAAGAGCGTTCTCTTAGTTTTAAGGATGTTCTGGAGGTACAATGGGAGACAAAAGTACAAGAAATTCGTAATCCATCAATATATTGGCAATGAAAGCCATTCATGAGTATATTTTGAATGAAACTTTTGCGAATACTGTACTCTCTGTAACTATATTCAGTGGTCTACACTTGTCGCGTTTCCATGCTAGTAAGAGACAACACGATAAATTTGACGTTTTGTAACAGTTTATAATTTTTTTGCTCCGTAACTGTTTAGTGAATCCTAATAAATTTTTAACATAATTAATTACATAATTTTGACTACACCTAAAAAAACACTGAAGTTTCTAGTTGCGTTTTTTCAAGGTTTAAATAGGGTTTGAAGTGGAATTTTATGAATTCCCCATAAGAAGACGTGTTAAAATGTGCAAACTTTAAGTTGCTATAATTCTTAAACGGTGCAGTGAATCGAACCCAAACTTTGGTAATTACATTAATTTAGTAAGAATTATATCTTGCCAAATTTTCAAAAATTTTGTTGCGTTTTTATATACCTCCAGAACATCCTTAAGAAGAGTCGTGATGAGCGCTCTAAGAGCTTCCAGTCCCATGCAGCAATTTCAAGCAATATGTCGTGCGAGAAGCATCATTTGCGTCACTGCTTACTCTTAGCATTCCAGCTTAGGAGATCAGCTGTTGAAGCTGCTGAAATGGTTCTTGAGGCACTGGGAGAGAACGCTGTATCTTACAGAACATGGAAAAAGTGGTACCAGAGATTTGAAGCCGGAAATTTTAATTTGGAAGTCGGCGATCGCTCAGAAGCACCGAGAAAGTTCGATGACGCAAGAAGAATTGGCAGAAAGATTGGGAGTCACCAGACAAGATTTTATTACATTTCATGTAATACATTTTACGTAATAAAATCTTGAATTTGGAAAAAAAGGGGAAAGAACTTACTTGATGTAGTACATAGTTTCAGTGCTGAACTTAAACCTTATTATTATTGTTATTATTATATATTATATACGGACCTAACTCCTTTTATACAAATGTATACAGTTTTTTACAGTATAACTGATAAAACTAAAAAGAAAACTTAACAAAAAAAGGTCTTAACCTAAAATTTACATAAGAATGGACCGCGCGAAACTAAACAAATACAGGTACGATTAACAAATAGTATTGCGCAATTTTGTTTTGAATGCCTGTAACGAGCCATTAAAAAAATCAATATTGTTATAAAATATGTTAAAGCTAGCAATAATGCGATTTAATGGATTTATTACTCCATATGAGGATTTGGATTGCATTGTTTGAAATCCTGCTCTTGTTCTCAAACTCGTTCAGGCACATAGAAATTTATTTGCCTCAGGAGTGCTGGACAATCTATATTATTATTTATCAGATTAAAGATAAAGCTCTGGTCGGAAACCGTTCTTTGATCGGATAATGTTTACAGGTTGACTGTGTTTAGTATTATAGAGTAGTTATGATCAAAGATTGACATTGGGTTGTTTGTTTTATATGCGCAAAACCTGAGGAATTTATGCTGCACTCTCTTTAGCATGATTTGATATTTAACGCTTTTCGGAGACCATATAGTTGAAGCATATTCTAACTGGGGACGGATACTCATTGAAGTGTGCAGTAAATCGTGTAGCGTATATGTTGGTTTAACGCAAAGTAATACTTTGTGGAAAGTATTCAGACGATAAAGAATTCGGACGTCAGAGGCCCAGATAATCGAGGTTCTTCTGTACTTTCAAAATAGTCGATTTTTTGGAAAGGAAAATAACCGGGTCGGATTAAGCGAAGAGGAAATGTGCGCGCTGTACGCAATAAGTATCGTCCGCTAAGCGCGACGACGAACAGATTGCCGAGGAGCCGGGAAGCTGTCCGAATTGCAGTCTGTGTGCGGCTGGAGGATGGGGCAAGATGGATTGGGGAAATGAGAGAAAGACGAGGCTGATCAGTGCGATGTAATTTAAAAAGTTCCCTTGTCCTCCGTGAAATTGATAAATCGCGCGAACGTCTTCTTTCCTGCCACCATGCCGCGTCTACGTCCCCCTTTCATCCCCTATGTTCCGCTCGGACCTTTCTTTTTCTCAGGATCGTCGGTAATCTGTTCCTACGAGCGATAAATTCAAAAGTCCGTTCGTCGACCGACACCTCGGAAACTGCATCCTCTGCACACTATTAAACAGCGTACGTTGCACGTAATTGTCTCCCGGACCGATTCTTCATTCTTTTTCATCAGTGATGTGGGTGTCTCGATCTGTGCGAAAATTCCGAGACCAAAATGTTACTCATATCGTGTACTAACACTGTTCCTTGTTCTCCTATGGCTAGCATAAAACGTAGAAAAGAATGTAACATCTAAAGACAATATTTACCCATTGATAAAACTTGTTTGTTTTCACTGATCTTCTAATAAAACTTTTACTAACATGTTGGCGACGTTTCTCCGATTAAAATGATACCAAACACGATACAGTTTGAACCACAGTTACTCGTGTAATTCACGATAATGTAGAACCTCGATTATCCGAACTGATCGGGCGGGTATAGACGTTCACATAAGAAAACATTACCTTAGAAATAATCGGGTAAATGTCACAAAGATGTTGGCATAAAATTCACGAAAGAAATAATGAAAAACAAGAAAGTTTCTGTTTAAAAATGTTGACATATATACTTTCTCAAAATCCAGACGGTATACTGATTTAAATGTAACTATTTCCTTCAGTACGCAAATACGGAGTGTCTTATTGTCAGCTGAAGGAGGCCACCTAAATATCTCCTTTACTTTTAATGGCCCAATAGAATATTTTTGGCACAATTTAAATGGTATCGAAGGAGGAATGTCATAGAAGAACATTTTTTTGTCCGGTTATTTTTTCATAGTTTTTTTGAAGGTTATCGTTACTTTTTACCGGGAAAACTTATTTCTTTTTTTATTCCATCTTGTTAATGAATATTTAAATGTATTTTTTGAAAAAAACCATGGAAAAATAACCTGACAAAAGAAATTGTTCTTCTACGATATTCCTCCTTCGATACCATTTAAATTACGCCATAGATATTATTTTCTGCCATTAAAAATAAAGGAGATATTTAGGTGGCCTCCTTCAGCTGAGACACCCTGCATACTTGGCCAGGCTCAATTAACGTCTGCATCGCATAAACAGATCTCAGTCGTTATCCCCGATCCAAAATTACGACTGAATGAAATCGCGGTGTTTTTTGTGGCGGCACAATGGATGCGCCCGAGCAGGATACGCATAAATATGGCCGGCTAATGCCGAGACAAACGCGAATAAATGTTTAATACACAGCCGACGAGCCCTGGTCCGAGGTTCTTCTCGCCGGAGCATTTACATTTTAAACCGCCCCGAGCACAGCACACCGCAAGAAATTCCGAACGCGAGATCGCTCGAGGATTTGTTGCCCGCGGAATTTGTGAACACGCCTGCTGTTATTGTTGTCGGAGAGTGTGCGGCTCTGTGCACAATGGCCAACGGTACTTGCAGGATTGCGTGAGGGATTATGAGTGTGTTAGCAGTGTTAGGGGCTCGCCCGGAAATTCTGCTGTTTGTAAATGGGTAATGTCGGGAAAAGTGGGGATGGACGAATGAATTTTTTCCAGAAAGATTTAAATTTTACGTATTTGAAAGTTCGATTAATTGTAGTTAATTGTACTTCATTTAGAGTTTAATTGAAATTTAAAAAGAATGAGCATTTCATTTCAACTTTTCTAAACTGCAATATAGAAATTCACGTATTACTCAGAATAATATGTTAAAAGACAAAAGAAATTTTCTTGAGCATCAACACAATGCCTCATTGACGTGTGTTTGTGAATCACCTCGAGTATTCGGACAATTTGCATGTCATTAAAACTGCCATGGTGTTGATGTATAAACCTGTATTGCTGCAACCATGAATAATCGCTTAACGAAGATTTAATGCTGCTGTAATTGGAGTAACTATCTAAGGATAAATTGACAATAAAATATTCATTCGACGTTCACACTAACCTCACACGCAGTTCCTCCGGTAAATTTCATTGTCTCACGCCATTCTGTCATAATCTAGACGAAGCAAACATAATTCATTAAGACTAATCCATGAAGCACAAATAAATACAATCCATTCTACTAATTATAAAAGAATCAAATCGATATCCATCATGAATATGCCAAAAAAACCAAAATGAAAATGACACTTAATTAAAATCTGTTAAAATTTATTTCTTTGGATACATATTATAAACAGAGTGGCTAATTTGAATGGACACATTCTTTCTACTTTCATAATGTAATGTAAAATGGTAACGATCAGTGGTCCGTGAAGTCTACCGATTCTAATGTTAACGTTTGATTACCATCGAGATGATCGGCATCAGAAATCATCCGAGTAAAATTATGCGCGGCGCGTATGGTCCTCGAGCGTGTATCGGAACGATTCAATGAGACATCAACGACGGATCTGGGCTGTGGGGGCGGGCTCATCGTTTATCATCGACAACGGCGAGCGTCAGCGGGATTTATCATCAAAATAGGGCGCCTCGATCATCTGGCGCGAGCACTCTATCATTAGAAAACTGAGAAATTGCGAGCGTTCCGGCTCGTTCCCCTTACGTATTCATCGAGAGCTCGTAGTTCGTGAAAAATTGTATAAAATAACTCACGACTCCACAATTGCAACTATTCCTCCAGTGTGTAATGTTCAATTGAAAATCTCAACTGAATGTCCATATTACGAGATGTATCTCATTAATCCATCTGCAGCGAATCATCCTAATATCATAATCATACAGAGTAACCTAACATAATAACCGAATGAAACGTACACGTTACATGAACCGGGACTAACTTAATGCAAACACATTCGAACAAGTTCCGAGACCGTAAAATAACTTGCGCAAGGGTTGAATCGTTTCAGAGTCAATATATTTGTGACTGTAAGTAAAAACGCAAAAAAAAAGAAATTTGAGTTTATGCATTAATTGAGCTTTAGAGTATGTGATTTACGTATTTACTATGAAAAAGTTATGAAAACAAATTTGAAAGGCTCAAAAAATAATGCAATTTTACCGATGTCCGGTGTGAAGAATTAGTGATCAAATCTTTAAACGGCAATATCTCGAAAAATGACATTACAGTGTTTGTACAGTATTCGATTGATGTGACTTTCGGGTATGCGGATGATGTGACTTTTTTATCCCCACTACTAGGGGGTTCCCCCTTGGGCGGGCGATCGTGCTACAAAGAAATTAAGGTATTAGGGTGTTTAAATTGAGGTGTTATGATACTCGGTGTATCATCTCAGGTATGGAATAGCATTAGTACAATACAACAATTTCCCGCTTAGCACCGTTGTTTACCTAGGATCGTCGTGTACACTTGGAAAAGTTATCCAAGAAATCTATGTTTGTATACAGTCCCTGCTCACTTTATTAGACTCACCTGAAGAATTGGTGCTGTTTGAAATCCTACAAGGAATTCAACGCTGTTTTCAACCTATGGGGAGATAATGATTTTATACTACAAGGTTGCCTTATGGGTTGCCTATCCAAGTGTAAAATTTTCTTGCAAGAGCAAAAAATCTCCCTTTTACCATAGCCCGGCATCTCACCGGACATGCATCCGATTGAAAATGTCTGGGAGTGCCTGAAAAGAAAACTGGCCAAAGAAAATATAACAACAAAGACCAAGTTGATAGAGAGAATAATCTATCACTGGCACCATAACGTTGCATTAAAAGAAATTGCACAAACTTGCATAGATAGCATGTCCAGAAGAGTTGCGGCTTTAAGAGCAGATAAGGGCGGATTAACAATATATTAGTGTTTTAAGAATTATATTGATCTATTTATGTTTGTATCCATTGTTTTTGTAAAATAAATATATGGAAAATTCATTGGTCATCATTAAGTGATATTTGCATAAGGCTACTATACCCATTATTCATAGTAAAACTAAAAATATCATGATTATAGAGGTGAGTCTAATAAAGTGAGCAGGGACTGTATGTAACATGCGACGTTCTTTCTTACAACTAGGGATGGGATCGAGTACCTCGCAAACAGGTTCTCACTTTGATTGATTGAATTCGAACTCTTTATAAGTACTTCGAAAAACAGAAATAGTACTCCTAAGTATACTCGAACCTATGGCGGACAGTTTCGAACCTTTTACAAGTACTTTGGCGAACGGAAATAATACTTGCAAGTATATTCGAATCTTGGTCGAACAGATTCGAAACTTTTATGAATATCGTACCGGAAATTCTCTGATTTTTCTAAGCATTATTTTGTTTACCTTTAAAATCAATTATGTTGTCTTCTAATGCATAATTTAATTCAACATGTATAACTATAATTTCATAATCTATCGGAAATATTATTCTTAAATAGTTACGAATTTAATAAAGGAAGTGCTTAACCTACTTATATTTCCCTTAAGTGCTTAAAACCTACAATGCAGTTCTGATTTCCAAGATTCGAGTACTACTTGTGAAAGATTCGATCCCTTTCAACATCGAAATGCTTATAAGTATCTTTTCGAAACTTGTAAGTACTCATTCCGAGATTTCGATATCAGTTTGTATAAAATGAATACTTTTCAAATATAATCATTGAAACATTATTGCTTTTAAGTAGTAATCGAAACCCATTAAATGAAACTTGATTATTGTAATCGACTCGGATTCGTGAATACATATTGAACTTGATCCCATCCCTACTTACAACCACAGAATATCACAGGAATAAAATAAGAAGGTACTGTTAAGGACGAAGGACGTTCTCGCGGCTGGATATCCTGCGCCGACGAATATCGGTCGTATTTCATGTAGGTAGACCGTCCTAATGCACGGTATAGACCGATCCCTCGGATAAAGGAACCGCGAAAACGTTTCCTCGTGGGTATTAGCGTCATCCCTTTGCCGAAGATTGATGGAGCTATCCTGACAGGATCCTCCTCCTTCGCCCTCCCTGTTTGCTCGCCCCCGAGCCCTTAGAACCGGGCCAGGGTGCATAAAAAAATCACCCTTCCTGTCTCGCATCGCCCCTGCTCACCCCTCTGCTGGTTGGTACCTTTGCCCACACACCCCCGCAAACGGTTACAGGTCATGTCGATATTTATCACGGGCTCGATGCTCGTGGGAGGGACCATCGGGCCTCAGTCAGCCGCAGGGAATGCTTCTTAAGCGGAATAACTGGCAGAATGACGATTTTTCGGAGATTGAGTCGTTCGGGACTGGATACAGGGGACACCATAACACGTGGGCGTGACCGTCATAACCACTGCCTGCTGGAGAAAATAAAAGTCTGTCCTTCTTTTAGAAAGTTTCTTAAGGGAGATATATAGGACAATAGAGACTCTTAAGCGCCACGAGGGCCTGATATTTCTACCTCTTGCCGGGCAGAGTTGGGAAATAATCGATTAAAATTTTTATCAAGATTGATTGATTAATGTGTACGATTAAAAAAGTCATCATTGAAAAATCGGCGATTGATTCAATCGATTGAAGAAGTTAATCGTTAATCGTTGATTAAAAGAAGACATCATCGAAAAATCGGAGACTGATTCAATCGATTGATGAATTTAAACGTCAATCGTTGATTAAAAGAAGAAATCATTGAAAAATCGGAGACTGATTCAATCGATTGATAAAGTTAATCGCCATACGGTCTATCCATAAATTGAGATGGAGAATTGACAGAAATATATCTCAACAAAACCTTAGTTTACATTTTTTCAGTATTCACACAGTTTTGTTTCCGTATTTCATTTCGAATTTTCAGCAGTTAATCATTAATCAATTATCCGATTGACGATTACAATTGGAAGGAATATAATCGTTAATCGCAATTAATAACTAAAGTAGAAATTTAACCGTTATTCCCAATTAACGATTAATAAGTATTTAATCGTTAATTGCGATTAACGATTGAAGTGGAAATTTATTCGTCAATCGTTGATTAAATTTTTGCCCAACTCTGTTGTTGGGTACTGACTTTTTTCGAACAATTACCCATCTGCGTACCAATCAACAAGAAAACCGAAACATGTGATTGCCATAAAGTCTAGAGTCACAGCGGTCCCTCTCGTGCTGTTTTTTGCATAATGCCCTCTAAATTCTTGAGAAAAATCTTGCGTAAGATCAGTGTTGTTCGAACCGCGGTAGAGAGAACATCTCTTTAAAAACTTGTGAACTCAAAGCTGACGGTTGCTAAAATGTATTTTAATAGTGCAATTTAATATTAATATTTAGTTCGATTATAGCATATTAGGTTGGCAACTAAATTCACGACCTTTTGTTTGGTAATTCTTTTAATGTATCATTATAACCTCATTCAGTGACCATTCCTTTTGAACTGTATATCATCATTAGGAAGCTCTGAATTTTGCAATTAATTGAATATAAAATACTCGTGCTTAAAAAATATATATGAATGACTTTGTTTGAGAAAATGTGGAGGTCGCGAATTTAGTTGCCAACCTAATATGATTAATTTATTGTTAAGAAAGTGAAAGTAAAAGTGATCAGGCACTACCTGAAGTCAACTGTGCAGTTCGTCTCCGAATGGCCCAGTGACACACACCTCGAAGCAGCAAGTGCATCTAGAGCTGAATAAGTGAGTTTTAATTAAATCAATTTCTGTTCCCTCTTGTTTACTGCTTCAAGGTTGACCGACATTTTTAGGACACCCTGTGTACGTGTACTTTCATTATATACAAAATTAGCACAATTTAAATATCGATAATTTGTCGAGAATCGTGGCAGTGTTTAACTAACGATTGCGAGTTCATAATTTTTTTATAAAAATGCAGGAGAAGCATCGATTTCACGAAAACAGGGATAAAGAATAATTCGGCGGCGGGTGAAAATGTTCGTTTCCCGTCCGGAAGATTTTGTTAACGCGCCGATAGACATGGCGGCACTCACGTGCGTTAATTAAAATGCGACAACGCGCATAATAATGCTGCGAACCGTAGGACGCGACGCGGGCCGATTCGTAATGCAGAAATTAATGAAAATCATGGAATTAACTTTTCTCATTGGCGTTTCCGTCTCGCGGACGGTAAAATTATGTCGTCGGTGATTATTTCTGTGTACCGTTCGCCTCCATAAAAATGCATTAGGTAATATTTGTTTTCATGAAATCGCGCAGTTTAATTCGATTACCGAAGTGTATGAAATAATCGAGACTGAAGGTTAATCAGAACGATCGAGTGTACACTTGGTAACGATGTTTGTCCGATCGATTGGATGTACACCGATGTCAACGTTACTTTCGAATAGCTTCGGAAAATTACCAATGATTCAAGAATTCTTTACCCTCTTCTACTCTTTTGTCAGGAATTTTCTTATTCGTTAATCAAATCTTTGGGACTTCAGTTTTCCGATTAAAAAATGATTTATCCGTCTATCCTTTTGTCAAGGATTTTATTTTTCGATGAAATTTTTTGATTGTATCGTAGCACCCATTCGACATACAAATTACTACGTATTTTTATCTTCAAGTGGACCGTTTATTTTGAAAGTGGTGTAAGTCCATTTTCTCTTGTTTTTTTAATTTTTTTAAAAATTTTATTTATATTAAATTAAGCATGAATTACGTGATATCTCATTTTTTTCAAAAATGGACTTACACCACTTTCAAAATAAACGGTCCAAGTCATTGATATTTTGTCTACTTCAATGTCGCGTCTGATCATGACCAGCTAATTCTACTTCCTGCGTATACAGGGTGTTTACCTACAGGTGGGAGAAAATTTAAGGGGTGGTTCTCGACGATAATCTAAGACGAAAATGAAGAACAAAAAAATTGCGATTTCGGCTTCGTTATTTAGTTATTAACAATTAAAAATCCGCCTAAAATGCTGCAACACTTCTAACAAAAATGTACGCGCGCGACAGTCTCGTATCAAGTGACAAACGCATGCATACCTTGGTTCTCATTTGGGGCCCCAGCGAGGTGAAAATGTTTAAAAAATCGTTGGACGACATTGAACCTACCTACTCGTTAAAATCCACAAGAGCATTTCTAATATTCGCCCTATGGAATTATCGAGTAGAAGGGGTCAATGCCCTTTCACTTTTACATTCATTTCACACATATCCACAAATCCTTATCCTGCACTATAATTGTTCATAACACCGTACTTAATATACTGGAGGAAACGCTCTATCACTATTTACAATATCATACACACGCACTACGCGTTTCTGCGAACGGAAATCTTCAACGCGTGCGAGAAGAATCGTCCGAACAAGCTAGCATCCGTATGCACACTGATTCAAGGCAGCTGATGTGGTCAATGCACACACATGAAATATTTCGCGGTCACAGACAGAATGAGAAGGAATCACGAAATTCGTGAAAACAGGATAGACAATGTATTGGTATAGCAACGCGCGACGTTTGGGCGGTGTAGTTTGCTGTAGATCTTCATTTGTTTTATCGATCTGACATCGACCTCATCAGCTGTCTTGAATCAGTATGCATGCGGATGCTAGCTTGTACGAACGATTCTTCTCGCACGCGTCGAAGATTTCCGTTCGCAGAAATCACACACGACCTCAAGATGTCCATTCCGTCTGTGAACGAGTACGCGACGTAAATCAAGTTCCATAAAGTGCGGTGTTTCAACATTAAAGGATTACCAGTTCTTTACATTCTCCTCATTTCCCTCAGTAAACTTGTACTCTCTGTAAACTCGTAGTGCGTATGTATGATATCGTAAATAGTGCTAGAGCGTTTATTCCAGTATATTAAGTACGGTGTTATGAACAATTATAGTGCAGGATAAGGATTTGTGGATATGTGTGAAATGAATGTAAAAGTGAAAGGGCATTGACCCCTTCTACTCGATAATTCCATAGGGCGAATATTAGAAATGCTCTTGTGGATTTTAACGAGTAGGTAGGTTCGATGTCGTCCAACGATTTTTTAAACATTTTCACCTCGCTGGGGCCCCAAATGAGAACCAAGGTATGCATGCGTTTGTCACTTGATACGAGACTGTCGCGCGCCTGTGTGACGTACGCAACGGGCACCGCTGTTGAAAAGTTGCCGCTTTTTGGGCGGATTTTTTATTGTTAATAACTTAATAACGAGGCCAAAATCGCAATTTTTTATTTTTCATTTTCGTCTTATATTCTCGTCGAGAACCACCCCTTAAATGTTCTCCCACCTGTAGGTAAACACCCTGTATGTATGTACTATAGCACGCCTTAAACTCGATTTTATACTGCATAAAATTAACCAAATCTTTATATAGTACTAAATATAATAATAATTAAAAGTGGGTATTGAATCTTTATGGCAGACAAAATTATTTAAATTATTTTTGAATGGATAAATTAAATTTTACGTCTACAATGTCGACTTTAAATAGAGAACAGTGAAGAACTTTTTCTGTCGAAAGTTTAAATTGAATCCAGAATTTGATACAAAATGAACGAATCCTTGGAGAAGTGTTTTTTGTTCAATGTTGAAAATATTTGTTCACGGCGCGTGTGTTTCGTAAATTCAAACGGAATCATAAGATTGATTAAAAATTATCCAACTTTAACATCTGGCTGTTTGTGAAATTGCTAACAAGTTGTAAAACTAGTAACAAACTTCAGCTTTAACGTTGTAGTATTCCGGTAGATAAAGTATTAAAAATCTGAAAAAACGTGCATGTTTTCGACTGAACAAGTTTCTCGAAGGTACGATACATTTTTAACAGAGGAAAAACGTCTGAAATGTCTGGCAGAAGATACATTATAGTTTCTAGGTTCGGTATCGCGTTGCATATCGCCGGGAACGATAGAATCCGTCGAAAATGAGCGGAAGGGAGCCGTTCAAGCGTTGCTAAATGTTTATTTCAATATCACCGGTATAATCCATTGTTATTTGTCTTAGCCGTTCCGCTTGTACATTCGTCGATGCGAAACGTGACCGGTCGTTGGTTTCAGGGATCACTGAAACCACGAGGCTCGATTATGCTTCGCCGAATTCACGGGAAGACCTCCAATTTACGGGCGGAATCTTTACCGCACCGCAGAGAGTCGGTCGAGATACTAGAGTACAAATACGATTATCGTAAATCGAATCCGAACGGAAATGTGCTCGTAGAATCAACAACAACCGGTATTTCATCCCTCTCGCGTTTCATAATTTTATTTATATTCGGATTCTTTGCGCTCGAACGGGAGCTCTAATTTCACTCGATTTCATTTATTATCGAATGTTTAGCAGCCATGGTACGCTCTCAATTAATCTTCCTTATTGTTTATTATTTATTTAACCATTTTCGTGCATTATATTGTTGAGAAATCATGTGTTCCATGCTCTCAATTAATGTATTTGTTTTATGAAGTTTTATGAAAGTCCTGTATCGTTGAAGTGACTCTTGAATTCTAAAACTAAAATATGAACTTAATTCATTCCAAAAAATCATAATAAAATTTTTCTTATGTCGTCACAACTAAAAATAGCTATCAATTTTAAAATGGAGACTACAGTGAATATTCATTACTATTTAATGAAATGTATCAGTGATATGACCTTGAAATGACCTTTTCTTTCCTAGATTTTTATATTCAATCAATTTGTTTTTTTAGTTACTATGTACCAGAGTTCGGCAAACGCTAGTCACAATTATGATTATTGGCTAATAACTTCGTAAGCTCTACAAAAGTGACTAATAATTAATGACTAAGTAAATACTTGAGCGTGACTATGACTACATAAGTATTTAACCGTAATGGCTAATGACTCATTAGTAATGACTAATGACTAAATTTTTATTTAGGATGAATATTGAATACTGACTATAATGGCATAACTAATGACTAAATACGCAATCAGAATTTCACTATGACTAATGACTAACAATGGTTATAAGTTAAAATAAGACATTATAATAACAAAAAAATATCCTATTAATTTATAAACATATAATATACAGATTATGACACGTTTGGTCACTGCAAATTACGATATAATTTAAGTATACATATTAATGTATGTTAATTGCACAATAGTGACTGATGACTAAAGATTGATGACTGACCATTTAAACTAACTAATGATTAATTATAACTAATAAGCAATAACTAACGATTACTTAGAGCTGTGACTAACTAGTGCCATGCAGTTATGACTAACTAATCAAAAAGTTTTAGCTAACTCTTGTTAAGTTTTGACTAACAATCAATCAGAATAATAGTAATTTTTAATTATTAGTTGATTTTTGACCAATTCTGCTATGTACTTGTTAGTTAGTTACTATGTCTCAGCTCAAGGAAGCCATCTAAATATCTAAATATCTCCTTCATTTTTAATGGCACAAACAGAATATTTATGGCATAATTTAAATGGTATCGAAGGAGGAATATCATAGAAGAACAATTTTGTTTTGTCCTGTTATTTTTTATCAGGAATACTTATTTTCGTTTAATCCATCTTGTTAATCCCGCTAAAAAAATAACGATGACCTTGAAAAAAATAGATACATATTTAGGTGGCCTCCAGCTGAGACACTGAGATATTGTCTATTATGCTACTCTTGTCAGTAGCTTTATTTCCCTTTCGAACTAGATTTTCTAATTTGCCTCCTTGGAGATAGTCCTTTACTATCAGGCTGATTTCTATCGACTATAATTGACTATAATCGAATGTGAAATTTACTTCCAACAAATTGAAACAAAGAGATATTCAGTGTGCACGCGTGGTCCCGAAAATCAGTGAAAGCAACCAAACCGGTCGTAAATTGTTGATAGAAATTGCGGAGCAGTTGTGGGTATGTTCAAAAGAAGAAGGTTGGCATAGTTTGTCGCCAAGAAGTTATTGCGGGGAAGTATAGCGAGTACAGACAATAACTCGAGCATTCTCTGGGTAGTAACGAGCTCGCTTGACGTCGGTACTATTTTTACATATTCAAAAGAATCGTCGCGTATTCTGGTCTCGCGCGGCGGGCAGACTTGTTTCGAGTTTCAGCTTCTGTTCGATTCAGGGCCCTCTCCTTGGCTCCTGGGCGCATACATGGCCGATGAAAGACGTTTTCCCTCTGCTCCCGTCGCGTCGTCGCAGCCGTCGCCGCCTACGCGCAGCACGGGGGAAAAACTTTCATTCGAGTATCCGGTGAAGTGCACCGTTATGTACAATCTACATAATATATGTATACGCGGGCCGTATGTATGCGCTCCGCGCGGAGCCAATATAAAAGTGTGGTCCCACTTTTCAGGATATCGGCGGAAAAGCTATGAACTTAAACGTACTCGAGGCACCGACGCGACGCTCCGCCTCGGCTTCAGAAAGAGAAATTATATTGCGCTACGTTAAACACACACAGCAAGAGAGAGAGAGAGAGAGAGAGAGAGAGAGAGAGAGACCTCCTCGAACCTTAGCTTCACGGGAAATAGAACAGTCTATGGCAAAAGAAGAGTTCCGCCGAAGTACCGGGAAAAGCCGGACACTCTAGACTTTAGACTTTTGTTAATACGCGCTCAGACCTCTTCGTCTACTTCCGCCAGGACCTGAAAGTAGCTCAAGGATGTTTATTAAGAAATCATCCTTCTAGAGTCAAATCGGCAAACGTTCGAATTGAGAGAAAACTCCGAGCAATAGCATTCCAAAAAAGTATTATTTACAAATTATCTACTAAACTAATCATTCTAACACCTCAAAAACGTTCAAATCGGTTGGTCGAGTTTTAAAAAGTTTAAAAGGTGACCACTTAATTTTGTCCCCGACAGTATCAGTACGAAAATTAATTTTTAGAAAGTTTTATCGTTTTTATAACTGCTTTCTTGCCAATTGAAAGAACGTTTCAACTTCAGTCGAAGGACTCCTTCGTTCGCACAAGCGGCTCCGCTAACTCGATGATCCTTATAATGGATTCGCGAAATCAGAAGCAGACACCGGCGAATCCGAAAGAGCTATTGACCAGACTATCATCGGGAAATTCGTTAGAGAAAGCAGAGCGCACTCGGGAGACCCCGGGGCCAGAGTGTATCTAACTTGTAGGGTTTTGATGGACATTGTATCAAACCCCAAGGATTCGCAGCGAGCTATGTCGAAGATGAGAGAGGCAGTACAATGGCAGCACGTTCGACTTAGAGACTTAATAGAAACACCGGTAGATCGAAGAGACTCGAGACAGACACCCGCTAGACTTAAGAGACACGTTATAGATATTGCAGTACCTGCTAGATGCCATAGCCGTCGCACTGGACCTAAGAGCTTTACCACGGACACTGCAGTGTCCGCAACACTCGATGGACGCGCCTGCTGGATCTCCGAGAAGTGCTGTAGAGGCTGTAATAACTGAAATCTTCGATAGCAGCGCCATTGTGTCCAGCACAATCGTGCAGAACTTTGCTAAGAGGCGTGGCAGACTGAGGAAATTAGACAAACTGGTATCCGTGTTGTAAGATAATAGACAATCAATAGAGGTTATAACAAAAATCATTCATTGTGGACTTTTTCGTTGGGAAAAAAAGTGCTTAAAGGTCTTCTAGGGCTCCAGGACTCCCAAGGTCCTTGAGATCCAAGGCTTCAATCCAACAGATTTGTTAGATTTTCCAGACTTCTGAAACTTCTAACGTCTCTGACGCCACCGAGTCCCCTCAGGGTTCCGAAAGTTTTAAGACTTTAGAGACCCGAGGACTCCAACACCAGAAGATTTAGAGGACTCGAAAGATTCTTTAAAGACTGTGACTGGAGACGTTTCCAGGACCTTAAAGACTTTGAGATCTTCTGGATTTTCTGGATTTTTTTAACACTTTGATGATCCAAAGACTTGGATGATCCTGAAGCTACTGGAATCTTTGAGGTTGAAGAACTCTACCATCTTCTGGGTTCATAGGGCACCTGAGGATTCAGTGTTTTGTCTTCTGGGTCTGTAACCTGTTGTACCAGGACTGATAAGTATAGTCCCTGTTGTAGTATGTTTCCTTGGTATGCTTTTGTCTAAGTCTGTCGCGTCTGATGCCTTGTGTGCTAAGTTTCTTGGGTCTCCCATGCTAGGTTTCTTAGATATGATGCCTTGTGTGCTAAATTTCCTAAATTTGACACCTCCTTAGATACTCTCCGATCTTCTCGTTATCGAATCTTCTCTATCTGATAATAAGTACTTACACGAGGCTTCCTGTGTCCGACGTGGTCCTTATCGCATTACCCAAATCTGCCATCACGTACACTTAGTTTCTTCGGCCCAAATCTATCAGGTAGCATGTGTGTTACGTTTCTTGGTACTGAGCCGGATTACGTGGACCAAATATAATTTGTAGAGTTAGGGTCTTAACCCGAATCTTCACGATTCGCACGAGGTCTCGAGGGTCTGGTACCACCAAAACCAAATCCCTTGGGTCCCGAAGCGTCTACATCGGATTTTCGGAGTGCAGCAATGCTGGTATCAGTTCTGCCGAGTCATAAACTTCGAGTTTGGAATTATCTGTGGCGGATTTTGGAAGTTTCCTAGTACCTGTAGAGCGGTTATGTTAGTTCTTGTACTTCGACTATTTACCGTGCACGGAGCGCGGCGTTGTGCATTGAATCTCTTGATCTCGACGCTGTTTCCACCGAGTTTCTGCTTTTTACACATCAGTATCAAGTCACGTGTGTCTGCTGCACAGTTCCGAACTGTACAGATTCTGCGCGGGTGTATCGAGCACCGGTTATCTGCGAATCCGAAACTATTACGGCATTGCCACCAATTTCGTGCGCTGCGCGCTCGTGGAATAGTCGTAAGCACCTTTGTATAAACATAGTGCTAGCAGATACCGCCTTGTTATGCAGTAATTTAAGGTAGATCTTTGAACCGTCGGGATATGTGTTCCACGAACTTTCAAACCACGTATATTTACTGTTACATAAGCTACATATGTACAGTCTTTTTAGACAATATTTTTACCGCGTTATCCTGGGGGGAAACTGTAAAATGTCACCACTGCCTCGATCAGCAATTTCAAACACCAAGCTGATCCAAATCGTGTTCGCTTCTCGACGGCATGGCGTTTGAAAGGTAAATAAATGGGATGCAAAATTGTTAAAAAATATTATGCGCCTAGTGTCATACAAGATACATGTATAGAGTATTTTTAAGCCATTTTTTATCGCGTTGTGCAGAGGTTTACTGCAATACATCATTGTCTCAGTTCACTAATTAAATCGCGAAGCCGATCCAAATCGCATTCGTTTCTCTATGACATATCGAAGGAAAATAAATACAAAAAGATTATAAAAAAATATTGTGCATTTACTGCGATATAAGATACATATATAGGGTGTTTTTAAACGATTTTTTGACCGCGTTGCATTGATATCTACTAAAATACATCATTGTCTCTCTGCTAATTCAATTAGGAAGCTGATCCAAATCGCATTTGTTTCTCGTCGACATATTACAGGTAAATAAATACAAAATAATTAATGAAAAATACTGTGCTTTTACTGCCATATAAGATATGGTCAGAAATGCTTGAATAGCAATTTTAAAAATATCAAATACGTCTACTTTTATTTTTCTGATCAGGTGTGTATTTCTCGAGACATCCCAAATTTTAAACGATTCTTTACCTATTTCGATTTTTGTCCATTACAGCGCCATCTGTGAACCAAAATGCAAAAACTCTTAGGTCATATTTGTGTATTTTTTCTGGAGAATCCAAATCTGCAATGAAAAATGGGGGTTCCCATTTAAGTTTTTTATCTTCCCCCACCCCCACACCCAGGGGGTGGCGGTGGGGGCTCGAGTTTGGTATCATTGGATGTCCCCCTTCGCGACGAACAACTTTCATTACCCATTTGTTTTGATCGGATGCACAGTTCTCGAGATATTTCAATGTCTTCAGATAAAATGACCACCCTGTAGAAACGCAAGATATGGACATAGACGAGAAAGAATGAGGGGATGACTCCGAGAGACATCTTTTGATGGAGTCCGAAATTGTCCGAAATGGAACTGAATGAACGGAACACCACACAGACTGAGCTCCTTTGGTGTGAAATGGGTGAGTGGAGTGGGAACGCGTAGTGGAGTAGGGAGCGCTGGCGCGCGGAGTGGGGATCGCTGAACGCGATCACGTACTACCGAGTGTCGCGCGACTATGTGTGACGGTTAATATTAAAATTTTTTTTTCCTGTATGCACAGTTTTTTTAAAAAATTTGTTTTTTAATATTGCATTTTATCCAGTTCTGAGCTATGTTTAAAGTTCCAAGTCTCTAGCTCATCGGGAAGTGATTTAAAATTCGATTACGAGATTTGACGCATACAACATTAACAACAACGACAACTCTGCAAGCTAATATAAGCGTGGTAAAAATACTGTGCATTTACTGCCACATAAGATACATATATAGGGTGTTTTTAAACGATTTTTTGACCGCGTTGCATTGATATCTACTAAAATACATCATTGTCTTTCCGCTAATTCAATTAGGAAGCTTATCTAAATCGCATTTGTTTCTCGTCGACATGTTACAGGTAAATAAATACAAAATAATTAATGAAAAATACTGTGCTTTTTCTGCCATATAAGATACATATATACAGTGTTTTTAAACAATTTTTTGATCGCGTCTTACATCATCATTGTGTCGATCTCCTAATTCGCATAAATGGCATTCAGTTCTCAACGCCAAGGCATTTTGAAGGGAAATTTCGAATTCTAGTCGGCGTGGTTGAATGCGACGTAGAATCGCGGCGAGGTGTTTCCCCGTCGCGTTGAATATGAAAAGATTAAAGACAGAAATGGTCGGCGTACACGCGCGAGGGAGGACTAGCATGGAGAGGATCAAGGGACGAAGGGGCGAGGAAGAAGGAGAAACGCGGAGAAAAATTGGCTGCAGGTAACGGGATTAAGAGTGCTACTGCACGCCCGTTACCGGGATCATCTCGCAAGAAACTTTGCACTTGGCAACTTTTAATGCCTCCGCCGCAAAATCCTGATCCTCCCCGTCCCCGCTCGCGCTGTCTCGCTTTCGGCGTTGCTCCCCTGCCATCCAGGGGTTTTCTTTACGCATACTTTCTGGCTACAGAGGGGTTTAGATCGAAACGATTCTTCCGGCAAACTTTACACGTCGAGAGCAAGTTGATCCTCGGGGCCCGGAGGGACGAATATTTCGATGCGACGCTTTCTCACAGCCGACGACGTCGCGCGCACTTTGTTACTTTTTCGAATACTTCCAGCGACTGCCGTGTCGCGAACGTGTCACAAGGCGGATGCACAAGAATTTCGGGATACTCGGATGCTGGGGATTTATTCTTCCGGCTCGGGAGAAGCTCGGAGGTTTGGCTTGTGAGCTGAGTTTCGGGGAATGTGGTCGCGATTCTTTCAAATTGGAGAGCTACCGATCTGCAACGAGATATTGGTACAAAGTAAACATTTTTTTCTAGTTCTCAGTGTTGCAAGATTAGAGTTTTGGACATATTGAGGTGTGGTTCATTTGAGAAGCTCACAGTTTCATTTTGTAGATTAAATTTGGAGAAGTCATTTTTCTCTTAACCCTCATCCGTCCCTTGTGTAAATTTGACATAGTATTCCCGAAATAAGTTACAGTATTCTGTTATTTGTAGATAAGTTTGGTCGAAACTTGGTGACTTTTATTTTTTTAATGAAAAACCCATAACCGAGAAACCGAAGATGCAAATGTTAACTTATCAATTTGAATAAAAAAAACATCGAAAAATAACTGTTTACCTTGTTATTTTATCGATTTTTTATCGCTGTGTCAATTTGACACCAATGGACAGATTCATTTTGTGAAATGAGGGACGGATGAGAGTTAAGTTTAGAATGCACCACCCTGCAAGGAAAAATTTTCGTAATGCACAAAATTCATTTTTTAATCGAAAAAGAAGGTGCAGCCTTTTTTAGTTTAACTGGATACGTCACGAAATTTAAGGGTTGCATTTTACCAATAAATTTGAAACCAGCCAAATGTTTAAATCCTCCCTCTCCCGAATTTCCTGGACACATCGTATTTCATTTTGAACAAAATCCAGTCTCACTTGGCCCTTTCCAATCGTAATCCTTTTCGGTGTGATCGGAATTATTGTATTTTCACTCATGCTGAATTAATTATTGCCTGACACCCCATAAATTTTACTTAACACTTTCGACGAAACTGAAGCTGCTCGTTACAGATTATAAAAGCAGGATATCAAAAATTGATAAAATTTTATTGGAGATAAACAGTTCGTAGAATGCAATGGAATGCACTGAAAATGTTTTTGTTCGTACCAATAAAAAAGTGAGTTATTTTAGGTCTTTATCGGATGGCTTCGTATAATTAGAAATCTGTATGACACGCTGCCACGGACCTCGTTAAATTCAAAGTCCCTTGTTAGCATCCCGGAGGAAAGTTCAGCGTTAGCGTACCGCCTGGTCATCTTTTTTCTCATCTAGCCGGGGCAACGTAAAATCGGGACGCCCCATAGAACGAGGGGTGGAACCGAGTTAAGAGATGGGGGTGAGCTGGTAAAATAGCGCCGGCTTCGATAGGAAAATACTGCGGTGATCTTGGGAACGAGGTCGATACCCACTTCCGCGTCTCAGTATCCTTGACTCCGTCGACGATTTAGTCGGCCAGTGGCCCCGGCCAGCCCGAGGTTAGACTACGTATAACTTCATAGCAGAAAACGATGACGGTATGCGATGAAATTGCGATGCCTTGCGGGGTATCCACGACCGTATCAGGAGCGAGAATACATCGCCTCGTTCAATTTTTATGCCGCGTCTTTCTGGCCACCCCTGATCCTTGATAAACAATCGAAACTCGTGAACTTTATTAGAAAATTTTATCTAAAACAACCTAGTTCTCCGAAGAGAACATCCTTAGAATTTAAAGAAGTCTTAAAAAGTTTATAGTTCACAAAGTGTTACTTAATAAAAATAATAAAACTGCAATGCAGCTTCATTGAAACATTTCATTTACAATAAAAAATTTTAACATAACCTAGTTCTCTGAAGAAAATATGTTTGGCATTACAAAAAATTCGCGAGGGTTAATGCCTCACAAAACACTTAATAAAAATCATAAAAATGCAATGGAGTTGCATTAGAACATTTTATTTAAAATGAAACATTTTAACACAACCTAGTTCTCTGAAGAAAATATCTTTAGCATTAGAAAAAATTCGCGAGGGTTAATCTCTCACAAAACACCTAATAAAAATAATAAAAATGCAATGCAGCTTCATTAGAACATTTCATTTACAATGAAAAATTTTAACACGTAACCTAGTTCTCTGAAGAAAATATCTTTAGCATTAGAAAAAATTCGCGACGGTTAATCTCTCACAAAACACCTAATAAAAATAATAAAACTGCAATGCAGCTTCATTGAAACATTTCATTTACAATAAAAAATTTTAACATAACCTAGTTCTCTGAAGAAAATATCTTTGGCATTACAAAAAATTCGCGAGGGTTAATGCCTCACAAAACACTTAATAAAAATCATAAAAATGCAATGGAGTTGCATTAGAACATTTTATTTAAAATGAAACATTTTAACAAAACCTAGTTCTCTGAAGAAAATATCTTTAGCATTAGAAAAAATTCGCGAGGGTTAATCTCTCACAAAACACCTAATAAAAATAATAAAAATGCAATGCAGCTTCATTAGAACATTTCATTTACAATGAAAAATTTTAACACGTAACCTAGTTCTCTGAAGAAAATATCTTTAGCATTAGAAAAAATTCGCGACGGTTAATCTCTCACAAAACACCTAATAAAAATAATAAAAATGCAATGCAGCTTCATTAGAGCATTTCATTTACAATGAAAAATTTTAACACGTAACCTAGTTCTCTGAAGAAAATATCTTTGGCATTACAAAAAATTCGCGAGGGTTAATGCCTCACAAAACACTTAATAAAAATCATAAAAATGCAATGGAGTTGCATTAGAACATTTTATTTAAAATGAAACATTTTAACACAACCTAGTTCTCCGAAGAAAATATCTTTAGCATTAGAAAAAATTCGCGAGGGTTAATCTCTCACAAAACACCTAATAAAAATAATAAAAATGCAATGCAGCTTCATTAGAACATTTCATTTACAATGAAAAATTTTAACACGTAACCTAGTTCTCTGAAGAAAATATCTTTGGCATTACAAAAAATTCGCGAGGGTTAATGCCTCACAAAACACTTAATAAAAATCATAAAAATGCAATGCAGCTTTATTTTAACATTTTATAACATTTATCTAACATTTTATTTAAATTGAACAATTTTAACACATAATCTGGTTCTCTGAAGAAAGTATCTTTAGCATTAGAAAAATTCGCGAGATTTAATACCTCGCAAAACACTTTCCGCTGTACTTTCAGTAAAGTAGGATCATTTCAAGCACCCAGTGCATCAGGATATAAATAAAATCGTCATCGCAACAGAGCCACACCGAATCTTCTGTCAAAAAAAAGGAGCTAGTATCCGAAATGACGAGCCACTAATCTCCGTTATCACCGGAGGATCCTTATCATCCATCGACGTCAGTCTTGCCGGTGTCCTTTTCCCCAGTTTATCAGCCAAGAAGGAATCACGTCGGACGATAGGACCGGAAGCGGACGGGATTCCAGAAGGCGAGATAGAAAGAGAGAGGGAGAGTTGGCTCGTGGAAAACGAACCTGGACGAAACAGTCGGCGGTAGCTTTTTACTTTCTCCCGCGGGAGGGTAAAAGGCAAAGCTACGGAAAGCCGGGCTTTATTGCCTACGAGGGCAGGATTCTCTGCCGTTGCGCGGGATAGGAGATTGTTTAGATCCCTAGCCCCATAGACCCGTATCGTAAGGAGGCTGCGGGGCCTATCTAGGATCGTATACGTTCTCCCCACGGATTATGGTCGTGAAACGTTTCACGTCGTCCATTTTCGTGGCTCGTAACGCGACGCTTATTGTAAACTTGCACGGGATCGTACAAAGTCCTCGCCCAGCGTTTTGTCGTGCTTAGGGGTTCCTTCCCAGGGAACGATCTGTCCCGGGATTCCCCCACCTTGGAACCTCCTTTTATCTCCTTTCATGTAGCCAGCCGACCGAATATTAGACGCCGCCCGACATTTTGTCCTTCCTTCTTATTCGCAAGTTCTTAAACTACGAGAAAATCCTGCTGAAATGATGCAATTTTTGTGGCGCTTTTGCGCCCGGAATTTCCTTGACGGCGCACAATGGGGTATTTGCATAAAAAAGCTGGCCGAAAGTCGATTTTCAAAATTTTGCGCAAGCTGTACAAATTTTGTTGTTCGAGATAGTTGAATGTCTGACGAACAATGTATCACCATTCTTTTGTAATTTAAAAATTCATGAAGCAGCATATTTCATCGAGAGTTAAGAGATTTTATAGCACATTTTTGCTTTTGACCATTCTGTGAAACATCGTTCGCTTATTACTGATTATCAGGTGTTTTAGGGAAATCGTATAAATGTTGTCGTTGTAGAAATATTTCCGCTAGGTAGGTACAGCATTTTCGAACAGCTTTCAGTTTTTCATTATATAAATTAGTATAGTTATTAATATTTGAAAATAACCAATAATTTGGAAACATTATTTTCGCCTATAATACTTCGTTAACGGTTTTGTTATACTTCCGGATGAGCCCCGATGTTTTTTCTCGTCTTGTTACATCTGGTAAAGGTTTGTGATCACAGTGCAAAAAGAATTGGCTCCGGATTCGTCCGGTTAAAAATTTTATAGCTAATTTAAGTAAAAATGACACTCCAGAGATGCTGCGCGTCCTATTGCGTCTGCACGGCTCACAGTGGAGTATTTGGCTGGAAAATTACAATAAAATAATATAAACAAAAATATATTTATATAAAATTATAAATTTGTTTGCAAAGTTTTCATCCTACGCATTTTGTTTGAATTGCAGAATATAATGGCACTATTTCATTCTCAACTTCTTTTAGCCTAACAAAAACAAATAAAGCAATTCTGTTTAAAAAAATGTTTGGGACAAAAGTTAAACAGTGATCCGACATCTACAAATTGCGATACATAAAATTTCGAAAATATTTTTTCTACGACAAATAATCAAGGTCATTTCGATTTTTTAAAGGTTAAAATGTATTTTTTATCTCATAATATTATAGCTGATCTTAAAACGAATTCAACGATATATTATTTATACATATATCAATATTATGAGACCATAAATAACGTTGCAATAGTTTTGGCCAGCTTTCCGGGCCAAATACTCCACTGTGCGACGGTACACGGTTTCAATGAATGTACACGGTCTGGAAGAATTGCGTATGTTAGGAATTTTCTAAAATGGATTTTAAGTATCCATGTAATGTACAAATTACTTTAGTTTCTTTAAATCTTTAGTTTTACTTTATTTTCGATCGTCTCAATGTTAAATATTATCTTGAACGTTCGCAATAACCTGCGCGATACTTTCTGTTGAAATTATTCTTTTCATTTTCGAACCAGTAAAGATTGCGACAGACACACGACGTTCGCTCCTTCCCCGAGTTACTGCAAATAATAAAACCGTTTATTTTATCTTGCTCCTCGAGCGCGCAGGAAGCGTGCTTTATATTCATGAAGAAACGTAGATATGAACGCGCGAGAAGCCGCAATAGCGTTCTACTGTTTAGCGGAATATTTGTTCGGCTATTTCGCGCAGGTAGACGGTCCCTTTAACACCCAATACGGATTCCTGTGCACACGCTCGATACAACAACACCTGTGAATACTCATGGTCCTTGCACTTCCCCATCGGTAGTATTGACCCTGCTTAATGCATCCGCGTTAACGTCGCGTATCTCTCTCCCCGGCAATTTGAAATTGTAATGTCGAAACCTTACGTCACAAAATATGGTATCGCCGGCCGGATGAAAGATATTCCCGCTCAACGCATAAATGAATACCATGTTCGAACGACGAATTCGCAGCCGAAGAATTCGCCATTGCGAACCGGTCCTGTATTTGACGATCGAATTTTCTATTCATTCTTCAGCTTTTCATTCAATAAAGAAAATCGCGAAAACATGGGGAACTAATTGTGGGTAAATTTGCAGTTTGAACTTCAACAATTCCCTTATTTAATAACACTGTCCAACAAATTTCACCTTTTTTTATGTTCCCTAATTACTGTTGGGTCCTTTTTATAGAGTTTTTTGCGCTGATTCCGAATCTGTTTTTAATTTTTTTCCTATACGCACAGTTTTTGGGGAACATGGCTTTGAAAAAAGAAACATATTTTTCAACTTTAAACAAATATTGTGATGTTATTATAAAAGATATTGAATTGTTCTTTGCAGCAAAAGATTCTGTAGACTTTCCCGAATACAGTGATATGCAATATTAATACATTATGAATGTTTAAACATGTTTAAAGAATCATTAAAGACGGAGAGACACCACTTTTACACCAATTTTTGAGGATATTTTTCAATTTATCTCAAAAAATAAAGGTCGAGCGGAAAATCGAACTAAACCACTCGATAGAGCAGACTTTTATCTTGAGGAGCCACCCTGTCATGTTTGGATCGTCGACGTTTTTTTCGAACCAGAAAGCAAAATATCTTCGCCCGACATGAGTTGCCGCCAGTGGCGCTCGGGACGAGATACGGCGCAGCAACAGGATACGGAGCGGCGAACGACCGTTGTAGTGGTGAGCGCCACTGGCGGCAACTCATGTCGGGCGAAGATATTATGCTTTCTGATTAAAAAAAAACGTCGACGTTTCAAACTTCAATTGGGGTTTCTCAAGATAAAAGTCTGCTCTATCGAGTGGTATAGTTCGATTTTCCGCTGGACCCTTATTTTTTGAGATAAATTGAAAAATATCATCAAAAATTGGTGCAAAAGTGGTGTCTCTCAGCCTTTGGTGATTATTTAAACATGTTTAAACAATCATAATGTATTAATATTTGATATCGCTGTATTCGGGAAAGTCAACAGAATCTTTTGCTATAAAGAACAATTCAATATCTTTTATAATAACACTACAATATTTGTTTAAAGTTGAATAATATGTTTTTTTTTCAAAGTCATGTTTCTCAAAAACTGTGCGTATAGGAAAAAAATTAAAAACAGATTCGGAATCAGCGCAAATAACTCTATACCAAGGACTCAACAGTAATTAGGGAACAAATTTGGTGTTGGACAGTGTAATCAGACTGATCTATTGGGTTGGCAAGAAAGTAATTTTGGTATTTTAAGGTGAAATAAAACTGAATTTCTTTATTCAAACGATGAACTTTAATCAATAAAATAGTTCCTTATTTATTCCTTTTTGCAAAAGATCATCGAACAAAAGGAGAAATACGTTATTCATTAAAATTCATTGCTTGGATAAAAAAATTGGGCTGTATGTCACCTTAAAATACCGAAATTACTTTCTTGTCAACCAAATATTATAAAAATTCTCTGCATCCGTTGGGAGAAACAGAGAAACAAAGATGTATTTCCACCCTTAACAATCGTGATATGTAATTTCTCGGATGATTGCATTGTTTTAACTTGGATCTACTAAATTTGATTATCTACTAATACATTTCCCACTTTGTTTATAGGGTAGATTTTAATCAGAGTTTCAATGCATTGCGTCTGGAGATTATAATTCACTCGTAAAGATCTAGTTTACCGACCCCCTATACACACGGATAAACGAGCTGGACTCTATAAACCCCACAGAATTTCCCGTTAACACGGGGAATCCACGAAACGCCGTAGATAAAACTAATCTCCTGTCTCCTGATGGTCCAGCCAGCGTGGACCTCTGTAATTCCTGCGCTACAGAACATAGTTACCGAATTCTGCGAGTAAGACAGAAGAAACAACACGAAATACTTCTCGCATTGTCGAAGAACTGGAAATATACAGGGTGCTCATTTGAAAACGTTCCAGCCGAATGTCTCGAAAAGTATGAAAGATATTAAAAAAGTGTAAGACACGTGTTCAAGGATTTCGAGGGGGAAAGAGCGGGGCAGTATCAGTTTTTTATTTGGGTGGCGTTTTCATGGTTATTTGAAGGTCAACTTTGTTTTTTCAAATGGAAACCATGTTTTTTGTCATGGGATCTTATTGTACGTGAAGAGGCCAGTAATTTTCGTAGGATACTTTTTTTTATCCGCTCACCAGTTTCGGAGATATTTAAAGAGAAGTAGAGCGAGTCATACTTACACTGCGAGAAAGTTTGTAATTTCTTTATAACTATAACAAATTTTCAAAATGTTCTCCGTTGTTTCCTAAACAATAATACAGACGATTCTCAAATTCTCAACGAACATTTTTGAAGGAATCTGTTGGAACAGCTCTACAATCCTGTGCAATTCTGCGACGCAAATCGTTGACGCTTTCTGGTTGTGTTTTATAAACAACAGATTTTAAGTGTCCCCACAAAAAGAAGTCGACTGGAGTTAGATCTGGTGATCTTGGTGGCCACTCAATAACACCTCTTATACCGATCCATCTTAGTGGGAATCGATTATTTAACCACTGGCGAACTGACAACGTGTAATGCGCGGGGAACCATCATGTTGGAAGTACAAAAGCTCTTCACTTAACAAAAAATTTTTATCTACTGCTCTTTAAATATCTCTTTAAAAAAAGTATCCTACGAAAATTGCTGGTCTTTTTACGTGCAATAAGATCCCATAATAAAAAACATAGGTTTCCATTTGAAAAAAAACAAAGTTGACTTTCAAATTACCTTGAAAACGCCACCCAAATAAAAACTGATACTGCCCCCCTCTTTCCCCCTCGAAATTCTTGTTAACTTCCCGATTTTATAGGGAAGTTATTGTAATTACCCCGAAAATCGAAAATCGAATTTTTAGCAGATCTTCACGTTTCATGGTCATTGGAGTCATTTTAGACTATTTTTATCAAAATGTCGGTATGTGTGTGTGTGTGTGTGTGTGTACGTATGTCCGTTTCTATGGTATCAAATTTTTCGTTAACGTTTTCAGAAAAAGTAACAACGCGATCGGAATGATGAATGATGCAATCGATGTGCCTCACTGTAACTTAGAGCTGATTAGATTTTGGTCCATATTGGTCAAGTAGTTTTTTAGTTTTTTTCGACAGGAGTTGATTAAACATTGCAATTTATACGAAAGGCGTATCCACCGAAGAAGTAAACGTAACTAAATATATATATTTAGACATATTTAAAAAAAAATTTTTTTTTATAAAATTAAAAAAAAAATTTTTTATAAAATTTAAAAAAAATTTTTTCTTGTTTTTTTTTAATTAAAAAAAATGTTTTTTCCAATTATGCAACTAATGCTAATGTAACCGCTTACAATAATCGAAAATTATTCCAATGCAAGAGTGAGTTAATCATCGCCGAGAATACATTTTCAAAGAATATCGATGAAAGTAGAAAAACATTTATATTACAATCTTTAAATAAACAATGAGTTCAAAACGAATTGTTAACTGAGATTAAATTGAAAATTAATATAAAATATATGATAATTAATAACATTGACGTTGAAGACGAATTGGTTAATGGAGCATGCGGAATATTAAAATTTATTACTTTTCAAGAAAATACTAAAATTCCGTCTATATTGTGGTTAGATTTTCAATTGGCCAGGGTAGGAGTGAAAGTAAGAACTCGTTATCGTGATTACATGAAAAATGCAAATATAAATCAAAATTTAACACCAATAATAAAAAAATATCGAATCAAGTAAATATTTCGAGTGAAGGAAAATAACAAATTACACGTAGTCAATTTCCAGTGGTTCCTGCTGAAGCGATTGCGATTCATAAAAGTCAGGGACAAACATACGAGAAAGTATGTATGGATTTTAAAACATCAGAAATACGAACTTTACAAATGTTGTATGTAGCACTGAGCAGAGTTTCAAAATTGAGCGGTTTATATATTTTGAGAAAATTTAAATTAATAGTATCGAAGAAAACCAAGATCAATACTGCAAACCCGGATAATGATGAGTTGTATCGTTTGCGAAAAACTAATTAAGACAATTTATTTTGCAATATTAGTATGCTATAACAAGGAACCAAGCGAGCAATGAGCATACGATATTGGTTTAATGCGACGCCATATAGCAAACATTTTGATAAGTAGAAAACTATTGAATTTCCCTGAAAACGTATAATCTTCTCAAAACGTACACTTAATAAATAATAATAATAATATACAGCAACTAACGAATCGGGAAGTTCTTTGTGTGGCTCGTGGAGAGTCACACACAAAATGAGACATTAATAGCTGTGGGCCCTACTAGCCATGCATACCACTAACATTCTCGCAAGAGCAGTCCTGCCCGCGAGCTCGCGAAGCGAGCGAGCAACAACAACCCTACTCGCGAGCGAGCAACAACAACCCTACTCGCGAGCGAGCGAAGCGAGCGAGCAACAATAGCCCTCTAGTTTTACACTTTTTTCATATCTTTCATACTTTTCGAGATATTCAGCTGGAAGGTTTTTAAGTGAACACCCTGTGTATTTTCGCATTGTGGCTGTAACAGAGAATTTTTATTTTGCATGAAAATTCTGCATGCACGGTATGAAACCGGACTTTCAAACTCATTTTTCTCGCAAACAAAGTCAGAGCGAAGAAACATTATTCTCCCTTCCCGACTTACTTTTTACCGTATATTCGCCTGCTCGCGGCTGGTGTCAGATCGGTGATACTCGGCGTACAAAGGGCAGATTTTCTGGCCAGTTTGGTCCGCTGTCGGTTACACGGTGTCCATCTGACGGTTAGCTAAGAGGACGCGAGAGCTTCCTTCCCTAGATCGATCGATCGTAGGCAGTGTGTGCATAGGATACTAGGGTACACGAGTTACGACTGGTATCGAGCGTAATACGGGCCGGGGACGGGCGTGCATGTAGAGACGGCGTGGTACACGCGTGCACACCCGTGCACACGCGCTGTTTATGGGTGCACGTGTACCGGGGTCAGGACGAATTCGAGAGACAGCTTGATGGATGATACCTTTGCGTCTTCGTTGCGTGTATACATCACGTGCACCGCGCTCGGAGGATTGCGTTCGTGGCTTCGCTTGCTCGTGTGCAACAATTCCTCCTCTGTCTGTCTCTCTTGCCCTTTCTCTTCTTCTTTCTCTCTTGGCCTGTCTACACGCAAGAAAGAAATTGGACCGTGCTCGGTAAACAGTTGCGAGAGCAAGCACCCGCGAGCTGGTGTAAGGAAATCGCTGATTGAGATTGAAGATTGGGTTAAAAGCTTCGGCTAAGGAATCGCGTAAAGAGTGCATTACCCGCGTGGAAATCTAGATCGCAGAAGCTCGGAAACAGTGTAAAGAGAAGCCGGTACACGCGTGGAATGCTAACCTGATCGGTTTTAGTGTGATCCCGCTTGCTATGACTCACTTTGCTTCGTAATATCGCGTACAGATAAAACGGTCGGCTGCGACTAGATTGTGGAACTTGCAGCGTATGAATACTAGATTTATGGGCATCGATTGAGCAAATGTCTTTGGTGGAATAGGGATCCGGGAGTGGATCGTAAAGTCTGCTGTATTGTGATAGTGACGGGCAGACTGAGGATTTTTATGCAAAATAAAAATTGTCTGCATCGATTGCAAGGGATAGCGAAGATCTAGGAATCTCTTTCTTCAATAATTTTAGAAGGTTGGGAGTAATGTATTTTTTTGGAGTAATCTATTTGCTGTTTTTAATCACAGCTACTCATTTTTGTCGTAAATGCATAAAATCCTTTAGACTAACGAGGGAAAAAGCATTTTAATTTTGTATTAAAGTTTGTGTGAAAACTGAATTTTGAAATACTTAGAAACAACGCAGGAAACGAACTACACAATATTTATAGAAATTAACATCGTCTGACAGAGTTCACAAGAATAAAACAAGAGAGCACTCCGCGTGAGTAGGATAGGATGCGTAGATAAGTAGAATAGGTCAACCTATGATCAAACAGGTAGACCAGGATGTCCTGTGATCAGAGAAGTGGAATTTGACGACCTTTGATCAGACATGTGGAATGGGGCTACCTCGTGGCTAAATCAGTAGAATTGGTCGGTCCTCGGTCAGACAATTGAAATAGTACAAACTCGAACAAACAAATCAGGTAATTTAGGATAGAAAGAACAGGAGTTTTAGCTTCAACACGAAGCGCGATAATTTTACTCCTGAATCCTGTTGAAATAAGCTTTCTCTTATCACCAACTCTGCAACTCGCCACACACAGAATTAACATTACGATAAGGTGTCCCACGAGGTAAACGACAAAATGAGTCACCGCTGATTTCCATTTCGTTGTAAGTTACTTACTGAGTCACGCCACCCCGCGGTTAGGTCAGTTTTACGAGCATGTCGACTCTGAAATCAGTGTTCAGAGCGTTTCAATCGACACTGTGTTCTATCACACATTACTTTATATTCTCTTACTTTTCCATCGGCACTGAAAAATTTTGATTCTATAGAAAATGCAATTTTAATATTCCCCACAGCAGTACAAACACCATCAAATTACTAGATCAACACGTTGATCGCCCAGCGTAATTCGGTTAAGTTTCCTGCGGGGCCTAAATCCGACCGTCGGAACGCAGAACGAAAATAGAGCGAAAAGCTGGAATTCATGTTGTATATCCTCTACAGGGTGTTTACCTACAGGTGGGAGAAAATTTAAGGGGTGGTTCTCGACGATAATCTAAGACGCAAATGAAGAACAAAAGAATTGCGATTTCGGCTTCGTTATTTAGTTATTAACAATTAAAAATCCGCCTAAAATGCTGCAACACTTCTAACAAAAATGTACATTGCGTACGTCACACAGGCGCGCGACAGTCTCGTATCAAGTGACAAACGCATGCATACCTTGGTTCTCATTTGGGGCCCCAGCGAGGTGAAAATGTTTCAAAAATCGTTGGACGACATTGAACCTACCTACTCGTTAAAATCCACAAGGGCATTTCTAATATCCGCCCTATGGAATTATCGAGTAGAAGGGGTCAATGCCCTTTCACTTTTACATTCATTTCACACATATCCACAAATACTTACCCTGCACTATAATTGTTCATATCACTATTTATAATATCATACACACGCACTACGAGTTTCTGCGAACGGAAATCTTTGACGCGTGCGAGAAGAATCGTCCGTACAAGCTAGCATCCGTATGCATACTGATTCAAGACAGCTGATGTGGTCAATGCACACACATGAAATATTTGGCGGTCACAGACAGAATGAGAAGGAATCACGAAATTCGTGAAAACAGGATAGACAATGTATTGGTATAGCAACGCGCGACGTTTGGGCGGTGTAGTTTGCTGTAGATCTTCATTTGTTTTATCGATCTGACATCGACCTCATCAGCTGTCTTGAATCAGTATGCATACGGATGCTAGCTTGTACGAACGATTCTTTTCGCACGCGTCGAAGATTTCCGTTCGCAGAAATCACACACGACCTCAAGATGCCCGTTCTGTCTGTGAACGAGTCTCGCGACGTAAATCAAGTTCCATAAAGTGCAGTGTTTCAACATTAAAGGATTACCAGTTCTTTACATTCTCCTCATTTCCCTCAGTAAACTTGTACTCTCTGTAAACTCGTAGTGCGTGTGTATGATATCGTAAATAGTGCTAGAGCTTTTATTCCAGTATATTAAGTACGGTGTTATGAACAATTATAGTGCAGGATAAGGATTTGTGGATATGTGTGAAATTAATGTAAAAGTGAAAGGGCATTGACCCCTTCTACTCGATAATTCCATAGGGCGAATATTAGAAATGCTCTTGTGGATTTTAACGAGTAGGTAGGTTCAATGTCGTCCAACGATTTTTTAAACATTTTCACCTCGCTGGGGCCCCAAATGAGAACCAAGGTATGCATGCGTTTGTCACTTGATACGAGACTGTCGCGCGCCTGTGTGACGTACGCAACGTACATTTTGTTAGAAGTGTTGCAGCATTTTAGGCGGATTTTTTATTGTTAATAACTAAATAACGAAGCCGAAATCGCAATTATTTTATTCTTCATTTTCGTCTTATATTATCGTCGAGAACCACCCCTTAAATTTTCTCCCACCTGTAGGTAAACACCCTGTATATAATATCCTATTTTTAATTAACTCGAACAAGAAGAGCGTTACCCATATTTGGGTGACGGGGCCCCCACGGAAGCATACCCGTCACCCAGATATGAGCGGACCTTTGATCTGTGCCGGCGACGGCGACTGTCCGCGTCTCTTTCATCGTCGATTAAACCACTAAATACAATTGAAATTATATCGTGTTTGGTCTTTTTTTAATCAGAAAAATGCCACGAATATACCGACGAAAGTTTCATGAAGATATAAGTAATAATAAAAAAGATTAAATATTGGTGTTACATTGTGAGGACGCACGGGCCTTTGAGCTGCGCCGACGATTGCGACTCTCCGCGTCGCATTAGTAGTGGTTCACAGCGATATACACGAGCCGAGATCAGATTACTACAGTGGAGGGAATATTTTTTTGCGTCCTGCGTGTACAGCTTTTTGCGCCGTGAGAGACACTGTATCGCTCGTACGGCTTCGGAATGACTTTACAACACGAACAACCTGTTAACAACAATCCTAAACTACAGCTAATCAGACCCGAACAGTTTCCAAGTACCAAGTTGCCCAAACATTCAAAACCCATTTCATCCAATACACTCTCAAAATTACGTTTTAACGCGAAAGAGCAACAGTACAAAAAAAAGGAAAAAAAAAACAAATAGTTCCACTCGGTGTGAAAAATGCATTCACCCGTAAATCGCGGCGGATGCAAACGGGCCATCGCTGTCGATTCAAAAACCGAGGGAATACCACTGCAAAATAAATTCGCGAGCAGCATCGGTCGGCGAGGGAAGTATGGTCGAAGCAGCGGAGCGTCGTCGGCAGATTTTAATCAAATTGGCCGAGTTGCGTTTTTCATTACTGGCTTTTTGTGTCGCGTTTCACGGGACGTCGTCCGCTTCCACAAAGAGTCTTATCTGTCCCAGCACGAGTCGATGCTGTTTGTCCTTCTCCTCTTTCTGTGCAGCGTTCCGCGACATTTCTCGTTTCCTCGTGGCTACTGGCCGTCGTCTTCGTCGTCGTCTTCGTCGTCGTCGTCGACGAAGCCGCGGGCCGGATCGATCGATCGAAAGGAGGAAACAGTCTTCCCGATAGTTCCTTGCCCCCTGCACGCTGTGATAAGGGCCGATACGGCGGACGACGACAATGGCGACGCCTCTTGTCACTTTGTGGATCGTCTGTATAGTCTGCAACGACTACGACCACGAAGACGACGACGACGGCGGTGTTCATCGTCGGCCAGCAAAAGCACGATCGGGAGGCGGCACCGTTGATGTTATTATAAAGAACGGCCGTCGTCGACCCCCTCCTCACCTTGAATAAGCTCCGCGCCACGCGAAAATATCATTTCGACTCTTGCCGCAAACAGAAACGAGCGTTTAGTTACCGGCTTTATGGCGACAACCGCATGGAAACCTTTGTAGGTCTTCCTCGTTTCCTACTTTTCAAATGGTATTTACTTTGACTCCTTTGTGGCCGCTCGCTTCTTTCAACGGCTGTTTTTACGCGCGCTGGAATTCGCGCGAGCCTGTACCGCTGTTCAGAATTCGCTTCTGTTTTATCCGCTGGAATTGGAAATTTGTTTGACAACCGACAGTTGTTAATATAGAGGAAGAGGTACTGTGACTCCCTGCTGGACAGAGTAGGGCAATAATGAACTAATATTTAGAAAGGACTCGAAAGGACTAGAAAGGACATAGCAAAATAGTCGTTAGTCAAAATTTTTTGATTAGTTAGTGATAACAAATGGCAAATAGTTTGTCACAGATCTGAATTATCGTTAGCTATTGCTTATTAGTGAATTAGTAGTTGATGCTCAGACATCAATCTTTAGTCATCAGTTATTGTGCTATTAACATGCATTAATATTATTAATTAGTTATCACTAACTAATCAAAAAGTTTTTACTAATGACGATTTTGTTGTGACTAACATTCAAGAAGACTATTAGTCATTTTTAGATATTAGTTGATTATTGCTCTACTCTGCTGCTGGAATATACTCGATGAAATTAATCATGGATATTTTTTACTATGAAGTTAATGTTCGTGGAACTATGCGTGTTCGAATTTTGACCAGATATAACGTGAATGAATGAAATAATTTATTTTTTAATAATATATGTGGATGCATATTTTTTGTGAATGTTATTCAATGATGTTCTCTTTCGTAGCTTCAATGCATGCTCTCATGCCTCAAATGTAAATTGATCTGTGCTCATCCAAGAACATACAAAAGTTACAATAATTCTGCTATTGATCAAGAAGAATATTGACACTAATCCTACCGTCTTGCCTTACAATATTGTGTCAGACTCGCGATGAAGATTCTGAACAGAGTCTAATAAATATCAATAATTCTGTTTTTCAAAATTACTATAACATATTATAAGAAAATGTTAGACAATACGAGTTATCCGCGTGTTCTATTTTATCGACATGTACCCATCTATGTGTAGTTCGTTGGTGTGTGTGTGACGCGCGCTTGTTGCGTATTTCTTTTGTCGAGATGTTTTGTAGTCTCCTTTACGCCGCCATGTGATACGCATGTATATTACATACAATTATAGCTAAATATATTTAATCAAGTTGTGTGATAATAAACTATAATATTTATTATCCCGAATCTTCTGTCACATATTTAATTTACAGACGCAATTCAAATCTTGAAAAAGACCCAAACTAGGATCGAAACGTTGATTTTGTTTGACTAAATTAGCAAAGTTGCTTTATAATTCATAACAAAACGTGACCAAAAATCATTCATTCTTTGATTTATCCGAAACTAGGTATCTCGGAGTTTTCGAGGTCGCTGATTACGAATCTAAAATCAAAATCGCAAAAAAGTAAAATGGCGGCTGTAAAATGGAGATCGAACCTATGAAAACTCTCAGAATGGGACAAAACTTGGTATTCTGGGGTTCACGAAGTCGTTAATTATGAATCTGAAATTAAAAGAACAGAAAACAAAATGGCGGAACCAATATGGCGGATGTATGTAGTAAGAAAATATTAAATACAGCTGAAACTTGATATCTCAAAATTTTTGATCTTGTTAAATGTGAATCTAATATCAAATTATATAAAAAACACAAGTAGCCGACTAATTATTAAATTATAGAAGAAGAAATTATTGTTTTAAATATGTGTTTTGAAGAATGGAAGGTTATAAATTAGAAAGCATTGTAATTATGAATGTATCAAATTGTTTATTCAACATCTGAATAGTCAGAATCGTCATTTGTTGTATCTACATTTTCTGTCACTACCAAATTCATATTAATAGTTAATATAATATGATTAATGTTAATACTAAAAATGAAGGTCACTTCAATTTTTTAAATATTAACATATATTTTTTACTTCATAATATTGTAGCAGGCATCGAGACGAATTTAACGACCTATAATAATATTACTTTAAACCTTGAAATAAGGCTACAATATAGTTTATATCACAAAAATCGGGTTGCCAGCCCGTGCAGTACACTACAAAAATTGTCATAACAACCACAGAGGTGCCTCGTGGTGCCCAATGTTTGTTGATCCTACTAGGTGATAATACAAACTAAAGGTGTGTACCAGTCACATAATGAAAATCGATGAAAATCATAACTATTTTCCTTGGTATCCAAAATTTTCGTATGAAATTTTGTTATATTTTATATATTACATTATGCATTGTTACTTGTATTTTATATAATGTATAAACATGATTTACTTATCTCCAGGGACACCCTCCATATTGTAGAATAAAAATTAGTAGGATATAATACAAATACAGGGTGGCCCACATAACTCTGAACAGCTCAATATCTCCGTTACTTTTCGTCGTACAAAAAAACTTCGTAGGACAAAGTTACACTGTTTGAAGGGCCACATATAACGGTGTAAGGGAAAACAAATTTCAAGGTCATTTTTATGAGATTTCAAGGTTATCGATGTTTTTTTAAATGGAATGAGGTATTTTTTAATATATCAATCGATGCAGCTGGACATTCTTTATAAAAAAGTACTAACCTAAGTATGTCGAAAAGTTAGTAGTTCAGGAGATATTTCAATTTAAATAACTCCAAAATACCATTACTGTCGTACTAAGGTAGTGTTTACTTACTTGTGTAACGATTCAAAAATTCATTTTTTAAATTTTTGCCCACTTTTTGGAGTAAATCGACCACTGTACGTTGCGCCGAAAACATTTAAAAATGTATTATCTAATAAATATGTATGCTATTAATTTCCTTTAAATCAAAATAAAATTTTATTTTGTTTTTGTTAATGTACAGCTATTGGAGAACATACAGGCGTACAATAGATATAAAGTTCCTCCTTTTTTAGGAAATTAAGAATTACAAGAAAAAGTTTCAATCGCTGAAATCCTAAACTAAATTGTAAGGCAAGGGGTTAAAAACGTGGTATATTAAACATTCTTTGTTATTCGAATAATTACCTTATAAAAATGACAAGATTCATTTTGATTCTGTGCGCCCTTCATTGCAATATATTTGTAAACAAAATAAGAATAAAGAATAAAAAGTACGATACCGGTTATTTGACCTGCGGTGGTAGGTTTAATGTTACGGAAATTGAACGTGTAGCCCGGTTATTGACATAAGTGTTAAGTGCGCACAATATCCTACCGAACCACCACGTCGCAACGAAAAAGTATAAAACCGCAACGACGCAGAACTAAAAACAGCATTCTCACGAACTTTTTTTTATTGTTCATTCCTTCGCGCACTATCAAACCTGCTACGAAGCTAGGAAATGGTCTCGAGCTGCGAAACATGTACGGATTCCACGAATCGAGACGGAATTCGCGGCGTTTCGAACGTAAAAATAAACGAACTAAGAAAACGTTCGGGATTCCCTCGCGGAAGAGCAAGCCTGTGGAATGCATCGGTGGTGTAAAAACGAGCGGCAGCCATCGCCGGAATATGACAATGACGATTCGCGCGGCGGGCGAACGCGTGCTCGCACCTATGGGACCGTGAACGTTGTATGGTCGGTTTATGGTCGAGCATTCGACAGCCATGGGCGGTTTCGCAGCAACGATGTCTAGCTGGGAGCCATCGATCTGTACCGCTGCTTCTTTTCAACCGTCAATCTGGTTCGGCCCGTAAAACTTGCTCCGGGACGAGCAAGATCGACGAGCCTTTGGGCTCTCCAATCTGCGCGCGCGAATGGAAGAGCTGGAAATTGGTCGCATGGTTTCGGTGTTCGACCCCGAAATAGGCGCCGGTGAATTATGGCGCTATTATGTGATAGATGCTATCGCGGGAAATATATTTCTTGGCCAGATTATCGAGCTGCCCCGGAATTTATGCCGCCATAAATTCGTAGCGGCCTCGTTCATAATGAGAGCAAACAATATTTTTCTCGATCCTCTTGGCAGGACACATCGCAGGACAGAAATCCTTTGGATTATCTTCAACAAAAAGATCAATACATAAAACTTGAGCTTTTTTCGTATTTTTGGAAGATACATATTGCTCGAATCTTTTGTTCTGATCTCGTTTAGATGGTTCGAAAATGTTACTCAAATTTTTCGCTCAAATGCCGTGGTCGTGATTAGACAACGGCACGTGACTGGTTTCCGATTAATCGAGGATCGCGGCTAGTACAAATAGGATGTTGAAATTCATCCTCTGTTTGGGCCGCGTAGGTTAATGAAATTTCGCGTCGCGTATTGCACATATTCAGACGGAGAGGCGCGCGCGCGCGCGAAATCGGCCGTGTGCCGTTCGGCCGACGCGGTGGTCAACTACGCTAATTATATGTGAGCCAGTTCGACAGGCGCGCGCAGTTATAGTTGTCGGGCGGGGGCTATTGTTTAACGCGCAATTTCAGCCCGGGTACACACCGTGATTTATCACGCGGGAATAAATTACTTGGCGCCAAAGGCCCCGAGATTCGGCTGTCACACGGTTTTGGTTCGGGCCATGGCTAGCGATGGCGTTTTCGCGCCGCCATCGTCGAACACCATCACGAAACGCCATCGCGTCGTTTTGTCCGAACCGGCAAATATCGAGCGGGGAAACGCCGTTTGCTTTATCGTCCGCGGCCACCTGTCGATGGGAAATCGATTTCCCAGTGAATAATTCCCGCAGCCTTTTCACGCCTCCCCACATTATAATGCGCGAAATAACGTATTACGTTACGCGCAGACAGCGCTTCGATGAACAGGTCCCGGACACGCCGACGATCCCCTTTCCGCCGGCCTGTAACGCCACCCCGAACGAGTATTCCTGAATTATTAACGAGGAAACTTCGAAACATCAAAAACACCGGTTGGCCAAATTTTAACGAGCTTCGCGCGACGCGCAATCCCCCCACTCCACCGATTTCCTCGGAATATTAAAGTATTAGGCACTGTACAGGGTGGGGCACCTCAAACAGATCACCTCAATAACTCGGTTGCTGTTGGTGATAGATAAAAATAATTCCATGTTAATAGTTTACTTGTACTGTCCAGAGAAAGAGTATAAACTAGCGGGACGGGAACGCAAAGGCAATGTGAATGGTCGGGCTTCTTTCCCCGTTCCCGTCCCGCTAGTTTACACCCTATCTCTGGACAGTACGTGTCCACTCTGCTTTCCAAATTAGAATGATATACTTTTTATGTACCATCTAATACGGTTTATTTTTACTCAAGTTCGTTGGAGGTCGATGGCGAAATATTCTACTTTCCATCTGGAAAAGTCCGCAGTTCTTGACAACGCCAGGAAGCGCGGTATTTTATTCTCGAAAGTTCATTATTATTTTATCTCGTTTCAGTAAATGCATCATCGATCCTTTGTACCAATTAAATACTAGCTTAAAACGAAGCTGCACGACACGACACGGGAAAACTAATTAACGACTGCGGCAAATAGGCGATAAAGCAACACGGCAGGTATGAAAGGGTAATGGGTCGGAGCGATTTATGACTCGTTTAAACAAACAAGACTCTAAATTGTCTGTCGTTTCCTTGTCGCGGCGTTTGATCCGTTGCGGGCCGCGCGCTCGAGGCCGGGCGTGTGTTCTTGATGATATCGCGACGATTCTCGTTTCAAGCCGATGATGGATGGCACGAAGGTATACGGTGAGCTTTATAATCAGGTTTCGAAGCATCGTTCAGAGCGAACACGAAGCGACGCGGCTGGATCGCGGGCTCGGGCTCGAATTGGCCCATTACCCGGATCCCCGAACCAATTGGCTGTATCGCGACGCGTTTCGGTGCTTTTCCCTTTCGCGATCGCTGCTTATCAGCGAGCTCTATCGTTGCCGCGTGTATGTATATGCGTGCCCGAGTGCGCTGCGATATTGAATGGATCGCGTTAGAATTAATATCGCGGATTAGTGGACGAATCGGGAGTAATTATAGACGAGGAGCGGGAACGCGAAGTGCGGCAGTATGTTGCGGAACTGACGCGAGTTTCACCGATCGATATAGATTGCTACGATTAGCACAGATCTTCGTTGCACGCGAGATTCTTGAAATCAAAAGTTATGGAAATCATTCATACGGTATTTTTTTGAACGTGGGAACCACGTCGACCGCAGATTCAAATTATTGAATTATCAAGAAGTGTTAATTTTTTAAATTATAATAATTGTATATTACGATACAATATATGTTTTATAGACATTTCAAGGATGTACCGAATGATACAATTAAATTGATATTTCTCTAATATGATTTAAGTGACTGATTTGCCAACGAGGATGACAGGGTTATGTTTTTAAATTATTACAAGCGTATATCAAAGTACAATATACATAGTTAAAATTTTATAAAAAACATTAAACCGACTTCGAAAAAACAGACTAAAAAGTTGCACTGAGAAGTATGAAATAATTTCCATTTAATTGATGTGAATACACTCGAACTTAAGGATGTTCTGGAGGTACAATGGGAGACAAAAGTACAAGAAATTCGAAATCCATCAATACATGGCAATGAAAGCCATTCATGAGTTTTTTTTGCATTAAACTTTTGCGAATACTGTACTCTCTGTAGCTATATTCAGTGGTCTACACTTGTCGCGTTTCCTTGCTAGTGAGAGACAACACGATAAATTTGACGTTTTGTAACAGTTTATAATTTTTTTGCTCTGTAACTGTTTAGTGAATCCTAATAAATTTTGAACATAATTAATTAAATAATTTTTACTACATATAAAAAAACTGGAGTTTCTAGTTCCCTTTTTTCAAGGTTTAAATAGGGTTTGAAGTGGAATTTTATGAATTCTCCATAAGAAGTGTTAAAATGTGCAATTTTAAGTTGCTATAATTCTTAAACGGTGCAGTGAATCGAACCCAAACTTTGGTAATTACAGTAATTTAGTAAAAATTATATCTTGTCAAATTTTCAAAAATTTTGTTGCGTTTTTATATACCTCCAGAACATCCTTAAATGCAATACAATCTTTTCGGAGGCGGCGCGAAATTGAAAATTTTCCAGATGACAGATGTTGCTGATTATGATTTCATTGGAATACTTTGAATTTGGAAATCAGTAGGTGGGAAGAGAAGATACATTAATATGTGAAAGTATGTAGAAGAATTTAAGGATTTTCGTAATTTCCAGTGTCATAAATTTTCAATTTTGCGCCGCCTTCGAAAAGATTGTATTGTATTAAAGATCGTGTGCATTCAGATAAATTAAATGGAAATTATTTCATACTTTTTAGTGCATTTTTTTGGTGCGTTCTTTCGAAGTCGGTTTAATTTTGTTTTATACAATTTTTTTATTTCACTCTTTTTAGTGGAACGAGCAGAATTTGTAGAACACCGTAGGATGGTTTTTCGGTCTTATTGGTTATTTGCAATAAAGACCGCAAAGAATGAAAAAATGCAAAATTTGTTTTCACGGGACCACCCCGGGGACATACTCTACAAGATGCAAAAGGTTTCGTTCCGATTGCTCCATCCATCTCGGCGTAAAAAATCTAAAAAAAAGCCACATACAGATCGAATTGAGTAACTCTTCCTTTTTCGAAGTCGGTTAAAAAATTGATATTGTTACTACAGAAACAAAATGAATTCTAATACGGTAAAGAAAAATCCAAATATCTATAAAACAATCTTCCACTAACAATGAAACTCTTAACAAATTTACTCCCGCATATTTACCTGCACAGCTACAAGTGTCCGCATACTGAATCCAATCAACGCCTGCAATCCTCGTGCCTGAAACAACGGAAGAATCCCTGTTATATTTCCGAAGCATCTGAGACGTGATTTATTTCATTCACGAACTTCTGGATATTCTCACAGAGAAGTATAATATTATATTTTCTGCGATGTTTTAAATTTCACGATCGAGGAATTTTCTCCAGATTCGCGGAAAATTTAAAAAATACTTTTACTTATACGAGCCTCCCAGGGTTCTTTTTTCCCACCCCGGTTGCAAAATAATTCCGCGCGCAAACGGGACACCGGCGCGGCGGATGCTCGCCGAATCTTCTCGTTTAAGAGGTAGCGGAACGACAGAGCAACGTGGAAGCTGACGCCGTGCGTCGTCGGCACGAATTAATTTTCCTGCTCAGCTAATTGAGTCCCTGGTCCAATTTTGCTTCTCTGGTTTATTACGAAACAAAGAGTAGACCCTGCGAAACTGTGCAGCCAGTGTATACTGGGCTCGCGTTCCGCTCACCTGTCTAGGAAACGCATTTGCGACCATAAGTCACTGGACACTTACGGTATCAAGGGACTGGCCAGCACCGAAGTAGCGTTATTGTACGAATTCGTGTTTACGCAATAACTTCAGTCATTTATCCTGAAAGTTAAATGTTTCATTGAATACATTTGAAGTTCCACTGAGAAGTTCTAAAAAAATGAATTCCTTTTATTAACAAGTAATTAATTATCTAGTGTATATTTATTAAAATATTTATTGAAATATATAAATGTAGCAGTCTTTACATATTCAAACTATGTTTAGAAGTCTTGATAAATAGAATCGTGGTCTTCAGCATCGTCAATTACATAATTGTAAAACAGTTTTTTTTGTGGATTGTAATTTCCTAAGAAAAGGAGAAATTTACATTTATTGTATGCCTATATGTTCTCCAATAGCTGTACCTTGACAAAACCAAAATAGAATTTTATTTCGGTGTAAAGGAAATTAATAATATTTATTAGAGTCTGTTCATCATCATCACTAGCCTGACTCGATATTGCAGGGCAAAGGGTTAATAACGCCCGACGAATTGTGCGAAACACGAATTTCGCACGGCAATAGCCGCGTTAAAAAAGACATTCGGTAGGTCACGCTTAACTAAAGCACCCGGTACACCGTGTACGCTCGTGCGACGCTAACAACGCCGTAGGAATAAACATTATCGTAATAATCCTGTCGGCGGTGGCGAAGCAATAGGGCCGTTCGGAGAAAATTGCGACTCGGCGCGGCGCGGCGGTGTCGCGATTTGCATGTTCCGTGGGATAACCAGGCAGTGTCCGGTGACTTATGGTCAGCGGGCTACGTTAATTTTATGGGAGCTGGGCCTGGGTCGCGTCTCTGTTCTGGCTCGCATCTCTGTTCTGGGTTGCGTCTCTGTTCAGTTGCGAGAGCCGACACCGTGAAGACCCGCATTCTCGCCGGAGCTTTACGACTTCACGGTTTTGTGTCCCCGCGGTTGCGGGCACGGGATAAACACGGTACATGGACATCCGTTTGTGCATCCTTGTGTACACGATGAGCCTGCGGGATCGATCTGTGCCGAGTGCGAACAACGGGAAGCCCCGCTAATGGCTTTGTGATCGGAAAGTCGCCGGCGAGCGCAGAGCAAACGCGCAACTCGTTCTTTGAGCAGTTTGCTTCTACACCGCCGTCCCGGCTCGATCGTTTGTTGGCTCTCCGCTTTCAGGACGATCCGATCCTCTGGAAGCTCGCCGCTCTTCTATCAGTTTTACCCGGAGAGTCGACTATTTTAATATAAATACTCGATCTCGTTCGTTTCCACAGTTATCGCGGAAAATGGTAGGCGAAGATCGGAACAGTGAAAACTTTCCGATCTTTGGATAAAAATTGCATCGAAACATCGTGACAGAATTACTGAAATTATGAAAATGTTCAAATAGACTTCTTCGTTAAAACACGTACACTGCCGCTCAAAAGTATGTGGACACTTACCATGTTCATGAAATTTGTGATATATAATGTATATTTTTATTATCAAACAATATTTGTTGCTAAAGTCTATTATGAATATGTATGTAATGTATTCTAATAGTACCAAAATAAACAATTTAGTTATTGAATTTTCTTAAATAAATAAAAGAAAAACTATGGGATCACATAGATAGATAAGTCCGAAAACGATGTCCCAAGTCTGAGAAACATTTGTGGGAAATATTAGAATCTGAGTGGAACCTTATTGAAAGTGAAGTAATGAAAAAGTTAATAGCCAGAATGCCACGACTAGTAAACGCGGTCGTAAAAGCACGCGGTGGATATGTAGAAGAAAAGAAAATATAATTATTTTTTATCATTATCGGTGAAATATTTAATAAATTATTATTAAAATATGTTCTCCAATACTGTACGAACTGAAATACATACAAGATAATCAAATTTACCAAAGATATTATAACTTTTTTCAGGTAGTTATAAGAATTAAGGAAGTGTCCACATACTTTTGAGCGGCAGTGTATGTACTAAATGTACTTGACTAGTTACTTGATAATCAAATGTACAGGGTGGGGCGCCACATTTTGCCACCTCAAATATCTTTGTTGTCGTTAAAGATACGTTAAATGTCTGAAAGACAAAGTTGAATGGTAAAATGGGGCTTATACGATACCAAAAAAATTTTTGTTTTTATGTAATTTTTTTTAGAGATATGAAGGTGATCTCCATTTTTTTAAATGGAATGAGGTATTTTTTAATACATCAATCGATGCAGCTGGACATTCGTTATAAAAAAGTACTAACCTATGTATGTCGAAAAGTTAGTAGTTCAGGAGATATTTCAATTTAGATAACTCTAAAATACCATTACCGTCGTACTAAGACGTTAGTGTTTACTTACTTGTGTAACATCTTAGCACGACAGTAATGGTATTTTAGAGTTATTTAAATTGAAATATCTCGTGAACTACTAACTTTTCGACATACATAGGTTGGTACTTTTTTATAACGAATGTCCAGCTGCATCGATGGATGTATTAAAAAATACCTCATTCCATTTAAAAAAATGAAGATCACCTTCATATCTCTAAAAAAAATTACATAAAAACAAAAATTTTTTTGGTATCGTATAACCCCATTTTACCATTCAACTTTGTCCTTCAGACATTCGACGTATCTTTAACAACAACAAAGATATTTGAGGTGGCAAAATGTGGCGCCCCACCCTGTATATAAAATATTGATTCCCTTGAGCGGGATGATTCCCCAGGTCATTTGAAGTAACTTTTTCCTTTGCGAAAATGTTCTCTGCTTCTTCGTTACGGAGTTATTAACGAAAAAGACGGAGCAATCAGAGCGCGCCTACTAGGGGCCTCATTCCAGCGCGGCCAATGCCAACGCTACACTCAACGGGGCCTGCCGCAGGGGGCGGAGGCCGTCCGCTGTAGTCGCGCTGATTGGTCTGCGTTTTTCCTTAATAACTCCTTAACGAAGTCGCGGAGAACATTTTCGCAAAGGAAAAAGTTGCTTTAGATGACCTCAGGAATAAGCTCTTACAAGGAAGTAAATCTTCGGACATCTTGTATACTCGTCTCGTTGGATTGAGTATAGTGCGAAGTAGCATAACTCGATTTCCGGGTTCGCAAGTTGCGCGAGCAGTCTCGCGCGAGTCGAACATGCGAGCGGATTATATTCGGTAGGGGAACACGTTCGGAACATATTCGCGATCGCCAGGCGTCGATATTACGCGCAACCGCGCAGCACGGGCGTCGATATGCGGCCTGGACGCACCTGCGGAAACTACACCGGGACATAACACATAACCGCAGGAAAGGGAGAGAGACAGAGAGAGAGGGGGGTAGCAAGCGCAGTCCGCGTCGCGTCGGTCAGCCGGTTAGTCGCTCAAGCGGCGAACCGTGAAATTATCCTCCGAACCTGGAACCACCCTGCTCCTGATCCTGCGGCAGGCCTTCCCCTCTCCCCCCTGGTGACCAACCGTTTCATGGTTTTATCCCATGGCGGAACGATTGCAGCGATCAGTCATGATATGGCGAAGCTCGCGAGCGCACGCTCTCGCTGTAACGATGCCAGGGTAATTATTGGGGGGCGCGTTGCACAGCTGCTGAAGATTTAGGGGTCGATCAGATCTCGATCGTTGACCGGGAGTACACTCGTTGTTTATTTCCGAGATTTTTAACATTGAATCTGCCAGGGCTGGTCAAATTGATCGGTACCAGATTATTTATTTTAATGAACATATACATTGAATAAAAATAGCAGAATGTCTAGATAAACTCAGTCTTGTTATTTTTATCATATAAAATAATTTGTATTGCTTTAATATCAATGCAAAATGGTCAGGTTGCTGTTGCATAAATTGGAATGATAAAAATAATTATGTTTGGCGCCCGAAATCGTCTCAGATTTTACATTAAGGGGCTAATATTACGATTTTTCTTCCGATTATTTCATTTATTTAATGCCCGAGTTTCATTACACAATTTAATGCAAAGATCGAAAGGATATGTGCAATTTGACTCTTCACTGTGATAGATGTAGCATTCCTCGTCGATCGGAAAGTTAGGGGGACGATTTATTCTTATTTCAGTGGACTGTGTAAGAAGGAGAAAGTGCATTGGAAACATCGCTGCGAGGTCTGTTTTCAGAGACGATTGGCAGAGGGTGGAATCGATCTCTCGGAGTCAAAGCTTCTTAACCGGTTAAGCTCTAGCGTTCAGAACGAATCCACTTACGAAACGCATCGCGGGATCGTCTCCGTCGTTCCGTGGATTAACTCTTCGAATGCTTCTAGCTAATTTCAGAAAGTGAGAAGATTACTCGGCGAATGGAAATACCTGCCGCCGCGAACCACCATCCCCGCCGAGGGCTGGTTTTAGTGCCATCACCGTCTTCGCGCTGATGAATTTCCGGTTTAATGGCGCCGTAAACCCGCGACCTGTCCGACCCTCAAGAACGATTCACGCCTTCAGTCTTGTCTGTTAGTTTCCTGGATTATGTTCCTGCTTCGAATTCGCGGCTCGCTTTCATCGTAAATGTCGATGCAGTTTTCGCATGCTAGTAAGAACGGCATACCCGTTGGAAAAAATAATTTATCAAGGACACTACATTTTTAATAAAAATTATGTGAATGTGGTAAATAGAAAAGATTAATGTGTTACTGAATTTTAAAAATCGTGTCAAAAAAAGTACTCGCCCTTTTTATTTTATTAATGTATTTATTTTTTACTTCAATTTTCCCAAATATTATATGAAGATAAATATATTACAAATGTATATAAAATACAAGAGCAAGTACCAATATTTTGTACAACCTCTAAGATTAATTTTTAACAACAACGCATTCAGAGCGTTGAATCGAATTAAGACAAATCCAAATATTTTTAATTGACAGCACAAGAGAATTATTGTGAAAATAGCTTCTTGTCAGTTCGCTGTAAACATACTTAATGCATTCATGTTGGATTTTTAATATTTACCAGGCGATATTTTAAGTGATTCCGGTGCTCTTCAAAGAGCAACTCGTCCCGTTCGATTTAATGCTTATTGCCGAGTACGGAGAAGTAAAACTCGCGTAAACGAGCGATCGAGTGGACGCGCGGCGCCGCACTTTTCGACCCCTTCCTCTCCAAGGATATACATAATATCGGAAGTTCGTTGTTGTTACAAACGAAATCCACGATTTCCCCGATTAATTTTGTATCTCGGCCAATTTATCTTTCAACCGAATGAAACGCAACGTTCTGACAAATAATTCACGATCGACCTGCGTGATTGCCTTCCGTGTAATCTCCGCGCCCGTTTAAATATCGATTCCATTTTTATGCAGGTTATTGCATTTGCCAACATTTTATCTCGGATTAAGCTCCAGCCTCAATTTATGCTGTCGGACCCAGAAGTAACACAAATTGGAACGATTTAATCGGGGATGTTCATCTCTCGGTCGAATGATGAGAATCACCGACTCCATGGGAGAGCCTGCGGATGTGTTCGTATTGTAAAAAATGGTGGACATTTTTACCGGTGCTGCAAGGTCCTGAAAATCCTGAATAACTGTGTTGCGTTTAATCACACGGGCTTTGAGCTACTCATCGTTAGACTCCGGATTTTATGCATTTTTTAATGGAAATCTCCTACATGAGTTCGAAGCAATGGACAGATTAAAAGCTTTTAAGAAATACAGTAGCTTATTAAAGTGAATAATAGGAGAATAAATTTTCTAGCCTATTCAAAGTTGTGTGTTTTTATTTTTGTGGATTTTAGAAGATTTTAGATATCTTTTTGTTTAAAAAATTACGTGTTTGTTAACTTTCCCATCAAACGTTACCCATGTTCTTGAATATTTGTGTGTGAGGAGTGCACGCCCAAATAAGAAATACGGGTAAAATAGAATTTTGATTTTTGTATTTTAAAAATAGTTATACAGTAATCGCGCGTTCACTGTCCAACAGCCGTGTTCTGCACGGTGAGTGATCGCACAGTGACATTATTTTTTTATGACTGCGTTTACCGCGCCGACCGCGCCGAGACTTCTGTCGAAAAGCCGAACATAGAGAAGGACAGAATAAAACACGGATCGCGTGGCCGAGGGGTGTCGCCGTCGCCGACACAGTTTAAAGGCCCGCGTGTTCTCACAATGAAATGACAATGATAGAATTGTTTATTTTTCACTATTTTTTTATGGGACTTTCACTAACTTATTTCTGGCATTTTTCTGATTATAATGACACCAAACACGATATAATTTCAACTGTATTTAGTGGTTTAATCGACGATGAAAGTTTCGATCGCAACGAAGAACAGCGTAAATATGTTTCTTCTATCGATCGTATTTGCTGTTAATAAAGTTTTAAATGCTTTCGGCGCAACGGTTCGATCGTTTCTTACAAATTATAAAGCAATTTTGCTAATTGTCAAACAAAATCAACGTTTCGATCCCAGTTTGGATCTTTTTCAAGATTTATTTGAATCGCGTCTGTAAAGTAAATATGTTATAATAATTTTAAAAACAGAACTATTGAATGATAGAATATAAGGAATATTGTTCATAAATACACACTCGCTTGCTTTGGGGTATATGAAGAACAGCGTATTGGAAAGAAAGAGACGTGGACAATCGCCGTCGCCGGCACAGTTCAAAGACCCGCGTCGTCGCTGTCCTTCCTTGCGTCCGAAACTTTCATCGTCGATCCAACCACTAGATACAATTGAAATTATATCGTGTTTGGAGTCATTTTAATCAGAGAAATGCCAGAAATAAGTTAGTGAAAGTTCCATAAAAAAATAATGCAAATTAAGAAGTTTGAATATTCGATTCATTCGAGTCAATGTTGTGGTGTTCACACCGATATACCCGAGCCGAGATCAATCAACGCCGCCCTGCGGCGCGGCGTACAGTGGTCTGAGAGCGGCAAAAACCCCATATTTTCAAGTTTCTTAAAAAACCAAATTTTTTATATTTTTGAATAGTAGGAGAGTAAATTCAAACATTTCTAGGATGAATCAGTTCAAAATCCAAATTCACTTTGTTGTAGAACGTCTTAAAGTTGGCCATGCTAAACATACCTAGTTTTCAGCATAAATTCAAGCGCATGTTTGAAGAAACCGTATGCGCCTGTAAAAATAATAATGTAAATAATGTTTTCTTTTCTGGTTTCCTTCAAGTACGAAGACCCGGAATAAATCGCGAAAAATGTTTATTTTTAATTTTTTCGAGTAGTTTTGCAAATAATGCTATTAAACGGGGAAAAGAGCAACGTTAATGAAGTTTGAAAGACGATATCTCTCTTGCGCCAAACTGCGCCAACGTGCCAATGGAAAAATAACGTTTGTAGATATCTAAGTAAACAATAAATGCAAAGTTCAGCTGCGGTAACCTGCGGCAACCTGCGGCTTTGGGTTTTATCTCATGAAATGTCGGTGAGAACACGTCAAAGAACGCTCCGCTTTCTGAAACACTTGACGGTCCGTCACACAGTGACGGTAGCTCGCTTTTTGTGGCCAAAACTATTGTAGCGTTATTTCAAGGTTTAATGTTATATTATTTATAGGTCGTTGGATTCGTCTTGATACCAGTCAAAATATTATGAAGTAAAAAATATATGTTAATATTTAAAAAATTGAGATCACCTTCATTTTTTATGCAAAAATAGATTTTTCTTTAATTTTTTGTATTGAAGTTTTAGAGAAATGAACACTAATCAACTTTCGTTTGCAAAATTTTTTGTCAGATCATCGGAAATATTTGAAAAATCGTGTTAACAATTCTCACAATGCATACTATTGAAAACAAGTGTAAAATGTATTATTTTTCGTGACCAAAATGTAAATAAACCTTACCTGTATACTGTACATAATAAATTTCCATGAAATTATTTCATTTTATTTTAATTGACATGAAATTATTGTTTTTTAAATTAAGTAGTTATTTTATATGGAGAGGAATCATTTTTTATTATCTTTAATTTAAATTGAATTATATTTCATTTTAAATTTATTTTATATTCAATTTAAGTGTATTTATTATTTATTATTAATTTATTACTTATTTTTTAATGTATTTATTATTTTTCGTGACCCAGAACGGTTACAAATATTTTTTGTCGAGATTTTCCCCGAAATAGAGCTCTCCTAGGGTTTTTGCCGTTTTCTGCCGCTCTCAGACCACTGTGCGGCGTTGGCCGGCAGTGGAATGGGTAGGCACTAAACAGTGATCGCACAGGCGACCCCGGACAGTGAACGCGCAATTACTGTAATTTAAATATTTCGATATAAAAATAATTTGACATAATTTCAAATATTTCCACATAATTCCAGTATTTCGATATATAAATAATTCCGACATAATTAAATAATGTGAGTAATTCTACCAGAACGGAACTGAATATTTCGAATGAATAAAAATACATGCGACCCATTGTATTTCTGGCTTCCTCGTGGAGGTAAGGACTGGCTAATGAGATAAAGGGCGGAACGAAACGGCGGAACAGTACACCGGAAGGAGTTCTAGTACGACCTAATGCCTCGGGGTTATCGAGATTGTTTCGACATTCGTTTGGCTCCCATGATATTCTCGTGTTACCGTTCGACGTCCGGCCGAGAGCCGAGGTGCGTGAGCCGGCTCGTTCCTGGATCCGAGCCGAGGGATATTTAAATGCAAATTGAATACGAGCCCGGTGATCCCGCGTGCTGTCCACCAACCGTGGAAGTTTCGCGCCGCGGAAAATATCCTTCAGATTAGACAGAGTCACGTTGCGCGGACGTTATTTCGACGTTGCAGCTTGGTCACGTCCTCGAGGACGACGCGCTGGACGTACATGTTGATTAGGTGACGTCGAATCGTCCGTACTCCGACGTATTCTGACAACCTTCTTCGTTTCTCCTTCGGTCTGTTACTCACACGCCCACACACACGCTCTCTCTTTTTTCCTATCTCTCTCAGATATTCGTTACCCCCGAATTACCAAATGGAAATGAGTTTCTTTCGGTTTCCCGTCATTATTATTTATGTCACGTTCATACTTTCACGGCCGCGCGGCTACGCGACGGAATTATTTGCATGCGGATGGCTATGTGAATTTCGTTTTGCGGATGTGTGCGGAAAAATGGAGTCAAATGTTATTGAATTATATCGAGTTCTGGCCAGCTGCCTGGTTTATCGATTTTTCGGAAACGTTTGACATCGAAGTTCATCGGTATTTAATGGAGAATTTATTAATGCGAAAACAATTTTGAAATTCATGCATTTTAGCTGCACGTTCCACATTGAGATTATACGATTTCTTAATTGTTATCTACGACTACATCGCTCGTACGTAATATGCTGTTTATAAAATTAATGAATCTGTTTCATGAACAAATAATACAAGCATGTGGAAACGTGCAAAGCTGTTCTTCGGACGTTTAAGCTTCACAGAGGAACGCAATTTAAATAATTGGACTGATTACTTTAACGAGTTATGAAGTGGTGGAAGCTCATTTGGAAAGTCATGTAATTTTCATTATGTTTACTTTTAAAAAGTCACAGACGTACTTCAATACCTCTGCAAATGGTTCAGGAATTATTCTGGTAAAAATCCTAAAAATTCGTACAAAAACAAGGGGGTAGTAAGGGGTTAAGTATAAACAGAACGCGTCTACCAAGAACATCAGAAAACACATCCCGGCCACGACGCCCACCATCAACACGTCGCCCGTCAAAGTTCCTCGGGTACCATCGCACGAAATCCGTTACAAACACGATTCTCAATCGCCAATTCGCCGTCGAGCACCGTCAGGACTATAATTTCCCGTGCCGAACAATTTTGCCTTTTCTACCACGTTTCCCATCAAACGCTCCGGAACAAAGGGAGCAAAATCCTACAAAATAAAATAAACGTGGAGTCACAGGAGGAGGAGGAGGGGTAAAAAAAGAATACAAGTTAGGGGGGTAGGTAACGGTGGTCGGACCGGGTCCGATCGAGGGACAGGGGCGTAAAGGAGATGAGGAAAATTAAATCATGCTCGCGAACGGTCTCCTTGTTCCACGGCGGGGGCGCAATAACCGGCGGTGCCGCGATAATTGTTGCGCTGTAATTTTTCGCCCGGCACTTTGGTCTCGCCGTTGAAACCGACCGACTAAATCCGGCCAGAGCGTTAACAGGGCGAGCTGTTACAACCTCCTACCCCCTCTCCCTTCCTCTCTTGAAAGGGCTCTATCTCTCCCTCTCTGATCTCTTTCTCTAGAAAGGGTTCGACCGAGAGAGGGTACAAAAAGGAATCAGGGCGCTCAGCGTCGGCAAATGTGTCCGAATGAAAATTCTATAATTGGATCGTCTGCTCGTTAGCCCCGAATCGACTTCCGTTAACGCGTCGAGTGTGAGTGCGAGAAACGCCGAACACGGAAGGTGTTCGCGACTTTCAACGCCATGGTAAATTTTTTCCATGGGAACAAAAGGGGGAGATGGACATACCAAGCCAACTATTGCTGCAGGTGGATATTAACCTATGTCCACAGTGAAGCAGCATCGAGCGACTTTCGTTGAAGAATTCGTCGCCTTCTTCTGTTATTCGGTGAAATCTCTGGGAATGTAATTAATAGATCTTTTTGCGAAATAAACACTTTGTACCTGAATTTCAACAAACTGGAGTGAAGTGAAAGTTTAGTATCATTCTTAATATGTTCAATAGATTGAAAATTGTGTAACAGTATTTTCGAATTTTTATAATGGTTTTACTTTATCAAATTACACCTACTCATTTTTGTCATAAATGCATAAAATCCGCTGTCTAGTAATTCAAATGATGAAAGCAATGAATGTGCGCAAATCACAATTTTAACGACATTAAGAGAACATATTGTCGTGCTAATATCGACTTACTGAATTTATTAAAAGCTCGAAATACATTTGAATCGAACCTCCATTTCTTATGATCAACATAGAAAATTTTCGCAATGATATTGTAGTACCTCTATCAAAAATGTCTTCACTAACATGCAGTGAAATTAAAAATCGGCGATTTTTACGACGCTCCGCGACGTCGACAAGTTAAACAAATCCTGGCGATTTATCTCGGACGTAAATTACCAAGCCGGAGAAAAATCGGTCGCGCTACCCTCTTTCGTTTCGCCACGGGGAAATTGGCAATTGTAACCAGCTGTGTGACATTCGATTCTGAAACCGGCGCAAAGTGAAGCGTAGAATTCCATTTATGCGGAAAAAATTAGTACCTCTGCCAGTCCCGATCCCCTCCTCCTTTTCACCTACCCCTCCCGCAACCCTTTGGCGGTCCCACACCCCCGCGGAGAGCTATCGAGTTTTCGCATTTAACGAAATTCCGATAAACTGTAGCGAGCGTGTCGGCGCGGCCGGCGCGAAAAAGAGCGACGCTCGGTGTCGGACCGATCGTTGAATATTGGAGGCTACAATTTTTCGTCGACGTTTCCATTAATAAAGTCCCCGGGACCGGGGAATCATTCGTGGAAACGCTGCCTTCGTCGGATTGATGAGACTGGATTTGTTACAGTTGGCGCAGCACCGTCGCCGACGTCATAATGAGCACGTGTTTCACTATGGGACCTCCAGAAGGAATTTTCAATCCTGCGCAAAATGATGGCGCATGTGCGCTGTCTTCCATTTCTCGAGGACCACACAGAATTTCTGAAGAAAATATTAGGTTCGTGTAAAAATAATTTTGATTCTCTTGAACTTAATTTATAATTTTCAAGTGCATTTTTATTTAATTTCTGTTTCTTACGATTGACCTAGAAAATTTTTAATTTAAAACAAATTTCGTTAAGGGTTACTAGCGAAATAGATAATTATAATTGGTCTGTGAATCTTTATGCTAAATAAAAATTTTTTTTATCAAAAGGCAGCTTTTTTTAAAATTTATATAAATTTTCATATTGAAGTTTATTATTTTTAATTATACAAAAGAATTGCTAATCTACTTTAACTCTCTGTAATGAATTATGTAATTTATAATACAATTTAAAATTCCCTCAATTTTAAATTTATATAAATTTTCTTATTAAAATTTATTATTATTAATTATACAAAAAATTTTGTTTCTTCGTTTAAGAATTTTGGTGTATTGAAAACAATATATTAACACTTTTAAATTCTCTTAATTCTTCTACTGATTTCAATTTTACCTATTCATTTCTATCACAAATGCATCAAATCTGCTCTCTAATTCCAAAGAACCTCCAGTTTCAAAGAATTTACTCGAATTTAGACAATAATCCATCGAATCATTTGAAATTCATATTTTCGCTTTTGATGCGCAATGTATTAAAATAATATTATGCCGGGTTGCGCGGCATTGCCGAAAATACCTGTGCTAAAATTTAGTTCGATACGGAAGCTCGTCTGCGTACATTTATTCGCAATTTAGGAGCCACAGAGCAGTGAAATTTCCTGCCTTTTTGATTCAGTCCACGGTATTGAAATAATGCTGGTTGAATAATAATTGACTGATTTCGTAGAGAAGTGAACGGTAATAATTTTGCACTTCCGATATTTATGCAAATATTAATAGACTGCGGATGTTTATGCATTTATAACAAAAATGAGTGGGATTAATTTAAAACAGTAAAGCCATTAAAAAAACATAAAAATACTGTTGTATTACTTTTAGCTTTTGAAATGTTAAAAAAGAAAATAATTATCTACTTTACTCAAAAATTTCTGAGGAAAATATTTCTACAATTACATAGGCTGGAGAAAAGAACTTGAAATCGGTCATTTTAGCGTGGCTCGGTTTTAGCGATATTAATAAATTTGAAAAGGGTGTAATTTGTGTGGGTGTAATTTGAGTGGGTGTAATTTAAAACAGTGAAGCCATTAAAAAAACATAAAAATACTGTTGTAGTACTTTCTGCTTTTGAAATGTTAAAAAAGAAAATAATTATGTACTTTACTCCAAAATTTCTGAGGAAAATATTTCTACAACTACATGGACTGGAGAAAAGAACTTGAAATCGGTCATTTTAGCGTGGCTCGGTTTTAGCGATATTAATAAATTTGAAAAGAGTTGTAATTTGTGTGGGTGTAATTTGAGTGGGTGTAATTTGAGTGGGTGTAATTTGAGTGGGTGTAATTTAAAACGGTAAAGTCATTAAAAAACATAAAAATACTGTTGTAGTACTTTCAGCTTTTGAAATGTTAAAAAGGAAAATAATTATCTACTTTACTCCAAAATTTCTAAGGAAAATATTTCTACAACTACATGGACTGGAGAAAAGAACTTGAAATCGGTCATTTTAGCGTCGCTCGGTTTTAGCGATATTAATAAATTTGAAAAGGGTTTGTCCGATTCCGGTCTGAGCAGATCAATGTACTCGGGTTCCAGTCGAAAGTTCTCTAGTTAACATTGCACGTGGCCGGTTATCGCTGACGGACACTGTATCTGCGATTATGTCAGCTCCCGACTAACTATTGCAACGTTTCCCTCGTCGCTTCCGCTTCCACTGCGTTCGGATTAAGTTCCCAGCCAACAATCAGAACCGGGCGAAGTGCAAGCAAACGTGTACGGTAGATTCCGCCGTAAGTTCGCGACATTAAAGCGACCGGAGGGGTAGAAGGCTGGAAGGTGGATAGGGCGCGAAGCCCCACGCCATTTACAACACTTAATCCATCACAGTTATACTAAGCTTGTTCGCGAACATTGTTAAGGTAGTTAACTCCGTCGAGCAGTTTACAACGTTTTGTCGCGCGCGACTTTGAGGTAACGAATCAAAACGCTGCCGCGAGGAACGAGAACCATCAACGGTTGTGCAACCACACTCGCTCGTTAATTCCACGCGACAAACCGAATCATCCCTTGTTTCTTAATCCCCTGCCCGCGGAAATTGCCTGCGGAAGTCAGACGAGTTCTCCGAGACGCTGAAGATTCCTGCCTCCAACAACTGTGTCTTGATCCCTATACTTTGGCGCTTGCACACCTGGACAACATGAGGACCTATCTTCAACCCCTTGCAGTGGACGCATACAATTTATTTTACGATTACAGTGATCGGAACTCCTTTGTTGTTTTAAGAAATGCTGAGGAGAAGAAAGTTTTATTTATTGTACGCCTCTCTATAGAGGTTTTGCACTCCAATTTAATCCTTTTGTAGCTTATATTCGACTTTTGCACTTCAAATTAATTCTTTTGATAGAAAAAACTCGGAAGTACGGACAACAGTCCTACGAATAATGAACGACCAAGAAGTTCATTTTCGTTGAAGAAACACGTAATATTTTTTAGCTTACCGTTGAAAAATGGACAATTCCTGTATGATCTATTAGGTTGTTGCATATGAAATGTCCGATTTTAGAACGCAAATGTTTCAATGCGTTTTGATCAAGAAATACTATTACAGTTGGCAGGTTCATTGTACGTCACTTTGAGGTACGAACCATACGATCCTATCTTCAATTTTAATTTACACATATAAATCTCCTTTTAAATAAAGATATGAACGTCAATCAGGGCAATTGTCGCGTGCTCTTTTTGTATGTGTGGACAAATAACATATTGAATGAATGAGTGGGTGTAATTTAAAACAGTAAAAAGGTTACAATGATTTAAGAGTGCTAATCTATGAATTTTTCTCAGCTTACTAAAATTATTACAGTAAGAATAAACTGTGTATTTATGTGGCTCCATTACTTGCAACTAACAACGCACTATTTGTTGATAACAAAAAGAACTACAAAATGGAGATGACAATCTTGTAAATGAAGCATGTGAGTGACCAGAAAATTCAATGTCTACCACAATACGATCAAGAAACGTGTGATTCTTTGATCAATAAGAAATAGTTGCGGTTGTTTGATGTTTCTGTTAAAAATCGGACATTTCATACGCAACGACCAAATAATAATCGAGAAGGATCACGCCCATCACAACCGCGCAACGCGAAAACAGGATTCAAACGCAGAAGCTCGACAAAAGTTAGTCGACCGTCGGTAATCGAACTTCCACTGCATTTTCTATCTGGGCCACAATAGACAAACCAGATTTTTTCCGGTAGAACGAAAGTCGAATCGGCGAACAGGCAACAGACGAGGGAATCGTTCCGTGTCGTTATCCCGCGGCGGATCGCGTCGATTCCTGGCCGATTATGACTCGCCTGTAAATCACCGGATCGCCGATCCTCTCTCTCTCTCTTTCCTTCTCTCAATTTCTCTCTATCGGCGAACGGGGCCATAAATCGCGATGCAGAAATGAAAAGAGCGGAGATCCGCCGCGCTCCGGTGCCGCGGGCCAGGCCGCGAATTAAAAATAAAAAAAAATCGCGGGAGCGCGCGAACCTGCCGCACCGTTGCGAATTGCGGCTGCGGTCGAGCGTTCGCGCCCATCATTTTATCGGGCATTTTCCACGGGGACCACCGCCGTCCCGAGTAAAACGAATCGTTTGTCGCGTTAAACATTCACGGTCTCTTTTTCCCTGTGAGCGTGATGGGAAACGCCATGGCCGCCGCACTACCGGACGAAATCGTAAAAAATACCGCTTCCGAGGTCCCTCGAACTCTGGGAAATTCTGATTGCGTATTCTTGACACGTATAAGAGTTTTTCTTCTCTTTTCATTTTCTACTTCGCTTTCTTATATTAACACTAAACCCACCGAACTCTAAAAGCGATTAAAATGTTTTAGCTTATACAAATAACGAGGCTCTATTTATTTAGATCTTGTGCAATTTTTATTACATTATGTGCTTGGATGAAAAAATTTATCGAATCAATTTCTGTATAAGGTGGAGTGCGGTATGTCCGTCTACTGGGCAAGTCCGTTAATTGGTTATTTTTATTATAATATGAACGAAATTTCTCTAGCTTGTATTTATTAATGTAGTATAAGTTAGTATGAACTATTCTACATAGAGGTGGCTCAAGAATAAAGGTATTCTCTTCGCTTAAATCAACCAATGCCAAACAGTCACGTGCGAGGTACACGTACAATTTTGAGGTTATCCTGAACGTGCAATAGTTTACAAGTTATTAATATATTCTGTGTTGTTATTTTAGGCAAGTACAACAAATATTAACGTACGTTTACATTAAATAAACCGTTTTTATTGTATTTTTTTTAATTTATTGAGAAAAACACTAAGATGATCTTGCCCCGCAAATATTACTACACGGGGCAAGTCCGTACTATCACGGTGGGGTAAGTCCGTACTGTATGGGTAACTATAAAACTAAACAATATATTTAATGCAATAAAAAGCATTTTGTAGCAGGCTTGATAATAATTCTTTTCTTGCCCCGTAGCACTTGAAACAAGGTTCGAAACCATTTTTAAACTTTGTTTTAATATCATTGTATCCCCTATCATATTTCAGCATAAAAGTACATGTTTGTTTAAAAAAGGATAACTATAAAACTAAACAATATAATTTAATGCAATCCTAAGCATTTTATAGCAGGCTTATAAATCGTTCTTTTCTTGCTCCGTAGCACTTGAAACAAGGTTCGAAAGCATTTTTAACTCTCGGAGACGGACTTGCTCCATTTTCGGGGCAAGTGCGTAGTAGTTGACAATTTGTACAATATTTTATCAAAATGATAATTTTCAAGCAAAATTAGAATCCTACATAATACTAATTCATCAGTAATAACTGTGGCAAGAGTTTGATACCAAGAACGTTGAGTTTTTACGTACCAGACTGAAAATACATCAGTTTAAAGTCCAACTTTGCCATAACTAGGGCGGATTTTCCCCACTCCACCTTATGTAACTTCATAATTTCAATAATCAAGAAATAAAATATATGAAACCGGTCATTTGACCGGCAGTGGTAGATTTAGTGTTAATAAATTGTGATTTTATTTTCCGTTGTACTTAATAGGCACTTCTCCATTGAAAACTTAGACTGCGAATATTTATGCAGAATAAAAATTGTCATTCTAAGCACCTTTTACTCCTACTAATATTTTTATTGAATAAATATCGAATATTTCGAGAGAGAGACATTCCTAATACCTCTTTTAATTAACTTCCCGATTTTATAGGGAAGTTATTGTAATTACCCCGAAAATCGAAAATCGATTTTTTAGCAGATCTTCACGTTTCATGGTTATTGCAGTCATTTTAGACTATTTTCAGCAAAATGTTCGTGTGTGTGTGTGTGTGTGTGTGTGCGTATGGCCGTTTCTATGTAATCAAATTTTTCGTTAACGTTTTCAGAAAAAGTAACAACGCGATCAGGATGATGAATGATGCAATCGATGTGCCCCGTCGTAACTTAGAGCTGATTAGATTTTGGTCCATATTGGTCAAGTAGTTTTTTAGATTTTTAGTTTTTTTCGAAAAGACTTGATTTTACAATGCAATTTATAAGGGAGGACGAAAATTTTCCACCAAAGAACCAAACGCAATTACATAAAAAAAATTTTTTTCTTTATTTTTTTTTTAAATTTAAAAAAAATTTTTTTTTAGATTTAAAAAAAATTTTTTTTTTAACTGATGCTAATGTTACCGCTTGGAATAATCGAAAGTTATTCCAATGCAACAGTAAATTTATCTTCTCTATTCCCAAGAATACATTTTGGGAGAATATCGATGAAAGTACAAAAAAAAAAACGATGTTAGCGATGTTGGCGAAGGAGTAACGAATCGGGAAGTTCTTTGTGTGACTCTTGGAGAGTCACACACCAAATAAAAAACATTAATATCAGTAGGCCCTACTAGCCATGCGTATCACAAACCCTCTCGCAAGAGCAGTCCTACCCGCGAGCTCGCGAAGCGAGCGAGCAAAAACAACCCTACTCGCGAGCGAGCGAAGCGAGCGAGCAACAATAGCCCTCTAGTTTTAAATTTCTTTCGTTTTTATTCTGAATTGCTAATTCCCCGTTTCAGAGCAGTGTGCGTTGCAAGCTTACACAGAGTGCGGCTTCCTTTTTATCACAGCTCGTATTTCGACGCCGGATTCCCTCAATGTTGCCGTTAATACTCGAGCCAGATACGTAAATTGTCCGAACCGCGGTATGAGCGGGCTGCGAGTTTGTTACGAAAGCGTTTACGAGCTCTATCGCGAGCTAAGTGGCGTCGTTCGGTTCCAATATATCGGCCGCGTCGCTCGATATTCCCTCGCTGTTACGGAAGTTTCGGAACTCTCTGTTTTTTTATCTCTTTTTTTGGGGGGAAAATTGTCCGCTGAACGCCGCCGCGTTCCATTCGCGCGGTAAATGTCGAATGTTTCGTAGAGAATGCCGGTGTTATTGCCAGTCAACGCGGCTGAGTGTGGCACGATAATTTCCATTAACACGTTGACTGCTGTGCCGGCGTGTGTATACTCCGTGACAAAATGACGGGACGCTCCTGGATTTTTCCGTAAAGCATTTCTCAAAATCAAATGCGCACGAGTCTGTGCAAAATTGGCAGAATTGTCAAACGCTTAGGTAGTATTAATAGTAATAACAATATTAGTATTTGAAGAAGAAATGTTTCAACCGATATGAGGATCCATTATTCAGCAAAAGAAATTACTGCTAGCTGAAAGATATAAAATAACGTCACCGCTGCCATCAAACGCACGACAAGTACACCGGGCGAGCAAAAATTGATGGAAACACAAGCATTTCAGGTCTCAGTTTTCTATTGTTCGTCGAAGTGCCGCTGCCGCCATTATTTCTTTTATGGTCACTATTGAGACACCGGCGATGAAATAGAAATTCTATGGAACGCTTACCAAAGTTTTATTTCGCCGAGTTCCGTGCAGTTAGGCGGGTTATAACTGTGTAAAATCCATATTGCGTGTCGTCAACTATTCGTTTCACAAATAAAGAAATATGGAACGCGATGGACATCGCCTCCTAACCATTACGCCTCTGTTATTTTCGCTGACCTAATAAACTATGGATCTTCGAGGTGGCAAATCGACCACCAGGCTAAATTATTTAACACGCGAATAGCAAAATCAAACCGTAAAGGGTTTAGCAAACACCGTTTCGCCACGTTAGAGAGTCCGGTGTATTATAAATGTATCAGAACTTTAGTAATGATCTAATGAAATATAGATCTTTGCGGTGGTAAAATGGCCACGAATTAGACCGTTCGCCGTGAATATTGCAAACCCGGGCCACAGAGGATTAAACAACATCGTTTCGCCTCGTTATAGTCTATTATAAATGCATCGGAACTTTCACAATAATGCGTCGGAACAACGAACCCGGTAAAACATTGAAATTGTCGTTCGCGATGGGAACATGATCACGGTCGTTTGATTCGTAGATGGCAAAGGGTATAACTAGTGCCCAAAGAAATAAATTCGCTGTATAATTTCTCATGGATGCATCTTTACGATCTCAATAATCGTAAATTAAAAATATTGGAAACCCATAAACCTAGTTCCAGTTGCAAGATACAAGCAATAATGAATTTTGTATTATCGAAAACATATGAAAGATTTCTCGGTCAAGTTTTACCGTCATTTTTCCTTTCGATACAAATACAAAAATGCGTCGTTGGTGTTACAGGCCTAACGAAGCACGGAAGATCGCGTTGGTCTACGAATGAGACGATTCGGCACACGTGCAGCAAGACCAGGCCACAAAGGGTTAAGCAACGAGCGTTTCTCCGCTAATGGAAAGCGTCTGAAGAAGGAGGGCCCTTTCCTCGGATGTTTGCCGTGCAGAGAAGCCTGTGAGAGGGCAGACGTACCCGATGGGAGCGGGCATTGTCTAAGAGATAAGGTGAAAATCGAAAAGAAGAATTTCTCGACAAAGACGGCATGGGCAACAATAGGACCGGCTTGCATCGGTAAACGGGAGAACGGCGGAACGGCCACGGGAAAACATCCGATAGCGACGGATCGGGGGTAAGGAAGACAAGTTTCGGGTTAAAAGTAATCAGGATAAGCTATTGCCTCCATTACGCGCGCCGTCTGCTCCGGATTTTCCTCCTCTTTCCCGATCCCCGCGCCCCAAGGCCGTCGAAACAAGGTTTTCGTCTCTTTTCCGTTCCGACCGAGCCGGAGATCAATCACGAGATTCTTTGATTAAACTTTTCACCGGTCGACGTCCGCCGGGCGGAATGTCTTTACCTATTCCGTAGGCTGCTTCCATAAATAAATAATTCATTCAGAAATTTTCATATCACGCGATTGTGCAGCTTTCGAGACGCGTGTTTGTTGGTGAGTACGTTTTGTGTCTGCGGTTTTCGATGGACAGCTTATTCATTTATAGAAAACATTATGTCGTATTCTCTTAGTTGGATTTATGGTAATATTCTCTAGTTAGTCTTCAGGTTAATAGTCTTTAAGCTGATTCCTGTTGTTTACAACTAATAAAAAAGAAATGGAACTGACTGAACGGAACACCACAACCACATTGAGCTCCTTCGGTGAAAAGTGGGCCAGTGGAGTGGGGATGAATCGGAGTGGGAACACGTAGTGGAGTAGGGAGCGCTGGCGCGCGGAGTGGGGATCGCTGAACGCGATGACGTACACTACCGAGCGTCGCGCGACGAGGTGTGACGGTTAATATTATAATTTTTTTTCTCCTGAACGCTGTTTTTTAAAAATTTGTTTTTTAGTATTGCAGTGTCATCCAATTCTGAGCTATGTTTAAAGTTTCAAGTCTCTAGCTCATCGGGAAGTGGTTTAAAATTCGATTACAAGATTTGACGCGTACAACAACAACAACCACAACTCGGCAAGCTAATATAAGCGTGATAAAATGAAGTATAGAACATTTCATTTGTATCGACGGGAACAAATGAAAGTTATATTGTGGCATGTTGAGATGTTGGATATAGTTTGACAAACATGCGAATTCTTGGCCGTGAATGAGGTTTCCGCGCAGCACTGCAAGACACTCGAATAATTATATCGAGCCGGTCCATCTTGCTCTGAGGCTCCTGTGTAACCGGTTGGCTGCTACAGCCAGTAACTAGACGATCGAGTCCAGCGTGGCGTGAAACAGCGTTAAGCAATAACCAATCAGCCGTGCGATGGCATCGTGTGCACGTCAAATGTCACCCCCCGACCCCGTAGGAATGCCGTCGCCGCGCCGTGGCTGTGCACGAATTACGCGTCGAGCCAGCCACCAAGCGGCAGAATTTACGCGAAAAATTTCCTCCCATATCGGCGGCTGCCAGAGATGGATTGCCGATCGAACGTTCCCCTGAAATTTACACTTCCTTTCGCAAATCGACGGGCCCTTGTTCAAAGTGTTTCCAATTCGAACAGGAACGAAACAATACTTTTTCCTTTGACAACTGCACGTTCCTCGATGTTCATAGTTTCTGCAAGTTGCAGGTTTTTACGTGATAAGATCGAACGATAAGATCAAACTCTTCAATTAAATCTGTTAATATCGTAACAAAAGTTTGGAACGCGTAATCGACATCTTCGATTTATCAGACTGTGAAATATCTCTCATTTCGACAATTGGCTGTCTGCACGCGTGCCGCACAATCGATCATATCAGTTCGATTCAATCTGTTATTTCTGTCCGGAACTGACCGATGTCTGGATGTAATCTGGAAAAGCTATTATTTATTGTTTAGCACAGAAGCTTGTTGTTAGAAAAAATTATGTAGTTTTTCACAGTAGAATTTGTTGATAACGCAAAAAGTATGGAGACACTCCGATCAATCTCCGATTTTTAATGAATTAATAGATTTATTGAGGATCACAGACACGAAGCGCCGCAGCCACGTTGTCATTTGCGAGAAGCTTAATATGATCAGCTTAATAACCTCCTGAAGTCCTATGATGATAGCACCATAAAGACCGATGACGCAGCGGTGGCGTCATGCGACTGTGATTACTAGACTGCGGATGTTTACGCAATTTTCAATTTTTGTAGACGGATTTTAAGAAAGTGGAATAAAGTACAATATTATTTCCAGTGGTAGTAGCCTTTGTAGATCTTTAAAAAAATAAAAATTGCACTAAATTCTGTCGAATTTTATATTTTACCCTATTTTGAAAATTTTCAGAAGCTACAAATGCATAAAGATCCGCAATCTAGTGATTACCAACACGTTGTTTCGCAACAATATTTCCACAATTGAATTTCATATGTTGTTTAAAATATAGAAATTATGTTCATTCATGAATTAGGCAACAGATTTTCGAAGGGTTGAAAGAGTTTATGAACCGAAATAAAGTAGCCACGCGTGGCATATTCCGCGAGCAAGATCAATAATCATTTCTGCGGTAGAAAATTTGCATTCTCGAGGCAGAGAGGCTGGTTTTCCCTCGTTGGATACGACCCTTCCTCGGACGGCGAAGGGTGCGTCATTAGGGAAGATGATTGTGTGTCGGGCCCACGTCGGACCGATTACGCTCGGTGTCAGCGTCGCGGACGAGCCTGTGATTGGAAACCGCGTTATCCGGTCAATCGTGAATATATCGGGCGGGCCGATGCGTTTTTAGCGTAATTCGGCGACCAATCGGCAGCCATGGCCCCGGCGTCGAGGCTTATCGGAGGGGTTGAGGCGATTTGCACGCCGGTATGACATTTGACGCGCTCTCGATGCGCACACGGCTTATTGGTTATTGCTTAACGTTGTTTCACCGGCCGGCTGATTCGAGACTCCCGCGCTATGCTTTTGACGAGGAACAAGGGACATTCTCGGGTATCGATCACCCCAACGATGTTTCGACTAATTATTTCGAAAATTAACGCGTCGTCGGGCCGACAACCACCCATAATAATTTCACGACGTAGCCAACTTGGATTTTATATGTTGTTATCTATAAATCAACGTATAATTAAGCTTTTTTTTATAGGATATTTTGTGTTGACGTTTAATCGTTACCCTTCAGCGATCATTTATCAGTCCGTGGATGACCTGGTTGTCAAACTATTAATGTTTCTTGTAAGTGCACTGTTAGTAGGTTCACATTTTGCTCGAAAATGTTAACCCTTGCCGAGTTTGAACTTCTTTCATTGGAAGTGCTGCAGCCACGTTGCAGTTCGCAAGAAGTTTAATACAGCTAATCTGAAAACCTCGTGATTAATTATTGACCACACACATTTCACTAGCATTTCTTTTAATATTTCTTTACGTAATATTTAGGACAGTCTTTTTGAAGTCATTCTGTCTAATCAAATTCGTAATATTGTAGATGACGTCAACATTTCTTTTATTCGGAGAGAATAATTGAAACTTCATCTCCACTACCTTTTACTTCCACTTCAAAATACAAGCAGCTCCGTTCCATCAATTTTTCAGGAAACATGCCTCGACTTTTTCGAAAACGTAATCCATCTGCGATTTCCCTTATTCAGGTTGTTCGATTTTCCTTAGATTTATGGTTCGCCAGACTTCCCACGAATTTCCAGCATCGGGTTGAAGCAATAAGTTTGATCGTCGCGCAGACTTTACCTTCGCTCGTCGCTTGCAGCGAGACCTGCCTTCCCGATCCCCGGCAGCAGCATATTGTTATGCTAAAACTATGTTGCCGGTCGCTGCTAGAAAGCAGAAGGACGAGCTGGAAAAAGAGGCGGAGCGTAGGACGCGGCGCGAATCGCAGAAAAGCACGATGCATAGGAATGGTGAGGAGCTGCGTGCTCCTGCGGCAACGATATATAAACGTCTCTGGCTTTGTTGCCGTAATATAACGCCGCTGACACTAAAATTCACGCGCTCCTGGCCTGCTCGTTCAAAGAAAATTCGCGCCGCCACTTTTACCGAGTCGATTTTTCCTCCACGCCTGCTGAAATTATAAGGAAAATATTCTCATAAAGATAACGACACATTCAAGCCGACCTCTATGCGTTTACGGTGCGTACGGACTTTGAATACGCCAATAACATTTTTATTTCGTTCTCGGTCTAAATAGATCTCTTATTTTAAGTTGTAAAAAGCGCTCGAGCCTTTTGATTTTTACGTGATTTTAAGATCTGCATGAATTTTTAAAATCTGAACAACATTTTTGCATAAAATTCTCTCCTTGTTCGCCTTCTAAAAAACGACTTGGAGAAATAGCGGGCTCGAAGAAGGATTTAATAATAATTCAGACTAAAAATTGTCGTTTGACCTCTACTTCAGTAATTGCTTCAATTACACTGTCCAACAGCCAAAAAGTATTTCGTTTCCCACTATACGATTCTTATATAGTTTTTCGCGCTGATTCCGAATCTGTCCTTAATTTTTCTCCTAGGCGTACAGTTTTTAAGAAAATTGAGTTTTAAGAAAAGACATATTTTTCAACTTCGAACAAATATTGTGATGTTATTATAAAGGATATTGAATTGTTCTTTACAGAAAAAGATTCTGTAGACTTTCCCGAATACAGTGATATCCAATATTAATACATTATGATTGTTTAAATATGTTTAAACAATCATTAAAGACGGAGAGACACCACTTTTGCACCAATTTTTGAGGATATTTTTCAATTTATCTCAAGAAATAAGGGTCTTGCGGAAAATCGAATTATACCACGCGAAAGAGCAGACTTTTATCTTGAGAAATCACCCTTTCAAGTTTGCGTGGTCGATGTTTTTTTGAACAAGAAAGCAAAATATCTTCGCCCGACATGAGTTGCCGCCAGTCGCGCTCACCACTGGAACGGGCGTCCGCCGCGTTGTATCCCGTGGAACGGAATACGTTTAAACATATTTAAAGAATTATAATGTATTAATATTGGATATCACTGTATTCGGGAAAGTCTACAGAATCTTTTGCTGCAAAGAACAATTCAATATCTTTTATAATAACATCACAATATTTGTTTAAAGTTGAAAAATATGTCTTTTTATAAAACTCAATTTTCTCAAAAACTGTACGTCTAGGAGAAAAAATTAAGGACAGATTCAGAATGAGCGCGAAAAACTCTATAAGAATCGCATAGTGGGAATCGAAATACAAAAAGGAGTTGAAATTTGTTGGACAGTGTTATTAGCTTTGATTTGGTACTCCATCGTAACTAAATCAACAAACTGGAGTGAAATCAAAGGTGATTTTCTTTTTTAATATGCATAATATGCTGAAAATAATACATTTATAATTAATATAATTAATAATTAATAATACATTAATTTCTAAATTCATTTCTAAATTCTTCTAATACCTTTACTATTCTAAATGACACCAGCCCATTTCTGACAGAAAATAATGTTTCATAAAATTCGTTCTTTTAAAATAGAAGTCTTGCATAAAATTTGGAGGAAGATCCTCGGCGAAACCCGGACTCGACCAGGGCGATTTTGGCAGATCGGGTGCAGATTAAACTCGGAGACATTAGGACGGGATCCGGATCCTTTGTTTCGGACTGAAAAATTCCACAAAGCGCGATACCGGCGACGAGGGTGGCAAAGAAGGGAATTATTGGCCACGAAATGCCCACGGTTCTTGCCGGGCTTTGTAGTCAGGGTTATAACACGACCGAGGGTATAATACGGCCGCGCAGCCGGCCGTTTAAATAAAATATCTCAATGGAACGGCACGGATGACCACGGTAAAATCCGAATTTTTCAACCGATTCGAATTACGTCCACTCATCCGTGATAGATTTATGATCAACGGGATATATGCATGTATCTCGTCACGGGCGCCGAGGCATTTGTAGTTTTTAATCGCTTTCAGAGACAAGCGCGGTGCATGCGTCGAAACAACAGCACCCCTCACACCCTCGCACACTCCCATGTACACCACCGTATACTCTTACGCACACCCGTGAACACACCCCAAACCCCTTTCTTCCCACCCTCGTGTGTTCATCGGTTATCGCGGCCGCTGCTTCCATTTCGCGTCCATGCCGGAATATCTGTCAGTGAGTAGAGTAGAGATTCATATCCGGCGGTCCACTAGAAACGAGCCATTAATATCGTTTATCGACTGAATTTTATATATAAAAAGGAGGGAATGCAAGGAAACGCGATGCATTACGGACACTTCGGTATCGTTCGATCGCGCGCTGCATTCCGCCGCGGCTCAATGTTTTCTTCGTTTCCATTCAACGGCGATCTCCATTCAAATACGGAAAAAATTCGATATCGGAGATGTTCGGGTACGTTTCTGAATCTCGCGCTCTGCCACGAGCATCGAAGTTAGTTATCGTTACTATTTCGTGGTGGATGTTTAATTGAACCTAAATTTTTTCACATCAATGGACTTGCGGTTTTACACAAATTTTTGTGAAATTGCGCTAATAACGTGCCAAGCATTAAAATTAATTGGTGAACATTGCTCTATAAAAATGACAATATTAAATTTATTTATATTTTCTGCGATTTTCATTATGCATTAATAAGGAAACGTACAATAATTGTGATATAAAGAACCGGTAAGAGATCAGTGTCAAATCTATCCGACTCTGAACGTCCGGGTTCTGATTCAGGAGATGAAAGTCGCTCGGCGAAGAGCCCGGAACGTGTGATCGAATTTTTAATATCGTAAAACGGTGGCAGGCCCATAATTTCGCTGTTCGGGTCCCGACAAAAGCCAGCGGAGAGGTCGTTGTTCCGTCGCTCGTAGCCGGAGCGTTTGATGGATCGCGGTTAATGTCCGTCGGAATTGGGTCGCCCGATGTTTCGTGGGCGACGAGCGATCCCGTCGGCGCCGGGTTCAACGCGACATACAGGGTGTTTCCGATCTTGCGAACGTGCGAACTACTGTTTTTAATCGTCTCCTTCGTCCCTGGAACAACAAACTTTTTGGACGACAACGAATATTAATTTACTTATTTAAAGTTTCAAAAGAAATTAAAATCGTGACTTGCTTCTTCGAAATTCCCAGCGATAGAAATTTCGAACAAAATTTTGTTTGCACATTACCTAGTAAACTAAACGTTCTAACATCTAAGAAGAAATTCGGGTAGTTTGGTCCAATTTTAAAAGAGTTATTAGTAGACAGCGGATTTTATGCATTTATGACAAAAACGAGTGGTTGTAATTTAACCCCTTGGCACTCGAGAGGAGCCTCTGAGACGTCACTAAAAATTGCTGTACTATTATTTATAATATTGTTTTGCAAAGGGTTAAAACAGTAAAAACATTAGAAGAATTTTAAAATACTCTCGCATCACCTATTAAACATATTAAGATAGAAAACAAATGTCCATTTCACTCCAGTTTGTTGCAATTTTGGAAAAAAATTTCATTTTGCATAAAGATTCGCTGTCTAGTTATTAGTGCGTAAAGGGTGTCCACTTGATTGTGCTCGCGACTGTTGGTGGTAACTTGAAATCGAGGAGCCGAAAGAGGGGAATTTCGCACCATAAATTTCCCGCCTCGAGTCGTCGTTTCCGTGGCATGACGCGTATCCTCTTGGACGAAGAAGTGGGTAATGGAGTTCGAATAGGATCGCGTAGGCCGGAGGGCGTGCGCGCGGATTCGTGGAACGTAATAACGCGGAGAGGACTGGCCGGCCTCTGCGACCGTAGCTTATTCTAATCATCGCGACCGCCTGAAATTAAAGTCCGGCTTGTAATTAACGCGTCGCAGCCGCCGGAATATGCGGATAATCGCCGTTAAATTACGAGAGTTCGCGTGGCGGGGCCGGCCCCGCGAAACGGGGTTGCAGGCGTAAGGGAGGATTGCTCGTTCCGCTGACCAAAGGCCAGGAAACCCGGAGAAACGGCACCACGTTAGGTTTAATAAGTCGTAACGCTCGACTTTCGTCCTTGCAAGCATACCCGCGAGATTGCCGAGACATTTCGCGCTTTTAACGATCGGTGCCGCGATTACGGCCACCTTTCGCTGTCGAATCGGCTCAGCGAAAAGAGGAAATTAAAAGAACTGGCCGCGGGAAACTCGACCGGAATATCCTCGCCAAAAAAAAGTGGTTAATCGACGCTTATAACGATACGAGCCCTTCCGATCGGAACATTTTTACCTGTTTAACGAAGCCACTCAAATCGATTGACCAGCTTCATTCTCGCATGTTTTTAACAGGAAATTAATGGCCCGACGAATCGTGACCGTTTCAGCGTGACTTTGTTTTATTCGTTTCTCAGCGATTCGCTTTGTGTGATTTCATGAAATCTGATCAATCAAGTTATTATCGAGCGTCCTGAATATACATAAATTGCTCCGCGAGCTTTGAACTGATTTCAGTCGTACAGCCAGCGGTATTTTCTCAGCCCCGTATCGCTGCTGAACGTACTGTTGCTGTAACGATCGGGTTGTGCAAATACATCAGACGAGGATCGCAAATATTTTAACCGCGAAATTTTAGTTCACTCTGAGCCCTTGTCACGTTTTCTGGACGAGTCTATTATTTATTTAGGCCACTGAATCGTTGCATTAGAAAATACAAACTTTATGCAGTTCAAGGGAAGAAAAATATCTACACAATGTCTGAAATTTTTTAGTAATGCAGCAACTTTTTGCATTCCATCCTAGAGACTTCAAACTATTGTTCAAGTTAAAACGATTTTTGAAATTCCAGATAGTCGAAACTATCATTCAAGCCAAAAGAAAATGTTTGCGAAATGTCTGGTGATTTTACAGAAATCCAGCAACTTAATTACCTCCTTCGAGGATCAACTGTCTTGGACGAAGAAAGACGAATGGACGATGCGTCCAGCAGCAAGGAGAATTCGAATTTCACCGGAGACATCAGCGTGAAGGAAAAATCGAAACAGCCGTCGATATTTCATTCTCGAAACGGCGGATTCAATTAAACGTGGACTCGCCTAAGCCAAGTCGAGACTGTCATATTTCGCTGCGCGGCGCGGCGGTCGTCGAACGTCGAACAACCCTTCGGGACGAGCGGCAATCGATGCACAGAAAGCTGCCGGTGTCGAGAACCTATCCAGGCGAGGGGCTTTAAGCCCGATAACCGTGTTTTTTCTTCGTCAAACAGATCCGCGCCGGTTTCGCACGGAACGGGCTGTGCCCGCGCCAGATAGCCGCGAATCAGCCGGTCCAGGTCGGCAAAGAATCGAAACGCGATCAATACGCGTAAGTCACTCGAATGGAAAGCTCAGATAGAGCAGATGAAACAAACACACATGGGGAGATAATGCCCCCGGGGTAGAGATGCGGGGGCGAAAGACGGTTTCGCGCCCGTTCTCGCGATACGTCGCACCAGCTCCATTATAAACGTCGGCGTTTTGGCGCGTTCGGTGACGCTGAAGCAGCCTGCTGACTAAATATTGGCGATGGGCGTGATCCGTCTCAATTAGTATCGATTCCTAACAGCGAAGTATGATTTCAAGGTACGCGTGGGCACACACAGTCAATCTCATAATTCATGTCGCACTCTTCTAATTAGGGTTGTCGGTTTTTAAAATCGGATTTTAAAAGAAAATTATGCAATTCGAAAACCGGTTTTACTAGTTTCAAATTTATATACATAACACTTGTATATTAATCCGCTATAACCATTTTAATGTAAGCAAAAAGTACACAGCAAGTTGTACAGCAATGTCTGGCAACATTGTTATCTAGTATTATATCTAGTATATAGTTATTAAGTTATCCGGACAGATATTATCAAGATTATATAAAGATTATTCTACAGAAAATGACTGGGATGTTAAAAAAGGTGACGAAGAAGAAAATCAAGACATATCTATGATGAAAAATGCTATGGAAATAGCAATAAATAAATATCTGCAAGAACCTGAAGAAGTGGCTTCCTCCAGTCCTCAAACAATAAAGGAGTTTTTGGTCTTAGAGGGTACAAGATTTATTATTTAATAGATTTAAATAATAGATTTATTATTTAATGTTTTAAAGACAATTAAGGCCAGTTAAGGTCAGTAATTTTGTGACCAGAATAAGGACACGACTAAGCAATAAATCCATTGACGTTCTTTGCTTTTTGAAGTCATATTTTATTAAACCAAGAAAGAAGTAAAATAATAATTTACATTAATATAAAACATTTGTTAATTTCTAATGTTTTGTTAATTTTTTATTTTAATAATTTTATGTATGTACGTATATGTACCATATGTTTTCCTTTTCTGTAATTTTGAATTATTATAAATAAAAAAAATTAAAAACTTCTATGTTAAGTTGTTAATATGTCTTGCTTTTATCTGTCAAAATTCGAAAACCGGTTTTTGTATAAAGCCTACTTCTAATAATGTTATATAAAAATTTTAATACGTCTGCATGAAAGTGTTTTAATACTAAACTAAAATGTTAAAATGTTTTAGCTTGTAAAAATAACAAGGCTCTATTTATTTAGATTTTGTGCAACTTTTATTACAATATGTGTGCTTGGATGAAGAAATTGGTCGAATCAATTTCCACGTAAGCAACTTCATAATTTCAATAATTGTGAAATGGAAAATATAAAACCGGTTATTTGACCGGCAGTGGTTGGTTTAGTGTTAAACTCTCAAAAATAGTTCGTTAGAGTCATAACGGAAATAATAGTATAAGCGGCAATAAATAATTTTAGAAAATCTTTTTCCATATCTTCGACAATAGTTTGCTCGAGTCCAAAGACTGTAAAGTAAGCACGAACAAAATGTTGTAAAATTTTCTTGAAACCATTATAATCTAATCATTACCAAAAAAGTGTAAAAGAGTTCTGCGATGGATGTCACGTTTCCAGAAAGCAGTTTCATTTCGACATACCGCAATTTCGTGCGTGCGCGCGACTTTACATTCACACCAAAAACAAATTACAGCCCGCTAAAGTGAATTCCATGGCGGAATACATTCTTAGCGTAGGTTTCCGCGAGTGTTCCGCGTCTTCGGTAATAGATTCCAGTGTGTTGGCACGCCTGGCGAAGGGAGCTCGCCTCTAGGAGGGAAAACAATACCGCGGCACGCTGTACGTATTGCGGTAACTTTGCGAAATCCTCCGTCTCGCTTCGCGTTGCCTTGAAAAGCGGAAGTTTCCGAGCGGAATCGCGCGACTTCGCCGATTAGAAAAGAGGCTTCGGAAATTCAGTTTCCTCGTGTACACTTCGACTCACCCATTCTGCCAGAAAACAACTCTTGTTGACTAGACTACTGATTTTTATGCAAAATAAATCGAAGTTAGATGTAAATGTGCTTCTTTCAATATATTCAATAAGTTCAATCTATTTCTAACAATGAAAAAAACAATAACCATTGTCAAGAAAATTTTCCAAATATATGGAGAAGTCTGAGCCCTCCCTTAAGTCAATGTCTAATTTGCTCATTCTGTAAATTATCTAAAAAACAAACATTTCTGAATATATGGAGAAGTCTGAGCCCTCCCCTAAATCAATGTCTAATTTGCTCATTCTGTAAATTATCTAAAATACAAACATTTCTGAATATATGGAGAAGTCTGAACCCTGCCTTAAATCAATGTCCAATTTGCTCATTCTGTAAATTATCTAAAAACCAAACATATTCATTTCTGTATGAATTTTTTCTTCGTATATGACGAGTTTTATCATTGCACTTATCTCTATTGCAAATGAAAATATTTTCCACATTGAAAATAAGAGTAATAATGATCGAATAATTTTTTCCAGAGGTGGTAGTAGAAACAGGGGAAACAAGATTGAACATTTGTCAGACATTTCTACCAGAGAAAAAAAGCGGTATCAAAGAGTCGGCGATCGCCTGCACGCGATGGTATTGCAACATAGTGGCCGATAGCGCATCAGCTCGAGCAATTTCATTTCTAATCTCCGCGTTTAAATACGTTGTTCCATAATTCGGTTAAATTAAATTTTTATCAGCCGCGTTATATGTCCCGGTGTACACGTGATCTCGGTAACGACACTCCTAAGTTTCCACCGCAGCCGCAGCAGGTTTAATTTTTGCCGTGGCGTTTATGAAGATACGTAAGCGGGGTGTAATAACTATTCCGCGTGGGGAACGTGTAAGCTTGTGCTTCGCGTCTTAGCGCGCGGCGCTCTGTGTGGAAATATGTGTGAGGACACTTTAGCCACTTATTCCAGAAAAGTTTCCAGCTGTCTTAGTACTTAAACGACACATGGGCCTGTTAAAAAGGACGGTAATACGGCCGTTCTAACTTACTGTATGCAGGCTACGAACCGCTCGTAACTTTAGAAGCTAATTTGGAAAACTGGGACGATTATGCCAACGGGGGAGAAAAAAGGAAGACCGCGGCGGTAATAGACCGAGAGAGCGGGTACGGCAGAAAATGAAAATAAAATTGCACGATCAACGAGACTTATTATCCACGTTCCTATAATTACTATTAGAAGACTTCGTTACACACGTTCGGTAATCAACGGATGGAGCACGAATGAAAGAGAACGGAACGTTTATGCTGATAACGGCGATAAAGAAAGCAGGACAATTAGGGGAAAGCTATTTCGCTTATTGTTATTAAACCCGACGCTTAATGCCGCAATTAGAGCAAGCTTCCTCGCGACCGTAAATAGCGAGAGGAATATTTATGCGATTAAACTTTATACATAGATTATCTTTTTATAGGTTAGACTGCAATCTTATTTTACTTACAAGATACTTATTGACTACTCTCTACATTGTTAGTTTTAGGGGTTGAGAATTAATTTCCCTTGTTAATTAAGGCACTGCAGTATTTCCTAAAAATTCTCAATATAATTTTGGAGGGTTTCAAACATGTTTCAATCCACTTTTCACTCTCTTAACACTTGAGTAGGGAAGTATATTTTTGTATAAAATGGCGATCATGTAATCGCACTTAGCTAAGAATGAAAGGGACGTTATTGATGTTCTTCTCTTCGCTGTTCCCGAGACCAACTCGCCGGTTTTTTAATTAGTTGAAAGACTCGGGAATTCGCCGGAATCCCTAGAAATTCAAACAATGGGTGTGTCTAAGCAACTTCTGCATAACGAAGCCTTTAATCCAGTGACGACAGCGGCAAAGTCCAGCATTTTCTCCGCGCAACGGTCCGGTTCGCCAGGTTTCTCTTTGACAAGCACGCGATGCGTGAACCAATAAGATGTAACCAGACCCGGGCTCGAAAAGCGGAAACGTAACTAGTGTCCGTTGTAAATCGTTAATTTAAGAGGGGAGAACTAGTTTGACTTAAATATTGACTCTCCCGGAGTTAACGCGAGCCAGCCTCTCAGCGGCAGTAAGGTCGCGTGTGTATTTAGCCCTTCTCGGACGAGCCTCTCCGCGCAAAGAGGAATCTCTCCCTCTCTCTCGTTCTCTCTGTCGCTCACTCTCTGTGCAGAGTATCAGAGAACGAAAGGGAGATGCGCAGCCACGAAAGAGAAGAGAGGTTGTACAGTCTGCCTCGTAAACATTGCCAAAATGCATTTCGTTCGTGATCCGAGCCTCTTCTTTCGATTCTGTGGCCATTTTGTCTTAATTTCTTTTCATTTTTCAGGTTTTGTGCAATATCTGTTTATAAAAGATCAGGTTTTCCAATTTTGTTAAGCTGACGGTAATTAAAATAATGAAAAGGTATTTAGGTATATATATTTTACAATTTTTCTGTCTATTTCGTGTACATGATCAAATACACAAATTCTGATTTCACTTCGCAATTTCCTCCAGGAAATACGGTTTCGAAAAATACCCTTCTGCCTAGTCTAATTTTCGCTTGTTACAGAAATTATTTTCAAGGTCACAGTTTCCAAAATTTTCAAGAGTTCAAGGTATGCTTTTGTGACATGTGACAGTCGAGATCAAACTGAACCCAATAGACTTCAGTTTACTCGAGAATCATAAAATGTAATTCAAGTTAGATTAAATACCGAGGTTTGTTGAATAGATAATCTTTGTACCGATTACTATAATAATCTGCTTCGTGTGGTAAGTTTTGGAAGTAGCGGAGAGTTAGTGCAGCGTGTCATTTATGAACGAGACTGTACAGCCACGACTCGGCACTAGCATGCACGGGAAAGGAGTAACAGAAGCGAACAAGGCCGCCAGTAGAATAGTCCGTCTGTTGTCAGACGGGCCGACCTCACGGTAAACATTTCCCTGTGAACGTCGGCTGCTTTTAACCCGGTATTGTTGTTACTACTTAACCGCTGGTTGTTGCTGCTACTTACGCCTTGGTGAGTTTGTTTGTTCAGATTTAAGTTTGGTTTCTGCAATTACGAACGTGGACGCGCGTTAATCCCTCGAAACTAAACGATTTTATAGTGCATCATTATTCGTATGTCATCGTAACCAATAAACTCATAACTAGACTGCGAAGTTTATTCATTTATGATAAAAATGGCTACGCACAATTTAAAGCAGTCGTCATATTAAAACGATTTAAGGACATCAGTGTATTAGTTTCAATTTAATAAGATGATTAAATGATGAGACAATTTTCTATTTGGCACCTGTGCCTTGTAAATCATGTAAACATTTTTTATTTTACATAAAGATCCGCAGTCTACTCGTAACCATAATATAAAATAAAATTTTGAGAGACAATTTTAGGTGATTCTTAGTTGAAATTTTCCAAAAAAATCTCTCACAGTGTTTGCCACAATTACTTTGCAATTTTTGTTATTTCGCATTTTAGTATCTTCACTTGAGCAATATCAAATGAACACGAGCAAAAGCAATTTACAGAAATCGATACAGTAAACTTTATGCTACTGTGAACTTGCTCCATATTACCCTCTGTTCTGTATGGATATGTGTGGTGAGAATGGCAAAGAAGCATAATGAGTGAGACGCAAAATGTATAAAGTAAATTTGGTTGAACTAGATAAAGAAACGAATGTGCACGAGGGAGCGTTTTGTTTGGAAAATTTGGCAGTCGTTAATTGAACATTATTTATGTTACACGTAATACGTTTTGTTAAGTACACTTACAAACATTTCGTTTATAAACATTGATAATTCCATCCACTGTTTGAACATGTTCCACGTTACCCACATTTCCCCTGCCCGTAGGTGAAATCTCATCCGAGGCTCCAGATGCTCGTTAAAAAAAAAGAAAAGAGAGAAGGGAAAAAGAAAATTAGAGAATGTCGGTGTGCAGTTGGATCGGTAATTAAAAGGCCAGGGACCGAGGAAACGCGGCGAAACGAGGACCCTTTAGAGAAGTAGAAACAGTCGTTGCGACGTCACCAGCAGCAGCCGCGTGCTGACGGGAAAGTTATTGCTCGTATAGTGGGGCAGAGCCCGGCAAATAGTGATAATAGTCGAAAGTTCGTTGTGGATTCGACCCGGGTGACCATACACGAAGCAACTTCCCTGTCTGCCAGCGACTAACCTTTACCGCCGAATTATACAGGCGACCGATTCCCCGCATACGAATGCTCGTTTCCCCAGATGGACGATTTGTTTCGATCGACACGGACCGGCGAGCGATTTAGTTATTATCATGCATTAACGGTTCGACGCGAGAACATTACATTCACCAAGTTGAACCGCGGGTTTTAGGAGAGCCGGACGAATAGAGCAAAGTGACCGAACACGAAATCGTGCATCTAAATGGCGCCACAGTAATGTCTCGACATAGTACAAATTTTGTGAGAGAGATGCGCAAGATACATACAGTAAATTCTCTATAAACGCAAAAGCCTCGGGGGGATTCGTTTGCATTTATCGTAGACGGGACACTATTTTTTTTGACTTCAAAGGCCGAGCCGAACGTAGAAAAAGACAGCGCGTGTAAAGAGAAACCGCGCGCGGCCGAAGCGACTGCGACTCTCCGCGCCTCTTTCTTTCCCATACGCTGTCCTTCCTTGCACCCGAAACGTTCATCGTCAATTAATCGCACGGTCCTTTAAACTGTGCCGACGACTGCGACTCTCCTTGTCGCATTAGTAGTGGTTCACACCGATATACCCGAGCCGAGATCAGAGTACAGTAAACGCTCCTTCGTTGTCCAAAAGCCCGGGGTTTGGAAGACCTACTTTCAGGCCGGGAAGCCTCTTTTGATTTATGACTGCGTCTCGATATCGCGCCGACCACGCTGAGCGAGACTTCAATAGGGAGCCGAACATAGAGAAGGACAGAATGAAATACGGATCGCGTGACCGAAGCGTGTCGCCGTCGCCGGCACAGTTTAAAGGCCCGTGCGTCATTCCAATGTAACACCAAAATTTAATCTTCTTTATTTTTCATTATTTTTTTATGGAACTTTTACCAACACATTTGCGGCATTTTTCTAATGCAAGATGATACCAAACACGATATAATTCCAACTGTATTTAGCTGTTTAATCGACGATAAAAGTTTCGAACGCAACGAAGATCAGCGTATTGGAAAGAAAGAGACACGAACAAGCGCCGTCGGCGGCACAGTTTAAAGGCCCGTGCGTCATTGCAATGTAACACCGAAATTTAATCTTGTGTATTTTTCATTGTTTTTTTATGGAACTTTCACCAACATATTCGTGGCATTTTTCTAATGCAAAATGAGACCAAACACGATATAATTCCAACTGTATTTAGTGGTTAGTCGACGATAAAATTAGTATTGGACAGAAAGAGATACGAATAAGCGCCGTCGCCGGAACAGTTCAAAGGCCTGCGTTATCGATCTTCTTCGTTTCGTTCGTAACTTTCATCGTCGATTAAACCACTAAATACAGTTGAAATTATATCGTGTTTGGTGTCAATTTAATCAGAGCAATACCAGAAATAATTTAGTGAAAGTCCCATAAAAAAATAATGAGAATTAAGAAGTTTGAAAATTCGATTCACTCGAGTCAATGTGTGGTGTTCACACCGATATATCCGAGCCGACATCAATCGCCGCCACCTCGTGAGCCTGCGGAGCGACGCGGCGCACAGTGGAACTTTTCGTCCATTTCGGAGACAAAATCAAAGAACTTCCGATAGAAATGAGATAGAGAGCTGAAATTTTTTTTAATTACAGCTGAGATTTCATAGAATATGGGAAAAATACGCCTCACAGTGTCGGAACTTTTCGTCCAAATCGGAGACAAAATCAAAGAACTTTCGATAGAAATGAGGTAGAGCGATGAAATTTTTTTTAAATTAAAGCTGAAACTTGGCAGAATATGGGAAAATAGGAAGATTATGGTACGAACGTTTTATAACCTTGAGAAAATTTGTTAAACAATTCGTTCACAAAAATCGATTTCTTGTAAAATCCTGAAGTCGTAGACAAATTTTGAGACCAGATTTGAATTCAGCATGAAAAAATCTACACGAAATGATATATGGCATGTTACAAAAAAATTTTTTTCTACCCGTGGTATTGCAAAAACCACAATTTTCGTGACATTGTGCAAGTTTGACGATTTTTTTCAAGGTTAAAAAATGTTCGTACCATAATCTCCCTATTTTTCTCATATTCTGTGAAGTCTCAGCTGTAATTAAAAAAAATTTCAGCTCTCTATCTCATTTCTATCGGAAGTTCTTTGATTTTTTCTCCGAAATGGACGAAAAGTTCCACTGTGCGCCGTTGACAGGCAGTGGAATGGGTAGGCACGGAATAACTACGGTCCCCTCGATGCCGGACAACGAAGAGGCGATTACTGTACTACAGGAGAGGGTATATTTTTTGCGTGTATCGTGTACGGCCTTTTTGCGTTTATAGAGGATTTACTGTACATGGAAAATTCACTGACCAAACCTTCCTATTTTTAACCCTCCACCGGCTTACATTAATTTTCATTGAACAATTTATTAAACATTTCATTTAATTAACACTTGTTAGTTAGAGACTTTGATAATCTCAGAATTTTCTCAACTTTTTTTATAACCTGGAACAATAAAGAATCAGCCACTTTAGCATTTTGCTTCAAGAAACTGTTGCGTACTACAAGATGAAATAAAAAATTTGATCTTTCAAAAAGGATCGAGGTTAATTTTCCACCGATACTGAACGTTCATAATCGTCCGGATATTTCGAATAAAATTCTCACTATCCCGGGAACCCTTCAAACAAGGTACTATTTCAAGTACTATTTTAGAAACTTTTCCTGACAAAGAATATATTTTAATTTCAGGATGCATTTACGATTCGGTACCATCACCAAACAGCTGCAGAAGCAATCCAAGGGACTCTCGTCTGCCAAGTCCACGGACCGTCGAAGCATGGGCTAACAAACCTCCCGAAATTTTCGCCGACATTAATGCATCGGGCGATCATCTGGACCGAATAGCCGAATATCTGTCGACGCGTTCGAAACGCGAAACGTCTGCAGGACGGGAGGATCTTTGCTGAAAGCTGCCAAATGCCCGACTAGCGTCGTGTAAATTCAGCGGCGGTAGTCAGCCGGGAAGAGATAGCAGCGGCAGTGGCAGTGGCGGCGATGGCAGCGAAATTCCGGATATGGTACACGCGTTTCAGAGGCACGTTAAGTGCACCTAAGCAAATGCCGGGGCCCTTTCTCGAAAACGTCGCGGGGTTTACGTTTCGGCTCGTCCGTTTGCATTCCCGGTTCCGTCGGTGAATATTTCCCGCGGAAAGAACCTGGGAGAGGGTTCTTTCTCGCGGGCTGCAGCCCCAGGGCAGCGTCGAAGCCGACGCTTAAACCACCCCCGAACCACCCGCGCGCCTCCCTGACGGGAAGAGCAAGCGAACCAGAAGAGGAAAGAGCATCTTCAGAGACGTTTTGAGAGGCGACGTGCATAATTCACGGGTAATGCCGTGAGTGTGCGCGAGCCTCCCCTCTCCTCTCTCGTTTTCTCTCCTTCTCTCTCTCCCTGCTCTCGCCGAGTTCCATCAAGCCGAAAGTTCCCAGTGTTATTACTATTTACCCAATTCTCGAGCCGGCTGTTTGCGGCCCTTGCGGAACCGTTGTTCTCGAGGACGCCGCCACGGCTCGCGCGTGTCAAGGAAATTACGAAGGCTACAGCCGCTTGATTACCCGGGAAAGAACTTTCATTGTGTCGCATAAATTCTGAACGATTTTCTTCTGTTTAGGAAAATCTTGTTCTCATGAAATTTTTGCCCAGCAATCGGCAAAGCAGTTGGTAAAAATATATGTTACCATGATATAACATACAGGGTGGTCTTTTTATCTGAAGACATTGAAATATCTCGAGAACTAATAATCGGATCAAAACAAGTGGGCAATGAAAGTTGTTCGTCGCGAAGGGGGACATCCAATGATACCAAACTGGACCCCCCACCGCCACCCCCTGGGGGTGGGGGTGGGAGAAGATAAAAAACTTAAATGGGAACCCCCATTTTTCATTGCAGATTTGGATTATCCAGAAAAAAATACACAAATTTTACCTAGGAGTTTTTGCATTATGTTTCACAGATGGCGCTGTAATGGACAAAAATCAAATTGGAAAAAGTCGTTGAAGATTGGGCATATCTCGAGAAATACACATCAGATCAGAAAAATAGAAGTAGACGTATTTGATATTTTTAAGAATGCTATTCAATAACACCATAATTGACCCCCCACCCCACCTCCTGAGGATTTATGAACAAACCAATGAATTTTTCCAACTGCTTTCGATTGCAGCGACATCTGTGAAAGAAATTACACCAATAATATCAAATCAATGGAGAACCAAGATTTGCTATAAAAAAGGGTTTCCCATTGAAGATTTTGAAATAGTTCCTTCTCCCACCCTCAGGAGGTGGGGGTGGGGGGGTCAATTATGGTGTTATTGAATAGCATTCTTAAAAATATCAAATACGTCTACTTTTATTTTTCTGATCTGATGTGTATTTCTCGAGATACGTCCAATTTTCAACGACTTTTTCCATTTTGATTTTTGTCCATTACAGCGCCATTTGTGAACCAAAATGCAAAAGTTCCTAGGTAAAATTTGTGTATTTTTTTCTGGAGAATCCAAATCTGCAATGAAAAATGGGGGTTCCCATTTAAGTTTTTTATCTTCTCCCACCCCCACCCCCAGGGGGTGACGGTGGGGGGTCCAGTTTGGTATCATTGGATGTCCCCCTTCGCGACGAACAACTTTCATTGCCCACTTGTTTTGATCCGATACATATTTCTCGAGATATTTCAATGTCTTCAGATAAAAAGACCACCCTGTATATTACACTAAATATTGAATGTGTAATATATAATTTTTCACTTAATTTTATAATTATTAGTCGAATCAATCCACGTAATACATAACAAGCAGAAAGATCAATTTAGAATTTTGACCTACACCACTGTTGTAATCACCGGCAAAATTGTCAAAATTAATTTAATTATGGCTGTATGCGTTACATAAATACAACCTTCTAATAGAATGAATGTCTAATTAATACATTAATCCAATATTTTTGCTGGAATACAAATCGGAAATAAACAACTTCACCGCAAGTGAATTTAATTCATTTCTATCGGTTAACGAATCAGCAACTCGAAGCCAAACTGTTTCATCTGGAACAATCTCATGAACTTTGCAAACTTGCTTCTGCAGTCGATAATGCAGCAACCGGAAGCAAGAGGTATCCGAAGAAGAAAAAGAGAATAGAAAGAAGCGAAAAAAATTCAGAGAAGAAAAAACAAAAAAAAAGACGAAGAAGAAGAAGAAGAAGTTAAAGGGGTTGGTTGTCATGGCAGGGGCAACCTGTGGAATTCCGCGATCCCTTCAACCCCCGAAGCAGGGACTTGAAAACTCGTTTGCAGAAAGTCGCTCGACCGGAAGTGGTTGGTATGTGCGAGCAAGCGGTGACAGTCAAAGGCGAAGCCGAGGGGAGCGGCGAATTTTCGTCAATCGCATAAACACACCCTCTTTTCATCCCCCTTCGGCAGAGTCGCCGTCATCGTGACGAATCATCTTGACCCTGGGACACAGTACCCTAACGACCGTAAGCTAGAATTGTTGCGGAAGCTTTGATAGAATCAATTTAATTGTAACACTTTTTCTTTTAGGATTGTTGTTTAGAATAGTGTTAATAGGCTTACTAGAGCGCACCAAACTCTCAGAAACATCTTTGAGTACATATTGTCAACTATGGAGCCGTAAGAGAACGCGAAACAAAAAGAAGACAATTTGCACAAAGCGTCAAACTACGGAGGCCCATTAGGCAGGTTCAAAAGCCACTTTTCGGCGATGCTCGACGAAGTTTCCAGAGCTCGGTATCGCGGTTGTATAAAACGCGTCCCATTAGCCGCATCAAATTATAAAACTGAATGAGTACGGTCCTCGGCGGTGCGGGTAAGACAGAAAAAGAGGTCTCCGAATGTCGCCAATTACGGAGCTTCTTATCTCCGGCAGTGTAGCGATCCTCGGTCGTCTACGGTCGTTCTCGAAGGGCTCGTAAAGGGTAGCCCCGTGGAAGATTAAGCAATGAAAAGTGTCGAGAGTATGCGAGCCACGTTGCCTGAGCGCTTCGTATTTAGCCATTCGAAGTAATCGGCCATTGAGGTCGCCGATTTATATCTCGTTACGGCCGAGATGGTCCGGGGCCGGCATTGTTCGCGGGCCCACGACAAAGTGGCCCTCCTTCTAAGGTACATCTCTCTAATCTGCGTGCGGGGGTGGATGTTCTTATCTGCCGGTTCTTTCCTTCAAGCCCTTCGCCCATCCCGCCAGTTCCCGCCTTGTTCCCTTTGTCCCCGGTTTTCTTCCGCGCACGGACCCCTAAAAAGGATCGCCGAGAGACTCGGCCTCCTCCCCCGCAACCCTCCTTCTCGTTTCATCGCGAGAGAAACAAACGAAACTGGAGGAAATCGCCTTTGCCGCGACGGTATTCACTTTTCTATCCCCTCCCGCTCTTCGTTGCGTTGGTTTCTGTCTTTTTCCTCCCGTGTCCTTTCGTCTGCTTCTTCGACGAAGAAGAAGGAGACTGCTTTTTTCCCTCCGCGTTTCCAAACCCCCCTTTTCTTTTTTCGTCGTTTCGCCTCCTCGTCCCACGCAGCTCGCTCGAATTCGTTTGCCGGCGGGATGAAAGGAAAGCCCTTCCACCCCTGGAGACTCACCCAGGGAAAAAACGACACCCTCCTCGCGCGGAATATACTATATATACGTGCACACGCGTGTCTCGAAGTTGCTTTGCATTCAGCCCTGCATCCCCTGATCCCCGGATGAGGGAAATTCTGAATTGTCTGTACTCGATACAGACGATACGCCCGGTGGATGCTGGGGGAAATAAGGGACGTCGACACTGATGTTCCACGCTGCGAGGTTTTTGGCGAACGAGATTCGCTTGGTGGCTTTCCGTTAATCCTCGATCTACCAAGGGGAACACTTTGTGCTCACAATGCCATTAAAACACAAGTTCTTTTTTTAAATTACCGTTGGTTCGACAACAAAGGTCGTTAGCGACACTGTACAATTTTCCGACTGTTGCTTTTACATGAGCTGGTTGAGGCACCAGTTGTTTGTGAAGAACAGCAAAAATATTGTGTTTATATTCTGCTTGTACATTGTTATTTATTTGGTGAAAAATAAAGAATATTATTTACCATAGCCAATGTGTTCTTTTTTCCCTTACCATGTACATATCCATTGCATAGAAGAATTAGATTAACATCTTCGAAATTTACGCCAGTCTGACTTGTCACTAAGTTAGAGTACTGATTTGGAATTGTAAAAGTAGCGAAACTTCAAAAGCAACATTTTCCAGTGTCTGACTTGTCGTTGAGTTGTACTACTGAATTTCGTGCCACCTCTTTGCTATCATGTTCTCCTAATACAAAACTCAATTTTCGGGCATTAAGAAAATTTTCGCCCATTTTCGACCGGCTGACTTGTCGTTGAGTTGCACTACTGAATTTTCGAAATTTTATGAGCGTCTGACTTGTCATTTAGTTATACTACTGAATTTCGTGCCACCTCCTTCGATATCATGTTCTTCTAATAGAAACTCAATTTTCCGGATTTTGAGAAAATTTTCGGCAATTTTCGACCGTCTGACTTGTCGTTGAGGTGCACTACTGAATTTCGTGCCACCTCCTTTGCTATCATGTTCTCCTAATACAAAATTCAATTTTTCGGGATTTTAGAAAATTTTCGGCAATTTTCGACCGGCTGACATGTCGTTGAGTTTCACTACTGAATTTTCGAAAATTTTCGAGTGCCTGACTTGTCGTTGAGTCGTACTACTGAATTTCGTGCCACCTCCTTTGCTATCATGTTCTCCTAATACAAAATTCAATTTTCGGGATTTTAGAAAATTTTCGGCAATTTTCGACCGGCTGACTTGTCGTTGAGTTTCACTACTGAATTTTCGAAAATTTTCGAGTGCCTGACTTGTCGTTGAGTCGTACTACTGAATTTCGTGCCACCTCCTTTGCTATCATGTTCTCCTAATACAAAATTCAATTTTCGGGATTTTAGAAAATTTTCGGCAATTTTCGACCGGCTGACTTGTCGTTGAGTTTCACTACTGAATTTTCGAAAATTTTCGAGTGTCTGACTTGTCGTTGAGTCGTACTACTGAATTTCGTGCCACCTCCTTTGCTATCATGTTCTCCTAATACAAAACTCAATTTTCGGGCATTAAGAAAATTTTTGCCAATTTTCGACCGGCTGACTTGTCGTTGAGTTGCACTACTGAATTTTCGAAATTTTACGAGCGTCTGACTTGTCATTTAGTTATACTACTGAATTTCGTGCCACCTCCTTTACTATCATGTTCTCCTAATACAAAATTCAATTTTCGGGATTTTAGAAAATTTTCGGCAATTTTCGACCGACTGACTTGTCGTTGAGTTGCACTACTGATTCTCGAAATTGTACGAGCGTCTGACTTGTCATTTAGTTGTACTACTGAATTTCGTGCCATTTTCGAAAAGTCAGTAGTGCAACTCAAGGACAAGTCAGACGGTCGAAAATTGCCGAAAATTTTCTAAAATCCCGAAAATTGAGTTTTGTATTAGGAGAACATGATATCGAAGGAGGTGGCACGAAATTCAGTAGTGCACCTCAACGACAAGTCAGACGGTCGAAAATTGCCGAAAATTTTCTAAAATCCCGAAAATTGAATTTTGTATTAGGAGAACATGATATCGAAGGAGGTGGCACGAAATTCAGTAGTACACCTCAACGACAAGTCAGACGGTCGAAAATTGCCGAAAATTTTCTAAAATCCCGAAAATTGAATTTTGTATTAGGAGAACATGATATCGAAGGAGGTGGCACAAAATTCAGTAGTTCAAGTCAACCACAAGTCAGGCCCCCGCAAATTTTGTTTTTAGAAGTTTCGCTAGTTTTGCAATTCCAAATCAGTAGTGTAACTCAATGGCAAGGCAGAATGTCGTAAATTTTTCCGAAATCAGTAAGTATAACTCAACAACAAGTCGAGCGTTCGAGATAAATGGATGGATCAATAAATAAATACGCAGATAATTTTTTTATTACATTGACTTTATTATAATCTTTCGTTTCTTACAATTGATTTGGACAATCTTGCACAAAGACCCGCAGTGTAATTATTACGTAACAAAAGATTCTATTTTGCCATCGAGCAAGCATTGGGAAATTATACTTCGCAATGAAACTACGAATTCGTATAGAGACTCGCAATATAGCGATCGATGGAACACCTCGCCAAAGATGGATTTGATCGAAACAATTTTAACGCATATTCGAGGGAATATTGTCAGACGCTTTTATTGACAACGCGACTCTCTGGCCGAACGAAACCTGCCATCTTGTTTCGACGAACACTATGATCCCGAGGTGTATGCGGGACGGTGAGCGGTGGAATGTCTGCCGGAATTCTGACGGCTCACCTGTTACACCTTTGTCCCGTGAAAACTGGGGAGACGGAAACTGCGTTCGCGAACGTGCCCTCGAACTGGTTCTTTGTACTTCCGCCTGTTTCTGAAACGGTGGCAACACGAACTGTTTCAGAAGGAGAGACTTTTCCCTTCGAGAGACGCGCCCGAGAATTTTCTCTCCTCTCGTGTTCGGACCATCAAAGAACACCGACTTCATTCTCCTTTTCTTCTTCCTCAGAAACCCGGCGACCTTTTACCAGCGTTTCTGCGATGAGAAAATATCATCGTATCAAGCTGGCTAATCCTGGCTTATTTATAAAACGTCAAACTATTTTCATATACAATTTGTAAATCTATATTTTGTAGTTAATATTTTGGAAAATAAAATTTTCGTTACCGTGCTATTCTCGTACCAAAAACAGCAGAGAAAAGAGATAAATTCTTTTTCCGCTAACTGCGCCAAATTACAATTACTACAAATTTCGCGTCGGCCAATTACAGCAAATACAATCTATCCAAATCGAATTTTCCCTGTTACAGAGCGTTCATATAACGAACACTCGATCAACAGGGAATGCAATATCCTAGCGGCACTAAATTGGCAGAGTCGGTAGCACTGTTCCGTCGCGCAGGAACAATATTCGTGTGTTTCCTTCGGCCAGGATTTATGGTACGTTCGTGTCTAAATATCCTCTTCAAGGATTAAACAAACTAGGGTCATCCGGCGACCAGTCAAGGCATCTGGCTAATGTTCTGTTTTTATACAGCCTCGAAATACAAAGTATCATAAATCTAGTCCCTCCGAAGGACCGCTCGCGATCGTTACGCACGGTGTCGAATTACCGAGACCCGTCGCGTCGTCGACCGAGTAAGAGATCGCCCCACTCCTCCTTCCAGGGTCTCATTCAGAGCTACGGGAAGGAGGTCCTAATAGTCAAAAGTGTACTGATTGGGAAATGCAACTTTCGGCAGGAACCAATCAGAGCATCTTACTTCCTGCTCGAGAAGCCTGACGAACATCGCGTGGAGACCGCGTTCGTCAGTTGAGTTTTACACTCTAACGTCGCACAGTGGGGTATTTGGCCTGAAAAAGTGGAAAAAACTATTGTAGCGTTATTTATAGGCTCAAGGTTATAATATTATATATCGTTGGATTCGCCTTAAGATCACCTACAACATTATGAAATCCAAAATATATTTTAGTATTTGAAAAATCAAATTTACCTCAATTTTTTGAAAAAAAAATTTTTTTTAAACTTTTATATATTGAAATTTGTAGACGTCTGTATACTGTTCCTCTTTTGTTGGAAACATTTTTTCCTCAGATTATCGAGAACCCTTGAAAAAGCAAGGCGATAGTGGAATATTTGCACTATTATAACTTGAAAAATATTTAAGAAAAAAATATTTTAATATAGTGTTTTGGAAAGCTGTCAAAACAAGCTACAAGAATATGCAACAAAAAATAGGGAGTTCTATTTAAGAAATGGAAGATGACCTTCGCGTGATTTTCAAACGACTATCCAAGGTCAAATCAATGACACCATTTTATGCCCCCCTCTAAACCATACAACTTCTGTCTGAAACATTTTTCTCCAAAACAGCTTCATTTCCCAGATATACGTCTGTTTCGCGTTAAATTACTCACCCGGTATATTATAAGAATATTTTAAAATGATTACCATTAATTTTCATCGCAAAATACATAAGAAATTTCTTCCTCGGATAATGTTTCTTCTTCATTTGAGGCCAAGCGTAGCCAAACGTACGCGTACGCGAAACGCTGCTAAACACTGAATTCTAAATTAGCTACAAAATTTGAATCCGGACATATCCGGAATCAAACTTTGTTGGCTTATAATCACGAATCTTTACCGAATGTAATGACACCAAAAAGAGCACTCAATACGGCTTTATACTATAACAAAATTGTCAATAAAGTTTTGTAATTTTTAAAAAGCTTACAGAATGATTGGTAATATTCAAATATTAATAACTATACTAATTTAGATGATAACAAAATAAAATCTATGCGAAAGTGCTCTGTATACCTACCTGAACAACTTTTGTAATACAAGAATTTACAGAATTTCCCTTCAAACACATGAAAATCGCCAATGAACAGACGCTGTCTTAGAGACTGTTTAATAACGCCAAGCGCGCCTTAAAATCTCTCGACTTTCGATGAAGTTTACTACTTCACGGGTGTACAAATAGAAAAAATAATATTGCAGCCCTATTCTTCAGACCTTTAACTACAACGAACAACAAAAATTTTATGCCATACGCAAAAATTTAGAAATTGAATTTTTTCCACTTTTTCGGGCCAAATACCCCACTGTGCGTCGCGACATTCTCCAGTCCTCGGGTAGACAAGTACAACGCACGAGCCGTTGTCTTGTCAATCGTTTAATCACATGTAAAATTAGCGTCACGGTAGTTCAGTGTCTAACTATTAGGACACTCGACAAAACGGGATCGCGTCGGTCAAGATCCCTCGCGTACCGGATACCATCAATCGAGATCCGTCGCATGCGTTACAATTAGAAACGCGAATCATTATATCATTATCTGCGCGCGTATAAGGCAGGACCTGCTAGATTAGCCTTACTGACGAGTCCACTAGCAGGTCCGGGATGAAACGCTTCTTTTAACGTATTCATGCGTATTTCATTGTCACGCGAATCGATAGTTGTCTTTTGCGATCATCATAATATTGAACTAGCTGCCCAAGATTAACTTGGCGGGCAGTGATCCGGAACATTCGCGAACCTACAGTTCCGCGACAAAACAAGCACTAATCTGTTCTTCATTACGGCCGGCAATAAAATAGCGCGCAATTTTACAGTAACGATTCCACGTTTCATTTTCTCAGACACGTTTCTGCTGCCGAAGACGCCGCGGTATGGGTCGACCGCGAGAGAATTTGTCGCGCGCAAACAAGCGAAAATTTCCTCAAAGCCTCCCTGGGAAAAAACGCTCTTAACGTTTCGCAGCCGGCCTTATTTGTGATTTAAACGAAACCTTGGAATCCGCGGACCGCAACATTTTCCCCGGAAGCCGTTCTTCTCTCTCCCGGAGGCAAGAACAAGCCAAAACGTACAGAGGGAAACAAACACGGGGCTCCGACCGCAATACCCGACGTTCCCGTGCGAAACGGACGAGACTGTCGGGCATTTCCAACCGTCCTACCTAAACCGTGTTGCCTCCTTTTTCTCTTTTAGTTTTTGTTTCGCGTCGGGGACGCGGATTGGCCGGGTTAGAGGCACCGATCCTCTTTCTCTCCGTCTCCCTCCTCGAGGAACGAGAGTAATCGATCTGTCGAAGGATCTCCGTGCCAATGAATCCGCCGGACGCGATTACAAGCGAAACGAGCTTCGAGACCACCTATCTTTCCTGGACACCATGTCACACCAGTGGACAAAATTTTAAGGCAGCTTGAAAATTGTCAACATAATTTTGTTGTCAACATAACTTTTGTATGGTATTAAGGGAGGACATACATCTAGGAGGTATGGTCGCCACACTTCACTTCTATTAGATATTTTTTAACGACAATATTCTATTTTGTAGATAATAGAGTGACACAACTTATGTAGGTACTAAATGTTTTTTTAATGTAACCATTTATATTGAAATAAATAAATTCTCAAAAACAAGTGTTTTAATCATTGTTGTTTAATCATCAGCTTCAGATTTTTGAAGAGAACTTTTACATGAATAAAATTAAATCTCTCTCTCTCTCTCTCTTCTTGTTTGTTTGCTTTTTATCCTGTGTTATTCATTATCCCAAATTTATTAAAATCGAGGCTATTTATGAAATTCATTTGTCGGGGTCTGAGAGACCCCACCTTACTATTTCTGTGTTATTAGACCTCACCTTGCGAGGGTTAATATCTTCATCGACGAATCTTTTTTAGGAAAAAATTATGAGCAGATGAAGTTTAAAGCAGCAGACAGATTAAAAGATTTGTGTTAGATCCAATTTATTAAAATTGTAAATGGAAGACCGAAACTTCTATTTGGCTTTCCTGCTTGTCTTCCTCTATTTTCTTTGAGGATTTAACGAATCGTTGGAAACCGGAAGTACCTTTCACAGTATCACAGGGATAGCGCGTTAGTTTTCTCGAGGGACCCGTGTCCGAAATCCTTGGAATTTTACGACCACCCACAGGATCTGGTACACGTGACTGACATCGGAAGTTCGCTAACTGGAAAATTCGGATTCTTTTTGCAAGCTGCAAAGCTGAGGATTTTGGTTAACGTGGGAAGAAATTCAGCTTTTAGTTCGTCCTGATCCTCGGAGCTGGTGAGAGCTCTTATATGATTCGTTGATGGTTTTCTACAGATCCGAAACATTAGAATGCATTTAATATTCGAATATAAATTTCATAATTAAGAAAGTAATTATTTTATTAATTGCATATTTTAATTTACTTAAAATTAAACTTCTTAGTTGTAATTTATACAGTATTCTAGTTGAACATTTGTAGATTTTAATAATTTATACAACGCGATAATTAAAATAATTAATATCGTATATCTTACATTAATATTCATTTATTGAAATTCTCAGTTATAATTTAAGATATTTACATATTCATGTATTGAGAAATTTTAGTAATTCATAAACTGATTAAAACATGTAATCATTTTGAAATATAAGTTTAGCGATTATGTCAACGAAGCAATTCGAACGAGATTTTCTCAAAAATTAACTAACGATTCTACGTTAGAATTCTACATCGAAGTAGTTTCCCTAATAGTAGATTCTAATCGAATTCATGGCTAACCTGCAAATGAATAGGACCGGACTAACTTCTGACTCTCATGCTTCGCAAGATTCGCAGTTTCCGATTGGTAGAACCCTATAATCCTCGGCTCTCGTTAAATCTGAGTTATTAGTGCTTCTGACCTTTAAATTGCCGTAACTGTAAGCTTTCGGTAGCCTATATATCCTGTAACTCAGGATTTGTAGCTTCTACTTCGCAAACTTTTGGATCCCGAGTCTTTCAGTTTACAGGTTTTGTGGTCTCTGTATTGTAGTGTGCCGCTAAATGCCAGCATGCTCGGCATTGAGCTCCGTAGCTCGTTGGTTTTCAAGTGTGTGAGAATTTGCGGTCGAGAGACTAGTTTCGAGCTTTCTCTACGGTCAGCTTGCGCGATTTCAGCCTTTCCCCGTTTCCTATTATTGTATCAGTCCATTATGGTTTTCACGTTCTCGATTTTCTGCACGTTGTCAACCTGTCGAAAACTGTACTTTTGAAAATAAAAAGTGTTTGTATCAGTGTATCCAAAATCATAGTACAAAGTAATGATTCTACATGCAGAAACAAGTCGAATAAAAAGAATAACATTTTCTCGTTCGACGTTTTGTTTTCGAGAAAATCAAGTTTAAATCGTCTTATGTGTCTGATCAGGACCAACCTATTCTACTTCCTACTTCCATTCCCGCAGAATCATTAATATTACATTAATTCGCTTGTACCATGATTTTGGAAACACCCTGTATTTAATAATGCACGCAAGACTATTCTTTCTTTATTGACAATCAGAATTCTTTCTAACGCAGTTTTTTTTATTTACCGACCCTTAGGAAAGTCTGCAAACATTTTGATTTTAATCTTCACGATAATAAATCATCATCATTTTATTTGATCATTTCCAAAATTTCGTCTACTCATCGCGAATTTAGTTTGTCTTTATTTTTTATTTTAGAACACTGCCATTTTCGATCATCCATCTTTATTAAAAATTATGTTTTACGAAATTAGAAAACAGGAAAAATATATGAAACAAAACTTTTTAAAAGCCACACTTCTATTAAAATGCACTATCTTTTCTCCTTTGAGAAAATAATTTTTTTAGACATTCATGACTGTAAATAAAAGCGAGGAGCGCTATACTACATTGACGTAATCTTCGTGCGCGCTCCACGCTTTTATTTATCATCACTAATATCTAAGAAAATTATTTTCTCAAAGGAGAAAAGTTAGTGCATTTTAATATAAGCGTGGTTTCTAAAAAGCTTTTTTAAATATAATTTTTTATTTTCTACTTTTTATTTTTTTTTAATGGAACTCAAGATATAGTAATAGTGGTACGAAATAGTAAGATATAGAAATAGAATGAGGGGATGACTCCGAGAGACGACGCCTCTTGAAGGAGTCCGAAATTGTCCGAAATGGAACTGAATGAACGGAACACCACACTGACAATGAGCTGCTTCGGTGCGAAATGGGTCAGTGGAGTGGGGATGAGTGGGTGTGGGAACGCGTAGTGGAGTAGGGAGGGCTGGCGCGCGGAGTGGGGATCGCTGAACGCGATGACATACTACCGAGCGTCGCGCGACGAGGTGTGACTGTTAATATTAAAATTTTTTTCTACTGAACGTAGTTTTTTTAAAAATTTGTTTTTAATATTGCATTATCACCCAGTCCTGAGCCATGTTTAAAGTTTCAAGTCCCTAGCTCATCGGGAAGTGGTTTAAAATTCGATTGCAAGATTTGATGCATGCAACAACAACGACAACGACAACTCGGCAAGCTAATATAAGCGTAGTAAAATATTGACACAGCAAAGATTAAAGTAAAGAATATAATGTAGCTCTTTCCAATTTAGTTTTACATTTATCTTTTATTTTGGAAGAGTGCAATTCTGGATCACCCGTGGCTTTTTAGAAGATTATGTTTTAGTAAATTGGCAAATGGGAAGGATTGGGCGGAATAAAGGAGGGAAAAGTATATTCGAGGGAGCAGGCGATAACGATGAGCTCGAAACGGTCTCACAACTGTGTGGATGCGCTAATTAGCGTTGCAGTTACGACATAATCGCCTGTACTTTGTTTCCATTTAGTAGACTTTTTGCAACGGCTCCTGAGCTGTTGCTCATCTCCCCCTTATTTTCCCTCGTTTGCCCAGGCCGCACAATTTTTACTTTCGCCGGTTTTAGCTTCTTTTAATTGTTCCGCGCTTTTTCCCGCCGCGGATACTGCTTGTCTTGAGCCTCGTGGAAATTAAACGTTTGCTTTACTCCCTGTAATTCTGCATTTGCGTCCGAAATATCAGTTTAATGGGGAAAAACGGCCGCGGGGGCTAGAATTACTCGGCAAATTACGGGAAGAGGGATTTTCTTGTTGAACAGATGAATTCGAGCAACTGGAAACACTTAAAAGCGTCGTAAAAAGGTCCTCGAGTAACACGATTCTCGTCTATTAAACGTAACAGTAAATAAATCCACGAGATCCACCATCTGTGCTTTTACAACAGCATTTTGCGAGAACTCCTTGGGAAACGAGAAAAAGTTACAATCTCTGACAAATATTTTCTTAATTTCTATTCTCTCATTTTCTGTAGCTTAATTTTGTTCTGATTATGATGTAGTGCACTTGTTACAAGAGTAGTAATAATCTCTCATTTCTAAAATTAAAATTTTCTTCTCGCTCATTTTCTGTAAACTGCCTAATTTTTCTATTTCTCAAAGAACTATAAATGGCAACAATTCCCTTATATTCTGCAAAGTGTACGATTTCTCTCCGACAATATGAAACATTTCTACAAAATATGTAATTGTGCTTATTGAATTTCAGCAGAAAGCAAGAAAGAATGAAATATTTTCCTTGTGCAACCGTTCCGAGTGCACAAGAGTTATTAATATCATATGAAATAAAAATATTTCATATATAAAATTAGTACAAAATGTATGGTGAAAGAGTAACTAAATCAAACACGAAAAAAATTATATTGTAATTAATAATACCGCAGCATCGTTCCGAAAAGAATTCACGAAAATTGTGAAATTTTCCAGCGTTTACGCGAGAGGGACCCCTAAAATTTTGACCCGGCGACAAAGGAGGTTTGCATAAATGTATCACGAGTCCAGTTATTAGATCTCCATATTTCGCGGAGCGCTGAAACTGTTCTAGGTTCCCATAGAGAAGCCAGCGCAAAGAATCCTGCTCGTATTATCCTTACAAGAAGGATTCCATCTCGCTCGCCGCAATTTCATGCCGTCTTTCAATTCTCTTCTACCGTCCCCCATTTATATTCTGCCCGTGCGCATCCTTTCTTCAGCTTTACACAAAAAGGTCTCTGCGAAATCAAGCGGTATATGTTTACAGGACAGAGTCACTGTGGATAGAAATCCAGCGTGTTCCGGGTAGACGTGCCGCGAGATGAAGAAAATAGCTTTACGAAAGTTCGCCGGGAGCTTACATCGTGGAAACCGTCCTTAACTCCCGAAAGAAGATTTTCTGAATAATGTATTCAACGGTATCGGTGGGGAACGTCTTTTAAGAATGAAGATTCGAATGTTCAGTTAGTCATTATTAAAATTATCATAAATCGTCGCACAAACGAACAGGAGGTGAATCTACATGCAGGAACAAGTCGGAAACGAAGAATAAAATGTTTTTGTTTGACGCTTTCTTTTCGAGAAAATAGAGTATGAACGTTCCCGTCTGACCCGTCTGTGCATGGCCTGCCTATTCTACTTAGGGTAAGGTTGCTCAAGTCGTAACAGTGTTCAAGTCGTACCACTTGAATTTTGAACGAACTACGACGACAACAGCACATAGAACGTCATACGCTTTACGTATTATTGTCTGCCATAAACCAACCTTATTATAAATCCAGTCATCAAGTAAGTTTATTTCAATTTTCTTACAATTTTCTGCATATGTTTGGTAGTTGATCTTGGGAGTAAATTATTGATAAAATTATGTTCCTTATTAAATATAAATTCAGTAGAATTTACATAATCGTTTGGTCGAAACGAAATCGTATTAATTTTATTCAATGTTAGGTTATGTTTACTTTTTAAAGGGTATAGCCGGATAAGCATGGGCCAGCGGCCCCCGCTACGATTTTCCTCATTCCTGTCTTAAAACATCGTTTTATGTCTAAAAAAACGTTCTGTAAAATTTCAATGTCTACCCCCACCAATAGGGGTGACATTGAGGTAAATTCCCCCGCACTTAAATGCAATTTGCTCTAAAACGAGAAAAGATATCGACATGGGAGAAACGGCAAACAAAAGATATAGCTACACTCTACATTTCAGATTTTTTTTCAGAATTTTTTGCTAATTATTTATAGTTGAAAATAATTAATTAATTTTTTGGAAATTTTTTTAACTATCTTCCCCTGGGTTGATACCTACCAAAAAATTCTAAAATATTGCTATGATTCTAACCTATTTTGTAAAAAAATCTCAGAAGTGTCCGTTTGGTGGAACAGTGTCAAAAAAAATAAAGTATGCCGGCGAACGCTCGGTTTGATCAGTAACGACGCAGCAATCCGAGCGTTCGCCGGCATACTTTATTTTTTTTGACACTGTTCCACCAAACGGACACTTCTGAGATTTTTTTACAAAATAGGTTAGAATCATAGCAATATTTTAGAATTTTTTGGTAGGTATCAACCCAGGGGAAGATAGTTAAAAAAATTTCCAAAAAATTAATTAATTATTTTCAACTATAAATAATTAGCAAAAAATTCTGAAAAAAATCTGAAATATAGAGTGTAGCTATATCTTTTGTTTGCCGTTTCGCCCATGTCGATACCTTTTCTCGTTTTAGAGCAAATTGCATTTAAGTGCGGGGGAATTTACCTCAATATCACCCCTATTGGTGGGGGTAGACATTGAAATTTTACAGAACGTTTTTTTAGACATAAAACGATGTTTTAAGACAGGAATGAGGAACATCGGAGCGGGGGCCGCTGGCCCATGCTTATCCGGATATACCCTTTAACTTGTGCCGTGTCTTAAGTCGTACCCATATGAGATTCCTAAGTCGTACTACCTCGTCAGTCGAAATAACGTCGACGCACAATAAAGAAAAATAAAAAATGCGGCAAATAAAAGAAACGCAGTAATTAATAAAAAGGAATTGGTATTAAAAATTAAAAAGAAGAAAAGCGATTGGTTTTGTTTTAGTTGTGGAGAAGATCGGGAGGAAAACATGATTCAATGCTTTTTAAAAATACGTTTAAATTATTATTGTTGCTTGATTGAATTCTTAGGTACGACTTAGGCTACAGGTGGCACGATTTAGGAAACCGGATCCTTTAGTCGTACCGATGTAAGTTTGTAAAGATTCAGTTTATTTCACGTGAAAGCATATAGATTTTCTAATTTCGTTATAATAAATAACAACAATATTAACACAAGTTTTGAATAACACATTTAATTCCTATTAATTTGATATATCCCAAGTTTTATACGGTTTTTTTTCTTAAGCAATAATTCGCAATAATTCGCAATAATTCGCAATAATTGGAGTACGCGGACCTCGTGAACTTCAAACTCGATTTTCTCGAAAACGAGGTGTCAGAAAAATGATATATAATTTACCCTTGTAAATATTTTTAAAAACTTGTATAGTAGACGGTCGAAATTGTCTGGAGATGTTTTATTATTACAAAGAGTTGATCTTATGAAAAGATTAAGAAATATCAATTTGTTCCCACCCTTAAATATCAGATCGTTACTTTATGAACCGAATATTCAGGCACGTCATCTTTTTTTAAATGTTTTCAAACAATGTCATTTAAAGATTTAAAGTTATGTACTTAACGTGTTATATTCTGCTGTCCCTACACTACTAACTGTAAGATGTATACTATTCATGTATAGCTTCATAACTATAATACATTAAGTTCTCAATAAAAAAAACACTAAACCTACCACCACCGGTCAAAATGACCGGTTCTAGATTTTTTATTTCACAATTATGGAAACTATAAAAATTATTTCATAAGAAACGGTTGTATAGATATCTTTAGTAGAGCACGTATTACAATAGGAACCACACAAAATCTAAATAAAATCAATCTTGTTATTTTTATAAGGAAAAGTGTACCAGTTACTATTAAGGCTCGGTATGTTTAGTGTTAATTTTTCTATAAGAACCTTGTGCTTTTGTCCCTCAAAAGGGACATCTAAATTGCTGACTAGATTTGCAACGTCGCTTCAGAAAGGACAGTCTAATGAACGCAGTAAAATCTGCAATTTCGAATGATGTCAGGGCGAATGAGCAATCGGCAACACTGTGGAAGTGGCAAACGCAGCGGCACGTTAGAGGAGAGACTCGAGTGGAGCAGGTAAACGGGAGAAGTAAAAACCATAAAGGATGAGCGGAGGTAATAATGGAGGGAATGAATAGTGAAACGGGGGTAGTAAGGGGTGAGTTGCGGGGCTGTATAGTGGAGGGGATAAGAAAGTAAGCAAGGGAGTGGACGGGGATCAGGAAGATCCCCCTTGAGGAGAAGAGAGACGAGACAAGGGGGACGGGTATAAATAAAGAAGGAAAAGACGGGGGTGTGGCGAGAGAGGAAGAGAGAGAGAGAGACAACGCAACCAGGCTAGAGATTTCATCGAGAGAAACAGGGATGGTCCACGGAGAAATCGAGAGAGAGAGAGAGATAGCGAGAGGGACGCGGAAAGACGGAGAAAGAGCCCGGTGCGGAGCAAGTCGAGGGAAATTAAGCAATTAGTAACTTTGCACCGCAGCAGCTCTCAGCGAGATTTGATTATGTTTTCGGTTTAAGCACTCCGAAGCGAGGCGGCCGCCCCTCGACCGTTCATCCCTTCGAGAGAATTCGCCAGTGCTTTCAAGAGGTCGACGTATATCTCCAGCCGCAAACTAAAGGGGTAATACGTGCCTGGAGGACCGCGCGGGATTCTGTTTCTTCGTTTCCCTGCTCGTCTTCCACCGAGCCCCGGCCCCTGTCATCCCCTATTGTTCTTCGATTCTCGCTTTACTCCCTTATTGCATTTCCTCGGTTGTTCGGAAGGGGCCGGGGATACTGAACGGGCACATGGTCAACGATGAAAACCGTCGTGACAATTGCCTGCGAAGACGCGGGACTCTTCGAGGCCTGAAATATTGGGGGACGCGTCTGTCCGCGTTGCTGCTCTGGCTCGCTCGATTAATTTGAATTCCTGCTTCGAACACTGGCTTATCGATTTATGGAAACGTGAAATGTATCACGGATATATTCTTTTTGTAAGAATCAGTCTACGCGATGATAAAAAAAACCTTTTCACGAGCATCATTATCGTAAGCTTTATCAACTCATGCCTGACATTTTTCTGATTAAAATGATACCAGACACGACACGGTTTACTCGTTTAATCCTCGATAAAGTGGAACCTCTGTTATTCCAATCAGTGTATAAAATCATATGTGTTAATAAACTATTACGATACACTGATGCGTTGTTAACTGATAACTGTATTACTATCCGGAAAAATCACAGCTCGCTAATTAGAATTCCGACGATAGAGGTACCACTATATCGTCGATTTGTATGTATCACTTTAATACTAAACCTACCACCACCGGTCAAAATGACCAGTTCCAGATTTTTTATATTTTACAATTATTGAAATAATTAAAATGATTTCACAAGGTATGAATAGAGCACGTATTACAATAGGGGTCGCACGAAGTCTAAATAAAATCAATCTTGTCATTTTTATAAAGGAACACGTACCAGTTACTTCCAATGCTCGGTAGGTTTAGTGTTAACCAGAAAAATGTCGCGGATATGTTCGTAAAGCGTTAATCAAGATATAATAAGAAACAAATGTGTTTGGTCCCTAAATTCGACTTACCGAGTAGCGGTGAGATTAAGGAATAGTGTCTGTACACTGCAAGTGGCGTTGCGGACATTTCGCGCGTATCGAGAAATTACATTGCGCTGTACATTTGTCGGTATAATTTCAATCTTGAGCCATTTCTGGCCGTTTCTCGGCGAGCTCTCTATCCTCCCCGCGGTCCAGCCATTCTATCTGCTAAACCACTTTGGGAAGACTGAGGGCCGGGCAGGAAGAACCTGTGGGGCGGCGCTCGCGAGAGGAAAAAAGAAGAGGGCGAAGAGGAGACAAGCAGGCACGGCACGGCACGATCCTCCTCACGACGCAGGAGAGAAATTGCGCGCGAGGGAGAGAATCTTTCCCGCTGTCGCCAAGTGTTATTCCTTGTCCTCCGGGTCGCCTCCATTCCATTTCGTGGTGGTCCCCCGTCGTCGTCGTCGCGTCGTCTTCTTCCTCTTCGTAGTCTTCGTCGGGTGCGGCTGCACCACCGGTCCAAGGACAAATAGATTGCACTTGCCAGCGCGCGCCAGCAGAGCTAATGCTCGCGTACACACGGCTACAAAGCGCTACAGCTTTATTCGACGATGGTTTCTTAACGACCCAACCAGCCAGGGAACACGTATGGCTCCCAAACGCCGGCTGATTGCGACCCGCGCCGCCGGGACCTGCAAGAATTCGCCTAATTGCGCCGGAATCCAATTGCTTCGGCCTGTTCCCCAGCGAAAATACCGCCGAGACCGTTTGCCGGACTATTTACACTTTGACGTGCGCTCGCTGCGAAATGTGTCAATGGCTGTTGCTGCTGAAGCGACCATTTTCTTCGGGGATAGAGGAAATTAGGGACGCGCGGCCGAAATTGTTTTAGGCGAGCAGATTCTAGATCACGACAGAAAGTAATCCCGTTAGACAACCTGATTAAAAAACCTTTGAAAAATTATTTAACATGACTTAGGCTCTGTGGCAGTAAGTGTACAGGCACTTTAAACAATTTTTTGGTGCCACAAATAATACTTATACGTACTCTATTCCAAACAGTTTTTTTATCACCCCATATGGGAGTACATTTCTTTCTTTGTCGATCATTTTCATGTTGAAGGGGTGAAAATAACACTTGAAGTTCGGGGTGGAGGTATTGCATGCCTTCGAGTAAGTTCTTTTAAAGTACTATCTAAAAATTATTTAAATAAAAATAAATTTTTAAAAAATACTAAAAAGTATAAAATAAAATTTTAAAAAATGCCACGTTTTAAAACGGACTAAAAAGTATAAAATAATTTTTTCTAACACCATACAGATTCCTAACCCCGTACAGATAGTCCTGAAAATTTGTGATTGTGAATTTTGAATAGCTATGAAAATACTTGTAAGATTTAATACGAAAACCGTGGGGCGCAAGATAATACATAGTAAGGAGTATAGAGAGTAGCTGCCGCTGAGGAAACTCGCAAAACAGTTCATATAATTTGCAGTGCAATAAAATTGTTAGTGATTTAGGTGTTCATGCATCAATTATCTATTGCATGCACCCCCTGTTTTTCGTTTTAAATCTTACAAGTATTTTCATAGCTATTCAAAATTCACAATCACAAATTTTCAGGACCATCTGTACGGGGTTAGGAATCTGTATGGGGCTAGAAAAAATTATTTTATACTTTTTAGTCCGTTTTAAAACGTGGTATTTTTTAAAAATTTATTTTTATTTAAATACTTATTTTCTGCTTTTTAGCCTTATATGTGTGAAATTTTACAATCGATTTTGAACATTTTGATGAGATTATAACAGAGACATGTAGTAAATTTCAGACGGTATTGCGACGCGTCATATCGAAAACGAACGCCGTGGTAAAATGTCAAAGATAAAGGTCCGACGGAGAATTTCGGTGTAACTGTTCTTTCGCTTGGTATACAAACATTATACTATAATAATACGTAGTAACTTTGTAAACACCGCACGGAGCTCGAACGCACACTGACGCACACTGAGCTCCTTCGGTGCGAAGCGGGTCAGTGGAGTGGGGATGAGTCAGAGTGGGAACACGTAGTAGAGTGGGGACGCTGAACGCGAAAACGTACTACATCACGCGGCGGGGGGGTGCAAAGGTTCAATTTATTAATAATTGATATCTCCTGAACGCATAGGCTTTTTAAACAATTTTTTTAATATTGCATTGTCATCCAGTTCTGAGCTATGTTTAAAATTAGAAGTCTCTAGCTCATCGGGAAGTTAGTTTAAAATCAATTGCAAAATTTGTACCGAACAAACAGACAAACAAGAAAGCGAGCTAATAAAAACGTGGTAAAATAGACATGTTTGGAAAAAACTGCTTAAACAACGCTCAACAATTTGTACAGATTCTTCAATGAAACATATTTTTACATATAAACAATTTCCAAGCCGTCCTTTGATATTAAACATTGAAACATTCGAGATGGAGATCCATTTTCCATTGTGTTCGCTACAATTCCACACGGTATGAAGTGACTGTCGTCCGGCGCGATTTTACGACTTACACAGCGACCGGAAAAAAGGAACGGAAAAAATCCGGCAGCGGAAAATTGCAATTTCGCGAACGGCCGCGAGCACCAGCTCGTTACATCAAAATTCTTGACCGTGTTTGCGCGACGAGCGGTCGCGCGCGGCGCATTTCGCCGCAACTCATCAAAATTCTTGCCTACGCTCCTCTCTCCACCGAAATTCTCATTGATGCACCAACGGCGGCGCGGCTCGGCTCGGCTCGCCGCGGCCGCCGCGGCTCCTTTCGTTATTTCGGCCGAGCACTCGCTTCCTCGGGGAAGAATGTCGCAATTTCGATCGGCGCGCGCCCCGAAAACAACCAAGCGGAGGAGAAGAAGCCCTCGTTCGTTACGCCGATTACGTCCTTCCGAGCGAACCCTCATTTGCATCCGCGAGACGGTTCCCTTTATTTAAATCTGCCCCGGTCGGTCGGACGAACTCCGGCCAATTCGTCAAGATAACGAACGTTTTTTCCTTTTCCTGCCCCCTCTCTCGGACTCGTTGCTACTCTACTAAATTAGTCGCAGTGGCCCTTCGCCGATCCACCCTCTGCGCATTTTTGATAGAAACTGGTCGCAACGTTACACAGGCTGTCACTGTGTCGACAGTACAACCGTGGAAGCGTGGATGAGTAAAACATGTGGAGCACACCCAACTCTCTTTTTAGACGTCAATATGTTCGCAAAAACCCCGGTCAAACAATGTAATGAAGTGTGGATCCAATTGATAGAATGAGGGGAGGACTCCGAGAGACGACGTCTCTTGATGGAGTCCGAAATTGTCCGAAATGGAACTGAATAAACGGAATACCACACTGCCCGAGCTCCTTCTGTGCGAAATGGATCAGTGGAGTGGGGATGATTCGGAGTGGGAACACGTAGTGGAGTAGGGAGCGCTGGCGCGCGGAGTGGGGGGATCGCTGAACGCGATGACGTACTACCGAGCGTCACGCGATGAGGTGTGACGGTTAATATTAACATTTTTTTTTCTCCTAGACGCACAGTTTTTTTTAAATTTGTTTTTTAATATTGCATTGTCATCCAGTTCTGAGCTATGTTTAAAGTTTCAAATCTCTAGCTCATCGGGAAGTGGTTTATTTGATTACAAGATTTGACGCATACAACAACGACATCTCAGCAAACTAATATAAGCGTGGTAAAAATATTTGGACCTAAAATTTCTGATATTTAACCTTTCTAATTTCGAAAGAAACAATCGCACAGCAATAAAATTGGGCTCGTTGTAAATCACGAATATTCTACTTTCGCACACTATTACTAACTTTTCTCAAAGTTATTCTTAAATGATGGGGCAGATGAGAAACTAGAGATCCATCTTTCCTAAGAATGCTATGAATTGAAACAACTGTGAAAACATTAAGAAATTTTTTTTGTAAATGAATTTTCCACAGGTTTGAAGATTAAAGCCTCCTCTTATAACAATACCTTGAAAAATGTACGATTTTTTTCGCTGTTGTATGGAACAAAAAGAAGGACAAAGTTCTTGTCCAAGCACAGTGAAAAAGTGGAACACGGTCTGTTTGAAAAGTCATTCAGAAAGTAATAATAACTAAGGCAGGCCATTGTGCAGCATCCTTCGAAGACTATAATTAGTTGAAAAGAACAGTATACGAGTTGTCGCTTTATTGTAGAAAATTTTTCTGTGGGATCGATTGTTCCTTTGTTCTGAGCCTTTACTCAATCAAACTGTCATAGTAAACACGATATCGATTTCAGACTTCAGTTAAAAATTGCTCATGTTTCAAAGCTGTCCAAAGAAGATGCAATTATGAATATAATTATTTTCTTAACTAGTATTTCCCTCCATTATTTATTTCGTATGTGAAAATACGTATTTCTGTATCGCAAGAAGTATGCAAACCGATATCGATGAATAAAAATATGTGTGGCATTTTCCTTCCATTAAAATTTCCATATCGAATGTTTACAATAATTTTCGATCACTTGATGAATTCCAGAATCTATACGGGTTAAAACTGATCTTGATCCAATCAAACTCATTTCACGGTATGCCTGATTGTATGTAAAAGAAACGAAAATATGGATAAGCGAGAACGATTGTAGCCAGTTTCGATTAAGATAACATACCCGTGAATAATTATATTAATAACGTTCGTTTGTTTCTAAAATACGAATCATCAATTGGTATTCGATTACACTTGTGACTGATCCGTAACGGCCCTATTCTATTCATGATCAGCAATCTGCGGATTTACGCGTTTATGAAGACCATCGGTAAGTACAATTTAAAACAGTAAAATAATTAAAACAACTTAAGAACATCGGTGTATTATTTTCCATTTACTAAAATTCTTAGAAAGGAGTAAATTCCGATATTTCATTCAGACTAAAATTGTTAGCAAGGAGTAAAGTCCTATATTCCATTTATTCAAATTGTTCATAAATTCACAGTTTAATAATATCTCGCTTAACTCAGAATTTCAAGTTGAAAGACAGCTTGTAACGTTTCTAAAAAATCAGAAATATGTAATTTCCGATTACAGTAATGTCTCAATTGACTCAAAAAGGCTGTGCGCGCCTGACGCAAAAAATATCCCCTCCACTTTAGTAATCTAATCTCGGTTCGGGTATATCGGTGTAAACCACTACTAATGCAACGCGGAGAGTCGTAGTCGTCGGCACAGTTCAAAGGCCCGTGCGTCCTCATAATGTAACACCAATATTTAATCTTTTTTATTATTACTTATCTTTTTATGAAACTTTCATCAATATATTCATGGAATTTTTCTGATTAAAAAAAGACCAAACACTATAGGGTCATTCCATGCCGAATCGATCACTTTTTGCAGGCACCATCGCCGATTTTGTTCTACATGAAATATGTTGTAGTCCATGTGAAATTAGGGGGGGTTTAAGTCATCATTTTGCCGGTTTCGAATTTTTTTAGAAATGGCAGGCCTTCAAATTTTTCAATTTTTGCCCATTTCGGCGAAAACGAGCCTCACTTACGAATTTTTATCTCAAGAACCGTTTGTCCGATTGAGCTAAATTTTTTTTTGTTTTATTCGGAAAGGATTGGGTTATTACAAAATAATTTTTTCAACCTCGAAAATCAACCTTATAATGTCGCAAAATTTAAACATATTCTTCTTTTGCGCTTTTTTTAATGATGGGGCTCAGTGATTTAAATTTTGAAAAAATATGGTAATATTCCTTGAAGTTTCCCCTTTAAAATGAGCCCTTGAAAAAGATGGTATCATTAAAATTGGCGTCGCAATGAGCTGGTAAAGGACGCCGTGTACCCCCGTTTTAGGTAGAGGTGGGTCGAGCGCACCGCTGTTATGGTCCGTTGTCTATACCGCTAGTCTCGAGAAAATACCAGCACACTGTAATACCTCTATTTATAGCTGGAGAACAATATTAGTAACCACTCTTGGACAACAACACCTTTTTAATCATGACTTCTTTTATAGATATTAGTTTTTATAGGAATCATATATGTTCCTCAAAAAAGGTGTCGTTGCTCAATGGAAATCACGAAAAGGTGGTGGTTTTCTTCCATCGGGGAGGGATAAGGAGGGTTTATGGTAAGAAGTATGGATAGGAACATTGGGTGGGGTGGACTTAAGGATTATGGAAAAAAATATAGGAGAAACTATTCTATTACACTAAAAACAGAGCCATCATTATCGCACGAGCAGGTTTTGCATAGCAGTTCTTTATTCGATAATGGTGAAAAGCTATGAAAGCTTCTAGTGCCTGTAATTGGTAATGCTGTTGCAAAACGAGCTTGTAAACAATCAGCATGTTTGTTATGTTCATCTAGGGTGACGTAATTAAATATTATATTTGAAAAAGATGTTTCTGCCCATTCAAATAAATTTTTAGGGGTTAGAATTTCATTATCTAATGGTCTTTGTATGCGAGTGCGCATTGCAAGTAATGAAATAGTTTTTCTTATATTTTTTTCCATAATCCTTAAGTCCACCCTCCTTATCTCTCCCCGATGGAAGAAAACCTCCACCTTCTCGTGATTTCCATTGAGCAACGACACCTTTTTTGTGGAACATATATGATTCCTATAAAAACTAATATCTATAAAAGAAGTCATGATTAAAAAGGTGTTGTTGTCCAAGAGTGGTTACTAATATTGTTCTCCAGGTATATATAGAGTTATTACAGTGTGCTGATATTTTCTCGAGACCAGCGGTATAGACAACGGACCATAACAGCGGTGCGCTCGACCCACCTCTACCTGAAACGGGGTACACGGCGTCCTTTACCAGCTCATTGGGACGCCAATTTTAATGATACCATCTTTTTCAAGGGTTCATTTTAAAGGGGACACTTCAAGGAATATTACCATATTTTTTTCAAAATTTAAATCACTGAGCCCCATCATTAAAAAAAACGCAAAGAAGAATTTGTTTAAATTTTTCGACAATATAAAGCTGATTTTCGAGGTTGAAAAAATTATTTTGTAATAGCCCAATCCTTTCCGAATAAAACAAAAAAAATTTAGCTCAATCGGACAAACGGTTCTTGAGATAAAAATTCGTAAGTGAGGCCCGTTTTCGCCGAAATGGGCAAAAATTGAAAAATTTGAAGGCCTGCCATTTCTAAAAAAATTCGAAACCCGCAAAATGATGACTTAAACCCCTCCTAATTTTACATGGACTACAACATATTTCATGTAGAACAAAATCGGCGATGGTGCCTGCAAAAAGTGATCGATTCGGCATGGAATGACCCTATATAATTTCAATTGTATTTAGTCGTTTAATCGACGACGTAAGTTTCGAACGCAACGAAGAACAGCGTATGGAAAAGAAAGAGACGCGGAGAGTCGCAGTCGTCGACACAGTTCAAATGCCCGCGCGTGGTCTCGCTTTACACGCGCTTCTCTACGTTCGGCTCGGCCTTTGAAGCTCAAAAAAAATAGCTAGCCGTCTTAGACCGACGAAACCGAATCCCCCCGAGGCTTTTGCGTCAATTGAGACATTACTGTACTGACAAATCGAAGAACGACCACATTCATTCGTTCGTTGGCAGTTCCAATTTTTCGCGACCCAGTAACACCGGCCCCGCCTTGCAAATACAATAACGGAGGCGGCGAATGATCAAAGTGGACAGCGAGAGGACTGCGACAGTGTCTCAGAGGCTTAATTTTTCGCGCGCGGCAAGCGTCGCTCGCTGGATTCTCTGAAAGGGTTACATTGTAACGCATCGGGCACTCACGCCGTCGTCGTGACGTGACGCGCCGCGCCGCGAAGCATATAACGTCGGTTCTTGCGCGACGGCCTTTGCGCGCGACCCCTTTTTCCGTGGAATCTTTGTCTGCGAGCGAAACAGCCTTGTCAGCCGAGGAGGAGGGGGCAACTGGGACGACGAATATAGTGGCATTACGGGCTTTATTTGCGGTACGAGGACCGACTGCAGTCACCGGAAGAGCACTACGCCCACACACACATCCCTGCACCGGTATAATTGAACGACGTTCATCTTCCAGACAGTGGCAAAACGAGCGCTTCGATATACACGCGACGTTGGTCAGCGTAGCTCTTTCCTGTCCGTCGTTCATTCGCTCGGTTGGTGTGTTTGTACATTTTACATCTCCTCCTTTTTTAACCGAGGTCGAAATGAACTTGTTGCGTTTTTCCAGAAATTGTTCTCTCGAACTTCTTTGTTTCATTTAGGAAAATATAGAGTGTTAACAACCACTATTGTACATAAAAATAAGTCGAAAGAATGATTTTTTCTTTTGAGGATTTGTTTTCGAGAGAATCGAGTTTGAAAATTCGGAGAATGTTTGGCACGTCTGACCATGATCAACCAATTCTACTTCCTGCAGTTTGGAATATATACGAAGCGTATCCAAGCGGAGAATGAATAAGATAGTCATCAGTGAGAATTGCGACTAAACTTCTGTGATTAAACATTGACTGAAGCAACTCGGATACAACGTTAACAACCTCACTTCGCATCTGAGAAGTTACAGGTGACTAGACTGTGGATCCTTGAATCAAAATTTTCCATGTCAATAGCGCAGGAAAGAAGTCGAATAAAAATGTATTTCTTCTGTCGATCATTTTAACAAACCGAAAACATTGTAATGACTAGACTAGCGGATTTTATGCATTTATAACAGAAATGAGTAGGTGTAATTTAAGAGAGTAAAAACCTTAGAAGAATTTAAACATTCTGTGATATTATTTTCAATCTATTAAACGTATTAAAACAGAAAATAAATTTCTACTTCACTCCAGTTTGTTGCAATTCAGGAAGAAAATTTATATTTTGCATAAAGATCCGCTGTCTAGTAATGACACTCGACAGACAAATTTTGTATTACTAAATAGATAGACTGATTAAAAATAACTAAGTACATACAACTTTAAGAACGAGACATATCTATAAAAATTTGAGAGCATTGACGTATTGGTGTCAGCTTAAGAAGAATTAGAAGAAGAAATACATTTTTATATTTTTATTTACATATGTAGATCCCTTGTCCAGCAATTGATGCAAACATGTTTTACTTTGCATAAGAATCCGCAATCTACTAATAGATTAAGTGAAATCTACGTGCCGAACCGTTTTTTCTAGATTTTTTATACAGGCTATCTGCTTTGTTCCATACCAGGCCTGGTCAACCCAAATGGTTTCACGGGCCACTTTGATGACGCGTAACGTTACAGCGGGCCGCACTTTAGGTAAACATGCTATTAAAAAATGTGATACAAATACAAAATGAATAAAACTTTATTGTTATACGTCGCATTATAACAATGACTAGGGGTGTGCGAGAACCCGAAATATAATATCAGGAACCCGATGGTCGGGACGAGTCTAGAAGAGGTCGAGTCGGGACGGGTCGGGTTCCCAAAAATTTCGAAATTCCCGAAAATTTCGAGATTCCCGAAGAAATCGGGTTCCCGAAAATGTCGAGAGTATGACATAAGACACTCTTGAAAAGAATTCGTGATGGACAACATTCTTTCAATCTCGAAAACATCTAGAATAAAAAATCCGAAACTATGAATGTATTCATTAAAACGAATATAAATGATTACTGGGTTCTCGAAATTTTCGGGAATCCCCATAAATTCGAGAACCCCGATTTTTTTGGGAATCCCGATAAATTCGAGAATCTCGAAATTTTCGGGTACCCGTCCCGATCCCGAAAAAATTTCGTGTTCCCGTCCTGACCCGATATTTCGGGTTCTCGCACACCTCTAACAATGACACATACAAATTTTAATTTACTTAATATTTTTGTATACATACAACGAGAAACAAAAGTGTCAATAGAAATATAAAATCGCCCGGCGGGCCGCACAATTTAACGTTGCGGGCCGCGTGTTGGCCAGGCCTGTTCTATACTAAAGTTATTATAATGCCTCAATCTTTTTGGTCGGAATATACGGTTAAGTGCCTTATGCCTGGACAGCATGTTTTTCTATTTTAAATTTTATCACTTTAAATAAAAAAACACAATTTCTTAAGAGTTTTAACATACAGTTCAGAGTTTGTAAAGTAATTTAAAATAAAAAAATCATTGTTTAGGTTAATATCTTAATTGTATTAACAAGAATAATTCAAACCTATAGTTGGACATATTAAATCCAATCTAAGCTAGTACCTGGACAGAAGTAAAGCCTATATCGGGACAAATTCAATTTACGAGTTGATCGAGCGAACATAACCTAAAACGTTGGTTGGTGGCGCTGTTGCGCATGACGAATAGAAGATGCTTTGCGTAATATATAGTATTCTTATCATAGATTATAGTATTGTATTATTTAACCAAATATATATTTATTTTCATTTACTGTTTTAATAAAACTTGTCATAATACAACTTTTAAGGTTAGGCAGTAATACTGATAGATTTAAGATGTAAACATAAAGTATTATTAACGTCACAACCGGAATACATTTTCTACATACGTTATTCAAGCTAATAGAAGACTAATTATACGTACATGTAGTTAAATAATTTGCAAACAATGCGTTGATTTTATTTACAAACACGTGTCCGGTTTCAGGCGTAAGTACATTGCGTATAAGTTTAGAGTGGGACAGCTACTGTCATCGCGTCCCAGTATGGAGTACTTATATTTGAAAACAGTCCTAATCTTGTACATCTAATATTTGGATTAATAATTATTATTTACATTAAGCTTGATTGCCAATTTATTTTAAAATATCAATATTATTATGCGTGAGAATTATTTTTTGTTTGAGGGCTTAAATTATATTTTTTTTTCTAACAAAAGTTCGAACTATAAATGCACATGATTCGCATGTAAATAGACTATTTTGTATACTGTTTTCAGATGAACTTTGAATTCATTTTTAAATTTCAATTGATGTCTTAATGAAATAATATTCACACCTACTTGTAGCTAAGACCTCAGAATATATAATATAATTATTTAATCTCTTAATTACTGATTTTACTATAAAATTCAATTGTCCAGATTAAGGTATCACTTTTAGACTGTCCAGACTTAGTGCACTTCACCTTATTCTACAGTCTTAAACTTGTTATAATAAGTGGTACACGTGGCACACAGAGCGTGTTAAAAGTGTTAAAAGAAGAAATCAATTTGATTCTGTATAAGGATCAGGATAAGTTTGAAGACCCAAGAGAATGAAAAGCACGAAGAGCACCAATCATGGCTCGAATAGGATAATCATGCACGAAAACGACGAGCCCGAGTGTGTCCGCGTGGCATTGGCCGAGCGAAGCCCGGGCCATCCCATCGCGACGAATATAAACGGCAAAGGGTCGCCGCGTTGGCGGACAAAATGGCATCGCGTGTAAGTCCACAGTGTCGTTGGGCATAGACTACGGCATAGGCCGGAGGATTGGGTTCTCCGCAACCCCCAGGTGCATCAAGGGTTCTGCGACGATACGAGAGGGGGTTGGATGCAAATGAAGCGGGGCATGAGGATGAAACCAGAAGACCAGAGAGCGATAGAAAACGATAGGAGGAGGATGAGGGAAGGGGTGAGAGAGAGAGGCTAATATAACGCGAGGAATAGAACTCGGTAGACTCGGTTAATTAACGGAACCCACATGGGACAGGTCCGCGTTCTGTCCAGGCAGCCTCGTCTCCTCTTTTAACCCTTTCACCGCACCCCCACCCTCGAGGATTCACCCCTGCCACGCCGCAAATACAGCTGCGAGAGGGCGTACGTAAATAACTTGCGCGTCCCTTATCCGGCTTTGCTCGTGCCGAACCGGCGTGGCATGGCGGGGCATGCCGTGGCGCGGGAGTGAAAGAGGCGAAGGTGGACGACGACAGAGGGTGGAAGATAAAGTCTCTCTCTCTCTCTCTTTCTCTTCCACTCTTGTTCTCTCACTCTGTTTCCCTCCCTCTGTCTTTCGACGACCAGGGGAGAAACGGAAGAACCGAGGGCGAAGGAAACTCCGTCCGGCGCTTAATTAAAGAAATCCTTGTTTACTGCTGGTCGACGTCGGCTCCTCGCTTTGCTTCAGTTCGTTACGTAACAGGTGTCGTGAATAAGTAATTTAGGTGCCAGTCTCGAGGAGCCGTTCGAGAATTCCATTATGTATTTATTGACATTTACGATCGTCGACTCGGCTCAGGAATTCCCGAGCTCTGCAGCTGTACACGCGGCCGGAGATTCGCTGGAATTTTTATGGGGAATCGCCTGCTCTTGTTACCCGATGATTAGAACCGCGTCCCCGTGCGACATTGTTCTTTGATGTTGATCGCGAATTTTGTCTGCGATGGGATTGAGGAATGATTCAAGCCATGGAAAGAAAAGGTCCTGCGATACAATTATTAGAATGTCACATATGATTGAAAAAGTGTAAAATGATCTATACATGTGCCAGTATTTTATGTTAGTTGCTACAAGCCTGGCCATTCTTTCTACTGCCAGGAACTGGGTCACACGGTGATTTAGACGTTTCGAACCTTAGGTCCAAATAAATCAATCACGCTAGCAAATAACCGGAGGCGAAATGGTCCCTGTGAAGGGACAAGTGGGAGAAGTTCTTTGAGTCGTTGGATTTTCTCCTGCTAGAACTTTGTCTACCTCTCACCCTTTGGAAAAAGCTTGCTGAAGTTGGAGACGAACAAATTCGGCGAGCCCTGACCGAGTGTTCAGAGCTTTAAACATTTCGTATGTCTATTTCCCTGGTGTTCAGCAATATAATTTGAAATTTTTGGTACGATTGTCTTGTAAATTTTTAGAATTTTTTGAAACAAGAAAAAGTTGTAGTAAAAAGTCCATTGAACCTTTATCAACTATCAGAAACTGTAACAATTAAACAATTAAACTAAATAATAAATATATAATAATAAAAAATAAATAAATAAATTAAACAATTTCCTTTGGGAATTTTTGTGGAAGAAATGTTACAAGAAACTATTACTACGATTTTCTGGGACAAAATTGTTAAAGTCCATTGAACCTTTATCAACTGTCAGAAACTTTAACAATTAAACTAAATAATAAATATATAATAATAAAAAATAAATAATAATAAATTAATTAAATAATTTCCTTTGGGAATTTTTGTGGAAGAAATGTTACAAGAAACTATTGCTACGATTTTCTGGGACAAGATTGTTAAAGGCGCAAAAAGAAAGGAATGCATCGAGTTCAGAGCTTTAAACATTTCATGTCTAGTACATAGAGTATTGATTTTCATGAATGTTTATGTAACATTCCAGACTGGCTCTCTCAAATGAAAAAGAATATTTTACAGGAGAAATAGCTGACTGCTGGATCCTCGTAGATTAAGCATTTTCCACTTCTGCCAGTCAGGACTTTAAATCCCTAAGATATTACACCCTTTTCTATAACTGTCTGCAGGCTGAAGACAGATTTGACAGTTTGGATGATGAATGCGGGAAACGGGGGTCGAATGACCCCGCGCAGATGCAAGTAATGAAGATATTGAAGAACGCAGTCTGCAGCACGATTCGCCTAGCAAAACTTCTTCAAAAATTCAAAATGAAATTTTTTCGCGCAGACTTCAATTCACGGGGAAGTTCAATTTTTACGCTAATGCGAGTTTGAATGCCTCCTAACACCATTCTCCCAGAAACCGAGTCTCTTTTTAAAAAGGAATTATCCTTCATTTTTCGCTTATGCTTCCATAAAAGAACGTGTGCGCAGTGTTGCTATGAAAAGGTGAATTAAATCACATAATCTTTTTAGTTATGCCCGCTGTGAACAAGAAACAACATGACCCGCGGATTATTATATTTTTCACTCGAGCCATTTTTCCGGCAAACGATTTTACTTTTAAATGGCTTCTCTTTCGAAAACTCTCTCTCTCTCTCTCCCTCTCGGAAAAATGTCTATATCCTCTAATATTTCCCTGTGTCTTTTTTTGCTCGAGCACTCTCTCTACATAAAATATTCGCCGGCCTCGTTTTGCATATTCATAAGCTCCGGCCGCACCCTGTTATTGTCAATGAAATATTTTCTTTTAATTTGAATCCTGACGTTTTTTCCCTCGTCGATAATATACAGGGTGATCGGCGACTGGTGGTACAATCAGGGGAGATTGCACATTAAAAAATAAGTGGAAATTGTATATTTGAATTTTTTCACATGAGACTTCGTTTTCGAGAAAATCGAGTTTGAAATGGAAATCGTCTGACGTGTCTGACCATAGTCGACCAGATCTACTTGCAAAGAAGTAGTGCAGTATCAAAACTCGCTATGTTAATTTTAGGAAAATGTTGGGATACTGCAATCTATTTTAATCATTATTATCAGTATTATACTTTGAAAATATATATTCTTTTTTTTATAAAATTGAAATTCATAAAAATCTCAAAAGTATTATATGAAATGTCCGATTTTAGAATGCGACTCTTATAAAACGTTTCGATTAAGAAATGCTGTTACAGTCTTATAGATTTATTATACATATAAAACTTTACTAGATCGTACTAGAACGTACTAGATTTTTTTATTTCATAATTAATGAAATTGTAAATATGCTTTCATAAGAAATGATTTAATAAATATCATTATTAGAGCACATGTTATAATAAGAACCGCGCAAAGTCTAAATAAATTAATTCTTGTCATTTTTGCAAGGCAACCACGTGTCTGTTACTTTTACAATTTTATATGTATTGTATAATTTTACTTTTAAATAAAAAATGTTTATTTCAACGTAAACCAACGCGATTGTCGTGCGTTTCTTTTATATGTCTGGAAAAATAACTCATTGACGATAGTGAATTGACATTATGTGATTTTTGGTCAAAATGTGGTGACTAATTAACGTGCAAGTCGTTGATGATGAAAAAGAACTACAAACTCAAGATAACAATCTTGTAAATGAAAAACGTGAATGACCATAATATCTTCTTTTTACCGTAATAGAATCAAAAAACTCGAAATTTGCAGATAGAATACATTGGGTACAAAATTGCGTTCATTTAATGTCATTGCTAAAAATCGGACATTTCATATGCGGCAAACCTTCGCTTGCACAAATGCTTGCGAACTTGACAGATTTTCAAAGTCGATTATCTCAAAAAAAAGAAAAAAACGGTGGCTCGTATGTAAGAATTCTATTGTATATTTTTGACTTATTTTTTAATGTATAATCGCCCCCTATTCGGTTGTACCGACAGATCATTCTGTACTCTTGCTGATAGGGTTCAAATCCGAGTCCGAGGGCGCAAAGGTAAACCGACGAGTAACCTTTGTTTCTTGTATCGTCGCACCGGCCCTTTAGCAACAGCAAAGGGAAAGGGCCGACAGACTGAACCCAGGTTTCCTGTCCATTCGTTGTGTAAACTTACACTGGCTCTTTCGCCCGGCGCACCTCCACGGAGAAATAACATGGAAATTCTCTGCCGCGTTCCTGTGTAACCGGACTAGGAAAACCGGTCGAAAAGCTGTCGTCCAGTGCTTGATGACGGATCCGGACGTTTTCACATGTTTGTACACATTGTTTCCTCGGAAATTTGCTTTGCAGAAATTCCCGCAATTCGATGCTCGAATCTTTCATCTGCCGCAACAAATATCTCTCTCGTACCATGATGTTTACCCTTTGAGTGCAGCTCAAGTCCTTATGCAAACTCGCATTTTCATACTTGATTTTATAAAAAAGTAAAATGGAGAATCAGCTTGTTTCATGATAAAAGTATTACTTTATCAATGTGCATGTTTTATTCCATTTGTTATATTTACAGCACGATTGTCTAAAACAATACAGGGTGGTCATTTTATCTGAAGACATTGAAATATCTCGAGAACTATGCATCGGATCAAAACGAGTGGGTAATGAAAGTTGTTCGTCGCGAAGGGGGTGGGCGAAGATAAAAAACTTAAATGGGAACCCCCATTTTTCATTGCAGATTTGGATTCTCCAAAAAAAAATACACAAATTTGACCTAGGTGGTTTTGGATTTTGGTTCACAGATGGCGTTGTAATGAACAAAAATTAAAATGGGTAAAAAATCGTTGAAAATTGGGGATATCTCGAGAAAAGTAGTTTTAAAAGTTTTTGATTTATTGATAAACAAACCAATGAATTTTTTCAACTGCTTTCGATTGCAGCGATATCTGTGAAAGAAATTACACCAATAATATCAAATCAATGGGGAACCAAGATTTGCTATAACAAAGGGCTTCCCATTGAAGATTTTGAAATAATTTCCTGTCCCACCCTCAGGAGGTGGGGGTGGTGGATCAATTATGGTGTTATCGAATAGCATTTTTAAAAATATCACATACGTCTACTTTTATTTTTCTGATCTGATGTGTATTTCTCAAGATATCCATAATTTTCAACGATTTTATACCAATTTTGATTTTTGTTCATTACAGCGCCATCTGTGAACCAAAATGCAAAAACTCCTAGGTAAAATTTGTGTATTTTTTTCTGGAGAATCCAAATCTGCAATGAAAAATGGGGGTTCCCATTTAAGTTTTTTATCTTACCCCACCACCACCACGAGTTTAGTATCATTGGACGTGCTCCTTCGCGACGAACAACTTTCATTACCCACTTGTTTTGATCCGATGCATAGTTCTCAAGATATTTTAATGTCTTCAGATAGCTTCAGAGAGCTTCGTGAAACATTTAAGTAAATAATAATGAATGCATTACACGCACATTTGCATCTTTGTGCAGTGGTTTGTACAAATATCAATAAATGCAGGTTGTCAAGGTATTTACAGGGTGAACATTATAAAGTGTTACAGCCGAATATCTCCAAAAATATTTATTATACGCAAAAATGTTTCAGATGAGAGTTGTTCAGTACCGAGGGGGACATCATATGGTAGGATTTTTATTTCTCCCGATGGACACTCCAAGGTGAGGAGAAGGTCATCTTGATTTTTTTTAAATAGAAAGAACTACTTTCTGTATTATGAATCGATAGACTATCGAATTCTGAGTAACAATGTATTGACCTCCATATGTCCTAAATCTAATAGTTAACGAGATAACAATTTTCTTTCTTCTTTGGATAATATCTTGTTAACTATTAGGTTGAAAACATATGAAGGTCAACATTTTTATACTCTGAATTTGATACTCTACCGATCTATGGTATACAAAATAGGACATTCCATTTAAAACTAGTAGGGCCTACTGATATTAATGTTTTTTATTTGGTGTGTGACTCTCCAAGAGTCACACAAAGAACTTCCCGATTCGTTACTCCTTCGCCAACATCGCTAACATCGTTTTTTTTGTACTTTCATGGATATTCTCCCAAAATGTACTCTTGGGAGTAGAGATGATAAATTCACTCTTGCATTGGAATAACTTTCGATTATTCCAAGCGGTAACATTAGCATCAGTTAAAAAAAAAATATTTTTTAAATAAAAAAAAATTTTTTTTAAATCTAAAAAAAAAATTAAGAAAAAAATTTTTTTTTATGTAATTGCGTTTGGTTCTTTGGTGTAAAATTTTCGTCCTTCCTTATAAATTGCATTGTAAAATCAACTCTTTTCGAATAAAACTAAAAATCTAAAAAACTACTTGACCAATATGGACCAAAATCTAATCAGCTCTAAGTTACGACGGGGCACATCGATTGCATCATTCATCATCCTGATCGCATTGTCACTTTTTCTGAAAACGTTAACGAAAAATTTGATTACATAGAAACGGCCATACGCACACACACACACACACACACACACACACACACACACATACGAACATTTTGCTGAAAATAGTCTAAAATGACTGCAATGACCATGAAACGTGAAGATCTGCTAAAAAATCGATTTTCGATTTTCGGGGTAATTACAATAACTTCCCTATAAAATCGGGAAGTTAAAAAGAAAGTTGACCTTCACCTCACCTTGGAGTGTCGACTGGGAAGAATAAAAGTCCCACCACACGATGTCCCCCTCGATACTGAACAACTTTCATCTGAAACATTTTTGCGTATAATCAATATTTTTGGAGATATTCGTCTGTAACGCTTTATAATGTTCACCCTATACATATTTTAGCACGTTTTTCCTTATTCATCATTTCAACTTAGTTTTCAGAAAATCATCGAACGCGTGATATCAAACGGCAATTATTATCAATTATTGTGGAAAATCAACGTAGCACGATTTCCCAGGAGGTAATTATTGAATGATTGACTTTCCCATCAAAGGGGTTTTATGTGGAATAAATGTGTGACGTAATTAAATGTTTAAATACGGTGGAAACGCATAAAATTCGCAGTCTAATTATCAGGAATACACGGACAGAGAGGCGGAGGCCAGGCGAGAGACAAATTTTCGATAAATTTCGTAAGCCGTCAATCGCCGCGTAATTAACTTCCGGTGACAATAGGGCCCGCGTTCCCTGTTCACGGGGCTGCAGACCGGAGCGGCGTAACGCCGAACGGAAACTTGACGGTGTATCAATTATCCGCGAACTATGAACGCCGTGAAAGCATCGATTCTCAATTATTATATGCCCGTGGCCGCGGATCTGCCGCTGCGTCAGCGAGAATACCCTGGAAGGGGACTAATTAATCGCGCTACGTCGACCCGCCATTGGGCGTATCTCGCTCATGTAGCTGCGCATAGTGTTCCCAGTAAAATGTACACGATGTTTACAAATTTTCAAGCATCCTGTAATTAAGAGCCCTCCCTCATTTAATGTGTTTCAACGCTTTTCAAAGCGGACGCTGCCACACGCGAATATAAGCAGCATTGAAATCCAATGTCAGCGTTTCCGGATCTAATAATTACACCGTGGATCTCTATGCAAATTAAAAATTATCCGCATTCTTCGTTTTTTCTTCAATAACAATTTCAAGATAAACACAATTTCTATCAAAGGTGTCAAATCTCCCGAAATTTTAAATGAAAATTTATTGAGACAGACGCACTAAAGGAAAACTATTCAACAAATTTATTTTTTTTTAAATATAAACTATCGTGTGGCTACTATAATTTCGCGAAGGTTAAACGTATTTATCCATGCTTGATTAATTAGAAGAGACCAGGAAACGCAATCCTTTCCTGTGGTTTCTTCGAAGAAAAAATTCACCTCAGCTGGTAAAACTTGAAGAGGTCCTTTTCATTTATGAAAACGACTGTCACTTAGGAGACGAATTAAATGGGACGGAATACTAAACGACTGTTTTAAACTTTTTCAGACGTTCAGAGGTTTCTTGCCGGACTTAGTTTTTCTTTATTAGCCTTCTGTCGGAGAAAGAGCAGATCTTCATGCAAAATGAAAACTGTTTGCATCAGTCCCAAGAAATAGGAGCTAAATAGAGATTTCTTTCTTCAAATATTTCAATCACTCGAAAATAATATGGTGACGTAAATTCATTTAGTACTGTTTTAAATTAACATATTGATGACAGCATTACGCGATGTTTGGTCAAAATATGATAGTCAGTGAACGCACTTGAATGGTAGAAAAAGTTAAATAAACGACAGCCTCGTAAAGGAAAAAGGTGAACAAACAAAAAAATTAACTTCTACCGTAGTGCAATAAAAAAACATGCCGTTCGTTGACAGAATATTATCACATTGTAGTGATGCTTGGCGAATAATATTAACATTCTACCGAGCCTTAAAAGTAACTGGTACATGTTCCCTTATAAAAGTGACAAGATTGATTTTATTTAGATTTTGTGCGGTTTCTATTGTAATACGTGTACTACTAAAGATATCTATACAATCGTTTCTTATGAAAGCAGTTTTATTATTTTTCTAATTGTAAAATAAAGAACTTGGAACCGGTCATTTTGACCAGTGTTGCTAGGTTTAGCGTTAATTTAACAAAATGTCTCTCTGTCAAAAGTAAGTGGTACATGTTGCCTTATAAAAGTGACAAGATTGATTTTATTTAAAATTTGTGCGGCTCCTATTGTAATACGTGCACTACTAAAGATATCTATACAATCGTTTCTTATGAAATCAGTTTTATTATTTTTCTAATTGTAAAATAAAGAACCTGGAACCGGTCATTTTGACCAGTGTTGCTAGGTTCAGCGTTAATTTAATAAAATGTCTCTCTGTCAAAAGTAACTGGTACATGTTGCCTTATAAAAATGACAAGATTGATTTTATGTAGAATTTGTGCGGTTTCTATTGTAATACGTGTACTACTAAAGATATCTATACAATCGTTTCTTATGAAAGCAGTTTTATTATTTTTCTAATTGTAAAATAAAGAACCTGGAACCGGTCATTTTGACCGGTGTTGCTAGGTTCAGCGTTAATTTAACAAAATGTCTCTCTGTCAAAAATGAGAAATTTCCTATGCAGCACCCAATATACAGTGGGTGTAGAAAATATTCGTACACCTTCTAAAAACTAATAACTTTTTTATAATTGTACCAATCAACCTGATTATTTGTAAGCAATTAGAAGCATTAGTTTACGAAATGATATGCAAAAAAGATTTTCCAAAAATTATATTGTACAAGGTTACATGCAAAAATAAAAAAGGGATTTTTTAAACTTTTTTATTTGGGCACTTAAAGAAAATTTAAAATATATGTTTTGTAGATCTATAGTAGTTACATACATACTGAACATTTCATCGAAATCGATTAACATACACACGAGCTGCAAACGGTTGAAAATGGTGAAAATCGTAGCTTTACAGGATTTTTTACCAGTTTCTACTTAAAATCCACAGAATAGTACATACATTTTTCGATGCGTGTCGTTTTTTCCTCCGTCAACCGATTTCGATGAAATTTTCAGCGTGTATATAACTAACATGCATCTACAAAACATAAATTTTTAATTTTCATTAAGGGCCCAAATAAAAAACTGTTTTAAAAAATGCCTCTTTTATTTTTGCATGTAACATTGTATATTATAATTTTTGGAAAATCTGTTTTGCACATCATTTGTTGAACCAGTGCTTCCAATTTATTATAAAAAATCAAGTCGTTTGGTACAATTATAAAAAAGTTATTAGTTTTCAAAAGGTGTACGAAAACTTTCTACACCCACTGTATATATAATTATATGTTTTCAATTATCTATCAACAGTTCAGAACTCTGAACAAATACTTTCATCTCTTCCGATCGTTTCTCGCGAATCCATTCGCGATTGTCTCGGTAACCCAATTTCTACCCCTGTCGATCGTCGACGTCCCCGGGTATCATACGATGGATGTTTCGTGTTTATTAGATCCCGATTTATTAGATCCTAGCCCCCATCATCTGGCTCTCCTCGTTTTTTCTCGGTCCCGAGCGGAGAGAATAGCGCACGTGTTCGCCGGATGCTCGGGTTACACAGGGGTTGGCTCGGGTGCGGGGGTTTGGAAACAGGATAGAACGGAGTAAGACAATGCCTCGGTGTATCCGAGCCGAGGAAATGAGATTTATATTAATTTCTGCAGCCGTCGCGGGAGTACGCGACGCCGGCGACGCCCGTTGTCGTTCGCGATCCCCCCTTACCGTCGCGCCCGCCCACGCCTCAACCCTTTCTCGCCGCATCAATCCCATACCCGCACGAACCGACAGCCGGAGATTTGTCTCCAGCGAGCGTTCACGTTCCGAATGTTACGCGCTCGTCCTTAATTCGATTGGGTCGCGTTTCTCCGTCGACGACCGGTCGATTTAATAGCGTCACGCTCCGGTGAGATGCGTTTCATTACACGGACCGATTACAGTGCATCTGCGCATCTCGGGATAGACTACTGTACCAAATGCAGTCGGTCTTCTTCCCTCTGTTTTCAACCCTCGGCCGGAGAACCATTCTTATAACTAGACCACGGATTTGATGAATTTTCTGACGAAAATTGATAGGCACAACTTGAAATAGTAGAAAGGCTAAAATAATTTAATTGTTGAAGTTGTTAAAATGATTTAAATCAGAATGAATTGCTATTTGGCTCCAATCTCTTGCAATTGATGCAGACAATTTTTAAAAAGTGCCCTTTTTTATTTTCTTATGTAATTCCTACCAATTGCTGGTTTTTTCGGAACTTTTTTGGACGTTATTTAATAAACCAATGCTTCTAATTGATCATAACAAATTATTCCGTTTTAAAGGGCGTATTTATGGCATTGGCTCACTAAGTATTCCCACGAAAGTAGGGTATGGTTGCTCAAGTGGTACCACTCGAATTTTGAACGAACTACGGCGACAACAGCACATACAACGTCAACCAAATATACATCTGAGTCAACCAAGTTGCTTTGTGTCTAATTGTCTGCCATAAACCAGCCTCATTATAAATCCTGTCATCAAGGAAGTTTATTTCAATTTTCTTATAATTTTCTGCATATGTTTGGTAGTTCATCTCGCAAGTAAATTATTGATAAAATTATGTTCCTTATTAACTATAAATTCAGTAGAATTTACATAATCGTTTGATCGAAACGAAATCGTATTAATTTTATTCAATGTTAGGTTATGTTTACTTTTTAAATTTAACTTGTGCCGTGGCTTAAGTCGTGCCCATACGAGATTCCTAAGTCGTTCTACCTCGTCAGTCGAAATAACGTCAACGCAGAATAAAGAAAACGTAAAAAATGCGGCAAATAAAAGAAACACAGTAAGTAAAAAAAGGAATAGGCATTAAAAATTAAAAAGAAGAAAAGCGATTGGTTTTGTTTTATTTGTGGAGAAGATCGAGAGGAAAACATTATTCAATGCTTGAAATGCAAATCATGGGTGCACGATGTATGCGCTGGAGTTGACAAAAGAACAAAAAAATTTGTATGCGATGTTTGTACTAACTGTATACCTATATGTCATGTTAACAGCTTTATGAAAAATACGTTTTAATTATTATTATTGCTTACTTGAATTCTTAGATACGACTTAGGAAACCGGTTACTTTAGTCGTATCGATGTAAGTCTTTAAAGATTTGGTTTATTTTACGTGAAAAGATAGATTTTCTAATTTCGTTATAATAAATAACAGCAATATTAACACAAGTTTTGAATAACACATTTAATTTCTATTTATTTGATAAATCCTATGTTTTATACGGCTTTTTTCTTAAGGGGTACGACTTGAGCAACCTTACCGTATCATTATAATTTCAATAATCGTGAACCAAGAATCTAGAACCTACTGGTGGAAAGTTTAGTGTTAAATTGCACCTGCACAGTTTCGTCACACGTGCATAAAATCAGCAGCCTACTAATCGCAAATTAACACGACCGAAATTGCAGTTACATCGGTGTTACAAGAATGGAATTGTGCTGGAGTGTGCATCGAAAGGTCGTTCGCGTATCCAAACAGCCCGCAGCGACAATTCCCGGTCTTATAAACGTAATTTCGGAGCCGAGTGTCGTCTCCGTGCAGATTACGACACTGTTCCGAGGTGAAATTTCCATTTTACTCCGAAAGTGGCGTATGCTCGATGTCGCTCCACGCCGCGCGTAGCGAGAAAAGGGCAGGTTGCTATCGTTGTCGTTATCATTGCTCGAGGATAGCGCGAATTCGATGCCAAAACGGAAGCTCGTTCTCGGCGTTGTCGAGCACGGTTCGGCGTTTGGCATACTTCGCGGGCTTTGTGACTCGGGCCGGGCTTTTCCAGCGCAGTAAACGCAATCCTGGAGTCGTAATGCGCGCGGGATCAGCCACGAAAGGAGCCGCGAACCGAAAACAATACCATTCGCTGTACCGATCAGTGTGCCGTGTTTTAACGCACAACGGGAAGGTATTTCCATTTCCTTCTGACAACGGGATCTCTTCTTGAATTAGTTCTCGAATAATTTCCTGTCCTCGTGGAACGAGAGAATACGGTGCTAGACAATTAGAGGAACACGCTGGGGACCGTAATTCGTAATTAGACTGCGAATCTTGTGGATTCAGGACAATAGATGTGTGGATAAAATGAGGCCATAATCGGCTTAGCTGACGGTTCTAAAATTTATCCTGTCACTTTTTTGGTGTTTAACACCTTGGCTTCCACGGACGAGATATCTTGCGCCCTGATACGGACCGATAAACGCTTTTGATGAGATATCTCGCCACCTAGCACCAATATTTTGACACTATAGACAAATACAGTTACTCGAATAAATATTCGGTCGCTCTAAAAAAGACGATAACTTTTTAAATATTGTACTATACGATTTGAACTTTTTGAGATGCTACAGCAATTAATTTACTACAGGATGTGCAAAGAAACTGTTTCAAAAATTGCAATTAATCGGAATTATAGAAAAAATACTAAAAGTTGCATTTTACAACTTTTTTATGAGGGCCTATATTGAAAATTTAAAAAGTACGTTTTGTAGGTCTGTGTCAATTATTTGCACTGTGAAAGTTTCATCGAAATCGGTTGATGTGGGAAAAAACGTCAGGCATTGAAAGATGTAAGAATTCAAAGATATAGGCCGAAAATCGTGAAAATCTGCAAATTTTAGCATCTTTGAACGTTTGTACCTCATTGCAACGTCGACCGATTTTGACGAAATTTTCAGAATATTTTTAATTGACACAGATCTACAAAACGTATTTTTTTAAATTTTCAATATAGGCCCATATAAAAAAATTGTAAAATGCAACTTTTAGTATTTTTTCTATAATTCCAATTAATTGCAATATTTGAAACAGTTTCTTTGCACATCCTTTAGTAAACTAATTGCTCTAGCTTCCTAAAAAGGTTCAAATCGTATAGTACAATATTAAAAAGTTATCGTCTTTTTTAGAGCGACCGAATATTTATTCGAGTAACTGTATACTATTTTATACGTAACTATATTCTGATTTGTAAAAGGAGTAAATGAATGAAATCTTTATCTCGGGTAAAATGACCGAACACAACAGAAAATAGAATAGACACACAATGTTCCAAAAGTGGATCTACGATTATAATAGATGGCAATTTTGTTTTGGCACGTTCACTGTTTTTATTTTCATATGGTGAATGAATGTCGCTCAATTTGCAAACGTGCAGAAGAAAATAGATAAGCAAATACCGATTTTGTGAGAGTGATGTTTGGATAAATTGGAAAGTAGTAGTAATTACCTGATTCTGCCACAGTGGTCTTCAACGAATCTGCAACGTTTAAACAGCGTCAGAACAATGGAGTCACTCAAGCTTATTAATTTCACTATTTAATCTAATGCCGGTAACAACCGACGCGGTTGACAAAGTACTACGTGTGTTCTGTGATTATGAAGCCGCGGTCGAACCCTTGCGACCGATTGTCACCGAAGATCGCCGATGGCCCCCGAACTGGGATCGGCCCGTCTGAAGACGCACGACATACCGTCAATTTAACCATTAAATAAACTCTGTAAGTAAGGGCAATAAAAAAAAAGGTTTAAATACCCAAATTCCATCGAGTTTAATGAGAGGTATCACAATAACAAAAAAAAATCAATAGTACTCCCCATTTAGAAAAATGTTCGGCTCCCCCCGAGTTCGCCGAAATAACGTTTCTCCTCGAAGCGTGACGGATCAGATTCATTCAGTGACCAGCAATTGTGTACGTTTTTCACTTCAGAAAATCTGAACTGACTTTAGCGGGCTCGGTAGTGTTAAAGGGCCTCGGACACCGAATTCCACTCGAAGGGCCAAGGACGCACGTTGCGAGGGAAGTCCCACAACAATCGGGCCGGTGGAGCAAGGCGTCGTGCGTGCACCTCACCTGAACACGTGACCATAATTCTCCCGGGGTGGTTTGCGGTGGTGGTCGAGAGGGTGGCAGGGCCAAGACAGGGCACATGTACACGTGCGTGAGCCGCAGCAACGGAACGGTGGTGCGCGGCAAAGCAGAACACGTGACCGGCTTACGTAACGTAACTCCTATTGTAATGCGCAATGACAACGCCATATATTAGCTCGGGTTTGCCGGAGAGAGACGGTGTTGCTATGTCGTTGCCAGGTAGCGCGTGTCGGAATCCCCTTCCTCCACAAACCCGGTCCCGGGGCTGCGTCGACTAAAAGATTCCACGTCTCGCAACAGAATCGTCGACGCGGCTAAATTGCGTTCCTGTACGAGCTCCTTGCGAAATATCGCGAGGACCTGCGAGCACACGTGTGCTCCACTCGCGACGACACCTGGAGAACGAATCTTTTGTTGTTTCCCGGAAGTACTACCTGGGGGTGCGTTAGGACTCGACGTAAAGTCCGACAATTAAGGATGTTCTGGAGGTACAATGGAAGACGAAAGTACAAGAAATTCGAAATCCATCAATACAGGGTATCCCAAAATTCCTTCAACAGCCGAAAATGGGAGGTTCCTGAGGTCATTTGAAGCAACATTTTCCTTAGCAAAAATGTTATCCGCGGCTTTGTTTAGGAGTTATTAACGAAAAACGCGGACCAATCAGAGCGCGACCTAGACGCGAGTTGGCACAGTCAGCCAATAAACAGTTGGCGCGCCGCACAGTGGTCTGGAGACCCTGTTTTCGTGGCCAAAATTCAATTTTTCAACTTTGATACATTGAAAAACAATTTTTTCCTATAAAGTAACAACCTTTTAAAGCTCCCAAATCCAAAATATTATCCATTTTAGATAATTCCGTGATGAGATACAGCGTTCTAAAGACAAAGTCAGAAAATTCAAAGTAAAATAAAACGTTTTAGATTTCAATCACCGAATATCAGAAAATAGATTTTAACGATGATTTTATATATGTTAGTAAGCGCATTTCAAATATTTAATCCATTTTTAAGCATTGTTTAGTCCATACACGAATAGCGGAAATTAATGACATTTCAAACTTTGAAAAGAATTATACAAAAACGTTTAAGACCGCTAAGCATCGGACTTGTTTTATATGAAAGCTTGAACATTTACTAAGAAGATCATGTAAATTTTAACTGCAATCTCCCGCAATCTTGAAATATAAACGGATTTTAACAAATACGGGCCCGCGATTATTCGACGCCTGGATACACAGTTCCACTTGAATCTTGCATAGCAGCTTGGAATTACAATGTATGTATATGTTTTCTCTGTGCCAGTCAGAGACCTCGAAAACCTCCCATTACTAGTTTTCGTATAATTCCTATGAAGAATTCAATCTTATCTACTTTTCCGCGATTTCAAGACAATAGTATGCATTGTGATAATTGTTAACAAGATTTTTCAAATATTTCCGATGATCTGACAAAAAAATTATTCCAACGAAAGTTAATCAGTATTCACTTTTCCACAAACTTCAATACAAAAAGTTAAAGAAAAATCACTTTTTTCATAAAAAATGAAGATCACCTCAATGTTTTAAATATTAACATATAATTTTTACTTCATAATATTCTAACTGGTATCAAGACGAATCCAACGACATATAATAATATAACATTAAACCATGAAATAACGCTACAATAGTTTTGGCCACAAAAACCGAGCTACCAGACCACTGTGCGCCGGGCCGACTGTGCCAACTCGCGTCTAGGTCGCGTTCTGATTGGTCCGTGTTTTTCGTTAATAACTCCTAAACAAAGCCGCGGATAACATTTTTGCAAAGAAAAATGTTGCTTCAAATGACCTCAGGAACCTCCCATTTCCGGCTGTTGAAGGAATTTTGGGACACCCTGTATATTGGCAATGAAAGCCATTCATGAGTATATTTTGCATACTTTTGTGTACTTTTTTTTACACTGTTGTCGCGTTTCCGTGCTAGTGAGATGACAACGCGATAAATTTGACGTTTTGTAACAGTTTATAGTTTTTTGCTCTGTAACTGTTTAGTGAATCCTAATAAATTTTGAACATAATTAAAACTACATAATTTTTACTATATATAAAAAAACTGGAGTTTCTAGTTGCGTTATTTCAAGGTTCAAATAGGGTTTCAAGCGAAATTTTATGAATTCTCCATAAGAAAACGTGTTAAAATGTGCAAACTTTAAGTTGCTATAATTCTTAAACAGTGCAGTGAATCGAACCCAAGCTTCGGTAATTGCAATAATTTAGTAAGAATTATAACTTGTCAAATTTTCAAAAATTTTGTTGCTGTTTTATATACCTCCAGAACACCCTTAAGATCCTAATATACAGGTACAATCATAAGACGTAAACAGTATCGTTTTATAGAGGCATAAAAATACAGTGACAAAGTTTGTTATACCTCATTTGTCTTTTCAATCATTTTTCTATGAAACTTCTATTGTTATATTTGCGGCATTTTTCTGATTCAAATAAGTCCGAACGCGACACAGTTTGGATCGTGTATCCTTGTTTAATCTTCGATATAGTGGAGCTTCTACTATCCGAACGAATCAGTGAACAATAATCGCACAGTTTTCTACAATGAATTATCTATTTCTTTTAGTTCGGATAAACAAGATTCCACTGCACCGTGGATTAAACAAGCAAACATGCTCGGAACAGCGTCGTGTTTGTACTCGTTTCAATCGGCAAAACGTCACGAATACTAAGCAGCTTGAACGTCGAGATTATTCTGATGGAACTGATGAAATTCCTTCGCAGATAAGGCCGTTTCGATTCCAGGAACGCGGTGTTCGCGTCTCGCGCGAAATATTACGTATGCGTCGCGACGCGTCGCGCCGGTCGGAAGGATTAGTATGCCACGCAAAATAAACCATTCCGGCATGCACTGTTAGAAAAATTAGTTCTATCTGGGGCCGGGGCATCTGATATACAACGCACGCAGGCCTGCCAACCGGAAGCAGCGGAGAAGGAAGCGCGGTGCCGGGAGGCGCAAAGCCCCCGGAGGGCAACAATTGTGCATTCATCGGGCCAAGGGGCCTCTAATTAAAACGCATTGTTTATATTCTTTGCAGGAAGCTTCTCCCGCTACCACCACCCCTCCCTTCGAGCCCCCGAAGGCAGACTAGACGCGTTTCTCGTCATCCCACGGCTCCCAGGGGTTCTCTTACGCAAACTTCCCTTCTAACTCGTTCGAGATAAAGCTGAACGGATATCGTTGGCTACTTCGGAAACGTTCGGACAAACAATCGGGCCGGGCCCACGTTAACTTCGCTCCGGACGCTCCTTCTGAGACACTTTGGCTGTTGCTATACCCACGGGGCTGTAGATTTCTGCGAGAAACACAGGGTATTTTATGGCTGCCGGACCGTGTCGGCGATCGTCGCACATGAAAAGGCAGATGTAGGCTTTCCGGAGGATTTAGGGACATTCATGTGCCAGTGGTAGTTGTCGAAATCGTATCAGGAGTAATTTTATTTTCTTCTGTGTCTACTGTCTATTCTTACCTCATTTCGTAACTTCCTAAAGCAGTCGATTTGTATGATTCTTGCTTTTTTGTATTCTACATATTTTTTATGTAGTATGTATACGTTCTGACGTAGCATCCCCCCTGTGAATACTATACAGTCAAACCTGTTTTTGTGCGATTTTTTAATGCGGTATATGAATATCAGATCAGATTAGCAGGATATCTCGAAAGATGTTGTCGTTATCAAAAAAGTGTTCCTACAAAAGTTGTTTGGTATGTGATGGTCTACATTCCGTAGTATTAATTGTTTTCTTGTGGGTAGAGTGGTGGAGGACATTCCAAGGTGACCTTAATTTTTTTAAATAGAATGTCCTATTTTTTATACCATGGATTGATAGAGTATCAAATTCTGAGTATAAAAGTGTTGACCTTCATATGTACTAAACCTAATAGTTAACGAGATATTATCGAAACAATTTTCTTTCTTCTTTGGATAATATCTCGTTAACTATTAGGTTTAGTACATATGAAGGTCAACACTTTTATACTCAGAATTTGATACTCTATCAATCCATGGTATAAAAAATAGGACATTCCATTTAAAAAAATTATGGTGACCTCGAAATCTCCTCCACCACTCCACCCACAGGAAAACAATTAATACTGCGTAATGTAGCCCGTCATACCAAAGAACTTTTGTAGGAACACTTTTTTGATAACGACAACGTCTTCCGAAATATCTTGCTGATCTCATTTCAGCAGGACACTCTGTATACGTATGTATTGAATTATGTACATTTTGAAAATTTCTCCATGTTTAAAATGGAAAATTAAAATTTTTTTAATGTTTCCATGTGTAATTTAATTATTTATTTTGTTTGGGAAGCACTTTCTCGCTATTTCGTAAATCTTTGATATATTTTCTAAGTGAGATCTTTTTTATGCGGTCCCTCTCCACCGCATAAAAAAATTTTTATTAAATATGTTGTGAAAAATTATTTGTTATATAAAAAATTAATTTATAATATTGATTGTAATCCAATATGATCAGTTTTAGAGTTGATTGTTTGCTCGAACCAGGAAACATGTTTTTAAACACAGGGTTGGAGCTAATCACGGCGAAGACCGGTCGCCGATAGAAAAATCGTGGTTCCGACAGGCCGGGAGTTCGGTGTATGACAATTAGTGGAAAATTGGATGCAGGGCGATACGTTTCACGGCGACGAATTACGTTCGTGACTGAATGAGGAAAGATGGCGACGAAGATCGAGGGCGGCGAGCAAAACGAGAGAGAAAGGGGAGAACGAGGAAGCGTGGCCAGCGCGTTTGAATCGGATTTGCCTGGGACTTTCATTTCGCGTCCCCGTAACTCGTGCCGAGGGTGCGCGACGTCGACGGACGTGCCCCGACGAGCACTTCCCCTTTTTCTCGGCGAGAATTACCGTTTCGATACAAATCGTGGCCACGTCTCGACTCCGACGAAAGTCCTTCTCGATTTTTCTGTCGGGCAATGAAGCGCTGTAACGCTCACTAAAGTTTGCAAAATCTGTTTCTGTCAAATTTGTACATCATTACAAATGGTTACAAAAAGGTCCTAGGTTATCCCTCCACCACTTTTGCTGTTCACTTGACCTCACAAAATTATGAACATTGCTGTATCACTACCAATTTATAAAAATCAATGGAACAGTAAAATTGGCTGAAGTGATATTCTTTTATTCAATTATTTCTGAATTGAACTTCTCCAGCAAAACAGGATCGATAATATAGACTTTCCATTAAACTTTCCCTTTTTGCATAAAAATGTGCAGTTTATCCATCAATGTCACAGTTTTAAACAGTACATCTCATAGCACAAACAAAGAACAAATTATTTACAGCGCCTGTATCACTACCAATTTATTAAAATCAATGAAACAGTAAAATTGGCTGAAGTGATATTCTTTTATTCAATTATTTCTGAATTGAACTTCTCCAGCAAATCAGGATCGATAATATAGACTTTTCATTAAACTTTCACTTTTTGCATAAAAATGTGCAGTTTATCCATCAATGTCACAGTTTTAAACAGTACATCTCATATCACAAACAGAGAACAAATTATTTACAGCGCCTGTATCACTACCAATTTATTAAAATCAATGAAACAAGAAAATTGGCTGAAGTGATATTCTTTTTTTCAATTATTTCTGAATTGTACTTCTCCAGCAAATCAGGATCGATAATATAGACTTTACATTAAACTTTCACTTTTTGCATAAAAATGTGCAGTTTATCCATCAATGTCACAGTTTTAAACAGTACATCTCATAGCAGAAACAGAGAACAAATTATTTACAGCGCCTGTATCACTACCAATTTATTAAAATCAATGGAACAAGAAAATTGGCTGAAGTGATATTCTTTTTTTCAATTATTTCTGAATTGAACTTCTCCAGCAAAACAGGATCGATAATATAGACTTTCCATTAAACTTTCCATTTTTGCATGAAAATGTGCAGTTTATCCATCAATGTCACAGTTTTAAACAGTACATCTCATAGCACAAACAGAGATCAAATGATTTACAGCGCCTAACGAAAAGCAAATGGATGAATTTTCACCCTGAACTAGCCGATCAATTATTTTTTACCGGGGATGCGGACATAATTGCAAGGGAATGAAATGTACAGAAGGAACAAGAGCAAAAGGAACGAGAGAAATACAGAGTGTCGAAGCTCATCGAGCTTAGAGAAGCTCCAGTTACAGCCATTCCGGAACGGAGAACTGTGTAGTTGCGTACAAAGTTGCGCGTACAGATAGAACAGGCTCGTTCGAAGGGGGAAAAGTACATGGCCTCCTAATAAAAGTACCAGACGAGTCTCTCCACGTACCTTCCACCTTTTTCCCCCTTTTTTCCCGACACCTCCCTTCGTACAGACTGCAAACTGCGCCTCTCTGTTTCCCTTTCTCCTCTTTCGTCGCTGTCGCGCCGTTTCAACCCCCTTTCGAACCCCAGATCCAACCAGCTATCGCGTTAACAAGCATATTTTACATTTCATCGCGGCCACTTAACACTACGGCCAACGCTACTTTGCTACGAATTGGCTGCGTGACACGCATATAGTAATCGCTGCGATAATATGGAGTGTTAGATATCGCTTAATTATTTACAAGGTTTCGAGGGAGTGAAGTACCCCCACGCTTTAAAGAATCAAATATTCTTTTATTTTATTTTCTTGAAGCTTGGGGGTTGAGTAATGTTTTATTATCGATTCGTATATTCCACTTCAATTTCTTAATTATACTTTATATTTTATTTTACACTGTACTTCATATTTCACTTCGTGTAATTTTAACCATTTTGATATAATGGATTAAACATGTATCAATCGTGGCAGTAAAGTAATAATTTCTTTTAAAAAGTGTATCATCTTTCAATAAATTAATCCGCATGTACTCATCGACACTAAACCTACCACTCCCGGTCAAAGGACCGGTTTCATATTTTTAATTTCACAGTTATTGAAATTATGAAGTTACTTACATGGAAATTCATTCGATAAATTTCTTTATCCGAGCAGATATTGCAATAAAAATTGCACCCAATCTAAATAAATAGAGCCTCGTCATTTTTGTAATGTGAAACTTTTTAATCGCTTTTAGTGGTCGGTAGGTTTAGTGTCAAATCTGTTAAATGACTTATCGGTGCCAAACTGTATGCCCTTCTGTATTTGGTAAATTCATATAAAACGTGATGAAGGTAATAGAATAGTAACCATGCGTAGATATAACAGTAATAACACGTAAAACACAAAGGGATGAATATTTCAGAGCACGTTAACCGGAGTTCGTTGCGGTCTGATAACCTACCGAATTAATAAATTTATATTTGACTTCTACCTTTGCGAACCGACTTATGAAAATGTGAATTTCCATGAATATCCACGGTCTAGTTACAAACGCGTAGAATCCGTTGTCTAGCGATCGTAGGGATTAGTATTCTTGGTACGCGGAGCGTGGCTTTCGGAATAATCATGGAGAATTATGAAACTCGCGGGTATACGCTCCGACCCGTTGAAAAATTGATATTTTATGAGACATTTTAGAATTTCGAGTGTACTATCACCGGATTATTCGAGCGGAATCTCGATTGTATAAACAACTCGGCCAACCGATTGTACACACTGCTCGAACGGTTAAATCTAGTTGGATAATCGTCCGACGATAATGAATATTTATTGCAAAATATGCATACGTGACGCGCTGACAACGTTTCCATTACTTTAATCGGCTTCTATTCTGATTTTACACTATCACTTCCCGCGATTGTTCCGCGAGATACATATATATTTATATCCGTTGCGGAAACTGTGCCAACACCGAGACAGCGGGACATTCATTTTCCTCTCTTATCAGCGATAAGACCGCAAATTCTCGGTGCACCGTGGAAACGAGGTATAACAAAAGATTTTCGAACAATGGAACGTTACATTCGTTACGAACCGTTCGGGATATGCACTGTTTATGCAACTTGTTCATTAATATATAATAGGTGAATCAACGATCCTTTAAATGATGAAGCTTTCCACAATCTACAGAAAGTTATACAAACGTTTGTTTCGCGAATAATGTTCAGTTTCATCGACCCGTATATTTTACTGTACTTAATAATTGATAAAAATTTTAATATACACAATAATGTACAGTGGGTAATAACTTTTTTATAATTGTACCAAACGACCTGATTTTTTATAATCAATTAAAAGCATTGGTTTACTAGATGATGTGCAAAAAAGATTTTCCACAAATTACAATTGATCGGGTTACATGCAAAAATAAAAAAGGCACTTTTTAACTTCCCGATTCATAGGGAAGTTACTGTAATTACCCCGAAAATCGAAAATCGATTTTTTAGCAGATCTTCGCGTTTCATGGTCATTGGAGTCATTTTAGACAGTTTTTATCAAAATGTTTGTGTGTGTGTGTGTGCGTATGTCCGTTTGTATGGTATCAAATTTTTCGTTAACGTTTTCAGAAAAAGTAACAACGCGATCAGGATGATGAATGATGCAATCGATGTGACCCGTCGTAACTTAGAGCTGATTAGATTTTGGTCCATATTGGTCACGTAGTTTTTTAGATTTTTAGTTTTTTTTCGGAAAGAGTTGATTCTACAATACAATTTATAAGGGAGGACGAAAATTTCCCACCAAAGAACCAAACGCAATTACACAAAAAAAAATTTTTTCCTTCATTTTTTTTTTAACTGATGCTAATGTTACCGCTTGGAATAATCGAAAGTTATTCCAATGCAACAGTGAATTTATCATCTCTACTCCCAAGAATACATTTTGGGAGAATATCGATGAAAGTACAAAAAAAAACGATGTTAGCGATGTTGGCGGAGTAACGAATCGGGAAGTTCTTTGTGTGACTCTTGGAGAGTCACACACCAAATAAAAAACATTAATATCAGTAGGCCCTACTAGCCATGCGTATCACTAACCCTTTCGCAAGAGCAGTCCTACCCGCGAGCTCACGAAGCGAGCGAGCAAAAACAACCCTACTCGCGAGCGAGCGAAGCGAGCGAGCAACAATAGCCCTGTAGTTAAACTTTTTTATTAGGGCCCTTAAAGAAAATTTAAATTATATGTTTTGTAGATCTATGTTAGTTATACACATGCTGAAAATTTCATCGAAATCGGTTGACGCAGGAGAAAAAGACACGCATCGAAAGATGTACGATTTCGTGGATTTTAAACAGAAACTGATCAAAAGTCGTGTAAAACTACGATTTTCAACATTTTTCATTGCTCGTGTTAATCGATTTCGATGAAATTTTCAGCATATGTATAACTAACATAGATCTACAAAACATATAATTTAAATTTTCATTAAGGGCCCAAATACAAAAGTTTTAAAAAATGCCTTTTTTATTATTGCATGTAACCTTGTAAATTATAATTTTTTGGAAAATCTTTTTTGCATATCATTTCATAAACCAATTCTTCTAATTGATTATAAAAAATCGGGTCGTTCGGTACAATTATAAACAAGTTATTCTGTTTTAAAGGGCGTTCGAATACTTTCGTTACCCACTGTAAATATACAACAGGCGGACACAATATTTATAAATACTATAAACAGTACGATTTTCTGAACAAACAAGTTCGAAGGAGTCTAAACCCCCTCAGAAGGGTTTAAAATGCTTACAAATAAAAAAAGAACGAGTTCGAAACTGTAGAGAACGATGCACACCATCAAATTGTACATCCTCGAGGGTTAGCATAAAAGAAAACCGGGTTGGCTCGTCAAAGCCCGAGAGGAGAACTTGTTACACAGTTTATCAAGTCGGATGTAAAAATTTGAGTAGCTACAGCGGAACGAACTGCGTTTATTTAATCAAACACGGTGCATCAAACGACGCGCGCGGCGTCCGGGTGGTAAAGCTCTCGATGTAAATTCGTGGGGGAAAAAAAATTACGCCGCTGATGAAAAAGTACGGTCGTTCCAGAGATTGTCTTTAATCTCGCTTCCGTTTCTCAGCGAACGGCACCGTATCCACTATGAAAATGGAATTGCGTGGAATTTCGGGGCTGTTACACGGCCGTTCAATCTCTCGCCGTGATAAAAAAATATATACCTTCGTCCCGAGGACAGGAATACTGGGGAAAATGGTGGCCGACTTCCCGGAGATTTATAATCGTGTAGCTCGGTGTCACCAGTCGATTTGCTGACTTGTTTAAACCAGGATTTCGATTGAATTAGAGTTAGTCATAATTTTTCCAATTCAGGAAGAAAATTCAATAGACATTGCAAAAGATTTCTTCGTACTTTTTACCGATTTTTGTTCAACAATCGTGTTTTATACAGAATTAGTATTTTAAAATAATATATAAATTTGCACCACAGTAATAGTAAAATTAAACATTGCATATTATTTACTATCCCTGTGAATAAGATGGCCAAAAAAATTATAAAAGGTGCGTACTGAAAATAAAAACTTGTGTAATCCACACAACTGAAGGATAGCTAAATTATTCGAGCAGACTATTTAATTTTGATGATGTTTGAAGTTCTTCCGGTCTTCTTTCGAAATTTCTTGCAGGAAACCGAAGTGACTCAAGACTATAAAACTTGTTGCAATGTATTCGTACATGATTCAGTATAATATATGAATTCTTTTAGTATGCTATATTCAACGATGCTTGGTGTGGATAGGTTTGAGCCTCGAGAGATTTTACGGGACACTTTCGTTTCCAAATTTGTTTTTTCGTATGAGAAGAAAAGGCATTATAGGTGCAATTTCCTCGATATCATTGGGACGAGAGAACGATGAAATTACCGGCAAAAATCGCGTTCGATCACCGGCGGGACCGGTCGTTCGGTATCTCTCGAGCCCGCGTGTTTTGCGCGGCGGGAGCGGTAAACATAAAGCGGCCGTTTCTCGGGACGAGCCGGGAAGAAAACGGCGTCCGCGTAAATTACGGAAGATATTTCTCGGTTTATCTCGGCCGCGTCGGCTCCGAATCAATTACCAGGGGGTCGTGGAGAGAAGCCGATCGTGGTTGCTGCTCGATTTTCACGATCGATCGCCGGGAGCCGGTCCCGCGGCCGTAACTCTTCGGGCGTCGACGCGATAGCGTCGTATAATGTTTCTGCCTAACGACCGCGTATAATACTGATAAAAGAAGGTAAAAACGACGGACGCTGCCGGTTCTTCCGCGCCGGGCTATACCGGTGGCTCGTTAATCTCGAAACGGTGGTCCGAGTCGACAAATTTAGTCACGTTTCGTCGAAAAGTTAATGTGTCAAACCGGCATCCGATCGATCATCGTGATTTCTAAAAATGAAAAAACCATTGGCCACTTTAAGGAGACCCTAATACAGCAGTTTCCTAAAATATACGAATTCTACACTCCCGGATAAAAAGATAGCACATCATCTATTTTTCTTTATTTGTTACATCAAACTGAAGAAAATGAATATTTTAATATGTCAACATATTCTGACATGCCTGTACGTACAATGTACTGAACATCATCCACCATATTTACTTCAATAGAATTTTCGAAATGGAAACGTAAATATTGGGGCCCACAAGCGGGACAAAGTGATAGCGCAAATAGCAGTTTTACATTTGTCAGTTGTGCAGAAGTTACTGAAGAGCACATATTCGTTGCAAAACGTAATTAATAAAGTGGGACTAGCTTCTTCCGTGCTTATTTAATAAAGCAACATACTAAAGCGTTAAGAATGGGTCGTGGAAAAGAAACTAAGTGTATGTGAAGTACAACATACGATATTGAAGTTAAAGACAGAACAAGATTGAATTACACAAATATCAAAAATTGTAAATAGATGCCGAAAAGTTATTATGAGCTTGTTAAAAAATCCTGAAAATTACGGGAAAAAGAAGAGTTCTGAGCGTCCACAAAGTTTAACTTCCGAATGCAGAATGACTGCGAGACAAATCGCTGAAAGTGTTGGCTTAAACACTAACGGAAAGAATGTAAGAAAAAACCCTTGTTCAAAGAAGGAGCATAAAGCGTTCCGCTTACAATATGCCGAAAAGCGTATAAATATGAGGACAAAGTGGCGAAGAGTCATATTTACTGACAAAAAAGATTTAATTTGGATGGTCCAGACGTCGTATGCTATTACTATCCTAATTTGAATGAAGAACAGCAATTTTTAAGCCGTCGCCAAATGGAAGGCGGCTGTGTGATAATTTGGGCCGATATTTGATATCGGGGAAAACAGAAATTAAATTTATAAAAGGACGAATGAACAGTGAACGGTATATTGAAATGATAAATGAACAACTAAACACTTATGCTGTAAGAATTGCTGCAAATAAACACATTTTACAACAAGATAATGTCGCAGTGCACGCGGCGAAAGCGATCAAGAAATACTTTTCTTCAAAAATTATTCGTGTTTCGGAGTGGCCAGCAAAATCTACAACCTCAACATTATCGAAAATTGCTGGGGATATCTTGCCAAAGCTGTGTACCAAAATGACAGACAATTCCAAAATATTAACGATTTAAAGTGGAGTATTTTGGACGAATGGGAGAATATTAGCCAAAAAACAGTATTAAAAAATTGTATAAATATTTACCAAACCCAGTGATTAAAGTAAAAATATTGAGCATTGATTTGTATCGATTAATTCTGTTATATTTCAAGTTTTTCGTTAAGTGTGCTATCATTTTGTACCTTTATATTTCGTTAATAATTCTACTTCATTCGTTGATCGTTTCATTTCATTCATATATGTTAAGAAAGACACACTAAAAATATGTGTATAAAAAAACTTGAATTTCTAATGTTTGCTAAACAGAAATTACATTAATTTCAAAGTGTGATATCTTTTCGTCCCGGAGTGTATACTTCGTAAATTTATGAACGAGTATTTCGAGGGTGCGTAATAATTTTTAAATATATTTTTAGAAGGCCCGTTGCACTGTATATTCCAGAAAATACCGGTAAAAGTACAATTCTGTCCTAACGGAGCGAACCTTGCACCACCGAACATCGTAATTAAACGATGTACAGCATGAACGTGAACGAGTAACCATATGCGACGGTTCGGAAGCAGTTGGAAACTCGATGAAGACGTGGCAGAGTTGCCTCGAAACAAGTTCTACGGATTCGAAGGAAACTGGGACGGTCTTCCGGGTCGAAAACCAATCAGATTTACGCGGCTCCCGGGGCGCGAATTTTCTTCTCTTTCCTCGTATCGGGGTGATTCGTCAGGAACGGCCGGAAGGGAGCGCAGGAAGAGGAGGACGAGAGATAGAGATAGGAAGAAAAAGAGAGAGAGCTTGGTTTACATCTTCGTTCGCGGAAACAACGACGAGGCGATCCGGTTCGAGATGTGTCGGATGAGGAACGATTTTTCTCGCGTCCGCAAGATAGCCGCCCCTCCCCCGCACCACCCCCCAAGCGAAAGAAACCGTCGACAAGAAGGAAGACCCATTTCCCTCGTATCCTCGAATTGCCTCTGTTCTATCCGCCCTTTTTCTTTCGTTTTGCGGTTCCTGCTGACGCGGAGCTCTTCTTTTTCCCGGAAAAAAAGGAGCAACGAATTCCAGGTGGAGGTTTCTCGTTGCTATTCAGGACGACCCCGGAAAAGAGAACGGGCGGCAGCGGTTTCGTTCGTCCTGTTATATTGGTTTCGCTCGGAAAGAGGACACCTCTCTCAATTCCAGCTCGTGTTAGCTGGTTTCGGCCAGGACCGAAGCGGACCGGTCGTTCCGGGGACACCCGGTATATGCGGTCGGTTTGATATTTCGTGTCGATGCAGCCGTATCTCTTCTCGCCTTGCTCTCTCCATCTCCGGACACGATGCTTCTTTTTCCGTTCTTTTCCCCGGTGAACTTCGTTTCTCTTTAACGGCGGCCACTGCATCACCGCAGATCGGGCACCGTACACCCTCCCTACATCCGCTGGTACGAAATCACCGTGCCAAAGAATTTTGGCCGGACTACGGACCTGTGCGGCTTGTCTTCGTCAGACGAATATCAGCAGACCTCTCTCTACCCATCTTTTCATCTCGTAATTCGTAGCAACGTTCGATCCCTCGACTTATCATTTCTTCCGTAATTCATTAAGCTAGGAGTCCGTTTGAGAGCTAAACTTCAGGTGCTCTCGATAGTATTTCTGGCGAGTGGGCACTGCGTTGAGAGACTCGGCACTCGCAAGTCAATCTCAGCACGTTCAAGTCGCTTTGAAGTCACAATCAGTACTCTCAAGCCCCTTTTAAGCCATTCTCAGCACTCTCAACTCGCTTTTAAGTCACTCTGTCAGCACTCTCAAGTCACTATCAGCACTCTTAGCATCCCAGTGCTTTCAAGTCACTCTGAAATCACTCTCAGCTGGCTCAAGTTATTCTGAAGTCACTCCCAGCACCGTTCGCTACACAAGAAATTATGATGGTAACTATATCGTGTTTGGTGTCACTTCAGTTAGAAAAACCCGACGAATACAATGGTAAAGATTTCATTAAAAATGTTGGAATTTACTTAAGAAACAAATTGACAACAATTATCTACTGTTATTTAGTAGGCACATTCGGTCGCTTGACTTTCGAGCGCCTATATAAATGATACATTGTATCTGTGCTGTCCACAGAGTTGGACAAATTTTATTTCGAATAACGAATAAAGAATAACGAATAAATCCCAGGATTTATTCGAGAATAACGAATAACGATTTTATTCGCTGAGAAATTATTCGGAGCTTACGAATAACGCTTTATTCGTTATTCGTTAGTCACGAATAAATCTCGGGACTTTTATTCGTTATTCGTTATTCTAAATGACGGTAGCGAATAAGAATAAAGGCCGAGAATAAGCGCAGCCGGCGGCGGGCCGCTTTTGAAGTAGGAACCCGACCTCGACACTCGGGGCCCTGAGTCGTCGGCTCGATATCATTCGATACCTTTATTCGCTCGCTGGCTTATTCGAATAAATCTTTATTCGCTGGCTTAATCGATTAAATTTTTATTCGCTGGGTTATTCGAATAAAAATTCATTCGAATAAAGATTTATTCGAACTTCTCTTCGAATAAAATTTTATTCGTAATTTTTATTCGCTGGGAATTCGAATGAAATTTCATTCGAATAACGCCCAACTCTGGCTGTTCGCGTCATGGGACCCTCAACCACGGTCGCCAGAAAGTGACCAAACCAGCACTCGAGGGGAATACAAAATACTCCCTCTCTAATGACCAGAGTAGAGTAATAGTGGCACGTTGCGCCGCGCACGGGTCATACCCTTTCATCAGAGAGGGGGCACATCATCTCACCGTGACTCCCCTCATTTGGCGACACAGCCCTCAACTCTCACTTGTTTCTTAGATCGTCATCCGTTTTTTCTAGAGCGATCCTCACTCGTGTCGAGATTGTCGAACAGTAAAGACGTGCCTGACAACGTGCCTTCCGAGATATATGTTACATAGAATAAATTCGATTTCATATTTTAATAGAGAGTGGTTTATTGTATATCCATATTCCAAAAAAAAGAATATAAAAATTTAGAAAGTTGCCAGCATTACATTGAGCCTCACAAATACAGACCGACTGTTATGGAGAGAATACAGTAAATGTTTTATAGACGCGAAAATTTTTATACGATAGATACGAAAAAAATATCCCCCCCCCAACTTAGTAATCTGATCTCGGCTCGGTATATCCACTACTAACGCGCCGCGGAGAGTCAGTCGCATTCGTCGGCACAGTTCAAACGTCTGTGTGTCATCACAATGTAACACCAATATTTAATCTTCTTTATTTTTCACTATTTTTTATGGAACTTTCAGCAACATATTCCTGGCATTTTTCTAATGCAAAATGATACCAAACACGATATAATTTCAACTGTATTTACTGGTTTAATCGATGATGAGAGTTTCAAACGCAAGGAAGGACGACGCATCAGAAAGAAAGAGACGCGGATAGTTGCCGTCGCATCGACAGTTGCCGTGGTCTCTCTTTACACGCGCTGTCCTTCTCTACGTTCGGCTCGGCCTTTGAAGTTCAAAAAATAGGTACCCATATGCGATATGTGCGAAGAAATCCCCCCGAGGCCTTCGCGTCTATAGAAAATTTACTGTACTGTGAATACTTCGAAACATAATCTCGTAAAAAGTTGAATGTCACTGAAAAATTCGCCGAATTTATTCGCACACATGATGAACATTGTCCTCGAATCTTTAAGGAACGCTGCGAGCTTTCGTTCCAAGCCAATCAAGTCCCAAGGTTGGGATGCCATGTAAAGACAGAAGGGTGGCAAGAGATAGAGGAAGTCCAGCGAGCAACGGAAATATGTAAGCGGCGCGTTTTTGATTCCCGGTGCGGCTAGGCGGGGAAGCAAAGCCGCTCGCGTATTTGCGAAACGCGCGGGCGGAATACGAATGCGGTGCGGTCCGCTCGTCGCGGCGCGGGCCGCGTCGGGTCGACTCGGCCCGGGTCGGGCCGAGCCGAGACACGCAACCGCCGCGGTTTATCCACAGTCAATAAAGGCTGGCTGTCAGCATGAATACCAAAATCGTGGATTCGAGGCTATCCAGGCTGGTTGGGAGCCGCGTGTAAGCGGGGTGCGGGGCGGTGGCGGTGTGTGGGTGGCGGTCCCAGCCCGCCGCAAGATTTACCGAAGCCCGTACATCATACGCACGTGCGTGTTTCACTGTTATCGTAAATACATTCCCGGAGATATAGAGCGGCAACGGTGTCGTCTCGTCCGCGCGGCAGAGCCCCGCGGATATGGGAGCACGTACGCCCACTGGATTTTCCGGATCCGAGCCGCGTGTCCCGCTCCAACGTGTTCTGATATCGAATTCCACGCGCCAGCCAACCCGGAGGGGCAGATCCTACGGCAGAGGTGATCCTTTTTGCGGTTTCCGGACGCGGATTACGGCCGCGTTTCGATTGTCTTCTTACGCTGCGCTCCGGAATCCGAGCTGATTGATCACTCGGATCGTCACGATCGTCTCTCGAATCGCCGGAACGTGGTCCAAACTTCAAATCCTTCAATTTAGTGAAAAGTATTCTGCATAGTGATGGATATGATCCGTCTCGATTAGTATCGATTGACAGATATTGTGCGAAATTTTTATGATTCCAGGCTTCATGCGAATCTAATTTAATGTGTAAATGATGTTCAATCAATTCTAGAATAAAAATAAAAGTCGAAGGAAGAAATGAAACAGAGAAATTAATGCAGGCGGAGGGTTAAGATTGCAGTTTGGAAACTTAGTCAGTAAAATAACAAACTTAGTGAGGCGTAATTTTTCCCTGAAGCAGCAGTAACTTTCGCTGCGCTGGCAACGAAGAGTGCAAAATTTCTCTGGAAGCTGGATGGATTACAGCAATCATCCGGCGGTCAAGAGAGCCGAGCACTATGAGAAGGAACTTCGTTTCCGAGGATAAGTTCGAGTAGCTTTGTAGACGGAGGCCGCACTCCGTCGAAGCCACGCCAGGAAATTATTTCCCAGCAGGCCAATATTATCTTTCACGTTTATGCGCAGATAACGCTGTGCATGGACCCTTAAGTGAAGCAAAGCGGGGCATTCACTTTCTCAAAGTTCTCCAGTTTCCAATAAAGATACTAGCCGGATGGTCTCAAAGCTGAAGATAGGATTCAGAGTATCTGATGCGAAGCGCGAAACACGTTGTGGGGCACACAGCTCTTGATAATCCTGTTTTATCTTTGCTCGTGCAACCCACACTCTGGGGATGGGGTGTAGAAGTTAGTTATAGTTACTTTGATGTTTTCGGAATGAAATTTAATAGCCGAACGTGCCCGTTGTTGTGCCAGCACGTGGCGGGTGTATTAAGATCATTCGATACGCAACTTTAGCTTATGTCTTCAATCCGCATTAGGGGTTTCCGGGTTAATGTAATATTTTAAATGGATTCTTAACATTTATCTTGTGTGGATCTCTCATCAGTTAGATATTCTGAAATTGATTGTGCTAAGAAGCAACGAATTTTTTTCAATAATCTTCATAAAAAATTTACTGGATCATATAAGGTGTGCAAATAAGTTTTTTCCCCTTTTTTCCAAGTTTTATGTACGTAAAATGTAATAAAATCTTGTCTGGTGACTCCAAATTTTTCTGCCAATTCTTCTAGCGTCTTGGTCGGATTTTCGTTGAGCAATTCCTCTAATTGACCGTCATCAATTGCGCACCTGAACGATCGTCGTCTTCCAAATAAAAATTTCCGGCTTTAAATCTTTGGTACCACTTTTTGCATGTTCTATAAGATACAGCGATCTCTCCCAGTGGCGCACAAACCATTTCAGTATAACTTTAACAGCTGATTTCCTAAGCTGGAATGCAAAAAGTGAGCAGTGCTTGAAATTGTTGCATACGACTGGAAACTCTTAGAGTAAGAAGAGTCATCACGACTCTTCTTAAAACTAGAAGAATGCTCTTTCAGATGGCACCAAAATCGGGAAGTAATTCGAATTCAGTCAAAAGTTATGATTGTAGAAATAAAAGGGGAAGGAACTTATTTGCACACCTAATATTATTGCTATTGTATTATTTAATTAATGATTAAAATCCCACGCAAATTTAAGAACTTTATTTAATGTGAAATTTTTCGCGACTTCATTTAATTCTACGAATTGTATGGTAACGAGAAGAACGTAAGTTTCGATTAAATCACTTTCCAAATGATTAAAATTGTCGGAACCTGTTAAGACTTCCGGTTTATATTCTCGCATAACACCGTTGATTTATGCAGTAATTAAAAATCCGTTTCCCCGACTTAGTCTCGGGGCTAACAAGTCGATAACAGGATTATGATTCATGTAAAATTGCATAACATTAATCTGGATTCGTTCGGCAAAGAAAGGATTGTCCATCGATGCGGAGCTGCAGAGTTGGGTTCGATCGAGTCAGCCATCGATTCCGACTTTCATTAAGGCTCTGTTCCTCCGGTCGGTCGTATTTCTTCGAGGATTTCTTATTCCGCGAGACACGTATCGGCGACGAATTGCGAACGTTTCGAGAGACCGTTCAACGTCCGGGCCGGCCGGGTCGGTCGGAAAAACGGGACGCACGCTCTATCTCTGGATCCGGCCAGATAAAGAAAACCGTTTCAATTTCCCTAATGCTGCGAACGTCGCGCTTTTACATTACAAACGTCTTTCCTCGTCCCGCCGTCGTCTCTCCACTCCGCTTTATTTGTTTCCCGTCCGCTCGTTTTTTCTCTTACCGAGACCGCAGCCCTCCGCCTTCCCGTACCAGCGGCTTCCGGTATCCGTTCCAACGTTTCTCCACGATTTTCCTCCTATGTTCTATCCCTTTCTATTTCTCTTTCTCTTGTCCACCGGCTTCACTGACCACAGCGTCCGATCCGGACACGAAATCTACGTGGCCGCATCGCCCGACGAAAGAACCTTGTTTGGATAATCCGCACTGGTCCCGAACAATGTGACCGTCGTTCGGATATGGACCCGAAAGAAGCGACGCGCCGGTCACCTTTCCGTCAATCCGATTAATTCTCCACCGCAAAATCTGTGTCGCTGCTTCCACGACGATCCCGTGACCGCAGATCAAAGCCGGCTTCCGACTCGTGGCTCCAGTTTTACTACGGTTTTTCTGCGATCGTCAGACTTGCGAAAACCGAAATATAAGTAGAGCGAGTCGATCACTTGAAAATGTAAGTGAAATAGCTAGACTGTGTGGGCAGACACGTAGAGCAAAGTCAAATCATTTCAACATGTACAGTGTACAGTAAGTGTAAAAGGTATTCGTACGTCCTTTAAAATAGAATAACTTTTTTATAATTGTACCAAACGACATGATTTTTTTATAATCAATTAGAAGTATTGGTTTACGAAACGATATGCAAACAAGATTTCCCAAATAATTATAAATTACAAGGTTAGGGTAAACTGTACAATGAGTGGCACCCTAAGCCAAAATCGTAGTAAAAATCTTTTTAGCTTTTTTTGAAATGTTTAAGCGTGCTTAACTTGCTATTATTATAAGCTAATAGAGTACTTTACCGCAAAATCAAACAGTTTTACGAGCCATAAATCTCTTATTATAAAATACATATGTTCAGTGAATAACAATCGTAGGACAAATAGTAATTGGCACAAGTGAGAAGTAAACGTTAAACAGACTATTTGTTTGATAATTAAACATGTACGCACTTTTTACATCTGTAGTACAGTCCGAAATTAAGTTGCGGAGCGATAAAGTATATTATTGGATGTACCAGCGTTGCTAACAGTCATATGTGGAACTTCGTTATGAAAACTTACAACGTTGCTTTGAAACATAAATAAGAAGCAATATAAAATGATTTTCTATACCAGAGAATTCTTAATATTTGCCGTTTAAATCAAAAGTGCCAATAACTACTGCAGTGCCAGCAATAGTATAGTTTACCTTACAAGCAAAAATAAAAAAGGCATTTTTTTAAACTTTTTCATTTGGGCCCTAAATGCAAATTTAAAATATATGTTTGTACATCTATATTAGTTATACACATGCTGAAAATTTCATCGAAATCGGTTGACGCAGGAAAAAACGACACGCATCGAAATATCTACAATTCTGTGGATTTTAAGCAGAAACTGGTCAAAAATAATGTAAAACTTCGATTTTCACCATTTTTAACGGCTTGTATCTCGTAGGTATGTTAATCGATTTCGATGAAATTTTCAGCATGTGTGTAACTACTGTAGATCTACTAAACATGTACTATAAATTTTCTTTAAGGGCCTAAATAAAAAAGTTTTAAAAAATGCCCTTTTCATTTTTGCATGCAACCTTGTAAATTATAAATTTTTGAAAAATCTTTTCTGCATATCCTTTCATAAACCAATGCTTATAATTGATTATAAAAAAGCAGGTCGTTTGGTAGAATTATAAAAAAGATTCTATATTATATAATTATATAAAATAATTATATAAAAGATTCTAAAAAAGATACTATAAGGGAGTACAAATACTTTGTACACTCACTGTATGTAAAATGGGCCACCGACCATTCGGACAGATAAGTAGTACATATTGACCATGTGGGCAGACACGTAGAGTAGGTGCACCATTTGGACAGACACGTATAATAGATTTGACTTTGGGTGGACACGTAGGATAGGTCGACCTAACCAGACCATCATGGAATAAGCCGACGGACTAACGATTAGCGCAGCAAGTAGAATAGGTCGACTATTCAAACAGAAACGTAAAATAGGTCAATCATGGTTAACGAAGTCGAATGGATCCACCATTTGACAAACAAGTAGAATAGATACAAAAGGCTAATTCCTCAGTTAAATAGAGTAGAAAAATCTTCATTAACGTAGTCAAGGTGAATACTTTCTGGTTAGCACAGCGAATTTAATTCGTACAAATTATCCCAATGAAACAATCAGAACAATGTAATTTATGTACAATGAGATAAATGAAACATGTGGTCCATTGCAATGTGACTAGAGCAAGGTTGATCTAGTACAACAATGGTAAAATTGGTAGGAATTGGTCAAGCTAGTAGTATAGCTTGTCCATTGTTCAGACAAGTGGAATAAATCGTCCGTCGACCCGACAGAAGAGAACCGGGCTGATCTATGGTCAAATAAGTAGAATGAGGCAACGATTGGAAAAGGAAGTAGTATGTCTCAGTCATTGATCGGACCAATGGAATAGATTCGTCATTGGTCAGTGGAGTAAAATAGTGAAGTTTTATTCGACAGTTTTTCACGGTACAAAAGTTTACGAAATTTCAGTTAATAAAAACTGTCATGATTACAGTCTTCTACGTAGAGAGACAGGTATGAAGACACGTATTAAGCTTTCAGAAGCGTTCTCGGCCGGAAAGATCAAAAAGTGAAAGAACCTCCTACCGAGGTTTCTTTACAAACATGACAACTTTTGAAAAACTCAGAGTTTTCATGCTACAGAAGTTTTCTTATTAGCGACAGTTTTAAACCTACTGAGAGTCTACTAACAAGCACACTTTGTAACTAGACTTTCTCAAGTATTGGGCTGGCCGAAAATTATTCTCGCTCTTTTAAAAGAAGTAGCAAGTTTTATTTAATCAAATTCAATTTCATTAAAGTTCAAGTTTGCGAACCTCAGCAACCTTCTGCCATATTTCAGCGTGTATATTACGGAAACAATTACACACAATATTTAGTTTTAAATTACACTAAAATAATATTTACACCATTATCAATGTATCAAAGTCACAATTTCAATTTATTGGACGCTTTGAAACGGTTTAAGGTAATGTTTAAAATAGCCCGACGTAGAAATAAAGAGGTACCTTTTTACGTTCATTTATCTATTAAAACCGTTCGGTTGGAACTGTATTAAATAGAAGGGCTGGAGTGGGATACAGATCATTCAAACTTGATTGATTGAGATTTTACCCCCTTTCAAGGGTCTCTCGTTCCAGCATTAATAAAGGCTCACAGTATTCGCCGGTAACGTTACTGCCTCGGTCTGGTAGCATTCAAAGGGAGCGATCACGCGTCCGGATGAAATTGATAAATTTCCGGCGTGGTCATAATGAACGGTCCCGCTTTCGACTAGTTAACCGGCAATAAAGCCCGAAACTTTTCCCCCGCGTTAATGAAGTGCATGCGTGTAAACTGCCCGGGCCGCTATTACGACTTATAAAACGCGGACGGTCGCGTCGGTAATTAAAACGCTTAATCAAAGCCGCTTTATGGTCGCACCGCGTTCTTCGAAAAATGTTATTCAGCCGCACGGGTTTCGTTTACCGTGTCCCGAGCTTTATTTCCATCGTATTTCCGGCGACACTGCGTTTTCGAAAAGAGATTTCCCATCGAAATTACTGCTGTTTCGGACCGCGCGAAACAATTACTTCTCTAACACAAATAACTAGACTGCGTATGTCTTTTTTAAATAATTTTAATGAGTTGAAAGAAATATAATATACTCAAGTTTTTTAAAATGTTTTTACTGTTTTGCATTCAACGTACATGTCCATGAATAACATTCGGACGGTTTACGAGGGAAATAAACGAGTTTCATTGTTAACCGAAACACACAAGTTTTAACACATTAAATATTATCGGAACAAACGTTAATCAATAAAGTTGCATTCAATATTTAAGTTTGGTATCATGTTTGTTATACGAGACCATACAAAATGGAAACGGGACTGTACAAATTAAAAAAATGTTTTGGCAACTCGAATTTTATTTAAACGAACGTTGTTAAAAATGTTGAGACAATGAGGATGCGTGTTTGAATTTCATTCCAATTTCCATGCATTTTTCAATGTTTTTAATGTTTCAGCTTCATATTTTGTTTGAAATTGCACAGGCACTGCAAATAAAATGCACGAACCGGAAGAAAATTTTAACAAGCTAATTTTTATATTTATGCAAAATGAAAATGTAGAATGTATAGTGCCGAAAAAAATTTCTAGGTACATGAAAATGATTTCGTACAGGCGTACGAGGATAATTAATGTGGTCCTTGCGCCTCTTGTGAGACGATTGGACAATTCCGAACGAAACGAGGTAGTTGAAGGCAAGATTCAAGGAATCTTCTCGAATGGGACGATGGCAGGGTCTAAGCCCAAGTTACGAAGTGAACGCGCAGACATATCACAGTGGTTAGGGCCAAATCCATTTCTCCTATTACGACACACGCCATTACGCTCTTGACGTATTAAACGTTCCATTTAACCGGCATCTAAGCTCCCGTGAAGCTTATGCAACATGTTTGCAATTGAATCCCCAGGGATATTACGTAAATACAGTCGGCCGAAGGTGAAGATTTCTAGCCAGACCATTCGAGACCACGATTTAGTTCGATCTCTGGCAATTACCTTCCGGAAACCGCTCTACGGAGAACCGAATCTACTTCCCGAGACCTCTTGTTCTGCGTTAAGTGATATTCCAACATTCTGCGCGGTTAGAATAAAACCGTAGAGGTTCAGAGACGAATGGCAGTCAAAATTGAAAATCTTTATCGTCCCGTCGAAACTATAAGTTTCTCGAATCGGTGAAATTGCGAATAATTTCTGTGTAAAATATTCAATAAAATCAAATTTTGGAGAAGTTCTAGCATCTACAGGGTTATCTGTTTAAGTAAGGCCACCTAAATATCTCTTCAGGTTATTATAATGCAAAAAATATTTGTTACGTAATGTGCAAATATCTGGCAAGAATATTTTTATCCGAAAGTCATTTTTTTCGGCGTTATCAAGGTCATCGATGTTTCTTGATACATAAGTACATTTTTTTTTATTGCATCGTGCAACTAATCGAAAAATAGATTCAGATATGCATAATGACATGACGTTGATCTTGATCTGAAGGTAAAACTTTAATTTTCGAAGATCAAGGTCATTTAAATGTCATGTTATTATACATATCTGAATGTATTTTTCGATCAGTTACACGAAGCAATTAAAAAAATATGTAGTTACGTATCAAAAACCATCGATGACCTCGATAACTCCGAAAAAACTATCCTTCGGAAGAAAATATTCTTGCCAGATATTTGGTCCATTGACACCATGCACATTACGTAACAAATATTTTTTGCATCACAATAACCTGAAGAGATATTTAGGTGGTCTTATTTAAAGGGACTACCCTGTATACAGGGTGAGTCCGAAGAAACAGGACACCTAAATATCTCCGTTACTTTTCGTTGTACAAAAAAACTTCTTAGGACAAAATTACACTGTTTGAAGGGCCACATGTAACGGTGTGAGGGAAGACATTTTCAAGGTCTTTTTTTACAGGATTTCAAGGTCATCGATATTTTTTAAATGGAATGAGGTATTTTTTAATACATCAATCGATGCAGCTGGGCATTCGTTATAAAAAAGTAGTAACCTATGTATGTCGAAACGTTAGTAGTTCAGGAGATATTTCAATTTAAATAACTCTAAAATACCATTACTGTCGTACTAAGACGTTAGTGTTTACTTACTTGTGTAACATCTTAGCACGACAGTAATGGTATTTTAGAGTTATTTAAATTGAAATATCTCCTGAACTACTAACTTTGCGACATACATAGGTTAGTACTTTTTTATAACGAATGTCCAGCTGCATCGAATGATGTATTAAAAAATACTTCATTCCGTTTAAAAAAATATCGATGACCTTGAAATCCTGTAAAAAAAAGACCTTGAAAATTTCTTCCCTCGCACCGTTACATGTGGCCCTTCAAACAGTGTAATTGTGTCCTTAGAAGTTTTTTTGTACAACGAAAAGTAACGGAGATATTTACGTGTTCTGTTTCTGCGGACTCGCCCTGTATACTAAGACTCCGTTTTTCAACGAATTTCTCAAAACATAAGTGCAACAGATTTTCGCATCAAATATGAAACTTCAACAAAATCCAATTTTGAGGAAATTCCATCTACTAATCTTCCATACTTCAACTCCACTAGTTTTAAGAAATAAGTACCACCGATGGCTTTTCGTGTCAAATACCTCTAGACTACGGATCTTTATGCAAAATAAAAAATGTTTGCATTGATTGCAAGACACAGGAGCCAAATAGAAATTTCTTTCTTCTTTTAATCGTCTTATTAAGCTGAAATTAATACACAGATGTCCTTAGATCTTCTTAATTCGTTCACTGCTTCAAATTGTACGCGCCCAGTTTTGTCATAAATGCACAAAATCCGCTGTCTAATGATAGGTATTTTTTAAAGCTCGGTGAGTTGCATTATGGAGGATTAGGTAGATGCTCGCCGATCGACCCTAAAAAGTAGATTCCTTAAAAGTTTTGTACAATATTTCGTGAGGAAAGTCTGGGACGGGAACTTTTAAAAATTTCGTCCTTTCACCCGAAGTTCGTCTCAGTCAACGTCCAAACAGTTTCCTTATTATAACGAACGAATCTCCTTTTACGCGAAGAAAAGACGATACTTCGAGAGGGATTTCGCCCCGATATAGCTGATCCAAGGATTATCCGACGGGCTGCACGCTTTCCTCGAGAAAGCTCGAAGACTTTCTTGCATTAACTCGTCTCGGTGGCGCAAACCATTCCCGGCTGGTCGTTAGGGATCCGTTAGTACTTGGCCGCCTGAAAAGCGGCCCTTGTTACTGTTTAGTCTCAACTTCTTCCACTTGGCTATCCACGGATAGTTTAATTAAAAACCGTGGAACTCGACGTATTCTCATGAAATTACCTCTCACTTACCGTAAAATATTTCCGGCGAGACTGCTTATGACGCGGACCCCGCAATTACTTCTCGTTCTTGGATAATTATTTTGTCGCGAAGATTTGGAAATTCTGCTTTCCCTCAAATTCGTTTTTATAGTACAAACAATCCAGAGATCAATAAAGACATGTTTCTCTTTTCAAATCTTATTTAAAATCATTGTCCCTCTGGACAGAAGAATTTCTACCGATTTCAGTAGAATAACACGACACTGGTCTGACAAGTGGAATAGAAGGATATTACAGTAGTGGACGAAAGTTTAAGGACGCTCTACAAAAAACGATAACTATTTTATTATTGTACTATACGATTTGAATTTTTTTGGGAAGCCAGAGCAATTAGTTTACTACAAGATGTGAAACGAAATTTTTTCGATAATTGCAATTGCTCGGAATTGAAGAATAAACACTAAAAGTTGCATTTTCAACTTTTCTACGTGGGCCTATATTGAAAATTTAAAAAATACGTTTTGTCGATCTGTATGAATTAAACATATTCTGAAAATTTCGTCAAAATCGGTCGACGTTGCAATGAGCTACAAACGTTTAAAGATGGTAAAAATTGCAGATTTTCACGATTTTTGGTCTCTAACTGCAATAACTCTAAGGATTCTTACATCTGTCAATGCCTGTCGTTTTTTCCCGAATCAACCGATTTCGATGAAACTTTTACAGTGCATATAATTGACACGGACCTACAAAACGTATTTTTTAAATTTTCAATATAGGCCCACATAAAAAAGTTGAAAATGCAACTTTTAGTGTTTATTCTTCAATTCCGAGCAATTACAATTATCGAAAAAATTTCTTTTCACATCCTGTAGTAAACTAATTGCTCTAGCGTCCCAAAAAAGTTCAAATCGTATAGTACAATATTAAAATAGTTATCTTCTGTTTTAGAGCGTCCTTAAACTTTTGTCCGCTACTGTAGTTAAACAAGTAGAACAGAAAAGTTTCCGATCAAGTAAGTAGAACAGAACAGTGATTGGTTCGACAAATAGAGCATGATGATTCATTACGCAAGTGAAATGGGATGGTCATTGATCAGACAAGCGGAATTGGTTGATTAATGACGAAACACGTAGAACAGAATCATTTCTCAGACCATTGGCATGAGACTGTTCCCGTTTAGGGAACATACAATACGATCATTGATCAAGCAAGTAGAATTAAACTGTCATTGGTCAGGGAAGTGAGATAGGACGAGCCTTCGAGAGGGTAATTGAAGCAGGCGTGTCTTTGATCAAATACGTAGAACGGGGAACAGTCATTGTTCGGATATGTAGAACAGGATGGTTATGAATCAGGCAAGTGAAATGGGCCGATTATTGATCAGGCAAGTAGGACGAACTAGTTATTAATGAGGGAAGTTGAATTAAATGATTACTTAAGCCAGGCGAAAGAGGGCTGTTCGTGGTTACACAAATAGCCATTGATCCAGCAAGTAGAATTGGACGACCATTAGGCAAACAATTGAAATAAAACGGTTATTCAAAAGCAAGTGAAGTAAGACAGTCGTTAGTCGGACAAGTGAAGCAGAACTGTCTCTGATCAGACGACGAGAACATGCGAGTCTTTAATCAAATAAGTAGAATGCGTCAGTCAATTCTCCTCCAACTAGAGCAAGATGGTTATTAATCAGAAAAGTGGAATAGGATAGTTATCGGTCAGACAAGCGGAATGACGTGATTAATGACGAGACAAATAGCCCAGGATCATTCGTCAGGCAATGATCGGGAGTGAATGTGGTTATTGGTCAGACAAGTGGAACGAGAGCACGTTCCTGATCAGAAAGTGATCGTTCCAGATTTAATCATTCAATCATTTCCATCCATTAACATTGCGCGGGAGTGAAAAACTTCTCGAGACCATTCATTATGTTGGTATAATTTTTAAAATTATCCAAGTACCACAGTCATTAACGCGTTCGCTACCAGCATTTGTTTCGTCGCTTACCTTCCTTGTTCGAAAGTTTTATTAAATGCAACGTACCCAATTTAGAATTATTAAAACAATTTAGCAGAAGAAAAACGCAGATTCTCTGTAAATTATGCATTCCAATATGACTCTAAACAACGAAGTGCATAAAATTAATTTTACTGTTTTTAAGTGAACTGTCAAATTATGAATGTCACATATTTGTAACGGTGGTATCGAACAGGTTAATATCGTTTATTCAAAAATCACGTTTGAGCGTCCCATTTCCCGAAGACCTAGATACATTTCAAGAATAGTACCGCAGAGGAATGGTTCGTAAATCAATGTTTATTGCTCGTGGTTCACCCCCGTTCCTAATACAAACGTTTCAGATCAAACGTTCCTCCATTTACCGGCGCGCAGAGCTCTCCAATATACAAATACTCGGTTCCGAAACTAATCGGGTCCCGCCGTAAAAAGGAGAGAGGAGAACGGAGTCTCCCCATTGGTCGGAGATAACGACGCCAATTCGCTTGCCGGGAAACGTCGCGGCCTTAAAAGCATCAGGGGACTCTGCCCGGGATACTTCCGAGAATATTATAATATAATGAACACCGGGGGACTCGTGGCCCGACCGCGTCGATATTGACTTTTCTAATTAGACTTGGCCGAGCACTGGAACAAACTGCCTCGATCCTTAACCCGCGTCCTTTCCCATCGCTAAGTAGCGGAGCCTCGAACGAGTGGCGTTCCCGAGGGAACTCAAACCGATAGGAGCCCCCACGGTCTTCGTATACATTCTACGAGTGGCTCGGTATTTCGATATTAGAATTCGGGAGAAGGAATTCTCCTATAATATCAACTAACTTCGCCGGAACGACAACCATCCCCCGAGTTACAAGATCGGGTCGACTGCGGGCTGCAACCTGTTAACGATTTCCCGGATTTTACCTTGCTAATTGGACCCGCCGTGCAACCTTTCGCACGCTGGATGCCGATCCAATCAAGCCTCGAATTTCTTCTGTATTAGCTTGGCACGATCAGTTTTTAAACGAAAGTCTGCTTGCACCGAATTTTTTAGTACATTATGAGTAGACTGCGGATTTGATGCATCTATGGTAAAAATGAATAGGTCGAATGCAAGACTAAACACACATTAGACGAATCTAAAGATATTTTGATATAATTTCCGACTTTTTAACATGATTCATAAAGAATACACATTTTCATTTAACTTGAGTTTCGTACAATTGACTTGGACAATTTTGATCTTGCATAAAGATCCGCAGTCTAATTATGAGATATACTTTCAAATTGTTTAGAGCGTTGTTAAGTCCAAGATTGCTGCTGGTTCAAGAGCAATCAAACGCTCTGGGTTGCACAAGAATGTGTACACGAATCACACACTTGTCATAAACTCTTGGAACGTCCAAGGTTCAACAGTTCAAAAGTTCAGTTCATAACACAAGTTCAATGATATTGTTCGTAACGATATCGAAGAAAGTTCTTAGAAATAACGAAAGGAAGTTCATAAAAATAACGAAAGAAAGTTCATAGAAATAACGAAAGGAAGTTCATAAAAATAACGAAAGAAAGTTCATAGAAATAACGAAAGAAATTTCACGTAGATGACGAATGACAGTTCACATGGATAACGGATGAAAGTTCACGTAGATGACGAATGACAGTTCACATGGATAACGGATGAAAGTTCACATAGATGACGAATGACAGTTCAGAATGCACGGCACACTTCAATTCGTAACTTCCGCTCACGTTCAACTTCGAATTTGATTTTTATATCGGTTTAAGACGCCTTGTACGACTCCTTCTCAAGCTCGTAAGATTCCGACCACTATTTCTGCTGCAAGTCCCTACCAAAGTTCGGGAAGAGATCGTTTCTTTGGTAGGGATAACCAAGGGACCAATCACCAGTTCGGGGCGTAATCCAAATTATGTGGTACGCCTACTAAATTCGTGATTTTGTTTCTCACGCAAGCCTCGTAAATAAGACAAGCCTATGAACAAGGGTCCCTTGTTCAGGTATCTGTCCCCAAACTGGTGTCGCCTTTCCGCTGAGTGTGGGCCTGCGATGCGCCAGTTGTCATTGACTGGGGGTAAGGCTGGTTTGCTTTCCCGAAACGAAAGAGGACACTTAACTTTCAACCGTACCCAAGTCCGTAACTAATTCTAAGAGCTAAGCACGCCAATAAATAACTCGAAACGGACAATGTTCCAATCGATCGTAGCACAGGCCCAGACACAATGTCTAGAAAATTCTAGACAAAAATTGTAAGTGTACACTCAGCAACATTATTAGTCGCCTGAGGTTCTAATAACACTGTTCAACACCAAATTTGTTCCACAATTACTGTTGGGTGGTTCTTATAAAGTTTTTTTGCGCTGATTCCGAATCTGCCTTTAATCTTTCTCCTAGACGCACAGTTTTTGAGAAACATGAGTTTGAAAAAAAACATATTTTTCAACTTCAAGCAAATATTGTGATGTTATTATAAAAGATATTGAATTATTCTTTACAGCAAAAGATTCTGTAGACTTTCCCGAGTACAGTGATATCGAATATATTAATACATTATGATTGTTTAAACATGTTTAACAGTTTAAATCATCACTGGAGATAACTGCATGAATTGCAACAGAAAAAGCGATGCAATTAATTGTATCGAGTTCGTCACAGTGTTTTCACAAATTCGTATTACGAAATTAACAGTTGTACTATGAGAAATTCAGAAAAAAAATCATCGTGTATGCAAATTGTTTAAAATAAATGTATCAAGGTGATTGAGTTACGTGTACAAAAACATTGTTACGAGCGTCAGAACAGTCAATTTTATTTTTAGTACAATAGTTTACTGAATCAACTTTGTAGAAAAACTTGCTTGGCAAAACGATGAATTTGATTTAAAAAGTTTCTTATTTTCAGAACAATAGTTTACTGAAACAAGTTTGTAGAAAAGCTTGCCTGGCAAAACGATGAATTTGATCTAAAAAATTTTTTATTTTCAGTACAATAGTTTTTTTGAAACAAGTTTGTAGAAAAGCTTGCCTGGCAAAACAATGAATTTGATCTAAACAGTTTTTTATTTTCAGTACAATAGTTTACTGAAACAAGTTTGTAGAAAAACTTGCTTGGCAAAACGATGAATTTGATCTAAAAAGTTTTTTATTTTCAGTACAATAGTTTACTGAAACAAGTTTGTAGAAAAGCTTGCCTGGCAAAACGATGAATTTGATCTAAAAAGTTTTTTATTTTCAGTACAATAGTTTACTGAATCAAGTTTGTAGAAAAGCTTGCCTGGCAAAACGATGAATTTGATCTAAACAATTTTTTATTTTCAGTAAAATAGTTTATTGAAACAAGTTTGTAGAAAAGCTTGCCTGGCAAAACGATGAATTTGATTTAAAAAGTTTTTTATTTTCAGTACAATAGTTTACTGAAACAAGTTTGTAGAAAAACTTGTTTGGCAAAACGATGAATTTGATCTAAAGAGTTTTTTATTTTCAGTACAATAGTTTACTGAAACAAGTTTGTAGAAAAACTTGCTTGGCAAAACGATGAATTTGATCTAAACAGTTTTTTATTTTCAGTACAATAGTTTACTGAAACAAGTTTGTAGAAAAACTTGTTTGGCAAAACAATGAATTTGATCTAAACAGTTTTTTATTTTCAGTACAATAGTTTACTGAATCAAGTTTGTAGAAAAGCTTGCCTGGCAAAACGATGAATTTGATCTAAACAATTTTTTATTTTCAGTAAAATAGTTTATTGAAACAAGTTTGTAGAAAAGCTTGCCTGGCAAAACGATGAATTTGATCTAAAAAATTTTTTATTTTCAGTACAATAGTTTACTGAAACAAGTTTGTAGAAAAGCTTGCCTGGCAAAACGATGAATTTGATCTAAAAAATTTTTTATTTTCAGTACAATAGTTTACTGAAACAAGTTTGTAGAAAAGCTTGCCTGGCAAAACGATGAATTTGATCTAAAAAATTTTTTATTTTCAGTACAATAGTTTACTGAAACAAGTTTGTAGAAAAGCTTGCCTGGCAAAACGATGAATTTGATCTAAAAAATTTTTTATTTTCAGTACAATAGTTTACTGAAACAAGTTTGTAGAAAAACTTGTTTGGCAAAACGATGAATTTGATCTAAAGAGTTTTTTATTTTCAGTACAATAGTTTACTGAAACAAGTTTGTAGAAAAGCTTGCCTGGCAAAACGATGAATATGATCTGAAAAAGGGTGAATTAGCTTTTGAACTGGATAGGGGTGGATTCAGAGCGCAAAAACACGCATAAAGATCCGCAGTGTACTTATCGCGAGTATAAACGAAATTTATGAGTGTTGTGACGTTTCGCAACGCGCTGGCAGCAGAATGTATCGTAAACGAGGAAGCTCGAATCGTTAACGAGGGGGAATCTTTCGTATCGGGGGGACGTGCCGTAAGTCACCGGGGTTTTATCGTTGTCCTTTTACGATGGATCGAGCGGCGTTTATCGATCGGTCGCCGGTCACACGACATTGCGGTAGGTCGAACGGAATCAATCATTGGTCGACTTTCGAATCGGACCACGGGCACGGCCTCGAAATATGGTATTCGCGGCGGGATGCTTGGACGTCTGCTCGTCAATCCGCTCGGAACCGACCGGGACATCAGTTTTCGTATCTGTCGCGGCTGTCGCGAGTTTATCACCGACAAAACGCGGCGGCGCTCGTTAACGCCGTGAAATACGGCCGTCCATAACGAAGGGACCTCTTTCGGTGCCGATATCCTCTGCTCCCGTCCCCGAGCCGTTTTTTACGCGTCGTGTCGCGCCGTTTCCCGCGACGTCCCCCGTGTTATGGAGCGCTAAACGAGCGTTATAATGACCATTGGTCGACGTTGATTAAAAAACCTTCAACCGGTTGACGGGGACTCCGGTGCCGAAGCCCGAATCGTTCGGAGGCCACGTGCCCCGTCGTCGTCGCGAACGCGATCGATAAGCGGACGCGGACGCGTACTTTCGGACCTCGACTGGCTGTACTTCAATTTTTTCGACGCCGTGTCAAACCATCAATGCCGACGAAAGTAGGTCGACAACCTGTCAAATGATTTCCAAAAATTAGCGCGAGAAAGTTTTTCTACCGGATGTCCCAGTATTGATGGTGTAGCCGTGGAAGGGGTGATTCTACTCGAGAAAATTATTCTAAAATATGGAATAAATTATTTTCTGGATTTCTAAAGACACAATTGTTAATTGTCTAGATAGCGTGAGATAATTAACTTTCTAATACGAATTTGTGAAAACACTGTGAAGAACTCAATACAATTGATTATTAATTGCATCGATTTTTCTGTTGCAATTCATGCATTTATCTCCAGTGATGCAGGTACAATATTCGTTCGTTGTCAGAGAGGTGCACATATCGACTGTATTGCAAGTGCTGTTAATGATCAAACTAGTACGAGTCACGAGATATGTGTCTCTATTGACCAATCAATCAAGGAAATTAGTGCGCATAACTCGATAGCTGATTGGTGATTCTCCTGATCACACAAGACACGTTCATCTAAGTTGTTCAGTTTACACAAGTGGAACAAGACATTCCTGGTCAGACGAGAAGAATAAGACATAAATATACAGGGTGGTCCACGCAACTTGCACACCAATAATCACTTCCAAAGTATGCGTTGCACGAAAAAATGTTGTATACAGAAGTTGCATGGTCTGAAGGGGTACATTATGTAGTGTATTTATTTTTTTTACAGGTAGACGCGTAAAGGACATGTGATGGTCAACTTCATTTTTTTAAATGGAATGAGGTATTTTTTAATACATCAATCGATGCAGCTGGACATTCGTTATAAAAAAGTACTAATCTATCCCTAGCAGCACAAGATATTGTATACACATTCATATAATATCAAAAAGAGATTCAATCTGTTTTTAATATTCAAATATACATACAATATTTATTTTACATTAAGTACCAAATATTCTTTTTTATCCTAACTTATAAGATGGGAAGAAATATTTTTCTCATATTAAAAAGTGTGGCTTAAAAAATATTTAGCCAATATTTTTGTGCTACTAGGGATGTATGTCGAAAAGTTAGTAGTTCAGGAGATATTTCAATTTAAATAACTCTAAAATACCATTACTGTCGCACTAAGACGTTATTGTTTACTTACTTGTATAACATCTTAGCACGACACTAATGGTGTTTTAGAGTTATTTAAATTGAAATATCTCCTGAACTACTAACTTTTCGACATACATAGGTTAGTACTTTTTTATAACGAATGCCCAGCTGCATCGATTGATGTATTAAAAAATACCTCATTCCATTAAAAAAATGAAGTTGACCATCACATGTCCTTTACGCGTCCACCTGTAAAAAAATAAATACACTACATAATGTACCCCTTCGGACCATGCAACTTCTGTATACAAAACTTTTTCGTGCGACGCATATTTTGGAAGTTATTATAGGTGTGCAAGTTGCGTGGACCACCCTGTATGTACAGGGTGTTTCCTACTTTTCCGACAAGATTGTAGAAACATGATCTACAAGTGAAAATACGAAAAAAATGTTATATGAAGTTTATTTATAAACGATTTATTTCAACATTATAGACAAATATTGAATGTAGCCTGAATAGGTGCGGAACAACAGATTTAAAGCTGAATGTACAAGCTTTGCCTGTACTTACGAGATATTTCTTAACGTACGAGGATCGTTAAAAATGGTTAAATCATCATTTCAAAATGACCACCTTCTGCATTGATACATACTTGACATCGTTTATAAACGAACTTCATATAACATTTTTTTCGTATTTTAACTTGTAGATCATGCTTCCTATAATCTTGCCGGAAAAGTAGGAAACACCTTCCATATGTACAATAGTATATGAGTAGAGAAATGGAATAAAAAATTACATAAACTTGCATAGGTAGAATAAGTCCGTGCCTGGTCAGACCAGTTGAATATCACTGCCAAAAGAATAGGAAAGTCCAATCAAGAAAGTATAATCAAAGTCCAATATCCTAGTCTATAATTAGACAAGCAGGACAGGTCAACCTCAATCAAGTAGAATAAGACGACCATGGTCTGACACGCAAATTTAGCTTGCTTATTGTAGAGTGGAAGAGCTTTCTCAGGAGAGATCGAAACGTGTAATTAAGAAATGCTTTATTGACTGCTCTCTGTCGAGTGCGCGAACGTTAACTGTTCTTTCAAAACGGATTATTCGAACGAAGGCCTGGATGTCCGCGGTTTTTGTATCTACAATAGCGGACAGAAGTTTAAGACCGCTCTAAAGAAGACGATAACTTTTTTAATATTGTGCTATACAATTTGAATCTTTTTGGGAAGCTAGAGCAATTAGTTTACTAAAAAGTGTGATGAAATTTTTTCAAAAATTGCAATTGATCGGAATTGTAATTTTTGAAAAAATTTCTTTTCACACCCTTTAGTAAACTAATTGCTCTAGCTTCCCAAAAAAGTTAAAATCGTGTAAAACAATATTAAAAAAGTTATCGTCTTCTTTAGAGCGGTCTAGGGTTTATACAAAAACCGACTTTTTAAAAAACCTGTTTTCGGTTTTTAACTTTTCCATGAAACCGGTTTAAACCGGTTTCGAATTTTTACAGATAAAAAATAAGACATGTTTACAACTTAGAATAGAAGTTGTTAATTTTTTTTATTTATTAAAGAATTGACAAAATAATACCCTTAAAGAATCACAGAAATTAACAAATATTTATGAACATTATTATTTTACTTCTTTCTTTGATTAATAAAATGTGATTTTAAAAAGCAAAGAACGTCAATTGATTTATTGCTTAGTCGTGTCCTTATTTTGGACACAAAATTTCCAGAAATAGAAAAAACTCGCTCACTTGCTATTGAACTGGGCTTAATTGTCTTTAAAGCATTAAATAATAAATCAAAATTTTTTTGTTCTTCTATTTGTAGCCTCTAAGATTAAAAACTCCTTCTTTAATGTTTGAGGACTGGAGGAAGTCGCTTCTTCAGGTTCTTGCAGATATTTATTTATTGCTATTTCCATAGCATTTTTCATCACAGTCTCTATGCGCTGTTTTCATTTCCACATATATATGTATACAGGGTGTCCCAAATTTCGTGATCGTCCCGGAAATGGGAGGTTCTTTTAGGTTATTTGAAGCGACATTTTTCTCTACAAAAATGTTCAAGGCAATAATGTTCCCCGACCTTTCTCCGCTATACCACTAGCTGTGTACTTTTTGATTACATCGAAATCATTATAGCGGATTAATATAAGTGTTATGTATAAATTTAAAACCGGTTTTTTTACTGAAAAAAACCGATTTTCGGTTTGCAAAATTTTCTTTCAAAAACCGGTTTTTAAAAACCGACGAACCCTAGAGCGGTCATAAACTTTTGTCCGCTACTGTATATTTCGCCTTACAGCGCGAGTCGTCGTTGATCATCTGTTTGTCCTGTGATGAAATATAGGGCGGCAACCGCGCGTCATAATATTGTTCGACGAGTACTTTTTCCTCGCGTAACGGACATACATCCGTTTTCTTTTACATGATAAAAATAAAATCGAATGGTCCACAGTCAGGTGAGTGGAGTAAGTCTGTGGTCAGACGGAGAAAGCTTATTTGCAGAACAAATAAAATACAATGCAAGCGGTTATGCAGATTCGGTGTGAAAATGTTACTCATCAGGCAAACCTACATATTCAGTGATATAAAACGAATAGAACAAACAACTCGGGCAGTAATTGGCTCACGTATTCAATTACAAAAGTGGAACGATGCAAAGTCTCCTCGTCAGACGTATAAATTGCAGCAAGCATCACTTAGAACAACTCGCATAGCGAGCGTATAAGTGAGGCGAAGGAAATAATGCATGTACGTGATCAGACAGCTTAACTACTGTAACTTCCTGATCGGATGAAACAAGCCCTGCTGGTTTCGGAACTGACGAGTGATATACTGTCCCTGGATAATCTAAACAAGCCCGGCGAAGTCGATTTACACGTGAAACTACTTACAATTTTCCCCGGAATATCCTCGTACAACATTTTCATTGCCGTTCTGACGATCGTCATAATTTTTCCGGTCCGATCTCCATTTCTGAGTATTAATCGAAACGGTTTCGGCATTAATTCCACGGGGTCGTAAAAGTTACACGCGTTCTCCCGTGGCCGTGTTTGAATGTTCCGGATTAAACGAACCGGTTCAACGGCGGCAATAGAACGTCAACGTTTGATTTATACGCGGGTAATCTTCTTCCACGGTATTATTATTAAAAACAGCATGGAACGTTGCACACGCGCGTCTCCGCTCCCGGTGAATAAATTGTAAATACGGTGTAACACCGTTTGATCGCGGTGCCGATATTTTTCGTCGCTTTGACGCGCGCACCAAATCCCATCAGGGCTTAACCTTTTCGTTACAGCTGTCCCGTCCACGTTCCGAATACACTGTACACGCGCGTGCGTCCGTTTGATAAAAGAGTTGTTTGATCGGCTCGGCAAAATTAATCTTGTTCAGCGGGACGTTTCAGTCAATTTCGCCGGGAGAGAGGAAAACGCGGAAAGGAACTCGAACGATCTAGCGATCCATCGCGACGCTTTTTAACCGAAGATCAAAAGCGGACTGTTCGTATCAACCTGACGGACAAAGAACCGCGAACTTTCTCGAATTTTATCCCATCCGTTGCGCGCCTCGAAGCTCGCAGATTTCCGCCAGTCGAACTTTGATCTTGACTACCGGCGGTTACTTGAAGCGCCGTGTTATTGCAAAACGCTGAGTGGAGGATAACGAATTTTTGAAGAACTTCAGCGCGGTCCTTTCAACGCGCCGAGCGCACAAAAGATAAAACGTCTTTTTAAGTGGAAATCGAGTAAAGCGATTTACGCGAGCGAGATGATCCGGTGTGTTAGAGTGAGCGATGTTATTAGACCGCGGATCTTTGCGCGTGTTTTCGTCGAGCTTTTATAAAGATACGAAGTCCCCTTTGGCGAAAGTAAAAGAGAGATACTATTCATCGTTGCTAATATACGAGGTTTCTTGCGCTTTTCGAGTATGGCTGCAATGAATGCGTGGAAATGTAGACGTATCTCGACATACCATGAACTAGACACTACATATTTATTCGTTTGGTATATATCGGGTGTACGAATTATTTTCCAGTAATCAATTCAAAAGCTTACCGAATTTTGTAAGATGGCTCTTTCTAATCACAGAAGATTCACGTTCATGCGATCATAGACTCCGCATCTATTCAGACGTAATCCCAAGGGATATATAGCACTTTTAGCACACAGCATCTTTTTCTTTTTAAATTTTAATCATCCCCACACAGAGCGTCCCGGTGCAAAATGAAAAACCGCGGAACGTGAAAATGAAACGCAATTTCCTTACGTTAGCCTGACGATGGCCGGGGACTCTGCCGTCACGGGAGCCAAGATCAAACTAATCCAGCGAGTTTAATAAATCCAAACAAATTTAATAACCGTGCCGCGGGCGTCCGCGAAACCTGCGCGGCGCGCGATTTCGCTAAACAGTCCGCGAGGATGGAGAACAATGAGAGCGTCGGGACAGGCAACGGTTCGTCCGCGTGCTCGCGCGATCCTATCACGAGCAGAGCCACCCTTTTTAATAACATTACCGTGCCGGAACACGAGAAAGAGAGAAAGAGAGAGAGAGGACCGTCTGTTGTTCGCTTTAATCTCGGCCGGTGGTCTGGTGCTTGGCGTGGTTTTGCAGAAAGGGAGCTAAATCTTCGTAGCGACCGCGAAAGGGACAGGATCCTCTGCAATGGGCGGTGGCCAGGGACGGGCGACGGGATTTTAAACCAGCCGGATAATCCGAGGTTTAAAGCGTTTCAGCAATAACGCCCGATACCATCCTCGCGACCGTTTCGCTGCTCGTTCGTTCCTAGTTTCTGCCCGCCGGCCGACTCGCGTTCCGAAAGCCCCACCGCCCCCGCACCAACCCCCCCGAAAATAGATATGAAGATCGAAGCAATGATGGACGACGCCGCTGACTGTCGCCTCGCCGAATCCGACTGGCAAACGAACCGATCCGACGCGCCTATCGCGCGAGAAACACCCGCCGATTTATTTGCCAGCGGATCTGCGACACGCGACCGGTGAACACTTTCAATTGGCCGTGAGACATACGATCATTCAGATGATGATTTTTTTAGTATAGGTTGTAAAGAAAGAAATGCAGGATTTTTGTTCCTTTGTTTTAATTGCAATTTTATACTAATGAATATTAATAAATATTTACCTTAATTTAATGAGTTACAGTAAGGAGCATAACTGATTCCGCACACTTTAAATCAGAATAACTTTTGTATGAATGGACCAAACGACTTCAATTTCTCTGTAAGGCTAGAAGGATTAGTTTAGTAAATGATGTGTAAAAAACATGTTGAAAAAATGCATTTGGACGTATTTGCACATTTGGATTTGTGAAAAACAATAATAAAAATTGATTTAGGCCGACAGGCCAAAGTGCCGCTCAAGCGGCTCGGCATATCAACGAAGTATGGGGCAAAGGAAGTGTCAACGAATGCACAGTGCAGTGCTGGAATCAGAAGTTTCGCGCTGGCAACGACAGCCAAATAATTTAATAAAAATTTGAATAGAATTAAATATCAAAAGCATAATTAAATAGGACGTAAAACAAGCTTTAAAATGAGATATACAGTATAAGGAGCATAACTGATTCCACACACTTTAAATCAGAATAACTTTTATATGAATGGACCAAACGACTTCAATTTCTCTGTAAAGCTAGAAGAATTAGTTTAGTAAATGACGTCTAATGAATAAGTTGAAAAAATGCATTTGGTCGGAACTGTGAATAACAATACTAAAAATTGATTTGTGAACAATACTAAAAAATGATCGAAATGGTAAAAAGGCCGAAAATCTTGAAATATTGCAATTTTTCAAGATTTTCGGCCTTCTTACCATTTTTGTTCGTTTATAATTCGCAAACCAATTAACTAATTTCAATGAAATTTTCAGAGCGTATACAATTTATACCAGTTGACCAGACACATCTTTTGAATTTTCGTTATTGGCCCAGCTAAAAAAGTTGTACAAATCAATTTTTACTATTGTTTTTCACAATTCCGTCCAAATGCATTTTTTCAACATGTTTTTTACACATCATTTACTAAACTAATTCTTCTAGCCTTACAGAGAAATTGAAGTCGTTTAGTCCATTCATAAAAAAGTTGTTCTGATTTAAAGCGTTTAGCATTAGTTATGCTCCTTATGCTGTATATCTCATTTTAAAGCTTGTTTTACGTCTATTTAATTATGCTTTTGATATTTAATTCTATTCAAATTTTTATTAAATTATTTGGCTGTCGTTGCCAACGTGAAACGTCTGATACCAGCGCTGGACTGTGCATTCGTTGACACATCCTTCGCCTCATACTTCGTTGATATGCCGAGCCGCTTGGGCGGCACTTCGACCTAGTTTGAACTCATAGAAAAAAATAAATGCGAAAATCGCGTTTTGACATTCCGAAATAAAAGCCAAATAACTTAAAATGAGTAAAACAAGCTTTAAAATGACATATAACTCATTAAATGAAGGTAAATATGTGTTGCAATTAATATTATAAAATTGTAATTAAAACAAAGGAACAAAAATCCTGCATTTCTTTCTTTACAACCTAATATTTTGTACACAAATTAGTTCGTGTCCCTATTGAAGATTCATTGATTGCTCGCGATCGAAGAAATTACTTTGAAAAGCAAAATACAGATACGAGGTGATTCCTTATGAGAAAATAAGAGGAAATTATCGTTTTCGAGAAAATCAAGTGTGAAAATGAACCGAATCGACTGACGCGTCAGATGATGACTGACCAATTCTACTTCCTGCATGTAGCGTAGCACGCGAACCCGACGAATCTTCAAACTAGATTTTCTCTAAAACAGAGCCTGAAATGGTGTTGTCAGAAATGTTTTATCCTCTTGAGTATAGAACGAATAAATGATTACACCCACTTGCGAACAACACACTAGTATTTTATATATATGCGCATATAATAACGAATAGTTTAACCGTAACATAATATGTTTAAAGCAATACGACGCACAGTGGGGTATTTGGCCCGAAAAAGTGGAAAAAATTCAATTTCTAAATTTTTGCGTATGGCATAAAATTTTTGTTGTTCGTTGTAGTTAAAGGTCTGAAGAATAAGGCTGCAATACTATTTTTCTATTTGTACACCCGTGAAGTAGTAAACTTCATCGAAAGTCGAGAGATTTTAAGGCGCGCTTGGCGTTCTTAAACAGTCTCTAAGACAGCGTCTGTTCATTGGCGATTTTCATGTGTTTGAAGGGAAATTCTGTAAATTCTTGTATTACAAAAGTTGTTCAAGTAGGTATACAGAGCACTTTCGCATAGATTTTATTTTGTTATCATCTAAATTAGTATAGTTATTAATATTTGAATATTACCAATCATTCTGTAAGCTTTTTAAAAATTACAAAACTTTATTGACAATTTTGTTATAGTATAAAGCCGTATTGAGTGCTCTTTTTGGTGTCATTACATTCGGTAAAGATTCGTGATTATAAGCCAACAAAGTTTGATTCCGAATATGTCCGAATTCAAATTTTATAGCCTATTTAGAATTAAGTGTTTAGCAGCGTTTCGCGTACGCGTACGTTCGGCTACGCTTGGCCTTAAATGAAGAAGAAACATTATCCGAGGAAGAAATTTCTTATGTATTTTCCGATGAAAATTAATGGTAATCATTTTAAAATATTCTTATAATATACCGGGTGAGTCATTTAACGTGAAACAGACGTATATTTGGGAAATGAAGCTATTTTGGAGAAAAATGTTTCAGACAAAAGTTGTATGGTTTAGAGGGGGGCATAAAATGGTGTCATTGATTTGACCTTGGATAGTCGTTTGAAAATCACGTGAAGGTTATCTTCCATTTCTTAAATAGAACTCCCTATTTTTTGTTGCATATTCTTGTAGCTTGTTTTGACAGCTTTCCAAAACATGATATTAAAATATTTTTTTCTTAAATATTTTTCAAGTTATAATAGTGCAAATATTCGACTATCGTCTTGCTTTTTCAGGGGTTCTCGATAATCTGAGGAAAAAATGTTTCGAACAAAAGTGGAACAGTTTCCAGACATCTACAAATTTCAATATATAAAAGCTAAAAAAAATTTTTTTTCTTCAAAAAATTGAGGTAAATTTGCTAAAATGTATTTTGGATTTCATAATGTTGTAGCTGATCTTCAGGCGAATCCAACGATATATAATATTATAACCTTGAGCCTATAAATAACGCTACAATAGTTTTTTCCACTTTTTCAGGCCAAATACCCCACTGTGCGACGCGACAGACAAGCTGTTTACAGTTCGAGAGAACACAGAAGGAGCAGAGTGCTCTTCGTTATTCGCTGTATTTGTAATTGTGGTGTCTGTTTATATTATGCGCCATCCATCAGACAACCTGTCAATCATTATCCTGGATTCTATGACAACCAGGCTGGTAAGAGTTTTCTCCTGTTACGGATATCACTTTGAATTTGGACATTGATATTTCCTAACATATCCAAATATAGAAGAAGTAGTGAAAACTACAATTATGTATATATGAGATAGGCTCAAAATATAGGAGTTTAAGTAAAAGAGGTACACAGCACATTTTAAACTTTTTTATTCAAATACAGATTTTTGAAAATTCCTATAGGTACGTAAAGATCAAGTTCAAATATAGAAGTCTCATATCAAATATAGAAGATCTGGCAACTCTAGCCTGAAACGAAGAGAATGTGTTTCGTATTTTCGACTTATTTTGTATTATCATGTAGTATTACATGTAGTATCACCCCCTCCAATATTTGTAACTATTCGATCATTGTGACACAAATCAACGCGGTTGCCAACGACTTCGAAGTTGCAACTTTTGTAAATAAATAACGAAAGGACGAAGAGTCAAGGAACGAAGTCAGGGGTCCGAACAGACCCCGGAGAAGTGTTCCGTCGTCGACCTGACTCTGCGATGGTTATCATCCAGGTACCCTCGTAAAAAACACGCGGTGGCCGGGGGTATCCGGCGGTGGAAACGATTCGCAGGGGGCGGGCGGAGATGGGAGATGGGCGGTCGAACGAACGAGAGGAAACGAATCCGGTTATCGGTTATCCATAAATCGAAACTGAACGAGCTGACCGTGGTAGATGGGTCATCATAATCCGAACGGACGAGCATCGGTGATCGAGGTTGTACGCAGTCGGACTCTCGGTGGCTTCGTCGTTGCAACGACCAACGAAAAAAAAAACGGAAGAAAATAAAAAAACGAAGAGACGTACGTATACACGATGATATGTGCGGATGAAAAAAAAGAGAGGAACCGCGCCTGCGGAACCACGATTTCGAATTAACGACCCACTTTTTGCGAGTCACCCTTCTGCACGTTGTCTTTTTCCCTTTTTTTTCGTTCCGGGGCTATGGTTTTTTGGCGAAAAAGTCGGAAAGGGGTGCTCGCGTTTTTTTGTTTTTCGGGAACGATAGTGGACACGGAATATTCTTCTTGATTGCGGGTTCGAGGCGAATACGGTCGCGTTTTAGGGACATGCCTCGGCTCTCCGACTTCGCGACAGAATATGAAAAATATGAACGGAGGATCGGGATTTATCATGCTTCGAGTGTCTCGCGATGCGCTGGCATATTCGCGTCTCCCTCGGTACCGATGCCGACGCGAACTGCGTCGTAAAACCTCGCCCGGATTGACCGTCTGCTCTGGCCATAAACACGTTGCCAGAATCTGGAATGATGTTTGTTGAGACCGCGCCGTGCTCATGTTTCCTATGCTGTCTGCAGTCTCCCGGAATATACCGCTTTTATTCCGCGCAAATATTTCGCGTTCACTCCATTTAATAAATATTACATTTACCGGCCAGTAATTGTTTGAACGGCTTCAAATTTCGACGCGCGGAATTTCACTTCACTGATCGTTCACGAAATTAGATCGCACGGTGATGGAATCGTTAAACTTGTACAATACTTTTACAGTGCAACAGTTTTCAGATGTCTATCCAATTGTGTAGAATGTTTATTATTCGTTTAGGAATCACCATATTCCCTGTGACATTCTTTTCCCATTAGAGACTGTGGAGTTTCATGCAAAACGAAAATTTTCTTCCAATTCTTCCAATATATTTACAGTATTGCTCCTAGCCCATTTGATGCAGTTATGACAAAAATGAGTAGGTTGAATTTAAACAATGAAAACATTAGAAGAATTTCAAAATACCATTACTACAATTATTAAGCAGGAAAATAAATTTCTATTCCACCCCTAGTTGAAATTGAGACAGCCATTTGCATAAAAATCCACAGTCTACTAATTACACTGTCCAACAAATTTCAACTTTTTTTATGTTCCCTAATTACTGTTGGGTCCTTCTTATAGAATTTTTTGCGCTGATTCCGAATCTGTCCGTAATTTTTCTCCTGTACGCACAGTTTTTGAGGAACATGGCTTTGAAAAAAAAATATATTTTTCAACTTTAAATAAATATTGTGATGTTATTATAAAAGATATTGAATTTTTCTTTGCTGCTGAAGATTCTGTAGACTTTCCGGAATACAGTGATATCCAATATTAATGCATTATGAGTGTTTAAACATGTTTAAACAATGATTAAAGACGGAGAGACACCACTTTTGCACCAATTTTTGAGGATATTTTCCAATTTATAACAAAAAATAAGAATCCAGCAGAAAATAGAACTATACCACGCGATAGAGCAGACTTTTATCTTGAGAAACCACCCTTTCAAGTTTGGAACGTTGACGTTTTTACCGAACCAGAAAGCAAAATATCTTCGCCCGACATGAGCTGCCGCCAGTGGAGCTCACTATTACAACGGGCATTCGCCGCGCCGCGTATCCCGTGGAACGCCTATTTTAGCGGTAAGCGCCACTGGAGGCAGCTCATGTCGGGCGAAGATATTTTGCTTTCTGGTTCGAAAAAAACGTCGACATTCCAAACTTGAATGGGTGGTTTCTAGGCGTGTGCGAGAACCCGAAATATCGGGAAACCGATGATCGGGACGAGTCGAGAAGAGGTCGAGTCGAGTCAGGTCGGGTTCCCGAAAATTTCGAGATTCCCGAAACTTTCGAGATTCCCGAAAATTTCGAGATTCCCGAAAATTTCGAGATTCCCGAAAATTTCGAGATTTCCGAAAATTTCGAGATAAGACACTCCTGAAAAGAATTCGTGATGGACAACATTCTTTCAATCTCGAAAACATCTAGAATAAAAAATCCGAAACTATGAGTGTATTCATTAAAACGAATATAAATAATCAACCCAGTGATTACTGGGTTCTCGAAATTTTCGGAAATCCCGATAAATTCGAGAATCCCGATTTTTTTCGGGAATCCCGATAAATTCGAGAATCTCGAAATTTTCAGGTACCCGTCCCGATCCCGACAAAATTTCGTGTTCCCGTCCCGACCCGATATTTCGGGTTCTCGCACACCTCTAGTGATTTCTCAAGATAAAAGTCTGCTCTATCGCGTGGCACAGTTCGATTTTCCGCTGGACCCTTATTTTTTGAGAAAAATTGAAAAATATCCTCAAAAATTGGTGCAAAAGTGGTGTCTCTCCGTCTTTAATGATCGTTTAAACATGTTTAAACAGTCATAATGTATTAATATTGGATATCACTGTATTCGGAAAAGTCTACAGAATCTGTAGCTGCGAAGAACAATTCAATATCGTTTATAATAACACCACAATATTTGTTTAAAATTGAAAAATATGTTTTTTTTCAAAGCCATGTTCCTCAAAAACTGCTTATGAGGAGAAAAATTAAGGATAGATTCGGAATCAGCGCAAAAACCTCTATGAGAAGGACCCAACAGTAATTAGGGAACAAATTTGGTGTTGGACAGTGTTATCAGTAATAAGAGACCCGTTTAAAGTGCTCGAATTAAACGAGACATTCTGTAAATAGTCTCACAAAGCCAACGTGAGCGAGTGGAAGGAAATTGCGAATACAGTGCACAAAATTGCGAAAACCCCGTGGGCCACAAAGTTGGTCTGAAAATAGAAAGGACTTGAGTAAGAATGGGAAGATTTTTAAATCGTTTCACAGTGAGATTTGTTACGGCGACAAACACCGTAGAGTAATAACTGTAGCACACCCTCGTCAGTAGAAAGTTAAAGGTTTCTCTCTGTCGAGAAGATTTTTCCCGTTTCCGAGCAGGCTTGACGAATTTTCCATCCCTGAAATAGCACGTATCGTCGTTCAACCCTCGGGAAGACGAAATTCCAACGAATTCAGTGTACCCTTGCAGCAGGTCGCCGATCGATTCGTGCCACGATCCGCGATATTTATCGAGGCAAATCGAATAACTTTTGTGTCTCCCATTGTCCCTGTTACCACCGCACTTTCCCCTGTAACGTTTCAATTCGCCGCGACCCCATTGCTATATCCGTTCGAAGTTTAATCGAGTTCATCTCGAATTCCTTCGAAATAGTCCTAGCTAACAGCTATTGTCAGGAGCAAACCCTTCTTTCGTAGGCCAAGTCGGCCCTCTTTGGTTAATCGTCTCGCGTACTCGAACTCGACAATTCCCGCTAACTCACGCCTGTCCCTCGGGATCCGCCCCCTCCGTACAAACCGCAACAGTTTCGCGAACATTTTTCGTTTAATCCCATTATAACGAGTCACGTGACGACGAGTTCAAACACACGCTGTTAGTGTTTGTGACTTAAACTCTGCAATTCTGTTATCAATATTCAACGTTCAATTTTCAGAGACTCCAAGATATTATTTAAAATAAAAAATATATTTTTAAAAACTGTTTAAAAACTACGCTTATACTGAATGCACTAAAAAGGAGAAAACAATTTTTTTAGACATTGGTGACTATAAATAAAAGCGTGGAGAGCGCTAAACTATATTGACGTAATCTTCGTGGGCGCTCCACGCTTTTATTTATAGTCATCAAAGTCTAAAAAACTTATTTTCTCCTTTTTAGAGCATTTTAATATAAGAGTGGTTTTTAAAAAGTTCTTTTCAGGGGATGACGCCGAGAGACGACGTCTCTTGATGGAGTCCGAAATTGTCCGAAATGGAACTGAATGAACGGAACACTACAACCACACTGAGCTCCTTCGGTGCGAAGTGACCAGTGGAATGGGGATGAGTCGGAGTGGAAACACGCAATGGAGTAGGGAGCGCTGGCTCGCGGAGTGGGGAGCGCTGGCTCGCGGAGTGGGGAGCGCCGAACGCGATGACGTACTACCGAGCGAGCGTCGCGCGGCGAGGTGTGACGGTTAACCCGGCGTTAGTTAGGTGGGGTCTCACAGACCCCAAATATTTTAGATTGATTGTAACATTGCAAAGATGTTTCATTAGTTAAGTATTTTGGCATAATAAGAATTTAATTTCGTGGATCTGCGTTTTTACTCTGATAAATTGCAAGCCTCTTAAGCAATACCTAATCTTATATTTACGGAAAAGGTATTTATTTCTATAATACAATATATTATTTCAGTGGGTCTGTGAGACCCCACCTTACCACTTAAGATACATTTTCCCACCTTGCCAACGGCGGGTTAATATAAAAATTTCTTTTTTCTCCTAGACGCACAGTTTTTTAAAAATTTGTTTTTTAATATTGCAGTGTCATCCAGTTCTGAGCTATGTTTAAAGTTTCAAGTCTCTAGCTCTTCGGGAAGTGGTTTAAAATTCGATTACAAGATTTGACGCATACAAAAACAACTCAAGCAAATATAAGCGTGGTAAAAATAGTGGTGACTGTGTAAATGATTGATCAAATTGTTCACTAATTAAAATGTAAGTATCATCACGTTTTCTTTTCAAATCGAGCACCAATTCCCGTTTTGATCGAACAAATCGTGCAAAGGGTTAACAATTCTTGTAAAAATCTTGATTCATTCCCAAACGACTATGGATGGAAAACCCGGTTGGATTCACCCAATTTTTGGGGGGTTGGAGGGCTGCGTGGTCCCTTAATTCGCGCGGTCAGCGTCACGAGGGAGGAATTGACTGCCGGTTCGGAACCGAGGGCCGTAAAACGGTGACGAAGTCAATTCCGGGTATCGGAACGTTCGCCAAATATCTGGCTCGTCTGGTCGGGCCTAGCGAGCGCGTTGCTGCCGCTGGAGAACAAATGATTTAACGAGCGAAGGGTTGGAAACCCGACAGTAGCAGCCAACCGGGAAATGAGGCTGGAGAGAGGAGAGAGAGAGAGAATGCGGGAGGAAAATATGGGCGACGGGCAAGAGGCGAAATTCGAACGCAGCCTGTACCTTTCGAAACCATCGTTCGACCGCAGTCCACTATTTCAGCCATCCAACAGTCCTACCGTTCCAACCCTTCTTGGTAATCATCGACGAGTTCTTCGTTAGAAATTTGCAAATTACTATTTATTTACCATGGGGTAATTTATTTAAGAATCTTATTATCCCTTGGTCCCACGGTGATAAATCGAGGCGATTTAATTTACTTGATGCATATTTATTTCATGAATAAAATGGTTCGCGTTTTAGTAGTTTCGTTCGCTGTGAAGAGCGCGAGCGTGTCGTAGACTGGGTCGCGTTCTCGATATATTATTCAATGTTGTGTGTATCTCCTTTGTGAAATATTTACAAATGCGGCTCGCCGATCCATTGGCTCTCTGGGCGATGCACCATGCAGTATTACTTAGAGTGGCGGTATATAAAATGCATTCAGCGTCATCGATACGGAATATGAGGTTACGGTTGTTGGAGATATACTACTCCACAAAAGTAAAGCGAAAATTCTAAATGAAGAGTTGCTACGTTCGAACTTCTGTAACTTTGGGTAACACACTATTACAGCATTCTACCTGTGCTTATTTTGAAGATTGAAGTTCCTACTTTCACGTGATTTAACTTTTGTTAGCTTTTCGAAAGTTTTTATTTTTTTATCGAGCAAAAACACATTCCGAAGTATCGCTTTTTTCGACATTTGAGTTAGACGACTTCAAAGCGAATTTAAACGACTCTGTAGAGTTTAAACAATTTTCTTTCACATTGATTTCAATGTGCACTTATGAAAAGGAATTTTCATGTTTACAATGATTTCTTAAAAATTGATCTGAGATTTTATGTCGTGGTTTTATTGTATAATATATGAATATTTTTTAAACGTGTCCTTCTTTATTTTCAGCATCTGTAACTTGAGCAGATATTCATTTCAACTATAAATAAGTAAAGTTCGTAAGCTGCAATTTTTGGGATATTCTAATTAAAAATGTCCACAGCCATGCTACGTGTAATATGTTTCCCCATGCATTGAGACTTCCTTGTCGAACATAAATGCTCTACCAGATTAACGAACTTGCCTATAACGCTCGAATAACAATAAAAAGCGACGTATTTGTTTAACAGCGAGCAAATGCAGCCGTGCGAACGGCCCCAAGAGGGATTAAACAACTAGTTAACAGCTTTACTGAAACCGCCGCGCCGTGGAACGCTACTAAAAGTTCAAAAAACACATACACTTCCGCGCGCGGTAATCGTAGAACACGAAATTCTGTCGCTCGAATCCATACGCGCGCCGCGCCGGTTTAATATTCCATTATAGTTTTAATTCATAGGTACAACAGCGTTGTTTAAAGTTTCCAACGGAGCGTTAAGTACTTTGTTTAGACGCGGGAATATAAAATAATTCCAGCGATAAACCAGCCGCGGCACTGACGCAAAGGAATTTCAGGGATAATGGCCGGTAGCTGGCAGAGGCGGTTAAAAAGTTTTATTTCCTTTCTCTTTTTTCCACCCACCCCTTTTTTTCGTTCTTCTCTTTCTTCGTTCGTTCATTCTTTTTTTCTTTTGCTTTTTCGTGCACACGGCACCGGTTAAGCGAATTAGGAAGTTCTGGGTCCAATAAAATTTTTTCGCCGAGCGTCGCGGCCAAGTGCAATCCACGAGAACTTTTCCGCGACTAAGTGCGCGAGCTGTAAAAAAATTTACAGTGCACGTTGCGCCGACGAAACTCGCGGAAATTCTGGAATTACGACGCTCAAACGTAAGAAGTGCCCCCGTGCCGCTGTGCAGAGCCCTTTGAATACAAGACATCGTCAAAAGAAATATGAACACCGGCTCTGAACATTTTCGGATTACACCGTTTCTTCGAAGAAAGCTGTTTTTCTTCTCTGTTTCGAGGAAACTGTACTGCTTTCTAATTGTCCGTGCACTGTACCGAGAGACCAGTGTATGAACATGATAAAAAGAAATTGAGGAAGAAGTAAAACGACCTCTCAGAATCCAATTATTTTTTTAGGAAGTCCACTTGTTATTAGGAGGACAATTTTTGACTGTCTGTAATGGCAAAAAGTGGAAAACAATTTTTGAACGTTACTAAAATAAATATAAATTCATATGTTAGGCTTATAAAGTATTTCCGAAAGGAGCAATTTTTCCTTCTTACATCACAGAAATATAAAGATTTTTTAAAATAAATTAAGTAACACGTAGATCAATATATTGAACTTCTGACATTTTTCAAAATAAAATTATTATAAATATAAGTTATAAGCATTTTTTTAATAAATTAAGTAATACGTAAATCAATATATTGAACTTCTGACATATTTCTAAATCAAATTATACTGACCGAGTTTTAATTATTACAATTTTTAATTGTTGCTATTATTTGCAGACTTATTTTTGTGTAACGTGTTGTAACTGGAGAACTCCATCGTGGAACAGTTTTTAGTTTATCAATATCGTTCCTACGTAACGGAGGTTTACACCATTTTTTTCTAAGGTTTCGTGATTCTTCCCATTGTAGATGGTCGAATATCGAGTTCCACGCAATAGAAAATGGTTCTCGTTCGAACTAGGTCAAACGGGGAGCACATTTCTAGTTTCACATTTAGCACGAACCGCTCGTTGCGATACAGTGATGAAGGGGATGGTTGGCGAGAGTTTCCACGGCCGAGATATATGCTAATGCATTTGTCAATTACTGACATAAGCTCTCATCAGTCCGAGCACATTTACATTGCGACGCGTTTTGAAAATGTCCTGGTCAAAACTTGTAACCCGTTTTCCCGAATACTACTTTTCTACCGTAGCCTTTTATGAAACATTTTACTCGTTACTCTTTTTTCTACTAGTTGTACATTACTCTCTTTTATAACCGTAGAAATTTTTCACAATTTATGTGTAGAGAAATCTAACAATGGTAAAGTATTGACTTACCTATCATTATATGCAATCAAGATCAGCTTATGTTTAGACCTGGTCCTCCAACTTTCCTGACAATCTTATATTATAACAAAAATTGTAAATAATGCGAAATATTCAAAGATCTCACAATTTTGTTGTGTACTGTACCCTTAAATAAACACCTTCGAGAGTGTCACGCGTCAACGTGCAACCGGTAGATGCAGGGGCAGTGCGGAAAAGCCGGATATATTGTTCGCCTCGGTCCACAGTGCGGTTTACCGAGATCGGCGACGCGATACGTATTTCCAGGAGCACGCGGCCTGCTACCGATGAAATTAAAATGTAATTTTGCACCCCCGTAATCTCCGTGCACGTTCCCAAGTGTCGCGCCAACTAACGAGTACGTACACTTCCGTCCACAAATTACCGGACACGGATCTCAATGAACGCAAATTAGAACAGGATTGAAGGGGAACGTACGTGCGAATTCGCGTGAATTGTGATACTCAAAAATAATTGTGAATTCTCTATTACCTTCATGTTATGTTCTAAACAGTCTTATGGGAGTTGACTCGTTTTACTAGAATTGTAAGGGTGCGGGATTCGCGTTCTCATTTCTCGATAATGCAAAAATAGAGATTTTCAATATTCAAAAACGCTGGATGAAAGATCGGTCTAGGCCGCTATCGCCCTCAAAAGTCCAATTTTTTCATTTACGAGGCGCAATTTGCATTATTTGGCAACGTAGTTTGCAGTATTCGGAGGCATACAACTGCGCTTGTAGCTATTTGCATAGCTTTCATAACTTTCATAGCTCATAAACGTAAAAATAGGACTTTCGAGGGCGATCACGGCCTAGATTGATCTTTTATCTAGCGCTTTTGACTACTGAAAAATCCCATCTTTGTATTATTGAGAAATAAGAACGCGATTAGGGTTTGTTGGTTTTTAAAAACCGGTTTTCAAAACCGATTTTTGAAAGAAAATTTTGCAAACCAAAAACCGGTTTTTTTCAGTAAAAAAATGAAAACAGCGCATAGAGACTGGGATGAAAAATGCTATGAAAATAGCAATAAGTAAATATCTGCAAGAACCTGAAGAAGCGACTTCCTCCAGTCCTCAAACATTAAAGAAGGAGTTTTTGATCTTAGAGGCTACAAATAGAAGAACAAAAAATTTTGATTTATTATTTAATGCTTTAAAGACAATTAAGCCCAGTTCAATAGCAAGTGAGCGAGTTTTTTCTATTTCTGGAAATTTTGTGTCCAAAATAAGGACACGACTAAGCAATAAATCAATTGACGTTCTTTGCTTTTTAAAATCACATTTTATTAATCAAAGAAAGAAGTAAAATAATAATGTTCATAAATATTTGTTAATTTCTGTGATTCTTTAAGGGTATTATTTTGTCAATTCTTTAATAAATAAAAAAAAATTAAGAACTTCTATTCTAAGTTGTAAACATGTCTTATTTTTTATCTGTAAAAATCCGAAACCGGTTTAAACCGGTTTCATGGAAAAGTTAAAAAGTCGGTTTTTGTATAAACCCTAAACGCGATATCGTTCCGTTGACACTAAAGGCCTATCTTAAAAATCCAAGATAAACTCGCGACATGCAAGGGAATACTGTTCAAATTTATTTATAAAAATAATTTCGTCTACCATTTGTGGGAGACGAGGCACTCAAAGTGTTAAGATGTGTTGTCCTAACAGACTAGTGTGTACGTCAGAGAGAGCGAGAGCGCGCGAGAGAGAGAGAGAGAGAGAGAGAGAGAGAGGGAGAGGGAGAGAGAACAAACTGCGGGGGTGAATTCTGCAGGGGGTTTCCCGCGAACGGCCGCTAGACGGTTCCCAGCGGGACTGCGGGGGCGGCTGTGCGGAAGGGTGGTTTAGGACTGCGGGGGTGGCTGGGCGGAAGGGTGGTTTAGGTCTGCGGGTTCGCGGCTGGCTGCGGAGAGGTCGGCCAGGGGGGTCCAAAAGGGAGCCGGCGCCCGGGTTACGAGCTTAGCCGTGTCCGCCCCGGCTTATTTGCATATTTTAATCTAACGGCAAAAAGTCGCGCGACCCTAGTTTTCCCATTAGTCTGGCCCGGGCCTCGCACGCGCGACCGGAACGCGTGTTACCGGAATCGACGATGAATTCGCTCACCCCGGGAGTATGACTTTTCATTGGGTTTTCGGGCACCTCTCCACAGATCGACCCACTTTTCGCACCCTCGACGTGTTGGGAAATTTTACGACACTTTTCCTTTCCACGCGATCCGGGCGTTCGTGAAAATGGAGGCGATAGTCCTGGCTCCGGCCCACCTTGGTTCGATTGGGTACAGTGAAAATTGATGAGAAATTTGATCATGTTGAATAATGCACAGCTATACAGAGAAAATTGACAAAACAATATACATACACTCACACTCAGTAAAATAAGTCTCCGTACACCCCGTAAAACAGAATAACTTTTTTTTAATTGTACCAAACGATCTGATTATTTGTAAGTAATTAGAAGCATTGGTTTACTAGATCATGTGCTTAAAAGATTTTCCAAAAATTACAATTGATCAGGTTACATGCAAAAATAAAAACAGCATTTTCTAAAACTTTTTTATTTGGGTCCCTAATGAAAATTTAAAATATATGTTTTGGAGATCTATGTTAGTTATACAGGGTTTTCCAATAAGGGCGGGTCGATGTTGAAATGGAATAAAACAAGCTGTGTGTGAGGTATTAACGAAATTTTTTTTTATTTGAAAGGCCCATGTATGCCATTATGTATGAAAAATGACATCGTTCAAATGTCCGCCGCGGTTTCGCACGATGGCACGTATCCGAGAGGTCCAATTCTCAATGACTCTGCCGCATAGATCTGGCTGAATTTGAGCGACGGCCTGGGCTATATTGATTTTGAGGGCATCGGTCGATTGCGGCTTATTGGCATAGACCTGAGACTTTAGAAAACCCCACAAGAAAAAATCTAGCGGGGTCAAATCGCACGATCTTGGTGGCCAATTCACGTCACCTCCGCGAGAGATAACCGTACCCTCAAATCGTTGATGCAGAATATCCATCGTGGTCTTTGCTGTGTGGCTCGTAGCGCCGTCCTGCTGGAATCGTGTAACTTGCCATGGTGATTTGGCATTAATGACTGAATTACAAACAAAAGATTTGACCGCCGCCACTAAAACAACACGGCCGCTACAGACTGTCAACATCGACCCGTCCCAATTGGAAAACCCTATACATGCTGAAAATTTCATCGAAATCGGTTGACACAGGAAAAACGACACGCATCGAAAGATGTACGATTCTGTGGATTTTAAACAGAAACTGATCAAAAGTCGTGTAAATCTACGATTTTCACCTATTTCAACTGCTTGTAGCTTCCTGTGTATGTCAATCGATTTCGATGAAATGTTCAGCAGGTGTGTAACAACTATAAATCTGCAAAACATATGTTTTAAATTTTTATTAAGGGCCCAAATAAAAATGTTTCAAAAAGTGGCTTTTTTATTTTTGCATGCAACCTTGGAAATTGTAATTTGTAGAAAATATTTTCTGCACATCATTCAGTAAACCAATGCTTCCAATTGTTTACAAAATATCAAGTCATTTGGTATAATTATAAAAAAGTTATTCTGTTTTAAAGGGTGTACGGAGACTTATTTTACTGAGTGTAGCTAAATTTTAATGGGCATTGTAGAATATACTGTTACGAACCCTTGTACAATTAATAATATTGCAAAATAAAAATTTGATTATAAGAATCAGGAGATACACAGAAATGTCTTTCCTCGATCATTTTGATCAGTAGAAAATAGAATAACCATATGCTTAAATTCTTATAATTTGATTACTCTTCTTTTCATCTAATCATTCTTGTTACAAATACACAAAGTCGACAGACTATTAGCACCAATGCGAAAATGTATGCTGCAGCACGTCCAGATGGTTTATTGCACCATTTACAAGAGTTCGAACATTGGAAAAATTTGTGGAACGTTTAATGTTGCGATCCAGTGTATGTTTGACAAACCAACGGGTTGCAGAGCGCCCAAAGATGTCCAAAGACATGAATCGAGTAATTCCTGTAAATTACGTGCCCCGTAGGACGCCGGAGCCGACCCCGGTGATATATTCCCGCAATTAATGGCGTCCGATCGGCGGAAATTTGTCGAGCTTGCCGGAAAATGGATTTAGATTCGACGGGTTTCCTGCTAGGAAGTTGTAGACCGACGTAGGACAAACCATCGTCCCGCTCCTCTCTCACCTGTATTTATGAGAGTAGTTTTGGCTGTCGTTAAAAATTTACGATACCATTTTAACGCTGCGCCGTAATCTTGCTACTCGTCTTTGTCCCATAAATCGACCTCTTGTCTCGGCTGTTTAGCGTTCGGTACGCAATTACTACATACATGGCGAACTAAGGGAACCTTCGGGGACCGGTGAGACCATTTTGCAAGGTCTCTGTGTAATAAATTGGGTGCAAATTAAAAAGATACTTCACAATGCGGCCGATAGTACTGCAATTACATTGAGCACATCTTTACGTAAGATGAAAACTCTCCACATCATTTATAATAAATCAAGGTTAAACGAAAATATATTTCCTCTTTTAAGCACCTTAAAAAGTCGAAAATAATGTAACAACATACTTAAATACATTCACATGTATTTCCATTTTCGTTGTTGATTTTTTTGTCATAAACGCATAGAATCCGCAGTCCATACATTACTTTATAGGAATGTGCACAAAATTAAACTTCTTCGCGAAAGGTACTGTCAGGTTCGAAATTAAATGAAACTTTGCTGCCCTCAAACTCGAATGATGCTTTCGTGCATGTGCAAGTATTTAACGTTGGACAAACAAAGTATTTTAATTCCATTTATAATTTGGATCATGTAATTTGTATTGAAACGATTTCCACAGTGTTTCATTCGTATAGTATTCAGTACCTATTGTTTCAGATATTAATTGTAATAAAATGATGAACACTTGAATGTATTCTATTATAAATTTCCATCATTAGCATGAAACAATTGTTTAAAACTTTCAACAAATAATTTTCTACCGGACCGCTGCGCTGGCCTGCTAAAACATAATTTTCAATGGAACGAACGGGGCACCGAATAAAATTAAATTTTCAGAATTCGCGCTCCAGCGAATCTGTCGAAGCAGCCAGCTATTTGTTGGTTGCACTTTGGTTCTCGAGACTGACAAGTTGGAAGGCGGGTGGGCGACGAATACTCGTTCCCTGGCGCAGACATCCGCGAAACGGAACAAGATGAACGAACGTGACATTTTTCACCGAGCGACTTAACGCGGAACGGCTCGGCCGCGTTCTACGGCGCGTAACGCGGAATTTAAAGTGCGGCGAGAAAAGGATGGGCCGAGGGGGCTGGTCGTTTGCGCGATTAAAATTATAATTTAATCTAATGGAATCGCATGCACGACCTATTTATGACCGGCCGCCCGCGCCGCTTGCTATGATGGGACCGTAATCGTAAAATTCTGACCACGCCGCCGCTTCGGTACAATTCAACGTCTCCGCGTATAAATAATTCATGCTACCTCTTCACCGGGGTATAATATTTCCAGGAGAGTTTTCCGCGCAAAGGGGAACGCCGACGCGCCACCACGGAAACCGGGAGATTTGTCGAAACGATTCTCTAAATAGGAGTCGCCATCGCTGAACCGACGATATTCAATTTCTGCGGGTGTATCCGAAGATATTGAATCGTCCACAGTCACAAATATACAGGGTGTCCCACTTGACCTTTCACGGCAATGCCACGATATTTGCGTCAAACTTATCCCCACTACCGCAGTGTCCCTTCTTATGGACTCGGAAGCGGTGAGGCGGTGCTAATTCAGAGCTAGGGAAAATAGTATCTTAAATAGTAAATAGTAAATAATCCTATTTATTTTACAATATCTGCGCAACTTTGAAAATAAAATATTTTATTTGATGCAGTAATTTTTGAAAATAGTATTTTATTTTACGAATATTGAAAATATTTGGACATATTGGAAAATATTTGAGGTCCAGATTGTTCCAATAGAAGTATTTTATAACGAGATTCAGATCGTTCAAATAGAAATATTCTATTTCGAGGTTCAGATTGTTCAAATAAAATACTATTTTCTTTAAGCGAAATAAAATCTAAAATGTTAAATAGTATTTCAAATATTTTTTTCGGCAAATAATGCCCACCTCTGTGCTAATTCAATTCCAAAACCTTTTATGAAACTGCCACTTTTATATTTGTGACATTCTCCTGATTAAAATGAGTCTAAACACGATACACTTCGGAGCGTCTTTACTCGTTCAATTGACGATATAGTAGAATTAGTCCAGTCAATGAATGCTCATAAGGGGGATGTAGAGGGAAATGGAAAGAACACAATTTTTAACTTTGGGACTTTGTTTGGACTAGTTAGGAGGTAAACATACTAAAAGTCCCTCTACTCCTAGGAGGTGAGCGGGGTGCAGGGGAGCACGTAGAAGGTCCCCTTTTTCGGTTTTCCGCTTATATCTCGGAAGCTATGCGTCCTAGCGATAAGACCATTCTATACAAAATTAAAGCTGACAATATGTGCCTAAAGATTGATTCCGTTCAGTTTTTCGCTATCTCGCATAGTTTACGAGATATCCGCGCTCAAAATTCACTACTGTGCTGAAGAGTTCTTTTTCACAATTAGTGAACTTTGTGCGCGGATATCTCTGAAACTATGCGTCCTAGCGATAAGACCATTCTATACAAAATTAAAGCTGACAATATGTGCCATGTGATTGATTCCATTCAGTTTTTCGCTATCTCGCATAGTTTCCGAGATATCCGCGCTTAAAGTTCTCTAATTGTGAAAAAGAAATTTTTGCCTCACATGTTTTGCCTTATTTGACTAGCTAAGTCTTCAGCACAATTAGTGAAATTTAAGCGCGGATATCTCGGAAACTATGCGAAATAGCGAAATACTGGATCCAATCAATCTTGTGGCACATTTTATCTGCTTTAATTTTGTATAGAATGGTCTTATCGCTAGGACGCATAGTTTCCGAGATATCAGCGGAAAACCGAAAAAGGGTACCTTCTATGTGCACCCTGCACCCCGCTCACCTCCAGGAGTGGGGACTTTTAGTATGTTTACTTCCTAACTAGTCCAAACAACGACTCAAAGTTAAAAATTGTGTTCCTTCCATTTCCCTCTACAACTTTTCGTTGACTGGACTAAGTCTCCATTATCGCGATTTACATGTAAATAATCCAATCTAAGACGATTCATATACAACATTGTAAGTGGTTCGAATAATCGAGTTTGTACTGTATCGTGTATTAAACAAGTCCGTACGATCTAAATTGTGTCGTGTTTGGACTCATTATATTAATCAGAAAAATGTCACAAATATAATAGTGAAAGTGTCATAAAGATATGCAGTGAGCGACGGAAATATTCGAACGCCTTTTAAGACAGAATAACTTTTTTATAATTATACCAAACGACCTGATTTTTTATAATCGATAGGAAGCATTGGTTTACGAAATAATATGAAAAAATAAAAAAGACATTTTTCAAAACTTTTTTATTTGGGTCTCCAATGAAAATTTGAAATATATGTTTTGTAGATCTATCTTAATTATACACATGCTGAAAATTTCATCGAAATATAATCATCAATATAATCAAAAATCATGTAAAACTATGATTTTCACCATTTTTAACCGCTTGTAGCTCGTGTGTATGTTAATCGATTTCAATGAAATTTCCAGCATGTGTATAACTAACATAGATCCACAAAACATATATTTTAAATTCTCATTAAGGGCCCAAATAAAGAAGTTTTAAAAAATGCTATTTTTATTTTTGCATGTAACCTTGTAAATTGCAATTTTTGGAAAGGCTTTTTTGCATATCATTTCGTAATCCAGTGCTTCTAATTGATTAAGTATAAAATATCAGGTCGTTTCATACAATTATAAAAAAGTTATTCTGTTTTAAAGGCGTTCAAATACTTTCGTGGCTTACTGTACGTAAAAACAACAATTTTTTCTGAGTACTACTCGTTTTCCCATGTACTCATCTACTCGACGTTTTCCCATGTATCGAGGCATTACTGTAAATACGTTCTCCACAAAAGTCCGCTGATAAAGAAGACGTTTTTCTCCGTGGAAGCTCGACTCGTAATAAAAGGTTCCCGATGATTTCGTTAGCGTAGCGGATATTTTTCCGACGGAGCGAGGTCGGCCAGCCATCAACAGCGAGTTTTGGACGTCAAACTACCGTGGAGCGAAGTGTGTCGGAAGCCGAAGAAGTAGGATTCGGAGGTTCACGATCCAATAAATTCCGAAAAGAGATGGACTTCCTGATCGGACACGGTTCTCACATTTGTCAACGAATACTTCGTTCGTATCTTCTCCCGTCCGTGGAACAGTCAAAGTAACGCGGAGAAGGGCCACAGAGAAACCTTTGACGCTCGTTTCCCAGGGAACAGAAACGGGTCGGAACTGGGACAGAACGGAAAACACGGAATACTGGAATGCTTGGGAAGAGCGCATTTCGGGGTGAATGCGAAACCCCCACCCCGCCGGCTTTATCAAAAAGTTCTCTGATGTTGCGCCGCGACGGAGACGCTCGCCGGATAAATCCCTCCGAAACAGGGTTCGGTGCTTCAACTTGTTTCTGTTGATAGAGGTCTAAGGTCACGTAGATTCTACTTATTGTCAATTTAACTTCGGCCAGTTTAAAAGGATTGTAAATCGGACGCAAAAAGTCCGAGCGAACTCGCCGGACTACGCTCGCGAAGAAGCTTTATTATTGAAGCACGGAATACCCCGTCTGCGAGCGGAGGCCCTTTCGCGGATTAAGCACGAATCGCATTTAAAATTCTACCTTGAAGTTTACCAATCAAGTATATTGGTGCTCGAGGGACGCCGCCGTATCCTACGACGCTGCCCGTGAATTGACAAAATATAGCATTCAAGATGCCGGAACGTGTCCCTCGCATTTAAACTTACTCTTAACGAAACTTTTCACTTCGCCTCGCGGAGAACCAAGCTGAAAGTAGAGAGGATCGAGGGAAGTATACTGGAATGGATTTTGAACCTGCATATGGCATGTTTCTACTTTTTCATGCTGTTTTAAAATTGTTGTGGATTAAAGATTTCGGTAATTATACAGAAAAGGTCTGCATACTCCGATTTTGATGAAATTTAAATATGTTATGCAGCAACACATTATGTACAACTTTTTCCTTTTCCAATATAGGGGGGTCGCTTTTAGTTTTTGAGATATTTCCAAAAAACTATCGCGAATACTGTATTGAATTTTTCGTATTCCTGCACGCTGCGCTGCATTGTAAACCTGTTTCGGTGCGACGCACAGTGGGCTAAACCGACGGAATCTGTATCAAAATCAAAGAACTTTCGATAGAAATGAGATAGAGCGATGAAATTTTTTTTAAATGAAAGCTGAAACTTTGCAGAATATGGAATAATTATGGAGATTGTGAAAGAATTGAAAGAACTTGAAAGAATTCGTTAAACTTGCACAACTTCAACAAAAATTGTGGTTTTTCCAATGCTACGTGCGGAAAAAATATTTTTTTTAAATGCGACACATCATTTCCCGTCGAGTTTCTCACGCTGATTTCAAATCTGGTTTCAAAATTTGTGTACGACCTTAGGATTTTGCAAGAAATCGATTTTTGTGGACACAACTTATGAAATCATTTTTTCGTTGAAATGAATTGGTAACCCAATAGTTTGAAGGAATATTGTATTCTCATATATAAAACACATAAAAAATAATCATAAAATAATCATACAGCGTGACTGTAATGCATTACAGTGCTTAGCCTACAAGGAGTGCCAGCGACAATCGCAGCGATACGTCAAGTGATCGTTCCTCAAGTGATCTATATTAAGTAAACGTTCAAATACTTCATTATGATTATTTTTAATGTGTTTTATATATGAGAATACAATATTCCTAGTGGGTTACCTAGTGGGTTCAAACTAGTGGGTTACCAATTAATTTCAACGAAAAAATGATTTCATAAGTTGTGTTCACAAAAATCGATTTCTTGCAAAAACCTGAGGTCGTAGACAAATTTTGAAACCAGATTTAAAATCAGCGTGAGTAACTCGCCGGGAATGTGTTGCATTTGAAAAAAAAATTTTTCCGCGCGTAGTATTGGAAAAACTACAATTTTCTTGAAGTTGTGCAAGTTTAACGAATTCTTTCAAGGTTAAAAAACGTTCGTACCACAATCTCCATAATTATTCCATATTCTGCAAAGTTTCGGCTTTCATTTTTAAAAAATTTCATCGCTCTATCTCATTTTTATCGAAAGTTCTTTGATTTTGACACAGATTTCGTCGGTTTAGCCCACTGTGCGACGTTTGTTTACATTTTGACGCTGTAGAGATAAGAGAGAAAACAGGGTGGCGGAATGGGCCGGCCTGACACCACACACACCCACCCAGTGTTTCTAAATTATACTCTAGATTCTTACGTATTTTGACGTGCTGATTACGAATATGATAGTGAAAATTTGCGCAAATGTTAATTTCTTAACGGAAACCTTCTTTTTAGAAACACTGAGTGCGTGTTAAGCACTGGGTGGGCGTGTGTGGTGTCAGGCCGGCCCTTTCCGTCCTCCTGTCTTCTCCCTCATCTCTACAGCGTCAAAATGTAAACAAACGCCGCACCGAAACAGGTTTACGTTGCAGCGGAGCTTGCAGGAATACGAAAAATTCAATATAGTATTCGCGATAGTTTTTTGGAAATATCTCGAAAACTAAAAGCGACCCCCGTATATTGGAAAAAGAAAAAGTTGTTCAAAATGTCAATATCTATAACATATTTAAATTTTATCAAAATCGGAGTATGCAGACCGTTTCTGTATAATTACCAAGATTTCTTCAGTTGGTCCGGAAGTGGCAGAAAAATTGCAATTTTGTTTTAACATTTGATTCTGCTTGATCATATTCATGTTGACAAGTATCATTATGACTGCCCAGCATTCTTCTACTCGTTTTGACGTTCTGAATACGAATATACAGTGAGGACCAAAGGTGAACACACATACGATATTTTTACAAAAACATATTTTTATTTAATGTTTGCATAAAAAAAATAAATAAAATACATAGCATCAAGTACAAAGTTTTAGCTTTCCAAGACAATTTTACTGATCGTGGTATTATTATTGTTTTGATAAATACAAACTTTTTCCGTGTAGTCAGTTTTGCACCGTATTACAACGTTTGTGGATGAGATACGTAAACATATTTTTTGTAAACAGTGACCGGTGTTATTCGAGTCCGAGAGTACTCTAGTAGTTATACTTCTGTTGTTCGTTACGCATTAACATACTGTCACGAAGCCATTATCTAAGACTGTGAAAGATAGTACTATTTCTTAATTAAAATCTGGCTTATCAACGAGAAAAGTTGACGAGAAATTTACAGTTAGTCTAGCTGTACTACATAGAATACGAAAACGATATTGCAATGATGTTGCTACATCTTCGGAGAACGTCCAAAAATATTGTCTTAGCAGGACAAGCGACGATGAACGGAATATATAACTTCAGAAGTCACGACGACGCGACGGCGTCAATGGCTGCAAAGTCGTTGGAAAGCGATGTTGGAAAGAAATATGCAAGTGGAAGTCTTTCAAAGAAAAATATTAAAGCTCGTTTGAGTTTTGTCAAGAAATATATAAATTCGAATGAAGAACAATGGAAGACCGTGATTTTCTCAGACGAGTCTAAAATAAATCGAATTTTATCGGATGGACGTTCTTGGTGTTGGAAAAGGAAACATGAATCCCTTTCGCCGCTTCGCGTCATGTTAAACAGACAATTAAAGACTGTGGTTCAGTCATGATATGGCCTTGCCTTACGGCATATGGGGTGGGCCATTGCATCGAATTGAAAGTACGGTGAACCAGTTCACTCACAAAAACATTTTAGAACAGAATTTATTGGATGTTGTTGATAATATGCCGGTACAAGAATATGATAATGTTTTCCAACGTGATATCGCCCCAGGGCATTCTGCAAAAAGCGTCAAAAATTGGCTAGAGTCTCGACAATTTCAAACGATGTCGTGGCCTGCTCAAAACCCAGACTTAAATCCTATCGAAAATGTCTGGACAAATTTAAAAATGAAATTAGCGAATAACTACAATGATCCACCAACGACAATAAATGATTTGTGGCAAAGAGTGCGGCAACAGTGGTATTCTATTCTTCCAGAATACTGCGAAAATATAATTTCAACTATGCCTACACACATTCAAGCCACTGCCAAGGCCAAAGGACTCTCGACAAAGTATTAAATGCATAAAAATACGAAATGTTTATTTCATATTGCGTTCATAATGGATTGTGGTGCAAAACCAATTACACGAAAACAATTTGTATTTATCAAAATAATAATAATATCATCATTGTTTAAATGTTTTTGGAAAGCTGAAATATTGTACTTAATACTGTGTATTCTGATTTTTTTATTCTATATGCAAACATGAAATAAAGATACATTTTTGTAAAAATATCGTTTGTGTGTTCACTTTTGCTCCTCACTGTAACTTTCGTTCCTGGCGCAATTTTCAATTTACTACTAGCACATTAAATTCTGCCTATAAGAAGGTACTAAAAACTGGCGAGGGCGAATGTAAAATTCAGCCACTCGATTGCCGAATTACTTGAAAATCACAAAATTTGATCACTCCCGTCACATGTAGTGCTGAGCAAATTGCCATTCTTCCCAAGCTACCCAGTAGACCGAGCACGTAACACTAATATAATCCAATCGTGCAGCGAATAATCTAATATAAACACTAATATAATCCAATCGTGTATCGAATAATCCCAATCCCGCGAGGTATCTCATCGGGAAACGTTCGATCGCGATATAATAATCGCGGTTAACGGGCGGCGGAGGGTTGTACGAGATAATTTCAGGTTCGCTCCGTGATCTTCGACCGCGAACGATAGTCGGGTACAGGCGGGTACACGTGTACCCGACGACGTTACTCGGTAAACCCGTTACACGCGGCTCTCGTTCCGATTTTCTACCCCGTTCTTACGCGTCCGTCCCATTTCCTCCCGTTTCCGTCGGAATCGCCGACCTTTACGACACCAGCCGGATTACAGATTATCGATTATTGTTATTGTTATCGCCGTCGATATTATCCCGGCGCGGATATTCGCGCGAGCGCCGACTCTGTTAAAAAAAATTTTAGACCAACCCTCCTGCTACTACCGTCATTATCGCGAAAGTATTTGCTGGAACGGATAGTCGCGGAAAATTGCCGGTATTCCGGGGAAAAGGTGAGCACGTATCTCTGTAGCGGCGCGCGGAAATGTCGACGCGACCGCAGATAGCAGTGCTTGCAATTTCCAGCATATTTTATTTATTTCACGTTTCAGTCTTCGATAACTTCGTTTTGGCTGAAGAAATTAACAGAGTTGGGCAAAAATTTAATCAACGATTGGCGAATAAGTTTCTACTTCAATCGTTAATCGCAACTAACAATTAAACTCCTACTTTAGTCGTTAATTGCAGTTAACGATTACATTCTTTTTAATTGTAATCGTCAATCGGGTAATTGATTTATGATTAACTGCTGAAATTTCGAAATGAAATGTGGAATCAAAATTGTATGCATACTGGAAAAAATGTAAACTGGGTTTTTTTGTTGAGACATATTTCTGTCAATTCTCCGTCTCCGCTCTTTGTTTCGCTCTCCCTCCTTATTACAATGTATGGATAGACCGGGTGGCGATTAACTTCGACAATTGATTATGTCAGTCTCCGATTTTTCGATGATTTCTTTGTTTGATCAACGATGGACGATTAATTTTATCACTCGGTTGAATCAATCGTCGAGTTTTCAATGTTCACCTTTTTTAATCGTACACATTAATCAATCAATCTTGATTAAAATTTTAATTGATTAATGCACAACTCTCGACATTAAAATGAGCCCAAACACGACGCCATTCGGATCACACGTAATTGTTTAATACACGATTTAATAGAATATCGATTATCCAGTTATCTCAATACCTGGATTAAACAAAGACGTACGACTCAAATTGATGACCACGAACATGATGATGAACGTATAATAAAAAATATAATTCCAAGTAAAAATGATTTATTATTGAATTTCGGTCCGGAAGTCTTCACGTATATCGAGTTATGCTGCGTGTAGTTTAATTTATAATCGGAAGTTTACTATCACGATGAAAATCGTGCATGGAGAGTAAATTTGAAATTATAATTTCGCGAGGATAACAACGGGATAATAACAAAGCTGCGTGTTAATACGGAGGAAATACGCGCGGTGAGATAGAAAGACGTAAAATAAAGAGGTTGATGTCCCCATTTTCGCCTTCCCTCGTCTAATAAAAAAGCTCGATTCGCGGGTAAAAAATCTTCGAGACCTCACCTCACATTTTCAATTACTTCTTTCATCTAGATATTTTGTCGCCCTGTAGCTCAAGCAAATTACATTTCCTTTGATCTAATGCCCTCTTTATTATACCGCTTTCTTACGACTTCAATGCCCACCTCTGACAGTTAAGCTTCTTCGTGAAATTCTGCTTCAACGAGAAAGCAAACGAGCGAGTGTTGTAAGTGTTTCGTAAATTGCGATGTTTTATGCAATCGTGGAAAAGACCTCTGAAAAATTCTAAATTCAAACAGCTTTACGCTTCCCGTCAAGAATTTTAAAACTTACCACTCATGGAAAATATTTGCGGAAAGAAGCAATTTCTATAAACTTGTTTATGAAAGCGTAAATTTTTACGGAGTTTCGCAGTCTAATAATTACATTTTTCATGTTCAATGAGTGACGGAAGCAATTTCTATATAGATCAATTGTTGCGGAGCGGAAATATCAAACATATTAAATGACCAAGGCAAATTTAGATCGACCACGTTCTGGTATAATCAGATAGATATCGGGAACACGTTCCTCTACAGCGGGAGAAATGCTCGGGATAAAGTTATGCTTCTTCGAGTGGGACGATGAAAATTGAACAAACGTCGAAAGAAAGATCAACACGGTTAACTTTTCTCGAAGCGAGTGCTCTCTCCTTCGAATATTTATATAAGCTTTGTTAGACTGTGGAAGCTGAAACATAAACTCTGAAAACAACGAGCTCGCGAAGTATTGGAATACTCTATCGTCTCACTTCGACTGGAAGCTGCTATTTGACTTCTGGCGAGACTTTCTTCTACCGGAGATTACTGGAACAATTTTAACGCTCGTTTTTGTTGCTGCGTGACACTGTGTTCCTTCTTTTAGTACAACTCCATAAAGAAAGTACACATTTAACAAATGATTAATTATGTTCATGATTTTGATCGACCACTATCTATGAATATAAAACACGATAAAACAAAAGTGGTATCAAGGACTGTGCATTTTTATAAATACAATGGTGCTGATAACAATGAAATGTTCCAGCAAAAATCAGAATAATTATGTGCAACAGTGTGCATACAAATAATTCTTACAGTAATTAGGGTAAGGTTGCTCAAGTCGTACCGCTTGAATTTTGAATTAACTACGGCGACGACAGCACATACAACGGCAACCAAATATACATCTGAGTCAACCAAGTTGCTTTACGTATTATTGTCTGTCATAAACCAGCCTCGTTATAAATTCTTATAAATATGTTTGGTAGTTAATCTTGCAAGTAAATTATTGATAAAATTATGCTCCTCATTAACTATAAATTCAGTAGAATTTACATGATCGTTTGGTCGAAGCGAAATCGTATTAATTTTATTCAATGTTAGGTTATGTTTACTTTTTAAATTTAACTTGTGCCGTGTCTTAAATCGTGCCCATATGAGATCCCTAAGTCGTACTACCTCGTCAGTCGAAATAACGTCAACACAGAATAAAGAAAACATAAAAAATGCGGCAAATAAAAGAAACGCAGTAATTAATAAAAAGGAATTGGCATTAAAAAGAAGAAAAGCGATTGGTTTTGTTTTATTTGTGGAGAAGATCGGGAGGAAAACATGATTGAATGCTTGAAATGCAAATCATGGGTGCACGATGTATGCGCTGGAGTTGACAAAAGAACAAAAAAAATTGTATGTGATGTTTGTACTAACTGAATACCTATGTGTCATGTAAATAGATTAATGAAAAATACGTTTTAATTATTATTGTTGATTAATTGAATTCTGAAGTACGACTTAGGAAACCGGTTCCTTTAGTCGTACCGATGTAAGTTTTTAAAGATTTAGTTTATTTTACGTAAAAGCATATAGATTTTCTAATTTCGTTGTAATAAATAACAACAATATTAACACAAGTTTTGCATGACACATTTAATTTCTATTTATTTGATAAATCCGAAGTTTTATACGGTTTTGTTCTTAAGGGGTACGACATGAGCAACCTTACCCTACATACACAATTTTCCTCGACCATCAATATAAAAATTTCAATAATAGTCAGCACCGTCCACACATTATTCCGAACAGAGGTAAAAGTGTACCTTCTCTTTTTCCAAGATCCCAGCGAATTTCCATAATCGTTCGCAGTTTAATTATTACAAACTTAGACCGCCCGAGAAAGTTCTTCCTCCCTATCACACGTCGTAAGAATCCCGTAAAACTGCGATTTCCATAAACTGCGTAACTTCAGATTGCGGCGTGCAGCATTTACATATTCCGAAAGCTCCGGGCTGAATGGTTAACCTGAATGAAAACGGGAGTCTCACTTGGCCGCGCGGATAGTGAAAGAGTTCGGCGCACAGTTTCGAACACCTGTGCCTGCTAAAATGACGTTAGAGCGAAGCGGTAATAAGTGCGTCAAGATTTCTGCGGCTTTCATACCGTCTCCGTTGGAACGACGAGCCACTTTTACCGCGCGGCCCCGTTTGACAGGGCTGTCTTTGAAACGGAACTTTTCACCGAGCGACGATGACGTTCGGGCTCTTTAAGCTCCTTTCCGCAGGGATTATCGGGAGATCGAGAGTTGTCGATTGGTTTATTGCTGGCTGGGATTGGAATCTCGAGACACTCGCGATTTCGTTTATGTTGCTCTTCCCTTAAAGGAGTCAGGGGTGCTCCATAAAATTGAATTTCTTTGTCGATTACAAAGGATGCTGAGTGTTTGTTCCTAACGCTAGTCATTTTAAAATTTCAGTGTGCAAGATGTGCCACGGATTATCCCACAATTGAGTGACCAATTGCAAGATGTGCGAGCTCAGCGAAAATTCAAGAACTGCAAGAATCAATCGCAAGATACCTGAACTAAGTAAAAAAAATATTCTTTTTAAATTAAAATCATTCTGATAAAAACAAAATAAATGTGACCAGTGATGATACATTCCTCCCTAACAATAAATATGCATATACACTACCCGAAATTACCATAAAGCCACCTGATTTTTTAATGAAATCTTATAATTATGTCGTAGTAATGAGAAGCTGATGCACGATAGCATTTCTGGATTAATAAAAGAAACTATTTACACGATTACATTCATGGATATATTATTTATTTACAGAAAAACGTAAGGTTATATGGCTTAATAAAAAACGAACTGCGAAATTTTATAAAGCCACACATTTTATAAGTAGATAACATCAAGATTACCGAAAATTTTTTTCTTCTATATTTACAAATTAATAATTAGTGTAATTGCCATTTCTTCGAATAACGTAGAAAATTCGAGTAGGCATTGATGAAATCAAAGTACGAAGAGTTTCTGCTTCAATGGATGTGCACGCTTCGTTCACCACAATTCATAACTCACTCAGAAACAGAGTTGTACTGTTTACAACAATTGCCATATACATACTTTTCTTGCAAGTATTCCCCAAAGATTCTCAATTCGGTTTAAATCTGGCGAACAAGCTGGCCGTGCAAAAATCCTCATTTTTACAGAAGAAATTACAGAAGAGACTGACATTTTCACTTTTCAGCATGATAACGCCTCAATTTATGCATCAAGACAAACAAAGGTTAGACAACAAAAATATGAGGATTTTGACATGGCCAGCTTGTTCGCCAGATTTTAACCCAATTGTTAATGTAAACAGCCAGTTGTTCGAAACGTGCCATTTTGTACGCAAACATAATAATGAAATGCACCTTTTGCGAAACTTCCGAAGTTTGATTCGTTTCAACCGGCTGTTTGCTTTTCTTGATCCAATGCGTTTCGCTTCGTACGACATCGTAGAATCGTTTGGATACTTCACTGATAAACAAAATAAAAATTTGTTGGAGAACAACAAAATCGTTACTGACTTCGCCATTTGGAAGCACCGATAATCACCGAGCAAAAATGCCGTCCACCACGGCTCGCGTTCCCAACACTACCGCGCTGTCATAAAAAGAAGAAGACCCCTGCCGGTTTTGTGCCAGTTTCAAACTGGATTTCGTGCTGTGTCTCGCGCAACTGCTTTCGAGGGCTCTTCCTTCGGTCGTCACCTGGCCCTCCCACGCGAACAGGCTGAGAGGGTGATCTCGTTGCGGCCGCGCGAGAATTGCCACTCGTGACTTTGCATACGTTGCCGCTAACGTTGCGAAAAATTCAACTCCAGCCCGTCATCGCGGGCTGAAGACGTTACCAGCTCGGTCTCGCTTCTGCCAAACACATGGAATCCCCGCGAAAACGACTTCCAACGGGACTTTTGTTCGAACAGTGTCGGCTAGGCCGTTCCCGTATAATTACGGCAATTCAGTTAGCCTGTTGAACGAGCTGCGCGAATTAATTCGCCTAATTTCCTGGCCTCTGTCGCTCAACTTCTCCGCTGTTTCTCCAGTTAACCCGTTAACTGGGTATTCCGTGTTTCGAGCGAGTTTGGGAATTTTTTCGGAAAAGCTATTAAGCCTCTTGTATCCGGTTTTGCGCCACATATTTGTCGGTATTTGAAGCGCGTGTGTGATTTTTTTAAAGCCAAAATAACCAAAATTAGAAGATTTACATATTTTTTTATAGTATATGATAACGGTTGCCACGGTAAAAACTCCTATGAATGAATATTTATATTTAATTGTATAAAAATTTAATACAATTGATATAAGCACGAGTTAAATTCGAATTTATTTTCTGAAGGCTAAATGGACAAAATTAAATTTAACGAAACACTTGAAGACTTTCATCAGGTGTCAAATGTATCATTAGTTGACAGTCATTTTTCCGTGATTATGTAGCAAGTGGCGTGGCTGCTCAAAAAAGGCGAGCGCAAAATGAGGGGGAACGGGAGCGCGGAATAATTTGATGCACTCGGGTTTAATTAGTTTATTAATATAAAGAAGAGGTCTGGGTAACGATGCCAGATGAGGCGAAGGTTATACGCTAATGAAATTACAAGGAGCGCTAGGCGTATACGCGTTTATATTATATGCACCCGGGGTTAAGGGAAGCACGGGTAGCATCAAACCTGCTGACGACTGAGCCAGCCGGGCTAAATTGAAATTTATTCACCGTTATTAAATCAAAAGACCGTAATACAGTCCTCTACAATACAACGCACGAACGCAGAACGTTTTATCGTTCCCCCTTCGGGAAGACACCGGGTTTTATCGTAGATATAAAACCCCTCGAACTATCCAAACAGACGCGTTTTCGTCCCGGTAATTCTGTTTTATTAACAACGACTGCTTACTATCTTTCACACGCTGCCTGTTCGCTGCAGTTGAAAACAGTCTGACCGAGTGTGCCCCTCCATAATGCTCTGCAATCCTGTTTTCAACCTTTATTTTTCAGGCTTATCGTTCCAGAATTATTCCCCACCGTGCATCCGCTCTCGAAAAAAAATATTTTCACTGTCGAAACTTATTCGCCATCTTTCCTTGATATTTTTCCTTTATTCGTCAACATTTCAGCTTTAATTTAAATGAAGTTTCACCGCTCTATCTCGATTCTATCGGAAGTAGTTGCTTCTCTATGAAAACCGGCGAGCGGTGCATCGGTGCTCTCGAAAAACCGGTGCATTGAACCGCGGAAGGGCAGTGCATCGAGAGGTTGCAGAGCATCGAGGGAGAAAGAGAGAGAGAGTGTGCGCTCGGGTAACAATATAAAGTTGTTAAGCCGAGTCGAGCCCCTGGCCACGGATCCCTCCCGTTCATTGGACACCGGTGTCAATCGATTGCTCGTCGAGCCGCCGACGTCTTCACATGCACGTGGCCCGCACGTGTGCAAGTGCAACGACGGCGGTGCTCGGTGCACGCCTGCTCCTCTACGTTTTTGTAACGCGGCCCGACGAGAGCAAGAAGCGAGTTCGGAACTGGCGCAGTCTCGAGCAATCGATCACGACACCGCCCACACGGCTCCTTTCAGAATTAAATTCCATCGGGGCTCGGGCTTGCATATACAAGACCTAACCGGCCGTGAAACTTTTCTCTTCCTTCCGCGGGCATCGCTTCAACAACCGTCGAAATTAGGGGAAGCAACATACTCGCATGGGGGTGGGATCATGCTGCTTGAAAACCCGACTTACGAACGCGACTACGATTTCAACAATCGAAAGAAGCGATGCACAAAAGTTAACCATTTTTTACACTTCCCTCAATTATAAAATCATTTATATAGGGAAATAAAAGTGTAAATGACAAACAAATGAATGAAAAACAAGACAAGTGTATGGTATTAAACAAATTTTTAAGGGATATAAATTTAATTGTGCTGTTACTTTTTCAGTAATTTCGCAAACCCGCACATTGATTCTTCTCAGGCATCGATACGTCTCGAGTCTTGGTTTTGGGTTAATGCGATTCAAGTTTGTTGATGGCGGGTTGGTCGTTTTCGACTCTCCTGGCCTTCAATTGGTCCGATTCCCATTTCTCGGTACTGGTTTAATTCAATTTGAGTTTCTCGGTTCCGAATTAGACCAATTTAAGTTTGCCGACCCTACTAAGTTAGTTGAATTCGGGTCTCTAGGTCCCGAGATGAACCTGTGCTTGTCACTTTGTCCAGATATCTCGAGCAACATTTTCCAGTGTCACAGCATCATAATAAAATATTTTTGTACTCCTCTCCAAAATTTTCTTTTTATTTCGAAAATTGTATATGATATAGTTATTTTCTCCAAGTATTAAAAGCTATTTTAATATTCCAGAAAATCCTCGACCGGGAAGGTTTCGGGGAAATCAACAGTCTGTTTATTTCACAAGGAATTTTCAATCCGGCAAACGAGACGCTTCTTTAATCCGATTCCGCTAAAACGTTCCGAAAATGGAAACCTGCGTAAGAATCCGCAGTGCAATCGTGATACATCGATGTTGCCATAGAAACAGGCTTTAACCGGTTTTTATATTACGAAATCAGCGCTCGGCGTGTCCCAGTTTTTACCATCAAAACTTCGAGGAAAGCCGTGCTGGCGGTTTTCGATCAAAATATACGATCACCCGAACGTCAAACTTTCAGTTCGGCAGTATCGATCCTTATTTCACCGTGAAACTTTATTAAAATCATGTTAGACGGCCGGATAGCTGCCAGGCGAACGCAAGATTCCGCTCTCGGAACTCGACTGTGCACGCCTCTAACTCTCATCTTGCTAGAAGCTTTCCCAGCATAAGAATCCGAAAAGTCGTTTTAGTCCGCTCTCGGAAAAATCCGAAAATTCCGGGTCGCGGCATTCTCTCGCGGCCGAGGCGTTTAGATAAGAATCAAATATCTCGCAATACCCGGAGCCCCGGGCGCGATTATCATTTTCCTTTCTCTACGAAGGAAATCCGGCGAATGGGAATCGGCGTCGATGCGTTTCCGGTGAATCGCGCTCTCGGCGAAATTACACCCGCGCCACGTAAATAGCAAGTAAATAGGTTATTATGCCGGAAGGAACTACTTACCTTGGCGATTGCATTCGGATTACTTTGACACAGTTCGCATAAGTGGCTGAATTTCTTGTTCCAAGTTTTCCAACTCTCGAGATGCACATTGCCGCACAGCAAAATTCGCGCGGTACAATTTTCACGGTATTAGTGATTTTTATTAAATCAGTAAGTATCAGCACATCTTTATGCGAAATAAACATTTTCTGCATTTATTATAATACAGGGTGTCTCACCAGAAACAGGCCACCTAAATGTCTCCTCTATTTTTAATGGCACAAAAAATATTTATGGCATAATTTAAATGGTATCCAAGGAGGAATATCATAGAAGAACAATTTCTTTCGTCCGGTTATTTTTTCATAGTTTCTTCGACGTCATCGTTATTTTTTTATCGTGAAACTTATCTTTTTCTATTCCATCTTATATAGAGGGCTGAAAAATACATTTGAATATGCTTAAGTTGTTAACAAGATCGAATAAAAAAAAAGAAGTTTTCCCGATAAAAAATAACGATGACCTTGAAAAAGCTATGAAAAAATGACCGAACAAAAAAATTGTTCTTCTATGACATTCCTCCTTCGATAACATTTAAATTATGCCATAAATATTTTTTTTGTGTCATTAAAAATAAAGGAGATATTTATATAGCAGCCACTTAGGAACGTTTCCTCTTCTTTAATCATTTTACTACATCCAAAGTAATTATCATAACTAGACAGCGGATCTTTATGCAAAACAAACATTTTCCACCTGAAATTCAACCTACTGGAGTGTAATATAAACTGATTTTCTTTCTTAACTTGTTCAATAGGTTGAAAGTAATACGACAGTAGTATCAAATTCTTCTAATGTTTTTACCGTTTTAAATTACGCCTACTCGTTTTTGTCGTAAATGCATAAAATCCGCTGTCTAATCATAACTGTATCAAGTTTCAGTTTTCATTTAAGTGTGATAAAATCCGCAGTCTACCGATCACAAGTTGACACGTCAGAAATAGAATTGCAGTTGCGTCTGTGCAACGATAGGACCGGAAGTATGCCCAAGTATTTTTGGATCCAGTATGTATAATTTATCCGTAGACTATAATAGCATTGCTCCATTAGATTGGCATTCTAGAATCGGACATTTCCATATGCACGTAACAAAGATCAGAAATAAAAGAGAACAGTTTAGATTGCGGAGGGTAGAAGGTGCGAATGAAGCGGAAAGGCTGCGACGCGACATCGTGGTTTCGGTGGCCGGGAAAAAGAACAATGCTGGCAGGTTAATTATCAGAAACGGTCGGTAACGTGCGCGCAGATTCGCGGGGAACGCTGGCAGGTTCGCGTGGAACGATACCGTACTCGTTTCGGTGGCTTCGCGTAAACGCTCGCACGGCAAACAGGAGTCTGCACACAGAGCATATTAATTGCGCGTGGATCGACCGCACAATTCTGATCCTGCAATTACGCGCGTTCAGCTCGTCTCCGGAACCGCAGCGGCTCGTCTCGTCGGCCCTTGGGAATCGTTAACCATCTCGAAACTTTGCCCATTCGCGAAACTGCCAGGAGCCAGCCAGCACAGCCAGCACCGCCAACCTCCTCGACATAGGATGCGTACTCAATTTTCCTTTCATTTTCCCGGGGAAACTCCGAGCGACGCTCGACGACGCTCTACGGCCTCGTGAAAAACATCGCGATTTCCTCCTGATTACAGGCTGGAACAAATGTAACACCGATAGGCACCATCCTGCCAGTTTCCCCTGCGCAACTTCCACGGATACACAACTTTTCCGAATACTGTTGGGAAATTTTCGTTCCCCGACGTTTATCGGATTTATTGCGAGTAGGGGAAATAGAAATACAGGAAAGTTCAATCTATTATTTCGATGTTCAACGTCGTTTTACGTATTTTCATGCCACAAATGTTAACTGAAAAAGTAAAAATTGAAAATAATAATATAACAATAAACCAAGCCACATAGCCAAAATAAAATTTGTCTGCATTGATTGTAAAAAACAGCAGCTGATTAAAAATATCTTGCATCCTTTAAACATTTTCGAGAGTTGAAAATAATATACCGATATCTTTAAATTTCATCTACTCAGTTATTCTATCGTGAATTTCTGAAGCGATTTATTTATTTAGAAGGGACACACACAGCTAGACAAAATAAAAGAAACAAAAATATAATAAACAATTAAGTTGTCTACTCTCTGTGTATATTACTGTCTGAATTAATACTGTACAATCGATAAGTACAATTGGGACGTAGGGGGAGGTACGAAATACTTAGGGCAGCTAATAGCATTATCTAGTACAGTTATTTAAGCAGTTTGGATCATGTAGTCCGCTAAATGTTTGAGATAACTGATCTAGGCATAATCTGCAGAATCCGGCTCAGAACGTTTGCACAGTGTCATTGTGTGCAATCTATTAAATGTGTATATCGCCTAGTACCGAGCACTTTACGATTACCTATTACGTTAACATGACATTGCTTTGAACAGCATATTACATTTATTACTCACTATTTTATTCTTTCTTTCTACTTGAAAACTATTCCTATTGCTCGACAAATATTTACAATTCAGCATGCTATCGTAATACACATCCTTGTTCCGCGGAAATCTATTATACCTAAAATCACTAGCAACAACCGCAATAATTGTGCAAACGTGCGCGTTGTTGGTCGATTTTCCCAAACAAAGGAGTGTGCAAATAAATCGATACCGCAACTCACATTTCCTTACCATATTGGTTTATCGCTGTTTGTATCGCCAATATTAATGTACAGCGTAGTGGTATTATAAAATGACTCAATCCCTTGTATATCCTTTTACCTTAATAATTAGACTACCGATTTAATGCACTCGCGAGAACAAGATAATAGATGAAATATAAAATGAAAATAAATGTTTATGCATAGTCGTACTCAGCTCTCGGAACGGTCGAAACGATTTGAATCACGTATAATAAGTACTGAAAGTTTGAGGGAGCAATTTTAACGTTCAGCTAGTTCAGCTATTTGACTTGATTGAAAACCACGAGAAAGAATTAGTTCGCTCCCATCGCTACTATCAGAGCATCGAGGCACACGATCCGTGGCGCGCGAGGCAGCATAAAATGAAGGAAAATAAATTAACCGAGTGGTCGACGAAACAAGCAATTAGGGTTGGATAAGCATCGAGAGGCAAACAGTTTGAGGATTGCAGGACGTAAATACTCCCTCGTTCATATTCGAGGAAGAAAGTTTCCCGTGCACTCGTACCGCCGGATGAAAAATCCTCGATTTTCCCTCGACTCTCGCCCGAATCGATGAATCGCAGGGTTGGGTCGTTGGGGGCGGGGGGCTGAAGCCGAAGCATCGACGACGGCAAGTTTCGATCCGCGAAAGTGGAAAGAAGAATTGATTTAGCGAAGTCCGTAATGAGTTGATTGCAGAGGATTCTCTATGCCGTAACTTTCGAGCGACGCTGCCTTAAATTGCATTCGTTACAGCCCCGACCCGCAGAATTTGATTTTCGAAATATCACTCCCTTCCCCGCTGACCGCCGAGGTCAAAGATCCGCGCTATATGCGAACCCGGCAAATTCGATTTTCGGCATCTGTGTACAGGTCATCCGCGCGAGACTCGCGAAAATTCCGCGTTACACGCCGACCGGAATTTTCAATGAGTGTATTTTTACATGCCTCCAACCATCCCCGCAGGGCCAATTGAAATTTACGAATCAATTTACAGGCCGGGTATCCCGATAACGAGACCACTGTTTCTTGTAATTCCGATTTGTAAAATCATTGGCAGAGCTGAAAGTCTATTGACAAAAACTACAGTAAAAGTTCGACGTAGTAGGATAATTAAAACTTTAAATCCTGGATTTTCCAATGGGGAATTTGTTGGCAAAAGAAAATTTAAAAAATCTTCATTTGTCTGATAAACAATGTCTTAAAAATTCGAATCTTCTTGCAATTTTCTGGGATAGCTTATTGTTACCATTGTTGGGATATTTTATGGAATATTGTTACTACATATGCTTCTAAAACTGAATAGTTTATCATACAATATGAGTGTACAAAGTATTCAAACTTTTTTATAATTGTACCAAACAACCTGTTTTTTTATAATCAATTATGCAAAAAAGATCTCCCAAAAATTTATGATTTAGAAGGTTATATGCAAAAATGAAAAAGGCATTTTTTAAAACTTTTTTATTTGGGCCCTTAATGAAAATTTAAAATATATTTTTTTGTAGATAAATGTTAGTTATACACATGCTGAAAATTTCATCAAAATCGATTAACATACACACGAGCTACAAGCGGTTAAAAATGGTGAAAATTACGATTTTTTTTACATGATTTTTGACCAGTTTCTACTTAAAATCCACAGAATAGTACATCTTTCGATGAGTGTCGTTTTTTCCTGCGTCATCCGATTTCAGCATGTGTATAACTAACATACTTACATTTTGACATACTTACATACTTAAATTTTCATTAAGGACCCAAATAAAAAAGTTTAAAACAATGCCTTTTTTATTTTTTCATGCAACCTTGTAAATTATAATTTTTGGAAAATCTTTTTTGCACATAATTTCGTCAACCAATGCTTCTAATTGATTATAAAAAATCAGATCGTTTAGTATAATTATAAATAAGTTATTAGGTTTTTAAAAGGTGTACAAATACTTTATACACTCACTGTATATATTTTCCTAATAATATTACAGGTAGGTTTAGTAGGCGGGAAAATTGAACAAAACCGTGCGCAAGTTCCATAATTCCAGCGTTCGAAGTAATTGATTGTGTCAGCCTCATCGCGAGCACGAGGCTGCAGCAAGAAACGTCTCTTTTCTCACGTCTCCGGGTAAAAAGAGTCCGCTACAGTCTAGCGTAATTTCGAGAAATTGAGTATCGTGCCACCTCCCTCTTTTTCCAGTCTAAAGCTGTGTGTTTATCCCTCCCCGTTCATCCCCCCAATGTTTCCGCTGTCCTCCATCCTACGCCGAGCCAATTTGTTTGCTGGAATCTCAGCTCGCGTTGCATGCTTTCGCGTGGAATTGCAAAATGCGAAATGAGGGGATTACATGCACGGCCGCGCAGCTGGCCGAGTAATTTCGGATACTTTGATCCGAGGATTCGCGGAGCCTCGACTTCGATCGTTCCGGGCCAAGATCTTCGAGGGAAGATTTGTTCGCGAATATGGGGGGGGGGAGAGCTGCGACGATAACGCGAAATGAAACAATGTTGTAGCGATTTTTTTTCTGTTCGAAGAAAAAGAACCAAGCGAGCTATTTGACCGTGTGCATCAAATATTTTAACCCTTGACGCCCCGTGAACGTGGCCGAATAGGTGATGCGTCAGGGGTTAATTCTATATGTGAAAATAAGTCGGAAAAAAGGAATAACATTTTTTCGTTTGACGCCTGGCTTTCGAGAAAATCGAGTTTGAAGATCCCAAGTAGAAATGGTTGATCATGGTCAGACGTGCCAGACGATTCCTATCTAATAGCACGCGTATACTTTTGTACATTACTACAGACCATAAATTTCAACAAACTACGATGAACATTTAATTTCTTGCATCAAGAGGTTCAATAAATTAAAAATAATTTGGAACAGCGCATTATTAAGCCAAACCCATACCAAAATTAATTCGAACACTTCTATAAACCACAATCCTGAACAAACGACGATGAACATTTAATTTCCGACATGAAGAGGTTGGATAAATTAAAAATAATTCAGAACTCTATGGAATGTAGTAGTAATGAGTTTGAGAATTGGTGTTAAGTCCGTATTTCATGAGAATTTGAGAAATCGATAGGACCGATTGTGTCGCCGGCATTTTCGCCACAATTAAGCACGTCCGATGACCGACTTATGGCTGGCTGGCAGTGATTTTTCCCGGTTGGAGAGCCGTGGTTCGAGGAGGGTCGTTCGGAAGGTATAATGGAGGGCACTTCGTCGGAAGAAATGGGCGCCATTTCTGGGTGAGAAAGTTCGTCGCGTTGTTAGAAACAAGAACAATACGACACTCTGGGATCGTTTCCTGGAGCGTCGAAACCGGTCACGGTCCTCGTAAATGGACTCGTTCCGATGTTTCGTGGAAGTTGCTCGGGCGAACTCGTTGCTCCCGACGTCATAAATTAACTATTTAACCGGTCCGAGAAACATAGTAAATCAATACGTCAAGCAACGGTTTATTGACTGAACATGATTTAACTTCCTCTCTCTATCCTCCCACCCTTCGCTGCGGCGCTGGTGATAACCTCGATTAGAATTGAATGCAACACACCGTGAAGTTATTTATTTTACGCGATCGACGATAAATCATCATTGTTTTGCCGGTTCCGAACCGGTTTTTTCACTCCTCGGACTTGTTGTGTGGCGACTGACGGCCAATGGGACACCGATTGTCCGAGAATGCGATTTTTATTCATGCGCAGCCCGCTGGACGAGTTTCCTGCGATTTTTAGACGCGTCGTATTTTTTATCGTATGATTCATGGTTATTTATAAGCGTTCCGCGGATCTTCATGCAAATTCTTTTTGCTTCTTTTTGTTCACTTAATGTCACGATAGCCGCACTGCTATTTGCGATCGCTTTAGCATGCAATTTACGCATACATTCAACTCTACCTTTCATATTTTAATTAATGCCCACGTTCTTACACGGTTCAAATATTTAAATATGAAATATTTTATCATACAACCAAATTTATTCAAACATTTCAATCTCCACAATAAAATAATATCGTTATTTATATTTTCGTTTTATCATATGGAATATTTTAGCGGGTTAAATATAATCCTTTTTCGAAAATTTAAAAAAATAATTTATATGCAAATAAAATTCTTCTGTGAACATATTGGATCATCAATAAATTATAAAATATCGATGTATTTAGGTCAGTAAAGTATCCAAATAATATATAGAGCTACATGACTACCAGTGCCGGACATATTGGATTCATAAGCTCCACGGTCGCTGGCCCAAACTATTTGGAAAAAAATCGAATTAAAATGTTAAATTGCAGCTTCCAGAGTCTTATCATACAATCAACAATAAATAACCTAATATTAATGCACAGTGTAAAAATTGGATAAAGATACTTTCCACGAGCACATCCTCGACCTATTCTCAAAATAGGACTTTTTCGAACGAGCTCGCATTTAAATCGAACGGGTTCGGAAACGCTCAAACATTATTCCCGTCTACATAATTATCGCGCATGCATGTTTCCCGTATTTCTGGCAAATTGGCTTTGCTACAAAGCCCTCCGGCGCGTTTATTGTTAACAATACTACGGCGCCGCTCCGATCGCAATTCCCGTAATTTGCGATCCAATATAAATTTCCGGGGAACGAGCGCGATCGACGCGCATAATTTTCTATCGAGAAGGTAAAACAATTTGCAGGTCCGAGCGGGGGCCTGGACCGTGCCGGGCCGCGTTTTACCTGGTTAAAAACGGGGTTAGGTTAGGCGAGACAGCGGGTCGCGTTAACGACGATAATTAGAACGGATGCGTAGACATTTTGCGCGATTTGCCGTAACGCGAACGGTATCCGCCGGGTTAATTAATGTTATTAATATCAATTCACGGTAATTCCGCGGCAGCGGGCCCTCCCATCCCCTTGATAGTTTCGTAATAACATATCACTCCCGGTACAAGCCGGGTTGAAAATTCGCTTCGGAAACCCGCGGGCGAAAGGCTCGCGCGCGCGCACGTTGAATTTCAGCTCGCCTAATTCAACAAAGAGGAAAAGCGACGCTCACGCAAGGAAAACGGGACGCGCGAATTTATACACCTGACCATGCAGTTTTCATTGCTGCTCGGTCCGAACCGAATCTGCACAAGTAATTCACCTGCTTGCTGTTTACATAGTATGGGGTTTCACGTACATTGCAAGGCGGACTTATTGATTTTTCAGATGTGATTTCAAATTTTCCTTTAAACCTAAACGGTTCGGTCGTAAAGTGCTCCGTTTCAGCTTTAAGTTGAGCTCTAAAAAGTTTTTTAAATTTTCTCGGAAATATATTTTAATATATACTTGAAGCAACCCCGTAAAATCCAACCATCTTTCACCGAGTTGCTGGGACTTGGATTTATCGATTTTTCGACATGATTTACAATTTTTCTTTAAACGTAAAAGGTCCTGTCGTAAAGGCGAACTTGCAGCTTTGATTTATCTACTAAAAAGTTTAAAAATACATCCTACAATGGACTTGAAGCAATCCCTTGGAATTCTTCACTTCTTGAAGTGACTTCGAATTTTTCTTTAAACCTAAGTTAATCTACCGCAAAATACGCTCTTCCAGCTATAATTTGAGTTCTCGAAAGTTCGAAAATTCCCACGGGAAAACATTCTAAATTCGATTCGCAGTAACCCTTTCAAATCCAATTACTTTTTTCAAATTTTCCAAATTCTTGATTTTTCGAGGCGATATGGAATTTTTGTTTGAACGAAAGCTACATTATCGTAAAGTGCACTTTTTCAACTTTAATTTCTGCCCTTAAAAGTTCAAATATTCTCGCGGAAGCACATTTTAAAATCGATTCCAACTAACTCTTTGAAATGCAATTATTCTCCGTCGTTCTTTCGCTCCGGATTTCTCCATTTTCCGACATGTCTTCGAATTTTTCGTTTAAACGAAGGTTATTCTACCACAAAGTGCGGTCTTCGAGCTTTAATTTGAGCCTTCAAAAGTTAACATATTCCTACGGGAATACAATCTGAAATCTACTCGAAGTAACCTCTTGGAATGCAATTTCATTTTCCTCCGAGTTTTCGCTCCGACTTCTTCGATTTTCGACACGATTTCGAACTTTCTTTTAAACCAAAATGAATGTAGCATGAAGTTCAGTTTTCCAGATTTAATTTAAATCATCAAGAATAAAAAAATTCCTACGGAAATACATTTTAGAATCGATTCGATGTAACCCTTTGAAATGCCATCATTTGCTTCCTTCCTTTCACTCCGGATTTCTCGATTTCTCGACATGTCTTCGAATTTTCTTTTAAACTAAGATCATCCTATCGTAAAGTACAGTCTTCCAGCTTTAATTTAAACCGTCAGAAGTTCGAAAATTAGCGCGGGAATACATTCTAAGTAAACCTCTTTAAATCCAATCATTTCTTTCTGTGCAATCGAGAGCAATCGTTCGAGATTTATCGATTTTAGGACACGATTTGGAATTTTCTATTAATGCAAAGTTATTCTATCATAAAATGCAGTCTTCGAGCTTTGATTTAAGCTTTTAAAATATCGAAACTTTCCAAGAGAATACATTCTATAGTCGATTCGAAGTGACTCCCCCCCACGATCCATTCATTTCAATATTTGAACTATTTTATTGAATTCCAGTATATTATATTGATTAAATGAAATCAACTTTTTATCATTATTATTGCCACCGAGAAGCAACGACAATCAATACATCGCAGATTAAAAATAATAGCGCAAGTATTGATCTTTTGCACAGAAAGTGATCATCAAAGATACACATTGTTCATGAGATATCCTGATCATTTGTGTATACATTAAATTTGAAGCGATTCTACTCGCAAGAGTACCTCTCCGAATACGATAAGCACTCTCGCTCGTTTGTCCATACGATCAGATACTCCGGAAAATGATGAAAGTGCAGTGGTTAAGTGATTCTCATCGGTTGAAAAAACGAGCATATCATTACCACCACCCTCTCGAGGAGGATCTTGTCCACGAGGCTCGCCTAAGTGCGCCTTCTTCTTCCCCGACCCCGGCGCTACTTCCGCTCCCATGTTCGCCGTCCAAGTTAACGAGGCGTGCGTTAATACACATTACTTAATGACTTCCGGCACAGCTTAACGGAGCGTTAACGTACAAACTTGCCGTGTCCCTGACCGATACAGGCTTCCGGCCACCTCGAGCATGGTTGCCATGCTGTTGCGTCGGAAGTGTGACCTCGAAACACACTGCCAGCTGGTCCCATTCATTTCCATTCAACCGCGAACAATCGCTGATTTTCCAATTGTTTCCCCGCTTAACTGCCTAACTTTCGCGCAATAACCTAACCCATTCGAGCCCGGACAAAACGTACACCACTCGAAGAAGGGGCGAAAATGTGACTGAAATTGAAAGAACCGGAGAAATCTTAATAAACGCCCGATTATGAACCAATAGTGATGGAAGAATAAAATATTACTTTTAGCCACGATGCATTCTATTCGAACGATGAATAGCCTCGCCATTTTGCTCTTCCTCTCGCTGTCACGCAACCCCCAATCACCGTAAAATTCACTTTAAAATTCCGCGGGGTTCGCTGAAGCATTGCTTCATCCAACGAAACGCTGTGCTTCGTCTTCGAGCAACATTAGGCCAGCAGGTCGATTAAGTCAGCGATCAGTGTCAGTCTGAAAAGAAATATGGCGAATGGTGGTGTCGCGTGACGCGGCTCATACAAGCTCGGACAGCCGCGCTAACTGTTTCAACACTGTCGATTACACACAGCAACACTGCAATCCACCGCTGGCAATACGTACTTGTCAAACTGATTGTATAGTACAGGTCGACCTGGACCCAGTCACCGGCAACGGCGATCCGTCACGCGAGGGAATTTTATAGTATTCAGTTTTGTAGAATATCAAATAAAACGTTGATTAAACTTTGATCAGGACGTCCATTTTCATGGTTAAACACTGGCATTTGCTACGAATTGGCAATTTTGGCGAATTGGATTCGCACGAATATTTTTCCGAGCATGGAGATAATAAAAACGTGGTAAAATAGATACACTTTCCTTGGACGATAATAAAGTTCCTTTTTTTTGCGGCCGACTGTACACTCTACCGTCTACTAAATATAAATTCCTTCACTCTATCGATCACTTTCATTCATAAACGTACAACCAAGTGTGCCGGTATACCATTGTGAAAGTATCCACGAATATCTCATTGGGAATTGGAGATATTCAATTTTACGTTCCGCAGACGAATTGAGAGAATTCATCTCCCGCACATCGATATAAATAAACCGAATTTTGCGGAGTTCACTGGCAAATATCGAAGTTGGAAAAATTGATTCTGTGAAAAATTACTTGGTCAGAATTCGGTTTTATTGAAGAGCCGAGTCTCATTGTTATTTATATATTTAATTCTGAAAACCGTCGAAAAAATGCAGAAACGTGGAAACATGTCGCTGGAAATTTATTATCCCTAGCAACAAATGGAAATGCAAATTCCCGACGACAATAGAGAACAATACAGTCAAAAGTTTCTGCTCGCTTGTTGATATCCAGAAAAAATATTTTTGTAGAATAGAAGTTTCAGTGTTGGTGTGACGTATACGCAAAATTTTCTTTTTGTAAGGAAGAAAAATGATTTTTAAATGTAAAGGGTTATCCAAAAGTACCTTTAGGATGTTCAATGAGAATATCTGTCAAACGCCATGTTTGTCTCTTGTCACTTTCTTGTATTTCTAAAAAACCTACAATGGTAGACAATTTTAAGAATGGAGTCGTATACGATTGAAGAGGGTGTTAAAGTTATTAAGATTTATTTTGCAAATCAGTGTTCAATAAAAAATATCCATCGTAAATTACGCGATTTCGTCCATCCAAGCAAACAATTCGAAAGGGTATAGCCGGATAAGCATGGGCCAGCGGCCCCCGCTCCGATTTTCCTGATTTCTGTCTTAAAACATCGTTATGTCTAAAAAAATATTGTGTAAAATTTCAAGTGTCTACCGCCACCGATAGGGGTGATATTGAGGTAAATTCCCCCGCACTTAAATGCAATTTGCGCTAAAACGAGAAAATGTTTTTTTTATCGACATGAGATAAACGGCAAATAAAAGATATAGATACACTCTATACTTCAGATTTTTTTCAGAATTTTTTGCTAATTATTTATAGTTGAAAATAATTAATTAATTTTTTGGGAATTTTTTTAACTATCTTCCCCTAGGTTGACACCTACCAAAAAATTCTAAAATATTGCTATGATTCTAACCTATTTTGTAAAAAATCTCAGAAGTGTCCGTTTGGTGGAACAGTGTCAAAAAAAATAAAGTATGCCGGCGAACGCTCGGTTTGATCAGTAACGACTCAGCGACCGATTCCCCTTGCGGCGGCTAGTGACGGGAGCGAACGGGAAGTCGGCGCTTGTACGGAAAAACTGATACATGTAAAAATGCGACTAAATCTTCTAATACATGATTACAATAAGAAGTCTAAACAATTGTATTCTAGACAATAACAATCGTTTAGTTTATAAATAGATATAAAAAAAAGAAAAAAACAAGAAAAGCGCCGACTTCCCGTTCACACCCGTCACTAGCCGCCGCAAGGGGAATCGGTCGCTGAGTCGTTACTGATCAAACCGAGCGTTCGCCGGCATACTTTATTTTTTTTGACACTGTTCCACCAAACGGACACTTCTGAGATTTTTTACAAAATAGGTTAGAATCATAGCAATATTTTAGAATTTTTTGGTAGGTGTCAACCTAGGGGAAGATAGTTAAAAAAATTCCCAAAAAATTAATTAATTATTTTCAACTATAAATAATTAGCAAAAAATTCTGAAAAAAATCTGAAGTATAGAGTGTATCTATATCTTTTATTTGCCGTTTATCCCATGTCGATATCTTTTCTCGTTTTAGCGCAAATTGCATTTAAGTGCGGGGGAATTTACCTCAATATCACCCCTATCGGTGGGGGTAGACATTTGAAATTTTACACAATGTTTTTTTAGACATAACGATGTTTTAAGACAGAAATTAGGAAAATCGGAGCGGGGGCCGCTGGCCCATGCTTATCCGGCTATACCCTTTGGTTAAAAAATTTGATGAAACTGGATCTGTTTATTATAAACCAAAGTCTGACAGACGATAAACAGCTCGTTCGAATGAAAACATTGCTGCTGTTCGTGAAACTATTGCTAATGACCCATCAACATCAATTTCACGTCGTTCTCTAGAATTGAGCATTTCTTCGAATTGATGTCTGTAAACGTGGTGGCCATTTGACAGATATCGTCTTTCGCACATAATTGTCATAGATGATACCTGATAATTAAATGAAAAAAAAACCAATGAAATTAAAAATAGTATGTTTTTTATTTTAAAAAAACTTGCTGTAGTCTATTTTGGATAATCCTATATATGTGGGAGGTTCTGCGTTTAGTTGACGGGGTTATAGGAGGAAGTATGCTAAAAATATGAAGTATGCTGTGGTTTCAAAAATGTTTATTATCCGAGTGTTAACGCAAAGTCGCGAAATAATTCGTTAAGGTTACGAAGCAGAGTGTTGCCAGGATTGAACGCGATGTTGAGGGTAGCGGCTCGATTTGTTGAAGAAGTTTGTCCGAGATTATGACGCCAGTAAGACGATAGCGTTTCCGTGATTCACGATTATGTGAAACTCGCCTCCTTTTTACGACTGTCCGTGGCCATAGCGTTCTCGCGAAACTTTCGCCCGCCGCGCCGCACACTTCTCCGTGAACACTGTAACTGCGGGGATTCCTTTTTATTGTTCCGTACGGGCCGCTGCTTTGCGAACGGCTGTGCTGTCTGTCTATTTGCAGTTCGGAGGAAGCGAACTTCCTTTTGAGACTCGGATCCTCAAACCGCGATAGCGTGATTCGCAACCATGCCCGATACCGAGGCAATAAAAGTTCTTCGGAAAAGTGGAACGTGAACGTCGTCGCTTCCCTGTGTTCTTACCCCAACTCAACAGCTTGAAATGAATATACTCGAATTCGTTCTCTGGTTTCCTCATTAACCGTTCTTACTTTTCGGTTTTAACACTCGGTTCCATTTTTCCTTCGTTCGTGTTGGATACGAATTTCATTCTTTTAGCGTTACGTTAGCTAATTGTATTTAAGTTTAATAAGATACTTAATTGTTTCTTCGACATTTATCGTTATAAATAATAGTAATACAGTAGAACCTCGATTATCCGGGCCTCTGATGTTCGAATTCTTTATCGTCTGAATACTTTCCACAAAGAATTAGTTTGCGATCAACCAACCCATACGCTACACGATTTACTGCACACTTCAATAAGGATTAAGTTCAGCATTGAATGTAATTGTTGTACATATTATCCGAACAATCATGTTCCACTAATTAGCACGGATAATCGAAGTTCTACTGTATTGTGCAAATTAGAAAAATATATTCATTAAGATTCACTTGTTCCGACGTATGACTACAAGTAAATTAATCTTAATAAATCAATAAATTCATAAATCACCACAAGAGCACTTTTGTATGTTACTAAAATTTATCCATTAAAATTTTAATTAATTTGTTCCAAAGCACATGACCAGAGGTAAATTTATTATAAACAAATTAATAAATCTCCACGAAAGCCCTTTCGACGTGACAGTGCACTTCATCCTTCCAGCAGCATATCGTCACCAATCTCACTATTCCGTCCCGCCGAAACCCGACTATAGTACCTGCTAACCAGACTAACTAAGTAATACTTGCAGAGTAACAACACCGATAATAAATTTGCCACAAATACCTAACTAGCGTTCGCGACACCTCGAAGCCATGCTCGCACACGTGCGGGCCGAGCGCGTGCCAACCGGAAGTTAGGGGAATACCGAAAGTTTATGGCGTTCTCGTGCTACCCCGAACGCCGCGCCGCTACCATTTTCTTGCGTTCGCATTAATTTACATACGTGGTGATTTCTGCTCCAAGGAGAATCCATTAACCATTAAACAGTCGAGTCTCAGGAGTCGGAAAATAAAATTTTAATGGATTCCACATTATACTAATTTATTATTTATGCACAAGAGTATCAAAATTTAAGTCTGTTTTTACTAATTAATTTAAAACAGTGGAAAAACCAAAAGAGTTTTCAAATCATTCTGTTTGTTGCAATCGATGCAAAAATTTTTTATTCTGCATATAAATGTTCTAGTATACTAATAATCTAAAATTTTGTAACTAATATGTTCAAGAGACTCCAATTTTTCAAACGTGAATACATCTAGACGAAAAAAGTTAAACTATTTATTACATTTGCCAACCACGTCTCTGTAAGTCTTCACACCATTACTACTCGCATTTCACAAAACAGAGAATCACAGTCTGTCAACACTTTTATAAAAATAAACTTTTCGCAGCAAGGGAAGGGGCGCTACAGTATACTCTTTCACAAAACTCCCCATTGCGCTTTCTCCTGTTACAGAACAGAAACTTCAGAAAGGGCGAGAGGTGTGTGTTACATAAGTTCCATTACGGAACAATTTTGAACTCAATTACGGACATGGTATCTGCAATATCACACCTTCATTCGCAGACGTTTTTCAATTTCTTGGTGCTTTGCGAAACAATCGATAAGCAATCTACCATTCTTTTGCCAGGGTGACAGTCTACTCTAATTTCAATATGTTTTTCGCTTAAAGTGCAGAACGAGTTCTTAAAAAACAACGAGAAACGGGCATCCAATTCGTTGTAAAATTGATTCATTATCACTCCTTTCTTTACAACAATTTTCTTTGAGGGAGTCAAACAAAGTTTCTTTAGCTACAAGATTTACTGTATTACAATGTCACACTATATTTTATATATTTTATTCTCCGTCGACGCTGTAGGGTTTTATCAAATACAAATTATTAATTCTTAGATATTTTTTATCTGTCCACTGCTTTAAATTGCACTCGTGTTTAGATTAAATTTTGTTCGAACAATCTCAGCGTCGTCGGAGCGTTAGTCTCAAAAATTTTAGAGATTTTAATTCCTCAGAAAACCGCCAGTTTTCGCACCAGATCTTTCAAATTTAGCAGAGCACGGGGGTCGATGTGGTAAGACGTGGTCGTCGGTGACCCAGGCGAAATTACGCGTCGAAGTTGAACCCTTTGAAGGATGTTCGATGAGACGCGCGGTTCTGAGCGCCCAGCCGAGGTACTTTGCTCAATAAACACGAGCCCTTTGTCCTGCCATCGGAGTGATATAAGGAAGACACCGGTGCCCAAAGTCGAAATACGGCTCGCGCGGAGCAGCGCCGTTATCGGCTTCGCGAACTTCACGAACTTCGCGACACTCGCGGAAATACAATTGAACCGTGACGGAGGCGCTAGGCATTGTTCGGGGGACGATCGCGATTTTCAACGGCGAATTAAGGGACGTCGAGGGAACGGTAACAAGTTCGAATAATTCGAGATTGCTTCGAATATTTCAGAGCTGGGCTGACAAATACGCTTACGCTGCCGTTCGGTTCTTTGGAGTTGTTAATCGTCTTTCCTCGACTTGTACAGTCACGCTGAAAAGTATTTGAACCGGAGTCGCCAGATTAAGACTTGTCTCCCCTTTCACTGGTAAAGAGAGGGTAACTTTTCCCCTCAATTCAAATGAAAAATATTTTTCTAAAATTGTTGGGCTTTCGAAAAATTTATTCATTTATTTTTTCAACTCCATTTTCGCGGACATTCTTCTCGAGTAATTCACGATAGAAATTAAAATATTTACCGAGACACCGAAACGAGGTTTCTCCAGCTAGATTTGCGAACAGTGTGCTGTCACCTGTCTCTGTTGCTCCCTCGACACTTTTTCCCCGTTTGTCGGCCTTTTCAGCGAACGTGCACCGCCAGTCGATAAAATCGACTCGTTTTTTTCGATCGGCGCAGGACGACCGTTGCGAATTTTGTTGCTTTGACGTTTTGTCCCGAGCGGCGGTTTTGTTTTCACCGAACGTGTGCCCCGATCCTGAATGGCCGCTGTGTCAATTTTCGGGAGTTCTCTTTTTTTAGCAGCAGCAGCAGCCGTCACGTCGGTTCCGCGAATCCCGCCCCGTAAGTGATTATTTAGGTAGAAAGTGTTTCAAGAATTGTTCCAGCGGATCGGCTTTCATAGCCTGTTTCATGCATTCGCGCGCGCGACCGTTTCTCTCTCTTTCTCTCTCTCTTTTTTTTATTTTATTTCCCGTCGTTCCACGTTTGTTACCGTTTCGCGCCCATTTTAGCCAGTCAATCGGAGAAGATATCCGTGTCCCTCTATGATCTTTTTGTAACCTTTCGATGCGCGTGTTTTATTACCGCGCGGCGCACAGACCAGAGCCGTTTGTACACTGCCTACGAATGTTTGCTCATGACTTTATGACAGAACGTTTGCACTTTGCCCGGCGAATCGCTCTTTTATTCGTGTTCCGCTGATTCTAGCGGCCTGCACCGAGTTGATAAACCTCGTAACAACAGTAGAACCTCGCTGGTTGTACAGAACGATTTCCGAGAAACCGGAAATGTTCGAACTGTGATCATTTCGTTACAAAAGATAGTACAATAGCAAATTTCGACTCATTTTAAAGGGCGACGCCTCTATTTTCACGGAGCCATCGTTCATGTTTTCTAAGATATTTGTGCATGACATAGCTTGTGAAAAACTGAGCACACGATTTTCACAAAAAATTATGCAAATAATCGCATGTGAAAATTGATTTGAACATTAAACCTTGACCTACGATTTTTTTTCTCTATTTTATGAAACAAAAATGAACAAGTTGGTGACAGCATACCTTCATTCGAACCTGAATAAATCGACTAGAAAAAATTGTAGATTAGGTTTCAAGCATTCGTGGTAACGGAGAAGCTTTGATCTTTAAATCCACGGTGGTTTCAGTCGTGAGAAAATTTAAAAAGCGAATTAGGGTTCGGTCGAAGATGGAAAATATCAAAAGATTTATCAGTCAAAGAGGTAGCTTGCAAATCGGATCAGTGACAATCACTGAAGCAGCAAGAAACGAGGCGTCGAACCGACCAGTGTGCCTTCCGGTGTTTCGACGAAACTGAAGCCGAGGCCGAAGTCAAGGCCGAAGCCGATCCCGGCACGGGTCGACGGCCATTACGTAACACGAAATTAAGACGCCCCGACGACCGGCGAAATTACGTCTGGGAATTGCGCGACCTTTGAAGGAATTTTCAGCCGAGCGCTCGGAATCGAGTCGAAGATGTCGGGAGGTCGTACGAACGACTGGACGGTCGATTAGTCTGGACGTTGATGGTGTATTACGAGGGCCGGGAAATCTCTTCCCTCACTCTCCTTCTCTCTCTCCCGATGCGAAAAAGAAATTTATGGGAAGGCGCTCGCGCGAAAATCCGCTGCTGGTAATTCGTCTGCTAGATTTTGGTCGCTGTGTATTTTCCGCTGATTTATCTACGTCGAACGAAATTGCTCGAGAGCACATTTGCTGATTTATTTCACGCTCAGCTCGCTAGTTTTAGCTGAACGTTCATTATTGTTACTTGATTGACAGAAAGTTCTTTTTCTCAATTTCTTGAAACATACAAAATTAGTTAAGGCGGAGTGGGGTAAGTGCGCCCTAGTTTTTGCAAAATTGGACTTTAAACTGATGTATTTTCAGTCTAGTATGTAAAAACTTAATGCTCTTGGTATCAAACTCTTGCCACAGTTATTGCTAGGGTTGCCAGAAATGTTTTATCCAAATATAAGTGAAAACTGCAATTATGTATACATATATGAGCTAGGCTCAAAATATAGGAGTTCAAGTAAAAGAGTTACACAGCATATTTTAAACTTTTTTATTCAAAGATTTTTGAAAATTCAAATATGATATAGGAGATTAAGTTCAAATGTAGAAGACTCGCATCAAATATAGATGATCTGGCAACCCTAGTTATTGCAAGCATTACAAAATGCTTTTTATTACATTTTATTGCATCTTAGTGTTTTTCGCAATAAATTTTAAAAAATACAATAAAAACGGTTTATTTCATGTAAACCTACATCAATATTTGTTGTACTTACCTAAAATAACAACACAGAATATATTAATGACTTGTAAACTATTGCACGTTCAGGCTAACCACAAAGTTGTACGTGTATCTCACACGTGACTGTTTGGCATTGGTTGATTTAAGCGAGGAAATTTATTCCTGCGAGACATCTATGTAGAATATTTCATACTAACTTATACTACATTAATAAATACAAGCTAGAGAAATTTCGTTCATATTATAATAAGAATAACCAATTAATCTTAAACAAATGTAAAAAACTGCCACTCATGTATAAACCAGTAGTTGCTAATGGATCCTCGTGAGGTTGGTGCAACTTAAAGAATAAATAAATAAAGTGTTCACTTTCAGAAGACTGTGGTGGCCATTTTGTTTGGAATTGTCTGTCAATATTCGATTGTACGTGTCTGTAATATTTATTGTGCACATTTCATACAAGCATCTTGTCTTGCACTGGTTTATTTTTCTTCTAGGAAATAAACGAAAAAAAATTAAACCATAACCACAAACCAAATCGTAGCACAAGGGGTTTATTATCGGGCACAATGGTACCGAAGAACCTGAATGCTCGGTCAATCAACAAAAGTCAAGCGGTCAAATAAAACAACGAACCGGGAAAGACTTGGTCGCCCATAGAATTTCTGAATCGGTCCTGAAAGTAAGAGAAACGCTTTTTAAAGCCGATACACTGGCTCATTCGCAAGATTTGCGACAAACAGAAGCTCGGAGCTGTCCGAAGCGTGTTTCAAAGTCCGTCCCGTCGAGAAACCTGTCTAAATACTTTTCTCGCGATAAAAGAGCCGCCGTCTTCGTTCCTCGTTCTCGGTTTTTCTCCGGGGTCGGGGAACCGGAAGCAGTTTAGAATGCTTGTGAATATTTTTCACCGGCCCCGGCAAAGAATAAACGGTTTCTTCCGAGCTCCTTTGTTTCCCAGAATGAACGGGAGGGAAACAGTTTAAGAGAGTTTTGCCATATTTTTAGTGGCCGAGGGAGGTCCCTCTGTTTCTTTCGTTGTCCTAGTTTTCTTGTAGTCTTCGGGGTTTAATGTACAAACAGAAAGTGTCTTGTTTCTTCCACTGGCTACCAGAGATAGTAATCGTTGATTTTTATGAAACCTCTCCGAAAGTAGTACTCGTAGCGATATTCTTTTAAATTAATTTTTTTACGAGTTGCATCAACCTCGAGAGTTATTAGCAACTACGAGTTTTAAATTTATTGTACATTTTTCTGATTAAACCAACGAATTTTTCTCGCTGCTACAGCTGCGTATAAACTTACTCGTGGAACGTACAGATTTTTATAGATTCATTCTTCTGCGCGCATCAATGGATAAAATCCGGAATACTCGGAAATTTATAGAGGCCATTTATATGCGGCATGACTGGCGCGCGTGATTTTTCGTTCAAGTATCTCGTCTTGCACCATTTTTACGGTCCTGCCATAATGCGGGCGTCACCTTTAATAATTTCTAGAGGTTTTCTCGGGTTTATTTCTCACGATATGAATGCTGTGATGCTTCCACGAGAGGATACTGCACAGTTGCAGACACTCGAAGTGTTTTATGTTCTCCGAAAAATATGCTAGACTGTTGAGATTAAAATATTATTTACGAATGTTCTTTGTTACCGTAGAAAATATTTTGAACGAGTTTGTAGAATAAGGTTCGTTTAATTCGAAGAGCACGAGTCATGGTATGCGACCATTTTCTATGATAGTTGCAAACACTCAGTGTTTTATATTCTCCGAAAAAAATAGCAGAAAGTTGATATTAAAATCTGTTTTCAGATTATCTATGAGTATTTTTTATTACCAAATATTTTCAATGATTTTGGAGGACAACGTTCGTTTAATTCGAAGAATGCGCTATGGGACCATTTCCTTTAATCTATGACTACCGAGTACCTAAGGAGGGCACGACCTATATTCTTTCAGTGTGTCGATTTCCCTTCAAAGTGTCACCACATTTACAGAAGTTTAATCGGTTTATTGTCACGAGGTAATGGTTCGAATGTGAGTAATCCAATATTTGAGAATATTTTTAGAAGCTCGCTTCATTATCTGTTACCGGCAAATCTGTGCAATAATAAATGGACTGCCGATTGATGCACGTAAAATATTCAATGCTTTTTTATTTAATTCGGTTTTTAAAAGACGCATCAAGCCATCAATGTTTATCTAGAGCTATTTAAAGACGGATTAAATTTATCTGGATATTTCTCGTTATTTCAAATTCACGACGCACGTCAAAGCTTTCCGACATTCTAAAAATGACCTTTACAAAGTAAAGTGGATTACGTATTGCTACGCTCGATGCAGGAAGCTCATCGCCGTTTCAAAAAGCGCAGAATCTAGAGTGCCTCCATCATCGTCGCACAGAGAACTGATCGCTCTCCTCGCCGTATCATCATACCCATCTCTTCAAAGTGCATTTATCAGGTCAAAGATCGACGCCAGCTAAATTCACGGCTCCGCGCGCGAATCAAGCAATCAGAAAACCTTTGTCCAATTCCATCTCTCGACGAATAATGACAAACGAAAATGTCCGCGCAATTTAGCGATCGCCGACCATTCTTTGTCTCCCGTCGCGCCTCGATTATCCGAACAAAGTCCGTGCAAACATTCATATCCAATTACTCGATCAATGCGAGCTGTGTATTTTCGCATTATTTTTAATTATTCGCCTCGGAAATTATTTTTAAATGATGTCGAGTCGTGAATAACATTTAATTTGATTACCAATAAAAATCTTTTACTAGTACCTTGATTATCCGAACATTTATAACCAATTATTCGAGGAAATTTTATACAAGAATACATTCTCATTTATATTTACTTTGCACAGGGAAAAAGGTCTCGACCCTTTTGAGTCCTTTACCTCGTAAATTGATTTTAAATATCGCGGAATCGCAAATAATGTTTAACCAGATTGCCAATAAACAAGTCTTTGGTGGACCCTCGACTATCCGAACAGTATTGGTGCAAATATTTATGCTTAATCATTTTATCAACGCGATCTGAATATATTCGTGAATATTTTATGATGACAGTAAATTATTTTGAATTTTTTACTTCGCAAATTATTTATAGATTATACACGCTTGATCAGATTTCCAATAGAAATGTTCGCGAATATTCTGCGATGAATGTACTTGTCCTGCATCGAAATAATGCCGTTCAATCATTCCGACATCACCTGACCACCGAGTCGCCTAACTGATACGTGTAATCGGGCTTCTGATCTATTATTTAAATTGCTATCAATATTTAATCTTTGTATTATAGATTTCTACAACCAACGAACGTTTCATTGCGCACATGCCAGCCTAGTAACAAGATGGGTTGGCACAGATTTTGTTCGATTAAAAGATGGCGTACAAAAGTTTGTTTTTTTTATAATTGTTGTAAATTTCTTTCGGCAAATATTTTTGAGAAACCCTATTTTAATTTTATTTTATCACAATTTTGTCTATCTCCGATCAATTTTTATATGCAATGTTATTATAGCAGATATTTTTGTAATGAACGTTATTTCCGAAAATATATGAATATTTCAATGGCACATTAATTATCGATAACGTTGATGGTGTTTAATTATTATCGGAATAAATCATTAAAATTGCATGTGACCCAATTTTGACGGGCTTCTGTCCACTGTGATATTTTTCAACATGCCGTAGGTAAAATATTGTCTTTTCCCATCTACATGTCAACTAAATCTCTTTTATTAGTCAACACATCATTGTATGTCGTCCGTCCCTTTTATTTTCACATTTATTTGACGTACTTGACTTTATCAATAGACTGCGGAATTTTTGGCACGAACTGATATTCTCACGGAAAGATTGAAAGGAACAAAGACCAAGTAAAACTTCATTTCCTCCAGAATCGGTCCCAATAAATTATAGATAAATGCACGAAAATATACAAATTTATCAAAGTGTGCAGTAAGTAGACTTCAGATCTGATGCATTCATAAGAAAAATGTGTAGAAAAAGATATTAACTCAACTTATAAAAATTATTAAGCAACAACTTGTTAAAGATTTCAGTTTGCACGCACACATCCGCAGTCTACTAATAAAAACCAAATATAAATCACAAGTGTGAGACACAACGAGCAGCCAGCAACAACTGAACTAAAAGCTAAATACACGAGCCGAATCTGTCCGCAATTTCCACCACAAAAGAAGAACCCGGTGTGCACCGAATAAAACGAACGTGAAACTGAAACTCTATTTTTATGTATTAGCAGCCTACGTGTGCCCGCTGTTCGCCAAATTCACAAACTCGAACGGCTGACAAAGCCAAAGATAAAAAAAAGGAACTCGGCACTCCGAATCCAATCGAGTGATGTCTACAGAACCGAGAAAGCCTAAAAAGCCCGGCGCGGCGCCGGTTAGTCGGCAGAGTCGGAAGTCACGGTTTGGCTGGTGCAATTTTAAAGAATCTTTGATTCGGAGCTGGTAGAGAGTAGAGTGCCGTGAATGTTGAAGCGTGCCAGTCACCGGGACCGACGGTAATGAAAGCGACGTTTGATCATCGACCACGAAGTAATCGACTTACCGTGGCGTGGCTCCGAATCTCTCCCTCGGTGTTCCTCTTCTTGCCACCGGTATATTCCCTCGGTGTTCCTCTCTTCTTTTTCCCGATGCGAAGAAACACTCGCGAACTGCCCGCATGGCAACCACTTTACTAGTGACAGACGGATTTTCACCCCTCCCCCTATCCAGAAGACCGGCGAAACTTTCGATCTATACATCAACGCCACGTTCAACCTCGTGCGAGGTTGTTCTCCGATCAGTTCTTCAAACTCTGCATCACCTTCGCGAAGGTCTGCGCGAGATCCCCGAAATTCACCATGGAACATATATACAGAACCCTACGAATACCTCTGTACTCCAGTTTGCGGAACGTCACTGCGAGTTCGACCCTCTCACGCGGTGCGCACGTTTTATTCGAGAGGTCCAGCGCGGGGTTTCTGATGGTCGCACGTTTTATTCGAGAGATCGAGTCTGCGTGTGATCGCGGTGTGCCGAGGAGGACGCGTGGTTGTTCGAGAGGTCCAAAGAAGCGAGTCACAGTGCTCCGTGTGGGAGCCAGCACGAATTCACGCGACCACTTCACCCCCGCGAACCGCGGGGGTCGAAGTCCCGCGGCAGACTGCAGGGTGTCATCCTCGCTGGCCGCCTCGAACCTCCGCGATTTCCGGCGGCCGCGAGGCTCTCCGCCACCGCCCCTACCGCGCATGCCCGTCAAATCCATCCCCGCGCCGTTCCAGGGGGGTGCCGTATCACGGGGGTGCAAGCCCCCACCCCCTCCCATCGCGGCCGTATGCGGCCCTGTGTCTATCGAAGGTGGGGGTTGGGATCCTGTGGCTGCGCCCCTTTCGCGTGCGCCTCCTATGTGTGTGTGCGCGCGCACACCGTTGTGTGCAGTGTGCACGCGAGACACTGTGTCTCCGTCTCCCTCCACGTACGTGTGCTGCTGCTGCTGCTCGAGGGTACTCTCGATGACGGGGGTTGCATCGCTGCGCTCGAGTGTCTGCGTTTGATTCTTTGTCTCGTTACCGGGGAGCTCTGCTTTTTTCACCCCCTCTTCTCCTTCTTCCTCTGCTTCTTCTTCTTTTTCTTCGGCGTGACTTTTTCTAACGGTTCGCTTTCTCGAACGCTGTGTGTCTAGTTTTTGGAAATGCGTTAGATGCGTTTTCGTTGGGGATGGTTAGGGGTGGGTTTCGGAGTCTTGGGGTTTTGAGGACGTATTGTGGATGAGATTAGGCGATTCGCCAGAGTTTGTTATGTTTCTCTCTTGGTCGCTCTCTTTATGTCTATTTTTTGGAAATACGTCTTCGTTGGGGCTGGCTAGGGTGGATTTCAGTGTTTCGGAATAGAATATGTCCAGTGCTTCAGTTGAGACCTGGAGTGATGCGTCAAGTCGGTGTACAGGAGTATTGCGCATAGTAGGTCCCTGTTTCCGATATTTCCGGGTTTGGACTCGAACGGGTTAAGAGTCCCTATGAAGGTGAGTTTTTTTAGTGGGTATTAGCTAGAGCTACAACTTTTACCCGGGTATATGAAATACCCGGGTAGAGCAAAACTACCCGGGTACCCATAATAGGGGTGTGTGAGAATCCGAAATATCGGGTCGGGACGGGTACCCGAAAATTTCGAGATTCTCGAATTTATCGGGATTCTCGAATTTATCGGAATTCTCGAAAATTTCGACAACCCAGTAATCATTTATATTCGTTTTAATGAATAGATTCATAGTTTCGGATTTTGTATTCTAGATGTTTTCGAGATTGAAAGAATGTTGTCCATCACGAATTCTTTTCAAGAGTGTCTTATGTCATATTCTCGAAATTTTCGGGAACCCGATTTCTTCGGGAATCTCGAAATTTTCGGGAATCTCGAAATTTTCGGGAATCTCGAAAGTTTCGGGAATCTCGAAATTTGACCCGACTTGTCCCGACCATCGGGTTCTCGCACACCCCTAACCCATAAGACAGCCGTGTCCCCAGGTACCCGAGTATATCATGAGGTCTCACAATTGTGTGTTTGCAAGAGCTATTATTATCTGAGCCACCGCGTCCTAAAAACGCACGAACTGCTTTGTAAACATTAAGATCTACTACTATACAAATCTACTATAAATTATTTCATGTAATAATAATAAAACCTGTCTCATATACTCGGGTATCTCATAAGTATACAAGGAATATTATGCATTTATGGCATAAATGATTTGGTGCAATTTAAACCAGTAAAGACATTAAAAGAATCTAAGAATGTTGATATATTAATTTAAATCTGTTCAAGAAAATAAGTATTCGTAATATAATATGACTTCTGCTCCTTGCAATTGACACAAACGATTTTTATTTTGCATAAAGATCCGCAGTATATTCATGAGATACCCGGGTACCCGAGTAATTTTTGTTTACCCGGGTATCTCATGGGTAATCTCTCTCTAATATTAGCTTTGACCACCTCCATCTTGGTCATCTCGAGTCCCACACCCTCTGGAATAGCCAGGGGTAGTGCGTAAAAGCATTTTTCTCATCTTCGCAAAAAAAGGGGTGGGTTTCGGTGTATTGACCCTCGGTAACTAAAATTTCATAAAAATGATATGAATTTACTGTAAATACAGTGAGTAATAAAATTATTATCAATACCGCGAGGTTGCTATTTATTTAAATTTTGGTGACAAATGGAATTGAAATTGCACCTGTCATACTACCTCTTTTATTACAGGTCATATTTCTATGTTTTCAATAATATTTTATTTTCGAGTAATTTGAGTGAACCAATGAAAGGCAATTAAAAATGAAGTACTATGTCAAACGTGCCATGAATTCATGGACGATTAATATTTGTGTGGATAAATTTACTTTTATCGTTAACGAAAATATTTTCCGCATTGAAAACACGAGATACTTGATTTTCTACAAGGTTTTATTGTTTCATGTTTAGGTTCCGATGATTGAAGGATTTGGTCGATTTGACTAGATGGGAGGTTTCGCAGAATGCCGCAGATTTCCCAGAACGAGGGAAGGGGATGTTGAATGGACGGTGTTGTGGGTGGTGTTTGATGTTGGTTATAGTGGTTGTTGTGGTTTAGCGTTGTAATTAGATGCTGGACGGTCTTTCCTTAGCGCGCGGTCTTCCTTGCACTGGAAATTGATGTTTGGCTACTCGAGATGTGCTGTGATAATATCGCGAGCAGTTTGATTGACACGGCACTGTGTAAACGCCAGAACGAGAAACAGATGTAGAACAACAGTCGTTCGAAAGTTGTATTATGTTGCAGGAAAGCGGCCTTAACGGCTGCAATCAATTTTCTGCGAGCGTGTTCTCAGTTTGTACCATCGAGAAGCTCGATCCGTGTAACGTTTCAAATTTTCCTGTGCTTCAATAGTTAGCATTAGAGGTGTCCAATTATAGGTGTCCGATTTTTAAATTATGTTGTAAATATGAGCCGAGTTTATTAACACCTTCTTTATAACTTAACAGTCTTTCGATCGACTTGAAGATTAACAATTGAGAACTTAATCAATTTTTTAAATATCTGAGGCAATTGCTACATTAAAAAATCATATCTAATTTTTAGACTGCGGATATTTATGCAAAATAAAAATGTTTCGCATTGATTGAGGAAGGAATAACATAAAAATGCATTTCATCCCTTAATGACTTTGGTACGTTTCGAACAACAATACAATACTTTCTTGAATTTTTTAAATCTATTACTGTTTTATATTTCACCAAACTAATTTCGGTAAGACTTTAGAAAACCCCCCTTCCTTTCGACATGTGACATACGTCATTCTATTCGTTTTGACATGCTGAACACAAAATGTACGTGTCATTTTTGGCTGAAATGAATAGTTTTCGAGATATTCGCAAAAAACTATCGCTAATACTGTATTGAATTTTTCGTATTCCTCCACGCTCTGCGGCAACGTGAACCAGTCCCGGCGCGGCGTTTGTTTACATTTTGCTTCTAAACATTAGAGAGAAACCAGGGTCTTTCAATTTTGATAGACTACTCCTGAATTTCCGTATGCGTGTTCGGGTCGGCCTGACGGCCGGCCTCTCCGCCCCCCCACCTAACCTAACCTAACACGCACAGCATGGACGTGCACGTATACACAAAATTCAATGTGTAGTAACTGCAGTTTTTCACGAATATCTCGAAAACTATTCATTTCAGCCAAAAATGACACGTACATTTTGTGTTCAGCATGTCAAAACGAATAGAATGACGTATGTCAAATGTCGAAAGGAAGGGGGGGGTTTTCTAAAGTTCAGCCCTAATTTCTTCACAAATGCATAAATATCCGCAGTCTACTTCTTATACACGGTGTCCCAAAATTCGTGAATTTCCCGAAAGGGGGTGGTTCCTAAGACCATTTCAAGCGACATTTTCCTTTGCAAAAATGTTATCTGCGGCTTTGTTTAGGAGTTATTAACGAAAAACACCGACCAATCAGAGCGCGACCTAGACGCCAGTTGGCATAGTCGGCCAATAGACAGTTGGCGCGCCGGGCCGACTGTGTCAACTCGCGTCTAGGTCGCGCTCTGATTGGTCCGTGTTTTTCGTTAATAACTCCTAACCAAAGCCGCAGATAATATTTTTGCATAGGAAAATGTCGCTTAAAATGGTCTCAGGAACCACCCCCTTTCGGGAAATTCACGAATTTTGGGACACTCTCTATAGTTTAAACATTTCTTTTTTGATTACCATTTATAAGAAAAAGAGTAAGCTTCAAATAGGCACAACAAAATTATTTATACTAGGCTTATGGGAGTACTGAGATTGTAAAGCTGCACTCACGAAGAATTATTCAATAATCTTCTTTCTTTAAGTATATATATATATATATATATATATATATATATATATATATATGTATATATATTTAAAAATGGTTAATTTGTATAGACACATTCTTTTTTTTATATTAAGGTTTAACGTCGCATCAACATCTAGGTCATTAACGACGAACTTCTTTTGTGTTTTTTAGATTTCGTTGAGGTGGTTAATATCTTTAAGGAATTCAATGGTGTTTGTTATATGCTTTTCGGATGTGAGGGCCGTGTTCTGGTTGATTCCAAATTTGAGTCGCTGGGTGGAGAATTTTCGGCAGTCATACAAGATGTGGTGCACTGTAAGCGGGGTATTACAGCAGAGAGGGGGATCTGTCTTCTTTACGAGAAATTCATGTGTAGACACATTCTTGTTATAATTCATCGGACTCATTTCAGTCTTCGTAAAACAAGAAACTTTCGACCTACCTGGCACTTGAAGCGTGTTCCCGTCTGACCCTAATTTTCTCAAAGGCACGAACAAATTACCGGGCGCGAAGGTGTTAAATACGAGCATGCGTCTGCTGCGTTAAGAATAAACGACTAGAATTAGCATGAGTGGGATTGACGGCAGTGTCTGTAGTCAGAGTTGTCAGCGTCTACAAATGAGTTATTAATGCGGCGCGTGCTTGAGTGAGTTCCGCGGCGGAGCGTGTGGCTCAAAGATTGAAGAGTCACGTACCGTATGCGCGCGATGGCTGTATTGATAAGTTGAGAGCATAAAATCGTCGAAGAAACGAGATAGTTTGACGAGGAGTTGGTCCTGAAGAAATTACCGCAATGTAGCCGTTCAATTTTTCAGATCGACAATGATCAACGCGTTCGAACGAGGAACAATTTCGCAAGAAAGAAGACAGGGTACAAACTAATGTTTTGGAAAAAGTATCCAAGACTCTATCGAGGTGAACAAAATTATATAACTTTACGAAAGTGTAACAAAAACCAAAACAAAAGGTTGATGCAAGTTGAAAAAATAAATTCAAAAGAAGTTATCATTTGTAAGAGAGTGAGGTTCCCTAATTATACAGTGACTCCCATTAATATTCAGACGCTCTCAAAAAAACGATAACTTTGTTAATATTGGACTACGCGATTTGAACTTTTTTTGGGAAGCTAGAGCAATTAGTTTACTACAGAAATTTTTTCAAAAATTGCGTTTGGTCGCAATTGTAGAGAAAATACAAACAGTTGCATTTATACAACTTTTTTATACGGACCTATATTGAAATTTTAAAACATACGTTTTTTTAGACCTGTGTCAATCATATATGCACTGTGAAAGTTTTATAGAAATCGCTTGATGCGAGAAAAAACGACAGGCATTGAAAGATGTAAGAATCCTTAGAATTACTGCAGTTGGAAGCCGAAAATCGTGAAAAACTGCAATTTTTACCATCTTCAAAAGTTTTGCAGCTCATTACAACGTCGACCAATTTTGATGAAATTTTCAGAATATGTTTAATTGATACAGTCCTACGAAACGTGTTTTTTCTCTGCAATTCCAACAACGTGCAGGTTTTTTCAAAAATTTTTGTCACGTTGTGTAGCAAACCAATTGTTCTAACTTCTTCAAAAATTTCAAATCATATATAGCAATATTAAAAAAGTTACGGTCTGTTTAAGAGAGTCCTAATATTAGTGGGAGTCACTGTATATGTATGTACAGTCGGTGTACAAAGTATTCGTACACATTAAAAAAACGAATTACTTTTTCAAAATTGGACCCAACAGCTTGAGTTTCTTTTCAGACGTTAGAAGGATTAGCTTACTAGCTAATGTGTAAATAATTCTTTTTTAAATTGTTATTAGTCGTGATTGCGAAGGAAATAATAAAGGTCACGATTTTTTAATTTTTTATCGGGACCTGTAATGAAAATTTAGTAGGCGCCTTTGATAGGTCTAAGTAAGTTATATACATGTACAAAGTTTCATCGAAATCGATCAAAGATGTTACGAAATATAATATAATAGATTGAAAATAGCAAAAATCGTAAGAATCTGCGATTTAAATGGATCGCAAACCGTAAATTCAAAGATTTTTACATCTTACAATGCCCATAGTATTTTTATCCGTCAACCAATTTCAATGAAACTTTTTACATATACAGGGTGTCCCGAATTTAGATGGCAAAACTTCAGGAGCGTGTAGAGGACCTTAAAACTATGACAAAAAGTCTTTTAGAGATTTGCTCGTTTTTGCTTCGTTTTGAAGAAAATTGCAAAAAAAGAAACAAAACAAGTTTTCATTTTTGTACTTATTTATTTACATTTTATTTACGTTATCATCTATTTAATGTAGATATTGTTCAAAATGTTGCCCTCTTGCAGCAATCAAAGCATTACATCTAACACTGACTTAATAAATTGCAGCTGAACATTGTTCTGGTGATATTTGGCGCACTGAATCTATGATTCGGTCTCTTAATTGTTCTCTTGAATTGATTGGCACCGAATAAACTTTCTGCTTCTGTTAACGTCTGTAAACTTTGCAATGTTTAGCTGCAATTTATTAAGTCAGTGCTAGATGTAATGCTTTCATTGCTGCAAGAGGGCAACATTTTGAACAATATCTACATTAAATAGATGATAACATAAATAAAATGTAAATAAATAAGTACAAAAATGAAAATTTGTTTTGTTTCTTTTTTTGCGATTTTCTCCAAAACGAAACAAAAACGAGCAAATCTCTAAAAGACTTAGTTTTTCGGTCCCCTACACGGCTCCTGAAGTTTTGCCATTTAAATTCGGGACACCCTGTATACAACTTGTTTATATTTACAAAATACATGTTTTAAATTTTCATTACAGGCATTGATAAAAAATTTAAAAATCGTGATATTTACTGTTCCCTTCGTAATTGCGACCAATAACAATTACAAAAAATTATTTACACATTAGCTAGTAAACTAACACTTCTAACGTCTCAAAAAAACTCAAGCTGCTGAGTCCAATTTTGAACAATTTATCCGTTTTCGAAAGGTGTACGAATACTTTGTACACCGACTGTATATTACTATTTCCTCCGTATGTCACGTGATAGCACAGTATCCCGCGTGGCGCGATAGTGTGTTCCCATCTTCACCCGTGGGTGTTTCTCGGGCATTGCGAGGGCGGAGGGACACGGCGACGGGAAAAACGCGGCCGAACCGATGTACGCGATAGCAAAACCGACCGGGAATCGCTGATAGAAAATTCAAGGGTCTCCGTTCGTCGGGACAAAAACGGGAAGCGACGGGAAACAGCGGCCGGTCGATCAATCGACGCGTGTAACCGCTTCGAAGCGATGCAACTTCGAGACTGACGAGAAAACAATTCGATCGGGGCCCGTCGCGGCGCGGCGGCCGGTGAAGTCGTACGGGAATTATTTGATTGATTCTCGAGTAGAGCCCTTTCATGGAAAAAGGAACACGGAAGCTGTAGAACTCGCGCGCAGAAAAAACCGTTTTCCAAACGCGTGTGGATTCGTTTTGATCGTGAAATTGATATAAATCTGGAACTGGTAATGAATAATGCAACGGGAGGGGGATCGCGGGATTTGTGGATCGCAGTGAAAGAATCGCGTCAAGTCTAGACCAGTCTCGTCCACCGAACGCGTTATATCGATTATCCGGCGCAGTAAGTGTACCAAATCGATCCGTGACTCGTGAAACAATTTGGCTGACGTACCGCGTTACATAACATCTGCGTGGTAATTCGATATTGATTCGAGGCAGCCCGCTAGCACGAATATTATTATCCGCAGGTAACAACAGACTCCACGATCGACCGTCAGTCTTGAACCGGAAGTAATCTTCATTTTAACAAGGCGGCCCGCAACGTTGCCAGCAAGCCGACAGAATTGACGACGCCGGGCAGCTAAAAGTTTATTCCCGCCGACTATATCGATGATTATTATTTTAATATAGATTCATGTTGAGCGACGTCGAGGGAAAAGCACTGGCTCGATGTTGCGTGGAGGCTTAATGTCTTCGTTAGAGACGATGGAGACTGGTCTTAGGATATATTGCTGCGATTGCACGTCATTTCATTTTTCATCATGACAGTTTCAGACATTTTTCACTGATTCCGATGAATGTCCTGGACATTTTATTTGAATTTCAAAGAAGAAATGTTTCAATCGGGCGTCATTTTATTCGTCGCTCATTCCGCGTGTCAGCTTGATATGTTTTTCACCGGTTCTGAATAAATGTCCTGAACATTTCATTTCAGTTTATTTTGCGTGAATTTTAAAGGAATTTACAATATTGATTATATACTTTTTGATTGTTCTTAGTATATATTGTTGCAATCGGGCGTCATTTTATTTGTCATTCATTCCTCGTGTCAGCTCCATACGTTTTTTACTGATTCTGAATATTTCATTTGAGTTTACTTTAGTTTTTCCATTTACAAAGAGGAATTTGCAGGATTGATTATTTATTTTTCGTATTGATTGTTTGACATTCCGTCAACTTAACGCAAGGGAGAAATTAAATTGGAAATGCACACGAGCGATGAGCGAGGCGAATTCTATCTCATAATTTCGTAAAATAAAGAGTATATCCATTTCTCGGGAATCGGAAAGTTAGTATAGAAACACTTTGTTTCGGAAAAATCGCCGAGATATAAACCGTGAAAAGCGTAATGGTTTTCGCACGTACCTAATAGTAAAGCCGCAACACAGGCAAAGAAACGGCAGCGGGTCTGTTCCGGTGTTGACGGCGTGGCATGACGGTTCGATTTCGTATTCCGACTCGAACGAGACGGAAATAATTCATCCGGTTCCGGTGTGTTTTCGCGCGACCCGCGGATTTATCGGGTCGCGACCCTGCTCCACGGCCCGTGAAACGTTTCGGCCGCGAACACGGCTCGGGCCGAACCCTTAGCCTTCAATTAATTACGGGCCGGGAATCGAAAATGCAGAAAGTCCGAGAGAGCGGCTTCGGGGTTCGCCTCATCCGTCAAACGTCCCGGAAAGTTTCGCTATCGGAACGGTGGTTAATGCAGTTTAAGCGGCGCGTCCAAACTACCCCGAAAGTTTTACTATCGTCGCTACTATTACACCGGATGGAAACGAGGATCCGTCGACCGGGGAACGCCGGTTCTATTATTCGGGGCAACTACTTCCATCGATTAACTTCGATTCGACAATTCGCTGCTCATTTTTCTCGCACGCCGATCTTCCTTTCGCTAATTCCTTCAAAAACCCTTGAAATCTTTTAACCGGAGTATTATTCGTCATTGCAATCTTTTTAAACGGAGTGCTATGTATTTTTTTATATCATACTAGCTGCACCCGGCCACGTGTTTCTGTGGCTCATAGGTAATATAAAATTTCAAAGCAATCGGTGAAGAACTTTCGGAGATTTAAGGTTTTGAACAAATGAACATTCACATTTTTATTTATACAGGGTGGCCCACATAACTCTGAACAGCTCAATATCTCCGTTACTTTTCGTTGTACAAAAAAACTTCGTAGGACAAAGTTACACTGTTTGAAAGGCCACATATAACGGTGTAAGGGAAAAAAAATTTCAAGGTCATTTTTATGAGATTTCAAGGTTATCGACGTTTTTTAAATGGAATGAGGTATTTTTTAATACATCAATCAATGCAGCTAGACATTCTTTATAAAAAAGTACTAACCTATGTATGTCGAAAAGTTAGTAGTTCAGGAGATATTTCAATTTAAATAACTCCAAAATACCATTACTGTCGTACTAAGGCGTTAGTGTTTACTTACTTGTGTAACGCCTTAGTACGACAGTAATGGTATTTTGGAGTTATTTAAATTGAAATATCTCCTGAACTACTAACTTTTCGACATACATAGGTTAGTACTTTTTTATAAAGAATGTCCAGCTGCATCGATTGATGTATTAAAAAATACCTCATTCCATTTAAAAAAACATCGATAACCTTGAAATCTCATAAAAATGACCTTGAAATTTTTTTTCCCTTACACCGTTATATGTGGCCCTTCAAACAGTGTAACTTTGTCCTACGAAGTTTTTTTGTACAACGAAAAGTAACGGAGATATTGAGCTGTTCAGAGTTATGTGGGCCACCCTGTATAAGGTGTCTCAGCTGGAGGGGACCTAAATATCTCTATTATTTTTAATGACACCAAAAATATTTATGGCATAATTTAAAGGGTACCGGAGGAGGAATGTCATAGAAGAACAATTTCTTTTGTCCGGTTATTTTTTCATAGATTTTTCAAGGTCATTGTTATTTTTTATTGGGGAAACTTATTTTTTTTATTCCATCTTGGTAATGACTTATGCATTTTCAAATGTATTTTTTCAGCCGCTATAAGATTGAATAAAAAACAAGAAGTTTTCACGATAAAAAAATAACGATGACCTTGAAAAATCTATGAAAAAATAACCGGACAAAAGAAATTGTTCTTCTATGATATTCCTCCTTCGATACCATTTAAATTATGTCATAAATATTTTTTGTGCCATTAAAAATAAAGGAGACATTTAGGTGGCCTCTTTCTGGTGAGACAGATCCTCTTTCACGGATTGTAGACAATGTCTATTTAATTATTTCGGTTACAATCGGTTCTTACATCTATCGTTCACGGTAGGACGGTGTGGTTGCAGGATGCAGTTCTTGCTTGTCATCAAATTACAGACAGAAGAATGCCTGGCGACTTTCTCGTAATTTCACGGGTTATTCGATCCTCGTTATCGTTTTCACACGGATAGAAATCCGAGCCAGTTCAGCCGCGAATTACATTCGATCGAGCTATTCTCCGGCGTGCCGATAATAAATACCACGGGCCGGGCGGCATTGTCTCCGCGGCGCGTTAATTAAAATGCAGCTAATTGTAACGGGGCGGCGGCAACAATGCCGAGATTCCACTACGGTTATTTAATCCGCCGATAAATATGCGGGTTCGATATTCGCGCGGCCTCTCTGGCTCTCACGCGGCCGGCAAACGTGACCCGCGAAAAATAGCGAATTCGCAACCGTGGGCGATAACGTCCGAGAGCTGAATACGAACGAGAAGAAAGCTCGTCGATCCGATGGCCCGGAAATGACGACCATTATTCGCGTCCTAGCTGTAAAATTAACCGTCGTTACAAGGAGGCACTCATCGTGGCCAGCCGGCCCATTGTCTTCGGACGAATTTTCTAATTGGACGTAATCGGTCAGCCTAATTTTCAGGATGAAATTCGCGAAATAGCGAACGTTCCGCTTTTGTCGATCGCTTCAACATACGCTTATAGATGAATAGACATTTTCCACTCGCCTGGGAAATACCTGTCAAAACAATTTTGAAACCTCTCGGATCCAATTAACTCTTCTGTGAACTATTATTATATTAAGCGAACGCAAAATGCTTATAATTATTTAATGTATAACTATTAATAACAAGTTTTACTATCTCGTTCGATTTATCATTTTGACAGAATATTAAATATAAATATAGTATGATTGTATAATTACATAATTGCATTTAGAAAGTACATTTTCAAGGTACATATATGGAATATGCGAGTGTACGTATCAGCAATTTTATCATTCTGAAACTATCAATTACATTACATTAATTACAAAAATAGTTAAATTACCATTAACATTCCAGTGAATTGATCATAGCAGTTTATTATATGTACCACGAAGTGCACAATTACAGGAATAAGCGACCTTGTAATTTTAAGAATCCGTGGCTTACATAAGTAGAACGCAACAATGTATGATCAGCCATATCGGTAGAATAGCGCTGTCACGAGCAGCCCAGTGGCAACACAGTTGCAACGATTTCGGACAATTAGCAGAATAATAGCACACTGCAAAGCAGTTGAATAGCAGTGTTCTTAGAAAGAACAGTAGGTTACAGGTAGCCTGTAGAATGATATCGTCCTTACGTAGATCATGGGAATAAAATAGAAACTGCAGACAAACGAATCGAATGCAACGGATTCAACGCAGTATGTGCAATAGGATCGTTTCTGATCGAATAAATAAAACGATACGGTCGAATAAACTGAAACGACTTGACTAGACAAGTGGAACGGAGGCTTCTTGTTCAGTCTGGGAGACTAACAAGAGTCTAAGAAAATCATTGAGTCGTTTCACTGACTGCAGTGGTCCCCCAAAATTCTTAATTAGATATAGCAAACGGGCTGTTCGTAGTATTCGTAGATTATCGTGTCTATTCTACTGATAATTTGTCATACCTCTCATTCTAACGAAATTGCAATGATCTCTTTATTGATTTCGGGAGAATTTTTCATTTTTCATGCGATTGAGGTTAAAGAATGAAATGACATTTTAAAATTCTGTCTTCACATATTTCCTTTATCAGACGGGGTGCTCCAAAATAGGTGGATATTGACTTAAGTGTGTTGATAAATATATTTCTTAATGTTTTATATCCCAAGAAAATGGCTAAAATAATACATATAAAATAAGGCACTAGAAAATTCAAACGCAAAATGGTACAAAAATAGCCTTCGGAAAATGAAGCACAAGAAAACTGAGACAGTAATAGATTCATTAAAAACGTGCTCCCAAACGTTTCATCTTCTGTATATCCACGCAATAAATCTGAAAAATTTATCACACTATTTTTCCGAAATAAAACTTTAGTTGCCCACTCTATTCATATGGCGCTATGTCGCTGTCGACGAGTGCGCTACTCGGTTCGCTAAATAATTGCGTAAATCCGTGCAGCTGGCCGTTGCGCAATCAAATTGCGGGAGCAACAAGTAAAAATTCGCAAAGTCCGCAGCAGCCAGACGCGAAAAGGAGCTATCAAGAAACGGAACGAAAGATTCAACGATGGATGTTAGCGTCCATGCCCGCGACTTGGAACGGGCGACGACAAACCGAGCGGAACGCGGACCAAGTTTACGTATAAATCCTGCTTCGGGGACAAGAAGGAGGACCATTTCGCCATCTCGCAAACAGTTCGACGTTGGGACACCAGTAGATCCCCGGGAGATCCAGTTCCTTGTATCCTGTTTAACGTTTCCTCGTTCCCGCGACGGTTCTACACAGCTTTTGTTCCGGTTAACGACTAGGTTCGGCGCCGGATTAAAGACGCCGTCGTAAGTAACGAGCTCTAATGGGGACAAGTTACCCCTTTGATACCCCTTTAATCATATTTGGGAATCTTATTCGACGAGCTGCCAGAGGGGTTGTGGGATCATTATGAAAATCGGATCCGCTAATGGCTTCTCAATACTTACACTGCTGGATGAAATTATGAAACGACGTGGAAATTGGGAGCTAATGTTGCTTTTATGTTAAACAGCATTAAAATCATTTTGCATTATTCTAGAAAAGTCACGAGACTCTGTTCATTCAGATTTTTATCATTTTTCATGAAAATACTACGGAAAAATAAATGTTCAATATGTTGGGTAAACAATTGGAATTTAAAATGAAGTTATAATTAATTGTACACCTGAGTACACCTAATAGATTGAATTAATTCCGCGTAAAGTATTTTCAAATTATTCGAATGTTTTTACTGTTTCAAATTTACTCATTTTCGTCATAAGTGCATAAAAAAATGTTGTTTCACGTTTCACATAAGAGAACCATTGCAACGCAGTTTTCATTATTGCAGATCGTTGCAGCGTCGAGAGCGGCATCAAAGAATCTTGTTTCTTTTGTCGAATCCACGTCGATCGAATGAACACGGAATTTTCGCGAAAAGAATTTTAATCGTTACCCGTTCGTTCTCCTTTTTCCTCGAGAGACGGGGACGGTCTCCTCTTCCGGGGTAGCTAAAGTTTAGCCGCGTCCGGCTGGCCGGCGGGTTTTATCTGAAAACAGGAAGCGGACTATCCTGTGGAAACGTGGCAAGCGACTTCACAGAAGATATATATCAATTGCGGCAGATCTGTCCGACGATATCCCCTCGCTCGCGCGTCTTCTTTCTGAGGAACCGTATGAAACAGCAGCGAGCTCCGAGCCAGCTTTCGAGGGCCCGGATCCAGGGAAAATAAGATGGTTCTGGACGGAGCGACGCTGCGAAAGTATTAGATCAATCCATTTGTTCCTCCTCTGTCCGGGTGAATATTCCAGCCGTTATAAACCACTATTTCTACGCCATGGTACAATATCTCTGCGAAATATTTCTTATAAATAAAATTGGTCACAGTGATTATTCCTCTAACCCTTCTGCGTCCTTTGACTTTCTAAAAAAGTAATTCTTTGCAATAATATTAGATCGGGGAAAAAATTTATTCGTATTCTCCCAATAGATGGAGTTACCGTGTCATAACTCTGTTAATATTAATCGGATCTGGCATTACTTGAGTGCGTCTGAAAGCTGACATATCAGAAAGTAATTACTAGACTGTGGATCTTTAGGGAAAATAAAAAATTTCTACATGAGTTGCAAGAAACAGAAGACTCCTAGAAATTTTGTTCTTCTTCTAATTATCTTATACAGTTGACACTAATACACTGATGTCCTTAAATCTTTTTAATATGTTCACTGCTTTAAATTGTACGTACCTAGTTTTGTTATAAATGCATAAAATGGGTGGATGTAATTTAAAACAGTGAAAATACTAAGACAATTTAAGAACGTCCATATGTTATTTTCAATTTAGTAAAATTATTAAAAATACAAAGAAATTTCTACATGGTTTCAGTGTCTTGTAATTGACCAAGAGAATTTTTATTTTGCATAAAGATCCGCAGTCTAGTAATTACAAACAAGGAATTGTGATATTCGTTTATTTAGTCGAAAGTTATTACGTTTTGAAAATGAGTGAAAACAAAGAAGAAATTCGATACATTTCGAAATTTTATTACAGAAAACTGAAGAATGCGACCCAAGCTGCTAAAAAAATTTGTGATGTTTATGGACGTGATACAGTATCAGTACGTGTGACACAAAGTTGGTTCAATCGTTTTGAATCTGGAAATTTTAATGTCAAAGATGCAACTCGTTCTAGTCGACCCGTCACTGGAAAAGTCGATGAAATCATGCAAACAGTTGTCACGACCGACACATTAGCAGTCGTGGTATCGGTAAGGAACTAAACATCGACCACAAAACAGTTCTAGACCGTTTGAAGAAGGCTGGATACAAAAAACAGCTCGATGTTGGACGCCTCAAGAGTTAACCTTGAAAAATTTAATGGATCGAATTTCAATTTGCGAGTCCTTGCTAACACGAAACAAAATCGAACCTTTTTTGAAACGGCTCAATACAGGCGATGAGACATGGATCACGTGCGATAATAACACTGTCCAACAGCCAAAAAGTAATTCGATTCCCACTATACAATTCTTATAGAGTTTTTCGCGCTGATTCCGAATCCGTGCTTAATTTTTCTCCTAGACGTACAGTTTTTGAGAAAATTGAGTTTTAAAAAAAGACATATTTTTCAACTTTGAACAAGTATTGTGATGTTATTATAAAAGATATTGAATTGTTCTTTACAGCAAAAGATTCTGTAGACTTTCCCGAATACAGTGATATCCAATATTAATACATTATGATTGTTTAAACATGTTTAAACAATGATTAAAGACTGAGAGACACCACTTTTGCACCAATTCTTGAGGATATTTTTCAATTTATCTCAAAAAATAAGGGTCCTGCGGAAGATCGAACTATACCACGCGATAGAGCAGACTTTTATCTTGAGAAGCCACCGTTTCAAGTTTGCATGGTCGAGGTTTTTTTCGAACCAGAAAGCAAAACATCTTCGCCCGACATGAGTTGCCGCCAGTGGCGCTCACAACTAGAATGGGCGTTCCACCGGATACGCTGCGGCGCGACGAACGCCCAGTCTGTAATCATTGTTTAAACATGTTTAAACACTCATAATGTATTAATATTGGATATCACTGTATTCGGGAAAGTCTACAGAATCTTTTGCTGTAAAGAACAATTCAATATCTTTTATAATAACATCACAATGCTTGTTCAAAGTTGAAAAAGATGGATTTTTTTAAAACTCAATTTTCTCAAAAACTGTACGTCTAGGAGAAAAATTAAGCACAGATTCGGAATCAGGGCGAAAAACTCTATAAGAATCGCATAGTGGGAATCGAAATACAAAAAAAAAGTTGAAATTTGTTGGACAGTGTAATGTACGAAAAAGATCGTGGTCGAAACAAAGCAAAGCTCCGCGAACTGTGTCAAAGTCAGAATTGACGCCAAGAAAGGTGGTGCTGTGCGTTTGGTGGCATCATAAAGGAATCATTCACCACGAGGTGCTGCCATCCGGTCAAACGATTGATTCTAACCTCTATAGTCAACAACTGGAAAGATTACGTCAAGCAATCGAGAGAAAGCGACCAGAATTGATAAACAGGAGAGGCGACGTCTTCCATCACGATAATGCCAGACCTCACACATCTTTGGCGACCCGTCAAAAATTAAGAGAGCTTCGCTGGGAAGTTTTGATGCACTCACCGTATAGTCCTGATATTGCACCAAACATACTACCATTTGTTTCGGTCTCTACAGAACTCTCTTAATGGTGTGAAGTTGACTTCAAAAGAGGCCGGCGAAAATCACGTGTCAGAGTTTTTCGCCCAGAAATCACACAAGTTCTACAGTGATGGGATTATGGTTTTACCTCAAAAATGGTAAAAAGTGGTCGATCAAAACAGCACATACTCGATTTTAGTAAACTTCATTTAAAATATGGAAAAAGCTTGATTCATTTCTGTATTAAACTACGAAGAAACTTTTTCCCCAACCATATTTCGACAAAAATTAATATCTACATCCAGTAAAGTCTAGTACCTTTGATCACGTCGAATGTCATTTACTTCGTACGCCAAGGTGTTAATGGCGGAACTCGAGGTTGCCATAGACGGAAACAGGACGAGACAAAGTTCGCCGAGTGATTTCAGTGCAATGGCGGAACAGAGTAGATTAAGGTAGTGACCATAAATTTAATGTGGTTGTTTGTTTGGGTAAATATTAGACTTCGCCGATGTCTTGACTATTCCAAAGTGGTTCGCGGGATTGGGTGCGCGTGAGAGGCACGGGGTGGACACATCGATGCACGGGTACGTATGTGTATACACGTGGAACACAGCGACAGAACGGATTCGATAGACAGCGTGTGAACCGTGGATACCGTGGACGTGAAACAGGACCGACTTCCCTCTATATATAGGACATCAAACGCTAGGAATTTGATACAGAGAGTGTCATGCTCCTCGGAGAGTACACTGCGACAGATGCTAGAGAATCTATGTAGTCAACAATGGGACGTAGAGCGTGAATACATGGCAGAACTTACACGGAAATTTGATACAGACTGTAATCGACTCAAGACACTTGGTACAGGTGGATCGCAAAACTCCCGAAGTCCCTGGAACCCCTAGATCTTCCGACTCCCGAGATCTCCTTTGAAACTAAGTCCCCAGACTCGGGCCCCGAGGCTTCTATCACTTTCGCCAACTCTCGAGCTGCTCCGGTAACAATAGGCTGCTCTATTTGGATAGAGCTACATGGAAAGTCATTCCTTCTCCCAAACGTTCCAATCGGTTGTGTATAATGAAACAATCTTCTTATTCATAAATCATACTACTCAATTCTACCCATAAATGGAAATTCTTTTAGTAGCTGCTGTGCGTCAAAAGAAGGTTGCCACCAAAATGTTGTATTTCGCAGTGGTACACCACATTTTTCAGAGGTGGGATCTCCTTTGCGCGTCTCGACGCAGCGTTTTGATAATGATTGGTTAATGATTGGTTTCATACCCCCATTCTATCTCGCGTATTTACATATCTTGCGTTTCTACAGGGTGTCTCAAAATTCGTGAACTTCCCGAAAGGGGGTGGTTCCTGAGACCATCTCAAGCGACATTTTCCTTTGCAAAAATGTTATCCGCGGCTTTGTTTAGGAGTTATTAACGAAAAACACGGACCAATCAGAGCGCGACCTAGACGCGAGTTGGCACAGTCGCCCGGCGCACCAATTGGCCGACTGTGGCAACTCGCGTCTAGGTCGTGCTCTGATTGGTCAGTGTTTTTCGTTAATAATTCCTAAACAAAGCCGCGGACAACATTTTTGCACAGGAAAATGTCGCTTGAAATGGTCTCAGGAACCACCCCCTTTCGGGAAGTTCACGAATTTTGGGACACCCTGTATATCTTACTGTTTCATACCAGTGTTACTATATATTGCGTTCCATTTAAAAAAAGTCTAAAAAGTAGAAAATAAAAAATAAATTTAAAAAACTTTTTAAAAACCACGCTTACATTAAAATGCACTAAAAAGGAGAAAATAACTTTTTTAGAAATCAGTGACCTTAAATAAAAGCGTGGAGCGCTTACGAAGATTACGTCAATATAGTTTAGCGCTCTACACTTTAATCTATAGTCACTAATGTCTAAAAATATTGTTTTCACCTTTTTAGTGCATTTTAACATAAGCGTGGTTTTTAAAAAGTTTTTTTATATATATTTTTTTTCTTATAAATTTATAAAATCCATAGTTCAGTTGTGACGTTGAAGAAGGTATATAAAATTACATTGTTTATTAGCCAACTCCGAAAATTTCAAAATCGAACGAGGAATTTTTCGTCGGATTGTACATCAGTATCGCTCTGTATCGGTCGAGGCTTTTCTTTTTTCTTCCCGCGATCGTTCTGTCCATCGAGGATTAGAAAAGTCTCGTGCCAGAATTGTGGAATAAAAACGACGACACGAGGGGCTGGAGAGAGACACGGGGGTGGTTTCGAATACCCTCCACGGTGCTGTAACTGCGCGAATCCTCCGGAGTATCCTTAGGCTTCCGTTATCTGCACCGCCCCCACCCCCGCCTCAAAGCGGCAGTCCCACCTTGTCCATTTCAGTTCCACGTACCCTCTATTCCGTGCCGGATTCAATCGAGCCTGGAATCTCGTCGCGCATGAAATCGTACTATACAGCGAGCCGGGCCCTTCTGGGACACTACGTTTAATTTTATGTACAACCTCCACGGGCGATCTCCCTTTTTCAGAAGAAACCTTCGAACTACCAACTGGACCTGTCCTCCTCCTTTTCCTCGATTTTTCATCGATCGTGTTCCGCCCTTAAGCGTGGAATTCCTTTTTCCCTTTTAATTGGTAGTACGATTTTTTCAAATATTTTGGGATATAGGATTATTAGAAAATATAGAGAATTTGGATATGCTCTTGGTATACTGCTGTCGCGTTAGGAACGTTTTTTCAGTTCCATTTACAGTATTGTATATTACAGTATATCATCAGATGATTGCATAATTTCCTGCCCGATTTGAAAATAAAATTCAATGGTTAAATTTTACAGATTGGTTAAAAATTTGGTTAATGATTGGTTAAATTAAAATTAAAAAATGGTTAAATTTTCTACACTTAGAAAAGAGTGGTAACTACATGTATAATTGATTAATAAAGTTGTATTCTTTGAAATTTATCCATTTAATTTCATTTTCAAATCGGGTACGAACTTATGGAATCATCTAATACAAATAAAGCGTTTTAGAACGACAATTGCGGTCCAATGAACATTGCAAAGAGGTTAGCGAGAAATAAATACTCGTTCCGAGCGAATCGAACTTTTGATGAAAAAATATGTACGAGGTAATTATGGTTTTCAGAAGCTGAACAATGAGCGTGGCTGTGCATCAGCGTGCGGCATGCTCGTATATCGCTATTAAAAAAGCTTAAGGGAAACGTTCTGCGCATGAAAAACGTTGGAGTGCTCGCAATAAACAAATGTAGGTTTCTAAAACACGCATTTTTGGAACATTGTTTTCTCTCGAATGAAAAATACCCCCGACAATGGCGTGCACGGTTTTACAACGCACTTTTTGGTTCGGAAACGTTTTCTGAATTATCAGCAACGAACACATCTGATGACGCTATTATTCGTGATTGCACGGAAATTTTTATTCGAAATATTGTTCACTCGTGAACGTTCCACTACTTATCCGCAATCACGAAATTATAACTGAAACGATACTCTAATATTAGCACTTGAGGAGTCTGTGTAATAAATAATTGTATTATTTTTAGTAATTCCTTTTGGAATTATTTTAGCTTCTTTTTGCACATATTATTTTCATCTAAACGTGTATTTATTCGCAGTAGCTAAAATATTAGTGGACAATATATAAGGTTTGATTTATTTTCGCATGTTTATATTATTTTATCAGAACAATTGCCGTGTTGATATTTATCATTCTTTATGCACGATTCTTTAGACAGTTTTTTCTTGGGCGCGTTACAGTTTCCAGCAGCACTGCACGCAGGATTCATACATTAATTTCCGCAAGTACAATGTAAACTCGAATTTATTCCCTTCATTAAGAGTTTCATTAGGTTTCAAATAAACCATGGTCCTATTAATCTTCATTAAAATTTTCATTGTGTCGTGTTCCCCTGTTCACGTTGGCAGTACATTCATAAAATTCTCGGTGCTCTTATAATTGTTCATTTTCGACGATTGTTCCTGTGTGTTATATTAAATTCTTGTCGTGATTAACAATACTGTTCAGAACGGGTTACTCATTTGGGAGCTAGAAATTTTCTATGATCCCGGTGAAATGTCTTTCAACTCGTCCGATCGATCTACAGTGGGTGTACAAAGTATTCGTACACTTTTTAAAAACCAATAACATTTTTATAATTGTACCAAACAACCTGATTTTTTATAATCAATTAGAAGCATTGGTTTACGAAATGATATACCAAAAAGATTTTCCAAAAATTATAATTCACACGGTTAAATGCAAAAATAAAAAAGGCATTTTTTAAAACTTTTTTATTTGGGTGCTCAATAAAAATGTAAAATGCATGTTTTGTAGATCTATGTTAGTCATACACATGTTGAAAATTTAATTGATATCGATTAACATACACACGAGCTACAAGCGGTTAAAAATGGTGAAAATCGTAGTTTTCCACGACTTTTAATCAGTTTCTGCTTAAAATTCACAGAATCGTACATCTTTCGACGCCTGTTGTTTTTTCATGCGTCAATCGATTTCGATGAAATTTCCAACATGTTTATAAAGGACATGGATCTAGAAAACATATGTTTTAAATTTTGCATTATGGGCCCAAATAAAAAAGTTTTAAAAAATGCCTTTTTTATTTTTGTCTGCAACCTTGTAAATTGTAATTTTTGGAAAATCTTTTTTGCATATCAGTTTGTAAACTAATGCTTCTAATTGTTTATAAAAAATCAGGTCGTTTGGTACAATTATAAAAAAGTTATTAGTTTTTAAAAGGTGTACGAATACTTTGTACATCCACTGTATATATTTATAGTTGACAGAGTGTCTATAGACAGAATTCGACTTCAATGTTCTCAACACGCATGGCCACTCACACAAATGTGTATAATTTAACCATAAAGCTATAATGGAGAGTTATGAAATAAAAAAATTCGAATCAATAAAAAATATGCTATTGTTAAATAAATGGACGGTACAAATAACAGTACAAAAATTGTAAAAAGTGTACCGTTGTTGAATGCATTCTGTACATTTTGCGATTTTTTATAAAGAAGAATTTCATCGAAACGTATCTATCAAGTGACAAACAATTAATTCTTGTAATTTCAAATAATTTTCTCCATTAAAATTTTCTAGATATATCATTGTGTCACTTGGTAACTGGGTTATATTTGTTACAACGCAGCGATAACATATCGATCCTGCTCCGACGATAGAAGTATATTTTCGAGATGTGTGCCGGGGAGATTAACCAGGAAGAATTCCCGAGGAAAGAACGAACACGGAGAGAAAGTGATTCGAAGTGAAAACAAGAAGACATATCCCGCGATAACAGCGCGCGTTCCATTTTCCGCGCACGTTTTTATTATTTACAGTTCATTTTACGTATTATCGTTGATCAATGAGAGAACCAATTTTGAATACCAATGCAGCACAAGCGGTTGCCAGTAGCAAATCAAATACAATTCTTACTAAATCAAATTTTAATAAATTCCCGCATTTAATAATGACAATTATCAATTCGCAATTTTGACTTGAAACTAAACTCATTTATCAAAACGTTCCTAAAATTACCCAAATTTATGTTGTAGACATAACAAGGTATTTATACGGAATCAGAAAAGTGATTAACACTTATACTGATAAATATAACATTTTAGCATTCGTTAAAAAAAAACATTCTTTGCTCCCTAAAATTAGTTATCCAAATTTATATTGCAACGACGACAAATCTATGTACGTTTGATATACAGGGTGTTCATTTGAAAACCTTCCAGCCGAATATCTCGAAAAGTATGAAAGATATTAAAAAAGTGTAAGACGCGTGTCGAAGGATTTCGAGGGGAAAAGAGGAGGGCAGTATCAGTTTTTTATTTGGGTGGCGTTTTCAAGGTCCTTTGAAGGTCAACTTTGTTTTTTCAGATGGAAACCTATATTTTTTATTACGGGATCTTATTGTACGTAAAAAGACCAGCAATTTCCGTAGGATACTTTTTTTATCCGCGCACTAATTTCGGAGATATTTAAGGAGAAGTAGATAACAATTTTTTATTAAATGAAGAACTTTTGTACTTCCAACATGATAGTGCTCCCTCGCATTACACGTTACCAGTTCGCCATTGGTTATGTGGGAGCTCGTAAAGATGGAAAGTGATAAGAAAGGAGCTCGACCAATATGAAAGAGAGGAGGAAAAAGGAAGCAGCGTTTCGTCCTAGGCCCGCTAGAGGACTCATCACAGTAAGGCTATCTAGCGGGCCCTGCCTTAGACGTTTGGGATGTCGGAAGGCAGTTGAGGACTGTATATACACAAATCATTGAGAAATCGAGTATCTGCGGGGAAAGGTTTTTAACACGGTGTATTATAGAGGTGTTCCGACTAAGCCCTCTGTAAGGCTGAAGTTTTGAAAAAGATAGCGGTTGGTTCTCTCTGGTCGCCGCCAGATGGATCAGTGTTCCGATTACAGTTTTCGTGTATGTGTGAGAATGAGATTGTGTGTAGCTGCGTGTCCATACTAAGATATGTACCTATGTACATGTTGCCTCCAGTTGCCTCGCACAATCAGTGTACGTATGAGAATGAGATTGTGTGTAGCTGCGTGTCCATACCAGGGAGAATTAGTTCACCTTAAAAGTAGGGGAGGATTAATCCACCCAAAAAGAAGCATAAACATGCTATTACCGAAAAATATGTTATAGAGGCAATTTCAACGAGACGATTCGATATACTTGACATGACCATAGATAGGATAATTAATAATTATAATTTTCACTTTCCATGCGAAGAACATAAAACCATAATAATTAGTAAATGTTTATTTAGCTATATCACAATGCGCGTGCGACAATATGCGAAAGCCGAAAATCGTACATTGAAAAATTCACATAAAATAAAAAAAAACTGTCAAGATTTTACAATTCATAAATATTTCTGTGTACAAATCTCTGTAAACATGTAAATAAATGTTGTATCTAAATAAAACTTAAAATATTGACACAAAACTGTTTTTATTCATATAATTTATTTTTTCTTTACATATATAGTATTGTTTACAATTTTGTCAAGTAATTCACCTGATTATGAGGAATATCATATTTTTCTTTATGTTTCGTTAAACACTCTTCCAAACTAATACTTTCTGAAATTTTCGCAATCTCATTTCTTGTGTTCCGTATTTCGTTTTTCATTGCTTGGCACCTTATTTTAGCTCTCCTCAAAGCTTGTGTAGTGATATGTACTGCTTTTTTCATAACTTTGATGATGCAATATTAGAGACAATTAGAACAAGTTTCAAAAAATTGTCCCTCAATAATTTGCGTTCTCAAATTATTATGAGTTTGCGTCTGATTCAGTCTGATTGTGCGAGGCAACTGGAGGCAACATGTACATAGGTACATATCTTTGTATGGACACGCAGCTACACACAATCTCATTCTCACACGTACACGAAAACTGTAATCGGAACACTGATCCATCTGGCGGCGACCAGAGAGAACCAACCGCTATCTTTTTCACTTTCCCGAGAGGAGCCAGAACACCTCTATAATACACCGTGGTTTTTAACTACCTGTCCCTCTTGTGGCGCATGTAGGAAGTTAGGCCGCCACAGTTAAATAATCAACTCCCACTAAGATGGATCGGTAGAAGAGGTGTTATTGAGTGGCCACCAAAATCACCAGATCTAACTCCAGTCGACTTCTTTTTGTGGGGACAGTTAAAGTCTGTTGTTTAACACATCACTCAATAAGTCCCCGGTCTGACACATATATGGCAACATTGTTGACAGACCCACGTGATTTCCGGGTAGTACCAACCTTCAAACAGTACGTGTCAAAATTTCATGGCATTCTGACCGTTAGTTTAGAGGCTACAGTCGTTTTAGTGACCCCAGTTTTGTAATTTTCAAGACAATGGATAGAAAGGAATTTCGTGTGTTGATTAAACACTGTTTTTTGATGGGGAAAAATACTGTTGAAGCCAAACAGTGGCTTGATAAGCATTATGAGGACTATGCACCAGGGAAATCAACTATTATTGACTGGTATGCTGAATTTAAACGCGGTCGTACAAGCACCGATGATGCTGAACGCTCTGGTCGCCCATAATCGGCAGTTGTTCCGGAAAACATAAAAAATGTCCACAAAATAGTTTTAAAAGACCGTAAGATGCAGTTGCGTGAGATTAGCTGACACCTTGAAGATATCAGAAGGCAGTCTCTACAATTTTATATGAAAATTTGGGCATGCGCAAGTTGCTTTCGAAGTGGGTGCCGCGTTTGCTCACACCGGACCAGAAACAACAACGCGTCGACGATTCACAACTCGATGAAAACAATGGTTAAATTGGACGAATTACGCTTTGAATTGCTTCCCCACCCACCGTACTCTCCAGATTTGGCCCCCAGCGACTACTGGCTTTTTGCAGACATGAAAAAGATGTTCCACGGAAAGAAATTTGGCTCAAATGAAGAAGTGATTGCCAAAACTGAGGCTTATTTTGAGAGCAAAGACAAATCGTTTTACATAAAGGGCATCGAAAAGTTAGAGGAGCGTTGGAATGAATGCATCACTCTTGAAGGAGAGTATGTTGATGAACAAAGTGGAATTTCTAAAAAAAAATTTGTGTTTCTTAGTTAGACCGGAGACTTTTTGAGTGATGTGTTATAAAACACAACCAGAAAGCGTCAACGATTTGCCTCGCAGAATTGTACAGGAATGTAGAGCTATTCCAACAGATACCTTCAAAAATGTTCGTTCAGAATTTTAGAATCGTCTGTATTATTGTTTAGAAAACAACGGAGAAGATTTTGAAAATTTGTTATAGTTATGAAGAGATTACAAACTTTCTCGCAGTATAAGTATGACTCGCTCTGCTTCTCTTTAAATATCTCCGAAACTAGTGCACGGATTAAAAAAAGTATCCTACGAAAATTGCTGGTCTCTTTACGTACAATAAGATTCCATAACAAAAACATAGGTTTCAATTTGAAAAAACAAAGTTAACCTTCAAATGACCTTGAAAACGCCACCCAAATAAAAAACTGATACTGCCCTCATCTTTCCCCCTCGAAATCCTTGGACACGTGTTTTACACTCTTTTAATATCTTTCATACTTTTCTAGATATTCGGCTGGAAAGTTCTCAAATGAACACCCTGTAAATATACCGAAATATCAGCTTCAGTTGAAAACTCGAGACCCTTGCTATTTAAACTTAATTATCCAAGTTTATATTGCATCGAGATATTTCAACAGGATCAGAAAATTATCTCTCGATATGAACACTGACATACGTTTCCGTTTAATTAAAATTATCCGAACTAAAACAAATGAAAATCTGTTGAAGATCCTTGCATAATCTCTGACCAATAAAACCAAAAAATTCGTCGTGCGAAAGCCCTGATAAATCAAACAATTAAATCATTGTATCTCACATTAGAAAATGTTCTGCCTGAAGAGCTGAATTTTGCGGAGTAATTTTTGATGGGATATTAAAGAGCAGGTGCATCGAATGCCAGGTAAATCGGCGGTTAATGAAGCCATACATTTTCCAGCGTGAATTTAATGTCACCCGGTGCGACTGAAGTAATAATTGGGCCACGTCTGTCGCAACCAGTCGGCAGCGATCCATCGTGATCCCAGTTGGATCGACGGTCTCGCGTGATTCGGGGATCATTTAAACTGGGACGGATTGTTTCGTCGAATTATCCGTCGCCTCGGTGCTATTCACTTTCTCGTCGAGTTAAGGACCGTCCTCGTCTGTTCGTTCGGCAACAGCTTAACGCGTCCACGGGCTGGTAAACAGCGCAGAGATATTCGTCGTTATGGTGCATAGAGCGTGGCCCCTGGTAAACCACTGTCTCGTAACTTCATTTGCTGCTAATACCACCGCGGCCTGCGTACTAATGCTATCTGTCCACTGGAGAGTTCTTCCCGTTGGAGGATTCGAGATGGACCTCTTCCACAGCTCGCTGCTGATCTCCGAGTTCCACTCAAGATAAGAGAATCGTTGATGGAAGCCTGAGAGCAATTCTTCGACCGCTTATACTACGGGAATTAGGTTCTCGAACGTTGATGTGGGTCGCAGAACTTTAGGACAGGATAATCTGTTAATTTTGCGCGTTTACTGCAAAAGACGTACGTCGATATTAAAGTAAGATGGAGTGAGGTAAGTCCGTTAATTGGTAATTTTTATTATAACATGAACGAAATTTTTCTAGCTTGTATTTATTAATGTAGTATAAGTTAGTATGAACTATTCTACATAGATACATAGATGTCGCCCAAGAATAAAGGTGTTTCCCTCGCTTAAATCAATCAATCTAATCAACGTACAACTTTGAGGTTACCCTGAACGTGCAACAGCTTACAAGTTGTTAATATATTCTGTGTTGTTATTTTAGATAAGTACAACAAATATTAACGTAGGTTTACATTAAATAAACCGTTTTTATTGTATTTTTTAAAATTTATTGAGAAAAACACTAAGATGATCTTACCCCGTAAATATTACTACACGGGGCAAGTCCGTACTATTACGGTGGGGTAAGTGCGTACTGCGTGGGTAACTATAAAACTATACAATATATTTAATGCAATAAAAGGCATTTTGTAGTAGGCTTGATAATAATTCTTCTCTTGCCCCGTAGCACTTGAAACAAGGTTCGAAAGCATTTTTAAACTTTGTTTTAATATCATTGTATCCCCTTTCACATTTCAGCATAAAAGTACTTGTTTGTTTAAAAATGGATAACTGTACAACTAAACAATATAATTTAATGCAATAAGAAGCATTGTAAAGCAGCCTTGTTAAACATTCTTTTCTTGCCCCGCAGCACTTGAAACAAGGTTCGAAAGCATTTTTAACTCTCAGAGACGGAGTTGCCCCATTTTCAGGGCAAGTGCGTCCTAGTTGACACTTTGTACAATATCCTATCAAAATGATAATATTCAAGCAAAATTAGAATCCTACATAATACTAATTCATCAGTAATAACTAAACTGCGGATCTTTATGCAAAATAAAAATTTTCTTCTTCGATTACAAGACACAGGAACGCTATAAAAATTTCTTTCCAGCCTTTACAATTTTAATATATTGAAAATAACATATGGACATTCGTAAATTGTCTTAATGCATTTACTATTTTAAATTACATCCACCCATTTTTGTCATAAATGCATAAAATCCGCAGTCTAATAATAACTGTGGCAAGAGTTTAATACCAAGAACGTTAAGTTTTTACATATCAGATTGAAAATACATCAGTTTAAAGTCCAACTTCGCAAAAACTAGGGTGGACTTACCCAACTCCACCTTACTTTTAGACTGCTCATTTCGAGTTGAAAATAATACAAAAGTATTTTTTAAATCTTTAATTAAATTTACTGTTTCGGACTTGATCCAGTCAATTTCCGTCACGAATGCATAGAATCAAAAATCTGGGTGTATAAGAATCGTGAGAATATTTATATATAGTTTTTATTTGCGGCAACGTCCACGATGGAGGGACATAAACATGCAAAATTAGGGACTAGGAATTGGAAGAGAAGGAACTAGGAATAGTTCTTGGTATAGTGAACAAGTATCTATCCTATAAACGAACTCTCGCGTGTAGACGCAGCATAACACACGATCAAACTGTGATAGGAACCCATATTCGTGCGTATCTTAAGCAACCCACCCCGGAGGGTAAGATTATCCGCATGCATACGTTCGTAGTTTATCGATATGGTCGACAAGGTGTTAGGCAACGATGGCTTGATATATAGTGTCTCTCGCACACTACCTGCTATCGTCGTTCACAATTGAGTTAGAACCGAAACCCTTCTTCGTCATACATCAACAATAATAATATCATTTTCTACAGCAACTAGCCATTGTTATTGTCTAGAATTGTCTAGACATTGTGTCTGGGCCTGTGCTACGATCGATTGGAACATTGTCAGTTTCGAGTTATTTATTGGCGTGCTTAACTCTTAGAATTAGTTACGGACTTGGGTACGGTTGAAAGTTAAGTGTCCTCTTTCGTTTCGGGAAAGCAAACCAGCCGTACCCCCAGTCAATGACAACTGACGCATCGCAGGCCCACACTCAGCGGAAAGGCGACACCAGTTTGGGGACAGATACCTGAACAAGGGACCCTTGTTCATAGGCTTGTCTTATTTACGAGGCTTGCGTGAGAAACAAAATCACGAATTTAATAGGCGTACCACATAATTTGGATTACGCCCCGAACTGGTGATTGGTCCCTTGGTTATCCCTACCAAAGAAACGATCTCTTCCCGAACTTTGTGTAGGGAATTGCAGGAGAAATAGCGGGCAGAATCTTACGAGCTTGAGAAGGAGTCGTACAAGGCGTCTTAAACCGATATAAAAATCAAATTCGAAGTTGAACGTGAGCGGGAGTTACGAATTGAAGTGTGCCGTGCATTCGGAACTTCCATTCGTCATCTATTTGAACTGTCATTCGCCATCAATTTGAACTTTCATTCGTCATTTATTTGAACTTTCATCCGTCATCTATGTGAACTGTCATTCGTCATCTATGTGAACTTTCATCCGTTATCTATGTGAACTGTCATTAGTCATCTATGTGAACTTTCATTCGTTATTTCGATGAACTTTCTTCGATCTCGTTACGAACAATATCATTGAACTTGTGTCATGAACTGAACTTTGAACTGTTGAACCTTGGACGTTCCAAGAGTTTATGACAAGTGTGTGATTCGTGTACACATTCTTGTGCAACCCAGAGCGTTTGATTGCTCTTGAACCAGCAGCAATCTTGGACTTAACAACGCTCTAAACAGTTATTAATAACGCTGATCACTTCTCAATAAACGAAACTTTTGTGAGACGCATAAAATTCGTGTGGCAGTGAAGAAAACGAGTAGTCCTCGGATGAAGCTTTGGAAATCTCGTCCGAAAGGTCCAAGCGCACGGTATTTATCTTCATTGCGGCAGGACGGTCGTCTTCGAGCGACGTGACGGGAAAGTTTTCGCACGCCCACCTCGTCAGGGGCGGCATTAAAAAGGGAAGAAGAGACGGGAAATCCTCTCGCGAGGAACGGGAACCGCGAACACGGTCGCCGGGACAATTTTCCACGCTATTAGGACCGCCTAACAGCCACGCGACTGGCAGTTTACAAGCGCGGCTCGCACATTTTCCCGGGGTATACATTACAAGCCCTCCGGGCGCGGCGCACGGAGCGGCGCGCGACGCGGCGGCCGGTGTCGCGATATGCAAAGGACCGGCAAGGATTATTCTCACGTTTTCCAAAACACTGGCGAACTGCAAGACTCGACACCGGCGATATGCAGATTTCGGCCGACCACCCACCGACCCACGCCCTCGCAACCTGCGCGAGAACTCTCTCGCTTCCGTCGACGAACAACCCTATCTCCGGCTTGGTTCGCAGCAGCGTACGCCATTAGGCTTGTACCTAGCCATCGCGTCAAAGTGGCGCACGATGCGGTTGGCACCTCTGCCAAACGATAACTGTTAACCACCCGACCACCCTCTCGCCCTCTCCATCTATCTGGCCGCGCTCGTCTCCGTTCTATCTACATCAGGGATCGGCAGCGAAATTTTTGGTCTCGCAGCATTAATACTTCTGTGAGGTCTCGAGTTGAATATGTGAGAACGGGAAAAATAATTGCATGAATTACAAGACTTGGTAACTTCTAATCAAATTTTCTAATAACGATTCAGCGTATCTAGACTTTCATCTCGAAACTGGTCGTTTCGAGACAGAAATGGCAACTTCGTACAAATGATTGTAACAATTTGCTTCCAAATTATTTGAAATGTTAATAGACAGGAATCCAGCTGTCTACATTTCGAGTATCGCGCGCAGCTGATAAAAAGGGACAACCGGTTGACAGTGAGGGACGAAGAAGGTTATTTGATGAGGAAGGAAAGAACGATTCGATGATGGGCAACCCTAAGCAGGGAAGGGTAGTGCGAACTGACGGGGATGTTGCGGGAAACCGGAAGGGGGAGATAAATAGACGGAGACGAGACCGAAGATAGGGTGGATTTTTTTCGGGAGTAGTGACAGATAGATTGACAGGGGCGGGAGAGATACGGCTGGTTCGTGGCTTGTCCGAAAAATGGGGAAGAAGGTGGTTCTAGAGGGTGCATACCTTGAGGGAGAGATGGATGGACGGGTTGCTCATCTGAAAATCGACGTGGGAAGAAGAATTCTTTGTGCTGGGAGGAACGCGTTGTTGCTTTAGCTAAATTTCCACTAGTTCGTTATCGCGAATTATTTTAGCTGGACAGCGGCGTGTTCAAAGGGTTGAAACAGCGAGTCGGAAAGGAAAAATTGCGAGCGGTCACGTCGATAAAACGGCGAATTCGCGTGGACTTCCGCAGTCGAATTATCATTAGCGCGAATATACAAATCACGGGGTTCGTGTGCATGGCAGAGCAGAGGCCGCGAGCTCTCGGTCCGCAGCGTTCGTGTGAAGCGTGGGCGTTTGTTCGTCGGAGATCTACGTTTACAGCGGAATCCTCGCGTCTGTGCTGCCATTCGTGTCCGTTTCTCGACAATTAATCACCGGGCCGCTCCGTGTGCCCGTGTCCGTCGCAGTTTCTCAAGCAGCTATCGGTGTCCGGTTCCGATTTGTGTCTGACCGGTGTGTTTCTGCTTCTGCTGTCGGCTGGCCTGTTTACCCCGCCGGAAATATATCTTTCGCGTGCACCCTGCGTCCCAACCACCCCCGCAACGTTTCCCAAACCCCCGGGTCGTTTTTAGATCGTCCACTGGGTCACGAAAGCTGCGAGGCAGAGCAACCCCCCGCCCCTCCGGTACCCCCGTGGTCATAAAGCAAACAGATAGAGCAATTCCCTTTTCGGAATTTAGTCGCGCCATCGTTCATCGTCCCTCCGACTCTCCCTCCCACTCTCTTTCTCATTCTCTCGCTCTCTCTCCCTCTCTCTCTCTCTCTCTCTCATTCTCCGTGTGTCGCGTGAACGTTTCGCTGCTCTGCTATTTTCGAGCTTTCCACCGGCTGTCCGGTTAAACGGCACCGTTTTATCATTCGATTTAACGCCGCGGCTCGTTCCCGACCGAGAGCGACGGATCCCGCCGGAAGAAAAACCTCCGGACCACGCGATGGGAATTTGCGAAGCTTCGTTCACGAAATAAACAGTTTCTCGCATCGATATTTGCCGCGTCTTATCTAAACACTTCGGTCTTTCAAACAGATATCGAAATACTCTGAACCTCTGGAAGACATTTTTGTACAGACCGAATCACATAGACAAGCGGGCAGCGGTTGATTCTACATATACCTATAAGTCGAAAGAAAGGAATAACATTTTTTCGTTTGACGCCTCGTTTTCGAAAAAATCAAGCTTAAAGATTCGTCGGATTTGCATGCTTATGAAGGAAGTAGAATTAATCGGTCTTGGTCAGACGCATCAGACGATTCCTCGTTGTACACATTGCTGGTACGTACACATTGAGCACATTAATATTTTAAATGTTCCTTTCAATTACTATGGTCACCGCTGCCAGTACGATCGAAAAATTACGCTGCAGAGGGACAATGTAATCTGCAACATAATCTAATGAGTAGCTCCCGACAATGGATCTAATTTTAGCGATCGCTAAAAACAAGAAATTCAGCATTTATCATTTTGTCGGGCTTTATCTAGTGTTCGGACAGGCTTTTCATAGAGAAAGTGTTTCAGCCGTGACAAATTATCGTCGATTACGATCTCCATAGAGGTTTTCTTTCGATTCACGACAACATTCGTCCCCACCGGACTCGTGTCTAGCAACATTACCAGCGTCTGTCCGCGTGTTGGTCAGATATTATTTTTTTGCCGGGGGCTACGTGAGATAATGGTGGCCAGCGAAGCGAACGAAAGCATAACTCTGCCCGATAAAAAGCTTTTATTACCGGCAATTAGGATAAGCTCGCCCCCACCCATACCGCCTCTCGCCAGCCCCGTCCACCTGTCCCTTCAGTTTTTACGTTTTTCGACTCGTTTCCTCGTTACCTCTTGTTCGACGAACATGTTACAGCCAGCTCGAACATGGTCAACCACTTCAGGAACTCTATATTAGCGATGGGCAAAATTTTCTTAGTGAATTGTAAGTCACAGGAGCTAAACACAAATTTTTCCTTTCGTTTAAAAATTTTGTTATTTATTACTAAATATCTAGAAACAGCTGATCTTCATGCAAAATAAAAATTTTTCATGTCAATTATGGGGACAAGTACCCAAATAAAAATGTATTTCTTCGTTTGATAATTTTAATAAGTCGACAAAAATGTAACAATTTTTACATTCTCTTAATAAGATCAGAAACCGAACTTAATAACAATTTTTACATTCGCTTAATAAGATCAGAAACCGAACTTACAATCCATTGCTGTCATATCAATATTGTTCAGTATTTATTTTGACAAGTGTCAGTATCAGCTGCCAATACTTTTCCATGCTTCCATACTTGATTACCGAATTACTTGAAAATCAATAGAAAGAATTCCTCCCATCGCTACAGCAAGTGTATTTCCTCATTTGTCCAAACATCCCGGACGCGATCAAAGAGAATCCTGAGAAACGGGGCATTTTTTGAGACCGATAGCGCAGGTGGTCTTACACGGAACACGGAGGAAACTCCAATTATTTTTAGAAGTCTCGAGAATTGTTCGTACCTCGCTGAAGTTTCCTAAGTACTGCCTTCTCTCCCGTGCCCTGGGAATCTCCTACGAGTCATCAATTTTAAGGTGAGACGATGCGAATGGATGTGACTTGGAATGTTTCCCGAGTTTGATATGACCGGGATTTTATGCAATTTGTAAAACGGCGTCGTAAACGTTCGCCGAAGTTTAATCAGCCTTCTATCTTCCTAACGCGGGAGGACCGTTAATGGAATAGCTAATGAAATGCCCCTTCAGTTACAATTTCTGTAAATTTGCCCGGGGAAATTTAATGTCAATCCACCGGCGATTATTCAATCATTTTTCAAGAATTTATTCATGAATGCAGATCTCCGAATCAATTTTCCAATGGCAGCAGCGATTTCAATCGTGTCACTTCTGATAATGCAATCTAATAATTCAGGATAACTCGAATGGCGAGACTCGGGTCGATTTTGACCCAGAACGTTCCATTTAGCAACTGTTTCTATTAGGTCCAATAAGGAGAGCAACGAAAATATATAGAATAAATTATAAAGTAGAAACATTGTATTAAAAAGTTCTTTGCTCACGTCGTTTTAAAAATTGTATAAACATGTTCAAGTGTCAATAGAATCTGAAAGTCAGAAGAATCGTTCCAAGTAAGAATCATACGTATATATGTACAGACAATATATTGTCTTTAATTTAAATCGAGCGCGCTTTGCATGCTCAGCGCACTCTTTTGAACGGTTCTCACATTTGAGATAAATAGAGAGAGATAGAGATAGGAAAAAGAGTAAAAGAATATAGAGAGCACACGTGCATAGAAATTAGATCGAGATAGAGGTAGTTAATCAACAGAATAAGTTAACAATAGAAAGTTAGTGTGAATAAAGAGAGTGAACAATAAACTCTAATTGTCGTTTCTTTATTTACAGGTGAGTTTGTAAACAGTTGTAAAAAGTGTAAATTGATAAGTATTTAATAAAACATAACCTTTATTTACAGAGAAACAAATTTGGTCTGTTGTTTCATTATTAGCACAGGATATAATATTCAGACATTATATATATTTTACGGTTCAGGCAGAAAAAATTCTGAAAAACCATGGTTGTTGAAGAAACGAATACAAAATAGAATAGTCTTCGCCAACAGGAAGCAGCCTTAACCGCAGCCGACCGAAAGAGTTTCACTTTGGCCGTGTTTCGCGAGACGCTTATTTCCGTTCGGTTAGCAAAAATCCGGAGCAGCGAGGCCCGTCGAGGGCAGCTAATCCGCGAAGCGCAGTTATAATAATCGCCCCGTGAAATTGCGGGCGAACGAAGCAAGCCAGAACGCGTTAGGAAACGTCGCGTCGTCGGTTGTAGGGTGGCCCGGTGCCCGACCCGTTTTCGCGGAGTTCGTCTCGCACGAGATGTCGTTCTAGAGCGGATATGTCCGCCGTAGTCGTTCCGGAATAATATTTTTGGCCTCGGTCCCGAGACCAGACCCCGCAACGTGTCTTTTCGCTCCTGATCCCGCGCCACGTGCGCCCATCCGATGGCGATCACCGTTCCAAAACGGTGCAACGGCAGGTTACACGGAGAATTTCGACGGTGTCTCCGCTAAGTAGGCCTTACGAGGACCATTACACTGCCGGGATAGGCGTAATGGGCAAACGTTACAACGACGCGATGCCTCGGCGCGTTAATAAGCCCCCGGACCACCCCTCGAGTCACCCTCGGAGCCACCCCCGCGTCCCTGATGCTGAGGAGACCGAAGATCCTTCTTCCCTCCCAGTATAACAGGCCTGCGGACGATTGCTACTGGGCTGGGTGCTCGTAGCGTCACTGCAAAGGGAGCTGTACCTTCAACCCTTTGACGACGTGGATTTTTTGAAACAATAAAAATATTCTTAGTGTTGGGGAAAATCACCAATATGCACTGGCCTTTTCTATTATGCATAATTAATTTGTATGTTTGCAACTTCCGGAATTAAATCATTATACAGTGAACGTTTTCACGGTAACCTTAAACTGCAAAGTGGGCCTTTCATTTCTGATGCAGTTTTCAGTGAGTAATAGTCCTTTAAACAATCTGAAAAATACACATCTTAAAATATCCTCAATTATACAGTTAGGAGCAAAACTGATCACACACACTTTAAATCAGAATAACTTTTTTATGATTGGACCAAACGACTTTAATTTCTCTGTAAGGCTAGAAGAAATACTAACTAAAAATTGATTTTTACGACCATTTTATCTGGCCCAATAGCGAAAATTTAAAAGATGTGTTTGATCAACTTGTGTAAATTATATACGCTCCGAAAATTTCATTGAAATTGGTTAATTCGTTTACGAGTTACGATCAAAAGTAGTAAAAAGGCCGAAAATCTTGAAAAATAGCGAATTTTGACCACTTTTGATCGTTTATAACTCGTAAACCAATTAACCAATTTCAATGAAATTTTCGGAGCGTATATAATTTATACAAATTGACCAAACACATCTTTTAAATTTTCGTTATTGGCCCAGCTAAAAAAGTCGTAGAAATCAATTATTATTATTCTTTTTCACAATTCCGACCAAATGCATTTTTTCAACATATTTTTTAGACGTCATTTGCTAAACTAATTCTTTTAATTTAAAGTGTGTGTAATCAGTTTTGCACCTAACTGTATTAGTACATTTAAAAATAATTTTTACTTAAGATTTTAAGAGGTGTCGTTTGACGTCGACAGAAATAATACGAAGGATTAAGGGCGAATTTCTCCGATACGCAGCAGTCTATCGGATCGTGGCGAAAGTAAAAATGCGAATCAACTTTTCGCGTTTTATAGGTGCACCCGCGATTGTTACGAACGCTTCGAAGTTGTTCAGCGACGCGCGACGATGTTCCCACAAATCACAATTGGTCGCAAGGACGCGGCCCATGGAAATCGGGAGGGAAACGGTCGGGGCAACGTTAACGGAGCGACGTTAAAACGAACGCGTGGAATCGTGAGAATCGCGCGGGCTCCGAGCTGAGGATCGAGGATTTTATGGACAGAAAAAACTTCGTGGATGCGTCGGCCCATAAGTCAGCCGATACATTCGCGGCCGGACGCTTAGATAAGTTAATTACCTTTAGCAGCATAAATAACGACAATCGCGGTTGATAACGAGGATGCACGACCCTTTTATACGCATAACCTGCCGCGCCCTGTCCGGACCGACACTTTTATATTTCGAGAATCATTCCGTGGTTTATACCGGTGCGTTATCTGATACGCGTTTCATAATGCCCTCCCCTAATCGCCCCGTTCTTTTTTCGAACGGCTTTTAAACGCTCATTGCCAGCACGATATACCTTCTCCTTTCTCCTCCTCTTTTGTCCCCCTCTCCTCCTTTTTTGTACCACACCCACGACTGTTGTTGTTTATCGAAGCGAACGTAGCTGGCGATAAGCGAGGAACGTTAGAATTACCGAGAATATACCTGGATGATCCGAACGACGCCATGAAGTCCGGCTCTCGAGAGGCATTATGTGTTTGTTTGTCCGCTCCACGAGTATGTGAAAGCGCCAGAGGATTCGAAGCTTTTTTCCCCCCACGTATTTGAGCAGCCTTTTTTCCGTATTTTATTTCGTGGATTTTGGCGAATATTTGCGGCAAAAAGAGCTGCTTCTGATAATTTTTTAGGGGGTTGCTCGGGTCGTCATCCTGAATAGCGCTGTGAAGCTCAACAAAGTGTGGTCTGAAGTATGTATATAGATTTTCACACGAAAGTTAAATAAAAAAATGTGTATTCTTCTTCTAATAATTTTAATCAATCGAAAGAATAATATACTGAAATCATTCAATTCTTCCGATGTCTTTACTTGAAATCGAAATTTTTGTGATAAATACATAAATCCGGAATATAATTATTAAGAAAAATGCTTTTTTTTAGAATCATTCTCGTATCACAAAGAGCGAAAGTAATCTTGGACATTGCAAATACAGCCAGTTGTCTCTGAACCAAAACAGTCTACACAACACCTAACCGCCTAATTTCTCCCGAGCGGAGTCCAATCGCATAAAACCAGTTCTAATCATGACAAGCCCTCTCCGGGGAACAAAAATCCGACGGAACGAACCCTCGAAGGGTGGAAACAAGAGCGTAAACGGTGCGCGCAATTAAATCGCGCCATAATCGAGGGTGCGGGTTAAACGGAGCGTCGAATAGAGACAGAGAGAGAACGAGAGGGAAAGGGTGGTGGGGGGTGGGGGAGAAAGAGAGAGGTACCGAAGAATAAACAAATCGTAGAGCGTCATAAAGGTGGCGGCGAAATGATCGTTGTCATTTATTCGGCCCTCGAAACTCAGCCCGGTTGAAGAGCCACCGAAAAAGGACGGCGCGTGGGAGGTTTTGAGGGGTTGCAAGGGGTTGTGGGGGGTTGGGGACGAGGCCAAGTGTAATCGTCGGCCCGGTATCGAGTGCTTTTCACGCCCGTTTCCGGCCGGGACACGGGGGTTGGTTGAAATTTTGTGCCACACACCCCCCGAACGTCCGACGGACCTTTCGCGAGCTTGTTTATTAAGGCCGTTTCACTTTTAATAAGCTGGAACCGGGGCGGCCGCGCCTTCTGCCGCCGCCAGTACCAGAGGATCTCTGGTTCTCTCCCTCTCTCGTTCTCTTGCTTTCTCTCTCCCCGACTCTCGTTAAAGCCGCGGTTTCACGCTGACCAACTTTTATTAGATCCGACTGCGTGTCCGGCCGGGGCCGGCTGTTGTTAAAGCCCGCTAACTTATGCCGGGGCGTTAAGCTCCGTGTGAGCCGTAACGATCCACCCTCGTTCCCCGTTTCGGACACTTTTTCGCCGAACCACCCTCGAAATGTGCCTGCGAGCTGCGTCGACGGACGCCCGGAAAGTTTGTTTGATCACTTATTTCTCGTCCTTCCATTCAAACCTTCAAGGACAACCGTTCACCCCTTGTATACTAAGATTTATTGTGCGATTGCACTGATCAGAATTCCTTTGTCGTTCATAGTTTCTTTGCAGAAGAAGGCAGAGTTATTTCTTCAATAGCTCATATACAAGGTGTGAACCACCTAACTTGCACACCTCCAAAATTTCAAGGTCACTTTGAACAATTCTTTAACGTCGCAATGGCCATGGAAGCTTCGTTATAAAAATTGAAATATTTATTTTCGTATGATAACTATTGTCGAAAGTCGTCGATGCAAGGGAGGCGCATTGATTTCAAAAGAAATTTTCGAAACAGCGCGAAGAAGATATATCGAGAAGACTTTACCGAGATCCGACGAGCGTTATCAACCCCCAGACGACCGACACCCTCTACTGTTCATCCCCCGCGGGTTGTTGCATGATTAAAGGGCCTCACGCCGAACGAGATATGCCCGAAAGACTTTTCAGCCGGCTCTCCCGATATTTATGACTTGCCGTTCGCACGGCCAACTCACGTAAACGCGTTATAAGTATTCTGCTTGCGTGCCCGGGCCCTTGCCACCAACCCTTACCGGTGTCCTGCGCTTACCTTTTGCACCCCATTGTTCCCATTCCTCGACAGAAACAGGAACTGCTGGTCATGGAAAAACCAACGCTGATGACAAGCTCCTTTCTACTAAACTGACGAGTCTGTAAGTTTATAACTTACTGGAGCAGAGTATAGACTTCCACTCACCCCTCTAACTTTTACTTCTAACCCTTACACTTTAAATCATTATAATTTTGTAAAAGACATTTAACCCTCAAGAAATATCTCTTGGAAACCAAGAGGCTTGGCACCGAAAGTGAACATGGAACGTCGAAATTAGAGTACCATTTTTTACGAAGCACTCTTTTATTGTTTCGATAGTATTGGAATTTTCCACAACCCTTCTCCACTTCAATAAAATTCACAACAGTTTGAGAACGGTAAAAAATGGTCAAAATGAGAGAAAATTTAATCTGCTTCCAAATAAAAATGCACACATCATGATTTCTGATGTTTGTTTTGGGACCCGTGAGTAAAGTCGGCGCATGGAGCGAGCAGCAATCGAAAACAGGTGAGTCTAAGTTGCAGTGCTCGTTTCCAAGCAACGAAAGGGAAATTAAATAACGAAGTAACGGTCGCTTCGCCGGCGGGACGAACACTATCTCGTCACTCTCAGCGTAATAACACATTATACCGGGACGTTTATATCGGCGATACTTGCGTCGACGAGTTTTCGTTGAACGCTCGTTGGCCGCGTCGAGGGCCGCGACGGAAGCAACCTATCGCTAATGGAGTCGATGGGTTAATTGGTGTGTAACGTCAATTAACCGTCCCGGACACGATTATTCCAGGCCCGATTTTCATTCCGCCTATGATAATTCGTGCGCCGCTTTGACCGTGTTAATTACCGCAGCGGTCACTTTGAAAGTTTCCAGCCTGAACACGAGCAAAATTTGTTAAATGACGAGCTGGAGAAGAAATCAGTGTGTCACCGGGGGTCAAACACATGTTTACGGACTGCTGCGCTCAGTACCCTAATGCTATTAATTTTTTTGTTATGTCTTGGAGATACTTGAACGAATCTGTTTTCGTCAATATTCTGGTAAACCGTGAGACCAGAGTTGAAGAATTAAATTTCTACTTCAATCGTTAATAACAATTAACAATTAATCTCCTAGTTTAGTCGTTAATTGCGGTTAACGATTAAATACTTATTAATCGGTAATTGCGGTAAACGATTAAATATTTATTAATCGGTAATTGCGGTTAACCATTAAATACTTATTAATCGTTAATAGTGGTTAAATAGAATAACGGTTAAATTTCTACTTTAGTCGTTAATTTAATTAATGATTAGATTAATGATTAACTGCTAAAATTTCGAAATGAAATACGGAATCAAAACTAATATGAATACTAAAGAAACTGTAAACTGAGTTTAGGTATATTGTCATTTGGTTTATAACACAAACTCTGTTTACGTGCTTTTGTGTTTCTTTTTCGATGATTTCTTTTTTTAATCAACGATTGACGATTAATTTCATAAATCGATTGAATCAGTCTCCGATTTTTCGATGATTTCCTTTTTCAATCGTACACATTAATCAATCTTCATTAAAATTTTAATCGATTAATACCCAACTCTGAGTGAGACACACTATTCTCTTTCACAATTTATACGTTTAATATTGTTAAATAACACGGGCATATACAAACAATATGATCATCGGTTCATTAACATTTCATTTATTTTTGTGACAACCTAATATTTACTACTGCTATTGCATTTTTCCTCGGGGAGTCAAAAATGAGTGTTATCTACTCATTCGTATTTTAAATAAGGGCTGAAATAATTTAAGTGAAAGAAAAATATAAGTCCAACATATAAATTGTTCGATTAGGTGTGTCACATACTACGAGGAGTGATTCTGTAAGCTAAAATGAAAATCGCAAAAATTTTTAATTTTCAATGTTCAACGGATATTTATAGGGGTGTGTGAGAACCCGAAATATCGGGAACCCGAGATTCCCGAAAGTTTCGAGATTCCCGAAGAAATCGGGTTCCCGAAAATTTCGAGAATATGACATAAGACACTCTTGAAAAGAATTCGTGATGGACAACATTCTTTCAATCTCGAAAACATCTAGAATAAAAAACTATGAATATATTCATTAAAACGAATATAAATGATTACTGGCTTCTCGAAATTTTCGGGAATCCCGATAAATTCGAGAATCCCGATTTTTTTCTGGAATCCCGATAAATTCGAGAATCCCGATTTTTTTCGGGAATCCCGATAAATTCGAGAATCCCGATTTTTTCGGGAATCCCGATAAATTCGAGAATCCCGATTTTTTCGGGAATCCCGATAAATTCGAGAATCTCGAAATTTTCGGGTACCCGTCCCGATCCCGAAAAAATTTCGTGTTCCCGTCCCGACCCGATATTTCGGGTTCTCGCACACCTCTAGATATTTATGATATTCACTTATGATACTTCAGTGTACCCTTTGAATACTGTGTACAACAACAAAAAATAATTTCCCGAATAATTGCAGAAGTACGAATAAATCGTGTTTTATATAAAATTGAATCATGATCTTCTTAGGGACCATTTCCACACGTTCCAATACACTTAAGTGCAAAATAAGTCCCAAAATAAATTCCCGAACGCAACAGCGAGTGTCTTGACTATCACAGAGAGACAACCGCGTCCATTGTCCTCAACCGCAGGATTAATCCCCGAAGTGGGTGGCCCATATTTTATAGTCCGTCCTGTACAATAGACACACATGTTACAATGTCATATGAATTATAGGATTATCTCGTCTCGTCGCATAAATAAATTTCCCGGAAGCTCGGGATGGATAATTCAAAGCCGAGCTGGTAAGTCCCTTTCCGCTTCTATCTTCCGCTGTGGAGCGACGCTTTCTGCCGGAGTAGGGTGCGTTTACGTTGAAGCTGCGATACAGGCTTTAAGAGCGTCGATCAGAGCGGCGGTAAAAGCCGATCAAAAATTGAAACGTCTTTAAAACCATTGGGAAATTTGTTTCGTGACTAAACCTACCCCTCAGTGCGAGGTACACCATCAGAGTTTTACACGAACATCTTCCTTATTTCTTCTTCTTAAAACTTTAAAAAACAAATCGTGTACCAACTTTTTAATAAATATTTTCAATGTGTTAATCAATTCAATGATCAGAAAAATAATTACATGTATGTCTGTCTGGTATCTTTTGAAATTAATTTTAAAAAACTTTCATTCTGCATGAAGATCCATAACGCAATATTACAAATAAAACACAATAGTTATTTGCAGCAGAATACACATAAAAATATACTTGTAAAAAATTTCGCCATTTTCTAGCAGATCATTCGGTTTCGTTTGAAATCAGCATCGGAGAATGCTTCGCCGAAGAATCTGAAGCACACTCGGGAGAATCCATCCGAGTTAGAGGTCCGAATGTGGGGAGAAATCGGACGTGAAAACACGACGGAGCACTCCGGAAGCATATTTCGAAAGGGCCGTGCGTCTTATCCGAGTCAATTCAACGGGCCCGACTTCCGGTTTCACTATAACTATACGTTCTTCCTCTGTCCATCCCCGAAGACGACGACGCGACGTCCCGTTCCCGGCCCGCCCTTTATCTTCTCCTGGCCGATACTCGTGGGTATACTCTTTACGAGGCGACGTGCGCGCGATGAGAAAAGTGGGCACCGATCGTATATCAGCGAGGTCGATCGGTTATCGGCGGAAAATATTGCGGGTCGGAAAGAGGCCAGCGAGGAGACATTTCTCCGACTGCCAGCCGGTCGACGTTTCTCGATGGAACTCGGGAAACGGAGTAATTGGCCCGGCTCCGACATTTTTTCAATGCGAACATGTACGCGCCAACAATTTTTGCGAGTCGTCAGATGTGGGAAATTTACTTGAATTGAGGAGAAAATGTTAAAATGTTACTCTCTCTCTGTCAGTACCGGATTAGTAACGCGACGTTGTGACACATGGAAGACAGAGACGGACTTCTGTGACGAAATAAAGGCATGATTTAATAAGAAATTTTTCATGTTCATGTAAGTTTTATGCATTAATAACGAGTGCAGTTAAAAATATATATATATATAAAAAGACTTTTTAAAAACCACGCTTCTTATATTAAAATGTACTAAAAAGGAAAAATAAATTACATTTTCGATCTATTCCGACACTAATTTTATAACAGATGAAATTTTGAACTAATTGCTTAAAATTTTGGGGAAAAATATTATTGATCATTTCACTGGATTCGGTATTTTATGGAGGACCAGGAAAAATATTATTTTCTCCTTTTTAGTGCATTTTAATATAAGCGTGGTTTTTAAAGTTTTTTTATATATGTTTTTATTTTTTCTCCTAGACGCACAGTTTATTTTAAATTTGTTTTTTAATATTGCATTGTCATCCAGTTGAAAGTTTCAAGTCTCTAACTCATCGGAAAGTGGTTTAAAATTTGATTACAACATTTGACGCATACAACAACAACTCGGCAAGCAAATAAAAATGGTAAAAATGGTCCGCCGTTCGAGAATTAACCATTATTCAACAATAATATTCGTGATCTCATTCTTCGAAGGCGAGCTGCGTGAGAAATCATACTTTTATAAAAGAACACCTTGTGTAACCAATTTGAATGAATCAGCTTAAATAATACTGGATTAATACTGAATGAATACTGGTATGAAATAGTAAGATATAGAAACGCAAGATATGGAAATACGCGAGATAGAGTAAGGGGATGACTCCGAGAGACGACATCTCTTGATGGAGTCCAAAATTGTCCGAAATGGAACTGAAGGAACGAAACACCACACTGACTGATCTCCTTCGGTGCGAAATGGGTCAGTGGAGTGGGGATGAGTTGGAGTGGGAACGCGTAGTGGAGTAGGGGGCGCTGGGGTGCGGATTGGGGATCGCTGAACGCGATGACAGACTACCGAGTGTTGCGCGACGAGGTGTGGCGGTTTTTTAATATTGCATTGTTATCCAGCTTTGAGCTATGTTTAAAGTTTCAAGTCTCTAGCTCATCGGGAAGTGGTTTAAAATTCGATTATAAGATTTGACGCATACAACAACAACAACGACAACTCGGCAAGCTAATATAAGCGTGGTAATAAACCGGCCTGCCTGTTTTTACCAGAATGGTAAAAAATTCCAGTGGCACTTCAGAGAACAGAGTTCGAAAAACGGAAGATGCCGATTGACATCTCCGGTCAAGAATGCGTTAAGTCAAGCGGTCGGCGAAATTTCGTTGGAAACGATCCCCGGAAGCCGAACGAACGGCGGTCATTAACCGACGCAAACATTTTTCCGTCGTCTGCAGGAGTGCGACCCGGTAGATACAGTTTAAGTGCGGGCAGGAGCCGCGGCACCGGTGATCGATCGTGAAAAGAACCAATCCCGTGGAAACGAGAGAGCGAAGCGAAAGAGGAGAGACCGCCGCCGCGGCCGTTTCTGCTCTTCCGCTCGAACGTAATTTCGATCTATATACCGTAACAACGTATATAATGTAATCAACGGTGAATCGAGTTCCTTTAAAGTCGGCAAACCGCGCCGCAACGGAACGGTCCGCTGCCTTCCGCCATTGTTGCCCACTCTCTATCTTTCCCTCTCTCTCTCTCTCTCTTTCCCTCTCTCCTTCCTCGCGTTTATTCCGAAGAAAGTTGTTTGCCTATCGAATACAATATTTCGGAACTTTCCGGTTCTTGAAAACTGCCGTATCCAAACAATCCAAACGTTGTAACCCTCGAACGGCGGACCATTCTTACATTAATTAATGATGTTTAGAACTGTTCACTGCATCATTTATCCAGCTTCTGAAATATATTTTCGGAGGTACTTCTTGTGGATGCATTATTGTTGCTGATGTAACAGCTTTTTGCTTAATGAGGTCACTGAAGCCAAATAATTGAATGCAGATTTTTATGCTGTGGAAAAGAATGTCGCTCTTCAACTGCAACGAAAAATCTGCATTTTTCTCGGTTTTTCGATTCTTGACAATCACGATTTTTTTAATGAATTAATATTCGAACTCTCTAAAAAAGACGATAACTGTTTTAATATTGTACTGTACGACTTGAACTTTTTTGGGAAGCTAGAACAATTAGTTTACTACAGGAAGCGAAAAAGAATTTTATCGAATATTGCAATTCATCGGAATTGTAGAAAAAAAATTCTAAAAGTTTCATTTTACAACTTTTTTATATGGGGCTATATTGAAATTTTAAAAAATATGTTTTGTTGATATGTGTGAATGAAACATATTCTGAAAATTTCGTCAAAACCGGTCGACGTTGTAATGAGACACACACGTTTAGAAATTGCAGATTTTCACGATTTGCGGCCTATATCTAAGAATTCTTAAATCTTTCAATGAATGTCGTCTTCTCCCACATCAACCGATTTCGATGAAACTTTCACAGTGCATTTGACAACAGACCTACAAAACGTCCATTTTAAATTTTCAATATACAGGGTGAGTCCGCAGAAACAGAACACCTAAATATCTCCGTTACTTTTCGTTGTACGAAAAAACTTCTTAGGACAAAGTTACACTGTTTGAAGGGCCACATGTAATGGTGTGTGGGAAAAAATTTTCAAGGTCATTTTTTACAAGATTTCAAGGTCATCGATATTTTTTTAAATGGAATGAGGTATTTTTTAATACATCAATCGATGCAGCTGGACATTCGTTATAAAAAAGTACTAACCTATGTATGTAGAAAAGTTAGTAGTTCACGAGATATTTTGATTTAAATAACTCTAAAACACCATTACTGTCGTACTAAGACGTCAACGTTTACTTACTTGTGTAACGCTTTACTACGACATTAATGGTGTTTTATTGTTATTTAAATCGAAATATCTCGTGAACTACTAATTTTTCAACATACATAGGCTGGTACTTTTTTATAACGTATGTCCAGCTGCATTGATTGATGTATTAAAAAATACCTCATTCCATTTAAAAAAATATCGATGACCTTGAAATATTGTAAAAAATGACCTTGAAAATTTTTTCCCTCACACCGTTACATGTGGCCCTTCAAACAGTGTAACTTTGTCCTAAGAAGTTTTTTCGTACAACGAAAAGTAACGGAGATATTTAGGTGTTCTCTTTCTTCGGACTCACCCTGTAGATCCACATAAGACAGTTGTAAAATGCCATTTTTAGTATTTTTTCTACAATTCTGATCAATTGCAATTTTGAAAAAAAAATTTTATCACATCCTGTAGTAAACTAATTGCTCTAGCTTCCCAAAAAGTTCAAATCGTATAGTACAATATTTAAAAAGTCATCGTCTTTTTTAGAGCGTCTGAATATTAATTCGAGTAACTGAATGTCTCGACAGGGAAAATGGGCCAAAATCTTTTCCATTTTACACGATAACTATCGAAATATAGCATTAAAATTTCACAAATTTTTGCTCGATGCTCTCGGCTCATAGTCCGTTGAATTTGTTTTATCTCTGAGCATATTATCCGGCTATAGAGAAGGGGTTTGGCTTCACAGATATCAGTGAAGCAAAAAGTGCATCCGCTGGTCCCGGTACAATTCCTCGAATAGTAATCGGCAGGGAGCCGAGAGAGGAGGCGATCGGTAGTGTGGCGTTTCGACCATCAAAAAATGCGCCCGCGCCGTCTATTAGGGAAACCTCTTTGTGCTCTTAATATTCCGTAGCAGCGGAATCGATCCGAGCAATCTTCCAGTCCATCAGACAAAAGAGAGACGGGGCTCGGGCGAACGTCGGCCCGAAGAACGAGAAGCAGGAAGAAGAAAATCCTTCCATAAACCGTTGCCATCAAGCCGGCTGGTATACAAGCGCGACGAGGGACGAATTCCTTCACAAACGAGAAAGTTAAGGTCGGACGCGCGGTATCGTAATGATTATAGCTCGTAAAGCGTGCGAACTCGCGCATAAGCCTGGCCAAGAACAGACGAAACTGCCGGTAGGAACAGGCCAGACCAATATCCGTGCTGTGCCTCCTAAGTCATGCGTTTAAATTACCTTATTATGAGGAAGGGCTGTCATAATTACGGGGCGAGGGCTCCACGACCGCGCCGCAGTAGAAAACGGGAGTAGGATGGGCCACGAGCAAGCAAGCAAGCAGGCAAGCAAACCGGGCCAGAGTGATAGAGTAATTAACACCCAGTCAACACCAGACCGTGCCAATAATTTCCTACCATCTCCGACCGACTGACTCTACGCGAAAACCACCCGATGTGTCCCGTGCTCCCAGGCGCGGAGATACACTTAAAAATGAATGGGACACGTATCGGCAATTCCCTTTGACGGTTCACGGTCTGTCAGTCCCGCGGGCTCAAAGCTAAGGAACGGCATGCAGCACCATTCGAAGCCTTCTGTAATGAAAGGTTTATTTTAATAGCGCATTTGATAGTAGATTTGGTGTCGTGTGAATGCAACATTCAGACTCAAGCTAGAAATCACAGGAAACTTGAGATGCAAGTCAGAAGTCACTGAGACCCACAAATATAAATCAGGGGACTTTCGAAGTCTGAAGCACACGTTGAGAATTGCTGAGATACACAAACTGAATAAATAATAATAAAGATTTTTGAGAACCTTAGATTAAGATTGAAGATACATGAAGAGTCTAGTGAAACTGAAAGTCTGTGAAACCCACGAAATGAAATTGGTGGACTTTTGCATCGCAAGCTAAGGAACAGCATGCAGGAAATTTGTGATGCAAGTCAGAGGTCACTGATACCCACAAATATAAATCAGGGGATTTTCGAAGTCTGAAGCACACGTTGAGAATTGCTGAGATACACAAACTTAATAAATAATAATAAAGATTTTTGAGAACCATAGATTAAGATACATGAAGATTCTAGTGAAAGTCTGTGAAACCCACAAAATGAAATTGGTGGACTTTTGCAACCCAAGCTAAGGAACAGCATGCAGCTCCATTCGAAGCCTTCTGTAATGAAAGGTTTATTTTAATAGCGCATTGATAGTAGATTTGGCGTCGTGTGAATGCAACATTCAGACTCAAGCTAGAAATCACAGGAAACTTGAGATGCAAGTCAGAAGTCACCGAGACCTACAAATATAAATCAGGGGACTTTCGAAGCCTGAAGCACACGTTGAGAATTGCTGAGACCCACAAACTTAATAAATAATAATAAAGATACTTGAGAACCATAGATTAAGATAGAAGATACACGAAGAGTCTAGTGAAACTGAAAGTATGTGAAACCCACAAAATGAAATTGGTGGACTTTTGCAACTCAAGCTAAGGAACAGCATGCAGCTCCATTCGAAGTCTTTTGTAATGAAAGGTTTATTTTAATAGCGCATTTGATAGTAGATTTGGTGTCGTGCGAATGCAACATTCGGACTCAAGCTAGAAATCACAGGAAACTTGAGATGCAAGTCAGAAGTCACTGAAAGCCACAAATATAAATCAGGGGACTTTCGAAGCCTGAAGCACACGTTGAGAATTGCTGAGACCCACAAACTTAATAAATAAGAATAAAGATTTTTTAGAGCCATAGATTAAGATTGAAGATACATGAAGAGTCTAGTGAAATTGAAAGTCTGTGAAATCCATAAAATGAAATAAGTCGACTTTTGCAACCTGAGACCCAAGCTAGAAATCACTGAGACCCACTAACTTAAATAATTAGAAATTACTGAGGCCCACAAAGATGAATCTCAGGAGTTTTAAAGTCTGATATAAACACTATGCTGGTCTATTTAGAACCAATCGATCTCCCTCGAATTACATTTAACATTCAGAAACGTTAATTATACAGTGATGAAGTATTAAAAATATTCCGATTAAAAGATGAACGGAACGAAAACTGCTTCGTTCAGGTAGAAATTTGCAAGTATCACAGGATGCTTTTGACATCGTGTTGACTGGTTTTTTTTACCGTTCGCTGGTCTCGTTCCGTCGATCGGAGCAGCTTTTTGCCCGAGATGTGACGCGCGTGGCACAAAAGTTCACGTTTTCCGCAATGAAGACTCATGGAAAACGAGGTCTAGCGTTTCGGAAATTTCAGTCCCTTTTGTGAACGCATTAAACAGAGCCGTTTACACGGTTACACGAACAGCGTGTGTGCCATAAACGAGGGAACAAGGGCTTTAGTTTCTACGCCTCAGGTCACCGGTATCGACTTTTTCGACTGTACGCGATTGCCACGGCACCGAATCCTTGCGACGCTTTAAGGGGGCTGTCTCGTGTAAACGGGTCACAAAAACGATTTTTTCATTGCATTTCCTAGGAGTGTAGAACCATAATACTCTCCCAAAATATTATGCTTCAATTCACTGGAAAAATTTTGACAAGCTATTCCACATACAGTGAGCCACGAAAGTATTTGAACGCCCTTTAAAACAGAATAACTTTTTCATAATTGTACCAAATGACCTGTTTTTTTTATAATCAATTAGAAGCATTGGTTTATGAAATGATGTGCGAAAAAGATTTTTCAAAAATTATAATTAACAAGGTTACGTAGAGAAATAAAACAGGAATTTTTTAAAACTTTTTTATTTGGACCCTTAATGAAAATTTAACATATATGTTTTGCAAATGTATAGTAGTTACACACATGTTGAAAATTTCACCGAAATCGATTAACATACACACGAGATACAAGCCGTTAAAAATGGTGAAAATCGTAGTTTTACAGGATTTTTTACGTTTCTGCTTAAAATGCACAAAATCGTACATTTTTCGATGTGTGTTGTTTTTTCCTGCGTCAACCGATTTCCATGTAAATTGCAGCATGTGTATAACTAACATAGATCTACAAAACACATATTTTTAATTTTCAGTGAGGGCCCAAATAAAATAGTTTTAAAAAATACCTTTTTTATTTTTGCATGTAACCTTGTAAATTATTATTTTTGGAAAATCTTTCTGCATATCGTTTCGTAAACCAATACTTCTAATTGATTATAAAAAATCAGGTCGTTTGGTACAATTATAAAAAAGTTATTCTGTTTTAAAGGACGTTCGAATACTTTCGTAGCTGACTGTATGTAGTACTCGCTATCGCCAGAAACAAAATTATATTTTTACGTTGAATTCGTCATATTTGTTTCTATTAAAAAATGGAATGAAATATTTCAGACAAATTATTTCCTTTGGATACTGATTCAGAATCGTCTTGATTGTTTTATTTTAGTCCACTCTGAGATCTCGAATGATCCACGCAATAAAACATCGAATAAAAAGTCATGAAAATTATAAAATTTTGCAGCGTTTACATTGGCCCCTTCGTGATACGCTCGATACATCGATATCGGGTTCCTCCGGAAACTGTGGTAGCCATAGGTATTTCTTTATAAAGTAAATGTTGGAATTAAGGAATATTTACATTGAAAAAATGCAATATTCGACGTCGGACGACATCCGCTCCCAAGATGGAAATTATCTAGGGCAGTTACCAAAGTATTTGCATCAAAGTATCCATACATGGATCATGTACGGCGCGTACCTAATTTTAATGTACCTTTAGCGTGCAAGGAATTCTGCGAGAATGAACAGCGAATATAGGTTATACGTATACCAACGTCCGCACTTTAATTATGCATTCCACGGTTACGGGACAGAGCGAAACGAACTATTCCGAATTTTCTGTTTCACAACCAGCGAAATCGTAAACCGTCAGCTCGCGGGACATTATTAGATGAATTCGTTTGATCGTGCCAGGATAGAAATCGCGCGGGACTTTGGTCTTGGAATTTTTGTGAGAAATTGCAGATAAATCATTCCGACAGCTCGATGGTTTTAGTATTAACCGGAACATAAATCACTAAAATTACTAAGTTTAGCTGGGTCACCAAACGTTCGATAATGTAATGTAGACGTATTGTACAAATCAAAAATTGAATCGCGCAATAAATCCTGTATGCTATAAAATGTTCCGTGCGAGTACAAACGTTCCAATATTTTAGGTAGTGCGCGACAACTTTTCATTGACACGGTATATTGCGCTCGGTTTGGGGTCTACGGCATTGTTTTCTAACAACTTCTCTTCTTTGATGGTTCAACAATGTTATTGGTGGAGGAATCAGTAAAAATTTTACTGTTTTAACGTGCATTAGAATCTAGAATTCGAATATTTCTTATTTTGTATTGCAATCCTCCGATGCCTTTGCAATTATTTTTATCAGAAAGTAAGATGTCATTGTGTTATTTAACAGATAAACGGTGTTACGATGACAATTGGTTAAAATCGTCAGCATTAAAACGGTGTAAACTTTACTATACCGGACTCAAAATTTGTGCCGTTCTCCTATAAATTATGATGTATTTGGTATGTAATCTAGTAGATGTTTCCATCCTGTAGGATCACTGGTTCAGGAGCTATGCTTGCTTAAAGTTGAGCAATCTGCAGTGTTTTTGACGGGTAAGAGCGCCGCCATATTGGTTTGTGGTGACGACCGCGAGCCGCTTACCTTGCCGCCCCCCTCCCCCGACCTAATGTCCAACCAACTACCACCTAGCGGCTCTGTTCGATAAGCGGCGCGCGACACGACAAACCGATATGGCGTCGCCCGTACCTGTCAAAATCACTGAAAAATGCACAACTTTAAGCAAGCATAACTCCTGAACCATTGATCCTGCAGCCGCCCCGGGTGCAAATCTACTGGATTACATGCCAAATACATCATAATTTATAGGAGAAAGGCACAAATGTTGAGTCCGGTAAAGTAACGAGCAGCCTTAAAATGTTCCGGAAACATATCTCTTGGTCACAAAGTAGCCACCGTTGGTAGTTCTGTTATTAAAAAATGGCTTGCTGGTGGTAAGAAAGAAGAGCGAAGCGGGAAGGAGTGACAGCACAGTATGTTAATTCGCGGCAGACAGTGGAAGAATAGCGGCGCGCATAAACTCGGCGCGGCAGTTCCTCCGGCTGTACGCTAACTGATACGAATGGTTTTCGCGGTACGTCAGTATGCTAATTTTAACTGCTCGAGCATAATACGGCCCGGCCATACTTTCCATCCGGCGCGGCGTTTCCGTACGGCCACTAATTCCTATAGCTGTTCCGCGGGCCTGTCTCTTCGGCCCTCTCTTCGGGGGTTGCAATTGATATATACACCCCCGCGGAGGAGGCCGCATAACGTGTTCCCGTACGGGTTTTCCCCTTTTCGTGGATGGGAGAGCAGATACAACTTCGAAGCCGGGAGTCGTCGGGAGACACGTAGGTATGTCCCCGTGAGTTTATGAGAGCATAACTTAAGGACAAGTATGCGACGAAGCTCGCGGAATTCCGAACTTCTGCCGGTGTCCTCCTCCGACCCGTTTCGGCCGTTCTCTTCTTCCCGCGGGCTCTTTTGACTCGGCCCGGCCCATACGAACGATCCACCTCTCCTCGCCCCTCGCGTCCGCATTTCTACACCTAACGAATGCCCTCCTGTGTCGCAGAAGCGCCAGCCACGTGTGTCGCGTGAACGTAAACACGCGACAGGTATACGCTAGGGTGACTCTTAGCTATAGAGCTCGATATTTTTTTTGAGATTCCTTGGCGTCTTGTCAATTGTAAAGGGGCCTATTCACGATCAAGCATTTTGCAGCAACAATGCCTGTTGTTTGGTATGATAGTTATTGACTAATTAATACAATGTGGATTTGCGTAAACATCATGCCAGAGTTGGGCAAAAATTTTATCAACGATTGACGATTAAATTCTTATTAATCGTTAATTACGGTTAACGATTAAATTTCTACCTTAGTAGTTAATTGTGATTAACGATTATTAATCGTCAATCGGATGATTGATTAATGATTAACTGATGAAATTCCGAAATGAAATACGGAATCAAAATTGTATGAATACTGAAAAAAATGTAAACTGAGTTTAAGTGTATTGTAATTTAGTCTATATATGTATAATACAAACTCTGTTTATGTTTTTTTTCGAGATTTCTTTTTTTAATCAGCGATTGACGATTAACTTCATCAATCTATTGATCCAATCGTCGATTTTTCGATGATTTCTTTTTTTAATCGTGCACATCAATCAATCATGATTAAAATTTCAATCGATTAATGCCCAACTCTGCATCATGCTGCACAATAATTGTTGCGCAATATGCTCGATCGTGAATAGCCCCCTTAAGGATTGCTGACAAAATGTGTTCAGAATTTTCAGATTTCGAAATTATAACAGGTTAATTATCGTCCATTCCTCGAGAATCATAAATTTCATGGTCCAATACCTTTTGTATAATTTTATACAATTCACCCTTATCAGTCGAGGGGTGACTCAGAGTCACCACTAAAAATTGCTGTACCATTATTCACAATATTGTTTAATTTTCAAGTTAAAATAGCTCTGCAAAGGGTTAAGTCTTCATTACTTTATTTAGTAGATCCTAAATATATTTACTAGATCCTGTTCGCAATTTCCGCCAAGTGACTGGATATTACGAGAAAGGGGGTCAAACGATATTTCCAAGGGATGAAAAGACGGAGCAGCAAAGACGCGGGAAGGAGCAAACACGGTGGCACAGATGGCTGCAGGAGCCTCCTGCGGCATGCGCTGGCAGTTATCCGGCAGAAGTGCATTAGCTTTTGTTTGTCGCCGAGGGAGAAAGGCCGGAACTATGTCGTGAATGGGGTTATTCTTATTCCCTCTCGTCCGTCCGGCATTTTTACACCTCCCGCGTGCCGTCTGCTCGCTTCCAAGCCCCGAGGTGTATCTAGATAGAGCCGCGCGGGTTTTCCGGGGGCCGCCATTCGTCCAGCTGGTTAATTTCGCGTTTGGTGGGGGAAGATTAACGAATGATGTCGCGTTGCTTTAACGAATGGTCACCGGCGCTCGCCAAAACCTGTTTCGCTGCCAGAGGATCTGCCCCCGGAGCTTACATTCTTCTCCGTAAACTGATCCCATTACTGCGGGACTTATCTTGGGCGAGGGGCAATTAGATCGCTAACTGCTGGGGAGCACCATCCCAAAATAAAAAGAAATGTTTAAACAATATATTTTCGAATGATCGTACATGAAAACATTGCAAAGTTCATTTTTAAATTCAAGTTAATGTTTTTCATATTGATGATCGGGTTTCATGGATTTTTCTGCAATCCCAAAGAGAATATATTCTACAATTGACTCGAAAATTTCTCTTAAAATCATGCAAAGCCACTCACAGTACGGATTGTGACGTCACCCTGCGTATTGATAGGTTGGTGGGACAGTTCTAGAAACGTGATGCATCGTCTCGAAGGGCACCGCCTTTGAATACGTATTTTTTATTCAACTTCAATTATTTATTTCCTATTAATTCGGATTTATCCTTCAACGGTTGGTCGATTGAAATTAAATGAATTTGTTAATTCTGTTAGAGAGCCTCAAAGAAAAGATATCGATCCAAATACAATACTACGTGTCGTGAATTCTGCAACATGGAGAGGACGCGAATTCCAATAGTTTATTCTGTAAACAAAAAATGTCAAGCATGTGCGCGGAGTAATTCGGAGTGATCCGTCGCATTAACCGGCAACAAAGGGCGATCGATTGTAACTCGGACGAATCGTTACAGGGCATCGATTCGAATGGGATCTCCTGTCGATTCGGTTCCCGGCGACCACCGCCACGCGATCCGGACGTCCGGTTTTCCCATTTCCGGAAACGGCCGATGCCGATGCATCCCGCGTGCGCTCGTCGAGGAAAGAATTAATCGCACGCGATCCACTGTTTTCGCGTACCGGCAACAACAGCGACAAAACACCGGGCTCGTGTGGTTGTTGGGGGAAAAAAAGGAAACGTGTCCGATAATAACGTGTCACTCGCAAACGCCCGCGCAAGGTTCACTTCCGCGGCGACAGCTCGCTCGAAACGCGTCGCATTGTGCGTTCGTTAACGCGGTAAAGGCGCGTATTCACAGGCCGGCGACTGGACACTCGAACGCGCCGATCAATCGTCGGGATTCACGACGATACCAACATATTTTGGAGCACGTCTCCGCGAGCTAAGGAGGGGAAAGTTGATGAGCGCGTGCTGTTGTTAAGTAACGCAACAATTTACCATGAAATTTATTTACGTTAAGAAATGCAATGAACTTTTATATTGCAGTCATTAATTATATTGTCGTATTCAAATTGAATTAAGAATATCGGGTAGGGCTGATACAACTTTCCAAAAACGTAGAAACGAGAATATCATTTTTAAAATGAATTTGGTTTTCTCTCAAGAGAAAATATGTATAAAAAAATTTTGGTATGGTTTCACAGCAATTCAATTTGTACCATTTTCAACTAGAAACGTATCCGCAGTTCTTCAGCTTCTATACAGGGTGAGTCCAAAGAAACAGAACACCTAAATATCTCCGTTACTGTTCGTTGTACAAAAAAACTTCGTAGGACAAAGTTACACTGTTTAGAGTGCCACATGTAACGGTGTAAGGAAAAAAATTTTCAAGGTCATTTTTTACAAGATTTCAAGGTCATCGATATTTTTTTAAATGGAATGAGGTATTTTTTAATACATCAATCGATGCAGCTGGACATTCGTTATAAAAAAGTACTAGCCTATGTATGCCGAAAAGTTAGTAGTTCACGAGATATTTCGATTTAAATAACTATAAAACACCATTACTGTCGTAGTAAAGCGTTACACAAGTAAGTAAACGATGACGTCTTAGTACGACAGTAATGGTCTTTTAGAGTTATTTAAATCGAAATATCTCGTGAACTACTAACTTTTCGGCATACATAGGTTAGTACTTTTTTATAACGAATGTCCAGCTGCATCGATTGATGTATTAAAAAATACCTCATTCAATTTAAAAAAATATCGATGACCTTGAAATCTTGTAAAAAATGACCTTGAAAATTTTTTCCCTCACACCGTTACATGTGGCCCTTCAAACAGTGTAATTTTGTCCTAAGAAGTTTTTTCGTACAACGAAAAGTAACGGAGATATTTAGGTGTTCTGTATCTGCGGACTCACCCTGTATACGCAGTGACTCGAATTAATATCCGGACGCTCTAAAAGAGACAATTGCTTTTTTAATATTGTACTATACGGTTTTCACTTTTTTGGGAAGCTAGAGCAATTAGTTTACTACAGGATGTGATACAATTTTTTCAAAAATTGCATTGAACGGAATTGTAGAAAAAATACTAAAAGTTACATTTTACGACATTTTTATGTGGGCCTATATTGAAAATTTTTAAAAATACGTTTTGTAGGTCTGTGTCAATTTTATGCACTGTGAAAGTTTCATCGAAATCGGTTATGTGGGAAAAAACGACAGGCATTGGAATATGGAATTCTTAGATATAGGCCGAAAGTCGTAAAAACCTGCAATTTTTACCATCTTTAAACGTTTGTTTTGACGAAATTTTCAGAATATGTTTAATTCGCACAAATCTACAACATATATTTTTAAAATTTTCAATATAGGTTCACATAAAGAAGTTGTAAAATGCAACTTTTAGTATCTTTTCTACAATTCCGATTAATCGCACTTTTTAAAAAATTTCTTTTCACATCGTGTAGTATACTAATTGCTCCAGCTTTCCAAAAAAATAAAAATCGTATAGTACAATATTAACAAAAATTATCGTCTTTTTTAGAGCGTCCGAATATTAATTCAAGTAACTGTATCATGCACAAATACAGTGACTCCCACTAATATTCGGACACTCTTAAAAACGCCATAACCTTTTTAATATTGAACTATGCGATTTGAACTTTTTTTGGAAGCTAAAGCAACTAGTTTACTACAGGATGTGAAAAAAAATTTTTTCAAAAATTGCATTTGGTCGGAATTGTAGAGAAAATACTGAAAGTTGCATTTTACAACTTTTTTATACGTGCCTATATTGAAATTTTAATAAATACGTTTTGTAGATCTGTATCAATTATACGCACTGCGAAAGTTTCATAGAAATCGGTTGACGCGGGAAAAAACGACAGGCACTGAATGATGTAAGAATCCTTAGAATTACTGCAGTTGGAGGCCGAAAATCGTGAAAAACTGCAATTTTTACCATTTTTAAACGTTTTTAGCTCATTACAACGTCAACCGATTTTGATAAAATTTTCAGAGTATGTTTAATTGATACAGATCTACGAAACGTGTTTTCTAAATTTTCCATATAAGCCCACACAAAAAGGTTGAAAAATACAATTTTTAGTATTTTCTCTGCAATTCCGACAAATTGCAGTTTTTTTCAAAAATTGTTGTCACGTTCTGTAGCAAAACAATTGTTCTAACTTCTCAAAAAATTTCAAGTCGTATATTCCAATATTAAAAAAGTTATGGTGTTTTTAAGAGTGTCCTAATATTAGTGGGAGTCACTGTATCCTAGAAAAAAATTAATGGTATTCTTCGAGTTCTAAAATGAGATCAAATTTCTTTATTGTACTATTAAGTTGGCAACTAAGTTCGCGTCCTCCACATTTTCTCAGACAAAGTCATTTATATACATTTTTTAAGCACGAGTATTTTATATCAAATTAATCGCAAATTCGGAGCTTTCCAACGATATACAGTTCAAAAGGAATGGTCACCGAATGGGGTTATAATGACGCAAAAAAAGAATTACGAAACAAAAGGTCGCGAATTTAGTCGCCAACCTACTATTTTTTTAAAAAACTATCATATTTCAAATATTGACAACTTCTCGAGAAATTTAGCGTTCAAATACTTTTCAGATCCACTGTAGATCACAGTTTCGCGAGCTGCGGAATATTTTCGTTTTAATATTTTTTATTCCGATGTTCCGGGAAGAGCTTTTCGATGTTGCTCTCTCGCAACCTCGTGTAATTACATGTCAAAAATATTCATTAAAAATCGGAGGAATTAATGGGATGTCGAGAAGATATATAATCGGGTCAATTCTTCCTGTTTTCGACAGTCCGCCACCCCTATATTAACCGCGAACGAAGATATCGAGGAACGATAACGGCTCGACAGTCGCGGAATAAAGTTCCATGTAATCGTCGCTTTCATAAAACATATTTAAACGGCGTTCCGATTGCGCGGCTCGCGGACAAAATAAATTTACGAGCCGCACGAATAAAAATATATGTATTCCCGACGAAATTTATCGCGGTATTTATTGGGTTATTTTACGAGCGGCAGATCACACCAGCGTGTACGTGTGCGCGCGTGTGCACCGGGTGTTCGGAAAGTAGCATAGGTAATAAATTGTAATCGAAAATAAAACACATCCAGCAATAAAAATAATTTCCCGGCACTTGAGCCACGCACCGGAGAACGAGAGAAGTATTATCACGTGGAATACAACTATGAGAAATTTGACACTTTCAAATGCTTAAAACAGCCAAGAAATATTACGCAGTAGTTTATAGTTTCCTAACTTTCCAGAGCACGAAATAGGCGAAAACTTTTTGTGGATAATGTACGAATAATTATGTGAATATTCCGGAAAATTGTAGAAATCAGAGAATTCGAAGTTGGGTTACGTTAAAATAATGTTTGCTTTTGGTTCGGCTGCGTAATTAGCTAAAATTTGCCGGCTTTGAGCTGCATTTGCATAAAAGAGTCTTTCGAGTTCGGTAGTTACTTTGTCGGTAGTAATGTTGATAGATATGATGTTTGTTTGTGAGAACTTTCCGATGTGTAAGAGGTGATATTATTTTTTCGACGGTCTTCGTTTAAGAGCACCCTATACATCGATAAAACCAATACAGCTTCCAATTAGTTGTCGAAATAGCTCTCCACGCCGTCCATTGTCGAAACATTTTGACAATAACTACTACACGCTGGCTCGACGATAAAGATCGCAATTTTACTGGCACTGTACGTGGCCCACACTACTGTCGAAAACGGGTGTCTTCCCCGTAAATTGAATTACATAGATAAGGATTATAGCAAAGCCCTGTATACAGGGTGTACCATAAGTCGTACCGCCTCGGGAGTCTTGGTACCATACTTTTCTACGCAGAGTTTGGTGGTTTATCCGAATTCGAGAAAAGATATTGGGTATTGAAAAACTAACCCTGGAAACCCCTTGACCGAGGAATGATATCGAATATTATGACTGATGTATACTGACGTACAGTGAGTGTACAAAGTATTCGTACACCTTTTAAAAACTAATAACCTTTTTATAATTGTACCAAACGATCTGACTTTTTATAATCAATTAGAAGCATTGTTTTACGAAATGATATTCAAAAAAGATTTTCCAAAAATTATAATTTACAAAGTTACATGCAAAAATAAAGAAGGCATTTTTTAAAACTTTTTTATTTGGGCTCTTAAAGAAAACTTAAGATATATGTTTTGTAGATCTATGTTAGTTATACACGTACTGAAAATTTAATCGAAATCGGTTAACGCAAGAAAAAACGACACGCATCGAAAGATGTACGATTTTGTGGATTTTAAGCAGAAACTGCTCAAAAGTCGTGTAAAACTACGATTTTCACAATTTTTAACCTCTTGTGCTCGTGTGTATGTTAATCCATTTCAATGACATTTTCAGCATGTGTATAACTAACATAGATCTACTAAACATATATTTTAAATTTTCAGTGAGGACCCAAATAAAATAGTTTTAAAAAATACCTTTTTTATTTTTGCATGTAACCTTGTAAATTATAATTTTTAGAAAATCTTTTTGCATATCCTTTCGTAAACCAATACTTCTAATCTATTATAAAAAATCAGGTCGTTTGGTACAATTATAAAAAAGTTATTAGTTTTTAAATAGTGTACGAATACTTTGTACACCCACTGTATATAGGGCGAGTCTCATAACATCACGACTTCACGTGTACAAAAAAAATTTTTCAAACAAATGTTGCAGATATACAGTTACTCGAATTAATATTCGGGCGCTCTAAAAAAGACGATAACTTTTTAAATACTGTACTATACGGTTTGAACATTTTTGGGAAGCTGGAGCAATTAGTTTACTACAGGATCTGAAAAGAAATTTTTTCAAAAATTGCAATTGCTCGGAATTGTAGAAAAGATACTAAAAGTTGCATTTTACAACTTCTTTATGTGGGACTATATTGAAAATTTAAAAAATAAATTTCTTGAAAACTGGTTCTTGAAAACTGCCGTATCCAAACAATCCAAACGTTGTAACCCTCGAACGGCGAACCATTCTTACATTAATTGATGATGTTTAGAACTCTTCACTGCATCATTTATCCAACTTCTGAAATATATTTTCGGAGGTACTTCTTGTGGATGCATTATTGTTGCTGATGTAACAGCTTTTTGCTTAATGAGGTCACTGAAGCCAAATAATTGAATGCAGATTTTTATGCTGTGGAAAAGAATGTCGCTCTTCAACTGCAACGAAAAATCTGTATTTTTCTCGGTTTTTCGATTCTTGACAATCACGATTTTTTTAATGAATTAATATTCGAACTCTCTAAAAAAGACGATAACTGTTTTAATATTGTACTGTACGATTTGAACTTCTTTGGGAAGCTAGAACAATTAGTTTACTACAGGAAGCGGAAAAAAATTTTTTCGAATATTGCAATTCATCGGAATTGTAGGCAAAAAATCCTAAAAGTTTCATTTTACAACTTTTTTATATGGGGCTATATTGAAAATTTAAAAAATATGTTTTGTTGATATGTGTGAATGAAACATATTCTGAAAATTTTGTCAAAATCGGTCGACGTTGCAATGAGCTACAAACGTTTAAAGATTGTAAAAATTGCAGATTTTCACGATTATCGGCCTATATCTAAGAAATCTTCCATCTTTCAATGCCTTTTATTTTTCCCGCATCAACCGAATTCGATGAAACTTTCACAGTGCATATAATTAACATAGATCTACAAAACATATTTTTCAAATTTTTAATATAGGCCCACATAAAAAAATTGTAAATTGTAAAATTGTAAACTTTTGGTATTTTTTCTACAATTCCGATCAATTGCAATTTTTGAAAAAATTTCTTTTCACATCCTGTTGTAAAAAGTTCAAATTGTATAGTACAATATTAAAAAAGTTATCGTCGTTTTTAGAGCGTCGGAATATTAATTCGAGTAACAGTATATCTACGATATTTGTTTGAAAAAATTGTTTTGTACTCATGAAGTCGTGATGTTTCATAAAATTTTGTTTGTACTCGCACGAATAACTGACGAGTTATTTCAAATCGTGCTGTTACGAGACTCACCCTGTATACTGATATTTGACATCATTCCCTACCAATCGAAAGAGACTTTTCTATCGAAGCAATTAAAACGAACAATGCGAAAAGGACGCGAAAAGCTCCAGCAGGCGAAGCTATGTAACCCTGAAAGTTTCAAATCGCCGACACACTCGGTAGCTAACAAGTGGTCAGGAAGCAAAGACGAGCGAGTACATAGTATCGATTTAAATGTAAAACCCGAGGGAGTGCTCGAACGTTTGGTCCACGGGGGTTGATCCTCTAACGCGAACGGGGTTAGTGTGCGCGGAGAAAGGGGTGAAAGCAGAAGGAGAAAGCGAGAGACAAGGGCGATAGACAAAGGAGAGGCGTAAAATTAATCAGCCCGTAATACGCACTTAGCGCCCCGACACCATCGATCGTGACGAATGAAAAGTGGGACAGGAACCCATTTCCTGTCAGCGTAAGCCTCTGTCACTCGGCAAACACCGGAGATAAAGCGACCCGCCGATTGACGCTGGCCCTGCTTGTAAATAATGTCGTACGATATTAGTTTGCGATGGCATGGCGGTCCGCGTTCGTTCGCCGTGTTTCCAGCACTGGTCGTTAATTTATCGGTGCACCTGAAGCGGTGATTCCGCATTAACCGTGCACGGAGCTCGGCTGTACAGAGTTAATACGGAAAAACAAGGGACATCGATACATGTATGTCGCAACGCGCGCATCGATGGAAAGCTACGATAATACAGTTTGTACAGCGTTTAACGAAGTTTTCGGGAAATCGGTTTTACCGATCGCCCGTTAATGAAGAGCCGCTGGTCACCTTCCGGTCGGCTGCTATTTAGAAATTCGCACCGTTTGCTGCAGAATTTAGAAAATAGTGGAATATTCCGTAATACGGCTGGCCAAGTGGAACAAGATCGCCTGTGGTCAGACGTAGCACTGTGTTAATTCACATAGTTAAATCTCTGTAATTGTAGAAAGTCAGAAAATAGCTAATGTTTATGTAAAATAAAAATGTTCTGCGTCGATTGCATGAAACAGAAGCCAAATGGAATTTCTATTCTTTATTCAATAATATTGATACATTTAAAATAATATATCAATATTCATAAATACTTTTAGGTTTTACCCATTTTTGTCATAAATGCATAAAATCTGCGGTCTACGGATATGAAGAATGATCAAAGAGAACGTCCTTGACTGTGTAAGTGGAATGGGTTTGTCTGTGGTCAGACATAGCACTGTATATAAGAATTCTGATACTTGAACGTTATGTTAAATCTCTGTAATTGTAGAAAATCATAAATAGCTAATGTTTATGTGAAATAAAATTTTTCTGCACCGATTGCATGAAACAGGAGCCAAATAAAATTTTTATTCTCCATTCAATACTTTTGATACATTTAAAATAATATATTGATATTAAATTCTTTTAGGTTTTATTCATTTTTGTCATAAATGCATAAAATCTGCGGTCTATTGATATAGAGAATGATCAAAGAGAACGTCTTCGGTTGGGTATGTGGAATGGGTTTGTCTGTGGTCAGACATAGCACTGTATACAAACATTCTGATTTTTAAACGTTATGTTAAATCTCTATAATTAAAAAAGTCAGAAAATAGCTAATGTTTATGTAAAATAAAAATGTTCTGCATCGATAGCATGTGAACAGGAGCCAAATGAAATTTTTATCCTTTATTCAATAATATTGGTACATTAAAAATACTATAATATATCGATATTCTTAAATTCTATTAGGTTTTTCCTCATTTTTGTCATAAATGCATAAAAACTGCGGTCTACTGATATAAAGAATGATCACAGAGAACGTCCTTGGTTGGATAAGTGGAATGGGTTTGTCTGTGGTCAGACATAGCACTGTATATAAGAATTCTGATACTTGAACGTTATGTTAAATCTCTGTAACTTAAAATTCTTCAGTTGTAGACAGTCACAAATAACCGACCTTTATTAAAATTAAAATATAATTATCCAATTTTTAAATTAGCATTTGAAGCTCTCTCCGTAATGACGAACGAAAGGCTGCGACGCGGAGGATCTTAATCCGGAAAATGGCGAAGAAGTCACGTCGTAAAACTGGCCTATATTTGCGTATCTCCGGCACTCGTTACTCTCGTTCGCGCTGCCAAAAAATCTTGAATGGCAGCGGAGGCATCGTTGAAGCGGAAGGAGTCCGGCGAAACACTGTTTCCGGGCCGCGAGGAAAGTAATCAGCCTAATGCCGCGCGGAATACAGAATTCGGGCCGGTTCGGAAAATTCCCGAGGTATTTCAGGGAATTCCGCGATACAAAACGGGACAACAGCCAGCCTGTTTCTCAGCTAATTACATCCGGCGATTCGTATTATCGCTGCGAGTGAAATCCGTTCGAGCGTCCCGCCCACGATATTCCGGACACGTTCTCGCAATTTGTACCTCGAATTCGTTATTCGCCGAATTTCGCGGACAGGTTTCCCGCGAATGCATCGCGTACACGCCTGTCGAATTTATTAGATCATTTTGTAAGTCTATACCGGTTCGCTGTAAATTTCGTCGACGTCGATTGTGACTATTCAGTGCAAAATAATTTCTTTGAAGCCTCCGGTAGTCGGTGACTTTGTGTTCCGTGTCACTTTTTAATTAATTGAAACATAAACCTGTGCATAATATTTCATTCGGAAAGGAACGTAACAGTACGGCTGATCCTTGTGATTTTAGTTTATGCATAATTATAATAAACTGTGGACATTTATACAGGGTGAGTCCGAAGAAACAGAACACATAAATATCTCCGTTACTTTTCGTTGTACAAAAAAACTTCTTAGGACAAAGTTATACTGTTTGAAGGGCCACATGTAACAGTGTAAGGGAAAAAATTGTGGAGGTCATTTTTTATGAGATTTCAAGGTCATCGATATTTTTTAAATGGAATGAGGTATTTTTTAATACATCAATCGATGCAGCTGGACATTCGTTATAAAAAAGTACTAACCCATGTATGTCGAAAAGTTAGTAATTCACGAGATATTTAAATTTAAATAACTCTAAAACACCATTACTGTCGTACTAAGACGTTACACAAGTAAGTAAACGCTAACTTCAATTCCAACGTCATTTTTTCAATTTCAATATCAACTCTTCAACTTCGTTTGCAGTTTCAATTTTTCCATTTCAATTTTAACTCTTCCATTTCAACTTCAATTTCAACTTCAATTTGTACTCATCCATTTCAACTTCAACTTTTCAATTTCATTTCGTTAATTTCAACTCTTCAATTTCAACGTCAATTTTACAATTTCAACTTCAATTTTTCAATTTCAATTCGTTAATTTCAACTCTTCAATTTCAATGTCAACATCAATTTTTCCATTTCAACTTCAATTTCAATATCAACTCTTCAACTTCGTTTTAAATTTCAATTTTTCCATTTCAACTTTAATTTCAACTTCAATTTTAACTCTCCCATTTCAACTTCAATTTCAACTTTTTCATTTCAACTTCAAGTTTTTAATTTCACTTCGTTAATTTCAACTCTCCAATTTCAATTTTTCAATTTCAACGTCAATTTTAATATCAACATCAATTTTTCCATTTCAACTTCAATTTCAATATCAACTCTTCAACTTCGTTTTCAGTTTCAATTTTTCCATTTCAACTTTAATTTCAACTTCAATTTTAACTTCAATTTGTACTCATCCATTTCAACTTCAACTTTTCAATTTCATTTCGTTAATTTCAACTCTTCAATTTCAACGTCAATTTTACAATTTCAACTTCAATTTTTCAATTTCAATTCGTTAATTTCAACTCTTCAATTTCAATTTCAACATCAATTTTTCCATTTCAACTTCAATTTCAATATCAACTCTTCAACTTCGTTTTAAATTTCAATTTTTCCATTTCAACTTTAATTTCAACTTCAATTTTAACTCTCCCACTTTAACTTCAATTTCAACTTTTCCATTTCAACTTCAAGTTTTTAATTTCACTTCGTTAATTTCAACTCTCCAATTTCAATTTTTCAATTTCAACGTCAATTTTAATATCAACATCACTTTTTCCATTTCAACTTCAATTTCAATATCAACTCTTCAACTTCGTTTTCAGTTTCAATTTTTCCATTTCAACTTTAATTTCAACTTCAATTTTAACTTCAATTTGTACTCATCCATTTCAACTTCAACTTTTCAATTTCATTTCGTTAATTTCAACTCTTCAATTTCAACGTCAATTTTACAATTTCAACTTCAATTTTTCAATTTCAATTCGTTAATTTCAACTCTTCAATTTCAATTTCAACATCAATTTTTCCATTTCAACTTCAATTTCAATATCAACTCTTCAACTTCGTTTTAAATTTCAATTTTTCCATTTCAACTTTAATTTCAACTTCAATTTTAACTCTCCCACTTTAACTTCAATTTCAACTTTTCCATTTCAACTTCAAGTTTTTAATTTCACTTCGTTAATTTCAACTCTCCAATTTCAATTTTTCAATTTCAACGTCAATTTTAATATCAACATCACTTTTTCCATTTCAACTTCAATTTCAATATCAACTCTTCAACTTCGTTTTCAGTTTCAATTTTTCCATTTCAACTTTAATTTCAACTTCAATTTTAACTTTCCCACTTCAACTTCAATTTCAACTTTTCCATTTCAACTTCAATTTCTACTCATCCATTGCAACTTCAACTTTTCAATTTCATTTCGTTAATCTCAACTCTTCAATTTCAACGTCAATTTTATAATTTCAACGTCAATTTTACAATTTCAACTTCAATTTTTCAATTTCAACATCAATTTTTCCATTTCAACTTCAATTTCAATATCACCTATTCAACTTCGTTTTAAATTTCAATTTTTCCATTTCAACTTTAATTTCAACTTCAATTTGAACTCTCCCACTTCAACTTCAATTTCAACTCTTCCATTTGAACTTCAAGTTCTTAATTTCACTTGGTTAATTTCAACTCTCCAATTTCAATTTTTCAATATCAACGTCAATTTTAATATGAACCCTTCAACTTCAACTGAAACTCTTCAATTTCAATTTTTCAATTTCAATTTCAATTCGTTAATTTCAAATCTTCAATTTCATTTTCAACGTCAATTTTTCAATTTCAATTTTAACTCTTCAATTTACACTAGCAAGTAAACACTAACGTCTTAGTACGTACAGTAATGGTGTTTTGGTGTTATGTAAATTGAAATATCTCCTGAACTACTACTTTTTCGACATACATGGGTTAGTACTTTTTTATAACGAATGTCCAGCTGCATCGATTGATGTATTAAAAAATACCTCATTCCATTTAAAAAAATATCGATGACCTTAAAATCTTGTAAAAAAATGAATTTGAAAATTTGTTCCCTTACACCGTTACATGTCGTCCATCAAACGGTGTAACTTTGTCCTAAGAAGTTTTTTTGTACAATAAAAAGTAACGGAGATATTTAGGTGTTCTGTTTCTTCGGACTCACCTGTATATTTCCAGTTAAAACCAAACAATTCAATGAAATTATATTAAATTTTGTATTTTGAAATAAAATTAATTTTCTTGATGTTTAGTAGGTTGAAAGTAATGCAAAAGTATTCTCAAATTCTGCTAATATTTCCACTGTTTTAAATTACACCTCATTTTTGTCATAAATCCGGAGTTTATTAATTACTGCCACGTTTATTATAACCACGGTGGTCACCACAAATGACTTCACAGATTAAAAACACGTCTCTCCTCGGTATTCGCAAACAATTGAAAAATAGATTGAACAGTTTCAGCACGTTTATGCGCAACCCCACAGCATCGTAAAACTACAAACGGTTATTGTTCACATGGAATTTAAATCGCAACTACTGTTGAAGCGGCGCAATTTCGACGACTGCGTGTGCAATCATCGACAAGAATCGACGAGATCCGGGAACAGCCGAGATCCTAATTGAACAAAACGCGGACGAGTGAAACGAGTCACTCTACTTTTTCCCTGAATCGGCGACAATAAAGTTGAATCGAAGCCGGGCGGAAACTCACGAGGATCCGTGGAATTCGGGGCAGTAAAACCACGGTCTGGAATATCTCATTGGCGTCGAATTTGCATGGCTCCACGTGTGCGAATTAAAGAATGCAGGATCTGTACGTTTCGCCGTCGAATGGAGGGAAAGCGCCGGTGAAATTCGTTGTCTGCGAATTTGAAACTTGATCGTGTCGGAGGAGACGCGCGTTTTAAACGAGATTCCGTCGTGCAGAACAATCTGTGTTCATTGGTGCGGCAGTCAATGTGTTCAAATGGAACTGCAATCAATTAATATAAAGTACAAAATATAAAGTATAAAAAGTACGTACAGTAAGTGTAAAAAATATTCGTACGCCCTTTACCAAAGCCCTGGTTTTTTATAAACCCGTACCAAACGACCTGATCTTTTATAATCAATTAGAAGCACTGGTTTACGAAATGATATGCAAAAAAGATTTTCCAGAAAATGATAATTTACAATGTTACATGCAAAAATAAAAAATTAATTTTTTAAAACTTTTTAAATTGGGCTCCTAATGAAAATTTAAAATACATTTATTGTAGATCTATGTTAGTTATACATATACTGAAAATTTCATCGAAATCGGTTGACGCAGGACAAAACGTCACGTTTTTAATCAGGAACTGATCAAACGTATAAAACTACGATTTTCACAATTTTTAACCGCTTGTAACTCGTGTGTATGTTAATCGATCTCGATGAAATTTTCAGCATGTGTGCATCTACTACAGATCTACAAAACATATATTTTAAATTTTCTTTAAGGGCTCAAATAAAAAAGTTTTAAAAAATGCCTTTTCTATTTTTGCATGTAACCTTGTTAATTATAATTATTTGGAAAATCTTTTTTTCATATCATTTCGCAAACCAATGCTTCTAATTGATCATAAAAAATTAGGTCGTTTGGTATAATTATAAAAATGTTATTCTATTTTAAGGGACGTACGAATAGTTTTTACACTCACTGTATGTGGATGACACTATTCTTCGTCTACATTTAAAAATTAATTTGTCGTGTACTGTAATGGATTAAATTTAGTTGACGAAAACAAATGCTAGTACATTCCAAGATCAACACGAATTCGCTAACCTACTATACTGTGACCTTGAGTTGACCTTGAACAAAGAGATTAGTATTAAATATCTACTCTCTTCGTGTGATCCGTGATTCAGTTCACTTCATAATGAATAAATTGATATTCAGTGACATTAATGTTACGACAATCGTTTTTAAACTGTACAATTAATTAATATCACAGACGTTAGAGCAACAAAGTGTCCTCTCTGTTTAAAACACACGTTATCTCTCACGGGCAGCAAAGGGTTAAATACTGAAGGAAGATCCAGCAGCAGAAAAGAGGATGTTCCAGGGGCGTGTAAACGCGCGCGCGACAACGTCCCCGGGGAGACAAGGTTGTTGAAGACGCGTCGTTATCGATGTAGCTTTGCCCCTATGTGTAAATAGTAAAAATCGCGTCCCCGGAGCGTCCCGAAGAAAAAAAAGAAAGGGAGCCTCGAGGAGATTCACTGGCATGGAAGGATCCGGTAAAAGACCTGTCTCCGTGTTACGGGAACAGGTCGAGCAACAAAGAGAGAAGGAGAGGAGAGAGAGGAACCGAGAGAGAAAAGCGCGGTAGAAGCACGGCGGAACGAACTGTCGTGAACCAAAGTAGTTACGACTTTTCTCTCGAGCGAACCCTCTCTTCTTTCCCACCCCCCATCATCGTGAGACTCGACTCGTCGCAACAACCATCCTACGGGCTTCCTCCTATGCGAATACCGCATTAAGGAACGCACTCAAACTTTTATGTTAGCTCATGCTGACTGACTTCCCAATATATTCTGTCCGGGTAGTTGCTTTGTGACGTTTAGCCCCCTTCACCCACCCTCCCACTAATTCGATTCTTCTGCCGTCTAATTGACAGCGCATCTGTAATTCGTGATCGCAACTACGCCACTGTCAACCCTTTGCGCTTCGCGATTTATTCACTCTTGAGGAACCTTTTTCAACCCCTTGACAATGGCACCCTCTGAAAAACAAAAGTGTAACACCATTTGAAACAGCATAACTTTTTTTAAATTACAACAAATGGATCTAGTGTTTTTGAGAAGTTACCAGGATTAGTTTATGAGATGAGATGCAAGAAAGTGCCATTTTCGGAATCGCCAAAGAAATAGTAAAAGTTGATTTTCATATTTATAATTATGGACTGAAATTAATTATTTACGTGCTCAAATTTCATCGGTATTGGTTAATTGCTTTATGGGCTGTAACCGATTAAGGGTGGGAAAAATTTATTATAAAGAAAAATCGAGCAGATCGTGCGCAAATAGTCCCCCCTAGAAAACTGTTCTCGGTACGTTAAAACAATGCTCGTTCGCGAGGAGTGAAATTCCAGAAAGTAAAATTCCGACGAAATTAGAATGGTCCTTAAAAAAATTGGTCGCCGCGCGTATTTAATTGATAACCACTTAGGGGGTTTCCACGGAGGGTCTTTCTCGCGGGGACGCCAGAGAAGATCGGTCGGGGAATAAACTCGTAGCGAGGAAGGGAATCCGGCGATGGAGCTCGAAGTAATTTACTTACATTCCCACGATATCGAGAAACCATCGCCCCGTTTCAAATCTTGCCGCGGCCGCTCGGAAAATTTACGAGACCCTACGCGGATCGTAAGGGTGTAATTGAAGTTCGCGATCGTCTCTGCGCCGCCGGGCGAAAGAGAAAGGAAACCCGGCGGGTGTGGAATCCTCGGCTGGTTTCCTCCGGTGTTAAGCCCCGTCGTAAAAGGGGGTTTTACGCGATCGGACTTTCGCAATGAAACTTCGGGCGAGCTTGCCGGAAGGATCGATCGATCGAGTTCCAGTCATTGGGCGACCGTTGTCGGCCGCCCTCGCGGATCATTTGCCCTACTCGTAAAAACACTTTCGAAATAAATTAACACGCGGCGAGGAGTCGTTGCTGGAACCTCGGGCTTACCCGTGGCTCTGTGAATCGTATTAGGGAGCGTTCATACCGAAGCCCCCGCGTGACTTTTACCGCGGGGTTTGGGACTTTTGCCGCGGGGATGGAGCACGCGGGTAATAAATTTCGAGCGTGTTGACGGGCCCGCTGTGCCCCCGCTGTGCGTGGCACAAAAAAAAGGTCTCTAAGGCTTCACGGTTCGTTTAGGTAAACTACCGATAGCTTTCCTTAAAGGAAATTTCCTTGAAGGAAAGCCTTAGAGCCCTTTTTTTTGTGCCACGCACAGCGGGGGCACAGCGGGCCTGTCAACACGCTCGAAATTTATTACCCGCGTGCTCCATCCCCGCGGCAAAAGTCCCAAACCCCGCGGTAAAAGTCACGCGGGGGCTTCGGTATGAACGCTCCCTTATTCTTCTCGCAAGACAGTGTGTGCGGAGAGTTCCGAAGAAAAATCGATTTCATTCCTTCTGATTGTTTCTGCACGCTCTGGCCAACAGGTTACGAGTGTTTGTTCCATGAACCGGGGATTAAAATGTTTTCTTTTCTAGTCGCGGAGACGTGTTTGAGTGGAGAGGGAAAAATGAAGTGTGTAAAGTGCACAGATTGTGTTTGTGTTGAAAAGTTTGTTGTAAGGCTGAACAAGTTTCAGTAGTCAAGGTCGGCGTTTGGTCAGGCGTGAGCATTGATGGAATTAAGTAAAGGGTTATCCAAAAGTACCTTTAGGACAGGGGTGGCCAACCTTCTGTATACCATGCGTACATTTTTTCACATGCGAGTTCAGATGCGCCATACAACTCGAGCACTTTTTCTACCTTCTTACGTTCATTGTTGCGGTTAGAAAATAGGAATTGGGATAGAATTTGCTTCGGTTAGGGGAGGAAAAAGGATAACTCAATCACGCAACTAAATGAATTAACTTAAGCCAGTTGAAAAGGCACACGTTCATTGGAGCACCAATCTACAATAGTGAGAAATGATCTTTTAGACGAGAGGGCGATAGCTTAACACTCCATCTCTTGAATACTCCAATTCCAATCCTGTAATCGTAAACTGTCAAAAAATTGCGACGCATTGATGAGTAAGAAGGCTGTATAAATTCAACTGAGAGCTCTCGGGTGTTAAAAATATGAAGATGGATTCAGTTATGGCGCCTGCTTCAAAAGAATAAGTATAGGCGCAAGGACCCATGCGTCACTTGTAATCATCAAATGCGCCACGTTTGGCGCATGCGCCACATGTTGGCCACCCCTGCTTTAGGATGTTGAATGAGAATATCTGTCAAACGCCATTTTACGACAATTTTAACAATGGAGTCGTATAAGATTGAAGAGCGTGTTAAAGTTATAAAAATTTAAGTTGCAAATCAGTGTTCAATAAAAAATACCCATCGTAAATTACGTGATTTCGTCCATCAGAGCAAACAATTCGAAATTTGGTTAAAAAATTTGATGAAACTGGGTCTGTTCGTGATAAACCAACGTCTGGCAGACCAAAAACAGCTCGTTCGTTCCCATCAACATCAATTCCACGTCGTTCTCAAGAATTGAGAATCTCATTGCTTCGAATTGATGTCTCTAAACGCGGTCGTGCTGGTCATTTGGCAGATATCGTCTTTCACACATAAATGTCATAGATGATATCTGATAATTAAATTAAGAAACCAATAAAATTAAAATAGTATGCTTTTTATTTTAAAAAAACTTCCTATAATCTATTTTGGATAACCCTATATGTTAGGGATGATACATGTATGAAAGTAATTTTATATGCAAATGTATAGATTCAGGAAGATGACTGCATTAAGAAGAAGATCGATACATGATCAGGCTAGTAGATCCTGGAACAGTCCTATTGTCAGGTAAATTGAATAGGGAGCTAGATAGTCTGGCAAGTATAACAGGATTGTTCTATAGTTACCTAAGTGGAATGAGGAGCTATGTAATCTGGCCAGTAGAATAGGGTAGACGTACCATCAGACGAATAGAGTAGGATTGTTCTATGGCTACGAAAGTGGAATCGAGAGTTACATTGCCTGGCAAGTAGAATAGATCCGTTTCGCAGTCAGCCAAATGGAATGGGAAGCCATGCAGTGTGGCAAGTAGAATAGGGTAGACGTACCATCAGACAAATGGAATAGGATTGTTCTACGGTTAAGAAACTGATAGAGAAAGTTATATTGTCTTCCAAGTAGAATTGGATTTGAGTATAGTCAGCCGAGTGGAATGGGGAGCTATTCTGCTTGGCGAGGAGAATAGCATAGACTATCATCAGGCAAGTGGACTATGCCTATGCAAGTGGAATAGGAGAGCTAGATAAATAGAATGGGTCTATTGTTAGGCTAGTTAGAGAGTCATTCATGAAGGAAGGAGAATAGCCATATCGCCTGATTGGAATAGGGTCGATAGATGATCAAGTTAGTAGAAGCTCATCCTATTGTTGGCCAAGTGAAATAGATGGTTATTTGATCTGACAAACAGTATAGGATTGATCCACGATCAGGCTAGTAGAATAGGATCCTATGGTCAGTCAAGTGGAATGACGATGCATGCGGAGTGTAGAATAGGATCGATCCATGATAAAGCTAGTCGATCAAGTGGAATAAGTAGCTGTATGATCTGGCAAGTGCAATAGAATCGATCCATGATAAGGCTAGTCGTCTTACAGTCTTACACTGTGCGAGATCTTAGATGTAATCTGACAAGTAGAATAGGATTGGTTCATGACCAACCTGATAGGATGATGGTCTTTCTGTCACACCGGTAGAATACAGGGTGGTCTTTTTATCTGAAGACATTTAAATATCACGAGAACTATGTATCGGATCAAAACAAGTGGGCAATGAAAGTTGTTCGTCGCGAAGGGGGACATCCAATGATACCAAACTGGACCCCCACCGCCACCCCCTGGGGTGGGGGTGGGAGAAGATAAAAAACTTAAATGGGAACCCCCATTTTTCATTGCAGATTTGGATTCTCCAGAAAAAAATACACAAATTTTACCTAGGAGTTTTTGCATTTTGGTTCACAGATGGCGCTGTAATGGACAAAAATAAAAATGGAAAAAGTCGTTGAAAATTGGGCATATCTCGAGAAATACACATCAGATCAGAAAAATAAAAGTAGACGTATTTGATATTTTTAAGAATGCTATTCAATAACACCATAATTGACCCCCCACCCCACCGCCTGAGGATTGATAAACAAACCAATGAATTTTTCCAACTGCTTTCGATTGCAGCGACATCTGTGAAAGAAATTACACCAATAATATCAAATCAATGGAGAACCAAGATTTGCTATAAAAAAGAGTTTCCCATTGAAGATTTTGAAATAATTCTCTCTCCCACCCTCAGGAGGTGGGGGTGGGGGGTCAATTATGGTGTTATTGAATAGTATTCTTCAAAATATCAAATACGTCTACTTTTATTTTTCTGATCTGATGTGTATTTCTCGAGATATCCCCAATTTTCAACGATTTTTTCCATTTTGATTTTTGTCCATTACAGCGCCATCTGTGAAACAAAATGCAAAAACTCCTAGGTAAAATTTGTGTATTTTTTTCTGGAGAATGCAAATCTGCAATGAAAAATGGGGGTTCCCATTTAAGTTTTTTATCTTCTCCCACCCCCACTCCCAAGGGGTGGCGGTGGGGAGTCCAGTTTGGTATCATTGGATGTCCCCCTTCGCGATGAACAACTTTCATTGCCCACTTGTTTTGATCCGATACATAGTTCTCGTGATATTTAAATGTCTTCAGATAAAAAGACCAGCCTGTATAACACGATATGGTCTGACAAGTCCATTGTTCCACGATAATTAAATTAATTGAACAAAATTGATATAGAATTAAGGAAGTGAAATACTAGTTGTTTATTGTCAGACGAATTAAATGGAAACATCCAATCAAGTCAAGTAGAATCAGACAGGAATTTCAATTACAATAAAAAATAAAAAAAAATAAAAAATTTAATATTACAATGTTTTATTAGAAATTCAGCACATTCCCCATCCGAGCAGAATAACAACCACAGTGCCCGAAAACATTCGATCGGAAAACGTATGACGAAATCAAAGACCATGCATGAATGTGACCGGTCCAAAGATAAAGCCGCATTCCTCTAACCTGCCTCAAAGGTTGAAAGGTTTCAGTTCGCATGTTCTGGCCACTCACCGAGAGATCCGGACCCTGTCCGGCTCTCAAAACAGTGCCACCGGAAACGCTCTTTTTCGCCGGCCTGCTAACGAGGTACGCGACGGGCAACGTATTAATATGAAGCCGGTGTACCCATCACCGCATCGATCGAACCAGGAAATACAAAGAACGGCTCGCATCGGTAACAAAAGTTCCTAGTGTTAGCAAAATCGTGAGCCGAAAATCACGCGAACGTTGAAACATCAAACCTTTCTACCCCCCTCTCACCCACCGAAACTCCCACTCTCCTGTCGAAACGCGCATTGGCAGCAACTTCGTTACGAACTCACGAATTCACGTCACCGCTACCGCAGCGTCCCTAATTCCTTATTAATCACCGGCTGGCGGGGATCCTCGATCCCCCCGGTCCCTGTCCCCCCGATTGCCGCAGCTTTGAGCCGGCTGAACCCGGTCGCATACAATTACAAAACATTTCAGAAGTTGCCGGGGGTTCGATCGAGGGGAGCCGCTTCGTTACCTTCGGTCTCCCGTTGGCTAGGCGTCGTGTACCCTAGGCAAACTTCTGGCAACGTTTAAGGGGCCGGATGTAAGCCATCCTTACCCCCCCCCCTACGTTTGCCAGTTTCTTGGCCGGGCCGAGAATTCGCGGGCGGCGATAAAATAAATCCACGATAAGAGAGAGCGGGCGAAGGGCCTCGCCGCGCTCCTCGTCGTGAGTGAGGACTCGAAAGCGGAACCTAACCGTGTGCCTAACCGTTTAAATATCGTCTTAATCTCGCGCCGGTTTGTCTAAAGCCCGTCCACCCCCCGATGTCCCCACCGGCGTTTCTATCCGCTCGTCGTTCGCATTCGTCGGAAAAGAGAGAGAGAGACGACAGGGATGAGAGGGGGGACGCGCCTTAATTCCAGCCGCGTAAACTTCCAGTCCAGGCTGACAAATCGCCCGGCACGGATTATCCGTCGACGAAAAACTAATTAAGCCCGGAATACCGGCGCGGCGCGGCGGTGGTGGCGAGGCGGCCGGAACGACGACGTCTTCGTGGAAATATTCACGCTGGATGTGTAGGCGGTTCAACTTTCCCGTTGCTTGCGCGTGTCCGCGTTTCGTTGTGCACTACCAACTGCACCGTGAAACGGGGCGAAGGGGTGGACAAGCAGTCTGCACGAGAACCGGCTGCTACCCCCCGACGAGTATGCGAAAGGAAGAACGGGGTGAAACCGGGGGCCAGCCAGTCGTCCCTTGGCAAAAAGCGAAATCGCTCGACTTCTATCCGCCTATCTAAATAGTTGGCCGAGTCCATAAATTTTCCCGCTTAATACCGAGCCGTGCCGACCCGCCAGAGCCTGCCACCATTCCACCCCCCATGATTCCACCGCCCCTTGCGCGGCCCGTGTGCATGGTGCACCGTGTTTCCAAACGGTGATCCGACCGGCAGAAAATATGGTGCAATTGGAAATTTTTGGGACCCGAGTGACGAAGACAAATGGCATTCGGATTTGTGTTAACTGCATCAAGGATCTGTTGACAACGTGCAGAAATTTAATTTGATTTTTTTCTGATGATAAAATAAAATATAATCAATTTAAATATTATTCTAATGATAAGTGCCGAGTCGTGGGAAGTAATGCAGAATATATTTATAATGGTTGCTTCTTTCAACAAAAATTATTCCTGACCCTAAACAAGTTGTTATATTGACTACCAGTACATATGGAATTCTCATTTGAATGAATATCATTTTCATTATCCTCGTTGTCCATTTATTTTCAATGTGAAATTACAATTGTTCGAACTTCCACGGTGTACATTCTGAGTAATAATACGAAATGAGTTCTCTTTCGTCTGGCCATCCCAGGAAACAGATTAACTAAAGCCCGAAACTTCCGTTAACGCGCAAGAAGCTTCGAGAAGGTCACGATGGAAAGAAGATCCTCCTCGGAACATTCGAGGACTAGCTTCGAAGACAGTGTCTCGCGTCGTCGAAGATTAAGCTAAATCCTGTGGACAAAGTGGCTCATTGTCCCGTCTTTATCATGGCAATCGACTTCCTAGTGTACAAACACTAAGCTTCGCGAGAACGCTTACGCTAATTTTGTCCCATCTCCAACCGGAGTCTTTTTTGGGGACGCGTATCTAATTATGCTGAGGCGTTGCGGCTTGCAGTCCTTCGACTATAAAGATCCCCTGTAAGATCAAGCATCGCCAAACCGGTGACAAAAAAGATTTTAAGCAGTGTCGGTGCCCCAACAATTTCATTCCAGATAATATTCATGAGTTATACATACACGTCAATATTTCTGTATCATTTAAGGATGTTCTGGAGGTACAATGGGAGACAAAAGTACAAGAAATTCGAAATCCTTAAGGGGGATCTATACCCTACTGAAGTAACTAGAATCTTACTAGATTTTGGGTCGAAACATGGGTTTACGCGCGGCGATTTTTTGTCCTTATTTGAGCGGATTTTGGACTGGGTGAGGACTCATACTATAGAGGAAGGTTAAATCCGGCGCGCTCTGCTATTGATTTAACGAGATTATGTTTAAATCTAATAATATGAGTGCCCAAAGTAGAGAAAAAATCTAGAAAAATAACCGCAGATTTCAATGTATTTTCCTGTCTCAAAGAGATTTTTTTGACTGATATGATGAGCAGAGCGCGCCGTGATGAACCTTCCTCTATCAAATGAGCCTTTGTGCAGCTCAAAATATGCTCGTATAAGGACAAAAAATCGCCGCGCGTGATTTCATTCACATTAGCATAGATTTCCCCATATTACGTTCATGAAGACAGAGGTTATCTCTGATGTAGAGCCAATCTAGAGCCAATTTTATTTCAGTTAGTTTAGACGAGATGGCGCCTAGTCTGGAGGACTGTCAATCAGTGCTGCGATATTGTGCAACATTTCACTGCTGCACTGCTGTCAATGTGGAATGATAGCAAAACTGACACAGACGAGGTACATATTCTCATCGGTGGCACTAATATTAGTGCGACTTGCCCTGTTTAACGGCATTCGCGACGAGCTGAATAGAATATGGAAATAGCAAGCAACTCCATCTCGTGTTCATTATGCAGTTGCGTGCTTATCAATGTTACCAAACTTTTTTTCTGCACAGAGGTTGATAACATTGACAAATACCCCAAAATCTGAGGGTATAGATCCCCCATAAATATATTGGCAATGAAAGCCATTCATGAGTACATTTTGCATTAAACTTTTGCGAATACTATACCCTCTGTAGCTATATTCAGTGGTCTACACTTGTCGCGTTTCCATGCTAGTGAGAGACAACACGATAAATTTGACGTTTTGTAACAGTTTATAATTTTTCTGCTCTGTAACTATTTAGTGAATCCTAATAAATTTTGAACGTAATTAATTACATAATTTTTACTACATATAAGAAAAAACTGGAGTTTCTAGTTGCGTTTTTTCATGGTTTTAATAGGGTTTGAAGTGGAATTTTATGAATTCTCCATAAGAAGACGTGTTAAAATGTGCAAACTTTAAGTTGCTATAATTCTTAAACGGTGCAGTGAATCGAACCCAAACTTTGGTAATTGCATTAATTTAGTAAGAATTATATCTTGTCAAATTTTCAAAAATTTTGTTGCGTTTTTATATACCTCCAGAACATCCTTAACAACACTTGCCGTATTTTCACGAGCCAGACTCGTGATGAAGGTTTGTAACAAAATCTAACAAATATGAATGTTACGCGTTCCATTTTAGATGAAATAAGATTTGATTTGTTAGTAATCAATATTTAAGCATTAAAATAAACGTAGCCATACAAAAAGCATACACTTTCTTTTCCCTTCTACGACATTTTTATGCGCAAAGACGTATTAATCACTGTGACTGTAAAGAAAATGGTACGGCATGGAGTTAATTTTGATTAAATAAAATAATTGTAATATAATTACAGTTTTGTCAAAAACTAAAGTTATTCAAATTCGAAAAGTCTTGGAAAACGTCGGAGCTCGTTTTAATACAATACAAAGAATTCGTTCGTCCCGCGTACTGAACCAGAAAACGAAAGTTTCGGCGAAGACTGGCGATCGGCCGCGGAGCCGATAAACTTATAAAATCCGCCGGTCCCGGCATTCTCCGAAATTAGCGCGAACGGATTATAGGTTCCGTCTGTTCGTGACACTCCTATTAGTATCGTGGCAGGGGAGAGAAAACGGAAGTCGCCGTCCCTTTTCTTCCCGTTCGATTTTCCCTTCTGGCGAGACTTGTGTAACGTCGAATCCGCCCCTGTGGTCTAACCCGATCGGCTCCCCGGAATTTCCCCGTATCCCTTTTAAATCTTATTATCACTGCTTCTGAAAGATTATTATTTTTCACCAGCCACAATCAGAGTTTTTACCACTGTACTGAATTTTTGAAAAAATAAAACTGAAGAATTTCGAGCACCAGCATGATATGAAAAACGTGTACGAAAAATTTCAGATTGATCCATTAATTAATCCGAAAGAAGAAAGTGCGACGTAAGTAGGACGCGTAAGGATTGGTTACCGAAGGATTCGATAAGTGAGGAACGATCAGGTTCGATTTAATGACGCAGTGCTACGGCTCGAGGATCGAATAATGATCTCAGGCCATTATCATGGTGGACAGCTATTCGAGCAATTTGCAAGTTGGAACTGCTCCGCAATCGACTTTCGCGGGGCCATCGATATCCGGCGACTTCGTTAGTCGAATATTTGGTGTCCTACTTGTGAGAGAGCGGGCTCAACTTGTTCCGACCGGCCCGATGAAAGCCGTTCATAGAAACTGCAATAAATTGCGATACCGTGTCGATGATACCGCCGATGGACGTCCGGCGCGAGATTAAAACCGCGGACAGATAATCGCGGCCGCGTGGGAACCGGTTCCTAAGAAGCGATGCATTTAATTAACGCTCTCTCTCGATCGACGGAACCGTTGGTCTAGGTTTGCGGATAAAATTGACATTTCCGGAAGAACGGTATTAAGGCGACAGTCGAATATCGCCGCGTCTCTCTGTTAGTATAATCGCTGGGGTACGATAGAGAGCGAATTGAAATGTCCTGGAACGATATTTAAATAGGACTGCCGATTCCGCGAAAATTTTCAGAGCAAAATGGTTCTGGGGCTCGTTGCTAATCTTGTGTAAATAGTATTAGGTCGCTGCAAAAATAATTCGTTTCGTCGGTTTTGAATTTATCAGAAAATTCAGTGTTGATTGTATGTACAGTGTGTATAAAATGTAATGGTCATCCGTCGTAGGGGTGAATCTACACCTCTGGATCGATGGACATTTGTAAAAGAAACTTGCCGCAAAATTGTTTATAACAAAGAAAATTGTTGTTAAAATTTGTTTTTACATTAACAGCTTCTACTTATCGAAAAGAGAAAAAGTTGAAAGGAGTCACATGTCGCAAACAAATAGTTATTGAGATATAATATAGAGTTGGGCATTAATCAATTAAAATTTTAACCAAGATTGATTGATTAATGTGTACGATTAAGAAAGGTAATCATTGAAAAATCGACGATTGATTCAATCGATTGATGAAGTTAATCGTCAATCGTTGATTAAAAAAAGAAATCATCGAAAAATCGGAAGCTGATCGGAAATAATTCATTTAGACTAGCTCGAATGATAATCAACTTATTATTTATTTATTAAAAATTTATTTATTGGCCAACACTGTGTAGTGTCCAGTGATTGTGTAGATGTGTGGTGTTTTGTGCTTCATTGTTAATAAGACGTATTCGCGAAAATGGCAGTGTCCACTTGATCCGACGGAGGAACAGAAGATTCTGAAACATTTATAAGTACCTATACTTGACATTAGTATTTTATAACCCAGGATTAATATTATTCTTATGTATAAAAATGGATATAAGGTATCCTCTCACATTTTGCAACTTCATGATCCGAATGGGCAGGGAGACGAGCACTTGGTACAGACCTAGTACTTGGTCGGGTGGATATAAATAATCAACTAATATTTAAAAATGACATGTCAAAATAGTCATGATTCAAAACTTTTTGATTAGTTAATGATAACTAATTAATAATATTAGTGTATGTTAATCGCACAATAGTCACTGATGACTAAAGATGACTAAAGATTGATGACTAAAAGATGACTAAAGATTGATGACTGATCACCAACTACTAATTCCCTAATAAGCAATAGCTAACGATTACTTAGAGCTGTGACTAACTATTTCCAATTAGTTATCACTAACTAATCAAAAAGTTTTGACCAATGACTATTTTGATATGACTAACATTCAAAAAGTCTATTAGTCATTTTTAAATATTAACAGATTATTGCCCTACTCTGGTATGTAGTAAGCTTTTACCTATACGTATAACTCCACACAATCAAATTTTGCAAAAATTTTAACAGCTTATATCTCAATAACTATTTGTTTGCGACATGTGGCTTCTTTCAAACTTTTTCACTTCTGGATGAGCGAAAGGTGTGTATGTAAAAAACAACTTTACCTACAATTTTCTTCGTTATAAACAATTTTGCGGCAAGTTTCTCTTACAACGGATGACCATTACTTTTTATACATATATTTTACTTTTTATACTATATATTACTTTCTATACACTATGTATATGCAAAAACGATTCGAAAAGAAGGAATAACATTTACTTGCTTACCGCCTCGTTTTTGAGGAAATCGAGTTTGAAAATTCAGCGAACACGTGTGCTATTAGATAGGAAACGGCTGAGACGTCTGATCATGACCTACCTATTCTACTTACACTGAATTTTCTCGAAATTCGACGTCAATATGTCAAAGAAAATGTTATCTCTTTCTCAAAAATATATTAGACCCCTTTATGCATGATTTATAAAAATGCTGAAAATACAAGTGCATAAATACGAAATTTATTTTTAATCCACAGAAGCACGTGAAATTTATTTTATTACCGTACACAATCTCCGGATAGAATAAATGAAAATCGTTTATCCGAAAGTATCGCGACACAGTGGTAACGAATAGTACCTCCTCTCAGATATTATTTATTTATAGCATGTATAAAATATACTCGGGCGCCGATAATGTGCAGTTCGTCTCTTTATCTGGAACGTTTTGTACGATGTTTTAAAACCTCTGGAGGCCGTGATAGCGGACAGCTCATTTATTCATTCTAAATCTCGAAATAACAATGCAAAATGCTTGTGATTTTCATTTTTATTGGAAATGCGTAAAACCCACAGTACTGATACTTTACCAAAAATTGTTCGTTTTGCAATGAATAATGCTGCAATATGGTTTAATTTTTCCTGAAAACCAGCTCAATTGTTTATTTCACATTTGTACGGCTAGCAACAGAGTACGTGAGTAATAGTACGAGGTTTTATTTGAAGACATACATCCGATCAAGTATTGAAATTGACGGTGCGGGGATGGAACGCAAGTTTGTACAGTCCATTACAGATCCTCGACAAACGGTACTCATTTCCATCTGCAACAATTTTCGATAAAGTCAATATTTATAGAATTAAGCGAGCGAATTCGGTTACACCACCGACGCTGTATGAATAAAATAAAAGCGAAACGGTGAACGGACAGTTTTTGTTCGCTCTGCCCACTTGGAATGGAGAAAGAGAGAGATAGGAAAAAAGTATGACAGAGAATCGAGCAATATGATCAAATGGAAGGAATTCTGGAGAAATTTTAACTGTGATCATTTCGTCGAAAACAATAGTACAACCATGAACATAGTCTCATTTTTCTGGATTCTGCTTCGACTAGCATTCATTCATTTCCATCTAACAAATAACACTACCCAATTGATACTCATTGATTTAAACGAAATATAACGTACTTATTAAACACCGAAAAATATTAAATACGTATTTTTTGTTTCGGCTAAATACGCTTTTTAGGGGTAGAAAGCACCCCTCAACCTCTGGAGATGGAAACGTTTGTGGCTAATTATTTCTTGAAGGATTCATATTTTTTCTATAAATTTGAGCCTATTTTCCCATAACGTCTGATTTTTTTCTTTTTTGGGAAAATAACGCAACAAGTCAATTCTGAAGACAGATTTAGAGTCATCGCATAAACTTACTGATTATAGATACAGGATGCGCTGAAGGTCCGGCAGCTGCTAAATCCGACAAGTCCGGCTTATTATTAACTTCCCGATTTTATAGGGAAGTTATTGTAATTACCCCGAAAATCGAAAATCGATTTTTTAGCAGATCTTCACATTTCATGGTCATTGCAGTCATTTTAGACTATTTTCAGCAAAATGTTCGTATGTGTGTGTGCGTATGGCCGTTTCTATGTAATCAAATTTTTCGTAAAGTTTTCAGAAAAAGTAACAACGCGTCAGGATGATGAATGATGCAATCGATGTGCCCCGCTGTAAGTTAGAGCTGATTAGATTTTGGTCCATATTGGTCAAGTAGTTTTTTAGATTTTTAGTTTTTTTTCGAAAAGAGTTGATTCTACAATGCAATTTATAAGGGAGGACGAAAATTTTCCACCAAAGAACCAAACGCAATTACATAAAAAAAAATTTTTTCTTAATTTTTTTTTAGATTTAAAAAAAAAATTTTTTTTTAACTGATGCTAATGTTACCGCTTGGAATAATCGAAAGTTATTCCAATGCAACAGTGAATTTATCATCTCTACTCCCAAGAATACATTTTGGGAGAATATCGATAAAAGTACAAAAAAAAACGATGTTAGCGATGTTGGCGAAGGAGTAACAAATCGGGAAGTTCTTTGTGTGACTCTTGGAGAGTCACACACCAAATAAAGAACATTAATATCAGTAGGCCCTACTAGCCATGCGTATCACTAACCCTCTCGCAAGAGCAGTCCTACCCGCGAGCTCGCGAAGCGAGCGAGCAAAAAATACCCTACTCGCGAGCGAGCGAAGCGAGCGAGCAACAATAGCCCTCTAGTTTCCAAATTTAATTGACCTTGAAAATCGACCTCAAGGTCGATTTCAAGGATGCGATCAAGTGCATCACTCTGAACTGTACAACTCTGGATCTAGCACTTCTTTCAGAAACTGTATCCTTTAAGAAATAATTAGCTACAAACGTTTCCATCTCCAGGTTTTAACCAGTTGAGGTTGAGGGGTGCTTTCTACCCCTAAAAAGCGTATTTAGCCGAAACAAAAAAACACGTATTTTCACGTACGTTAAATTTCATTCAAATCAGTGACTATCAGTTGGGGAGTCTTACTTGTAAGTCAATTTTGCATCGTTTGACGCCTGGAAAGTTAGAGTCGTGTTTTCCGTCGAAAACGCTGCCGATTGAAACGTGTCTAGGAACTGTGACAAAATTTTTCCTTACACGAATTTTCCGTAGACTTGAAGATAGTCTTCTATATTCCATAGTCTTCTATATTCCAGATATTCTTCTCTTTACGACTAAAAAATATTTGACGTACGATGCAAAAAATCTTTTATTAAGGTTTTAAGGTGTACAGCCCATAAAACATTTAAAAAAAATCGTAGAACAATTTCCAAGATGTCGTTGTGAAGAGGAAGCTTCAATCTTCAAACCTGCGGCAGATTCATTCTCGAAAATAATTTTTTAATGTTTTCACAAAGGTTTCAATCCATAGCAATGTCTAGGAAACTGGGTCTTCAGACTCATTAGACCCCCGTGTACCGGGTAAAGATTAACAGGTCTGGTTAGGCGAAACAGCTTTCGAGGAGGTCGCTGAGATATTTTCGAGCGCAGAGATCGAAGCGACGCGACAGCGGCAAAGTGGATGTAAATTTTTATCGGCAGTTCGCGCCGAGGGGGGCGTTCGACATCGGTTCGCAAGGCTTGTCGGAGGGTTTGATTTAACAGTGTTCCCGGAAGAGCCCCTAAAAATAATTTCGTCGCCCGGTCGGGAAGTTTTCGTGCGGCAGGCGACGGAGACGGCCGTTTCGCAGCGTTATCGCAATCAGATACTCACCGCGAATATATACGAGCGGCGGGAGGACGAGCCGACGTCGTCGATTCTTCGGGGTCAGCCTTTGGAATTCAGGAAGCAGCTTGTTCGAAGAAAAAGCGGAACGTGATTGGACCAGCAGGAGGACGAAGTTTCTCGCCACACCGTCGGATGGCTGACGTCGGGACAGAGAGGGCTGTGGACGAAAGGGGGTGGCTTTGGCCGAACCCTCGAGCGAGATTAATCTTGTTGTCGCTCGGGGAAGCTAAGTGCTCGTGACACGGCGCGCCTACAATCTTGCGACCACCACAAGGTGACTGCACTAATCATTTGGTGTCCGGAGACTGCCCTCGAAAGCTCCTTCCATAAGCAGTGCGAATTTCTTTTTCACATCGAGTCGCCCTGAGATAAATAGCGGCTGCCCGATCGAATGTTTATTTTTATTGCAGAATGGGTTAAACATTTGGCTGGGATACCACTTGCGCATTAAATTAGGGACTGCGATAAGTACCTCAGAACTTTTTCAGGTGAACACTTCGGGTTTGCAAGGTACAAGTTAATTAGCTTCTATCTCGAATCGATTTTATCCGGTGCAGTAAATACACATACGTTAATCGCGTGCAGCTCCGGTGTTAATGATCTAGTTGTAAAATAGGTGCAGCGGAGTACGAGAATGACTGCCGACGAAACTGTGCCACGAGATATTTATTAAAACTAATTGTAAAAAGCTCCGTGGATCGTTACTTCCACACGCCACCGTGTACGGGCATACGATGCATTAAAACGAATGAAAAGTCTTTCAGCCATTACAGGGCTGCAAATTAATTGCATTGGATGCAAGAGACGAGTGACAAGAATGGGACCGTTATTTCTGTCATTCCCGCGTTCGTTATGCTCACTTTGAATTTTATACTTCAACGAGCTTTGGGTATGCACATCCCTAAAAATTTCCATATTTTATGAACATTTGTTCCATATTTTATGAGATCTCCCACTTCTGCTACGTCACTACTCTGTCGAATCCTCTGTTGCTATCGTGTGTCCCCTGCTTTCCGTAACTAGGCAACTATCCCCACCGCGTGCGCGACTGACGAGGTTCGCGTGCAAGTATCGAGGGTGCAACTATCGAGGTTCTACTGTATTCCACAAGTAAGGTAAGGTTGCTCAAGTCATACCAGTGCTTAAGTCGTAACACTTGAATTTTGAACGAACTACGGCGACAACAGCACATGCTACGGCAACCAAATATACATCTGAGCCAACCAAGTTGCTTTACGTATTATTGTCTGCCATAAACCAGCCTCATTATAAATCCTGTCATCAAGTAAGTTTATTTCAATTTTCTTATAATTTTCTGCATATGTTTGGTAGTTAATCTTGCAAGTAAATTATTAATAAAATTATGTTCGTTATTAAATATAAATTCAGTAGAATTTATATAATCGTTTGGTCGAAACGAAATCGTATCAATTTTATTCAATGTTAGGTTATGTTTACTTTTTAAATTTAACTTGTGCCGTGTCTTAAGTCGTACCCATATGAGATTCCTAAGTCGTACTACCTCGTCAGTCGAAATGACGTCAACACAGAATAAAGAAAACATAAAAAATGCGACAAATAAAAGAAACGTAGTAATTAATAAAAAGAAATCGGCATTCAAAATTAAAAAGAAGAGAAGCGACTGGTTTTGTTCTATTTGTGGAGAAGATCGGGAGGAAAACATGATTCAATACTTGAAATGCAAATCATGGGTGCATGATGTATGCGCTGGAGTTGACGAAAGAATAAAAAATTTGTATGTGATGTTTGTACTAACTGAATACCTATGTGTCATGTAAACAGCTTAATGAAAAATACGTTTTAATTATTATCGTTGCCTAATTGAATTCTTAGGTACGACTTAGGTTATAGGTGGTACGACTTAGGAAACCGGTTACTTTAGTCGCACCGATGTAAGTTTTTAAAGATTTACTTTATTTTACGTAAAAGCATATAGCTTTTCTAATTTCGTTATAATAAATAACGACAATATTAACACAAGTTTTGAATAACACATTTAACTTCTATTTATTTTATAAATCCTAAGTTTTATACGGTTTTTTTCTTAAGGGGTACGACTTGAGCAACCTTATCCTATAGGGAGTGCAACTACCGAGGTTTCTACTACAAAATTTCGAAAGTCGGAGATTTATCATGCCGATGCTCTTGGACCCATCGTGAGCTTTCTTCGCGAAGAAACTGGTGTAGTGTGTTTCCTTCTCTGCTCCTTGTTTCTCGCTCCACCCGGTATGGCGAAGCTTGTCAGCCCCCATACATCAACCGAAGAGCCCACGTCCGAGTTTCTAATTTACCTATCCAAATATCCGCGTCTTCGAGGGTCGAGTTCGAAAGTGGGACAATAACCTCGAGTCGCAGAGGTTCCTGCGAGTCACCTCTCAGCGTTGGTTGACGGGGGTTGGTGCCGGGGGTGGCTTGGCAGCCCTGTAATCTCGAAAGTTTTCCAGGCTCGATCGCCGGCTCGCGCGCGCCTCGAAGACAAGAGCAAGAGAGAGAAAGGGTGGGGAAGGAGAGATAGAGTCTGGTTAATGAAACACGAAATAATTAGACCGAGCAACTTCTCTATATAGCGCGTTCTCCCGCGGATTGCTATACTCCTGCCGGAGGAACCCCGGTCCAGATCGTTTCCCCTGGTCGCTCGCCGGCCCTTAAGGCGATTAAGATCGGTCCGTTGAGCCCGTAACGATAGAACGGGGAGAGATAATTAAAAAAGTAATGGGTAAGCCGAAACCTGTCCGCAGCGGACCGCCTTCAACGACAAGTCACGGCGACCATGTTTCGGTTATAATGATGGGTATCCGCCGGACCTCGTTGGAACTCACGGCTAAGCTTGCTTTACGACGGGATCGCACGGATAAGTGGCCACCACCGAGGTTTTCCGCGAGGTATCAACTCACTTATGGCCCTCCGTGATGTTAATTAATTATTAAGCGCGCTTCGGACCAACGCGAGTGCTGAAACGCCCCGAGATTGGCTCTTTCGAAGCAATCACTGCGACGTGTGAAACAATCATAAGCGTCCTCTCGGATTATCAACCACTTGCACTGCCATTTATTTTGCGGTTGCACTGATTGGAAACTATTTCAGAAGAATTATTTCTTCGAACCAGGGACCAAAAATAACACTTTTAAAATTTTCTACGATAAAAATCATGAATTACTTGATTATTATCGAAATTTAAGATAATCTACACAAAATATTTAAAAAAAACATTTGAAGAACAAAATTATGAAAAAATATCGATTTTTATACTTTTTGGTTACAAGTAACAGTTATTAGTGTCCAAAAAATTGGATCCTCCTCGATAACTGTTATCGATGAAGAAAAACTGATTCGATAGATCAAAGCAGTTATCGATGAGAGAAGTTCATTTTGATCACTCATAGCAGTTATCAATGACAGAAATTTATTTCGATCGATCATAACAGTTATCGATGGGAGAAATTTATTTCCATCGCCCATAATAGTTATCGATGATCGAATTTCTTTTCACTTATTCGTAATTATTGATGAGAAAATTCATTTTGGTTCCTTATTTAATTTTACCTTTAATTAAACCTTTAATTAACTTCCCGATTCATAGGGATGTTACTGTAATTACCCCGAAAATCGAAAATCGATTTTTTAGCAGATCTTCACGTTTCATGGTCATTGGAGTCATTTTAGACTATTTTTATCAAAATGTTTGTATGTGTGTGTGTGTGTGTGTGTGTGTGTGTGTGTGCGTATGTCCGTTTGTATGGTATCAAATTTTTCGTTAACGTTTTCAGAAAAAGTAACAACGCGATCAGGATGATGAATGATGCAATCGATGTGCCCCGCTGTAAGTTAGAGCTGATTAGATTTTGGTCCATTTTGGTCAAGTAGGTTTTTAGATTTTTAGTTTTTTTTGAAAAGAGTTGATTCTACAATGCAATTTATAAGGGAAGACGAAAATTGTCCACCAAAGAACCAAACGCAATTACATAAAAATTTTTTTTCTTAATTTTTTTTTTTAACTGATGCTAATGTTACCGCTTGGAATAATCGAAAGTTATTCCAATGCAAGAGTACGTTAATCATCTCTACTCCCAAGAATACATTTTGGGGAATATCGATGAAAGTACAAAAAAAAACGATGTTAGCGATGTTGGCGAAGGAGTAACGAATCGGGAAGTTCTTTGTGTGACTCTTGGAGAGTCACACACCAAATAAAAAACATTAATAGCAGTAGACCCTACTAGCCATGCGTATCACTAACCCTCTCGCAAGAGCAGTCCTACCCGCGTGCTCGCGAAGCGAGCGAGCAACAATAGCCCTCTAGTTTAGATTTAGATTTAGTTCCATTTCAATGTAACAGTTATATAGTATCATATTGTGTTATATGCAAACAGTACATACTATTATAATTGATACACGTTTAAGGTTATATTTGATCTCCCAACCTTGTTATCCCAACAAATTTTATTTCGGTTTGAAAAAAATTTATTTAAATTTCTAATTCTTGAAAAATAGTCGATATGTAAACTACGATAATTTCGTAACGAAAAATAGTACGACAATCGCGGCCTCATTTCAAAGCTTGAATCCTCTACTTTTACATCCCCTAGTTCCTTTTTTGAAAAAACGTTTATATTTAATATGGTGGGTAGGAACCTGAAGACCCATTTTTCCTCAAAAATTTTACAAATCGAACCCTCTGTACAAGCATTAAAACATTATTTCCGGGAATGAATTTTCCACAGATTTAAAGTTTGGAGCTCCTCGTTTCTAACAATGCCTAAAACATTTCTCTACGATTTTTTCGGGCATTTTATTGTGCAGAAACGAAGAGTACGTTCGATGTGACGTTCGGTGATTGTTGGGGAAGACCTGCGCCGAACAACAATTTCTGACGGAATGTTGTATCGAGATCAAACAACGTGACGCCCCGACGGACAAGAACAACGCGCGTACACCTGCGATCCGATCGATCAGGAACTTTCGCAACGAAGTTTCGCGATTTTCGTAGGATGCGCGTCCTCTCCTCCAGGAGCAGCAAGTTCGTTAAGAAGTTCCGCGCGGAAGAAAGCCTCGACCGAAAGACGGAGAAATTCTCACGAGCACTTTGATATCCTTTCGAGCACGGCGGAACGAACTTAGCGTCCGGAAGGAAATGGCCGAACGAGTTGGTTAACCTTCGCATGATCAAACTCGCATACGAGCCCCTGAAAACCGCTGTTCTCTTATCGGGCCTCAATGATCGAGTACGCTTGTTAATCAGAGCTGGCGATTCTCTTTATCTTCTTCTGTTTATTTTTGTTCGATATACAATTATTTGAATAAAATTCAGCCACATTTTTGCCTTATTTTTGTTCCAATATTTTTTTTAGTTGAACACCTAAAATGGAATTTTTAAAATATTTTAGTTAGTTTTGTTCTAGACAGAGCGGTCCAGAATTGCTTATTTTTAATATCTGAGCACATTTGGTTCATAAGACACAATATGAAGAAAGTGGTGTGAATGCTGGAAACAGAATGAAGCCAGGTTTGTTATCGTCCTGTTAAACGTGAATAACAGCGCGCCTCTGGAGCGTGGCCGTATTTAAATTTTTGATTAAAACCATCGAGCCAGGTGCAGCGAGGTGGGAATTGTGTAAATGCATACTGTGCTTCATGAAATACTGTATTTAGTTCGTGAAATTATACTCTTCTTACACGAAACGTTAGTTCCTTACAATGGTTTCCGGAAGGTAATGTAGAGGGTGGGGGGCAGAACATGGCGGCCTCGTAACCCAGTTATACATAATTCATGTGTTCCTTCTTGCGACCTCGATAACTGAATTTGTTAATTACTGTGCGTATTGGTTAAAAGTCTATTACCGTACTATGATCAAGGATGGAACGATGAAGAGGTAGTGAGACGAAATGGAGATCATACCAAAGCTCTCTCTCGCGACGAGTACAACCGCAGACACTAGCGAGATCTTCTAATATCAAACTTCGAGAACTGTAGTACATTAAATAAGGAAAGTACGTTAAATAATTCATTTGATGAACAGAAAGTTTGGACGTTATCTTATTTAAATTAATGTATTTCACACTTCTGTAATCATCTCTTACGCTTCGGCAGCTTCGAGAAACGCCTACGTTTTGATTCTAAAATGTCTTCGTACACCCCGTCAACTTGTCATGTTTTGTTAGATTTGGATTGCACATAGAAATTTGTCGAAAGTTGTACAAATTGATTTTACTGTCTTCTACCGATTACAATTACTTATTAAGGAAATAAACAACTCCACATTCTGCATTTTTGTCTCTAAAAGTATAAACAACTTCACAGTTCGATTACAACAAACCGTAGCCTCGTCGATAAGTAAAACAACGATAGGCACAGGATGTACGAAGACTTGAACGACCTCAGTAACAAATAAAATATATTGTCAGGTAACAAATACCAACGACGTAAACAATAACCAAAATCGAACACCTTCTCTTTCTCAAGAATAATAAATAGACTGCGGATTTGCTGTGCTTACGACAAAAATTAGTAAAAACGCCTGAATAAAGGATTAACCCTCCAGCGGCGGAGTCCAGGTCTATCTCGACCCGGAGTATTAAAATCGCCTTCAAAAATCGTTAAAGAAATTCCTAAACGGCTATCGTTTCTATGCAGAAAATGATCTCGTGCAAAGATCCGCAGTCTACTAATAATCTAGCACGCATTCCAGTAGCGCACCGCAGTAGCACAAACGTAAGTGTCCACCATCATCAACCCAGACAATCTTATCACTCTGAACTGGGAACCTTCGAGCACTTATCAGTCACCGAAAAGATCACGCAGAAGCAGAGTCTCATCATTCATGGAGCCTAGGATCATCGCCCATCGTCAACCATGTTCCTAGTTATAGCCAAGACCCGGAGTCTAAAGTACTTGAAGACGAAGGCCGCGTGGCGATCAGATGAGTCTGTCGTTGGGGTAAGCTTCGGGCACCGCGGATCCATTTCGTGCGATTTCTCCGTCCCGTTTCCCGAGGCTCCTGTGCCTCCTTCTGGGCGGTGTGGGTACGTTTTCCGAGTCCTCTATCAAGTCCTCGAGGCTCCTGTTCATCCTGGTGGGCTTCTCGGGCGGTTGGTCCGTGGGACAGCTGAAGTCCTCCCCGATGTCCCCCAGTCTTCCCTCGTTCCGACGAGAAACGGTGTTCTTATCTAAATCCGTCGGACGTTCAGTGAATTCTCGATCGTCCCGATCATCCGTCTCTAGCAGCATCTCCTCCCATGCGCAGAACGAGACCTTCCTGCTGGTAATCGGCTTCCTGTTCTCCAGGATCTGTTCTAGGAACACGGCAGGCTGCATGGCGGATCCCTGGACTGGATGATCCGCGACGTCGACCGACGAGTTCCGGTTTACTTTCGCATCGTCAATCTTCGAGTCCGGGCCGAGCAGCTTGTCCGCCTTGGCCTCGTCCTTCACCGGTTCCTGGGTGTCCTCTTTCTCCAGCATGTCAGACAGAGCAGCCTCCAACTCGGTCAGGCTGGGCGTCATCGAGCTCACATTACTCTCCTCCGCGGTCTCGTCCTTGAGGACCTTCAGCAATGTCGAGTGATCGTTGTCCAACAGCTCCGGTTTGATCCTTGCCTCGGGACTAGGCGGCGGTGTGGTCGTCTTCCTATCCATGGTCTTCCTCAGCTTGTTGTGCGTGTCCTTTGCCAGCTTCTCGTCGAATAAGTTCTCCAGCTCCTGTTGCTCCAGCATCTCCCGAGGCAATGATTCCTCGGAGATCGTCCTGATCAGACTGGCAGGACGACCCGATAGCTCTTTGGGCTCATAAGTGTCCTCTTCCGGCTCGCTCTCGTTCGTCAGGCTGCTCCGGAAGATCATACTCGACTGGTCCGATCGATCCGCTTCCATCTTGCCCCCGGTGACTCCGATCGTATCTGGGAAATGGAACGTCCGCGGTTTAACTAGTCACGTACGGGAATAGTTGGGTCCTTTCTACTCGACCGGGACGATTACCCGTGTCAGAAGCGAACCCTAGCCGGGATATCTACCCGCGCGACCCGCAGGGACCACCACGGACGGCCACACCGCGCTAATTTCACTCCTCGACTACCAACTCGGGATTTATGAGCGACCCTGCACCAAGCAAACTTCCAATGCGATTGGGACGATGGCACAACCGGTGCCACTGCCTTCGCTCAAATCAGACCAAGGCTTTTTACCTTGATTAAGACTTCTAGAATTTTCGTACACTCCAGTATGTTCCACCAGTCTTAGGACGGTTGCTCGTTGGGAGGAGTAACGTGGCGTTTTAACCCTTAAGAGTGGACTTTCGAAATGCACTTTAAAAATGGAATGATTCGTCTAATTTATTTTTAATATTATATTTACATTTAATATTCATCTCTATTGCAATGGTGCGTAGAAACATAGTAAGATAGTAAAATTTCGTCTAAGTCTAAAAATAGTTACGTTAAATAATTATTAACATAAATTTTAGTGGAGCCGTGTCAACCCTAATAGTTCAATTAGGGGTTAAGGAACATTATTTCTACATCTACATAAAGTCATACATTTAAAAAATTGTATGAAATTTTAACATTGCTCAATTTTTGACAGTTAAGTACAATCTACTTTGAACCGGAGTGTACATCATTGATCCACGTGGCAAATTTGGTTTAACGAAAGTTCACGGGGGTAAAGGGAGAAAGGTGGAAGACAATGGAGTGACGTTGCACAATTGCAACAATGTTATTCAAGGTGCAGCAGCGGTCTGGGAATCGAGAGCGAAGGGAAACGTCAACGTCGACGAGAGCATTGAGGCACTACGACTTTCGGATCTATTTACCAAGAGCTGAACGATGTTTCGCCTCGTCCAGGTAAAACGGCTCCGTGGAAGCAGAAGTCTCGCAGGCGGTCGAATTTCTGCAGCTGTCCTCCAGCGTGGGTGGTTTGAAGTACCTCAAGTGGGTCCTACGGAAACAATGCATTCACCTGACAATAAAACTAGAAAAAAGTCGAGACGACGAATACACGAGCTGAACACAAATACGTGTTATATACATAACACTCTGTTCTTCGAAAGACGAATCATTCAGAAAATATGAAATGCAAAGTTGATTCTTGCTTGGGAAGATCGACGCCAAGTGGTGGTAGTATTATTACGCATTATGCCTAAGTAGCAAGATGTAGGAACTGCGTAAGCGCTTATTTCTCTTATTATTATTTCCATGGAGTTGAGAACAATACAATAGAATTTTTAATTCTTTAAATTAAAAATTAACGAATTCTGCAGCTTCTTCTGTAGCTTTCCTGAATTTTTGAGATAAAAACGAACACTTCTGTTTGAACAGTCGCCATTTCCCTAAGAATAATTATATCTGTGCGTCGTGTGGTCGCACGATAATTGGGCGTATATAAAACAGAGTCTAATTAGAATTATTAATGCCAGACAATCTGGGAGCCATCAATGCACTACAAACTGTATTTCTAAGTAAACGGCACTGAAAAGTTACAAAGTTTCAAATGGCTTGACGTAATTTATTTTTTTATAAAAAAGTGATCAAGGTGTTCATCAAAAGAAAGTTCTTACCAAAGAAAGAAGTGTTGAAATGAACTGTAAAGAGGGGATATTATAAATTGCTGGGTATATTTAATAAAAATGAGTAGGGTCACCCTAAGCATCAGAATATGGGCTTACACCACTTGGCATCGGCGGGGCCCAATTAAATCCAGTTAATCTCCCGAACGCCGACCGTGGATTATTTCTACCGACCTATTTGGATCCACTTCAGAATATTCAGGCTCGCCAAGTGCCGGGGATGGTGTTTTTCCAAAAGACTCGGGCTTCTGCATGTACACCGGTGATGTTCGTCCATAATCGACTACGTCCTTGTCCTCACCCTCGCCGGAGTCGTTCCCGTTACTGATCCTCCGAGGCTCCTGATAAAGAAAAGCATGATTCTCTTACACCTTGGCTAGCGCACCCGGCGATCCATTCTGATTCGCGAATTCTTGGCTCAAGAGAAGGTGCTAACGGTAAAGTGACTATCATTCAAACAACGCTATAAATATTAAATTGTCCGGGGAACTTTAGACACTTCTAAAGTTACAAGCAGTTTGCGTCGTCACAATTGTGAGTAATGCGCGTTTGGTTACAAATCATCAGCTATACGTTACAGCTTCAACTATCTTAGTTCTTCTAACAGAAACGCGATTCAGTTTGATAAATTAACACTTTGCAGTCGGAGCTATTTTAACTTGAAAATTAAACAATTCTTCCGACGTAATACATATAGAATAATGTCATTGTAGGGTAAAGTGCCCAAATATGAACCACTTTTTCTTGATGTCATTTTTTGATTATTTTAGAATGCTCTTTTTCGTCCAAAAAATTACCAGTTGTAGATGCATTTCCTCCCTATAAGATTCTGGGGTCAAGTTTATTCAAAAATTAATACAGCTTGCAAAAAATATTTTTTTTGTGGTGTGTCATTTGCAGGTTCCAGCGAAAGGGGTTTTTAATATGGTACACCTTGAGTCCCTAATATGGCACTAGTGCCATATTCGGCTCCCACACCAAGAATGTCAATAGCTATACCCATATTAGGGAACCCCTGGTAGTGCCATATTGGGAACTCTACGTGGACTGATAATACTAGCTACTGACAAAGAGAAAATGAATTTCAGGCCAAACCAACAGTTGGCAAACATTAATATAAATAAACTGAAACTACAGATCCTACATGTCCAAACATTTCAAAATCACTTACCTTCCTCGAAAAAGATACAATCGAAAATCTAACCAGAAAAATATTGAACACGTGGAGACACAACTGGCGGAGGATCGATACTAAAATCTACAGAATGGTGCGATTGCACTGCACACTTTTGAATAAACATGGTAAACTACTGTTTGAGGATTTTCCCACTAGAGTGCGACTTCTACTTTACAAGATGTAAGGTAGTGCCATAATAGGCGACTATAGCATATTTGGACGCTGTACCCTGTATGATTTTTTTCATTTTATGGATATGAAATTGTGAATAATGGTACAGCAATTTTAAGTGGTGACTCTGAACACCCCTCGACTGCTAAGGGTTAATTCGTCAAATTTTATGCACTTATGAGAAATATGAGTGGGGGGAAAGTAACACTAGCTCTTACGTCTCGCAGCTGATGGGGACAATTTTTATTTTACACAAAGACCCATATGCCAAATATTAGTTATAAGATTCTTCTGAAAAGTAGAAAGTCGGAGCGTTTACCTCAAAGGATAGCCGGCGCTGGTGACTCAATTCGCAATTATCGATGCCACCGAGTTCCCAATCCTCCGATTTACTCGGGTCGTACTTCAGGAACTCGGCCTCGACCACCGTGTCGCCCCCGCACTCCAACTTCTCCAGGTCCAGTTCCTCCGATAGGTTATCGGGGCTGCCGCGGCTCGGAATATAGTCCTCGAGTCGCACGCTCGTTTTCTGGGGATTAGAATAAATTCGTGGTATATATATAACGTATATGTATGTGTATATATATATCCCGGGGCGCAATCACGCTCCTTGCAGCGGATTAATCCTTTCGCCGAGACTTCCGACGCCCACTATGCTACACGGACCGTTTGCAGTCCGAGCGGTTTCTCATAGAGCGTCTTTGTGGATTTGCTGAACGCGGTCCCCCGGATTTCGTGACTTCGTCGGGCTCTTTGAGTTGAGGGAAAGGGACGTTTCCAGGGATGTACCAACGCCAACTTTGTACCCGCAGACTTAGGAATCGTGACTCGTCGCACAGCGAATCAAACGAACGTGAAAAACGTAAAGCGGATTTGCGAGTTGATCAACTCTCGGAAGCATTTATGGCGACAGAAGCTTTTTAAGAAATTGTAAGTTAAAGAACATAATGGGTTTGAGCACCATTTATGTCTTCAATTATTAACCGATTTCGAAAAAGAAGGAAGCTACTCAATTCGATCTGAATGTGCCTTTTTTTCGCTTTTTTTTCTATGTATGTTCACCGATTACTCCGAAATGGATGGACCAATCAGGACGGAACCTTTTGCATCTTGTAGAGTATGTCCCCGGGGTGGTCCCGTGAAAACAAATTTTGCATTTTTTCATTCTTTGTGGTTTTTATTGCAAATAACCAATAAGACCGAAAAAACATCCTACGGTGTTCTACAAATTCTGCTCGTTCCACTAAAAAGTGTGAAATAAAAATATTTCATAAAAAAAATTAAACCGATTTCGTAAAACGAACTAAAAGGTATGAAATAATTTCCATTTAATTTATGTGAATACACACGAACTTAAATACAATACAATCTTTTCGGAGGCGGCGCAAAATTGAAAATTTTCCAAATGACAGATGTTGCTGATTATGATTTCATTGGAATATGGTGAACTTGGAAATCAGTAGGTGGGAAGAGAATATACATTAATATGTGAAAGTACGTAAAAGAATTTAAGAATTTTCGTAATTTCCAGTGTCGAAAATTTTCAATTTTGCGCCGCCGTCGAAATGATTGTATTGTATTTAGGTTCGTGTGTATTCACATAAATTAAATGGAAATTATTTCATACTTTTTAGTGCATTTTTTAGTGCGTTTTTTCGATGACGGTTCAATTTTTTTTTATACAATTTTTTCAAAATCGAATTTGACACATTTGTATGTATTTGAAACATTTATATAGATGAGTTTAATTAATCGAATTGAAAGGGTCGATGAAGTTGGTGGATTCAAATCCTGAAAATGTGAGTGGATGTAACAGAATATATTTTCTTAAAAGTACGGATGTCACATCAATTAAATTAACCCTTAGCAATGGAGGAGTGACTCGCACTTTCATATCCTTAAAATGAAAAAAAAATCATATACAATTTTCCAGTTGAAATAGCTCCGACTACAAAGGGTCAAGATGCTCGCGATCCGCGATGAAATTTACATATATAAGCATCGTAGTCGATTTCAATAGGCACAATAAAAAAATCTAAACCCTAAATTTGCGAAGTGGTTCAACCAAAAAATGGCATACCTCGGAGAAGGGTGCGAGGAAGGATTCAGCCGGAAGCGATCCAGTGCTGCTCCTGACGGGTCTCCGGGACTTTGTTCTGTCCCCAGCAGCCTGCTGTCCTTTCATCCCCTTCGTTTGATGCCTGGCCACGTCCAGCTCGTCGTAATTTGGCAGACTGACGGTGCTGTAGTTCTTGGTCCTCGCGTGACCATTCGATTTCTCAGCGTCCCTCGAGGTATCCTTGATCTGCTGCTCGGGCACCATCAGCCACCTTTTGTCCTCACGATTAGGCGTCGACGAGTCCTTGCTGCTCCTGCTTCTCGCGAATCTCTCATACTCCTCGGTCTCGTGAGGCTTTCGATGATTCTGGTTGATCTCCCTGCCGGTTTTCCTGTCCTCGACGTGCGAGTTCCTCTTGCCTGACACCATATCGCTCGATATTATCCTTCCTGTACCGTTCACCTGTTTCCAACAAAATATTATAATCCTTGTGGCCATTTTTATAATTTTGTTCATCCTCTTCCCACCCCTCTTTAATTCTTGTTGCCATTTTTACAATTTTTTTATCCCTTTTTAATCCTTACAATATTATTTAATCCTTGTAGTCATTTTTACAATTTTTTCACCCCCCCTCTTTAATTCTTGTTACAATTTTAGCAATTATTTTATCCCTTTTTAATCCTTACAATATTATTTAATCCTTGTAGTCATTTTTACAATTTTTTCACCCCCCCTCTTTAATTCTTGTTACAATTTTAGCAATTATTTTATCCCTTTTTAATCCTTACAACATTATTTAATCCTTGTGGCCATTTTTACAATTTTGTTCACCCTCCTCCCCTCTTTAATTCTTGTTGCCATTTTTACAATTATTTTATCCCTTTTTAATCCTTACAATATTATTTAATCCTCTTGGCCATTTTTACAATTTTGTTCACCCTCCTCCCCTCTTTAATTCTTGTTGCCATTTTTACAATTATTTTATCCCTTTTTAATCCTTACAATATTATTTAATCCTCTTGGCCATTTTTACAATTTTGTTCACCCTCCTCCCCTCTTTAATTCTTGTTGCCATTTTTACAATTATTTTATCCCTTTTTAATCCTTACAATATTATCTAATCATTGTAGTAATTTTTACAATATTTTTCATCCTGTGTTGATCCTTGTTTTGCACATACATAATTTAATTTTGCACATATATAATTTGATTTTGCACATACATAATTTGAATTACACGTACGCAATTTGATTCTATAGGTAAAAATCAGTAGTAACCTTCGAAAAACAAATGACCCCTTCAAGTCAGCACGTCAGGGAGAATCGAAGCTCGGCAACAAGAGCAACGCCATTTTCCCTGAAGCAGCCGCATAGCAAACAGCGAGTCGGATTCGCAAGGCGGCCAGGTCCGTAAATATTTTTTAATGTCGCGAATATTTGTTTCACAGATTCGCGGCGCGGTCGTAGCCCCTATTTGCCCAATCGGGCCGCGTTTTACACGAGTGTAAATATTCTCGTGAATATCGAATTCGAATTTACAATGGAAATGCGGTTACCCGCCGTCGCCGACGGCGAAAACGTCGGTCTACTCGCCTTGTGTTCATAAATCTCCTTCTTTCTTCCATCTCGCGGCGCGTCCTCGCAGAGTCGATGTTTGTCGGGCCTGATCTCCTCTTCGCCATCCTCGTCATCCCCGCTGCTCTTCGGAGACTTCACCGAAGAGTATAAGGGCTCGTCACCTGTCTCCGAACGCTTCAAATTCGCAGGTGCATTCTCTGCAGTCTCGTCCGGCTTTGGGGGCAATGGTCTGCCCTTGTTCCTCTTCTTCCGCCTTGGGGGAGGAACTGGAGCTGATTCTTTCAGATTCGAACCTTTTCAGAAAATTATAATTTACTAACAAGGAACAGCACTCAACTCTCAAGTGCTTTGGACTTTAAAAATTTATCTATCCAGGACGATTTGACAGACTATATCGACAATTAATAACTGAGGACTGTTTTATCAATTTTCCAATGGCGATAACAATTTTGTTCGTGATCCCAGTCAAGTCACTTTGACGTCACTTGACAATCAACGTAATAATAATTTCATTACTAAAGAAAAACCAAATCTGTGGAATATTTCTTAAACAAGAATGACTTTCCCTGAAATTTTCCTAGCCTGGTATATTCCCCGTTCGAAAATATGCAATTTATAAACAAATTGCATTTGAGATACTTAAAAAAATGTATTTCTAAGTTATCAAATATTTTCTTACAAACTGTATCATTGAAATTGATGGAAAGAAAATTCGTATAGAAATATGTATGGATATTTTTTTAATCGTCGATGTAAAGACTTGCTGAATATGCATTTTCAGTGTTGATGGTGTAATTCAACAGATTTCCAAACATATTTCAGACAGTGCTGACTACGATCATGTGCAACGTGATGCTAATAAGCTGTCATTAGGCTTCGAGAGTCTGGGGTCGTAGTATAGGACGCGCCTTGTGTCTGACAATGTCTGCATCAAGTGTTGTAAGTTCGAAGTCCTCTACGTCAGGTCTCCCGAGCCAGATCCTTAGTTTGAGAACGATCTACCGTAATTATCTTGAATCTGAATCGATTAACATTGTCTACAAGCTTTACCCTCAATCTACATAGGATATTCTAACAAGAATGAACTGTGATTACCAGACTGCGGATTTTCATGCAAATTAAAAATTGTCAAATTAATTATTATGCAAATTAAAAATTTCTCAATTTGCGGGGATTATTCTCGAAACTCGAGTATACAGGGTGAGTCCGAAGAAACAGAACACCTAAATATCTCCGTTACTGTCCGTTCTACAAAAAAACTTCTTGGGACAAAATTACACTGTTTGAAGGGCCACATGTAACGGTGTGAGGGAAAAAATTTTCAAGGCCATTTTTTACAAGATTTCAAGGTCATCGATATTTTTTTAAATAGAATGAGGTATTTTTTAATACATCAATCGATGCACCTGGACATTCGTTATAAAAAAGTACTAACCTATGTATGTCGAAAAGTTAGTAGTTCACGAGATATTTCGATTTAAATAACTGTAAAACACCATTACTGTCGTAGTAAAACGTTACACAAGTAAGTAAACGCTGACGTCTTAGTACGACAGTAATGATGTTTTAGTTATTTAAATCGAAATATCTCGTGAACTACTAACTTTTCGACATACATAGGTTAGTACCTTTTTATAACGAATGTCCAGCTGCATCGATTGATGTATTAAAAAATACCTCATTCCATTTAAAAAAATATCGATGACCTTGGAATCTTGTAAAAAAATGACCTTGAAAATTTGTTCCCTCACACCGTTACATGTGGCCCTTCAAACGGTGTAACTTTGTCCTAAGAAGTTTTTTCGTACAACGAAAAGTAACGGAGATATTTAGGTGTTCTGTTTCTGCGGACTCACCCTGTATATCGATTATTTACAAATGGACACCACGATGACTAGACTGCTGATCTTTATGCATTTATGAAGAAATTGGTTCGGTGAAATATGATACGGGAAAAGATTTAAAAAATTCAAGAATGCTGTAATGTTGTTTTAATGTAAGAAAGTCGTTAAGGGATCAAATCAATGTTTATATTATTCCTGCATTCCCCAATCAATGCAAAACATTTTTATTTCGCATAAAGATCCGCAGTCTAATGATGAAAATCATGGAATTTCAGGAATTAAAGTGCACAGCTGATATTAAACAAAATTATTTAAGTCGATATTGAAGGTGGTTACGAACATTTACACCGTAGAGATGACACCGTGCCAGCACTTTTACCCGCCCGCGCGTTCGGGGGCGTATATTCGAGCCGCGTCGCGTCCGCTCGAAAGTTTTCCGTCGTGTTGACGAGCCGCGCGCACGGTTTTCCTTTGCTGGTCTTTTTTTCGTTGAGGGGGCTGAAGCCGGATGGAACCGCTTATTTACAAAACACGGACAAATACCGGGCATCCCCGCGGCGCGGTGGCAGGAATGGTAGCGTGGAGGGGCGGGGGTGGCCGCGGGTGCCGGGTCCTTATCAGCTGGCACGTCGTGGCGGGGCATGTTCTCGTTAAGGATACAGCTTGCAGTACGAGCTAACGATAAATTGTGAGCTTACAGCTGGACGTCGGCGTAGTAGCGGGATAGAGGCTCGTGTCGACGGTTAAATTCGTGAGGGCCGAGCTCGGCCTCGGTGTGCTCGGTACTTCGAGGTTCACGTCGACCCAGTCGCTCGGATGAAAAGGCCTGTCCACGGAGTCTATGCTCCTGCCCCTCGTGAGCACCTCCCTTGGCGGCGAACCAGCGTACCCAATCTCCGAGCTGAAAGTAAATCGAGAAAGGCCCGCATAAATAACCATACCCGTAAACCCCGGGAAACCTCCCGCCACGCCCCCCGATCGCTCGATCATTTTTCATCCCCCGATTTTCCGGACCCCCTCCCTTCGGTTGTCGGGTTGTTACGCGTGGAACGCCTGATTTTTAACAATGCAGTTCATCATTTATAAGACTATCATCTTCGCTTTTCAACTTCTCAGCATCGACCTCCATTTACCATTTTCACGATAGCATCTCCTTTGACTAGCTCGTCCACCCAGAGAAGATTTTTGGGGACATTGATTTGATATTTTTTCGGACATCCTGTGTAATGAACCTGTAGGCTGCAATAGTATTTCTAGGTCAACCTGTCGCGTATGAATTAATTCAATCGTGTTTCATTTTTAAAAATATATGTCCACGACTCTGTACGAAATTGTACCCACTTTCAGGGTCCAAAGTAAGTGGATCAACCTAGAAAAATGCATTAAAAGCATAGAATAAAATTTGTTCGTCCCGGACTCTGTTTTTCAAGAAAGTGATGGAGATAATCGATATAAAAAGTAGGATACAATGTTCCCCTTTGAACTTCCATTTTCCCATGTTTGAAAAATCGAGTTCTGTCCGCAGAGATTTATGCAAACACAGGTGTGTATCCGACAAATATTCAAATTAGATTCCTCTTGAAAATCACGTTTCGAACGAAAAATGTTACTCTACATTTTTTTTTATCTGTTTCCACACGTAGAATAACCCGATGCCGCCGTATCACACGTTTCCAAATTGGTTCTCCTCGAAAACGGGGTATCAAAGGAGCAGATTTTATTCTGCGTTCCGGAACTAATTTTTGACTGCCATAATTATCAAAAAAAATGTATTTCTTTGCATACACGTTCTCGTTATTTTCAGAAAGTAATATAAAACAGTTACTTCTAGTGCTCCGAAAACAGTGGCGGCGGAGTTAACAGGTTAAACAAAGTGCTCGACTGTCCACGTTTAAATGAGCTCCTAATTTCGAATTCTGAAGTTATGATTTCTCTCTCTTCGTGCTGTTCTTCCAACGTTAATTATCGGTTTGATATCCAACTTTTAATTGGCCGCGCTCGGAAAGAATCCTTCCAACGACCTAATTCGACGAACATTAAAATAAAAGACGACTCGCGGACCGTGTCGTTGTTTTATTAGCGTCGATAACGAAAATATGAAACTAGGAGAATAATTTCCGAGATTCTGTTTCCCCGATTTCGTAGAGAGAGCGCGACAGACAAAGCAATCTTCTCGCCGCGTTTTCATTACGTCCCCCGGGGCGGATTCACGGCCGCCGTCACTTCCGGCTTGATTCAGACGCAATTTCTGTATTTCGAAAATTTCGGCTTGACCCGCCGAAAATTATTTGGCATCGCTACAATGCGGCTCTATTATACGGTTACTCGCAAATGCATGCCGTGTTTCTTCGTGTCCCCCGAGCCATAACTCTTCGGGGACGCGGAACGTTGCTGGAATTTCTCCTCCGCTACCCTGTGCAGTCTCTTCCTTTTATACGAAAGTTCCTTTTAACTTCTTGCAGAACGCTCTGACGCACGCGAACGATTCGAGAATATCGACGAAAATCGTGGAATTCCATCGATTAACTCTTTTTTCGTCTTTTCGCCCACCCACCCCCACCTCTGCCATTCTGTTACCCGCGTCCCCTGTTCCGCCCGTGTGCTCGAGAAATTCTTTCCCCATCCGGAGGATCGGATTGTCCTGTGAAAAAGACGATCGAAATAAAAACGCGGCTAAATTCCTTGTCTTTGTGCTGTACCCGCCCCTCCACCCTTCCTCTTTCTCTGTCACTTGCTTTTTCCTTCCTTCCTTCCTCGGCCATTCATCTTTTAATCCTCCGCCGTTTTATTACTTATTCCTTTCGCGAATTGTTTAACACGCCGAACCTGCGACCATAAATGTCTCATAAAATCCACGTAATTTATTTAACCCCTTACCTCGCGATTTATCCCCCATGCTACCTCGCAAGAGTTTCTTTATCGGCGATAATACCACCATGCCGGGAAGCTTCTATAGATATCCTTGTCAACGAGTGCTCGCCTTAGAAGTAGTTTAATATCCGTGCGAAAATATGTATCGCCTTTGGAAAACATGATGGTGGTAGCTACTTATTTTTTAAAAATGTGTAGACGCTGCTGAAGTTTGCATTTCTGATCAAATTGCTATCTCATTTTGAATAAATGGACATAAAGTTTTCCGTGAATGCGGGTCTAACATAATTCGGCGAGAACTATGAGAATGACGTATCGGTTCAATGCAGAGCGGCTTCGTTCCATGTCGCATCGTTTCGTCGCGTAAATTAGGTCGCGACGACGCAACGCGACGGTTCGGGTGAACCCGACTTAACGGAGTGCATAAATGAAGCGCACGTGTCGATAGTTGTTGCACGTCCGTGTAGGCGTCGATCCACCAATCGCGGACCTCTACATATTGATACACCAAACAGGGATCGTTTATGCGCATGGGGTAGCATAATAATCGGTTAGGAGGCATTACCGGGATCAGCGGTGTATCATGCGCGGGATTTAGGGCAACAGTTACCATATTGCCGTTTTCCGAGCTCTTCATTTTCCGCAATCCCGTCGAAGACTCCCCTTTAGAAATTGTCGATCACGATTTCAATTTCTTTGCAAACTTATCCCTACCGGGATTATCGGGCATAAACATATCTGTGGAAATCGCATGGTTAAAATCATTTTCAGATTCGAATTCCAATCGCCTCATTTCATCCAGAACATTTGCAGAAGACTCTCAATTTATTTTGATTATCCTTAACTTCTTTAGATTATGCTTAAATTCTTTTAATCCCTCCACTGTTCTGAATGTCGTCAATTCATTTTCATGGAGAACATAATTTTTTTGGTTCAAATACCATACACACGGTTTATCATCGAGAAAGAGATTTACGGGGACGTTCGGCTGAGGTACAGAGTTTCGGAAAATCGAAAAGAAGTCGAGCGAAATTGATTGGAGCAGCAAAAGGTTCGTTATGAACCTGTCCGTCGGCGCCGCTGGAACTTTCAAAAATTACGGTGCCCTATAAACACGGGTGCGTCGCAACAATTTCAATTCCGCGCTAGCCGGAGCGTTCATTCGAGGCGTAACGTTACTCTCGTGCATATCGTGACACGTAACGAGACACCGGAGGAATGCCGGTGTAATAACTGCGCGAAAGATCTATGCGAAGATAACTACGCTTGTAGATCGTTTTCTGGCCGCACACGCGAGCTTCGGCTAGATTGTTGCACCGTCGAAAATCCATACACGGCTCACGGGGATTAACGACGTGACCGGAAACGAATGTATACGGTGGACCTAAAAAGTGTTCGAACACTAAAGTTCCCATTCCCGAGAAATTGTCGATATTCGAACAATTATAGTTTCGTTAAAAAAAATAGTACAATGATAAATTTACACTCATTTTAAAGCTCGAAGCTTCTACTTTCGCGGCGAATATTAATTTTTTTCTAGGGCATTTTTGCATGATACAGCAAGGGAAAAACAGAGGACGCGTTTTTAGTCGAAAATGCCCGAAACTGAGTCGTCTGTGACAGCATCAAAAACATTCTTTTTCCGACTGAATCTATTACAGATTTGAAGATTGAATCTTTCCCCTTACAACGACTGCTTGAAAGTTAATCTACGATTTTTTTGGCTGCTTTATAGAGCAAAATTGAGGTATTTTATATTACAAAGATGGCAGGTACAACCTTTGATTGAAAGTAAGATAAGTCGACTATAAAAAATCGTAGATCAAGTTTTAAGCATTCGTTGTAAAGGGCTGGCTTCAATTTTCATATCTGCGGTGGTTTCGGTCACGCGAAAAATTTTTCAATGTTTCTACAGATGTTTCAATTAGTAACATTTTTGACCAAAAAAGTGTCTTCTAAAGTGAATAAATAATGGCCGTTTAGAAAGCAGGATTTCCCTTTTCCCGTGGACCCATCGAAATGTCGTAATTCGATTTGAAAATCCGCGCATTATAAATGGTACACTTTCGGATTCAAAGCGGATCCGACTGCTTGGTAATCTGGCTCGTCCTCGCGTACGCGCATTTACGATGCGCTTGTTTTATATTCCGATCGCGAATCTCATCTCGTGTAAGCACAGGTGTACAGTAACATGTTTATACGCAGACGTTACGACCATCGAGCTATTTTCGGTGAACTTTCCACCTTTCTCGTTTTTGTCGACGACCTTTACCGAGCGCCATCTTCCGTCGCCAAGCTTTTTCCCAGCCGCGTTTTATTTAGCATTACCGGGAAGAAAAACGATTCTCGATACGCGTCCCAACGCGATTCTTCACCTTTCTTACCGGCAAACACGGTTTCCACTTTATTTCTGTTACAGGAACGACGCGTGCGATCCGTTCGCCTGCTGAGAAACGATGTACAGTAGAGCCTCGCTCATTGCACGGAACGGGACCGAAATTGCATGCAAAGATCGAGGTTGCGCAAGAGAACCAATCACTTGTTTCCCACTCCTAAATGTTATGTATCCACCACAATCCGAAACAAGTGGAACGAGATTTCCGTGCAATAAACGAGGTTGCAAAGAGCGAGGTTCTACTGTAATTTCCATTATTTCCATTTTACGCTCGTTAGAAAGATGGTGGCGTATTTAAAAATGCATTAACCCACTTGTTTCGCTGCAAAAGGAAAACGTTTCCCCTTTTTTCTCTGTAAGAGGATTTCATTTTTCTTCCGCGTTTCCAACAAACTGGCAATTTGCCCTGCGAAACGCGACGAAAGTTGAGAATTACTACTCCGCCGGATAAAGGCTCACGCGAATTAGCAATTAAGCAATTATTTTCAGCACTTAATTCGGAGGTCTCGAATTAAATGGACCCTTGGAGCGTCTTCGGGAATTGTAATCAATTTCGAAAGTAATTAACAACTTTCCAAGTATTCTGTCTTTGCACCCTCCGGATTGGACGGATTCTATTCTATTCGGAAAACCGTATTCGAGAGCATAAAAATAGGGGAAGATAAATAAGGTGCAGTGGAATATATCGAAATTTTACGAGTTTTAGAGATGAAACAGTAAAAAGCAAATTCGATCTTCCCAAATTTGGGTTCACGGCCACAGGAAATATTGAATTGGTTCCTCGGCAACGGCCAGTTTCAAAAACTCAAGTTTACAAGTGAAATATTCGACGTTTCGTTCGCACACGTTCGCAAATCGCGGCCGTTTTTCTTTGACCGACAACTTTCCATTTTTCACAGTCGTTCCCCCTTCAAGGGAAACCCCGATTTTTCTAATTTCATCCATCGCTATGCCTCGCCCACGCTCGACTTTCTCTTTGCCTCCGCGTTTTATTTTGCCCCGTTTCTTTTAGCCTCGCAGTCGTTTTATTCGATTGCCGCCAATACGATTTGCGTGTTTCTCTTCCGAGAGAAAAGAAGGAGTTCTGTTATCGAGGTTTTCCGGCGTTTCTTTCGCTTTCACGGTTGCTGCACTGTGCGCGGATATTGTTGAAATGAAAATATCCCTCTATTATGCTTCCTAACATATTATCCGCCGGCGATTATTCGATCATTTTTTAGTCTGTGTAAGCATTCTTTAATTTAAAGAAATTGTCTATATTTGGACTGTCATCATTTTGTTGAAAAAAATGATACAACAATATATGTGGGACTCGTTTTCAAGTAGAAGCTTCGAGCTTTAAAATGGGACCAAATTCATTATTAAATATTATATACAATTTGTCAGGAATCGGAACTTTAGCGTTCAGACACATTTTGAATCGGCCGTAGTACCTAAAAGAAATTTTCTTGAAGAATGATGTTCTTCAGTAATATCTCAAACATGGCCTTTTGATTCCACGTCGTTTAATTTCGCGTTGCAGTCTGGAAGACAGTTGTCGATTTTTCGTGTCAGTTAGAACAGAAGAAATGGGAAAGAAATGCGAGCACTGACGTCAAGGAAATTTCTGTCGCAAAAGTATAAATCAGAATTGTCGCGCGCAAGGATAAAGGCGCCAGTAAAGGACAAGAGCCAGGACAGGTCCGCGCTATCGTGAATGAAGATCTCGATCGCGTGACAGCTTTTGTTCCCATATACATGGAGACAAGTTTTAGGTATGGCTGCACCGAATCCGCGGCATGATGCGTGGGCCATGTTTAGGCTGGTTTGTACGCCCACGCCATGATCCCAAGGCGATTCCTTTTTAAGGTCAATGGAACGAGAACTGCGCCCGCAGGTGTCCAAAAATAAGAAGGTCGTAAGAAGCTACTGAACGACGCCATTTCGGGAATTCCTCCTTTGCAAACACCACGGCACCAAATCAATCCTCTAACATGGATCGAATAATTACAAACTATCCGATACATTGATCAATTAACACTAGACTTTACTTACTGATTATTCGATCCATTGTTGCAAATATTGCTTCAAAAAATAATTACTACAAGTTACACATTTCTGTGATACTTCTAAGGGTACTTCGTTGACTCAGGACTGAATTCATTAAATATCGGTAATTCATGAATACGTAATTTTTCAGAATGCAAAAATTAATTTGACAGAACACAGTATGTATTTTTTAAGATGCTATGTTAGTAGATTCTGCTTGAATCACATTTTTAAAAACTTACTACGAGTACAACAATGTGTATGTACCTTTAAACAATGTTCTCACTTAAAAGAAAAGACCACTATTCGTGTTTTAGACTGAAGGAATGTTCTCCTATCAATATCGCCAGAAATGCCAGTGAAAAACCACAAGATCTCGTCAAGCCCTCAAGATTTCGATGACGTTTAGCATCGCCGTTCATAGGGCGGCTCTTAGCTCTTCATTCAAATTGCCTCGGTGTTATTCCAGTTTCCCGGGGAAACATCAAATATTGACCAATTAGCCGTGCTCTCCGTGCCACATCTTAAATTAGCTTCTACTCGGCGCGGCGCGCAGGGAGAAATTACATGCTCGCGAGGAACACCACGCGTTTTCGCGTAATTGGGACCCGCCGGTGGTTCTTATCGATCGAGCCGGATGATAATTCGCGTGCGGAACTAATTCGTGTCTGGCAAAAGGAGAGCCGCCGTCGCTGCCGCCGCTGCCACCGCCTTGCTAGAACGTTTTCTTCGTTAGCTCGAGTGTCCTTTCGCCCCGGAAAGAAACTCGAAACGCGCGGCAACGGCGAAAGATCGGCTCGTTGCGCTCCGAGTAAATCGCAAATGAGGCTAATGGCTGCCATTTCACGGCAGTCTGGCCCCTGTCAGCTTGGCGAAACGCGCAACAATTATGTATCCGCAGTTACGGAATCCCAAACAATTTCGTTGGAACCAGAGATTTTCCGGCGGCTGAAAGCGATCTCGAAAACAGAATAATTGTGTTTACAACATTTTTAACATAGACAATCGAATGCATAGAATTCTGGAGGGAATAACTCAGAGTTTGTGCTTTTAGCTGTAGAAAATTTTGGTCAAATTACTGTATTTTTCTGTGTTCTCTTCTCTTCTTTCATTCAGAAATTTTCATTGCTCGCATTTAACGTGCATTACTAATTTCCTTCTCTCTTGAAAATCAAGATTGCCAGTACTAATAAGTTTCACTGGATTTAAATATTCAATATTCAATCACAGTGCAGCACAGCCCGTTTCAACCCCTTTGAAACTCGCCCTCCAAAAATCGTGCCGCTTTTAGTATTTAAAAATCAGCACGCAATTAAGGCAAAAGATCTGAAGCGAGGGCTGCAGTCGCAATGATGTTTTTCGCTCTACGAAAGGGTGGTAATTGTGTTGAAAGAACAGTACGGCGGGCTGGATATCCTGAAACTAAATGCGATAATAGCGCGACCCGCGAAATTGTTCGCGAATGGAAACGAAAGCTTTTATTCCGATAGAGAGTGTCTTCTTTTTCCGGGATTTAAAATTCGTGGGAATTTTTACAGGAGGGGGGTTGATTGGATCTGTTTCGCTATTGTACTCTGTACGGGTTTTCCGTGAGGTTTCGTGGCCTGGGTGGATCCTTCAAGGAGGACCCTTGTCCGGGGCGTTCTCGTACGTGAATCCAATCTAAACAATGACTCGAGGTCGGAGAACGTCGGTCAGCCGCGAAGTCGACCTTAAATGGTCACATTCTGGTGTGGCTAGGTGCGACGTGCCACTCGGACCACGTAATTTCTGCCGCGTTTCGGTCATTCGTGTTCTCGTCGCCACGAATTGGATCGCCGTGGGACTAATGACGTTTCGTGGCGACACGCGAAATAACTTTTGATCAACGGGCATGACGAGACATCCTATCGGTTCTACGATATTGCTCGTGCTACACCGACGTCCGTAATTATACCACCGAGCACGGTCAAAGAAGTCTCCCACACACGGCGAACAATCTCGTATTGACAATTCCAATACGACGAATTTTCAATATGGGCCTTTTGTCGCTTTTAAAATCCGGTTTATTTGGGTACACTGGGCAAATTCGAACACCGGTCCAAAATTTCAAAATTGATTTTTAACCGACTTCGAAAAAGGAGGAGGTTACTCAATTCGATCTGTATGTGCCTTTTTTTCGCTTTGTTTTCTATGTATGTTCACCGATTACGCCGAGATGGATGGACCAATCGGAACGAAACCTTTTGCACCTTGTAGAGTACGTTCCCGCGATGGTCCCGTGCAAAAAAATTTTACATTTTTTTATTAATTACGATTTTATTTGCGAAAATGTAGGATGGTGATGCCGTTGTGAACTTCGCTAAATGTTAGATATTAGGAACAGTAACGACGCGACGTCGTTACCGTTATTGATTGCGGTTATCAGATATTTATAAATTACGATTTGGAATGTGACGGCTGACAGAGATAAAAAGTGTGAAATAAAAAAAATTTTATAAAAAAAAATTAAACCGACTTCGAAAAAACGCACTAAAAAGTATAAAATAATTTCTTTCTAATTTATGTGAATACACACGAACTTAAATACAATACAATCTTTTCGGAGGCGGCGCTAAATTGAAAATTTTCCAAATGACAGATGTTGCTGATTATGATTTCATTGGAATATGGTGGGCTTGGACATCAGTAGGTGGGAAGAGAAGATACATTAATATGCGAAAGCATGTAGAAGAATTTAAGGATTTTGTAATCTCCAGTGTCGAAAATGTTCAATTTTTTAAGTTCGCGTGTATTCACATAAATTAAAAAGAAATTATTTTATACTTTTTAGTGCGTTTTTTCGAAGTCGGTTTATTTTTTTTTTAAATATACTACAATTAACATAGAATATATGTTTGGTTTTTTATTTTAAGCATTTCAGATATCAACTGAGATCTATTTCTGCTGCGCTGAAGTAAATTACAGTATATACATATTCATACATACATAGTTTACATTAAATCAAATTAAATTGGTAGTTTACAGTTTTTTAAGAAATTGAGAAAACAAGCTTTCATCGGGCAACTAATATTTCTAAGCTTAAGGGTAATTGAAGTTTAATATACATATGATTGATATCCTGACTACTGTGTCCGCAGTCGCATTTCGGGTCACTAATAATTCCTACACAAAATAGAGACGCATTAAGACTATAATGATCGGCTCTGCATCGATTAATAGTTGCAAAAAGTTCTCGTGACAGACATTCGTGTTTAAACCATGGCTTAAACCTTCCAGTATAATAATGGTTGAAAAATATTTTCCCTTTCATCAAGCCTTGCTTTTTCATAATCTTTTTGGTTTGTACAGTCGGTGTACAAAGTATTCATACACCTTTTAAAAACGAATAAATTTTTCAAAATTGGACTCAGCAGCTCAAGTTTTTTTGAGTCGTTAGAAGGGTTAGTTTACTAGCTAATGCTTAAATAATTTTTTTGTAATTTCTGTAAAAAAAATTCTTTGTAATTCTGTAATTAATTTTGTAATTTTTTGTAAAGACCACGATTTTTTAATTTTTTATCTGTGCCCGTAATGAAAATTTATAACATGTATTTTGTAAATCTAAGTAAGTTATATATATGTACAAAGTTTCATTGAAATTGATTGATGGATAAAGAAGCTATGGGCATTGTAAGATGTAAAAATCTTTGAATTTACGGTTTGCGATTCATTTAAATCCCAGATTCTTACGATTTTTGCTATTTTCGATCAATTATATTTCGTAACATCCTTGATCGATTTCGATGAAACTTTGTACAAGTATATAACTTACTTATACCTATCAATGGCGCCTTCTAAATTTTCATTACAGATACAGATAAAAAATTGTACAATCGTGATCTTTACTATTTCCTTCGCAATTGCGACCAATAACAATTTTTAAAACAAATTATTTACACATTAGCTAGTAAACTAATATGCTTCTAACGTCTGACAAGAAATTCAAGCAGTTGGATCCAATTTTGAAAAAGTAATTCGTTTTTTTAATGTGTACGAATACTTTGTACACCGACTGTATATGCGCATTTCTCTTGCACTCCTCATACAAGTAGGTAAATGGAATTGGTAATGTTGAGGCACTACAGGCTTCATAGAATATATGTTGAAATAAAATTGTGTTGAGGCTCTGCATTTTTAAATGAGTTAAATTTAACGTCGTCCGATTCGTCTTTACAAAATTGTAGATTGTAAATACTATTAATTATATATGTATATGAATATATATATATGAATATATTATATATTCTTTTGTGTATATATATAAGAATATATTATATATTCTTTTGTGTATAAGTTCATTTTAATATTATTTGATTATTGCACATTGTACATGAGTAGATATATTGTATTTTCCTTTAAAATGATATATAAAAGCATAAACAACCCAATGAAAAGATAATTACTCTATCAGACCGCGTTCGCGGAAGACCGTTCTTTCCATCAGGCTGGCAGGAAAGCTTGAACCGTCGAATCTCCGTCAAAGCTTTCAGAGAAACGGCGTGCGGCGAGACGCGGTGACGGAAGATCATTAAGTCGGCCTCTCAAAAGACGTTTCAAAAGGGCTCCGGCCGAAATCATTCCTTCCGCCGAGCCGAAAAAATAAAGGCTCCGTCGCGTTGGGATCACTGACATATTCCGAACGCGAGAGGCCCCCGTTTCCTCGGAAAAATCGTTCGCGCGTTTAAAGAATTTCAGTGCGAGCAAGCGCCACGCCGGACGGCTCTCTTTTTCCGTCGCGCCGCGTCAACTTTTTCCTCGTGGAAATCGCCGGCGAACAAACCAGGTATTTCAAATCCCCGTGTCGCCGAACATCCTCCTTTCTCTCCATTTTTCCCTCCCCGGATCCCCGGCGAGGGGTGTCTACCCTGACGTTCTCGAAAAATCAAATTTTTCCCACGATTTATTTATTTCATACCCCCACGGTAACGCAAATAAACTTTTGGTAAAATGACGACATCGCTGGCTTGTTGCGAATTGCCATTAGGATCTTTATGTAAAATAAAAACATTTTTTTATAATTAATTTGTAAAGTGTCAATGCTGAATGCAATAGATTCATTTCATCCTTTAGGCATTGAACCAACTAGTAAAGAAACTGATTCCTTCCAAAAATAGTTTAATTTTATATCCGTGATGGTTCTTCGTGCAAATACGAATTTCCATAAAAGTCGATAAATTCGTTCGGGCTTTCTCTCGCAGGCAACTGTAACAATTGACTTACTGCAAACTTTCGAGAATCGTAATAATCTCGGCTACAATCAGTACGGTGCCGTAAAAAAACGTTCGCTCTGTTGAAACAGGAAGAGTAATTTTGTCTGGCAAATTCCGAAAAATGGAATAATCTTTCGAACATCAAAGTAGGAAGAGCACTTAAAGCGGAACGAGCCGAGAGCTCGGTGGCGGTCCGATTATGCGCGCGGAAATACTCGCGGAAATTATGATGGCCGGGGAAAAGCCGACCTGTTAAACGCCGATGAAAAGCGATTTCCGAAGCTCGAACGAATTGCCTCCGTCGAATACGCCCTCTGATTAGTCCTTTCTGAGCTGCTTACACCGCGAAAAGTCGATTTAGAGGATCGGGGAGTGTCTTTCAGGATGCCTGATTATGGTTTTAATACTCGCTGCTATTTTGCGAAGCTCGGTAATATTTGTGGGAAGCAAGCTGCTTTTTCGAGCGGCTTCCGTGGCTCTTGATTATACATATTTTTAATACTCCCGGCTATTTTATGAACCTCGATGATAATTACAAACAGACTGCAGATTTGAGAATAAAATTTTTCTGTATCAATCCCGAGAAACAGATGCCAGATACGAGCTTCCCCTTAATAATTTTAATATATTTGAGAACATAATTTTCTTTAATCATACTATTTTAAATTTCAGGAACTCGATTTTAACGCATAAAATATACGAAACGGGGAAAACATCAGAAAATTTTACTGTTACATTACTTTCGACCTTTTAAGATGATTAAAAAAGAAGAGACTTTTCCACTAATTGCATCAGCTGCATGATATTGATTTCTTTTTTAAATACAGTGGAGACTCCCGTATCCGAACTAATAGGGAGACAAAAGTGGCCGGATAGTGGAATTTTCGGATAATAGAATAATTACTTTCTTTTGCACTAAACATCATTTATTCAAGTAGAAATGAACAAAATTGAGTTCCTTTCAACATCTAAGGGTCCCATATCTTTTTAGCCGCTAAGTCACATAGATTTTTGTAAATAAATTGTAAGCAGCTGCGTAGAATTACATTCCCGTTGTGCCTCAAACCATCGAAATCCTTCTTCAAATGACTCAAATGCTTCGACATGAGAAGGCACGTCCTCATCGTTACTTTCGTTTGCTGCTTCTATTTGCGTAAAATTTATGTTATCTTCATCGCTACCTTCATCGTTATCTTCATTGCCTTTATCGCACTGAAACCATTGCATTACATCATCGCTGTTACAATCACATCCTGGTATTCTACGCAATGTAGTGACAGTTTCTTTAAATCTGCTTCTGCTGTTCTTTCTTATTCACTAATTTCTTCAATTTCATCGCATTAAAAGTTTTCTCCATGCTCTTTTCAATGTTGTACTTTTAATGTTGCTCCACGCATTTGCCACCATGTAAAAGCAGTCTTTTAAATTTAGTTTTTTATATTGCTCTATCACACCCTCTTCATTTAAGTGAAACGTAAACAGAAGTTTTTTAAGCAATTCTTTTCTATATAGTCGTTTGAAGCACTCAATGATTCGTTGATCTAGTGGCTGTATGAGTGAAGTTACATTAGGTGGCAAAAACATAATTTTTATAAATTCATCCTTCTGGTTAAGAATGTCACATGTAGAATGAAAATCTAGCATTGTCTATCAGCACGACAGTTCTTTCTCTGTGACCATTTTTTAATTGATGTTCTTTAACCGTTGGTATAAAAATATTTTCAAACCATTCAACAAAAATGTTGCTGTCTATCCAAGCATTTGTCTGATTTTTATAAACAACTGACATTGCACACATATTGGCATGTTTAAAGCAGCGTGGGTGTTTACTTTTTCCAATGATCAGAATAGGAAGTTGATGGCATCCGGTAGCATTCGCACAAAGAAGTGCAGTAATTAATACGTTCTTTACTAACTTTGCGACCGGGAGCTGATCTTTCACGACGAGAAACTAACGTTTTCTATGGTAGTGCCTGTTTCATCAGCATTGTATACATTTGCTAATGCATATTCTTCATCATTTATAAATTTATTAAAATCTGTTCTAAAAATTTCTGCAGCAGTACGTAAACATCGCTACGAAACGTTGTGCGGATAACAGAACACACGGATAATAGAATCGTATAGAATATATAGAATATATAGAATAGAATAGAATAGTCCGTATATTAGGGTATTCGGATACGGGAGTCTCTACTGTATGTCTAATTAGTCAGGACCAACGCAACAGTATTTTTAAATTTTTTCTCTATTTTGCGTTTTATGAACTCGTTTTTTTCATGCAGAAAATACAAGAACTAAAGAATTTGGTAAGAACACATACAGATTTATAGATCGTGAAGATTTGTTACGTAGGGAAGACTATAGTGGAAAAGTGATTCACACGAAACAGAACAACCTGTCTTTTTGTGACCCGGAAATTTGATTCTTGTCTTCATACAGAAGTCGTTCTCACCAAAATGATAAAGTGGTTCATACCACTTGCGACGTTTTTCACTGATTTCTCGATGAAACATTTTATTTGAAAGTTATTTCGAAAGCCTGATCTTGCTGATTTGTTCATCATCGATCTTTCTTCGATGTTCATCAACGGTTTCCCGTTGATAGATCGAGTACCCGATGCTGCATTGAATCGAATCGCATCTGTTGCGCCGCGGATTCTGCACGTTTTTTAATCAAGTAGATACGTGCTAGGTTTGTGCTTGGGATTCTCGCACGAGTCGTAAAATATTCGCTATTGATCGGCGTCGGCGGCGACGCCGCGGAAAAGAGCGAAATTCGCGCGAAGTAAACAATCGCGGGGGCGCGAGACCCGAAGCTCTCGGCGACCATAAAGAGGACCGAAAGCGAGAATAAAAGTGTGCAATTAATGGACAGCCGAGCCAAGCTATTCCGAATCCTTATTATCTCCGCTTGTACTCGTCCTCGGGTGTTATTAACAGCGGTGCAATTCCAGCGAGGAGGTGCGGGCAACTTTCCAGCGGGCCGGGGCTCTTAAAAACGACACTTAAATCCTGTTTCGCGCCACCGATAAAGCTCTCGTACAGGCCACCGATCCACTTAATTGTCTACGTATCCGTGATATTTTAAACGAACACGCTTGGCCGAGTGATTCATATCGCCGGGGACACGGCCCGACGAAAACTGAATGTTAATAAAACAGTAAAACAGGCCGAATAAAAAGCGAAACGAAACTACGTGTGTCTGTCATGACACACGTCGCGTTCTCCTCGGCTCGTTGTTCTTTTATGCCCGCTCGCTATACGATTCCCGCACTTGTTTGTTCTCGCCCTTCATTTTTAATCGCGTCACTTAATTAAAAATTATACACGATTGCGCCAGAGAGTATTTTCATACGCGGTGTTGCTGAAATCTTAGTACGAGCAAAAGTAATTCTACGTGCTCACACACCAAAATTATAAAGGGTACATACAGGGTTAGTCACCTAATGTTGCCACCTCAAATTTCTTTGTTGTTTTTAAAGATACGTCAAATGTCTATAAGACAAAGTTGAATGGTAAAATAGGGCTCATACGATACCAAAAACATTTTTGTTATTATGTAATTTTTTTAGAGATATGAAGGTCACCTTCATTTTTAACTTCCCGATTCATAGGGAAGTTACTGTAATTACCCCGAAAATCGAAAATCGATTTTTTAGCAGATCTTCACGTTTTATGGTCATTGGAGTCATTTTAGACTATTTTTATCAAAATGTTTGTATGTGTGTGTGCGTATGTCCGTTTGTATGGTATCACATTTTTCGTTAACGTTTTCTGAAAAAGTAACAACGCGATCAGAATGATGAATGATGCAATCGATGTGCCCCGTCGTAATTTAGAGCTGATTAGATTTTGGTCCATATTGGTCAAGTAGTTTTTTTCGAAAAGAGTCGATTCTACAATGCAATTTAAAAGGGAGGACGAAAATTTTCCACCAAAGAACCAAACGCAATTACATAAAAAAAATTTTTTTCTTAATTTTTTTTTAGATTTAAAAAAAATTTTTTTTTTTTAACTGATTCAATTGTTACCGCTTGGAATAATCGAAAGTTATTCCAATGCAAGAGTGGGTTAATCATCTCTACTCCCAAGAATACATTTTGGGAGAATATCGATAAGAGTACAAAAAAAAAACGATGTTAGCGATGTTGGCGAAGGAGTAACGAATCGGGAAGTTCTTTATGTGACCCTTGGAGAGTCACACACCAAATAAAAAACATTAATAGCAATAGGCCCTACTAGCCATGCGCATCACTAACCCTCTCGCAAGAGCAGTCTTACCCGCGAAGCGAGCGAGCAAAAACAACCCTACTCGCGAGCGAGCGAAGCGAGCGAGCAACAATAGCCCTCTAGTTTTAAATGGAATGTCCTATTTTTTGAACCGTAGATCGATAGAGCATCAAATTCTGAGTATAAAAGTGTTGACCTTCATATGTCCTAAACCTAATAGTTAACGAGATAATATCCAAAGAAGAAGGAAAATTGTTTCGATAATATCTCGTGAAGTATTAGATTTAGGACATATGGAGGTCAATGCATTTTTACTCAGAATTCGATAGTCTATCGATTTATGATACAGAAAGTAGATGTTTCCATTTTAAAAAAAATCAAGCTGACCTTGAAATGTCCTCTATACCTACACCGGCGCAGAAATTGTTTATGTCACAATATGCTCCTCTCTGTTTCGTGCAAATTTTGTTCATACCGTTTTTCCATATTCAAGATGGACATAGTTATTGCCCTACCCTGTTTACAAAACTTACACGGTACAGAGGGGGCACATTGTGACATAAACATTTCCTGTGTGGGTGGAGCCATTCATTTTTTAAAATGGAAACACCTGCTTTCTGTATCATGAATCGATAGACTGTCGAATTCTGAGTAAAAATGTATTGACCTCCATATGTCCTAAATCTAATACATAGTTTACAACTTACGAGACATTATCGAAAGAATTTTCCTTCATCTTTGGATAATATCTCGTTAACTATTAGGTTTAGGACATATGAAGGATATTGAAACTTTTATACTCAGAATTTGATACTCTATCGATCTATGGTACAAAAAATAGGACATTCCACTTAAAAAAATGAAGGTGACCTTCATATCTCTAAAAAAAATTGTAAAAACAATTTTTTTGTATCGTATGAGCCCCATTTTACCATCCAACTTTATTCTTCAGACCTTTGACGTATCTTTAAAAACAACAAAGATATTTGAGGTGGCAACGTTAGGTGACTCACCCTGTATACACAGATTTTTTAAACAATTTCTGGATCGAGTTATACGGCAACTTCAATTGCTACGTTCACTGTGTTAGGATTAAGGGAGGGCTCGAGAACATTAAAATCTTGACCACGTACCTTGTCACCCTTTGCGTTGCGCCCCCGAGAACGGACCCTTCTTCCTTCAGACTAGGGTAGATCTGAAACAAAAACAGAAAATATTTATTTCACTTTCCTTCTCCCTCTCTACATCTTGGGTCTGGGGTCTGTAAGGGTCTGTTAACAATAAAGAGACTGGATTTTCCACTATTCCAAAGGTATGAAAGACTTTTCGAGAAGCGCGGTGTCTCTGGTCGCTCGTTTAAATCTCCCGGCGGATGCTCGCCGTTCAAGACCACCGGAAACCCGCGTAATTTTCTTCCGTGTCGTTGCGTTTGAAATATTCTCCGCTGGCATCAGCTTCTTCAACCTTTTCCCATTTGCCGGCCGAGATTACACGGGCATATCGGTTCTAACCGACGCGATCGGTCTCTTAAAGATGGCAGGGCCGAACCTAGACAAGTCATTAACAACCAAGACGGTGGGGCGTGTCCAACCTATGGGAAATCCTCAGCCAATTTCGTATAGACGAACGACCCTGAGGAAGGAAGGATCGATGCGAGCTAATCCACGATTGGGCTGACACCGTTGGACTGCTGGGACCATTTCCGGGCCCAAAATGTCAACCATTTTTCAATGTCTCGGTCCGATGCCAAATGTTTTAGATCTTTCAACTACTGTTAGTTTTTGGAGGCAATTGTTGTGTATAACATATTATCTTCTGGGACATTTTCCTGCAAACATTGCAACCCGTAATAATTTTCATGAATTGTATAAAGAAGTGTCATGTTAACTAATTGAAACCAAAAATTGTGTATAATATATCATCTTTAAGAAAAAAGTTACAGTAAAAAGGACGTTTACTGCGAACATTACAAAACGTAACAATTTTCATAGATCATCACATTCGCCGAAGAATAGTCCCTTGATAAATACTTTCGAAAAACCTGCGAAATAAATATGCCAAAAGAAATAAAAATGAAATTGGAATAGTGCAAATAAATATTGCTGAAGTTGACTCGTCGGTAAATATTTGAAAAAATTTCGCTGCGGAATAATCGCAAGGCGAACGAGGGATGAATGAACGTCGGAACGAGGGGTTGAAATACCGTGGAAATGATAGTCACTGGCTGATTCCGCAGGACGCTCGAATTTCACGACAGCCACGCGGGTCCACTTTAAAATTTAAATTATCTGTGTCCGTCCGTCAATGCCACCTGTAAGTCCAATTTAATTTGTACGTGTGCCGGGGGGGATCCGAGCGGCGTACCGGCCGCTGGTGGATTTAATTTTTCATGTTTGTTAGGGGGACGGCCGGCACGCGTGAAGGAATCAATTTTTGTGGGACAATACTTGGAATTATATTCATACCGTCCATGGCCGTACCAATCCCGGCCGCTGAATATTTCAAAGTTCCCAGACCGCGGCCAATAACCGTATCTTTTACGCAACGTCGACGGTGAACTATCGAACTGCTTTTTGTCTTTATGGCGGCCGATCAACTTTATGATCGGCTTCGAATACCCGGCCGTCCTCTCCTCTGATGCGCTCCCGCCGCCAATGTTAATAAACGAGATCGCTCCGCACCGTTCCCTCAACGACGCTTTTGTTTATCGTGAACTTCTTCATTTCGCTTAAATTTGCAAAATCTGTTACAGTATTTTATCAATAAATGTCCCAAATGTCTAGCCGATAACTGTCTCAAAACTATCCCCACTTCTGCGGGGTGTACTCATGAAGCTCGGCCATGAAGCTCGGGAGTCCTCGGTCGCCGAGAAGTATGACGTCATACGGCTCGAGTATATCGGTGAGACCACACTAATCCAAATGACAAAACTTTCTTATTTTTCATTATTTTTTATGGAACTTTCACCGACATATTCGCTTGCATTTTTCTAATGAAAATAATACCAAACATGATATAATTCCGATGATATTTCCTTGTGTAATAGACGATGAAAGTTTCGAACGCAAGGAGGAACAGCGTATGGAAAGTTCTTTGAACTGTGCCGGCGCGCTGCTACTTTCCGTGTCTCTTTCTTTCCCATACGCTGTCCTTCTTTGCGTCGAAAACTTTCATCGTTGATTACACAAGTAAATATAATTGGAATTATATCATATTTGGTATCATTTTCATTAGAAAAATGCCACGAATATGTATGTTAGTCAAAGTCCTATCAATAAATAATGAAAAATAAAGAATTTTTGTTTTGAATTAGTTATGTTTACACTTCTAGGCGACCGAGGCCCCTCTCGAGCTCCGCTGTTCTTTTCTACGTTCGGCAAAAGTCAAAGAATAGTATCCCTGGCGGATAATTGTCCCTGGACAGACTCGTGTTGGGGACTATTATCGATAAAATACTGTATACCGAAATTTGCACGACCAATATTTAATGCCACGAGCTTAACTTAAACCTTATCTCAAATTCAATAATTTTTCTCGTACATTATCTAGTGTTATACATAATTCAGGGCTGACAAACCCATTGGTCACAGGCTACTGCCGCGCGAATCGTTACCCCCACTACCGCGCGTGAGCGAGTCAGAGCGCGGTAGTGGGGGTACCGATTCGATCGTCGGCAGCAATCAGTTGCTTAGGCCTATACAGTGGGTGTATTCGTACACCTTTTAAAAACTAATAACTTTTTTATAATTGTACCAAACGACCTGATTTTTTATAATCAATTAGAAGCATTAGTTTACAAATTGATATGCAAAAAAGATTTTCCAAAAATTACAATTTACAAGGTTGCAGGTAAAAATAAAAAAGGCATTTTTTAAAACCTTTTCATTTGGGCCCTTAATGAAAATTTAAAACATATGTTTTCTAGATCCATGTTCTTTATACACATGTTGGAAATTTCATCGAAATCGATTGACGCAGGAAAAAACAACAGGCGTCGAAAGATGTACGATTCTGTGGATTTTAAGCAGAAGCTGATCAAAAGTCGTAGAAAACTACGATTTTCACCATTTTTAACCGCTTGTAGCTCGTATGTATGTTAATCGATTTCAATGAAATTTTCAACATGTGTATGACTAACATAGATCTACAAAACATACATTTTAAATTTTCATTAAGGACCCACATAAAAAAGTTTTAAAAAATGCCTTTTTTACTTCCCGATTCATAGGGAAGTTACTGTAATTACCCCGAAAATCGAAAATCGATTTTTTAGCAGATCTTCACGTTTCATGGTCATTGGAGTCATTTTAGACTATTTTTATCAAAATGTTTGTATGTGTGTGTGTGTATGTGTGCGTATGTCCGTTTGTATGGTATCAAATTTTTCGTTAACGTTTTCTGAAAAAATAACAACGCGATCAGAATGATGAATGATGCAATCGATGTGCCCCGTCGTAACTTAGAGCTAATTAGATTTTGGTCCATATTGGTCAAGTATTTTTTTAGTTTTTTTAGTTTTTTTCGAAAAGAGTTGATTCTACAATGCAATTTATAAGGGAGGACGAAAATTTTCCACCAAAGAACCAAACGCAATTACATAAAAAATTTTTTTCTTAATTTTTTTTTTAACTGATTCTATTGTTACCGCTTGGAATAATCGAAAGTTATTCTAATGCAAGAGTGGGTTAATCATCTCTACTCCCAAGAATACATTTTGGGAGAATATCGATGAAAGTACAAAAAAAAAACAATGTCGGCGATGTTAGCGAAGGAGTAACGAATCGGGAAGTTCTTTGTGTGACCCTTGGAGAGTCACACACCAAATAAAAAACATTAATAGCAGTAGGCCCTACTAGCCATGCGTATCACTAACCCTCTCGCAAGAGCAGTCTTACCCGCGAAGCGAGCGAGCAAAAACAACCCTACTCGCGAGCGAGCGAAGCGAGCGAGCAACAATAGCCCTCTAGTTTATTTTTGCATTTAACCTTGTAAATTATAATTTTTGGAAAATCTTTTTTGTATATCATTTCGTAAACCAATGCTTCTAATTGATTATAAAAAATCAAGTTGTTTGGTACAATTATAAAAATGTTATTAGTTTCTAAAAAGTGTACGAATACTTTGTACACCCACTATATGCGAGGTCTGTAAAAGTAGATCGATTTACATCGTGTTTGGATTCATTTTAATCGGGAGAATCTTAACGATCCTCTGGTACCACGTTGGAGAAGGTACGACAAAAATTGCTGAACTTAAATTTTTCTTTATTGCACGAACATTCTTAAAGAATATTACTACCGGATTTTTTTTCAACCGGTTGCGTGAGTTTCCCGTTAACGTAAATAGCGAGACGGTCGTCCCTTCGGCTCTCCGAGATAGAAACATTAACTCCGCGGTTAGAGAGCGCTGAAACCGCGTGTACAGGAAGCAGAACATAGTTGCGTCTGATCCCCGACGGTCTTGTCCAAGGATTGCGCAATCACCGGGCACACGTAGCCGGTGCGAGTTGCATAATTCCCTTTTGTGTGTTCGCGAGCACGAAAACGCTGTTACACACGCGGACCGTAGAGCCTGGCTTCGAGCTCGCGTCGATCTCGACAGGATTTCAGCGTCCTCGCGATCGACCTTTAAACCATTTTCACCTTCGATTACGCTGCGAGAAACGTGACTGTTCTCTCTTCCTAGTCGGGGCACAGAGGACCTCTCGGCGAGGCGAAACTCTGCCGTTCCTAGAAAACCAATTTTCTAAAGCCGAATTTACAGCTTTCCACTTTGGACGATCATCGGGGGATTATTCGGTCGCCGTGTGCAAGGATCGAATGTTAGAAAGGGATGGAAACGATGCTTCGACATTTAATCCGCCGCCATGATTAGACAGCGGACATTTATGCAAAATGAAAATTCCGTAAGCTAATTGTGAGAAAATTCGTAAAAAATGAATTTTTCCAGTCATTCGAAAATAATGTTCTTCACTAATTCCTTCAAATCGGCAGTTCGACAATGAAAAATGATTGTACTCCTGAGAAACGTTAAAAAACCGACCAAACTTGGAAACCTGAACATCGACAGTTCCGTCTCCGATTTAGTAAAGTTATTGGGAGTACCGAGCGCCGCCATCTCGAAGTCGTCGAAGGAAGTCTTTCCTGTTGATGCGAAGTACGGCACGGCTCGAGATTTCCCGCAATTATTGCTTAATTGGATGAGAGATACGTCGTTATTACGTCTATTTTGTTTCGCGAGAACCGATGAAAAGATAGCGACTGGAATAATGGATTATGATCAAATACAGTGAAGACATGGTACTTTTTCATTTCCAGTAGTATTTTTTAAATGGTCGAAGGACTAACAATACTTCGTCGTGGAATTATGTCCACAAGAATTGAGTTCTCTAATTTTTCCACAAGGAGCCCACGTTACATCTTAAACCTAAAGCTACGTCCATACTGAAGGCACCGTGCCGCGAGCTGAAGGAACAGGACGACGTCGAAGCAATTCCGGAAGCGCAAGAATTTTTATCGACACACCCGAGCAAACATAATCGCGGGACCCGTTGCATGAATCGTACCCGTTGGATCGTACACGTGTCGTTCCGGAGAGCACGGTTTACATTGCAAATTCGTCGGGAAAGTTGTCGTCGGCGACACGTTGCACGTAGCCGGGGGCAAAAGTTGTTCCGCCGATTAAATTACCGCACAGGTTTCCATTGCGGATTACAGACATTGTTTTGATTCATTTCCCGGGGATTCTCATTGTGCTGGCGCTCGTTGGGTTCGATCGGTTCCAGGGAACGAAACAAACACTATTATCTTTCTTTAAGAACATTAAACCATTCGAAGCACGAATGAATTCGTGCCTTTCTTCGCGAGTCTGCTGATTATTCGCAAGCGTAATTTCCATAACGTGTATCTATTCCATCTTGTAAATCTTGTATAATGTTAATGATAAAAATGATGATGATTAAAAAGAACTTACTTGTATTGATACAATCCTTTTCTTTTTGTGATTATTATTTTTTAAAATAATTATTTAAATAAAAATAAATTTTTTAAAAATACCACGTTTTTAAAACGGACTAAAAAGTATAAAATAAAATTTTTTAAAACGCCACGTTTAAAAAACGGACTAAAAAGTATAAAATAATTTTTTCTAGCCCCATACAGATTCCTAACCCCTGAAAATTTGTGATTGTGAATTTTTAATAGCTAAGAAAATACTTGTAAGATTTAAAACGAAAAACGAGGGGCGCATGCAATAGATAATTGATGCATGAACACTAAATCACTAACAACTTTATTGCACTGCAAATTATATGAAGTGTTGTACGAGATTTCTCAGCGGCAGCTACTCTCTACACTCCTTACTATGTATTATCTTGCGCCCCACGTTTTTCGTTTTAAATGTTACAAGTATTTTCTTAGCTACTAAAAATTCACAATCACAAATTTTCAGGGGTTAGGAATCTGTATGGGGCTAGAAAATTTTATTTTATACTTTTTAGTCCGTTTTAAAAACGTGGTATTTTTAAAAAATTTATTTTTATTTAAATAATTATTTTCTGCTTTTTAGTCTTGTATGTGTGAAATTTTACATTCGATTTTGAACATTTTGATGAGATTATAATAGAGACATGTAGTAAATTTCAGACGGTATTGCGACGCGTCATATCTAAAACGAACGCCGTGGTAAAATGTCAAAGATAAAGGTTCGATGGAGAATTTCGGTGTAAGTGTTCTTTCGCTTGGTACACAAACATTATAGTATACTAATACGTAGTAACTTTGTAAACACCGCACGGAGCTCGAACGCACACTGAGCTCCTTCGGTACGAAGCAGGTCAGTGGAGTGGGGATGAGTCAGAGTGGGAACCGAGTGGGCACTACCGGTCGTCGCGCGGGGACGTGTAACGGTTAAATTTTTAATAGTTTATATCTCCTAAACGCGTAGGCTGTTGTAAATTAAAAAATTTTTTTTAAAATATTGCACTGTCATATAGTACTGAGCTATGTTTAAAATTTCAAATCTCTAGCTCAACGAGAAGTTAGTTTAAAATCAGTTGTAAAATTTGTACCGAACAGACAAACAGACATACAAGAAAGGTGGTATAATATTTAAATTTGAATAATTGTAAAATATTTAATGGCATACCTGGTGATTTGGCGACTTCTCTGTGAAAATCATCATTAACGAACTGCGCCTTTTTTGTAGACATTATTTCGAGATTATAACAGAGACATGTAGTAAATTTCAGACGGTATTGCGACCGCATCATATCGAAACGCCGTGGTAAAATGTCAAAGATAAAGGTTCGACCGAAAATCTCGGTGTAACTGTTCCTTCGATTGGTAAACAAACATTATAGTATAATAATACGTAATAACTTTGTAAACACCCCACGGAGCTCAAACGCACACTGACGCACACTGAGGCACACTGAGCTCCATCGGTGCGAAGAGGGTCAGTGGAGTGGGGATGAGTCAGAGAGGGAACGGGTAGTGGAGTAGGGAGCGCTGTCGCGCGGCGTGGCGATCGCTGAACGCGATGACGTAGGTTTCGCGGGGGGGGTGAACAGGTAAATATTTAATTGTTATTTCTCCGAAACGGATAGACTTTTTAAACATTTTTTTTTTGAATAGTGCATTGTCATCCAGTTCTGAGCCATGTAACCGATTTCAAGTCCCTAGCTCATCAGGAAGTTAGTTTAAAATCAATTGCAAAATTTGCCACCGAACAAACAGACAAACAAACAAGAAAGCGAGCTAATAAAAACGTGGTAAAATGAGCAAACTTCTTCCAAATATAGCATTAAAAATCTTCTCAATCCTACGTACGTTCCTTAGGGTGAAGATTCACCTAATGAATCAATTACTGATTCGAATTCGATCGACATTTGCTTAGAGCAGTGCTGGGCACATATGCCTCAATCGAGACAAAATTGTCTCCACCGTCACGCCCACTATCCCCTTCCTCCCCTGTCGCGAGTATCTACGAAGGTACATACGGTGGGGGAATACACGTGACACCACTATACAGGGTGTCCCAAAATTCGTGAAAATCCCGGAAATGGGAGGTTCCTGAGACCATTTGAAGCGACATTTTCCTTTACAAAAATGTTATCCGCGGCTTTGTTTAGGAGTTATTAACGAAAAACACGGACCAATCAGAGCGCAACCTAGACGCGAGTTGGCATAGTCGGCCAATCGACAGTTGGCCTGCCGGGTCGGTCCGTGTTTTTCGTTAATAACTCCTAAACAAAGCCGCTGATAACATTTTTGCAAAGGAAAATGTCGCTTCAAATGGTCTCAGGAACCTCCCATTTCCGGGATTTTCACGAATTTTGGGACACCCTGTAATTACAAGGGGTTAGTTACTCCGAAGTTTAATAATTTGAACGAAATGCTTAACAAATAAATGGCACGTCGGCCACGTTATTTTAGCCAGTTCTGACAAGCATTGTCGAAATAAATTCCGCTCAGTGCCAGGGATCCGGGGTAATAACTCGAGCTGGCATTTCGGTCACGGAGAAAAGAATTCAGCGTGATGTCGAATGCGGGATATAATAAGGTCGAGGTAATAACCAGTCGGGAAAGGTGTCGCGAAGAGAGGGCAATAAAATGGCGGGCGACATAGCGCCGGATTAACGTGGGACGTTTACGTTCGATGATCGTCGAAGGGTGGTTTTACTCGTTTTTCCGGGGGACGCGCGCTATTGTACCTAGCGCATGATCCTCCGCGACCGGAAGCTGAATTTTCGCTCCTTTTCAAGCGTTATTCCACGTTTCACTTAGTGCTGTGCTGCACAATTTCAAGAGAACTGACAGTATTTCCAGCAGCTCGATAGAACCGGAGTTCTGCAACCGGCGCGGCGCGGGAAAAGTACTTACACGACAGAATGCTCAAAAGCGATAAGTCCCTCCACCATAAAACTTTATTATTTACTGGAGAGCGTGTAGAAATTTCGAAGGACGTGGGAACTCCGTGCTGTAAAATTTTCATAGAATGCCAGCTAGACGTTCCTCGATCATCCGAGTTTGCCCTTTAACATTTGAAGGAACGTGCAAACAAGGTGTACTCTTATTAAACATCGATGCGGCTTGCGAAACAGGATGAGAAAGGTTCGATGTGTTTAATCGGTGTTCAACTAGTGTTGTAAATTCTGCTGGTATTTGGGTGTTGGAAACACGGAAGGTTTAGACTAAGGGTGAAACTACCCTCTTTCTATTAGTATACGAAGGCTCCACGATCTTTTTTATATTGCGACGCTGTATAAAATTGAACACGTTCTACTTACTTAAATTAATGTGCACACTGAAGTAAAATATTGTTTAATATTAACAACCGACAAACAACATGTCTATTATCATCCCAGATATCTGTTTCGAATTTAAACAAGAATTCATGGTTAATCCTGCACGAGTGATAAATTAAGAAATAATTGCGCCTTGTCACATAGAACAGCTTACGTCGAGTATACAAACGCAACAAATTTGAATAAAATTGCCGCGTTAAATTACGAATAAAACTCGGACTTACACAAGTGTAAATTGCGAGAACAACGAGATTTTCTCAAATGCAAATAGAAGCCCGCGAACGCGGCACCGTTACAAAACCGAAAGAGATAACATCGTTGAGACGTGTTCGTGGAATTTGTTTGCTTATGAAAAAAAGGCAACGTTACTGCACACCGTCAGCGAGGAACGTTCCACGAGACAGTAGTTACATCGTTCGTCTGTAATGTTTAACCTGCGACAAGAAGCCGGCGTTCTCGGACGCTGCGTTTAGTGGCAATAAAGGCGCCTAAGCAGCTTAAATCAATCTCGCGTATTACGACCGGCTCGGTAATCATTAACGCTTTACGTTCTTCCGTGTTGGCGAACCATTCACCGTGTTTCCACAGAAAGTTACAATGGAACTTTCACCGGCTATTAATAATACAACGACGTGGGCTGATCGAGGGACCCCTTACATCGGCATCGCCTGCACTTTACACCTTTCGGTAACGATTCAATTACCCATCCGTGCTGGGAGCGCTCTATGTCTCGATCAAAGGTCCACAAAATCGGGAATTGAAATACACCCGCAATTTTGATTAACCCCATTGTGGTGCCTCACAGTGGAACGAGTAATAAAATAACTATGGACAAATTATTCCGGACAAAGTTACATTTTTTTAAGAGCTGCGTCCAATAATGATGAAGAATTTTCTAGCAATTTTATTTTCAATAGTAATTTAATTAATTAGAAACTACCGGTAAATATTATTTATTTTCCCATTGCTTGAGCCATTTAACGCGTAAATGGGATATGTCGATATTTTTCGATTTAACTGGATGAATCTGGCAGAATTAATCATCATTAGACTGTGGATCTTTATGCAAAATAAAAATTTCTTACCTAAATTGCAACAAACTAGATTTTTTTTCCTATCATGTTTAGTAGATTGAGAATGATATAATAGTATGTTTAAATTTTTATAATATTTTCGTTATTTTAAATTACACCTACTCATTTTTGTTATAAATGCATAAAATCCGCAGTCTAATCATCATTAAGTTAAATAATTGCAATATAATTTTCAGGTGGCTCGCACAAGAACAAGGTAACACCCTTCGATATTATTGTTTAGTAGAACTTTTAATTAATTCCTCTTCGAAAAATACCATCGGCCGTCGCAATAGTTTCGTCGAAACATCAGTTGCTCTATTAATTTTTCGGAACACTCGAACAGTATTAAAGCCTGGAGGCTCGGCCGCCAGCTACTCTAAATTTCGGGGGTCGGTTAATTTCGTTGAATCCGACCGCGGCCCGTGAAAAAATACCACCTCGACCGCCATTTACAGGACGTGATTTAATAGTGGTTAAAAAGTTTAATGCAAGAGTAACGAGCATGCTAATGAGCCAACACACGCGTAACGATCGCCATTACGTAACCCGTCATGCGAAATGCGGAGCGGTATAATGGGCCCCGTTGCAAATGAAAACTAATTAATTATCACGTGTATCGGTTTGATTAGCGGCTCTAAGGAGCTCGGCCACGCCGGGCTCTGTATGCTAGCACACACTATACTCGCATAACTATCCCGTGCTCATTCCCCCACTTCTCCCATTACCGATCCATTTCGTTATTTTTCTGGTTCTGCAACGGGTAACGAGAGGAGAAGGGGTCGCGGGAGTTAAAACGATTTTTTGCCCGGTTACGTGAAATACAATTCGCGTACATTTTGCACAGTCCGCTGGCTGTTTCACGCCCGACTCGTTCCGATTCAATGGCATTCCGTTCGTGGTTTCTTTTACCGCCGTTAAACATATGCGTGCACACGACTGTGGGAATAGTGTTCGCACGAACGTTTTTATTCCCGCACCCCCGAGCCCCGTTTTTTAACGTTTTTGTCGTGTGTTCCGGTATTCGAAAATTTCGACGCTGTACAAAAATTGAGAGGATATCCTTTTGTGACGCGATCGAATTTTTTATGCTCACGTGGAATGCTCACGTTTTCAGGTTGATTGTAGGCTGAATGTTGCAGAAAAACTACGATTTGCTATAATTAGACTGCAGATTTTATACATTTATGACAAAAATGGGTACGTACAATTTGAAACAGTGGAGGTATCAAAAAGATTTAAGGCCACCAGTGTATTACTTTCACCTTAATAAGATAATTAAAAGAAGAATGAATTTGTTATTTGGCTCCTGTGTCTTGCAATCAATGCAAACATTTTTTATTTTGCATAAAGATGCGCAGTCTAGTCATAATAATCTGGTATTGAACGTGTTTAACAATTTCGATGAGATACACCCTCTGTCCCAAAAATAACCGGAATGACTCTAGTTTAGCGAAAGTAGTGGTGCCATCTGTTAGTCGGAAATTGATTTATGAATCGTGAGCGTTTTTTACTAACCTGTAAAAATTTCATAACATTTCGTTCAGTAGAAGCCAAGATACGACGCATTTAATGATAGAAGTTTGTGTACATCGGTCGAAAAATTAATAAGGAACAAAGAACCTGCTCATCGTTCATTACACAAATTGGCACTCATTTTTTTACCAAACATCACATTTTTTTGCTTCAACATCCACCGTATTCACCCGATTTGGCTCCGTGCGACTATTTTCTACTCTCGAAGCTGCATTTGTCAATGAAAGGAAATCGTTATGCATCAATTGAAGACATTGAACGATCAACGACGAGTAATCTCAACACCATTCCGATCAGCTATATGAAAAAGTCGTTTGATGCATTTCTTGAACGTGCGAATCGCTGTATTTCTGCTAACGGAGAATATTTCGAATAAATAAAATGATTTTTGTCAAGATTTTTTAACTACTTTTGATTCTGTATAGCCATTCCGGTTATTTTGGGACAGAGGGTGTACATGAAATTTTCAAGAGGAAAAGGGTGTAAATAGCAACCTATAGTAGCTTTTTCAAAATTTTACATTTTGTCTAACAAAGGCGAAAGGACTTTCTCGTCAGGTTGAATTTTAAGAAGCGTCTGAATATTAATTGCAACGTGAATTCATTCTTTCAGTGATTTTTAACAGTGAATTCGCGATAAAATCAGCCGATTAATAACGGAGTAGAAATTTTTTGCACAATTTTAATGTAAACGAGATTGTAATTATACGATATTTCCAGCTTGTAAATACGGCTGTTGCTTGTAGTACGATTCCACCGTATCAGAGACTAATTAGCGATAGGTGGATCCTCTTTCATTTCTGACAAGAGGCAATGGTAGCCAGGGAAGAGGAGAACACAGAAGCTGGCCAGCCAATGGAACGATTGCATACTCGCATCTCTAATTGCATTACCGGTATTATATCGTATATCATATTCGGTCAACGGGACTTTGGGGATTTGCACGAACAACATTGACGAGAATGGAAAATCAAGACCAATAAAAACACACGGAACAGAACAATAAACACTAAAAACGACGATTAAAGCTTCACTGTGCGTTTGAAACCAAATATAATAATTCACGTGTATGAATTATGATATAATATGAACTAAATATAGAAGAAAAATCTGTAAAATTTATAAAATTAGAACAACGGAAGGAAAATTTCACACACGCACAGACACGCACTCGAGATATGATAAGACGGTTGAAAATTCACCAGTAGTCTAGCCAGGCGATAAATAATATTAACAAACGGGACAAGCGTGCTCGGCAAGCACGATAAATAAGAAATGAAATTATTTATAGAACAGCCCGATGGTTCTGCATCCATAGGAGCGTGGAATCCCGGAACCGTAAAATTCACTGAATTAGCCAACGGGGAATGCAAAACCGTAAATAAACGTATCGCCGTGAAGAAAAATCGCGCGTTTTCCGGCGCGGCGAGATAAAAACGCCGGGGCTAAGGGGCACCAGGACGAGAAGGAGAGGCAGGGTTGAACAGTTAATAAACATGTGCCGGCCTCGGGCTCGATTTTTCCTCCTTCGTCGGGTCTTGCACAATCGTAAATCCTTGACGGCGCGCTGCCACGCCGCGTTTTCTCATTTAGCAGCGAACTTATCGCGCCGCGTCTAATTGATCCTGCGCGCAGACTGCGAAACACGAGTTTCCCTCCGTGCCGGTCGAACCGCGATCTATCGATCACCGAGTCCCCTCCTCGACGTTCCAACGAACGATCTTTCCCACTGCTTCCTCTTTCGGACGACAACGCGACGATTTAATTAGATAACTAACCCATTAACCCTTTGCACTCGGAATTCTCATTCAGTTTTGTTTAACAACTTCCTGTCGCGCTGAGTGCTTTCTAAATATTTCTCCTTTCAATAATTGTAATTATTTCAAAATAACTCATCTATGCTCTTTATCAGTTTCCCTTATATGTAGCAAATTGGGAAGAACACAAAGCACAAGAAGTGAAGAATGAAATTGTATTTTTTCTCTCGACATGTTTAACGTTAATAATACTCATCAATTCTTGTCGTGCCTTCACGATTTTGCATCTCGCTCATTCGTTTTTGCTATAGATGCATAAATATTCACAGTCCTCATCAAGATTCTCCATGAACCGCAAGAAACAGGGTTGAATAAAAATATATCTGAGAGAGACCTTGCGTTATGATGTGTCGTTAATAATCTAATCGTTGATGCGACATAGAAACCTAAATTAACTCTTCGTTGCTCTGGTGGGTGGACCCCACTAGATATGTATTGCCAGCTGCAAGGAAATGTGTAATTAACATTCTATCTACCGGAAGCTTATCGATAAGCTTTTCAATAATTCTGCCGTGCCAAATGAAATCTTAAAATGCTGTTGGAGGATCAATTAAAAAATCAAGGGACAATCGCGCGGTGAATTTCAAGTTTCCGGCAGCGTGGACGGTGTCGCAGGGTCTGCCGGTTCCTCTCGCCCCTCGAAAGATAAATCGATTTTACAATCGTGTATTTCGACCGGGTATCGGCTCGCGTCTGCGAGTCGCCGCAGGCTGTCGCGGCCATTAGTCATTCTTATATAATTCGCACTTAACGCCGTTCGCAGATGTTGCGAGGACTCCCGCGGAAAAAGTGCTCGCCGCTGTTAAAGGTTAATTACGCGTTGGTGCGCGCTACAAAACAAACTTTAATGTTGCAGTTTTTAATCGGATTCCGCGACGCTTTTCCAGCCGGCACCGTGTCCCAGAATTCTATCTCTCTCCCCTCCTCTGTCTCTCCTTCTCTCGTACTATGTTTCTCATTTCAGAGCGGTACGAGAAAAGCGAGCTTCTTGGGCGATTTATGGAGCGTTCATTAACGCAATTCGTTGCAGCTCAGAAAATGTTGCGCGAACTTAAGCCCGGCGAATATACTTTCCCGGGGACACTCTTCGAACCGTTCTTTCGTTCGTTTAAATCATTTTCGCTGCGATTCCTGCCCTCGCTGCCAGACTGTCCCGCGCCGATGTATAGTCTTAATGGGCGTCGCGATGTAAAACGAAGGGAAAACGCCTCGCCGTAAAATTCCTCCTGTCTGTTCGACTAATTTTCTTAATTACGCATTCGAGGAACTGGAACGGACTCCCTGTAATTCATTGTTTCCTCGTTTCTTTGATCCTGTTTCGCGATTAACAGCAGCTTTTCATTCACCGAATCAATTAAGAACGAACTCTCGAAATATTCTTCTTGATTATTCCTGTCATGGCGCTCGTTCTTTTCGTCGATTCTGTAATGCGATTTCCTCTAAATAGGGTCTGCTTGAATAGCATCCACCGGGTTTAAGTGCACTTTAATCAATTCGCAAGATTATCATTGGGATCTTCTAATTGAATTGCAACAAACTGCTACGAAATAGAAAGTTATTTCCTTTATAACACAACGGCATTTCTTAATTGGTCTAATGTTTGAAATTACAACCGCTCGTGTTCGTCATAAAATCCGCTTCAATCATGTCGAATTATGACGATGCGATCGAATAAATTCGTCTGATCTGTAAACATTAATAATTCAGATTCGAGGTCTTTTAATGTACGTTCAATACATGGTTATTGTACATCACATCGACACAATTAGTTTTTGTTGATTCGAAAACGAATTGTGCCTAGTTAATTGCGGCATTCGAACCACCGTGCGGCGCCGATGCCATGAATTATTTATCGATCAAGTAAATACGCTTCTTGTTTATTGACCGTCGACGTGTTCGGTAAAATCGCACGTCGGTATATAATAACTACAGATTATTTCTATGATGCAACAAAGTAGTCGGACATGAATAATGGAACCGGTTTCCCGGCTGGAACAGGCTGGCTTCTATTTTGCAATATTCAGAGTTGATTCAGTTTTTCCGAGGGGAAATTATACGCAACGCGTCACCGATCTGGGGTCTCGAAAAAATTGACGAAGTAGTAACTATGCATAAATTGATATGTGTTTTGTGAACTATGGAAAATGATGTTATTCGAGAGGATAGCAAATTTTTTATCGGTATTTAAAGAATTCCATCAATTAATGTTAACATGTGTAGTCATGTTTAAATAGCAATAAAACTAAATCAGGGAACATATAAAAGGATGTTATTCGAGGGGATAGCAACTTTTTCTCGGTATTTAAAGAATTCCATCAATTAATGTTAACGTGTGTAGTCATGTTTAAATAGCAATAAAACTAAATCAGGGAACATATAAAAGGATGTTATTCGAGAGGATAGCAAATTTCTTCTCGGTATTTAAAGAATTCCATGAATTCATGTTAACATGTGTAGTCATGTTTAAATAGCAATAAAACTAAATCAGGGAACATATAAAAGGATGTTATTCGAGAAGATAGCAAATTTCTTCTCGGTATTTAAAGAATTCCATCAATTAATGTTAACGTGTGTAGTCATGTTTAAATAGCAATAAAACTAAATCAGCGAACATATAAAAGTATGTTATTCGAGAGGATAGCAAATTTCTTCTCGGTATTTAAAGAAATCCATCAATTAATGTTAACGTGTGTAGTCATGTTTAAATAGCAATAAAACTAAATCAGGGAACATATAAAAGGATGTTATTCGAGAGGATAGCAAATTTCTTCTCGGTATTTAAAGAATTCCATCAATTAATCATACCCATCTTTCAATTAATCATAATCATCATCAATTAATGTTAACGTCTGTAATCATGTTTAAATGGCAGTAAAGCTAAATCAGGGAACATATAAAAGTTTTTATCAAGTCTCAATAAATCATGTACTAAATATATAGCTGAAGGCTCGCAGTGACATGTAACAAAAATGTTTGAAACGATAAGGCTAAGTGAAACACTCTGTATTTTATGGTGTGGTCCGAATGAGACAGAGGATTTATAGCAAGGCGTGAAGGGCGATACAAAGGTGTTGGTTCATCAAACACACCTCAATTGTCCCGAGCAGATAGCACTTATCGACGCTGTTGTCGTGGCCGGCTTTAATTCTCCGTTATCTTGGCCGAGGACGCGTTCAGATTGTGCGAAATCTACAACCATTTCCGGTCTTCGCCAACCTCCTTATCGCGTCCGACATTCGCACTTTACCGACACAGGTTACGCGCAAGAAACATTGCGCGCTCCACACAACGATGATTCACGCGAGTAAATCTCGATAGTGATGTGGGTCAAAGAAAAAGGAAATTTCTCTCAACCTATCTCCGTTACTCTTCGCAATTTCTCATTACAGACTGGTGCATTCCTCGTGATAAAAGTCGCATGAAATCACCGTACCGTGGCACCAACGTGTATACGTGTGATGCATTCCGTAGAAATTGCATTCTGCGTATTCTCTTTTACAGTCAGTTGTCATTATGATCCTGCAATGTAAAAACTTTCGTCGTTTCATATCAATTTCTATCCACTTCTTCTGTTATTAATTAACTTTTACAAAGTTATAGCTGACTCTTCGTAGGTCCTGTTAGTGTCCGATGATTAATAAATTATCTGAGACGGTCACTGCATCAATTTGAAAAGATCAGGGACAAGTGACAATGAAACCGATAGAAAGTTGGAAATTGCAAAAGCGAACTAGGATACAGGAAATTCTATTACGCGATCGTCTGTCTTAAAAATTAATCACCAAATCGTTCTCCAGGAGCAAAAACTTAATTCCACCATCATCACTGGTATTCAATAATGATTGTGAATAGATATCGGCAGACATTATTAGACACGCTACGATTACGAGACGGCAGTATGTCATTTAGTAATTTCATGTTCCTTTCATTGAGGATGCAGTGAGAGCAACAATCTGTGTTTTTTTCTATTGCACGCTGTTATTAGCGAAATAGTAGTTAGCGAACGAGAAAGTGAGCAGCCATAACCTCCTGCACTTGTGTAAATGCTTTTACGACGTTGCTAATTCTGTATTTGCTTTTAATCTCTAAACGTTTTCTACGTTCCATTTATAGTCGAACTGGCAGTACAATAATCTTTAGAATAATATGCAAATATCCTAGTTTAACCAATCGTTTCCGCAGTCGATTTCCTTTTTCAACGATCCTGTTGCGAACATAAAAATCGACGATGACTCGTGCGATTATAATCTCCGATCTGAATATGATGTCATCGCCGCGCCGTTTCCATCTTCTCGAAGTAAACCACTCGTGCTAAACAACACCGAGTCCTCATCATCGGCGGAAGATCTATCTAGATCCGACCTCGTTCGGTTCATTAGCGGATCTCTGTTAACGCGACGACGCGCTACGTAGTTGCAAATATTATTATTTAGCGTCCGACATCTTGACGACACTTGTGACTCTACCAATTATACACCGGATAACGTTTAAGACGTATTTGCATGTTTCGTTTAGAAGATCTTACATAACGATCCACAACAGCTTCGCAAAACAATTTATTTTACATATTAGATTGTTGCATATTAGTAGAGAACGGATTTTATGCACTTATGACAAACATGAGCAGCTGCAATTTAAAAATTTTTATTTTGCTAAGTAAATGATGAACGACCAAAAAATTTAATTTCCGCAATACAGAATAATGTAACGATGATTACATTATTTAGATTAATCATTAAATTTTATTTAGAAAAAAAGTAATGTTTCTTATGGAACAATACATTCGAGCGACGTCGAAACTGCATCGTGAATCTTTTACTGTTTTTGCGTAGCTGTGAATCGATTTAGGAAGAAAGCGATTGTTGTATTCGACGCTTTCAAAAACTGTAAATTGCGCAAACATCCGCAGTCTATTAATGTCAATCGATGGATAAATCAACGCGCCCGATGGGTGCTCGCAATGATCAACGCGAAAAAGGTTCTACGCGCAATCAAAAGAACAATCGCAAACGTGCGGTGGCCGCGCGACCAGAAAGCATTCGCGTTCCTATAAATATTCAAAATGAATACTATTCTATTGTGTCCGATTCAATGTAAATATAACTACCCGGCTGTGTGCACAATCGCATAGAACAATTGCTCGGAGGCCTGCAATTGACACTGAATCTTGTCAACGTTAAGTGACGGAGACTTGCATCACGTCTCAATCATTACAGTCTGTCTGAACGTCGCCTCGAACAGGTTCAGAGTATGTTCATAAAAGCCCGACGACCATAAAACGTGGATTGAAATTCCCCGCAAATAGACTCCGAAGTAATTTACACTCGAGTGGTTTCTGCTATTTTTTTAACATTTCAAATATTTTTCTTTTTTTCATTTAATGATTGTCCATTGCGGTAGTTTTGCATTTATTATTAATCTAACATCTTTTTAGCCTTGAACAAAGATCTTTTTGTATAAAAAGAGCGAACATATTTGTTTTCATATCAACATTTTCTTCACGCTCGACAGGTTTTATCAATGCATTTGCCTTGATCGTTAATCAAAATATTTTTACGTGTCAACGACTATAATATATAGACAGAAATGCCCTATAAATATGGTTTGAAATAATTTATGTTCGAGGTATGTAGCAGTTGCTGCTATAAATTCTTACTTCACAGACAGTATCCAATATGGCGGTCGTTACCGGTGTCCACACGCCATTGCTGTTGAAAGATCCCTTTATTTAAACATGCTGCGACAATGAGGTCCACTATTTACTTCTGATTCTTCGTTGATTTATGCTTTTCACAAATAATAGGGTAAAGTGCCCAAATATGGTATAGTCGCCTATTATGGCACTACCTTACATCTTGTAAAGGAGAAGTCGCATTTTAGTGAGAAAATCCTCAAACAATAGTTTACCATGTTCGCTCAAAAGTGTGCAGTGCAACCGCACCATTCTATAGATTTTCGTATCGATCCTCCGCCAGTGGTGTCTCCACGTGTTGAATATTTTTATGTTAGATTTTCGATTGTATCTTTTTCGAGGAAGATAAGTGATTTTGAAATGTTTGGACATATCTGTAGTCTCAGTTTATTTATATTAATGTTTGCCAACTGTTGGTTTGGGCTGAAATTTATTTTCTCTTTGTCAGTAGCTAGTATTATCAGTCCACGTGGAGTTCCCAATATGGCACTACCGAGGGTTTCCTAATATGGATATAGCTATTGACATTCTTGCCGAATATGACACTAGGTGTCATATTAGGGACTCGAGGTGTACCATATTAAGAACCCCTTTCGCTGCAACCTGCAAATGACACACAACAAAAAAAATATTTTTCCCAGGCTGTATTAATTTTTGAACAAACTTGACCCCAGAATCTTATAGGGAAGAAATGCATCTAAAACTGGTAATTTTTTAGACGAAAAAGAGCATTCTAAAATAATCAAAAAATGACATCAAGAAAAAGTGGTTCATATTTGGGCACTTTACCCTATTGAGAAAAGAAGCACTATTATACTTCTTCTAATTTTTGAAAAGAATGAGAAAATTTCATGGAGAAATGAGAGACCCTAGTGTACCACTTAAGGGTTAAGGAAGTGAAAGCACAGCAGATTTAATATTCTACGTGCTTTCATTTTACCATAGTACACAGTATCAGAGATTTCGGCGAGGACTCCAAGATTAAGGTGATTACAGTCTAGAGTCCCGATAAGGATCCGGTATAAAGGACACGGGAACAATAACAATGGCGTCTTGCCCAACGTCGTCGCCTTGACATCGGCGTTCCGGCACCAATTTTCCAAGAAAGCTGTTCGCGGCAAGTGTAAGAAACGAATCGGCTATGGGCACAGGTTTCAAGAACGAGCTTCTTGTTACACAAGAGCGTGCCGTAAACGACGTCTTGACCCAGGCCTAGCCTCAAAGACCGCTTCAGAGGCGCAACGCAGTAGAAAACGAAGCTAGTAAACAGCGTAAAGGAGGCTTCATTCAAATTTCATTCGTCATACCCGACAAGACAGCGACTGATTAGAATCGGGACGGCTGAAGAAAACGCTTCTGCCAGATGTTTGTGCCCGACATAATGAAGTAGTCGACGTCGCGAGTCCTACACTGTGGCTCTTTGTGCGTTCGCACAGAATGGAAATCCGCGGAAAGAAATAACTCGCGGAGATCTACAAAATTGAAGATTCAAAATACGAGGATTTGTACTACTCTAGTTAACAATAAACTATGTTGGATGCATAAGAAGTAGTTCTACAACCGAAAACTCTTAGACTGAATTTATGGAAGAATTGAGTAGACAAACATTACTTTTGATTTATTAAAATTTTTAAAGTAGGGAGGAACTTCCCAGTTGATTTCTAAATTTTTCTAATAATTATTGCTTACAGACCCTACAGTCCTGGTAAGTTAACCGAATTTTCTTATTCTCATAAACGTTGTTCTACTCGCTAGATAAATAAATCATATCTCCACCGCTACCAACTCGCATTACGCAACCGCATTCAATCAGATCATTGTGCGACCAGTTAATCCTTCGAAGAAACTATGTAATTAGAAAATTAGATAAGCGTCTCCGTTAGTTCTCCAAAATGGCGTTGATACGTCAGCCATATTGAGTACTCGGTGTTCCGCTCTTCTCCGCGGAATACTTCGCATCGGGAGCCCGTTAAGCACACAACACGTCCGGGAAGATGTTAATATTTCTCGAGAGCAGGACGCGCGGGAGTGAAGAAGGGGATTATGGAAGAAAAAGAGAAGAAACAGAGGCACGCGTGCGAATGACGTGTCTCTTGCTTATTGCCCGGTAACACAGAGATTGCGTAAACACGTACGCCACGCGTATTTCTGGACAGGTAAGCGAAACGAGGCTGTTTTTTACGGTGGCGGTGCATCCTTCCCAGGGTGCACCGGCGTCTATTTACGATGGAGCTCGGCGAGCTGAAATTTCCGGCTGGTTCGCCCGTGACGTGGAATGTCTGTGATACGGTACCGGACACTAGAACTAATCGGTTCTAGAGAAATTCGCCGAGGGAAATTGATGGGATTGAGGAAACGCTGGCCGGAGGCGAGCCGAAGCGATAACCACTGTAGATTGTGTACGCTCATGCTAATTCGCAGCGTTAAAACTTTCTTTTCTGTGCTCCTTGCTGAATGTTCCGCGCTTCCCCATGACTATTCATCTGTCATGGACATTTTCCTTATAAGAAGGTATGTCAAGAAGTTTTACAGTTGTTTATTCAAAATTGCTGTTTTTTCTTGTATTACTTTATCGTTGCCTACTTTTTTTTATTGAGCACCAGGTATAGAATAGAGTACAATACGGTAAATCCTGATTTGCTGTCCGGGGTCGACTGTGCGAACGCTGTCCAGTGCCTACTCACTCGGCTCGGGTATATCGGTGTGAACACCACTACATTGACTCCATGAATCGTATGTTCAAACTTCTTAATTTTCATTATTTTTTTATGAGACTTTCACTAACTTATTTCTGGCATTTTTCTGATTAAAACAAGACCAAACTCGATATAATTTCAATTGTATTTAGTGGTTCAATCGACGATGAAAGTTTCGAACGCAATGAAGAACAACGCGTGGGACATTCTTTGAACTGTGCCGGCGACGGCGACTGTCCGCGTCTCTTTCTTTCCCATACGCTGTCCTCCCTTGCGGCCGAAACTTTCATCGTCGATTAAACCACTAAAGAAAAATGCCCGAAATAAGTTAGTGAAAATCCCATAAAAAAATATGTAATGAAAAATAAAGCATTTTTAATTGGCATTACATTGTGAGAACACGCGGGCATTTAAACTGTGCCGGCGACGCAACGGAGACACGCTTCGGCCACGCTATCTGTGTTTCATTATGTCCTTCTTTATGTTCGGCTCTCTATTGAAGTCTCGGTGCGGTCGGCGCAGTAGACGCAGTCATTAAAAAATAGTGTCCCTGTATGACCGCTGTCCGTGCAGAGCACGGCTGTTGGACAGTAAATGAGGATTTACTGTATTTATATGGATTACAATATTTCAGGAAAAAATCAATGGCGCCAGAAAGAATGAGCACGGCTGCATTTAGGGGAGACGATTTTGCGTCAAAAATAATTCTAGTCTTAAAGATAAAGGTAGCAGACTTTTCTGTTACTTTTGTAGTAAGGTCCCACTATATTTCCATTAAATGCAGCAGCGACAATTAGAAAATTATACCCGGAAAGACGTAACAAATTTTCATTTGTCAAGCCATTTGTTCTCGTTATTAACGGTAATAGATGACTGTTGATCTACGATGAATACATAAATTTTCAATTTCAACGGTTATTAATATCCGCGAGCCAGTCCCCGAGACAGCTTTGTATACCTTTCGTTAAACAGCGATTATGCAACGCGAGGATTACGCTCGCGCGTTTATAGAGAGGTCGGCAAATATTCTTCTCGCGGCTAACAAGAAAATTGCTTACCGTGCAACAGCTTCTCGCGTTCACTTATCCTTATCTGTCACCGGTTACATTATCATTCGCATGCTACCACGAAAATATGAAAACGGAAGAATATATACGCAAAAAAAGAAAAAAAATAAATCTGCTAAAAATAAGATAGAATAAATATGAAAATGAAGTATAAGTAAAATAGCATTTATTATAAGTAGACTGCGGATCTTATGCATTCATAGCAAAATTGAGTAGATGAAATTCAAAATTGTTGAAAAATTTAAAAAATTGAAGATGTCAATATACGATTTATCCTTTATTAGAATCATCGAGGGAAGAAATAACATTCAATTTAGTTCCTATTTCCAGCAATCGATGCAGTCAATTTTTGTTTTGCGTAAAGATCCGCAGTCTAATTAATTATAGGTAAAAGTAGGCTTCAACGTCTGCAGTCCAATAATGATATTTCATACGTTAATTGCGCCAATTACTGAGCTCATTATGTTTCACCTGCAATGAATCAATGCCATAAATACCGTCCGTTCAAAAATAACCGGTCCCCGTGTTCAAATAGCATCGGGTGGCACGTGTTTTCGCGAGTTCGGCTACTTTTTGCGAACGCGTCACGCGTCCATGTGCAACAGTGAGGGCTGGGGAGGGGGGATGCCCGTCACTTGGTTAATTAGCAATTACACGCATATCTGCGTGTCTCGGATTCCAAATTAGAGCGACATGTTCGTGTCCGATGCACAATGATAAATCCACGGGACGCGCACACGCATAAGTGTCCCCAACGAGTGTATACAACAATGAGTTATTTAAATTTTCCTTGCAACACGCGACGCTAATGTGCAGAATTGCTCGGTAAATTCTGGCTTTTGCGACGCGTCCACCGGTTATAACTGATAAAATCGATGATAATGTGGTAATCGATGTAAATGCGGTGCACCAACGGGCGAGCGCCTACTTAATATTTGTGTTGCATCCGCGAATAAAATACCGCGGAAAAGTTTTCGTAGAGTCAACTACACGAAAATCGTAATAATTGCGGATAATTTAATAGCCGTGTGCGTAGTTTCGAAACTCGTTCTCCGATCTGTAACAACGATCGTAAACTACGCTACTTCGACGAGAAAAATATTTATTTTTATCTGCTTGTTATACCGGAGCGTCAGACTTTATTTTTACACTCGTGTGTCACTCTTCGTTTCGCATAATGGTTCTATTTTAAAAGCAAAACGTCTTACCGCGATAATAAGTTTACGCATACCAAATCGGAAAATGCGTTATGAAGTTCCGAAGTTTTTAAGAAAGAAAAATGCTCTTTAACCCTTCGCTGCATAGTGTATCATAACTGATACAGTTAACAAATCTGGTATATAGTAAACTAAGAATGTGTTTTTTACTATTCTACACATTTTATCTCATTTGACAAAATGTTGTTTTAATTTTTTTTAGTATTTTCCCTTAAATAAAACACAAAAATTGACCTTCTTTCAATTTTTTCATTCCAATTAAAGAAATCATGCAGTAAAGGGTTAAAAAAAACTATATAACTCAGGTAATTTTTATTACTCTCTTTTCGTTTTAAAAAATTCACATCTACCTCAAATCCCGATGAATACCTGTGCAAAATTTCAATGTAACAGGTTCGACGGTTTTGCTGAAAAAAATTGCTAAAGATCCGAGCAAAAACGGTCTCGGAATCAGAATACCCCCTTAAAGCATACGCAACAGAAGTGATACATCAACGCAATAGAACGCTGTTTCGGCGAAGGCGCGATCGAAGATAAAGAAAGACAAGATGAGTGTTCGTTCACGTACCCGATGCGCGCATCGCACGAAGACCCGGTCCAAGGGGGACTTGGAGTCCTCAGCCTTCGTGGTCTTCTCCTTGCACCAGGCTTGGCCCATTTTTCTTCCTGTCTCGCTATTATCTCTGCCCTCTCTCCCGCCTCTCTATTTCCTCTCCGAGCTCCGGCGGTTCTCTCACCGATAACGCCGGATAATGTAGGCCATCCTGAAGACCCGTTCCTCGTGACCTGCCGCAACCGGTGCGAGTCTCTTCTCTTCCTCGCGAACGTTCCCCGTTGACCTTTTCACGGCCACCTGCCCACGGAACAGAGAGAGATAGAGAACAAAAAATCGGATTTCACAGAAATCGGCGACAACTCGAGGCGATAAATCGATAGATAGACCGGAAACCCCGTCCGTGCCCGTGATTTAGGGGATCGGGGGATTCTAAGGGACAGCTAGCAAACGACGTTCCCAGTTTTATGGCTCGCCGAAAAGAGCCCGCTCCTATGTGGAGCAAACTTTCGCACATTTGTTTACGACCCGGTGCCTTTCGTCGATCATGACTACTTAGTCTGTGGAACTTCGTGCAAAATAACTTTAAATTTCGTTTACAACATATTTTTGAGAATGAGCAAGATGAACAGATCACTTACGAAAGAAACAATTCATTTACAAATTCAGTGACTAAATAATTCAATGCTACAATGTGTCAATCGTTTAAAACCTGTCTTCTGTACGATCACACTGAAACTTTATAAAAGAAAAATTCATTTACAGTGGGTGTACAAAGTATTCGTACACCTTTTAAAAACTAAAAACTTTTTTATAATTGTACCAAAAAACCTGATTTTTTATAATCAATTAGAAGCATTAGTTTACAAACTGATATGCAAAAAAGATTTGTCAAAAATTACAATTTACAAGGTTGCAGGCAAAAACTAGAGGGCTATTGTTGCTCGCTCGCTTCGCTCGCTCGCGAGTAGGACTGCTCTTGCGAGAGGGTCAGTGATACGCATGGCTAGTAGGGCCTACTGATATTAATATTTTTTATTTGGTGTGTGACTCTCCAAGAGTCACACAAAGAACTTCCCGATTCGTTACTCCTTCGCCAACATCGCTAACATCGTTTTTTTTTTGTACTTTCATCGATATTCTCCCAAAATGTATTCTTGGGAGTAGAGATGATAAATTCACTGTTGCATTGGAATAACTTTCGATTATTCCAAGCGGTAACATTAGCATCAGTTAAAAAAAAAAATTTTTTAAATCTAAAAAAAAAATTTTTTTTAATCTAAAAAAAATTAAGAAAAAAATTTTTTTTAATCTAAAAAAAATTAAGAAAAAAATTTTTTTTTATGTAATTGCGTTTGGTTCTTTGGTGGAAAATTTTCGTCCTCCCTTATAAATTGCATTGTAGAATCAACTCTTTTCGAAAAAAAAGTAAAAATCTAAAAAACTACTTGACCAATATGGACCAAAATCTAATCAGCTCTAAGTTACGACGGGGCACATCGATTGCATCATTCATCATCCTGATCGCGTTGTTACTTTTTCTGAAAACGTTAACGAAAAATTTGATTACATAGAAACGGCCATACGCACACACACACACACACACACACACACACACACATACGAACATTTTGCAGAAAATAGTCTAAAATGACTGCAATGACCATGAAACGTGAAGATCTGCTAAAAAATCGATTTTCGATTTTCGGGGTAATTACAATAACTTCCCTATAAAATCGGGAAGTTAATAAAAACGGCATTTTTTAAAACTTTTTTATTTGGGCCCTTAATGAAAATTTAAAACATGTTTTCTAGATCCATGTTCTTTATACACATGTTGGAAATTTCATCGAAATCTGTTGACGCAGGAAAAAACAGGCGTCGAAAGATGCATGATTCTGTGGATTTTAAGCAGAAACTGATCAAATGTCGTGGAAAACTACGATTTTCACCATTTTTAACCGCTTGCAGCTCGTGTGTGTGTTAATCGATATCAATGAAATTTTCAACTAAAATTTTCAACGAAAATTTTCAATACATCTACAAAACATACATTTTAAATTTTTATTACGGACCCAAATAAAAAAGTTTTAAAAAATGCCTTTTTTATTTTTGCATTTAACCTTGTGAATTATAATTTTTGAAAAATCTTTTTTGTATATCATTTCGTAAACCAATGCTTCTAATTGATTATAAAAAATCAGGTTGTTTGGTATAATTATAAAAATGTTATTAGTTTTTAAAAAGTGTACGAATACTTTGTACATCCACTGTATACATTCTGTGACGCAATGCTACAATAATTTTAACATATAAAATGTTTTCTGTACGATCACACTGAAATTTCATAAAAGAAAAATTGATTTATGCATTCTGTGACTAAGCAATTCAATGCTACAATATTTCAATCGTTTAAAAAATGTCTTCTGTACGATCACACTGAAACTTCATAAATGGAAAATTCATTAATACATTCTGTGACTAATCAATTCAATGCTACAATATTACGATCACACGATAGTATGATCATACTGAAACTTTATAAAAGAATGTATTAAAGAACTTTATTAAAAAATGTCTTCTGTACGATCACACTGAAACTTCATAAAAGAAAAATTCATTTATACATTCTGTGACTAAACAATTCAATGCTACAATATTTCAATCGTTTGAAAATGTCTTCTGTGCGATCACACTGAAACTTCATAAAAGAAAAATTCATTTATACATTCTGTGACCCAACTGTTCAATGCTACAATAATTTGAGCATTCAAAAAATGTTTTCTGTACGAGAACACTGAAAATTCCCGTGAATCCAAAAACTCGTTTTGTAAAGTGATTAGCTTCGTTGTAAAGGGGTTATCGCAAGTGTGCGTTGAATTAGTGTAGAAGCAATAAATCGCTCCTCCACTTAAGGAGAAACCGTTCGAGAACATCGTATCAGAATTTGACCAGTCAATTAGACGCACAATCTGGTATCATAAAAGGAATCAGGAAAGTATCGTTTCTATAGCCAAGTAGGTGTTTCGCAACAAGCAACACCTTACCAAGAAGTCGATTTAGCACTTAGAGACAATAAAATAAATTTATGTGAATGTATGGTCTCTTTGACCTTGCCTCTGAGTTATTGCAGCTATTCTGCTATAGCGAACTGTGTCTTATTAGCCTTCGCGAGGGTTACAATGGCTACCTTGCGTTACGACTACCTTGACGTCAGTGATCCTCTTATCCTTCGATAATATTAATCAACATGTCGTATGTAGGCCGTGAACATTTATGCATTCATGCAGTTCTAATGCACGCTACTTGGAGAAACATTAGTTTGCGATATTGACAGTCATTCTTCTGCTAGAAAAAATATGGTATATATATATACATTGAGAAATTATTTATTGATATCAGCTGTACAAATTGACAACTGTGCATGTTCTTGGCCGCCTATCTATTGTTTTATCATTGAAATACTGTTTTGTTACGTCTTCTTTAGAATTTCTGAATAAATAGCAATCTACTTTTTGCTAATACTCGAGCTGCGTTTTACACAAGATTTTTCGAAAATGGGTCAACGAGAATTACACTCACAGATTCTCGGAAAAAAAGAGTTAATAAAGTCGGACACAGGTGAGGGTCACTGTTAACCTGGAAACCATTTTGAAAGCAGTATAATACTATTGTGTAAGCTGTTATTTATGGCTAACAAAAAGCATGTTCTTGCACGCATACTGCAGATACAATTGGGAAAAGGCTCATTATGTTAGAGAAAACCCATTCTAAGCGTTCGAAATTGCGGAGTTTACTTTAAAATCGCTGGTATCTCAAATTATAGACTGTTAACGAGTTTTGTACAATAAGTTCCGCGGAAACAGACTCGTAAGTTATAGTAGTCGTTATAATGTCTGTCTTCTAAAGGAAGCTTCTTATCGGTGTTAATGCTATCGCCGTGAATTGCCGCATAGCACACTCCCAGCTATTCAACCATGCCGTGCATTATATCTTTTCCCGGGCAGGTGACCTTCTACCCAATGATCATCCAAAGAATGCCGGGAACACACCCTTTAACGGTGCATTACGCGTAACGTCATCGCTCGCCCGCAGTATCCAACGATTTTCGCGCTGAACGACTACAAGAAAATTAATGGGGGGCTTTCCGAGCCAACCACTTGCAAAATATTACACGCGTTACTTCCTCCTTCCGGTATCTCTGGAGAAAAAATTATTCAACCAACATTCTTTCATACTTCAATCCAAATCGTTTATAAATACCATTACTAGTCATTGTTCATACATACAGTGGGTGTGTAAAAAGTATTCGTACACCATTTAAAACGGAATACCTTTTTTATAATTGTACCAAACGACCTGATTTTTTATAATCAATTAAAGGCATTGGTTTACGAATTGATATGCAAAAACTATTTTCCAAAAATTATAATTTACAAGGTTACATGCAAAAATAAAAAACATTTTTTAAAACTTTTATTTCGGCCCTTAATGAAAATTTAAAATATATATTTTGTAGATTTATTTTTAGAAAATCTTATTATTCGAAAATGTCATCGAAATCGCATGACGCAGGAAAAAACGAAGATTCTGTGGATTTTAAGCAGAAACTGATCAAAAGTCATGTAAAACTACGATTTTTACCATTTTAATGTTAATCGAGTTCGATGAAATTTTCAGCAAGTCTACAAAACATATATCTTCAATTTTCTTCAAGGGCCCAAATAAAAAAGTTTTAAAAAATGCCTTTTTTATTTTTGCATGTAACCTTGTAAGTTATAATTTTTGGAAAATCTTGTTTGCATATCATTTCGTAAATCAATGCTTCTAATTGATTATAAAAAATCAGATCATTTGGTACAATTATAAAAAAGTTATTCTATTTTAAAGGGCGTACGAATACTTTTCACATCCACTGTGTATAACATTATGATGATGTATAACATCATAATACATAAAACGTATACACTGCAAGTAACTACTCGAGAAACCTAAAATCGAATGCCGAATTGTTTAAAATTTTGGTTCTCACGGGTAGAGTGAAGGGGTTCAGGGCGGATTTACAAAGGGAACAACAGCGTGAAATCACAGAGCGGCGATGTTTCACCGATCGAGCGCTGTAAATCATCCCCGCGCATTTGAAAGTCGTACTCTCGTTACCGTGAACCGTGTTCCACCGCGACGACGAACGGAACGCGAATTTGCAATGCCAGATCCAGAGCGTAACACAGAAAAATATGCGAGCCCATGAATTAAGCTATTCCTGCATCGCGATAAGACATTCGCTGACGCCGATCTCTGCTGCATCCGCAATAGCCAGACTGCGGATTTTGATGCATTTGAAACGTGATTCTCCCGAAGCCTGCGGCATGGCAGATATTTTTTCACACTTGGCACACATCTGCGGGATTTCGCACCTAAATAAAGCCTGCGATATTTTCGCCACGCGAAAAATGTCAACGATATGAAAAATATATCAACCACCATTTTTGCTTTGCGCTCTGAATTATCAAACTATGTTTCATTTATACTGTCACGTTTTGGAGCTGACCTGGGCAACATGCGGTTCGCGAGCTGCAGACTTCTCTTCCCTCCTGTGGAGTGCAGGAGGTGAGAAGACAATGAGGAAGATGTTGCCCGGGCTTGTTTTAAAAAAGGATTATCGGTGAATTTTCACCCCGGAAAACCTGTGAGGATTAGTTCTTAAAAAAAAATATATGACAAAAGACTTTTTAAAAACCACGCTTATATTAAAATGCACTAAAAAGGGGAAAATAATTTTTTTAGACATTAGTAACTATAAATAAAAGCGTGAAGCGTTAAACTATATTGACGTCATTTTTATGGGCGCTCCACGCTTTTATTTATAATCACTAATGTCTAAAAAAAATTATTTTTTCCTTTTTAGTGCATTTTAATATAAGCATGGTTTTTAAGAAGTTTTTTTTATATATTTTTTTATTTTCTACTTTTTAGTCTTTTTTAAACTATATGGAACTACACGAGATGGAATGAGGGAATGACTCCGAGAGACGACGTCTCTTTATGGAGTCCGAAATTGTACAAAATGGAACTGAATGAACGGAGCACCACATTGAGCTCCTTGCTCCGGTGCGAAGTGGGTCAGTGGAGTAGGGAGCGCTGGCGCGCGGAGTGGGGATCGCTGAACGCGATGACGTACTACCGAGTGTCGCGCGACGAGGTGTGAGTGTTAATATCGAAATTGTTTTTCTACTGAATGCACAGTTTTTTAAAAATTTGTTTTTTAATATTGCATTGTCATCCAGTTCTGACCTATGTTTAAAGTTTCAAGTCTCTAGCTGATCGGGAAGTGGTTTAAAATTCGATTACAAGATTTGACGCATACAACAACAACAACAACAACGACAACTCGACAAGCTAATATAAGCGTGGTAAAAATGAAAATATTAGAGGATTTTCTAATAAATTATTCAGTAACAGCTTCAGCCGTAACAACTTATCTCCGGTAACAACGTTCAATAATTCCTTTTGACACTTCTACTTGAAAGAAAATTTTTAATTTTCGACGTAGCGGAATCATTAAAAACGCTACTAAGAGGCTTCCAACAGTATTAACTCGTCTAATTAAATTTTTCCAATTTTTGAAACAGCGAATTGTTTAATAAATTTTAATCTGTCACGTGTCACCTCCGTTGGAAAATAATGTTCATCGTGAAGCAGTAAATTTCACGGTAACTTCTAAACTATGATCGTTTCGATAAAAATGAGAAAGATACCTATCATACATTTTTATGAAGATACGAGACGGTAGTGTTTTTGAGCTTCATAAGGTGGAACGAAGGAACGGCAATTTATGGGCTTCGATCTTTCCGTCGAAAAGGAAAAATATGAAAATAGGTTGGCAGGAATTTAGACGCTCGGATTTTCCATTTTCTGCCCGGAGAAATTTTCTTTCACTTTTTTTTTGTTTTTGCACACAAATTGCCCAACTTGGTTGAAATTTAGGAGAGCCGGATTTCTGTTCCGTGGTGTGCGACGTGCGAACAATTCGGATCGCGGTGATTTTTCATTTTCCGCACAATCGAGTTTACCGTGCGCGAGATTTTTCGTTGAAGAGGAACCGAGTGACACTGCAATATTTTCCCCGCTAAATTAATTAAACCATAAGCATTCCACTGTCAAAAATGTAAATTGCCTATTCAGGCTAGTCTCGCGAATTCGTTGCAGAATTTCTTAATCCCGTATTTATGACGCTGGTTATGCAACGCGGTTGATATTTAAATGTACGCTGTTTTATTTATTACTATATTTCCAGTAAAACTGTAATCGTATGCATCGTACTTTGCGGATATCTAGGCAAATAAAAAAGAAAACTGTGTCGTATATTAAGAGCTTAATTAGGATCAAAATAATCGAAATAATAAATTCGAAGGATCTCTAAAATTTATCAGGCTTTCAACTATACGAAATTTTTGGAAATTCTATCCGACGTGAATACATGCATACATAAATATTTATTTGTACTTCTTGTTTTAAAAGCTGTAGCTTGTAAGTAAATAATATTGATATATTTTATGAAATTGTTTCTCATATAAGGACATAAAAAAATCAAAATTTAATTTAAAAAAACTGTTTAGCAAAGCCATGATTTTTCCCAGGAGTAAATAATTCGTGACCGGAAGGGTTAAAAATTGGAGATGTGCGGCTTGAAAACCTACCGTGTAATGTGTTAAAAATATGGTACTTGTCATTTAAAAAGGTGCCATGTTCTAATCTCTTAATTTTGTCACCGAATCATTGGATTTTTAAAATACATTTTGAAGGTCCACTTAAGGGCTAACACCGAAGAAGAAATTCCGGATCGAGTGATTCTGTCGACGCGCAACGGCCTCACCATGAATGGACAGGTATGTGAGCCCCCTGTATTCGTAATGGGAACGCACACGTGTAGCAGCACCTACGACACTGTGGTCACGTCATCGCAGTCGCGGGAATTGGCGAATACACGCGATTGTGTGCAACGCATAATCATGTTATTACACGTGACTCTTGTTCACCGTGTACTTGCTTTGCTTTGCTTCGCTTTGCTTTGCTTTGCTATGCCTCGGCACTGGTCGCTTCTCTTCATCTGGCGTTTATCGCTGCCACCGGATCTACATAGACGCTTCTGTTGCGTGGCCACGTGAGAATAACCTTCGCGAGCCGCCATTGGACTATAAATGTTTATGCGACTACAAATTATCACCGAATTTCACAGGACGCCGCTCAACTGTAACACGACGGCTCTAATGAAATTTACAGTCGGTTGCAAAAGTCTGTCGCCGTTGGAGGCAGTATAGTATACTAACTAATTTGCTGGAATTATAGATTTTTCGAGTTAAATGAAGACACGTCGACCTGTTGGGATGTTTGTACTCAATTTGTTTGCAAATATCTCGTGATTTGAGAAACTCTCGAGTGCGGCCAGACAGCTGCGGCTGCTGACAAAGTGTTAAGGGTAGACTCCCGCGAGTTTTACTCTGGAGAGTAGAAACGACAGCTATTGGATAACGGTGCTACATGTCCAGTTGAAAGTGATTTGTAGTGTACTGGACATAGACTTGGAAACAATTCTTCGATAGACCTCTCTTTAATCCGAAATGAACACATCAATTTCTACGAAGGATTTACTTACATAGAAAATTTACTGCAACCCCTAAACAAGTCCAATACGAAGGGTTTCCAATAAAAAAAGTCACCCAAATTCGACACTAGAAAATTTCTGCAGATAAAACTGATTTTTAACGCTACACAACTTATTTTTATTAACTATTAACTTTTATACTTTCATCTTTTCCTTTTTCAATCTCCCAATTTTTTTATGTTAGAAAATTGTAAATTGTAAATAATAGCTGTTTTCAGGACTGCTTTGTTAATAAAATTACCATTGCAATTCCAAACGAGCACAGTTCGCGTCCCAATAAATCTATTCGATAATATGTCACAGAGGAATCGCTACTTTCAACGTCTGTAAAATGATTCGAAGTGGTCTCTTTTGACGGCTACCGTTAAACATGCCAACGCAGATTTCGCTATTCTAACGGTAGCCGTCGGTTAATTATGGTTCCTCTGTCCCGAAGCTAGTCAACGTCTTTTAGACCTAACGACCAGCGTCACAACATTCTGGTTGACGTATATTACGTAATTTTCCTCGTTCCAGTTTTTCCAAGTCGGGTTTATTGTCGAGACCACGTGAAGTAACGTTCCAGCCAGTAAATAGAGAGCTCGAGGTTGCGTAAATAGTATGTTAGTTTAGCGGAGCCGGCGGACGACCATGCAAATTATTCCGTACCACCTTGTCGGCAGCGGTTCACGATCATTTCTGGGAATACTCTAGTTTTCATGGGCAACGTCAAACACGATTTTTATTGCGACGCTCACCTAAAAACCAACTGGGCCAATATGTCTATAACAAACACGGAAAGCTCGTGGTCAGAAAGCTGACAATATTTTTCTATCATGTTCATAAAAACAACATTCTTCTAACACTTATACAGGCTTTTTAAAATCGTGTTCGTAAAAAATTGCGTTTTTTAACAATTACACAAAAAAAAACATTTGATATGTATTTCTTAAAAATTCTACGCTATAATTTTAGACGATACCTTCTAGTTAGAGAATAAACAAAATTGTTCATTTCAGACGGTTCAGTTTTTGTTAGCAATGGCGGCTGTCCATGCATGTACCAATAAAAGGCCGTCTCAAAAACAGGTTTCAATATTTCGTTCCGAAAAAAATGGAATTCTGCAAAATTCTGTAAAATCCCAGAATTTTTCACTGATCCTTAAAAAAATTCCCGAAAACAGCACATTTTATGATATTTGAGATAGTAAATCTTGGACATTGTTTGTAATTTTTATTTTGTTTTCCGGTCTTGTACCACAAGTTCGGATAATCGAGGTTCTACTCAAAGAAACTTTGACTTTCTACGTTCTCGTGACGCGTTCACTCCAATTTCGAAATTGGAGTGAATCGAAAAGTGATTTCGCAGACGATCTCCATTCCGCGAGTGTGTTTTGCGCGGAGAAGGCGGGCAAAAACAGAAAAAACGAACAGGCATTAAGCGCACGCGAGCGATTTATCCAAAACACGCGGCGTTTCCGCCACACGTGGGTGCGCAGCCGTGGAAACGAGAGAGAGAGAGACTAGCGAAACAAAGCGGGCGCCCGGTCGCACTTTCTAACTCTAAATCGTGCATCGAAAGTTGCACCTGCATCGCAACATCGGCGGAAGATCGATCGGCAAGATTTTTGGCGTCCAACAATGGCCGGCTTATGCAATCGCGGCCCCGGACGCGTTCAACCATGATCGTCATGATCGGTGGATCTGTGAGAAAATCGTAAATCTTTTATGGAGGTTGCTCCGGGACCCAGATGCCCGCCGAAGACGCTCCGAGTATTTGAATGCGATTACAGGAGGCTTTATGCCTGCAGAAAAATTTACAGTCCTATATGGCGGAATTGAGATCGCGAATGATAACGAGCTATTTACGTACCGAGCTGAAGATAATTCCGAGACAATCAGGGATCTGTGTACAAGCTATTTTCGACTGTGATTAGCGTTGTCGGCGAGCGCCGAAACAGCATGTTTCAGAAGTCAAAATTTTGAGACAGCTTCTCAATAAATTTTTAGAATTCTGAATCTAGCAAAAGCGATGGTAGCATGTCTTGAAAGTAAACGCTTGAACAATAGAAAACTGTTGTTCTGCCTGAAATAATCGTAGAAAGTGGAGAGTCTGCTTAGACGGTAATCATTTGTCCCAAATGGCACTTTAATGTCGTAATTAGTGGAACGCAGAATATGAAATTTCGGTGCCGGTAAAGAAGATCATCAAATCGGTAATTAAAAACACTGTTAGACCTGTGGCAACGCTTGTTTCAGCCTATTTTGCATAGTCACGTAGGTTGCAACATTTTAACGCGAACAGTTTAATAACGACATAACTGCGCCATTTTTTGGGACACGGGCAATTTGAATATTGATAGAATGGAAATTTAGTATGTGCCCGCGGTGACAGAGAGAAACGCAAGCAACCTACTCATCTTTACATAAGTGTCCGTGTACGGGAAAAAATCAATTTAGATTCGGTTCGTGCGGTTCGATATATGCAAATCATTCCGTTTAATCTGTCCTCTGGAGGCAGAAATCGCCGTTCTACGTATATACTATGTATCGTGTGTAGGCGTGCATTACGCAATTTTCTTTTACTGCCCAAATTCACTTCGAGGGGTTAGAATTAGCTTCTGACAATTCGGCTGTATATGACGGAATTATGAAAGACAGAAACCGAACTTCGAGACACAATGTACTCCTTCCAATCGTATTAGATTCCAAAGGATCTTCCAATTAATAGCCCCAAAACTTTTCTTCGATCTCTAACAGTTACTATCGACATGTGAACATTTCCACGAAATAAAACAGCGAATCTTCAAGGACCACTTTCATCCACTAAATCCGGACCAAGAACCGGTACACAAATCCCGAAAGTCTCTAAGCAAGACATGATCCTTGTCAATCAAGAAACCAGCGTCCTCTCATGAAAATCATCACTTGAAACACCGAGGAACGATCATCTCACCACCGACCGCGTACCAAGAGCACCCTATGCAACACCAGTTCACAGGTAAACAGTCCGCAGGAGCACAATTCGTGGGGTGGGGGAGTGAGGGCACGAACCAGGTGGAATGCAAGGAGGAATTCAAGATCACCGGGTCGCCAGGGCATAAAATCGAGGAGGCGTCGACGCAGCTAGGTAGAAATTACGACGAGCTGTGAGAACCTCCTGCCAGCTCCGGAGCTTAGACCCTGACCACGTACCTCTTGCTAGACGTCCTTAGACTCCCGCAGGAATCCGGGGAATGTCCTGGCTGATCGGTCGGCCTTGTGGCTGGTCGAGTGGGACCATTTGTCGGGGAGACGAACCGGAAAGCGGTTTTCGGAGCGGACACACACGCGGACAGCTCGCGGCAGCTGCCAGCTCTGGCAACTGGTACCGTACTGGTACCAGTCGGTCAAGCGTACGGCACTGTTAGTACGCGAGGACCGTGCATGCTGGACAGGTTGCGTGGTATCGTTCAGCGTAGACGGTCAGGTGGTATGCGTCCCGTCTCGTCCCGTCCCTGTCCGTCCCCGTAACGTCGCGGACATCGCACCAACACTGTGCACCAGGCTTTAAGGCTTTCTAACCGCAGCCTCCGCGCAAGCGATACCGCCAAGCATCGCCGAAGAAATCCACCTCCGGGCCCCACGGCCTCCGCTGCTCCCCACTCTTCCTCACACGGGTTCCGTCCCCCTACTCCAAGAGGTACTGGAAACCCTCCCCTCCACCTCTCTGCGGGCCCCCACCTCAGGCCCAGGTAATGTCTAGCAAGAATCCGGACTCTCCCGCGGCTTCTTTCTGGACGGGACCGTCCACCGGGCACTACTCGGGCTTTGGCGGGCGTATGAGTCAATTGGCGTCGAATCTTTGTTATACAGGGTGTTTCGTTGAAACCGAACGTCTCGAGTATTGCTCTTGTTGTTGGTAATTGAGGAAATGTTTGAGGGTAATATTGATAGTAATCCTCTTCAGGTTTTTAGTCTTGATTATACAGGGTGTTTCATCCAACTTGAACATTTTAAGTATCGCTTTTATTATTAATAATAGGGAAAATGTCTGAGGAACGCATTATGAGTTCCTCTTCGGGTTTTGATTGACTTCTATGAAGACGGTGGGAATTTATAAGCTTCATTGTATACAGGGTGTTTCATCTAACTTGACGACCCTAAGTATCGCTCTTCCTGTTGGTAATACAGAACATTTCCAAGGAAAGTTTTCCTGTGGAATGGCGAAGATTGTGGTAGGCAATAAATTATGTGTTTTAAGACTTCAGGATCATTGATCTTTTCTTTTTTAATGGAACTATGCGTTTTTATTACTGTCTTGTAATAGCCAGGCTGAATCGAGAGACTGTTCTATCTTGTTCGTTTGTTATCCCCAGCTGTGACGATCATTTTGTTCAAGCGGGAATTTTCGGTGACGACCATCTCGGAAGTGTTTAAACCGGTTACTCCTTGGATGCATCATGCTCCACGGGGGTTTTTTTATGAGGGAATGGAGATTAGACGGAATTTAAATGGACCGGTTGTCGGAGCATTTTTCTTCGTTCGAGCGTTCATGCTTTTTCCATAGATGCACTTTTCTAAGCCCAACTTATTTTTCGAATAATACTCTGAAACTTTCGTTCGCCAACTAATTGCAACGAATCATCTAATCTGCTCTCCAGTATATTTTCTAATTGCTTTACAATCAGTGTGTAGTTTACTACGGTGTTGTTTATGGCGCTATAAGAAAATATTCACACAATCTACGGGAATGATTAATGACATGCGGGAATTAATTTATCGCTTCATCAGCTGCACTTATCGGATCACGAAATAGTTCGTGACACGTCGGTAAAGTTTCGCCGATGAAATACAAGCTTTCTTGTTGCTCAAATACCTTTACAATAAACTATTAAATATACTGGACTATTTGATAAGAAATATTTGACATACTAGTAATTTTTTAATAATGTAAAAGTATTCTCATATGGAAAACTCTGAAAATAGAACATTACGAGATATCTGTAACGTTTCGTATTACCGCGTTTTAATTACTTTCACACGCATCGCGCGAAACACGCGAACCCATCATAAATATTAAAATACTCGAAAGAATGCACCATCTGCGAGCGTATTATTAAATTAATATGCTCCGAGCCTTGAAAGTAATTACTGAAGTTCATGAAAACAAATATTTTCGTTTGCCGAGAGAAAGTCGTTTTTTATCTTATTAAAATTAGCGGACACAGAATTCACGGCACCCTGAGTATACGCAACGCAAAAGCACGAGGCTCGGCGGTGTTGCGTGCTCACAGGCACTTCGGAACTAACATTAACCATCGTAACATTACTTAATAGCATCAACACTTTCCCGTGACCCTATTAAGATACTGTCCCAATTAATGAACAAAAAATACTGTCACGGATACACGCGTTTTCGCGATCAGTCCAAAAGAATCAGAACATCAATACATTCATAATAATTGCAAAACTGCAGAACTAATGCAGTTATTGCAAATTTAAATTTAAATTCTTTTTTAACTAGAACATATGTTCTAATCGACGAGAGTAAAATCTCGTTCGTGTTTACAAACATAATAAATGAAATTCGCTGTTTAATGACTACGATTTATATTTAAAGAAAACAAAATAGCTAAAATAGTTAAAAATTTCTTAAATGGTAAAAATTAATGGAACCCAGTATTAAAAAATATTTCTTCAGCCTCTCAACCATGTGCAAATATATTCGTTATCCGAAAAAATAGTCATCATTCGCTGTTTAAATGCAATTTAATTTTGGTGTTTTCACAAAAGCGGATTTTCATAAAATTTTCGTAGACAGACATTTTACAGAATTTTTAAAAAACTGCACACCGTCTGATCGATGAAACGCTTACAAATTTTTGTGACGTTAATTACAAAGCTGATTGAAGATCTCGAGAGAAAGAGCAATGGAGTTTCAGAGCGTCATTATCGACAAAATCTTTCATACTCCCATCACATCAGTCCAACAATTGACTCGCCCAGTCCACATAAACGCAGAGCGTCCCCAAAGGGTAATTAACGCGAAGTTAGTGGCGGCAGTTAAAGTGCCCTAAAATTGGTTTCAGCTCGGATATGTTCGTCGACTGTCCTAATCGTCGGGCAGGTTGTCGGCAGTCTCCGAAAAGGTCTTCAGTTTATCCGGCAGGGGAGCGGACCCCTCGAAAAGCCATACATTTTCCTCTCTACCTACCTCTGTTCATTTCCCGACTATAAATGCACCTGCATCGTGCTGGACCGCTTTAGTCTGTGATCGTCCTCGAGAGCTCCTTCGAAATCTGTGAGAAGTTTCGAACGCCGAAGAATATCGCAGACAGAATCGGATTGACGGAAGAATCATTGGAGAAAGAAAGGTTTGACCATGAAGAGTGCAGGGAGCATCGCGTTGATATTCTTAACACTAATTTCCAACGGCCTGATGTTGGACCTGAGCAAGTTCTGGGGGATGAATCAAGCGCCAATCGTGATGGAACCTGCTAGACCCATTGAAATCGTCACGTGGCGTCAGCCTGTCTGCCTGATGCCAGCTCAGGGTGTTTCGCCTTGCTACTTGGGGCTCCGAAAGCTTCAAGACGAGTACGACAGAGTCAGTGGGAAAGGTGTTTTCCAGGAAACGAGATCAAGTGTATCATCGCAAGACGAAGTGCTGACATCTTCGGAATCTGATGTACCTTCTGCTAGCAACCTTGCTACCTTGCAATCCTCCGAAGACTCTGAAGAAGCTGCGATCGGCAGATCGCAATCGCGGACGCCAGAGTTGACGCTGACAGAGGACAACATCGAAGAAGGAAGGTACCTAGGCATCCGAGGAGAAACGCCGAAACCGCAGCAGATCTACGTCTCCAGGGTCATAAACGCGCCGATGACTGCCACCCTGGTGGCGCACACCTGCTTACCTGACATCGGAATCCCATTGTGCCAGGACTACCAACCCATTCAACCCTCGAAACCAGTTTTCGACTCGCAGCCGGCGGAAACTGGGTCTCCAACGATCAGCAACAAACCAGGCAATTGTCAAAATCCAAATCACGTCTTCCACGACAACCAGAATTTTGCTACCACCTTACACGATCCCGTTGTCAAGCCGATTCCAACCAGGAGACCAATTCAGCAGCCAGAATCCAGTTTGGTTCAGGCAGTCTGCCACTCCTGCGTCCAAAATGGCGTCACCTCGGGGAAGCTCGGGCACGTTGTCATCTCGAAACCCGGGGGTGAAGTTGTCGAAGCGAGGCCTCTGGCCACTGGCGGCTCGCCGTTCCACTATTTCGACTCAGCTTCTCATCTGGATCAGCAGATAAAATCGGAGTTCAATATCCAACTGTCGAAGAACTCTGGATCTGAGATCGAGGGTCAAGCAGTTGACGAGAGGCCTCACACAGCTTCTCAGACACTGGATCCGCTGATAACAACGTTCAATAACCAATCATCAAAGAACTCTGGATCCCGCGAGATCGAAGGTCAAGGACCTGAAGCGGAGACTTCAGAGCGCAAGAAGAGCAAGAACACGATCGTCCAGACAGTCCATGACGTCATTAACACGGCGGGGAAGTTGCCCATCGTGCAGAAGGTGCAGAGTTTTCTACAAAGACCAGGCCACGAGGAAGGATCATCGGAGGGCTCAGCTTTTCTGGGGAATATTTTCAGACCGATCAATTTGTTTAATCGTAAGAGGGAAAGCACGATGTCGAGGCCCGAGTCTTCGGCCCAGATCGTCCAGACTAGTTCAGTATCTTCAACGTCGGGTGTGGAAGAGTCCACGAACGTGTCGGTGATGGAGATCATGGAGAAGCCAGCGATCATGGATATTCTGCATAAGCCGGAGAACAATATATCAAACAGCCCGGGATTGCTTGATATTTTCGAGAGCGCGCGGCCCGTGGATAACGTGGACGCGGAATCCTTGGCAAAGCCCACGGAAAAGCCGGGATTGCTCGGTGACCTGTTCGCGAATCCTGTCGGGCCGATCGAAGCTGAAAATGGAAAAGTAAAAACCGAGGGAAATTGACAGCGTGACGGTGCCCAGTAAATGATTATGAGCGATATGCAGATAGGTATTCAAGTGTGAAAAAAACTGTAGCACCACCGACCACCGTGATTTAATCTCTGTAATACGTCATAGAAGCGTGGAACGCGAAGTTTGTCGGCCTCCGTCGCGCAGCCCATTCATCATTTTCCTTCCTAATCCAACTTTTTTCGCGAAATAATTATGCTGAACCCTTAAGCGAACTATTGGGGCTGATGCGACGCCACTCAAGTTTATGCTAATAATTATTTAATGTGTGACTACTAATAATATAACTATTTGCGAATTTAGATTAAATTTTACGGTAGAGATGTAGCAATATCATCAAATTTTGTAAAATAAATCCAACATTTATTAAAATTTCGGAAGATATACAATTCAATGGTGTCGGAGGATGTACTCTAGTGATCCTTAACTTAACGTTATCTCTAATATACACCTAACAACAGTTATCTACAATCTAGCTAACATCTTAACGTACGTATCACATATGCAATTTACGTTCACGATCGAAATGAAACCTCTTCAGACGACGCGCGCCTGAAGAAGGAAATCTTACATCTATAAACGTTGAAATTCATGCAAAAGTCCCTGTCTCCCGAGATCAATGAAAACACTCCGAGCTGAACGTGTTCCAACAGCGAGGGCAGAAGTTGGAGCCATAAGGAAATTAGCATTAACGATACACGTTGACGACTATTTCTCGAATACGGTAATTAGCTTTACAATTAATCAGTTAATTAATCTCGACATTTATCTGCCAAAGTATTTGTCCAATATTATTCCACATTAAGATCCGCTGTCTAGTTATTATTTTCAGGAGGGAAGTTTGCACGATTTGTCAGAATAAGGAAACGTGTCGGCCCGATTTTCCGTGGCTCGTCGGGATTGGAGGATGTACAAGGCTGAGAAGCAGAAGGGAGAAACGGGGAAGAAACGAATGCCGGTGTCGTCGGCTGTTCGCGCGATCGGCTCGAACCCTACCACTTTTCAATCTGTCAGCTCGCCTCCGCTGACAAATTTCGTTCCAAATTTCAAACGGGATCGGAGACGTGGCGAGCCCGAGCAAATTCTCCGAATCTATTTACTGTACCATTTCTGTAGCGCGTTCACAAAAATTCATGCCTCTTGTTTCCTGCGCCCTTTCCCGCCCGATCCGTTTTCCAATCAAGGTCAACGACCCCTTTATCAACCGTAAAAGAATTCGATTTCTTAACTCTTGAATTCTTTTACAATTCCCTGTAAATTCGTTGCAATTTGTTCGATATGAACATTTGGTATAATATCGAGTGCGTAATGTTGTTTAGATAGTTCTCCTTTAAGTAGCATCAACATCTTTAAGTCATCACCATCTGTAAGTAGCATCATCATCTTTTCTGCACCCTTGTGTATCAGTTTGTCAAATTTCATCCAGCTGCGAACAAAGGATGGACGTGAAATTTTTTGTAAGTTCGAAATATCGCCACGAAGAGACATTCGAATTGTCTGAAACCTCAGAATCAAGGGGGTGTCTCCATTCTAAGCTGTCAATTTTAGACAATTTACGTGCTATAATAAAAAATGACGTAGTCTAGTTTTTATGCCATTATCTTTATTGTTACTTGTACGATTATTGCATGAAATTGTAACAAAACAAATTTCTATGCACATAGCTCCTGCGTCTTGTAATTAATCCAACAACAACCTAACCATTTTCGATCTGAAAAATTTCAAATTGACAGCTCTAGGTGAAACTACCCCCTTAAATTGTGAGGCAAAGGGGTTAAGGAGAAAAATGAAAATTGTCCATCGGTGGCCCCGGGAAATATCTAAAGGCTAGAAGCTTCGATAGTCTTGGTCTCTCTCGTCCTCCTGAAGTTCTTCGCGATGATTTCCGGCGAGGTCAGCGGATCGTTCGGGTCTCTCCCATTGCTATTCTGCACTCTTTGCTGGCCGGGTCCCAGAAGAAGATCGTTGGAGTCGCCACGATTTGCCAGCTTGTTAGCCGAGTTCCCTACGATCAACTTTCCTACGCTCAACTTCTGCAGGTTCGAAGGACTCGGAGTTGTCGGAGCCTTTGGAATTGCCAGGATCGCGAGTGGATCCTCTTCCTCGCCTTCGCTCGGTTCCTCGCTCGGCTTCCTCCTGTCGATGACGATCATCTGCCGGCGATCAGCCTCGTCCGAAAATTTCGCGCCGAAATTCCGCGACTCTTCGCCGAGCGATTTCGCGTTACGCCGATCCTGGACGATCATTCTGCGACTCGTATTCTCGCTGGAAGGATTTCGCGAGTCGTTTCGCCCCGAGGACGTTGCGATTATTTCCTTCTCTTTGTCCATTGTTTCCGCAAGCTTCGCTCGGCTATCGGGACCACGCCTGCTCGAGGATGAGATGTTCATACTGCTGGCGATCCCGTTTAGTATCGTTTCCTTCGACGTCGTTTTCGTAAGCTCCTGGCCTTGATCCTTCTCGGCGGGGACGCGATGCCTTTTCTGAAACGGAAATGCGAGGGACATCGTAATCCTGGGTAGTTCGAAAATTAGGTGAAAGGTTTAAGGTCAGAAGTTCAAGGTCAAAGGTTTTATGTACTAGATATACTTTCTGCAGTTGCACACATGTAATTTTATTATGTGCATATCTAAAGTTTAAGTCTGTTTTGTTTATTTGTAGTAGGCTTTTAAGCGAGTAACAAGGTGTCCGATTCGTTATTAGAAATTTTTCTTTTTTCTCAAAAACTATAAAACTTTATTAAAAAAATGTTCGTATTTAAAAAGATCGATTTTAGCACCTCATAATTTTTACACTGAAAAATATAAAATATATATGTATAAAATAAAAATATAAATATGTGTCACAAAAGGAAGCTTCGGTAACTCAATTTATTTTTAACAAACATTTCAGAAAATAGTTTTTCGTGTTTGTTTTACTGAATTCTTACTCACGTCCGAGCTGGGACGCTTCGGCCGACTTGGAAACACGTATGGCGCCTTCGTCAGACCCTCTATCACGAATGGCTCGAACAGTTCTACACGAACGATCTTATCGTAATGATCAGACTGCATAACGTCCTCGCAGAATGGCATCAGGAAGCGCAATCTACCAAACAATTTCACAGTGTGTCATTCAAATTTAATTGAACAATGTAGAAGAATTAGAAGCATACCTATCAGGCTCCGTGAATAGGCAATTTTTGAATGCGTAGACGACGATACGCGTGTCAGGTGCAATTTCAACGATACTTCTTTTGCGCAGCACTCTATTTTGATCAATAGATGGCTCGGAATCGCTGTTTGTTCGATTGTTTATAAACTCTCCGCTCGAGTTCGACCACCTGTAGTTAGAACAATAATACTGGATTATTATCAGTTTATCTAGCAGCAGTTATGTTGCATTCTAGCAACTCATAGCCAATCTTTTAATAGTTAATTAGAATTACAAATCTACAAGTTATTTTAAGATACTGTAATGATTCTTCTCGAAATCATTATTCAACTTAGATCCCACACGAAGAGTTATTCACCTTACGATTAGATCGTAAAGTTTTATGTTCATTCTCGTTTCTGAATGCTTCACGGAAGACTAAACGAGTAAAAAGTTTATTGAATAAAAGTTTATGCAGGGCACGATTGGGGCAAAATGAATTGTTTAAAGTAAAATCGTTCCAAAGCGAACATATGCTAACTAGGCTTCTGAAGTGGGAATATGTTAATAAAATTACCATTTTGGATCGCAGACCGGAAGTTTAGTGTCCACGAAGAGGCACTGGAGCTCCTTGAAGTCCGAATCATCGGACACACTATTCCTTTTTGAGGAGTCTTCCTTGTTGCGTGGGAAAGCTTGAGTGGTCGATAGCATCAGGATAAACAGCACAAATGCCCCGACAAAATGGCCCCTGCTCATTTCCATTTTCTGGCGAATAAGTGATCTTGCATCCACAAAAACGTCTGCAATATCGATAATCGTTCATGTTAAACTTATGAATATTTTGACATCATTACATCGACTGCGTCATCAACGTATTTGTAAAACCAATAGTCATTATATTTGTTGTGCTAGATTCTCTTTGAAGAGTCAAATATTTCTTCCTCGAAATATTAAGAAGTTCAACGATACCGGCGAGAAAGAAGAAAACGGAAATCATAAATGTTCTAGAATCATTGAAAATTCAAAGTCTCGAAAGAAAAACGTGATCTGCCGGCGCTAATTACGAATTCAAGATCAGTTCCTGCAGGAAGTTTCTCTTGCCTTGACGCTCAATTTCACGGTTTCTTAATTGTAGTGAAATTACGGTACACTTTAATAACGGAAGAGGTAATGGGAGCGTTTCGAGAGATGTTTCCACGGGTAATAATTCAGTTTTGTAATAAATTTCGTTATTAAGCAGGCGAATTTAAATCTTTCGAATTCACACGGAACTGCCGAGCCATAAATACGAATTACGGTTTCAAACACGGGATTTCTACAGAGAGGTTTTGCCTCTGTCGAAGTAGAACTAGCCAGAAACCATTATCATAATGGCAGCCACATTGAAATCACTGGCTTTTTTCTCGTTAATAAAAATGTATACTTCCAAAACGAACAGGAAGAATTTCATCCCTTTTCTGAACGTTAAAATATGGAATTGTAAAATTTTTTAATGAAGTGAGCTTTTTGAAACTATTTTAATAACGCGAGAAAATGTATCCGTTCCTAATGACGTCACAAGCTAAACTGACCAAATGCAACTTACAAAATGAATTTTTAAGATCATTTCATTAAAGTGTGTGAGATAAGTCACAGAGTCAGATGCTCATTGCTTTTTATTAAATCTTTTGTTATAATATCTGCTACGTTAATACATCAACAGCTTCAATTTTATTTGACCGAACAATTTTATTTCGCACATTCACATTTCCGAAGTTAAAATCGAGAATAAGTGATCGAATAATTTTTAACGATGCACGTCACCGAAAAATGAACTGACGGCGACAGTAATAAAAATATTCCACCGCCCACGCTTCGTTTCTTAATTGAATCGGCAATCCCGAAGCAGATTGTTCGCTGCAGAACGAAGTTTAGCGAACTAGTTGCGCGCGGAGTCGCGCGAAGACGAAGACTGCAATGAAGAAAACTGCAACGCAGTGATTTTAATTTTCTCCCGAAATTGAAAGGCGAGCCTTTCGACCGGAGTTTCTTCCGGTGACGGCGACGGACCGGCAATCTTTTCGAGATCAAAGAACCTCGAAGACCCGAAAGGACCTCGTTACGGGAAGACGACGCGTTTTGCGAAAATTCTCTCATAAATCGTGACAGCCGAGTGAATGGTGACGAAGCCAGGGTCAAATGCAGGCCAACAAATTCCGAAGAAATTCGCGGCGCTTTCGCAACTTGACGGGAAACATTTTTGAATGCCGGCGTCACCCGGCTCTTTCAATGGCCGAGCCTTTGCACCACCTTCTTAGCTCTCGCAGCAAGAAAATTAAAACTTCGAGTCCGCCTCTATTGCCTGCGTGCACCTGAAGCACTTATTTCTTCCGCACGGAGTTCCATTGTGTTCGAAATATTCTAGAAATAATAGTAACTATGCTGCAATGTTTATTTCTTTACCGGAGTGTGCATCCGTTTGTTGTTTCGTATGCAGTTCTGTAAAATCGGAGAAAAACGACTTCAACAGTAGTTGCAATATTTGATACGATAGTTGTGCGAAGTACAAACGGCATGAAAATTAATTTATTCTTTCGATAATTTCGGTAAGTCTGGAATTCAAATGTCTTCGCAGAAGATTCAATTTTCAAATATGTAATAGATTCTTTATAAATCCTGTATTAATACTATCGACGCAATGGTTCGATCTTTTGTTCTGTAAATTTAAGAATTTGTTGCAAGTGAATGCAGAAGTAGCAAGTATGTTGACTTCATTAATAACATTATTTCTGATAAAATTTGGAATAATTCCGTTTGATCTACATTTTAATAGAAATAATTTTCTGTTACTTATCTTTGCTATTGACAAATTTGTGATGGACCAGTCCTTGAGAACCTTCACAGTTTGTATTCCGAACTGTCTTGACATTGACGCATAAAAACCTTCATTTGTTCCTTCATTTATTCGATCTCAACGATCGCACCATTGCGCCGCACAGTGGTCTAAACGGGCCATTTAGCTGGACAAAACCCAAAAAATGGAAATCCCGCAGAAAATTTCCCGCTTCGGTAAATGAGAAGTAAGGTGCCAGGTAAGAAGAATCACTGCTGGGTTTTCCCTTTTTATCACTCCATAATAAAATATACCCCCACGAACAACTCATTTTTCAACTTCGTATTTCTTCATCGTCGTTCGACACCTCACTATTCGTTAGTATATCTCGTTGTGAACATCTAGTAGTGGAAATATTTGTGGAATTTTTCATTCTATGATGAATACCAGCATGAAGTAAGTACAAAACTCAAATAAAACTTAAATATATTGTTTATTTGCTCAAAAATGAAAGTATACTTCAAACGTATATAGCATTTAAACCTTGACAGTCTTGCAAAAAAAAGCTTTAAAAAGCTTTAGGATGGAACATGTTGGAACGCCTTTATAGAAGTCTAGAGTGTCCGAAAAAACGAATTTTATTTGCACGAACTAGCACCTTTGAATTTGAGACAGTTTTTAGTAATTCAATGTCGATATATTTCGAATCATCTCTATGATTCTCTTCTACGTAAGCCACAAACGACAAAAAGATATCCAAACATGGTTGAAGTAAAAGTGATATCGTATTTTTGGGCCCCTAAAATTTATGCAAACAATTTTGAAAATTTATAAATTTTTTTAAATTTTGAAAATGATTTTTTTTATAAAATTTTTGTACAGATTTGTCGGTCTAAAAATACGATATAACTTTTACTTGAATCTGTTTTATCTATTTTTTGTCGTTTGTGATCCATAAGCACTTAGATAAAACAGTCGGTTCGGAAGTTTTTCGGTGGAAATGCCCAATTGTCAACACGATGTTTTGAACATTTCGGATAATCTGGCAAGAAAATGTTTCGAGCAAAAGTTAATCGATACTCAGTCGTCTATAAATCCCAATAAAAAAATTTCACAAAATCTCTTTTTTTTATAAAAAAATATGTTTATGTTAATTTTTTAAACGCCACTAAGTATTTTTTATTACATATTGTTGTAGCTGATGTCAAGATGAATCCAATGACCTACTTAACTACGGCTTTAAGTCTTAAAATAAAACTAGAATAATTTTGTCCAGCTAAATGGCCCGTTTAGACCACTGTGCGCCGCACAGTGTGACGAATGGCCTTTTTAGCTGGACAAAATTAACTTTCAAATAAACAAAAACTAACTGTGCCAATATTATCTAAAATAACCATGTATTAAACCCTTGAATATTAAAACTTAAAATTCTTTCGTTCTATGTTTACAGAGCGTGTAAACTTCACCTAAAAGGCGGACGCCTAACCTATAAATGAATGGGCACATTGCCATACACGCTAGAAATATGTTAAAATGTACTAAGGAGTATTTAAATTTCCTATGTATGATGGATATAGCATCTCAAAACATGTATTTTCACTTTAGTAATTCCAAATTATCGATAACATTCCTCTATTTTTGTAAATCAAGTGTCAAAGACGGTACTTATTTTTCCACAGAAACGTCCATGTTACTCCTCTTCGTTAATGAATTAGTATATGCCCCACGTCGCCCCACGCGATGATTTTTACATTACTATAAAGTAGAGATTCTCTAGTTTATTGTAGTACCAAAATTGGCTTGCTATACGTTGCTATACTATACTAATTTTTACAATGAAGTTACGTCGTTTTACGTTCACGCTCGTGACAATCACAGCCCGGGCCAGGCTTAGTTTTGGTTATTAGTTTATAAGTTATTACTTTATAGCAACCGAACGTTCCTATTTAATACTTTCATTTTGATCTCTGTTATTTCTTTTGTTTTATTTATATTTTTATGTTATTATATTTTTAATTTTTTATTATATTAAAAGAATAAACAATAATATGCAGCAGATTATTTATAGATTGAAACCTTATACTAAACCAAAGAATAACTCTTTCCCGTATGTCTGAATCTCCAAAAAGTAAATTAGTAAATTATATTAACATTCTTTTTGTCCATAATTAAAAATGACATCTTCTTTGATAATATCTACTACTTGTTAAATCATTCTGTGTTACATAGATCCATTACTAACTTCGTTGTATATTATATTTAATTATAAATCACTTAAAATATATTGTTTAATTAACAAAGACCAACTAAATGTTGTAAAAAGTTAATAATTATTCATATTTTATACAACTGTAAACATATCAATGAATAAATATAGAAAAATAGGCAATTTAGAATTTTGTCCAACTAAAAAGGCCATTCGTCACACTGTGCGCCGCGCCGATGCATTAAAACATGTTTTATTACCAACTCTACGATCGATATAACGAAATATTTGTAATAGATTCATTCAGAAATAAATGATTTGATGATTTTACAATTTGAAATGAGTCCAAGTTTATTATTGTTGAAATTATCGTAGTTGAAATATCGACAATTTCTCGAGAATCGGAAATTTAGTGTTCAAATACTTTCTGGATGCACCGTATGGAAAAAAGAATCCGAACAAAACAATCACAATATGTTTAAGACATTTTCCATAACGATGCTACCATAAGGAATATATTTAGGTTGTCGATCTCGGATGGAACAGGTGTGGTGCAAATACAGGTAGCTAATTGAAAGAGAACACAACGGTACGCTAATCCAAAGCGATATAGCTGGCGAAACTGGCGTGAAACATGGTGTTTCGAGGGGCGAAAATGAATCTGTCAGTATTCGGGCTGGGAATCGTTAGATCGAGGTCCATTAATCAAACTTTCAAGCCTATAATGCAGCAAAAATTTCACGAGGCCGCTGGTGGCAGCGGCGGCTAATTCTCCATGGAAAATCGGTTAACCGTCGATTAAACGGCACGGGGTTGCACACGGGATTATTTAACGTTCCGCCGTTTATAATAAACAGAAATCGGGCGCGCAGAACCGGAAAATGAATTCAGGCTCGCCGCGCCCGCGCCGATTAGTTTCGCCGGGCTGTTTGAGCGATTTTTAATCGACAGTTTGGCGAACGAGCCCGGCCGCGTCACCGCCGCTCCACTTATATAATAAATAATTAAAGTCGTGTGGAGAGGGGTGGGGAGCGCACGGTCGTTCTGTGCCGATGGTTTATTAATTCCGGCAATTAAACGAACGGGGGCCGGCCAGTGTTTAAATAAACGAGGGCTAGACGATACCAGGGGAATGTAACGACACCGCTAATAGCGAGTTAACAATGATAATTCGCCCGTTATCGCGGCCAAAGTGGTACAGCGCAGATAGATCGTAGGAAAATGGGTGGAAAACAAACCGTTTCATCGACACGCAACGCTGACCCCTTTTAAATGTTAAATGGGGTAAATACGATTGATTTCGAGCACAGTCGACGCGACGCGGATAGAGAACGAATCGATGTGGATCCGCGATTTTTGCCGAACGTTGTTGATCGATCTTCGACTCCCGATTAGACGAGTCACTTGTCTCGCGCGGAAATGCTCGAACTCGTGCTCTTTGTGTTTTACAAGCCATTTTTCTAATAGACAGACAAATTGTGAAGGCATTTTAGGATATTTAGTACACGATATTCGACTTATTAAAATTACGAGAAGGACAAACACATTTTTATTTAATTTCTATTTATCACAAGTGACACGAAACATTTTTATTTTACATAAAGAAAGTATAAATATTGTTTCATTATCTTCAACATACTAAGCCTGTTAAATATAAATTCATACTGCTAGTTCGAAGAAGCAAATTTTGTCACGCCTGCGAAGCCATGTTTAATTTTTATGATAAAACTGTACATAATGTATGAATTACTAATTGGAACATACGGAGGCCCGCGTACCGACTCTAATTAGCTAGTTACTTCTACAATTATGGTAATTCGAAGTCAATTCGACCAAAAATTCAATCCGCCATCTTGCCCGCGATGCTGGCTGTCCCTGAGTAGCGTAATTACCAATTACAGCTATCTATAATCAGGAATGACACCACATTCAGCCATAAAACCACAACACCGTAGCAAATGGAACAATCTACATTCAATTACGATCAGCGATTTGCAGCTCATGCATCGTAATCGAATTCGAATCAATCTATTCCACAAAATGCATTGCGTTGTACTGAAATATTTCAAAGATCTCCTATTCAATTTCCACCGACTTACCAATCTTATACCTTTCTCAAAAGTTAAAGAAGTGGAATTAGTAAAAAAAACCACGCTTATATTAAAATGCACTAAATAGGAGAAAATAATTTTTTTCCTGGTTCTGCATAAAATACCGAATCCAGTGAAATGATTAATATTTTTCCCCAAAATTTTAAGTAATTAGTTCAAAATTTCTTCTGTTATAAAATTAGTGTCGGAATAGATAGAAAAATTTAATATAAATTTAAGTAACATTATTACATTAGTGACTATAAAAATAAAAGCGTGGTGCGCCCACGAAGATTACGTCAATATAGTTTAGCGCTCCACGCTTTTATCTTTACAGTCACTAATGCCATGATTTTATTTAAATTTATATTAAATTTTTCCATCTATTCCGACACCAATTTTATAACGGAAGAAATTTTGAATTAATTTCTAAAAATTTTAGGGAAAAATGTTATTAATCATTTCACTGAATTCGGTATTTTATGGAGAACCAGGAAAAAAATTATTTTCTCCTCTCGTTGCATTTTAATATAAGCGTGGTTTCTAAAAAGTTCTTTTTATATATTTTATTTTCTACTTTTATTGTCATTGGAAGCAAGTGTGTATACAAAATTTCAGCAAGATTGGACTATGGGAAGAGGTTTAAAATTCGATTACAAGATTTGGCGCATACAATAACAACAACACAAAAAAAAGTAAATAAGTTAAAGAAACATAATTTTGCATATGAAAAAAATGATCGAATATCCCTTGCTTTTCAACCATTTTGAAGTACATATGCAATCCTCGAGAAAACTCGCGACGTTCTATGTGTAGAAGTGTCGGAGCGACCGAAGAACGAATCGCGCGTGAGATATTTTGCATGAGCGATTTTATTGAAAGTCTACGCGACGCCCATTCTTCATACTTTGCCCCGAAAAATGCGAGTTGTGCATAAACACCGTCAGATACGGGCTCTGTCCCAGTTTCTCGATGTAACGCACCGCGATAATAAATTCAGGTTCAGGTTTCGAGTCGAATCGCCCGCACATTTTCCACGTCGCCCCGGAAATCCATCGCGATTTATTTATGCCGGAACGATGCCAGGTTTATTTAGGAGCTGGCGCGATGTCATAGACAACGGAGAAACCTGTTGACCAAGATCAAAGAGGCCGAGCGCCCGACCGCCCTCTGCAGAAATAATTTTCACGTGCTCAGGGAAAGAGCGACACGTGACTCGGCCAATGGTGTCGCTATCACGCTGACCAGTCGTTCCAGATGACATAATGATTCTGTTTACACGCCGACCGAGCCGAACAATCCGCGTTTTCGATTTCAACGGCCGATTTTCTCAAGCAATCCTCGAGAAAAGTGTTTCCTCTTTGATCGACACGGATTCGGGAACCGTGACGCAATTTAATCGATCGCAACAGCCTACTCGCAGGAAGTGATCTGATTCTTTGTGATTTAATTAGATTTAATTAGTAGAATATTTTCGCAAAGTACAACATATATTTTTCGGACACACTGTATATTGAAATAGGGACTTCAATACGCATTGCAGAATTTAAAAAAAATTTGTTGGGAACCTAGAACCTCGCTCACCAAAAGATGCAACAAACATGCTTGTATTGAATTTAACTCCATTGAAATTAATCAAGTTTCTTTATTAACTTGGTTAAATATTCAAAAACATGATTCACCGAACACACACTTAGTAAACGAGTGTCGGGTATTAAAATTGTTTCCAGAAAAATGATTAAGACCATGGATACCGCATTGGAACCTCCGTGGAATAATGCATGGTGCAGCGCAAGTCTCCCTAAGGTTTATTCTTGCCGACTGATAGAAACGTACGGAGTTCGTCGACAAGGGAATTAAAGCCAGCAAATTGTTTACAAAGTCCACAGAACCGGGGGGCTTTGCATGTAACACCGTAGCAATACTATAGAGAATTCAGCGGAGAATGTTGCAATTCAAAGGCAACGTTCACACGCAATTTTGCCGAAAGTTTCAAAATTCAATCACGAATTGTCCAACACAGTGAACGTTAAAGGAGTTGCACCCTTCTGGTCTGCAACGCGATATTTCAGTCTACGGATGGACATTTTTCCTATAAAACTGCAAAACCTTTTACTGCTGAACCTCTGCGTACACCTCTGTTTTAACAATATATCCAAACTTTCCGACCGAGAAAAAAATGAATGCTGACGTTGCTGCGAGCGATCGCGTACATCCGGTGCAGTTTTGCTCATCCGACACGAACAATGATTGCATAAACAATTTATTTTATGTAGTACGAGTGTAGCTGTGGGTAGTAACACAATTGGAAAATGCAGAGAAAGTTGAAACAATGACGGTATTTTGTAAATTGAATAAATGTTGACTGTATTGAATGCAGTAGGTTGCTGCAAATGAAATATCATTTTAATACTACAGTAAAGCCTTGATCTAAGAAAACGCATGAAACATACGAGGCTTTTTCTTAGATTAAGGGTTTACTGTATTTTTATCAAAGGCGTCGAAAGGCGACTTTTGAAATTTTGTTATTTCTTTCTTTGATTATACAGGATGATAATTAGAATTGAAATGGAATGTTTTCGTCGAAGTGCGCGAGATGGATCAGGTCCGCTGTGAATATTTTGGATGATCGGAGCCCGTTAAAATCGAGGAAACCTTTTCCTCGGATAAAACAGCGATGCAATTAACGCGGCGCCACGATCAGTGTGAAAAATCGGCAACGACTCGGAAGAACGACCTGCCGTCCTATCTGACGGGGATATTCCTCGAATAACAAGCTCGTGTTTACCCGGGAGCCGTGCCACGAACTCGAGGAGGAAGCGTCGACGCCATGATAAAACGTGGAATCGTATTAATAGGTCTGCATTGTTTAGATACAAACGGTTCCCGATATCAGCGCGGCCGCTGAAACGCGCGAATTCGATTCGCGTGCTTAATCGTCGCGCTGCACAATGGCCCAGAACCACATAAACCTGGACAAGATTCATGTCTCAGTTAATTGCGTGTGTTCATCCACGAAACCGTGCAAACACTTATCTTTATAAATTCTGTGCATGTACGGTGAATCCACAAAGAATATAAAAATGTCTGATTCTCGAGAAATTAACGATATTTAACCCGTTGTAATTTTGTTAGAAACACAATCGTACAACAATACACTTGGACTCATTTGGAAACTTGAAGATTCGATTTTCGCACGCCATTATCTTTTTTCTCTAAGATATTTTTGCATAATGTAGCAGACGAGTGCTACAATTCAAACCTCTGTGAAAACATTAAAAAATTTTTATCGTCTATGATCTTCCACAGAATTTATGATTGAAGCCTCCGCTTTACAATGGTACAAAAAAACTTGATGTACGATTTGATTTCACTGTTTTGTGGAATAAAAATGAAGATCAATTCCGGCAAGCCTACCTAAAAATCAAGCTCGTTCAATTAATAAGAAATAAGTCTCCTGTTAGATTTCGAGTTTATCATGGCAGCGCACCTCGAAGACTGCTCGAACGATGTGGCCGCCATTGGAAATTGAAACTCGATCGATGACTTCCTCAAAGGTATACTCTGCGGGAGTATATTACTCGCGATCCCGTGAATCGAGATTGGGTCGCCATTTTTAACCCCCGCTGCGATCCTCGGTTGAGCTATACATTTGAAATAATATTACGAATTTCAAATTCGCTTCTTCCTTCCTCCGTGTTTCATTTCTTTATTCCTCGTCACAATTTATTTCTTCCTTTGGACGTTTATTTATCGCTTGTAGATCCATTTATTCGTTTCGATAAAATCATATTCTATAAATTCGACAAGGTAGGGTACAAAAACAGTCGAATTGATTCGTTCTAAATTTTCTCTTTCGACTCGTAACTTCGTGCTTTTGTACAAGGAAACAATGAAAGCAAAATAAAATTGTAACGAACGTGCTAACGTGATTTTTCTGAAAAATCGAAATGAATCGCATTGACTGCCGCGGTGCTTCTAGTGCTAAGAAACGACCTCTGTTTCTGTTGCACGAATTGTAAAGCTGTCGCCATGAAGGCGACATAATGTACCTACCCCCTGGTGACCATTGTAAACTCGGGGAAACGTAACTTGGAAATAAAGACGCTTTTCAACAAAAGAAGCCGTGATTATACGAGTAACACGTCGTAAATGTAGCCAAATGACTACAAACATCATTTCATCAGCCTCTTAATTCGATTCAAGAAAAATTGATACACATTATCCACGTAGACAGCTATAAATATAATACTATTAAGTCGGCAACTAAATTCGCGACCTTTTGTTTCGTAATTCTTTTATTGTATCATTAAAACCTCATTCACTGACCATTCCTTTTGAACTCCATTGGAGAGCTCTGAATTTTTCGATTAATTTGATATAAAATATTCATGCTTAAAAAATATAAGGTAAGGTTGCTCAAGTCGTACCAGTGCTTAAATTGTACCACTTGAATTTTGAACGAACTACGGCGACAACAGCACATACAACGGCAACCAAATGTACATCTGAGTCAACCAAGTTGCTTGACGTGTTATTGTCTGCCATAAACCAGCCTCATTATAAATCCTGTCATCAAGGAAGTTTATTTCAATTTTCTTATAATTTTCTGCATATGTTTGGTAGTTAATCTTCCAAGTAAATTATTGATAAAAATTATGTTCCTTATTAAATATAAATTCAGTAGAATTTACATAATCGTTTGGTCGAAACGACATCGTATTAATTTTATTCAATGTTAGGTTATGTTTACTTTTTAAATTTAACTTGTCCCGTGTCTCAAGTCGTACCCTATGAGATTCCTGTGTTATATTTGTGGAGAAGGTCGGGAAGAAAACATGATTCAATGCTTGAAATGCAAATCATGGGTGCACGATGTATGCGCTGGAGTTGACAAAAGAACAAAAAAATTTGTATGTGATGTTTGTACTAACTGAATACCTATGTGCCATGTAAACAGATTAATAAAAAATACGTTTTAATTATTATTGTTGCTTAATTGAATTCTTAGATATGACTTAGGAAACCGGTTCCTTTAGTCGTACCGATGTAAGTTTTTAAAGATTTAGTTTATTTTACGTGAAAACATATAGATTTTCTAATTTCGTTATAATAAATAACAACAATATTAACACAAGTTTTGAATAACACATAATGCATAATAACTATATATACATAAATGACTTTGTATGAGAAAATGTGGAGGTGGCGAACTTAGTTGCCAACCAAATAAAATATCTGGCAAAATGTAGATTTCCTAGAGACAACCATCCCATAAAAAGGGAACCAGTCATCAGTCTATCAAACCGATGTAGTCTGAAGATCAAGAGGTAAAAGTTGCAGAAGAAAATTTGGCTAAAAATTCCAATATAAAAATTGTTACAAATTATTCAAATACTGTCTATATAGACTAGACATCTAGACTAGTATAGACTCTATTATAAACACTATCTATAGTGTTATCTATTACACTGTCCAACAAATTTCAACTTTTTTTATGTTCCCTAATTACTGTTCGGTCCTTCTTATAGAGTTTTTTGCGCTGATTCCGAATCTGTTTTTAATTTTTTTCCTATGCGCACAGTTTTTGAGGAACACGGCTTTGAAAAAAAAACATATTTTTCAACTTTAAACAAATATTGTGATGTTATTATAAAAGATATTGAATTGTTCTTTGCAGCAGAAGATTCTGTAGACTTTCCCGAATACAGTGGTATCCAAAATTAATACATTATGAATGTTTAAACATGTTTAAACAATCATTAAAGGCGGAGAGACGCCACTTTTGCACCAATTTTTGAGGATATTTTTCAATTTATCTTAAAAAATAAGGGTCTAGCGGAAAATCTAACTATACCACTCGATAGAGCAGACTTTTATCTTGAGAAGCCACCCTGTCAAGTTTGGATCGTCGACGTTTTTTTCGAACCAGAAAGCAAAATATCTTCGCCCGACATGAGTTGCCGCCAGTGGCGCTCGGGACGAGATACGGCGCAGCGACGGAATACGGCGCAGCGACGGAATACGGAGCGGCGACGGAATACGGAGCGGCGAACGACCGTTGTAGTGGTGAGCGCCACTGGCGGTAACTCATCTCGAGCGAAGATATTTTGCTTTCTGGTTCGAAAAAAACGACGTTTCAAACTTCAAAGCGGGGTTTCTCAAGATAAAAGTCTGCTCTATCGCATGGTATAGTTCGATTTTCCGCTGGACCCTTATTTTTTAAGATAAATTGAAAAATATCCTCAAAAATTGGTGCAAAAGTGGCGTCTCTCCGCCTTTAATGATTGTTTAAACATGTTTAAACATTCATAATGTATTAATTTTGGATACCACTGTATTCGGGAAAGTCTACAGAATCTTCTGCTGCAAAGAACAATTCAATATCTTTTATAATAACATCACAATATTTGTTTAAAGTTGAAAAATATGTTTTTTTTTCAAAGTCATGTTTCTCAAAAACTGTGCGTATAGGAAAAAAATTAAAAACAGATTCGGAATCAGCGCTAACAGCTCTATACAAAGGACCCAACAGTAATTGGAGAACAAGTTTGGTGTTGGACAGTGTTATCAGAGATTTGAGGCTTTCACGGCCCGGCATCATACACTTACTTCTGTTGAGGCTTTCAGGTGTAAGTCGTGTCCTAAAGGAAGAAATTTTGATACAGTATCAGTGTGTCTCCCGACCCCCTGATGAAGCTAGCTGCAATGCTTGCGAAACGTTGGGAAATTTCTTCCTTTAGGACACGGCTTACACCCGAAAGCCTCAACAGAAGTAACTATAGATTTGATTAATAGACATTTGCACTAAAATGTCTGACACACTTCCAGGACACAGTCATCCCCCAGAAATCTGTTCAGCCACTTCAAACCAAGGAGCTCTAAAATCCAGAAAAAGATAAATACAACTTTTAAGAGTTTCCCCAAAAATCCGAATGCAAAACCAGCAATCGCCTATTCGCACGGAGCAGACACGAACCTCCTGACGGAGCAGACTTGGCGGGCGCAATCGTGCCCGAAAAAAGTCAGCCGTAAAAATCAATCATCCGGTGATCCGATACACTCTATCAAGCTGGGAACACCGTGGAAAAAGGAGGATAGAATGCGGAGCAGAGATTCCCTCGGCAGACACCTACGATCCGAGCGATTCATCAAACCGTGTCACCATTCCGGGTTGCATTATCTCGGGAAATCTCGGTTGGGTGCCGGTGTGCGGGAACAATATCGCGGCATTCAAGCGCGTCGCGGCGACGACGCGACGGATCCTCCTTAAATCAGTGCTTTCGGATTTCATCAGCTGTTCAGGCGTTGCCCACCCTCCCCGTGGAATCGTCATCGTTTAATCGTTCCGACGTCGACATCTTCGTCTTCGTCTTCGTCTTCGGCTTCGTCTTCTTCGTCATCGTCGGTATGTCAGGCCGACCCGTGTACGTACAGCCATACTCTCAGGCGTTTCCGCTCGCTCACCGAATGGAACGCACGTCCTCTCTGACAGATTGCCACACGTCACCTTACATCGTTGCCACCGTGTTACCGTAATAATGGCATTATTAACGGCGACGACTATATCGGGGCCCGGGCAACGTCCGTCGACGGATCGATTATTGTAATTGCGTTAATAATACGGCCACCACTTATTGGCAGCTCGGAGAACGTCGCCGTGAGCCTCCATTCGTCGTGGCCACCGTCGACGACGCTTTCGGAATTCCTGGCCATTCGCAGGCTATTAATCACCTTTAATTATTAACCGTTGTCTATTAATCATACCCGGCCACGGCTAATTGATATTTTATCTGTTTTCAGGAAATTTCAAGAGGCGCCGATGCCGACCCTGTCAAGATGGAGGCCGCCAAACGCCAGTTTTTGTTCAAGGTAATTTGTTGCTTTTTACGGGGTAATTAGTTTTCAGAGATGCGGTTTGCGTCTCTATTTTGTTCAACAGTACGCGTTTTCTATTAATTGGATTTTAATTCGATGAAGTATTTACTTTGCTCGGACTAATTATTGCAGGATTTAACGATATTAGCTGCGTCGATGAATAATTCATCGGGTTTGTTAATAACGCAGAAATCTAGGTTAAATTTTGAATACAGATAACGGAGATTATTATCATGCTGGTTCTCCATTAATAGGAGGCAAATTAGGCGAGCTTTAATTGGAAGATTTGCGCGACGCTGTTTGGGTAATGTCGACGTGTATACTGCGGGAATTAATTCAATTTTTGTTTTTGTGTGATCGTGAAACGATATATTTGATGTGAACAAAAAGCTTCAAAATTTGGTTGATTCCAATTTAGACAGTTATACGATTCCATCAAAAATTGCATAGATGAAATCATACTGTTGACAGGACAATTAACGAAACAACGTGGTAAAATGGCTGCAAGGGTCGAAGGGAGAATTTTTTGCGACGCAAACCGATCGCGAATGGTACGAGGCGGAAAATCGGGAATGGGGGCTAATAAACAACCCCAGTAATAACAAAACGAGTGAGTGGCGGTAGTAACAACACCGATAGTACGTAGTAGGGTCACGGGAGTGCGATCAGAACGCGGACAAGACGGCCGGCCCGAGAAAAGAGAAAGAGTGGACGGGTTATCGGCACGACATACTATTTATAAGCACGCCCACGGACCATTAAAAATACGTCGCGACGCGATGCAGTTATATCGGACGACCATTCGAGTATAAACAATTAGCGGCCGCGAGCCGTGAGACCGGTTAATCAGAGACCAGCCACACAATTAACAAGAAAAAGATCGAATCGCGAGCGATTCTTTACTTTCTCTGGCGGGTGACTCACGAGGCCCTCTTAAACTGCGATCATTTCGTGAAAAGGAACAGTACGACCATCAACCTGGACTCATTTTGAAGCTCGAAGCCTTTACTGTTCCAAAGCAACGTTCATTTTCCTTAAAAACATTTTTACACGATGTAGCAGGTGGAAAACCGAAGACTTTACAAAATGCAGCAAACTCAAACTTCGCCCAGAACATTCAAAAAATTTTCTCGAAAAAATGAAACTACTATAGAATTGAAGATTGAAGCTTCTGCACTGTTTTGTGGAACAGACACCAGGAACAAGTTCGATAAAACTAGATAAATCGGCTAGAAAAAATCTTGTGACAATTTTTGAGGTGTCGCTGTAAAGAGAAAGCTTTAATCTATAAATCTACGGTGGTTTCAGTCACGAACAAAACTTTTTAATGTTTTTACAGAGGTTTCAATTTTAGCTCTTTTGAGAAAAAATAGCTCTTCGGTTCTTTATCTGCTACATCATGTAAAAGTGTCCCACAGAAAAATGATAAACGGTGTGCAAAAGCAGAATCTTCGAGCTTTAAAGTGAGTCCAAATCTATTATCGTGCGATCATTTTCTACGAAATTACAACAGGATAAATTTTTCGAAATATGTTTTTATAGGTGTTTCAAGTTTAGCACTTCTGAAAAACAAATGGTTCTTCAGTTCTTTATCTGGTACATCATGTAATAGTGTTCTACAAAAGAATTATTCACGGTGTGCGACAGCAGAATCTTCGAGCTTTAAAATGAGTCCAAATCTATTATCATACGATCATTTTTCACGAAATTACAACAGGTCAAATTTTTCGAAAATAGGGTACTCAGTGTTCAACTACTTCTTGGCTCGTTGGATCCACTGAATCCCCTAGAACCTGTAAATCGTGTGAAAGAGAATAATTGAATAATTTTATGATCGGCATTCTTATGACCGGGCACCAGTTTTGAACGATCCTGTAGGGAAATTCGAAGTGGAAGTGCAACTTCATGGCAGCGTCAAAATGGTACGGTAACCGGCGTCGGTAACCTTTCAAGACACCGGGATATTTTTCTGACCCCGAAGTGACAAGCTCGCCACGGAATGCCGCACACGAGGCCCCGATTAAAAAAAAGCACTCGATAAGACTCGTGGAAAAGTTCGTGTTCCTTAACCTCGCCGCTGCATTTCTATTAAGAGGCGAGACCCGCCGGTCCGCTGATCCAATTTAGTTTTCATTCACGGCGAAACCAAGAGCAATTTGAAAATTCTTTCAGCGTGGTCCGCGTTCGCGTTCAATCAAACCGCAATTTATTCTGTTTCGTTCTGCCAGTTCCGGGCTTTCCACGCACTGTTACGGTATTCCATTTTTCTCTTTTTCCATGCCCGTGTCTTTGGAAAATAATAAAAGAACACCCGCAAAAACGGGGCCGTTTTATAAAAGTAATCACGGATTGATCGATGTTTACCGCAAATACCAAACACGCGTCTCCCGTCAAGCTTATTAGCTTGCCGTGAAAAATCCAATAAACAAAAGATTCAACAATGACTGGCCGAGTTTTCTACTCCATTTTTAGTCGGAGAAACGCTTCGTAAAATTGTATGAATTTGTATGTATATTTATGATTACGTACGACAATTACGTTTAATTACGTTTTTGCATATTGTGAAAGAAGCGAGATGTATTTCTTTAAAAATGTGACATTGTAAATGGAACACAATTTGTTGATTTGACGTTTAAAACAAGAATGATTATTGTCTTATTTTTAATGCAACGTAATGCATATATTTGTAAGGAACTAATTTTCTGCAGAAATAATAGTAGAGTCGGTGTAATAGCTTCATGTTCGTAGTATAGTTTAGACATCGAACTAGCTTCCCAGAATTCAGAGTATCGAAACGTGTATGGTTGCCAGTGGGCGCCATATATCGAAACAAAAACCACTGTGCGCTGAAGGTAAAAGCTTGTGCAACTTGTTTATTATAAATTTTCTAAAATAGCTAACAATATTCACACTGAGCCTACCAGCGCCGGTTAAAATGATTATTCAATTGTTATACAGATGCTTCTATAGAAAATAATTGAATAAATACTTTTAGTAGAGCACACGTTACAATAAGAACCGCACGAAGTTTAAACAAATCCTTGTCATTTTTATAAACCATCATACACCAGTTACGTCCAAGCGTCGGTTATAAATAACTGAACAAACCAAGAATGGCTAGTTACCTTACGAGATCCTTCGGGAACAGGAGAGAGCAGTTTTCCCGGACGTTCTGCGCAGACGATCACGTTAATTCACTGGACACAAACGTTCCTCCACTTGTCCGAGTCGTGGTCCATGCTCAAGAGCGTATTTAAATCGTCCAAAAATGCAAGCGGATCAACGAAACAATGCCCGTTCACCAGACTAATACAGCCTCGAAAACAGTCTCCCAATGAACAACGAACTTTCGGTCGAACCGAGAACGGCGCGCGATTTGTCAAAGGGTTTTCGCTGCGTCGAAAGGTTTCGTACGATGAAAGGACAAAGACAAAGGTGTAGGAGTTAGTGAAATTGAAGGTGGTGGCTTGGAAGACAGCGTCGAACGTCCACGATGACATCGAGCGTACTACTACCGCGGTTGAACTCGCGATATGCCAATCGAATGAGATTAGAACAACTGGTTCCAGTTCCCTACCACGAGGTTCTTCGGCTTTTGCACCGCGTGTCGTTGCGACACCATCGAAAATAAATGCACAGATTTTACTCTGGAAAACGATCCAACAATCCAGAAAAAAAGTCCTCTTAGAAAGTTTCTTAAGGGAGGTTAGAATAATAGAGACTCTTAAGGATGTTCTGGAGGTATATAAAAACGCAACAAAATTTTTGAAAATTTGGCAAGATATAATTCTTACTAAATTAATGTAATTACCAAAGTTTGGGTTCGATTCACTGCACCGTTTAAGAATTATAGCAACTTAAAGTTTGCACATTTTAACACGTCTTCTTATGGGGAATTCATAAAATTCCACTTCAAACTCTATTTAAACCTTGAAAAAACGCAACTAGAAACTTCAGTTTTTTTGTATATGTAGTAAAAATTATATAATTAATTATGTTCAAAATTTATTAGGATTCACTAAACAGTTACAGAGCAAAAAAATTATAAACTGTTACAAAACGTCAAATTTATCGTGTTGTCTCTTACTAGCATGGAAACGCGACAAGTATAGACCACTGAATATAGTTACAGAGGGTACAGTATTCGCAAAAGTTTCATGCAAAATATACTCATGAATGGCTTTTATTGCCAATATATTGATGGATTTCGAATTTCTTGTACTTTTGTCTCCCATTGTACCTCCAGAACATCCTTAACTACAGGGGCCTATTCACGATCAAGCATGTTGCGCAACAATTATTGCGCAGCATAATGTTGATCAAATCCAAATTGTAATCACGTTGACACATAATTTGGGCAATCAGACACACAGACATACAGCCAGGCGCACACACAGCAGCAGTGATGAGACTTGTCTGACAAAATTTGTGCAGCACTGCCATTCATAGTACACATCGTTGCGCACCCCGTTTTTTGTGCACAAAATATCAGGAAATTCTGATTTTACACAACAGGTTGCGGAATTAGTCGATTACTATCATTCACGATCAATCATGTTGCGCAATAGGCGTTGTTGCGCGTTATGTTTGACCGTAAATACCTTTTTCTGGGTAAAAGTCGTCGCTCACTAGAACGCACCGGCGCCCACCCGGCACCGCGCGGCCTCAGCTGTTTTGGATTTCTTCTATGTATTTTAATTGATGTGCGCACATCCATTTAAAATACATAGAAGAAATCCAAAACAGCTGAGGCCGCGCGGTGCCGGGTGGGCGCCGGGGCGTTCTAGTGAGCGACGACCTTAAAAGGACAAACTTTTTTTTCGAACAGTTACCCATCGACTCCGCGTATTTAACAAACCCGCAGAAAAATTAGAAACATGTGATTGCCAGAAATTCTAGTATTACAGCAGTCCGTCTGCTGTTTTTGCATAATGCCGTTCCTCAATTTTTCAGAATAACCTTGCCTAAAATTAGTGTCGTCTGTTATCTGTAAGGACTTGTCAGTTTTCAAAGTTGACAGTAGAGTAGGGCAATAATCAACTAATATTTAAAAATGACTTTTTGAAAAATGTCTTTTTGAATGTTAGTCATAGCAAAATAATTATTAGTCAAAATTTGTTGATTAGTTAGTGATAACTAATTAATAATATTAATGTATTTTAACCGCACAATAGTGACTGATGACTACAGATTGATGACTAATCAGAGTTGGGCAAACGCTAGTCACAATTATGATTATTGACTAATAACTTCATCAGCTCTACAAAAGTGACTAATAATTAATGACTAAGTAAATACTTGAGCGTGACTATGAGTAATGACTACATAAGTATTTGAGCGTAGTGACTAATGACTAAATTATTAAGGATGAATATTGAATACTGGCTATAATGGCATAACTAATGATTTAATACGCAATAAGAATGTCTCTATGACTAATGACTAAAAATGGTTATAAGTTAAAATAAGACATAATAATAACAAAAAAATATCCTATTAGTTTATAAACATATAAAATACAGATTATGACACGTTTGTTCATTGTAAATTCCCAACTCTGCTACTAATTCACTAATAAGCTATAGCTAACGATTACTTAGAGCTGTGACTAACTATTTGCCATTTAGTTATCACTAACTAATCAAAAAGTTTTGAATAATGACTATTTTGCTATGACTAACATTCAAGAAGACTATTAGTCATTTTTAAATATTAGGTGATTATTGCCCTACTCTGGCTCACAGTTGCTAATATGTGTTTTTACTAATGGGATTTAATATTAATATTTAATAGTAACAATTGTGATCAGTACATAGCTACAGTGGGTGTACAAAGTATTCGTACATCTTTTAAAAACTAATAACTTTTTTATAATTGTACCAATCGATCTGATTTTTTATAATCAATTAGAAGCATTGGTTTACGAAATGATATGCAAAATATATTTTCCAAAAATTATAATTTACAAGTTTACATGCAAAAATAAGAAAGGCACTTTTTAAAACTTTTTGATTTGGCCCCTTAATGAAAATTTAAAATATATGTTTTGTAGATCTATAGTAGTTATACACCTGCTGATAATTTCATCGAAATCGATTAACATACACACAAGCTAAAAGCGGTTAAATATTGTGAAAATCGTAGTTTTACACGACATCTGATTAATTTCTGCTTAAAATCCACAGAATCGTACATCTTTCGATGCGTGTCGTTTTTTCCTGCGTCAACCGATTTCGATGAAATCTTCAGCATGTGTATAATTAACATGGATCTACAAAACATATATTTTAAATTTTCATTAAGAGCCCAAATAAAAAGGTTTTAAGAAAAGCCTTTTTTATTTCTGCATGTAACCTTGTAAATTATAATTTTTGGAAGATCTTTTTTGCATATCATTTCGTAAACCAATGATTCTAATTGATTATAAAAAATGATGTCGTTTGGTACAGCCATAAAAAAGTTATTAGTTTTTAAAAGGTGTACGAATACTTTGTACACCCACTGTATGTGTAGGCAAATGTGAACATACGCGATTAATTTATCGACTAGAAATTGACAGTGAAAGTGCAGTTCGTTGATCTAGCCGTACGTCCCTCAATTTCCGGCACTGTCGTACACCTGAAATCAGCTGTGCAGTTCGTCTCCGAATGGCACAGTGACATTTCGAAGCTGCAACTGCATTTACGGTTGAATAAGTGAGATTTATTTAATTCAATTTCTGCTCCTCTTGTTCACTACTTCACCGCGGCGTAACGCCAACACTACGCTCAGCGGAAACTGCCTTCGAGCCGGCTCTCTCCATTTGTTCTTGTTTTTCTTTAATAAATCCTTAAAGCCGAGGCAGACATTTTCGCAAATGAAAATGTCACTTGAAATGACCTCGGGAACCGCCTCTTTCAAGGTTACAAATTTTTGGGACACATTTTGAGAGCGTATGAAGGTATCGTTCTAGCAATTGTTGAGCATCTTGCAATGTTGCCTACCAACGTAGGTCTCGACCGCCACCGGGTGAAAATAAAATAAAATTCTGCGGGTATCTTGATGCTACAAATTGGTTATAAACTAGACGTATACAGCCTCGAGTAAAACATTGCACAAATATGTTTTTATTTATTTAACATCCCACTGTATCGCAGTTCCCCGCTTGTAAACACGCCCTGTCTGGCTGGATGTTGTTTTGCAGTGATTTTAAAAGGCAGGAAAAATATTCTGCGCGATCGGTTTTGGGGGGAAGCATGGTTTCGCGGATTTGAGAAAGTATCGCGTACTCCGCGCTGCATCGGGATGGGATGAAACTAATTAGTAAAGAAAACTATTTTTTTTAATTTATCATGAATGCGGTCAATATTGCGAAATAGGAAGTTTAGTATCGTTGTAAATATTATTCGCTAGAGTTTCTTCACCAGTAGATGTTTTCCAACGCCCTAGTGATAGGAATAGAACGAATAAATATACATTAACGTCTCCCAGACGGTAATCGCGATGATAAAATTCTCATATTCTCATTGTGCCACGTCACAACGGATTCCCGCGCGGTATCGTGCGAATATCGATAAGCAGCGAAACAGAAAATTGCAAAAACTGCCGGTAAGTGTGACAGCGTAAAAACACATCACACGTGTCCCTATCAGAACAGACGCTCGAAGGCCGACTGACATAATCTGAGGTCAAGAGACACCGTGTGTCTTGCAGAATGTTTAGACTTTGAAATTTTTCGCGTCTGCAGCGTCGGTAGTTAACTTTTTTAGAAATCTTTAAAAAGGCGAGCCTTGATCTAAAGTCTATATCTTGACAGAAAGAGACGGCAACGAAAAGTCGCTCGATGTTGCTTCAGTGTGGACGTAGCCTAATTCGCTGAACCCGCGTGCGAGGAACTCGAATTTCACGTGGCTCGGTTTTGTTCAAATTCGTCCACAGAGATGCAAAATTCTATCAACTTCCGCGGTCGGATAATGTTAATCTAACGCCGCCGTTTCTCGTTATAAATGATGCATAAACCAATCGCGGCGTTGCTCAATATGCAGGTAGAGAGACTGCGGCACTTTCAGCATGAAAAAAGATCCTCGAAGATGAGGTCTTTTTTTCAAAACAGTTGCAAATTTTCAGGGTAATGTATTCATCGATCGATTCGAGTGCATCTTGCGTATCGCGGAGTTTTATGGAAAGCGCGCGGTGCTTTCCATTTGAATAGTTCGAGAATGATAATATTAAACGAATCATCTCCTCAATTTTAATAGTTTTTTAAACGGAACAATCGGACTTTGCTGGACATATTAAAAGAAATATAAATGTTTGAAATCAGTTGCAAGAAATTAGATAAAATTATTTCGGAAGGTATTGTGCGGATTAATAAAAAATAAATGATTGAAGGGAATGAGAGGGAGCGCCATCAGATAGTTCGGGGGTGAGTCGCGTCTCCGGCGACACAATTTCAATTTCTTCGTTCTCGCGAAGGGTTAATGATCCAAGTAATAATTCGCGATCCCGTCGGCCGTTGATTAATCACGATTACGCGTCGCATGGCGACGTTAATTTCCCGTGTGCAGTCCGGCCGGCGGCGTTTTCTGGGCTTATTGTCAGCTTGCGTGTCTGACGCACGTGAACCGGGCTTTTGCATCCGTAACCACGTGCTGGACGCACGTGCGGCCCGCCGTGGATCACGTGCGAAGTAAAAGCGGCACTGATTGTTCGTTAGCCGCCTGATTAAGCCCGATAATCTTGAGGAATTGTGTCAAGCTCGGTATCACGATGCCACGCAGATTAAAGAATTTATTCCTCTCGCGAGGGTTGTTATCCCTTGCCTCCACCTGGCAGTGACGTTTGAGCCTCGATAAGCAGAACTTTCATTGGTTTCCGAGTGCAACTATGTAATTTTCCAAAACGATCTGAAATCATACAGAGTGTTCCATCTGAAATTATCGTGCCGAGTTTTCTCATTACATACTATGATAAAATTTGGAACAGAACTTAAATCTTTTCGAGGGTTGCATATTTTCTATTATTTTTTAAATGGATGTTATAGATTTTTGAAAGAATAGAAGAATTAGAGAATATTAATATGTAATTTTCAATTCCTCTCTATTTTGCATAGAGATCCATTTATTAGTTAGGGATATTGTAACTTGAATATACACAACAACATTGCTATTGAAAATACAGATTAACAAGGGAATATTTTTATTCTTAGCAACAATAAACTGCGGAACAAATGTATCTCACTCTTGCATTGTCTTATAACTATAATTGTACTGACACAAAGGGAAAGTCTTTTTATTTAGTCGTTTCCAGTTTGTTTTTACTCGATAAAGAGAGGAATCAGTTGGGAAATACAGCGATTCACATATTTTTTTACGGTGGACTGTTGTTTGCATTTAACAAGATTATGTAAGGTCTTCCAACTTTATAAATAAGGAAAGTGTGCGACACTGAATATGAAGAATTGAGTGAATTATAGAAAACGAAAGATATACACGCGTCAGAGTTCAATAAAAGGAATGTGTTAAGTAGTGAATCGATCGTCTACTGTATAAACACAGGAGTGCCCCGATAACGAATTAGTAACAATAATTTTCTATGCACGGAAAGTTTCAATTTATTTGCAACACGCAGACAGTCTCTGTTTACAATCGATGTGGCTGCTCTCCGAGTGCATTGTAAGTTCTCGTTGCGGTTTATCGATTTCCAGGCAGTATCTTTCGTTTCGATAAATTGTACTGGTCGTAAAATAACTTGCGGTCATAATTTCTCCCGGTAAATTCATTACGTTTGTATAATCAATTTATTCATGGTGTCCGTGTGGCCGACCGGTTCACGAAGCTTCTGATTACAGATTATAAAATAGCCTGCACGCTACATTATACCTGCGCGCATATCGATGCCTTATACGTGTTTCCAAAAGTTATGTTGACGTGCTATAAAACACCCTCGTATATTTCGCCGGGAGTTCGTGGCCGATTAATTCTTCAAATTACATTTACGGTTTATGCGTTTCTGTTTACACCAATACAACTGCACGCGTATAAATGTTCTTCCTCAGAATTTTTCGAGAATTAGATATTTAGTGTTCTAGAATAGAACGTGTTGATATTTCGTTTTTAATGTACTTAAGGTCTTAAAAACAGGAATCTGTAAAAATCCGGTTTGTTTAAATTGATCCAAGAAATTACGATTTTGCATAAAATGTGCTGTCCAGTTGTGACAGTTTCGGCATGTTTGTCAAACAAATTTAATCGTTTTTGTAATTTGGATATGTATGTAAATACGCGTAAATACATATTGTATTTACATTGACAGATCTCTCTTCTCACTGCTTTCGAAACAAGAGTGACATATTGCCAAAGTTTTGGCATGTTCTTTGCACATGAATCACGCCCGTGCATTCCATTTGATGTAGCAAGGAGTGATCGTGCCTATACATAATTAGTTATTACGATAGAATTATTAATAGTGATAACTAACTGCGAATTTTCTGCATTTATGACAAAAATGGATAAGCACAATTTAAAGCAGTTGACATATTAAAAAGATTCAAAGACATCAGCGTATTAGTTTCAGCTTAATCAGATGATCAAAAGAAGAAAGAAATTTCTATTTCACTCCTGTGTCTTGCGTCAATGCAAACATTTTTTATTTTGCATAAAGATCCGCAGTCTACAGTCCCTGCTCACTTTATTAGACTCACCTGTATAATTATGATACTTCTATACGATATTGTACTATACGATTTGAACTTTTTTGGGAAGCTAGAGCAATTAGTTTACTAAAGAATGTGAAAAGAAATTTTTTCAAAAATTGCAATTGATCGGAATTGTTGAAAAAATACTAAAAGTTGATTTTTAACTTTTTTATGTGGGCCTATATTGAAAATTTAAAAAATACGTTTTGTAGATCTGTGTCAATTAAACATATTCTGAAAATTTCGTCAAAATCGGTCGACGTTGCAATGAGCTACAAACGTTTAAAGATGGTAAAAATTGCAGGTTTTCGAGATTTTCGGCAATAAATCGTGAAAATCTGCAATTTTTACCATCTTTAAACGAAATTTCTTTCATCTTTGACGAAATTTTCAGAATATGTTTAATTGACACAGATCTACAAAACGTATTTTTTAAATTTTCAATATAGGCCCACATAAAAAAGTTAAAAATTCAACTTTTAGTATTTTTTCAACAATTCCGATCAATTGCAATTTTTGAAAAAATTCCTTTACATTCTTTAGTAAACTAATTGCTCTAGCTTCCCAAAAAAGTTCAAATCGTATAGTACAATATCGTATAGAAATATTATAATTATACAGGTGAGTCTAATAAAGTGAGCAGGGACTGTAGTAACAACTATTATTTCATTACAAGCTGTGAGAACTAAGAAAATTATTATTACAGCATAACAAAATTTGTGTGCTCTTCGAATATTGGTTATTTACAAAAAATCATGATACTCGATGCCTCTCTATCAAAAAATTCCCAAATATTTAATAGTTGCGTATTAACAATTTGGTTAAGATCAATATTCAACGAATTGCTCCGGAAATTCGCGATCGAACAAAAAACTCCGAGCACAGGAGAATTAATGGCGTGTGAAACGATCTCGACCCGTTATTGTTGTCGAAATCGTAAGATCATCAGTCGCCGAGCACTTTTATTTTCCCGTGGAACAATTAAGAAGGGCCGTTTTATCGTTACGCTCTCTCCACGATTGTTTTCTACGGGAACTATAGCGACGACAGCTCTCAAAGGTCGTGTTTGTTCCGGCTGACTCGATTGTTTGAAGACGATACGAAAGGTCGGGTTTTACCAGAGACAAGGAGCCATCTTCCGCTCGGATAGCGACGTTTTGGAGCAGCAAAGATAGGAGATGCAAATAATGTCAGGTATGTCACGTTTCCTTCGGCTGGTATGCTCGTCGACTCGCGCTGCCAACTGGCCGTTGTTTATTTTATGATGTGAAACAGAAGATAAATTTTCGACCCCGACATTGTGATAAATCTGGACGCGATGATGCACATACGGTGCTACCGGCGACGTTTCTCTTTATTTCCGTAATACACTGTTCAGATGCGCGCTTCGTGCTCGGACTTTCATATTACTTTATTCTGAAATGCATAAATCTATTCTTCGACTCGTTCATTATACAAAAGAACACAAGATTTTCACAAAATTGGATGGGTTACCAAAAGCGTTCTTATGTGGGCTATTTAATGCAAAAGTGGTGTGATTAATATTAGTTTGGTTTAACACCTTGTCATTAAATAATATAATAGTTCTATTTTTATTTTTATTTAATTCCTCATTTTCATTAAATAGTGCTGCAAAATGTAAAAATACTGTGGAACATAATTGAAAGGGGTTGCTGTAGGATCGCCACAGTGTGCGCCTGGGCAATGACAATCGGCTCGACTCGCGGCAGACGCGCGAGCCGGTTGCCTGCGCTTAGGGGATCATTTTCCAGCGGGATCTGGAATTTTTGCGAGCAGAACGCGTCGGCCAATGTTCATTTCATTGGCCTCGAAATGCGGCCCGACCGGCAATTCCGCTCGGCGTGCAAACAAGGATCACTTCCGATTGCCGGCTATTAAATCCCTGCCACAATTTCACCCCTCGCGATTCACCAAATCGTCCCACCCGCTCCCCCGAAAAATCACAAATCTATTTACAGAAAATTGCCGATGAAACCTCGTCAAATAAAAACTCGCGCGATACAAGTAATTCGCTTAAACTGCGCCGATTGGCTGGCAGAACGGCTCCCTGGTATTATATTTTCGGCGTGCCGATTCGAAATTCGCCCGTGTCGTTTAATCCGTTTTTCGACGGAGGGCGCCAATTGACATCGTAGTTGCGCCGTTTCACCGTGAAATACGATAGATATGATAGAATTTATAGGGTAGTAAATATTATAATTCGGAGATCGTGTTATTAGCCGCTGCATTAATCCGTATAATTATTTCAACGTCGCCGGTTCGCTCCCCTCCGGGCCCTCCAACCCTTGTCGTACGAAATTTATATTAGGCTGTGTTATTGCCGACTATATACAACATTTAACAACCTGCACATGTATATCACACCTCGCACAATAAATTAATTCATCGAACGGATTAATTTATTCGCAATTTTTTTATAATGTTTCAATGTTAGTTGATTTTACTGCTTCACACGACATCCGTAAACGACAAGTCCACACACAGTATCCAAAAATCCAGTGCGATCGATATTCAAAAATCGATCGCGCCTCCCACGAATAACACACCTGGAAAATAATTATTTTAAGTGGTTCGGTTAAGATTCGCAGAGGGTGCGGCTGGCAGAGCACCAGGAACAGATTCCGCGAGCCTGTATTCGCGCGTCGGGTTATCCAGATTCGCCGGAAACGCGCGCAACTTCCGGATGCAGCTCGGGAAGGGTTGAGTTCCGCTTTCGCGGCGCGTAGAGCAACGCCCGGAATTACTAGCGCAATAACGATGCAACGGGTAAGCCTTACGGTCTAAAAAGAAACTAAGTCGACGTCTGGTTTGGCCAGCAGTCAAATGGCAGCCGTGCCACCATTCCCGCGGACTTTATTCCCGTCGATTCTCTGCCCGCGACCGTCTGCCTAAACGGCCTTCCTCGTGTCGCAACGAGTGCCGCTCGAGGTTTTGTTGCGAGAGGTCACGGTGAGAAATGAGTATAGCGAAATTGAAGTTGCAATGGGCCTAGGGAGTGCCATTAGATGATCCTATCTTAGAACTGGAGGACTTGAGTTAGACTTTCTTCGAAAAACAAGGTCTATAAAATATTACTGAACTTTCTAAGACATGGGAGACACGAATCCAACTTTTCTAGGACCAGGCGACTGGCATTAGTTTATCGAATAAGACTTTCTTAGAAGATCAGGATCAGGGGACTACAAATGCAACCTTTCTAGAACCTGGGGACCATTAAATAGCCCTAGAATTGGGAGACTCGATACAAACCTTCTTGAGAAGAAATATTGCGGAGGTTTTCCTAGGCCTTGAGGGCTCAAATTAGGCCTTCTTTGAAGATCGGGATCAGGGAACTACAAATGCAATTTTTAGAACCTAGGAACTACCATTAAATGATCCTAGAATTGGAGGACTCGATACAATCATTCCTGAGAAGAAATATTAAGTGGACTCTCCTAGGACTTGAGGACTCAAATTAGGCCTTCTTTGAAGATCAGGACAGGTGACCACGAATGCAACTTTTCTAGGACCTGGGGACTGGCATTAGTTGATCTTGTCCTAGAACTGGAAGATGCGATTTAGACATTTTTCGAAGATCAAGGTCTAGAACATATTACTGAACCCTCTAGGACATGGGAGACACGAATCCAACTTTTCTAGGACCTGGCGACTGGCATTAGTTTATCGAATAAGACTTTCTTAGAAGATCAGGATCAGGGGACTACGAATGCAACCTTTCTAGAACTGGGGATCATTAAATGGCCCTAGAAATGGAAGACTCGATACAAACCTTCTTGAGAAGAAATATTGAGGAGGTTTCCCTAGGCTTTGAGAGCTCAAATTAGGCCTTCTTTGAAGATCAGGATCAGGGAACTACGAATGCAATTTTTAGAACCTAGGAACTACCATTAAATGATCCTAGAATTGGAGGACTCGATACAATCCTTCCTGAGAAGAAATATTAAGTGGACTCTCCTAGGACTTGAGAGCTCAAATTAGGCCTTCTTTGAAGATCAGGATCAGGGGACTACGAATGCAACTTTTCTAGCGCCTAGGGACTGACATTAGATGATGCTAGAATTCTGAGACCCAATACAAACTTCCCTGGAACGAACCAGCGAGAGAACCCTTCTAGAACTGAGAACTCAGATTAGGTCATCGAGCAAGATCAGGATGAAGAGAGTATCGCTGAGCTGCCTGGAATGTAGGAGACATGAACGTAACTTTTCTACTAATACTCGAGCAGAATCTTGGCTCGTCAGAAGGAGTAGGAAACTATGCGGCCTAATTGAATAAAACTCCATTAACCATCCGCAACGCAAGCTCTGCGCACGTGTATTCAGGAGATATACACATCCACGCTAAATATGCGAAACTCGATGCAATAGGATCATCCGCAGACGCTCCAACAATTCAAGTCGGGTTCGAAGTATTTTCGGAACTGATTGCTGGAAGCGGATATTCGAGGATGCTCTTCCCATGATTGAGACTCTCCTTTGAGATTCAAGCGAACTCGATGTTGATAATCACGGCGGCCGAATTGCAAGCCGATGACGACGACAAGCCCACGCGAAAGAGTCCCGAGGAATGATTCGTTCTTCCATTCACGGTGAGATCTTCGTGCCGATCCGTGAAGTATGTTACCCCGGGAAATGCTCGGGAAAAAAGGGCTGGGAAAAACTAACGAGCAACCGCGTCGATCCGGAGTCCCTTTCACTCAAAGAACATCACACTCTTTCTGAATTACATCAGAAAAGACATCTTTACTTCGCTCGAACATTCTGTATTTGAACTCGTTTATGGTGACATACTTACAGTGTTACATATTTTTCTTAAATTAATGATTTACTCACTGGCAATGAAAAGTGGTATTCTGAAAATAGAAGATCAACAATCGGGGGCTTCTTAATCTATCTTTTAATCGTTTAACCGAGTGACCCTTCAATTATCAATACAGCATGCATCTTTCTCCAAAATAAAAATTTCTCGAACAACTCGTACTCATTCTTGCCAATAAAGCGAAAAAATTATTTGTTGAATTACGAACATGACCAATTTTCGACGAGTTAACTCGTCATCTCTAGGTAGAAGGTTAATAGTAACATGCTTTCACAACTAACTCAGTTCAATTATTTAAGAAAATTATTCGGCCTCTTTCAGATGCATTTTAGTTATTAACAGGTTAAGTTTATGCACAAATGACCACTTTGACAATATTTAACGTTAGAAGCTGGATAAATACATTCGTTCATGAGCAAAACAATGAAACGTCAAATATACATATAAAGATAAATGTTTGTTAAATTTGTTTCTCGATTTTTCGTATTTCCTGCCGGCAAACGAGAAAAACGCGGCAGAACGGAAGGGTTGGAAACCCATGAGCTTTATGGGTTTGGTGTTTTTATCTCCTCGCAATAATCGTTTACGTTTTTTTCTCCGGCGACAAAACGTCCCACCCGAGCTCGCCAATAAAATAAGATTTTTGCTCCCGAGATTAACATATTAACGAGTTACGCGAAACAAACTTTCTGGCTCGGTTTTCCTCCCTTTGTTCGCTCCCTCCGGGGTTCCCATCGAAGGAGTCATAAACCGAAAGAACATTCGCTGCATTATTTCCGTTCGCTAAGAGAAAGAAACGAGAAAACACACGGAACGCACGATTAAATCAGTTTTTAATTAAAAACGCATTCACGGGAGATAAACAAATTAATTTCTCATCTCTCGGGGTTCGTATATATTTTCCAATTTGTTCAAGTTACGAATGACTGGCTGACAATAGGACAATTTGCGAATTATTTTATTCGAATCCAATTATTATTTAATACAACGAAGCTGCTGTTTTAATTCAGATAAAATCCTTGCACTAATCGCCTGAAAAAAATTAATTATGAATCAAATTTTTCATTTATTCCGGTTCGTGACTTCGGCTGCGTGTATTACAAATTACAAATTACAAACAACAGTTGGACTTTATTTAAGTGCGACGCCGATCCACTTTATACTTTACACACGAAACAAATTAAACAAGATTATACATTTACCATCGACCTACATCGAATCTCGCTATCGGTATACTGCCAAAAATTTCCGAACCAAGACCGTTCACATTTTTGTCAACTCAGTTTTCGATCAAAGAAACTTTTATCGTTTTTTCCGAGAAAATTATTGACGAAATGAGGGAATAAACATTCTTGAAATACAAAGAGGCGTCCTTCGACTACAAAAAAATTTTTTCAGTTCGATTTAATTTAATTGCAATATTTATTATAGTTTTGAAGATGTGAAGAGCGTTAAAATGACACCTGCCGCCATTCGTGGCACGTTTTCTCCAAAATTCAAACAAAATTGGAATTGTCGTGTCAAAGAAATTCTCTTTCCAATTATATTTTATTTTAACCGTTACGATAAAATTTGGTTCGGGCGACCACTGTACTGTGCAAATCACAAACGAAATTCCACGTTTCCACAACCAAGAGGATGAATTTAGGGGAATTTCACAAAAATGAGCAAGGTAACGAGGCCGCAGTTCGTTTCCAGGGGGTGCATTAGAACGTCCCAGCGGCGCGTGGCGCTGATTTCCCCGAAAGAAATAATTTATCCGAGTCAAATCGCGCGGAACGGCGATTTATCTGTCCTGTGACGCGGACTTTTCGCGCCGGAAAAATATTACGTCGCTTATCGCGGTATTACTATATTGCCAGCGTGTACTATATCAGTACAGGTGACGCGTCACTGGGCCTCTTATATCATCTCCGTTCTTCCGACGACGCGAATATTCTCGCAGTCACGTCGGTCCGCGATTAATTAGGCGCCATGAATCAACCTCTCGCGGGAAAGACGCCTAAAACAGCATCCCCGCCACGCGAGACTCGTTTTCAATTTCGCATTGTTGATCGGCGACGATACGCATACTCGTTCGTTCCCTCATCCGTTTGTCCAATCCTACACAACATAAAATTGTCACATTAATTTTGCGGGGAGAAACAGTCAACCCCTTAAAAGGGATGGGAACAAGAACCGCCGGAAAAAATATTGCTGTACAGAACGAAATTCATTAATGATAGAGTAAACTGTACTATTGCTGGCACTGCAGTAGTTATTGGCACTTTTGATTTAAACGGCAAATATTAAGAATTCCCTGGTATAGAAAATCATTTTATATGGGATATCATGGGTTCGTCGACAACTCATTTGACCGACACTGTTTTGATCGACACGATTTGACCGACACTATATTTTCGTCGACGTATTAGAAAAATACTAGAGAGCCGAGAAATGTACAGTGATATGGATGTTTTAAAGGTTTTAGCACAAAATATATCGCTTTGATTTCATTACTTGATATTTATGTAATTATTGTACAATTTTGTTATGTTTTGTAATCTGTATATGTATATGCGTAGCATTCGTTCTGTTCATTCAAATTATGTATATGTATTTAAACAATTATGTTTGAAATTAAATGAATATTATGATTCTTGTTCACGTGTGTGTACCTATTAATAAAGTTTGTTTATTTGAAGAAATGCTTTGTACTTCTCTTTATTTTTTTATTATACAAGCAACTAAATGCGTCTAGAACCATAACAGTCGATGAAAGCAGCAGACGTCGACAAGACCGTGTCTATGAAAACATAGTGTCGGTCAAATTATTTGTCGACCATTTCACAATGTCAAGGAAAATATAGTGTCGGCGCAAGTTATTGTCGGTCAAATCGTGTCGATCAAAACAGTGTCGATCAAATAAGTTGTCGACGAACCCATGGTAACGCATTTTATATTGCTACTTGTTTATGTTTCAAAGCAACGTTGCAAGTTTTCATAACAGAGTTCCACATACATATGACCCCTAGACGATCAATAATATTGTCAATATTCGCTTCAAATTATATTTTCTGTCAATATTGAAGAGCCGTTTGAACGTCTAGGAGGTTTATTGTCAATATTCCCTTCAATATCAGTTGCTTGTGAGGCTATTTGAGAAGGTACGTCGTTCCCTATAGTCATCGAATTATATCCATAGTCAAATGGAATCAAATATAGGAATAGAGAATCTATTTCTCTTTCTCTTTGATTTTTTTGTTCGCACAATGAAAGAGTCAATGCTAGAAAGCCCAAATCCGAACTGGAAAATATTTCAAAATTCACAACAAAAACACCACTGAAACAGCCCCGACCATGCAGCATGAATATTTTTGGCTAAAATGAGTATTGGTGAGAATATTGATGCGTTTATATTGAAGCATATCGATGCGCGCTTCAACATAGAGCGTCGATATTAACGCGAATATTGACAATATTATTGATCGTGTAGGGGCCACTTTAGCAACGCTGGTACATCCAGTAAAGGGGCCCCTAGACGATCAATAATCCGATCAATACGCCTATCAATAATATTGTCGAGGCGCATTGAAAGGGCATATTGACCGTTCAGCAGGGGTCCAAACGCATTATCAATTAATTAATTCATTGTTAATTTAGGAGCTTCAAGATTATTGTCAACCAACATTGACAATATTATTGATCGTCTAGGGTCGCCTTAAGACCCACGGATGACCACAGTGCAGTGTAAATAGTGTTTTATTAAAATTTTCGTTACGAGTATGTATACTATTATATCGCTTTGTAACTTAATTTCGGACTGTACTACAGATGTAATAAGTACGTATTTAATTATAAAACAAATAGCCTATTTAACGTTTACTCATCACTATGCCAATGACTGTACTATTTGTCTTACGATTGTTGTTCACTGAATATATTTTATAATAAAAGATTTATGGCTCGTAAAACTGTTTGATTTTGCTGAAAAATCTCTATTAGCTTATAATAATAGCAAGTTAAGCTCGCTTAAACATTTCAAGAAAAGATAAAAAGAGTTTTACTACGATTTTGGCTTAGGGTGCCAATCATTGTACAGTTTAACCTACGTTATGAGAAAAATTATATGATAAGATGATATAAAAATGTTTGAAGAAATTTAATTATTTGTAAGTTAGTAAAATGATCGATGTCAATTTTATTGACGACGTCTCTTCAATGTTACATAAAAATTCGTTGTCAAATGATATGTGTATCAGTAATAGTCGAAGCGATATCGATGTACTTAAACTGTAGCATATAACTATAGTGCCAGCCATATCTTTAAGATTTTCGAACGAATGTTTATAGCTATAAATTACAATACAAAACAAATTTTTAACTTCCCGATTTTATAGGGAAGTTATTGTAATTACCCCGAAAATCGAAAATCGATTTTTTAGCAGATCTTCACGTTTCATGGTCATTGGGGTCATTTTAGACTATTTTTATCAAAATGTTCGTATGTGTGTGTGTGTGTGTGCGTATGGCCGTTTCTATGTAATCAAATTTTTCGTTAACGTTTTCAGAAAAAGTAACAACGCGATCAGGATGATGAATGATGCAATCGATGTGCCCCGTCGTAACCTTAGAGCTGATTAGATTTTGGTCCATATTGGTCAAGTAGTTTTTTAGTTTTTTTAGTTTTTTTCGAAAGAAGTTCATTCAACAATGCAATTTATACGAGAGAACGGAAAGTTTCCACCGAAGAAACAAACATAATTACACAAAAAATTTTTTTTTCGACTTTTTTAAAATCAGAAAAAAAAAATTTTTTTTTAAATCTTTTTTTGTACCTTACGATGATGTTTCCGCTTACAATAATCGAAAATTATCCCAATGCAAGAGTGAGTTAATCATCTCTACTCCCGAGAATACATTTTCAAAGAATATCGATGAAAGTACAAAACAAAATTTATATTACAATCTTTAAAAAAACAATCAGTTCAAAACGAATTATTAACTGAGATTAAATTGAAAATTAATATAAACTATATGATAATTATTAATAACAGTGATGTTGAAAACGGATTGGTTAATGGAGCACACATGCGGAATATTAAAATTTATTACTTTTCAAGAAAATACTAAAATTCCGTCTATATTGTGGTTAGATTTTCAATTGGCCAGAGTAGGAGTGAAAGTAAGAACTCGTTATCGTGATTATATGAAAAATGCAAATATTGATCAAAATTTAACACCAATAACCAGGTCGCGCCCTGATTGGTCAGTGTTTTTCGTTAATAACTCCTAAACAAAACCGCGGATAACATTTTTGTAAAGGAAAATGTCGCTTCAAATGACCCAAGGAACCTCCCATTTCCGGGAGTTACACTTATTCTGGGACACCCTGTATATAAATGTATGTATTGTAATAATGATAATAATGTACTGCAACTAACGAATCGGGAAGTTCTTTGTGTGGCTCGCGGAGAGTCACACACAAAATAAAAAACATTAATAGCTGTAGGCCCTACTAGCCATGCGTATCACTAACCCTCTCGCTAGAGCAGTCCTACCCGCGAGCTCGCGAAGCGAGCGAGCAAAAACAACCCTACTTGCGAGCGAGCGAAGCGAGCGAGCAACAATAGCCCTCTAGTTAAGTTTTGCACATTTCAATGAAATTTGAATATTTTACTGATAAAAAGGCATTGCAGAAGAACTAAATAAAAATTCAAGTAATGCTACTCACCAGTTGATACCTGTTCGAATCAACCAATACAGGTCGTTAAGAAATAAATAAATAGATTTCGCGAGTTAAAGGATCTACATTTTGATCTACGCTAGTAATGTAACGAAAAGAAATTTGCAATATCTATATATAAACAGTCGTCTCATTTTCAGTGTCAGCAGAGGATATTGCGATAAAACAGTATCGTATTGTGGAATATTTTCGGAACACGTCAACGCATTCGAAATTCAATAAGACCTAAAGACCTACATTGAACGCTGTCAACTGAAGAGCGATATGCCAATCGTATTACGGTAAATCATATCTACCGAGGTGGTCCAACCGTTGCTCAACAACTGCGACTACACTTCATTTTGCTTAAAACAAGGGAAATGGAACTTTATTAATATTGCCCGTTTCCAAAGAAGACGACTCACAGAAACTAATTTTCCTCTAGGAAACTCTCCGTTTTATTCTTGACACTTTTATGTAAAAAGTTAATCGCGTCGTCGAAGTTACAATATTTTCCAAATATCATACAATTTATTTCTTCATGATTTTTTCGATTTCTGACGAAAACGCTTTTTGCTGTAAACAAATTAGTACAAGACGTCCAATATACTGTACACCTTCGATCAAAGTATTCGCTTTAAAAGAAAGTTTACGAGATTCCACAGAAAAAATTCCTAAAGACGAAGAAGAAGAGATAGAAGTCCTCTAAAATTCGAGTTCCCCTCGGACACGTTCAACTTCGCACGAAGATCCACTAATCATCTTCACCGATCAGCGCGGCGTCGTAGTAACTTTCCGAAATCGCGAACCCTTGTCCGGGGTACCGGCGCGGGAGCCGGTACGGGGGTTTCAGGATTTTTCTGCGAGCGTCAACACGCAAAAATCCAAAATTTTTCCAGCTTCGCTCGATAGCGATTATCTTCGCGAAACGGCTTGCGAATCCGGCGAGGAGAGCACGAGCGGATCCGGTCAGCTGACGGACGATTACTCAACGGTGTCGAAACTTTCCAACGGTGCCGAAAGCGAGACGGTAGCGAAGAAGGCGCGCGGGAAAGTCGTGGCGCGGGTGGGTAAATAATCTGGCGACTGCGCAGTGCATAGTGCGACCCGACTCGCGACCCTGTCCCGAACCTGACTCGAACTCGGTCCGGTCCGGTGCGGTCCGATCCGACGACGTACGACTCGGCCGCTCGACTCCGCCCGACCCGGCCCGAGGTTTCGTGTACAGCCCGCGCCGGCTCGCCTAGTCATTTCGTAGGAGCGATCGGCCACGGACGTACTCGCACGAGAAACTCGCCCGGCACACGACGAGACAAGCAACCGCCCGCCAACGGACCCAGAACAGCAAAACACCAAACCGGCTCTTCGACAGACGTAACAAGATGAAGGACATCCGGTCACAGGTGAGCTCTAGCTACCCACACACTGTCCCGCCGACCCCGTTACCGCGCAACAACCTAAAGTCAAGGCCCACGGCCGTCAACCATCACCTGGCCACAGCTCCACGTGGAAACGCCGAAACCGCGGAATCTTGACAGCCCAGACTCACCGTCATCCCGGGTTTCTTGGACCCCGACCAAGGAATTGCTCCTCGTCATTCGCATTTTCGCGCGAAGCTTCTCTTGCATGCGGCTCGGAACGCATTTTTTAGATGCATCGACAAAATCGCGTTGCTCTTGATATGTACATCAGGTGTACAAATTGCCCGTTCATAAAGAAACGATAAGGCCCGAAATTGCCTTTGCGCTTGCTGCAACATAAAGGTAAAACTTGATATGCGTGATGACTACGAATTTCATGCACTCGTGGCAAATATGAATAAGTGTAATTTGGGCGGGTACAAAGATTCATAAAGTTTCTTCTTTTTCCATGAAATTCTGAACGACGAAGAATTTATAATCACTGCAACCACAAAATATATAGTAGTGCAAGGCGGTAGGAGAGGCGGTAGATTTTTATCAACAGAGACAAATAAATTTTGTTCGATTCCATTTTCTACGGATTGGAAGAAATTTATATTTTTGCATAAAAATCCGCGGTGTATTCATTACATTTTAATATCAAAGCAATAGATTTTTAACATTTATGAAGAGTGTGTTTTTTACCAATACAGTAATGGAACTTTGTTCGAATCCATTTTCTGCAGATAAACTTATACAAATTCGTATTTTCACATAAAGATGTGCAGACTGTCCATTTTATTTTATAATTTTTTAATGTATTATACTTTGGACGTTCATGAAGTTCCCAAAATATATTTTTAATAGCAGTGGCAAAGTCATCGTTGGCCATTAAAATGTCTAATGGCTCCAATAAAAGTAAATATTTAGGTCAGAACAACAAAGGAACGCTACTGGCATGCTTTTCACGTAATTGTTGTCTCATTTCCCTGGAATTTTTAATTAAAAACATTTTTATGTCGTCTAATTGAAACACAACTATTGATTTCTATTATATGTTGACAAAATATCTAATTTCAATTTTCCGCTTTTGAAATGCAGACTTCAATCGAAATGCAACTATTAATTTCTACTATGTTCTCGAAGTCGATTTAATTTCACTTCTCGTCTACAATCTCTTCTCACGTTGAATAAATTTGCCGCAGCAAACCTTTGTGTGACAGTTGCAAATTGGCACCGCGCTTGGAAGTGTCGACTGCAATTTAAATTCAACTATCATATTTAATTTCTACCGTATGCTGAGAACAATTTTCATTTCGCTTCCCATACTTTCTCGTTTCGGAGCAATTTGTAATATCAGCAGAATAAATATCGTTAGAGTATAAACATTTTACGATCTAAAAACTACGCGATCAAAAAATTGTTTAAAAAGACTGAGGGTGTCCCAAAAATGTTGTACTTCCTTGAAAGGATTTGTGAGGTCTTTTGAAGCAACTTTTTCCTTTGCAGAAATGTTCTCCGCGGCTTTGTTAAGAAGTTATTAACGAACAAATGCGGACCCATCAGAGCGGGGGTTCTGGCTCTGCGACACGCCCCACTGACCGTGATTGGTCCACGTTTTCCGTTAACAACTCCGCAACGAAGCCGCGGAGAACATTTTCGCAAAGGAAAAAGTTGCTTCAATAGACCTGAGGAATCTTATCAAGGAAGTACATTTTTGGGACACCCTGTATGTATATCCTGTGGCGGTAAGTGTCCCTCCAAAAAATTGTTGGTACATACATTGATTGCCATCGAAAGTACACGTATAGACACAGTCTTTTTAAACAATTTCTCCGATCGCGTTACACGGTAGTCCACTGTATCTGGTATTCAAACAATTTCATCGTCGACGTTACACGTTTTGTAAAAAAAAACTCTCGTCGATTGATTTTTCAATGACTCTACCGTGTATTTTTTTTTGTTTCGGTTGCGCGAAATATTTCAGCGGGCCAAATGATTGATCTTTTGGCGCGGCAATGTTTGATGAATATGGATCGTCCCGGATGAAAAACTGTATTTTTGTTACAATCCTATTGAAATACACTCCACGCGATCGAGCTCGGAAAAGTGACTCTTCCCGTTGCTGCCGCAAATAAAAGTCATAATTACCGCTGCACCCGAAACAGCTAATTTTCCAGATGACCTAATAAGATATGTAGATAGACTCAAGTGTTGAACGGTTTATCTATCGCACGCTGCTACATGTTGGCAACCAGTGCATCGAGTTGCGGATGGTAAACAGTTCCGTTGTTATTCTAAACCTCGAATTTTCAGTCGGCGAAATGTTTCATCAAAAGTTGTTCGTGACTCCGAGCAACGTTTTATTTTATTTTTAAAGTATAGTCATTCGTTCGCGCTCGCAGAACGTGATTCCGAACAATAATTTTCGTTCGACACGTAGTGCCATTAGTCACGGCAATTTTGCTGAAATTTCTTCGCGAGAAATACCGATTTGTTAATTTATAATCGAAATGGATTCCCATCGAATGTTTGCTCTATATTTACAAAGCCACGAGTAAATACAACGATTGTTTAAAGCGAGGAATAAACGTCCGGACGACGAGGTTCTCCATAAACGAAATAATAATGTGCAGATTTTTCTTTCTCGTCTTGTAATGCGTTTCAATATTTATTTATATTCGCGTGTTCAATAAATCGTTGTAATGTTTATGGATTTTTTTCGGTACTGCGAAAATATGCAATATCGCAGAAAATAACTGTGGTACGGTAAAAGTGGAATAAAATTTTCGAAATGCTGGTTAATCGAAAAAATTTCCGATCGATACAGTAAATTGAGTCCTCTTATCGCGTGCATGGCGAAACATCGAAATATGCAGATAGAACTGAAACGTGATGAAGCGATTCGCTGCAAAAATTTCACGTATTACCGCGTGCAGTCGTTATATTTTTAATATAACGCGCGTTCGATCGAGATACGCGACGTTAATGCGAATATGGATGTAGCGCACACGATTAATTAAAGTTTCGTTTCGAAGTGGATTGATCCAGTGTTTTATAATGCGTTCATATAGGATGATTAAATCGCTTGCCGTGGAAACGTTAATTACCAATTTGTTTCTTACCTCGAGAGCTTTAAAATTGAATCAAATTATGGAATAATCTCACTAAATTTAGGATCTTATGAGATTCTATAGGTTCTCTGATATCGGTTAGAGAAATGTAATCCGCCGATGCAACTCTGCAGTCACGTATACACTTATTTGTTTATAAATAACAGCTCGGAGATTATCTTTTCTAGTCTGTGTCAACCGCTATCGAAGTTCGATATCCTTGTTTGTAAATAGCAATTTACGTCGAGCAATACAATATTTACAGAATCCGCGAAGGTCTAATAGTTTGTTGAGAAATAACAAAAATTTGGTTACATAAAATCAGCTGTTTCCACTAGCGAAGTGTTGATAGTTTAAAAATAACAGCTTGTATCAACACGAGTACATAATCATCTCATAAAATCTGCGTTCACCGCCACCAAAATATTGACGTTATTATTTAAAAATAACATCTATCGAAAACTTTCTTGCATAATTTGTTCCAATCCACTATCAAAATGTTTTGATATCTTTGTTTAAAAATAACAGCTTGTATCAATGCACGAAAAGTAATCTTGTGAAATCTGCTCTTATCAAAGTGTTTCTATGATTGTTTAAAAGTGACATCTCGTGTCAAGGATCGACTGGAAACTTTCTTGTATAATTTGTTGATTCCACTATCGAAAATAGCAGCTTTTATCAACAGACAAACAAGCATCATTTTATACATAATCAAATGAGATAAAAAATCAAATTTTTTAATTTCTTTTGGTTCGGACCACTAGTGCTTGCACACTGATTAATAAATAACTCCATTTTGTTGTTTCGCTTCAAAATATTTCCAAAACATGCTCTACAAAAAAATATATAACTCGTATAATTTCGATTAATAAACTTGAAAAAAATCGCACGCGTACTCCGAATACCAGTGAACACGCGTGCAAAATTCCAGTGGAGAAGGTTCGATAGTTGTCCTGAAAGAAATTCCGAAAAATTCGTGGAAAAAACGGCCTCGAAAACCAGAATACCCCCTTAAACGATCCTCGGATCGATCGCGACGCTATATACGGTCTCGCTAAAAGCGAATCGCAGTCTCTCGAGCAGGTGACGAAATCAGAAACGAGAGACCAATGGACTGTTCACCGTTCGATGCCCGAGCGTCGTCGTCGGTGTCGTCATCGAAGAAGACTGACATAATCGAGCCCGACCTCTCGATTCGTGGGGGTCAGCATCCTACTGTTGTGGACTGCGTCCCAAACATGTTTATATAGACACCCGGCCACGTTAATTACCTTTGAATTGTCTCTAGTGCATCGTTTAATTAACACTAGAACCACCTGATGACTGGCAATCGGCCGTTTCGGCTCCGTGTCTTAACAAATTGGTTTATTCGCGCGGACGACGCCGAGATCAAAGTCGATCGGAATCTCGGTAAATGCACCCTGCTCATTTCTATTAGAAAATTGTCAGTTTGATACAAGAAAATTTATAGAGATCGTTTGAAGAATCCCTTAATTAGCACTGTAACCACCTGATGGATTAAAATAACTCGACTATTCGTTTCCATTTTTCCAAATTCAGTCAAGATTAAAATGCCTCAATTTGAGTCCCAAGCTTGTTAATTTGATAACTGAGACACTTTATAGAGATTGATGTGAAAAACTTGCTTAATTAACTCTAGAACAATGTAACAAAAATTCTCGACTTCGGGGTTTTAGGCAGTTGACTCTGAATGATTTTTCTACGTTCAGGAAATTTCTATAAACGTACTCTTATAGCTTATTATTAGAAACTATGGGCTTGTTAGTTTCATTAAAACCACGAGACAATGATCAACCAGCTAATAAATTCTATTGTATACGCCTAGCAGCGTTAATTGCCTTCAAACTATCTCAAGAGGATCGCTTAATTAATCGTAGAACCACCTGATGGGTCACAATGGCCCAATTCGATTTCATGTCTCGGCAAATTGGTTTATTCGTGCAAATAGCGAGATCAAAGTCAATCGAAATCTCAAAACAAGATGATTTGATTCTTCGGTGCTTCTAGTTGCAAAATAAAAATTGCATCTTCTCTCAATGCATCGTTTCATCAGTTTTCGATCTTTCCACTATTGAAAATGTTGAGTCCATCAAATTCGCAGTCAGATGATCACCAACCACAATAAACAACCATAACGAAAACTTTCCATGTTGACATTTTAATATCGATGGGTACTGACGTCACAGAGAAGTAGATAACGATAGAATCTAGTATAAACAAGATACTATGCACAAGTATTGGTCAAATAATATTTGTCAAATTGAACACAGCTCGGACATCATTTTTATCATACAGAAACTTACATTGATAAAGTACAAATTTGCATAAGCATAGCCTAACAACAAATAGCAAAAGCCTGCAAAAATTATTCAAATGAAGATTATCTTTTAGATGTTTCCTAATATAATTCTTGTCTTGTTGAAACACTTTTCAATTCGCAGAGGTATCGCACTGATAAATTAGCGCTGGGTTATACACTCGGTTATCAGTATTGATATTTAAAACATGCCAACTATTATCCCACGGGTTTCTTCCGTGGAGCGTTAATGATTCCATCGATTTGCGGAACACCGCAGAAATTATTATCGACTTACCAAGCCGATTTCAGCAGCGACGTCAGCTGTCGTTCGGGGCGCAACATATCGGCGATAACATTATCGCCATTTTATTTGCACCTCTATTAAGCAAAGTGTTACTAATTCGCTCATTATCTGCACGTGATTCGATCACGGGTATTTTCAATATTTGCGATACCCGCGCGGATCACTGTCATTTTATCCCGTCGTTTTATTAACTGAAATTATCGACGGTCCGATTAGCATCTCATTAATTACACCGATATTTTCATACGACCGATATGCGTGCCGATATAATGCCGCGGATCGTTTTCCCTTTATTCCGCGCGTTACACCGAACGAATTCGCAAAACCGTCAAACTTTCGAGCACGATACATTCCGGTCGAACGATCCGCGGCGATAACTTCCTCGAACGTCGATCGTTAAGCTACCTCCACACCGAAGCGACAAAAAGCAACTTTTTGTTATATGTATCCGAAAAAAGTAAATGAAAAATGTAACAAGAACTGACAAAAAGTGATGTTGCTTCGGTGTGGACGTAGCTTAACGTAGCGTCGCAGGTATTTGACCCGATTTGGGGAGAAACTATTTTTCCTGTTATTTATAAATTTATATGTTTATAAGTTTACAAGTTTACGTCTGCTATGACATATCTTGCTTATTTTTTACATTCATTGCAAGTAGGGATGGGTTCAAGTACCTCGCAAAGGTTCGAACTTTGATTGATTGAATTCGAACTCTCTATAATGTAGAAATTGTAATTTCGGCGCACAGGTTCGATCCTATATTACTAGTTAATCTAAGCAGTTTTACAAATTAGTAATTCGACGTTTCGGTCTAGATTAAGACCATCTTCAAGAATATAATTGCGTCTGTAAAAATTAATGTGAGAAAAAAATTTTTATTTCCGTGTTGAAAAGCAAAAAGAGAAATAAATGAGAAATTGTCATAATAACAGCTAATATAAACTTACTTGCTTAGTAACAAATTTAATTTAAATTTAATATTTCAAGAAGCACTTGTTGACCATGTGCCGGCATAATACATAGTAAGATGGATTACAAACGTTATAATATATACACGGTTCTTTGTTTGAAGAGACGACCAATCAGATGTCAAAGATCAAGCCATTGGCTGATCGATATGCGGCGGTTAATTCAAACCACTAGCTAACATTTCTAAAACACACCATTTGACCATAGTCAAAATATTAAGACTATGATATTAAATTGATCAACATTCAAAATGCTTTTTTATTAATTGTAAGAAGTTATATGATTTTATGTTAGTTAGAAAAATCTCTATAATGTACTTCGAAAAACAGAAATAGTACTCGTAAGTACACTCGAACCTATGCAGTTTCGAACCTTTTACAAGTACTTTGGTACACGGAAATAATACTTGCAAGTATATTCGAATCTTGGTCGAACCGATTCGAAACTTTTATGAATATCGTACCATAAATTCTCCATCTTTCTAATAATTATTTTTTTACTTTTAAAATCAATTATGCTGTCCTTAATTTAATAAATAAAGAGCTTAAAATCTACTTATGCAGTTCTGATTTCCAAGATTCGAGTACTACTTGTGAAAAATTCGATTCCTTTCAACATCGAAGTACTTATAAGTATATCTTTTCGCAACTTGTGAGTACTCATTCCCAGGTACGATATCAAGTTTGAATAAAATGAATACTTTTCAAATATAATCATTGATACATTATAGCTTCTAAGTAGTAATCTAAATCCATGAAATGAAACTCTGTTATTGAAATTGACTCGAATTCGTGAGTATATATTGAACTCGATCCCATCCCTAATTGCAAGCAATAAAAGTAAGATAGGCGTTTCATTCTTTCTTTAATAATTTTAACAAATTAAAATTAGTATGTCCGTGTCATAATTAAAATTAGTCTGCATTTGTTTTAATTTTTCTACTGTTTTATATTACATCTATTAATTTTTGTCGCAAATGCATAAAATCCGCAGTCTAGTCATTACCTACCTTGGTAATACATGACTACGAAGGTTTGAAACAGCAACACGAAATTTGAAACTCCGACACGAAATTTAATTTTTTTCATTTTCGTCCATTGTGAACGCACCGTGCGTCGCGGCGATAACGCATTGTCGTCGGATAAAACAGGCGAATCGATTTTCGAAGGTCAAGGACCGAGAAGGGAGGGCAAGGCGAACGAAAGCGAGACGTCGGAAATCGTTTTCGAAATAAGACTCGTCGACGACCTCCCGCGATATAGAGCTCGTCGAAAAGGATGCAAGCAATCGGGTACACGTGGTCCAACCCTGGTCCATCTTTTCGACAGTGTCGGCGGCCGGCATGGCATCGTCGTTCCATTTTTAGATTTCGGTTTAGGTGACGATTAGAAGGCCAAGGGAGGCCAACGCACATTATCTATGCATTCGGACGGCAAAAAGACGCCTCGAACTCTCCCACGCAACCTTAAAATAAACGCGGCCCTGCGAGTCCGACGAGAAAACGGAAGAATTTCATTTCTTTTTACGGGGAACGGGACGTGGGAATCGCGCGATAGGTGCCTGAACGCTTATGTTCTTTTTATTCTTCTATTCGTTTTGTTCGCCGACGCTATCTACGATATGATATTTAAATATTCGGAAATTTCACGAGGATTCCGAAGAAAAATGTTTAGTCAATTTTTATTTAGGACTACTAAAACTTTCTCGTTTATTTTAGTTTATTTAAAGTAGATATCTATAAATTTTTTTATTTTATAGAAGATTAGTATTAAGAAATTGAAGGAAAAGAATTTTACATTACTTTCGGCAAGAAAAGAATGAAGGCACAGGATATATTTCTTGAAAGCATCCTTGAATTCTTTTACAATCTATTTTGATACAAACAAGAAAGGGAAGACTAATTAAATTTCAATTCTTTCGAGCCTTAATTGAAGAAGTTGTCCCGCACAACAAGTATAGAAAGCGAACCAACCCGATACCGTGGAAGAGAAGTAACTTTTAATAAACCGAAAGAAGTTCAATATTTCTGGAAACTTAGCTTCGACTCGGAAGGAAACTGGTGATCACGGTTTATTTGTGGCAACAATCGAGTGTTCTTTAATGTGAACCAGAGCTATCTATTGCATCGAAGTAAAAACAACGTCCGCTTCTTTTTGGTAAACCAAGATAACAACAATTGTCAATTCGCATCTAATCACTGTGCGATATTGTAACCATAGTTTGTTCTCTGCGAGTGCATTATTTCATTGTACAAAATCTTTTAATGTACTAACTGTTGTACATACTAGTCTTGGATTATTATTTACCGAATCATAAACTGTTTACAACCGAAACAAGTGACATTAATTACTCTAATTCTTTGTGCATGTTCTTACACGTTTATCATGTTATTAAAATTTATTATAAAATACAGTATACTGTAAAATACAGTTTACAAAATGCTAAGAACTGAAAACCTATCTAATATTATATTGGGTTGGCAAGAAAGTAATTTCGGTACTTTAAGTTAAAGTAAAACCGAATTGTTTTATTCAAGCGATGAACTTTGATCAATCAAATATTTTCTTATTTATTCTTATTGGCAAAAGATCATCGAACAGAAGAGAAAATATCTTATTCATTAAAGTTCATTACTTGAATAAAAAATTAGGCTCTATTTCACCTTGGAATACCGAAATTACTTTCTTGCTAACGCAATATATATATTAGATAATTCTTCAATTATTAATTTAAAAATTAAGCGAACACGCGCGCCCATAGATAGGAATCGGCTGACGCGTCTGATCATGGTCAACCGATTCTACTTACTCCGAATACTAAAGCAGTCCTGGGCAGCTCGTGACTAAAAAAACTGAATTTTTCAAAATTAGTAAAGCAGATTCGGTCCTTAATTCTCGTACGAAAATGTCGAACCTCGGAAAAGCTTAATATTGCTTTCCCGTCCCTTGAAACATTTGCAATTACGATGCAGCATCGAGGAGCAATTAAAATGACGCGCGCTTTCCACCGGGAAAGATTAATACGCGTATTCTGTGCACTACACAGGGCTCTTCATTAAAAGTTCCCTCTCCTCTGGTCGTAGCTCGCGTTCAAACACTTACGGGGGTCCCCCTCTCCGCGTTTCCCTCTTGTTCCTCTTTTATTCACGCGTACATATAAAAATCCACTTGAGAGAACGGAACAATGCGTTGCAACCCGATCTACGCTGCAGTCTTTCTGCCAGCCTCTCTCCTCCTCCCCAGATGCAAATTTTCATGTAACGAGAGCGAAGTCGGGCGCCGCGCGGTGATTCGAGACACTTTTTATTGAAACAATCCCGCGCACACTTTGTAATAAACGAAATTAAAACGAGAAAGGCGCGCGCGCGTGGCTCGTTGTGTCGCGCCATTGTTGCTGCGAATATTTATCGGCGACTCGGACAAACTTTTGATTACTCGAGATATTCACTCGCGCAACGTTTCGCCCGGATATCCAATCGTTATTCGCTCCTCTACGAGATATCGATCAATTTTTTCCTGTAGTTTCAATCTTGCACTTACTGGAAATCCAGTTTTTTTAAAAAACGTTGTATACCACCAAATGGAACATATTCATGATTTTTCTAGAATGTTCATATTGAAGTCACGATACTTCTTTTCCATTTGACTCGTGCAATTAACGGTTAAGTTGTGTCCAGTTTTACAGATCTTCTGCAGTTTTATTGTACTTAAAAAACTCATAAATGTAATAACTAAACTGCGGATCTTTATGCAAAATAAAAATTGACTGCGTCGATTGCAAGAAATAGAAACCAAATTTGATGTTATCTCTTCCCTTAATGATTTCAATATAGGAGAAATCATGTGACATCTTGAATTTTGAAAATTCTCCAACAATTTTGAATTTCGTCTACTCAATTTTGCTTTATATACTTTACAATCTCAATAATCGTAAATAGAAAAGTCAGGTGTTGAGAGAACCCCCGAAGAGTGTGAAATGAGATCTGACTCGCTGATCTGGTCGAAACGGATCCACAACCAGCACTTCGTTTGCTGAATAAGCAAGTATCCGAAGGAGGAAGAGTCGAAGGAACGTAGATTATCGCGAGGCCATAGATCAGTGCGCGGAACATTTCGATAATTTATCACCGAGTCCCTGTCCTTAGTAAACAGTGTTGGACTAAAAATACAGAGCGTCCTAGTCTTGCCGTCATCTTTCTCGATCGCCCCCAGGGGTGTCGAGCCTCTTTCATTTTTCTTAGGCTGGAATTCTTGCTCCGATTTTCGGGGTTACTCGACCACGTCGCCAGAAATATCCATTCTATTTTTCTAATTAGAACATTCGAATTTAACACGTAATTTGACGAATTTCTGATTTCACCTCAATTAACTAACTTCTGCCCGCCTCAACAATAATCTTCTTTCTTAGATTTGATCTTCATGGACTATTTCCTTTTAATCTAAAGAAACTAGTCAATTATTTACTGCAAGACACAAATCACAAGTCCATCATTCATTTCTCAGATATTCAATTAATGTTCCACACATTATATTGGATAAATTGATTAAATTATTCAAACAAAATGTAAATGTGTATCTAGCTCCTGTATGTTGCAATCGATATTTTTATTTCACATAAAAATCCGCAGTCTAATGGTTACTATTAATCTTTCATGATCGCCGACGAAGCGATTAACTATGCTCATCATTCTGCCCCCTTAAAAGTTGCATCGTCCCGACAGAGTCGTTTGCAGCTACGCAACATTTCACTGCAGTTACGGTTGCACGACAGACAAGCTATAACAGCAGTGATTAAACGATAACCGGTGAAATAATTGAGAAGCCTTAGTCGCGTTATTTGTCGCGATTAAAGATTTTTATTGTTGTCCGAGATAGTGCTCGGTCTCTCGCGAAAGAACAATCGGCCCCGAGGTCTGGTCGTTACTTTCTTCTAACGAGCACGTGAAACTCGGGCTCGCGGACCCATGAAAACGCGAAAGACTGCACCGTGTCCATTCACGAAGAAGAATGAACACCCACACGCGCGCGCGCGAGCGCCTTTCTATTCTCGACTGGTCGATTCACGCTCGCTCACCTGACTCATCCACGAATATCGGGAAAATCTTTTAAAGAATTCTCTGTATACAGTGCCCGCGAAACAATTGGATCCATATGTAGGACGGCTTTGGGAGACTGTTGAATCGAATTCACCGGACTCGAAATTCTCCCTAAAACTTCATTTCTTTTTTTCCCGTTTTTCGCTAATTCGTCTGTAAACATTCTTATCCTACTAGCCCTTGTAAATATCAATAACCGAGTTCTCAAATACCAACTCTCAATTTCTTCTTGTAACTTCTTCAACACCAAAATTATTCTAGATTTTTATATTCTCGGATGATCACAGATTAATTTATGTTTGAGGCATAAAAATATGCTCTGAAACGTCACGAGTAAACTCCAGGATTTCATGCATTTATTGCAATTTGATATTTTACTTTCGATTGCTGAAATGATCGAGGAAGAGAACAATCCCTAAATGGCCCCAATTTTGTTATCACTTGTAAAATTCTTGTTTAAAGTTGAAAATAACATATTTTTTTTAAATTGCTTTGAACTTCATCTACTCATTTCTCCCATAAATACGTAAAGAGCTTTCTATACTAAACAGACAATTATTACGCATTCTGCAGAAATGATTGAAGAAGGAAATGTTTACTAACAACTAGATGGGCATTGGTACAAAGTAAACATTTCATGCATCTGTTGCAAGACAGAGGAGCCATTGTAAATCGTTAATATCTTTCTTCGAATTGAATCTCCACAGCGGTACAAGTCTGGCTTAATGGCGTCATAAGCAGAAGGGGCTAAACGTTTCTATAATGTTTCGTGTTTTCGTTTATTTCGGTACTAGTGACCACACGTCTCTTCCACCCACCTGTCGAATGATTACGCGCCTATTTTCGTGCATGAAGCTGAGCAGAACACATTCTCACTCGACTTGATCGACATGCAAGAGTTTGATTCCGGTCCTCAACTTCCGGTCCCGTGACACGATTACTCCGCTTTCTTGGGATGACTTTTTCTCTTTTGTCGCTGTTGTCTCGTTCTTGGGACAAGAAGATTGATGAGCACGTAAATTTTAAAGAAGCAATTAATGCTGAAACAATGCAGGCAAATAAATAGATTAACAGCGAGGGTTCTTCGGCAGCCATAAACTCGGCCAACAGCAGACGAGGTTCCGAATCAGCGTGAATAATTGAAACGAGTTGGAGCCAAGTAGAATCTAATGTACATACAGTAGGGCTCAATTTATTTATAACTGGATTCATTATATTTTATTACATTCAGTAGGTACATACTCCTTCAGGAAACGAATATAAATCTTGCCGTTTGCCGATGACTTTTACACAAGGGTTGGGAAAAATGTGTGACGATTTTGTTGGAACAGTAACTTTCTTATTATCTTTTTGTAATAAAATAGTAAGTACGAAGTGCAATAATGCACTCGTACATTCTCAGAGGAATTTTCTTTGCCATTGTGTCAATTCGACGCTAGGAGCCAATGAAATTGGTAAGCGGAGGGAGGGATGAGAGCCAATAGAGCCTTTACTTTTCGAGAACCGGGTACTCGAGCTATACTAACGACCAGCCAGAAAGATTTACTATCGGGCATAACCGTTCCTCACTGTATCCTTATCTATCGCGTTTAACGATCGTCATGAACGACGCGACGAAAAATTGGACTTCATCGTGCAGTAAATACAAACGTGCAACCAACGCCCACGCCGACAGAAAATATGAAGGGGGAAAAAGTAACGAACAGAGAAACTCATTCTTAAGATATTTTTTAGAAAATATTCATATGCGTATTCGCAACTCCGAAACAACAAATAAAAATGTGTCATTTCTTAACACCTTACCGACCACAAACCTATTAATAGGATATTCAATAATTTTGCTGCACCAAAAGAAAGCATAGAAATTTTCTTTTACATTGCAATCTTAAATGAAACTATTAGATGACGTTATTGAGGGTGACTTGTTAGTACACAATGAAAATTGCTGTTGCCATTGAAGGTTCCATTAACCCCTTGCCGTATTTTAACGAGTCACGAACGTCATGAAAATTTTTAACAAAGCCTTATAAATATGAATGTTACGCCTTTAAATGAAATAAAATTTGACTCGTTTGTAATCAATATTCAAGCATTTTCAAATAAATGTAGCCATACAAAAAATATAAATTTTCTTTTCTCTTCTACGATATTTTTGGGGATAAAGACGTTTTAATCGCTGTAACTGTAAAGAAAATGATACGACAAAGGGTTAAAAAGTGTTTAGCCATGCACCACAGATTTGTCAAAATTATAAATTATAAAATATGATCCTTCTTCTAAAAATATTTTTACAATTTGGAGACAAAGTGCTGTTCAGAGAGTGGATAGAAAGAGAGGAAAAGACTGAAGACGATAAGTGTCGAGTTTCCATGACAATGGAATATAAACGTTTGGCCTGTTTACAGCTGGACATCGACGACGTGTTCGCTATATATACCACGTGCTCGGCACATTTTTCCAAACACGTAGGTAGCAGCGTTCATTACAATCCGAGTAGAACCTGTTCTAACACGTTCTTTTCCAACTGCAAGGCCGGCCGACGCTGGCTTCCGCGATCCATCCGTTTGTAATTACTAGACCGCGGATCTTAATGCGAAATAACAGTTTTCTATATCGGTTATATAGCAACATGAAGTTAAATAGAGACGTGTTTCTTCTTTCGAGCCGCACCCGTCCCTCGTTTTCGCAAGTTGATTTGTCCTTTGGTATCGAATTGACAAAAAAGTGAGAAACCGCAATATGTGATGGAGAGATAAATAATTATTTTTCCGATCTAAATTTAGAATGAGATTATTCAAAAAATATAACTGAAGTAAAATAGGATATGAAATTCGATTGTCCTTCCTCAGCGCTCACGTTGAAAGATTGTTTATTAAACTGATTGTCCGTAGATCTGAATTAAATGAACGAAGAATGCGCTCGAGAAGGAAATTGTTTTATTGTCTCTACTTTCTGGCATCGAAAAAGTTAGCATGAAATACACACAACAAACAAGGTGACTCTCATATTGCGTTCTAAAACGAAAAATTGTTTATTTCGCTCCAGCGGACATATAGCACGGTATAACATCTCCGATTTTCTCGGCGAAATTTCAATTAAATGATTTATCGGTACGTTGGTAGGAGGGAGTAAAAATGATTCATCTCAGGAGAAATTTGGTATATTAAGATTTCAAGTAAACACGTTTTAATGCGCTTCCGTGGGTACATAGAGAGCAAAGGAGAAGCTTCGGAAATCCTGTTTATCCCAGGAGGCAGGTAATGGTGGTAGACACCATTGTCCGAGTTCATTTATTACTTGTTTACTAATTCTTCTACTTCCAAAAATCCATGTCAATTGCAAGAAACTCTTTTAATCGACTTAGAAAGTCTTCTATTGTCTTTTTATATTTCTATTCAGAAATCAATGTACTTTGAGTCGATAGTAAATAAGGCTTAAATCAATTACGTCTGCACACACGTTTATAGTATACAAACTAGTCTAATAAAAGAATTTTGTCTGACGCAGTATGAGAAAGATGGCTTCGTCGTCCTGGAGGATTTCTTCAAACCGGAAGAGGTCGAAGAAATGAAAGCCGCAGCCGCGGAGTTCCCCAAAAACATGCCGCCGGAGAACGAGCGATTCATGTTCAACACAGATACGTCGAAACAGGTATGACAAAATTCTTTCGTATCGTCATTGTCAATAGTTCGAACTTGAAATTGAAAATAATAATTGTTTCAGACTAATGACAATTATTTCCTGGGAAGCGCTAACACAGTTAGAATGTTCTACGAAATGGACACGTTGAACAGTGAGGGCAAGTTGCAGGTGGAACCTGAAGTAGCTTTGCACAAGGTAACATAACCGGACGTTGCAACCCTTCGATCTTCAACTACCAATATTAGTTTGACATTGATTAATTTGAAACAAAAACAGGTCGGTCACGCGGTGCATTGGCTACATCCTACGTTCAAGAAATATTCGTTCGACGAAAGGATCAAGGAACTGATGTTCCAACTAGATTACAAAGAGCCAGCCATTTGCCAATCCATGATCCTTTACAAGAACCCGTCCACTGGCACACAAAGTAAGGGATGATTTACCAGACAAACGTATTGCATTGAATGTTTTTACCGTTCTGCAGTTGATCTACTGATTTCTTTGCATTTTCTTCTGTACAAATACTGTGGATCTTTATACAGAATAAAAATTGTCTGCATCGATTGCAAGAAATAGGAACTAAATTGAACGTTACTTCTACCAACAATTTTGAATTGAATGAAACTTTTGTTATAGGATCCATGCACCAAGACGCGTCGTACTTGTACACCGACCCGGTCTCGGTAGTCGGTATCTGGATCGCTCTGGACGACGCTACTCAGGAGAACGGGTGCCTATGGTTTGCGCCGGGCTCCCATACGAGCGGTGTCCACCGTCGTTTCATCAGAAACAAGGACCCGGACTCGAAGGACCTGTTGATATACGACGGTGGGGTGCCGAGCTACCAACTGAGCAGCTTCCGGCCGGTGCCAGCGAAAAAGGGCACGTGCGTCGTGATCCACGGACAGGTGGTGCATTTCTCGAACCCAAACAAGAGCAGTAAGCCGCGGAACGCGTACACTTTCCACATAATCGAGACGCAGGACACGGTCTACCCGAAGGAGAACTGGCTGCAACCACCACCGGAAGGATTCCCGAAACTGTACAGAAATTGAACGCGTTCCGAACGATATGACTCGATAAATATCATGGGGATACAACGATGCAGCACCGCTTGTTACTGTGGCTGTGGCCGTTTTTATTTTATTATACCACATTATACAAAAGTTATTTCTTGTAATATATAGAATTGTTAATAAAAAAAACAGACTGTTGAATACACCGCCGTCCCGCCACTTTTCTCTTCTGTTACACGTACATGGTTCAACCAAACAATTTTATGTACACCCGCGATAAAGATGTTATTTTTAACGAAACATCTATGTATATATATACATAGTCATGCATACATACTTTTTAAGATACGGTAAGATTCAACAATACTCTTTCATCTGCTTTGTACATATGTAGTATGCTCTTATGTACATCTATAACTTGCTAATCTACAGAAATGTGTGCTGAGCTCCTGTATCTGGCGCAAACCCGTTTTCAGCACCTCCTCCTTCACCTTCACGCAACAGTATATGTCCAAGGGTGACAGATCTTCGTCGGGTAACTTTATTGTTATAGGCAACAATTCCGGAAGGAACGTTACCAATGTTTGATGCAGACCATCCAACGATCGATAATCGGCACAAGAATCTTTGACTTGTTCCAGTACACTGTAATAAAACGGTCGCTTGTATAATAGCACGCGGTTAAAGGAGTTTCGAGAGTAATTATCATTTTCAATAACGTACGCGCTTAGGGTGTGCAACAATCGGTTTACATTTGCCGCAAGCTCCGGTTGTATTTGCTTAACATAGTCCGTGGTTGGAGGTGGGTTTGGAACATTGAAGTGAAAACTGCATGGCATTCCTACCGCATTGGCTGCCAATCCACTGTACACAAAAACCATGAACTTCTTAATTCTCTATGCAAGGATTATGTTATTCTGCTATGTAACGTTAAAACTTGCCACATATCGCGAGCGAAAATATATGCTGCCTCAAAATACTGGAAAGCTTTCTGCGCCCTCCTTTCCCGAGCCGCTATATCGTCTTCGAATCCAATCACGTCCCGCAACTTTTGATCATTTAGCCGATTCTCGTAAGTACGGCATTGTTGTTTCAACTCCTACAAATATCACATTATGAACAATATCTTATCTTGAATTGATTCGATTTCAAGTTCACGAAACACATTTTGTATTAATTACGTCAATCCTCTGGCTGACACGTATCATTAATTCGGGATGTTTATCTACATTAACCATTTGAGTCAGTTCGCTGCATTTATTTAAGATACAAATGACTTCTGTTATTGTTCTGTCGCCTAAAGAAGATGCATTTTTATGATGGATTAAGTTTGTTTGTATTTTATCCTATAATATTGCTACAGCAAAAATAGAATTTTACCAGACATATCTCTAAATATTTGTAGCAGCTCCTTTAGAACAACTTCCGCTTTTCTCAGAAATGACTCGCTCACAGCAGCTATCCAATGTTTTATGGCACACTGGAAAACAGTTACGACTGTCCATGGTGGTCTTATGATAACGTGTCTTTCCCAAGAGTCTCCGTATAATACATGCATCTCACTGCTAACTATCTGCAATCAAAATACTTTGTAAATACAGTGTCCCTTCTTTTATTGTGTACCAAACATACACATGTTCTCATATGATATACTTACCACGGTTAAAAACTCTTTCATAGTCATTTTCACGTCATTAAATATTTCGTTTGGTATGTGGCGTTCCTTATTTAAGATCGGAAGAGGGTCTAAGCTCAATCTATCCTTATTTTGTTCATTCAAACTGGAAGGCCAACTGTTCGTACAGTTCGTCGCATTAAGATAATCAATTTTCTCAAGAGGATCGTTCCTTCCAAGCGTTGCTATATCGTAAATCATTGCTTTATTGCAAAGATTAATATCATACGACATCAAAACCTACGTTCAGACAGAAGAATTAGTAATAGAATTGTGACTACTTTAAACAGAATGTATACTGTTGTACGATTAAGTAAATACGTACTACAGATTTTTCCAATTCGCGAATTTGTAAACACGTTTGTAAAATCTCATCATCTGGACAATCAATAACAAATTTTTCTTTATTTCTTGAGGCGTCCTCCCGCGTTTGCCCAACAACATATGGATGTTTAGAAGAAAACAATTGATTAATGTAGTTGATAGCTTTTCTTGCTTTCGCGGACAGTATTGCAGATTTGGTTTTACCATTGTTATTTTTAATGTAATCGAGTTCCTGTTAAAAAAAGATTTTTTATAAAGTTTTCATAAAAAGCATATCGAAGAGTGTTATTTAATATTCAGCTTACACGTATAACAGTCCATGGAATTACAATGAAAGGTTGATCAAAAGTCTTAAAAACCGTTTCTTTTGCTAAATCAATAGCACTAATGTTTGATAAAAACACATTTGTATCGACAACGATGTACAGCTGTTTTTTCTCTTGTTGTCCTGATACTAGTGGATGACTTAAACTGTGATTCGGTACACTGCACGACACATCTGTATTATTTACTGTGCAAAGTTGTGTTCTAACAGCTTGGACCTATATGGTATATATAAGAAGAATCTTAAAAATCATTTTATACAAATTTGCAAAATGTTTAGTAAAATATGTGACATTACCTCAAATGTAATTTTTTCATCTTCCAATGGCTCCCAATCCATCTCCTCATAAAATGAATTATCGTTGGATCGTTTCACTAAATCATTTACTGTCGTCACAGTTTCCACAGATAATATTTTTGGTTTTTCAATAGAAGAAGCTTTATTAATTGGGATCTTATCTTTGGAAACTTTGTCCTTTAAACGTGTCAATCTAACTTCTATATTTTTGTAAAGGCTCGGTAATTTGCCCCCTACAACTATAGTATACCAAATAAAACACAAATTCATAATGCTGACAAGATAATAAGTAGACTGCGGATCTTTAAGCATTTATGGCTTCTGAGAATTTAGATTTACAAAAGCTACTACCACTGAAAATAGCGTTTTATTTATTTAACCCTTCTTAAAAAACGTCTCGAAAATTTGCATAAACTTTCACAGTTTAATAATATGAGTATTACCATGTTTATCTGCCAAAGGGGGACTCTGCGATATATCAATAACACTATCAGAATTTTCAGTAATGCTATTTTCCAGTGTTAAGCTTTTCCTTAATTGCTCCATACGTTCTTTTCCCATATTCTTCCTCAAAGATTTTCGACTTCTTTTTGTGATTGACGTCGCAATTAAACTTGGGTCACATGTTTTCCTTCTTGGTTCACTTTTTTCTGCAATTTAAATACTACATAAGTATAATATTTACACTTTCGCGATAGTGATTAATTCATAACACTAAGATTGCCTAAATTCTGTTACAAATAGATAAAAATACCTTTATTTCTTAATCGTTGTTTAACTGGAAGATTTTCAGAGGATGTACTAATATCCTTATCATCTTCGGCTTTCTGTGTTTTAGTTTTTTTTTTCTGCTTCTTCTGTTTTAGTTTTTGAAAAATCATTTGCATTTGTGGCGTATAATTCATCATTGAACTTTCAGTAGTGTTAGATGGAGACGACAATGGGGGATTTTCTTTAATTGTCGATGTTGACGATTTTGTACTATCTTTAGAACTTTTTGGACTTTGCGTTTTAGATGTCATTTCCTTTCCTTTTTTCGCAAGCATCTTCTCACGAATAACCCGCATCTGTGGAGTTTCTTTCTCTTCATTGCTTGTCTCCAGTGATTGTTTGAGAGATCTTCTAGCAACCAGTTTCTTTCGTTTTTTAATCTCTGTTTCCGGTACATCGCGTTCTGGTGTGGAAGGCTGAACACTTTTACGTCTTCTTTTTGATTCTTCCGATTTCTTTCCGATCTAAAATTAAGCACAGGGATAATTTCTTTTCTTCATTAATATAACAAAGTCGCTTTTGAAGATAATCATTTTTCTATTATTCGCAATGCGTATAAATATATTCGATACATCCGAAAACAGTTATTTTGTAAGGTTAGAATGTGAACATGTGTTATAAAACACAATAATTTAAGATGATTAATGTCAATAATTAGGAAATTATCGGTACCTGTTCCGACTGCTGTTCTGTCGGTTCCTCCCAAGAAGACTGATTTGTTTTAACATTGAAATAGTACACTCGATCCGGATGTGTTTTCGAATTGAGGACAATCCAATTTTTTGGCAAGTTTTGCTTCATCATTTTGAAAATCCTTTTCAGCTTCACCGTAAATCGATTCAAATACACAAAATACGACCTCGTTACTACGCGTCATCACTATTCACATGTCATACTCTCTGAAATAAACATAGTGTCATCACAAACAAAACGTTTTTGTTATTGAATGTTCCGAATTCCGAAACGTTCAAGTTCAACACAGAAACTATTTCTATAAACACTTTATTTACCTGTTTCATATATATATTTGACTTATCTATCAAAGTGTATTATATTTATCTTTGTTTATGTTTTTAGATGTCCTATTAAAGAAAATCACTATAGAGACAAAATAAAGAAAGTGTTGGACTGGTGTTGGACTCAGTGGTGAGACATTGTGCAAGATTTGTGAAAGGTGTCACATGACACATGGTTGCACATGGTCCAGAAGCGTGGAATAGCGTCGTGGAAGGGGAAGGTACAGTCGGTACAGTCATGGACTCCACTGCTCGTCATCATAGACACGTTATTGTTTTTTCCTCGCAGCGCCTCTAGCGGCCATCCATCGTACGAAAAATCTTCGGAACTGATCGGAACACTGAGTCCAAGGCATCTAGGTTTGAGACAGTTCGAGACACGAACATTACAGGTATTGACAAGAGTTTCATTTCTATATAGTACACTCCGCGCCCTTGCTGTGGAAACACAGTCCGATGGGTTCTTGTCTTTCCAGTCTTTCGCCATTAGAAATTCATTTGCTTTCTGTCTTCAGTAACTGTTGTAAAAAAAGACACGATCGTATGCACAGAAAATCGTAAGCCAAACCGTACTACTATACCAGCGTGAAACGCAAACGTTTCCCTTTTGCATATATTACTGCACGAGCGATGGCAAACGAAATAGACGAACCAATAATGTACAAAATAGTAAATAACAACCTCGATGATGATGATTTAAAGTTTTTCACTACTATAGATGAACCTACCAAAGAATGGATCAATTACTTAGAATACGTATGGAAATTGTGTAAGTATAACATGCATGTAAAAAAATGTCAATATATTACTATATTTATTAATATCGTTTTATACAGGGAAAGAGTGTGATGGTATAAGTTGTAGACTGATGGAATATTTTGGAACTGCTCCTAATCCGTACGTGAGCACATTAAAAGTCATAGTGAATCTTGCAGACTTTAAAAATGCGAAGAGAAAACCTTCACTACCGTTCACAGGTTTATGTTTCTTTCTAAGACTAATTATTGCTTTGTACAAGTAGTTTGTCATTCGTTGCTATAACTAGATTGCAGATTACTCTTCAATGCATTTGAAGTTTGTATGATCTATTGAGAACATAATTTGACTTCGAATAAAATGCATCGATTACGAAAAAATGAAGTTATATAAAAACTGATTTGCTCTCTTTATAATTTCTATAGGTTGTAAATAATGTAACTGTAATATTAAATTCATCTTTTGTAAGTGCATAAAGTTTGCAGTCTACGAGTAGCTGTTGTTAAACTCTTGCAAGTATAAAATGAAAACTATGGGTATAACAGTTTGCGTTTTTATTACAGTAATGGAGGAGTTTGCAAAGTGGCTAAAGCTACAGGAGGTACTACAAGAAGATCTTCTAGTTGAAGATTTAAAAATTGTTGCATTTCGACTAGTGGTCGAACAAAAAAGTATGGAGCTATTCCAATTATTTGCTCGTACATATGAGTTTGTGAAGCATAAGGAATTATTTATTCCTTTTATTCAGGTACAATTATGAAAAGCATAATGTAATCGGAATAATTTAACTATTGAAGTGATTTTTCTGTGTATGTGCTTTTAGAAAATGATTGCAGTAAAAAAATTTAAAGAAGCTGCACAATATGCAACTGTGTTGAAGTTGCAAAAAAACTTCAAAGATGTTCATGTTCTATTATTACCACTTATTTTACAAAATAAGCTATCGATTGTCGACGACTTTCTGGCTGGTGAGCCAGAAATCCAAAAGTGTTTGGTCCAGTACTTGGATAATTTAATTGCCTCGGATACAAGTATGCACAGGCAATTAGAAGAATTTATATTGTAAGTTTTAATAATTCAACAAAAATAGACGTTAAGATAGAATAATATTTCTTAACGTATTATAGAGAGTATAAAATACCAGATATAAAGATTTCCACAACGGATAGGAAACCGTTGAGTAAATTGATAGCACGTTTCGTCAAATTACATAATCTACCACTAAGTATTTGTCAAAATGTAAATAAAAAACGAAACGAAGGTGCTTTGCACTTCATCATTCGCAAAAGATATATGGATTATAGTCTAAGTATGTTCATTCTCTGAACAATGATACAGTGCTGAAAGAATCGAAATAAACTTCTAATAATTTTTTTAAATTTAGGCTTAGATAGTTTTAGGGAGATGATCGAAGAAACTGTGAAACAGGATGATCACTTACAACATGATCTATTAAGAATGTTAATGAACGTAAAAGATGCTAAAGAAGGCCTGTATTGGGCGAAAAAATTCCATATACCTAAGGAACAGTGGCCAGGGCCCATTGTATATGAAGCTGAACTAGCGGAAGCTGACGGTAATCAAATGTCTCAATGTACCTTTCAATTATAATGTGATATTTATAAAATTGTCTTGTTTAGAAAATAGTGAAGGAGCTTCTACTAGTAGAGTAGAAGAGACAAATGACTGGGATAATTTTGATAACTATCATGAATTACGTTTACCACGTGATTCCATTACTGTGGTAGATAATGCGGAAAAGTTCGAAAACTTTCTGGATTGTGGTCTGAGAAATGTCGGTATTGTCGGGATAGATACTGAATGGAAACCTAATTTCAGTAATATCTTAATTTAAGCATTTACTTTTCTAATGTTGTGTATTTTCCAACAAAACATGAATTTCATACTTCTGTTCATTATTAGGTACACAAAAAAGTGAATTAGCTATGATACAGATAGCTACACCGGACAGAGTTTACATTTTAGATGTAACTACAATGGCAAACAAGTCGAAGGGATTATGGTCAGAGTTAGCCATATGCTTATTGCAAAACAATGATATACTAAAACTTGGTAAATTTCATGTAATTAAAAACATTACTGTATGGTACTATTTTAAAAATACCATGTTAACATATTGTCGGCTAGTATGAGTTTACTCATGTTTCTTTACATGTAATCATTACTAGCTGACCACTTTATTTTATTTGTTAGTTTAATATTTTTGTGCAATTATAAGGTGTAATGTGTTACAGGGTTTGGAATAGATCATGACTTAAAAATGATACGCGACAGTTTGCCGTTTTTCTCAAACATACAGACTCAAGGATTTATCGATATAACAGATTTGTGGAAGAAATTGGTGGAGCACCAATTTGTATTCCCACATTCGTATGAAATCGACGACCAATTTTCCAAAAAGAATTTAAGCAAACTCGTGGAGCTCTGTTTTGGAAAAAAGTTAAATAAATCGGACCAATTTTCGAACTGGGAGCAGCGGCCCTTGAGAGAAGGGCAAATAATATATGCGGGTCTTTACTCATTTTTTGCTAGTATCTAACTACTGAAAAAATAGTTATAATAATATCTTAATTATCTTATTACAGCGTTAGACGCATATTGCTTATTAGAAATATATAACGTTTTCGAGACTCAATGCGCTCGACTAAATATTCCATTTGCGAATATTTGCCTGGAGGTGCAAAAAATGCCGTATAAAACCGCGAAAAAAAGTACAAAGACATATGCGGATAAGGTAAGTTTTAATACGATAAAATAGCTAATCACTTTCCTTAGTGTAAATGTTGGTCCCATATGAATTTGTACGTATTTTAATGCAGCCGCATGTACCTGAAACTGGGATGTTGACGTCTCATTTGTATAAAGATTCTAAGCCCTCAGGAGCTGTTACGAAAATGGGCAATCCTACAAGTACACCTCATTGCTCGCAAATGGTTAAGAAAACAAAAATACCAATTTGCAATTGGCGCGTTGTCTGCGATTCAAACCTAGGTGGACTGATAACGAAACTTCGAATATGTGGTTGTGATACCCTCCGTGCGTCAGTCGATGACGCAATAAAAATAGCTCGACAGGATGGAAGAATATTTTTAACTCAATATTCACATTATCAGAAGGTAAGATTTATCTCACAAATGTAATAATAATACTCAGATAAAACTAATAGAATTGTATTACACAGCTTTCGCAACATCTTCCACGTCACCAAAAATATTTTGTATGTCCTGATTCGTATGAAACCCAATTGAGAAAAATTTTAAATCATTTTGGAATCAGTATTTATCAACAGGATATTTTTTCTCATTGCAAAGTTTGCAATAGCAGAGAATTCACGAAAGTTCCGAGGTTAATATTGGAACAACTTTTCGAAAGGTTCGTCGTAAATTTTATTTAAAATATTTTAATAAGCGCGACAGCGATGCTAATCAATTTTTATAATTAGGTACAGTAAAAACAAAGGTGTGGTCGTAAAGTGTAACTATTTTTTCGAGGATGATCCAAAGATTAAAAGTTATAACTATGACAAAATAGACGATCGACGATGGACCTTAAGTTTTAATTGTATAAAAATGGCGACGTTTACCACCAAATATAACGTAGTAATTCGAATGAATGAACTATCGCCAGATTTTTTAAAAACCGAAAACTATTTTTACGTCTGCGAGAGGTGCGGAAAAGTAAATGGTCTGGGGTGTATGTTTGAACAAACCCTAAACTTTTACAAAGACCTTATTGTTGATACCTAAGTCGTAATTATATGTGATATAGCGTCGAGACTGTACTCAAAATCTGGGAATGCACAAATCAAAAATTATATTCGTTGGTTTGAGTCAGTGGCAACTGTTCCTATGATGTTATGTCGTTAATAATGATTATACTATTATATTTACCCTTGAAAATTGCTATTTTTTTATTTTAAAAACATTTTTAGTATCCGAGAATTTAGTTAATTTAGTATGTTGTGAGAAAAAGATATTTAATTTTTCTTTTATCTTTATTGTTACGGATAGTATTATTTTTGATGTTGTTCTCTCTTATATGTAAGAGTTGTTTGTTTATTAGTAAACAAGATTTTAATATCGTAAAAAAGTAAAGTTACATAATACATGAAAGTGTTCTTGATACGTTGTGTGAAAAATGATACAATGCAAACATACAAAAGTATATGGCTGTACATCTTTTCTTATTTGTATTACTTAGTAATATATTTATTTACGTACAGTTGTGGAATCTCATACAGAGATATTGAAACTATAATACAATTTATTTTTCATGCAACATATTCTTATTGTATAATATATAATAGTATTATATATAATACATAGATCTATTCAACAAGTATAAAAAACATACTACTAGCTTCTATACAGTTTCGAATGACAAAAGATGCTTCACCTTGTTATGTAAAAGCGAACTAATTCAACATATGTGGTGTTGACTAATTACTTTTATATATTTACGCTTTAAGTTTCATTGATTTATTTTTGTCACAAAGTACTATGTAAACTTTTCGTTTCCATTGAAGCGTCGAATAAAGTTGTAAACCATTTTACCTTTCCAGAAATTGTGTTGTGAAAAATAATACAATTAGATCTGTGTTAAAATTACTTCTCTTTTAATATTATAGATACGCATGTTAATATAAATATCAATTCGAATATGCAATGCTATCAGTTTAAGTGCTCGCAGCATCTGCAATAAATTCAGCTGGTTCAACAAGTCGTTTCTTTCCATGTGGTGGAGGTCCAAGTAATTTCACTAGATCATCGTATGTCAATGTTTCCTTTTTCAGTAGCTCTTCAGCCAACTATAAATATATAAAAGGAAAATTATTGAAAGATACTGGAACACAAAAATAAAAGTAAGGAATAGCTGTACATACTAGTTCTAACTTATTATCGTTATCTATTAGTAACTTCTCTGTTGCTTTGTACACTTCTGTAACGATCTTTCGTACTTCAACGTCCATTAAATTTGCCATTCTTTTGCTGTATAATTTTTTAACTTTCTGTAAGGAAAAATCACAAAATTTTATACGTTATTGCAATGTTAAAATACAGTGCCTCTTGCTCATCAAATACGTGGAATATAAATCAATTTATACAATAGTAAACATTGAAATTTTTAATAAAACTTATGTGTCCGAATAAATACTTTTCACCTTCTACAAGTATTTAACACTTTTTTTACACGCAACTTTTTCCAATTCTTACGTGGTCAGCTAAACCTAGTAACGTAAAGTATATCAATCTTACCGTGCTTGTAGCTTCTTCATCAAAAGAGATTAAACCCACATTAGGACTCATACCAAATTGCTGCACTTGTGAATATGCCATTTTCGTTATTTTCTTCAACTCGTTTTCTGCTGCGGTTGAAGTTTTATTAAATTTCAAGATTTCTGCGACTCTACCACCTATCATCATACACATCTTCTCAAATAGTTGCTCTTTACTATAGAGCTTCTGATCTGTCGGGGTATACTGAGAGAAGCCCAAACTCATGTGTGTTCTTGGTACTATTGTCACTTTTAGCAGAGCATCGGTATGTTCCAATAACCAACCCACTAATGCGCGTCCAGCTTCATGATAAGCAACTACCTTTTTCGTAGTTTGTGTTAGCGTACCGGTCTTTTTCGCTATACCTCCTATTGTTCTATCGATTGCATATAAAAGGTCGTTACTATTGATTGATGTTTTCTTGTCTCTCGCTGCGTGTAACGCCGATTCATTGCAAACGTTTGCGATGTCAGCGCCTAGAAATGTATTACTTATTAAAAAGAGAAGGGAAAAAGATGAATGTAGAGTAACATGGGGAATTTACTAATAATAATTCCATACAATACCACTGAAACCAGGTGTCAGATATGCTAAATATCCAGAATATTGATTAGGCTTCCCTTCCAAAGACAGCGATTTCAGATGACATTCGAAAATTTGTTTCCTTTCATCTAAAGTAGGAAGATCGATCAAAATGTGCCTGTCGAATCTTCCAGGTCTCAGTAACGCTTTATCTAGAACATCTGCTCTGTTTGTCGACGCTAAAATAATAACATCTTGTGCAGTTGTCATTCCGTCCATTTCTACTAATAGTTGATTTAATGTCCGTTCAGATTCATTATTTCCAAATTGATCCCTTCCTTCTGATCGTTTTTTGCCCACTGCATCTATCTCATCTATGTATATAATGCTAGGTGCTCTATTGAAATAGGTGAAATGAGAAGGTATTGAAACAGTATCTACTAGAGGTGTGCGAGAACCCGAAAATGTTGGGTACTCGATGGTCGAGACAAGTCGGATGCTCGAATATGTATACCGGGATTCCCGAGAATTCTCGGAAACCCATCCCGATCCCGAATAAAATTCTCGACCCGCCCCGACCTGATATTTTCGGTTTCTTGCACACCTCCAGTTTCTAAGCTTTTTATTAAAAAATGAAATCGTGACCACAACCAAACCTTTTCTTAGCCTGTGCAAATAGATCTCTCACACGTGCAGCACCTAGTCCACCTAACATTTCAATAAATTCGGAGCCATTCATCGACAAAAATGGAACATCCGATTCTGTTGCAACTGCTTTAGCCAAAAGTGTTTTGCCGCATCCTGGTGGTCCTAACAGCAGCGCTCCTAAAAATAACATCAGTAATAAAAGATAGTGGGTAAAATCACAGGATGAGAAGTAGAGTTTGTAAACTTTAAGCTACCTTTGGGTACCTTAGCACCAAGTTTCTTATACCGCTCAGGATGCTTCAGGTAATCGACAAATTCCATAACTTCTGTCTTTGCTTCGTTTAATCCAGCTACATCTTTGAAATGCACACCTTTACCAGAGAATGGCTCTACTAATGTATATTTTGCACTTTTCTTTTGCGTGATAAAATCCATTGGATTCCGAAATTTTTGAGTACGGAATATACGTACTAATAAATAGAGAATTGCTCCAAAAAAGACCAAGCCAAAAATTGAGTTTTCAGTTTCTTTTCGAATATATCGAATTGGGATTCCATTCTCTGTACAATTAACATAGAATCTCAATATATGATCAAATAAATATTTAATTTTAACGTATACATGTATGTTATACCTGCTGAAATACCCATTTTCTTTTCCAGTTCCCTTATTTTATCCTCCATAGTATTAGCATAATTAAAATCTATCACTGTGAACGATCTGTTCATTGCCATATGTCCTTTATATATAGCACCGGGGTGAAGCAATACAGTTACTACAGGTCCAGTAATCTGAATTTCTTTGACTTCTCCTTTTAGAAGCATTTCATTTACAAAATCATTCCAATCGAAATGATTCTGAGATACATCAATAAAGCTCGGTTAAATAAGTTATAACATTATGCAATATAATCCTCAAATTGTTTGGCCAATCTTTGACTATACATTTTACTGTACATACTAAGGAAAATGCGTAAGTTTATTACATAAGTATAGTTTTTGCTATACTTATTTTATATATATATGGCGAATGGTGCACAATTTGTCTCTGTAAAATATGTAGATCTTAACTAGAGCATCAAAGAAAATTAGAGGCATTTATACACCTAGTTTTGGTAAGATTGAATTACACGCAAGCGACAGAATGTACTAGTAAAAGTGAACTAAACAATTTGTAAATGTATTCGATATTTACATGTGTGTACAACAAACCTTTGATGTTTCCATGCTAAATCTATAGCCCATGATTAACAGTATGATAACAAAGCCTAGAAGCAGTACTTTGCTTGTCAACATATCAAAATTTGGATCTCTGTCAGGTTTCTCATCAGGAGATTTAGAAGACTTCTCGGAGGATCTTTCGTTTGTTTTATTTTTATCCGACAATCTCGAGGTTGTGCTAAAATTTCTTGTACTAACCATCCACGGAGAACAATAAATTCTAACCGGCTCATTTTTGTAAAGCAACAATCGTATCGAATTGAATTCTCTACATACATCTATGTAAAGCTGAAACAAACATCCTTTTATAATTACATCACGCAATCGTCGCGAAAATAAGGCAATAAGCTGATTACTTACTCGATGTGATGCCGGAAAACATAACCTCTTTACCTTATTACTGATATTTAATAACACAGCATTGCTAGCTCCATGTTTCTTCCAATTATACTTAAATAATGAACTAATAAGTCTTTGCGAAACGACATATCGTCGCTTCGGGCAATTTATTAAATTTTGCATACCTTAATCGTATGAACTAAAGTAGTATAAAGACATCGTTCAACTTAGTGAAACTAATAAGAAGTTACGCAGAGTTGTGTCATCGATTTCAACTGGATTTATTTCGACGAACCCAGAATATAAATAAACAGAAACATATATAGATGAAATCTATTAATAAATCAAGAATAAAGAAGAATAGTATAAAAGCAACGGTATGTTATGATAATGAAAAAATAAGAAATTGTCGGGGAAAATTTATTATGCACAAATCATTCAAACGCACGGACTGTATGTACCTTTTAAACTTCCACTCGTCGAAATATTATAATAGACTAAAATATACCTATCACTCGAGCGTCTAGCCACAGATTCATCTATGCTTCTAACGGTTCTAACGTTCTAACAGAGAACAGCTTATATTTCAGCAGTTAGATCCTCTCTGTAGATTATATATGTATATGGTCTAAGGTTCTCGTGGATCTAGTTCCGACATTTATCGTTCGTCAGCAAAGCGGTCGCACGAAAGTTCACAGCACAGTCTGTGTCACAGTCCACGATCTACAGTTCTAAATTACGAAATCTATGCAAAATCTGGCAAAATCTATATGCAAAATCTTTGGAACAAAATAAACCTATGTGAAAAATTTTAGCTCATCTTATATTTTAGAAAACTTATCGCATGTCGGTACCTAATTGTCTATCAGTTTCAGCGTTTTGTCGATACAGCGCGGTGACGGCGCTAAACGCTAATGGCGCTAAATCTACATTTTCGAAAATATCGCCAAATTCAAATAATATGTTCTAATAAACTTAAATAAATAATTAAAAATGATTAGCTTTTCAAGAGAGAAGGACGACTCGCATCGACTTTTAATTGAAAAAATATAAATTCCACTGTCACCACCGCTAGGTGCCAGCAGTTGTACCAAAATCGCTTTAAAGTGAGGGTACGCGACTCTGTCGACTGCTAACAAAGTCGCAATTTTATTTTCACGACACAGCATTATTACTTATCGATACAAAAATTCTAGGTGCCTTTGAATAAAACACAGAAATTTATACACGAACAGAACATCGCGTTCTCCATCGACAAATCCGAAACACAGCTTGGCTATTCGTTTGCTGCCACGTCGCAGCAGAAGGGTATCAAAGTAAATTCGATTATACGGATGCCATGACGTCACATCCGTTTATTTAGGACGAGCGTACGCTGTGACGAGCCCGAGTCACACCATTGCCTATCGCCTATCCCATCCGCGAGTCCCGAAGTGTTTCGAACTGAAATATATTTCTACAGTCCATGCGAACGCTATTGCCGGAGGAGCTTTTTAGCGCTTGAAGTTCAGTAATAGGCTGGGATTAGAATAGCTTCTGTTCGAAAAGTCGCATACCCGGTTAATTGCTCGACTTCCGCGCGTCATAAAATTTTTAAAACGTTCGCGGAACTTCGCAAGAATCATTCGGGGACCAGATCTTTATTAGCCGTCGAAATGGGGGAAACGCTTTAATACTATAGAAACTCGCTTCCACGCGGCGAACAGAATTTTCCGATAAGATAGGCGATGTGCGCGCGCGCGTTACATCATCGTAATCGCGTTACAACTACGAATCCGCGGTTCTCGCGGCCATATAATGTACGGGCCCGGGGTATAGACTTTGCACTTTGTGTGTGCAACAATTGCCGGGTTTTATCGCCTCGGCTCGGCTGTGTGCGTTATTTTTTTCTTTTCTCTCTGCGGCTCCTATCTTCGCAATATGTAATATCAGCGCCGACATCAGAATGCTATCATCGTTGCACAGCGCGCGGGACAAATAAACATTTTTAAAACGGCCAACATGCGAGCGTGCGTCAAGCCCTACGACCACCTCCATTACGGTGACGTATTAACCTCGTTTGTGCAGTTACGTTAATGCACCGATGTTCAAGCGATACACCGTATCGGCTACCCTTGGCAAACAGCACTCGATCGAACCAACTAATCGCCCCGATGCGATGGAAAAATTGCTCAAGTGCACCGGTCAGAATGACCGGTTCTACATTTTTTAATTCACAATCATTAAAGTCAAGTAAAGGGTGGAGAAACTGTTGCTGTTTTAAAGGTCCACTGTTTCTTCACGTTCATTGTTTACGCTTTCCTTTTTCAGTTCTCGGGTGTTACAGGTAATTAATGGTTTTCTAAGCTTGTCAAGCGCGTCCTTGGGACTTTCGATTTCTGAGGCCTGCGTCGCTCTAACGAAATTTCTCTAGTCAACGATGTGTCGTGTCATTATCAAGATAGTTTCTTCAAGATCTTGATTGATCATCGTTAGCTTCCTTCTTGTTTACTTGCGACCCACTTTGAACAATTATTTCGCTGATGGTAATTGTAGACATATCCACAGGTTTACGAACACATTTTGGACGGAGTCTCCGTTAGACATAAAGATGTGTGCGGATCAAAGAAAATCCAAAACACCATAACAGGACTAAAACTACAATCTCAACAAACACTTGCTAAAACAGCAAGTTGTTATACAACATGAGGAGCTGAAAGATAGTACTCTAATCGAGATTAGGCGACCAAACGAGAAGAAAGGAAACAATCAACGAATTCAGCGAGTTCCCAGAGGCAAACAGGTGGAGCGCAACGCGAGACCTCGATTTATTATACTTGAACAGTATTGAATCTTCGCATAAAGGAGCCTCCTAGTCGACGAGGCGAGGTTTTTACGCAAGTGCTCGCGCCGCGTGTTGGTGCGCTTTGCACGGATGCAGCTCGCGCGCATCGAGCATACTATGTATACGCGCGTTCTTTATTCGGAACGCGTGACCACGTGGAACGTGAGCACGCATACGACACCGCTGAATATTGGACGAAAGTCAAATCCATCTTGCATTATTTTAGCGTCCGCGGCGAGCGGCGAGCGGTGTATTACAGAAATACGCGTCCGTCCGCCCGTGCGATTTCTGCCTGCATTTTAATTACGCTGACGTAAGCACGCTCCGATATATGTATGCGCGCAGTTTTCCTCGGCCGAGCCAGCTTTTTTGTCCTCCGAACGTCTCCGCGATCGGCGCCTCCTTTCCGGTCGAAATTTCGATCGGGGGCCATTTGTTTTACCATGACACAAATTAAGTCAATAAATGGACAGTTCCATGCTGCAACTGACGCAAACATATTGAAATCATTTTTGAAAAATTGCTACACCACTAGTTTTCTCATTTTCGAGGATGGTCAACTTCTGGCACAATTATTGAATTTTCAAAAATGTCTATAAAATTTGAATAATACAATTATTTTTAAAAAGTTAGCCTCGTTACACAATGTAAAAGTTCAAACAGAATTTTCACGCATAGAATCTCTTTATTTAATAAATCTCTAAATTTCTAAGTAAATAAAGTCTCTCTATTTAGTGTCACGCAGAAAATGTGTCTTAACTGGTCAACTATTGGTGCTTTTACCTTAAATTTGATTGTACGATGCGATATTTTCAGTTTCACATTCGTAAAATGAAAAAATCGCTACTTCGGTCTAGCAAATCCGCTCAAATGCGTTGTTCGCGAGCGGCTTGCAGCCTCCACTAACGGTTGTCCCGCGAACGAGAAAAGAAGTGTCCCGATGACTTCCTCCCACTCCGTTGTCCGTTAATTATTCAACCCAGTGGCAGTTAAACGTCGAATTATCTGCGTGGAGGATCTTCAATGAATTCTTTCTTTGTCCGGGAGAAGCTTGATGTCTTCGCGTCGGTGTCTCTTGCATGTTCCGGGTCCGTGTCGACCGTTTCGCGGGGCCCTCGCGCTCGTAAATGCAATCGGCGGACAATCACGTCTACGATTGTCTACCGACGCAGGCCGATAGCGTTTTTGTTTACCCGCGATTGTATAACACGTAATCGCGAGGCAATTATGCGTCGAGTGCGCCTCGCCGCGAGTAAACGCTGATTACTAGGGCCCGCTGTAACCCGCTCCGGCCCGACGCGCCGCGATATGAGCTCTGTAATTGCGCTCGCGTTTTTTCCTCTGGCCGCCGAGCCGCAGTTCCAACGATTCCAGTCGTTAGCCCGTAGAGTGGATTGCTTTCGTTGTATGTATCGACAACGCATGCCGCTTACCGAATCGATGCGCCGGCAACTATGCGAAAAAGAGCGAAAAATCTGCCGCACCGGTTTCTTTTCAGATCGAAGGTTCCCCTAGATCGGCGGATCTTCGATCAAAACGCGGCTTAACCCGACATGGGCAACCTGGTCCGTTTATGTCCGGGTCGTTTCACTCTCGAATTTATTTCTTGTAAAATAAAATAATTTCCACGTCCACCGTCGACTGCAATTAAGCGAATGTACTGATCCGCAAAAATCGGGATTCTATCGTAGGACAAGGGGTTAATCCACGTTCCAGACTTAATTTCCCGGCAGCACAAGCTCTCCGTAGATTGCTTTAATCCTCCCAGATATGGCTTCAGATGAAACTCATTCGCGATTTACTCGCGCTGGCGGAATGCGCGAAATTATTGAAAATCAAGTGCCTCCGAGCACCGGTCCTCGTCGTCGCTACGGGCTCTAATTGTATTAATTATTTCACTGTTGCGAGAGATACTTTCGTTCTCGGGTTTTACGAACTATTGGATTTTTGTTCCACCGAGATCATATTAATATACATATGTATACATACATATACATACATATACACCGGACGAATTATGAAAGTATACTCGTTCAAGCAATGAGAGAGTTTAATGGCGAACTCGTTCCGAGTTAATTAATGCGAAATTTTGACGAGTAATAGGAGGCACGTTTTGGAGCGTTGAACGATTATAGCAGTCACTCAACTGCGGCGTAATGGAGCAATAAATGAAACCATTTTTGGAGAATGATAGTATCTGCGCAGCAGGGTGGTAAATAGTGTTGCGTAAGTTGCAATATCGTGCCATTTATTATCGCGCAGTGGCTTGACTATTTCGACGATGGCGGTAGTTTGTGCTATCTCTGACGAAAACGAAGTTTCACCGAGCTATTTCATTTTGTTACAGTTCAACTATGTATAATCACTAGAGAAAAATCAGTGAAATGTCAAACATGAGAGACATTCAAAGAATTTAAGAATATCAACACTATACAGAGAAATCTGTATCTTGCAATTAACGCGAGAAATTTTTATTTTAAGATCCACAGTCTATTTATAGTTGACTTTGCAGTACAATGCGCTCTAGACGTTAGAAAGCTATAGTTTTACGTAGAAGACAGTAAGCACCAGACATTGAGTGATTATAGTCACCGTTAGACACGGTAAACACTAATCGTTAAGCAATTATGGCCATCTTTAAGATCGAAAGAATAAACGATTCTCAAATTCAAAATCGACACGGAGGGACACGAAGAAGGGGAGGGGGCAATTGCGATCGATTTATTAGAGAGCAACGAATAGAGGTAACTGGAAAAATAGGAGCGACGAGTGGCGGAGCGGATTTTCCGCGAGGAGGAAAATTCTTGGACGAGGGACGCGAGTCGGTAAGCGCTGATGCAACACCGTTGGCAGCTGCACCGAATCCCTACGTTCCGATATTCATCGCGAGCATTGGCACGCATCGCGGCGTTCTTATCCGACTGTACAGGGTGTTCGCACAGTTACCAATTGACATTCTCCCCGAATATACCAAATATAAAAACCAAACAATAGAGGAAAAATTAGTAATATTCTTCGCGAGCTGAGTATTCAACCAATTGCAATACAATGACCTTCACAGTCATACAATGTCAGAAATAAAAGGAACCTCTTCTTAAAACAGTATGGTAATCTTTAATTGTCCGACTGAAACGCTGTATGCTTTGTACATCGTACGAAAGCGTATGTCAACGTAGATTCAACCATGTGCAATGCAATGACCTTCGCAGTCGTATAAGGTCAGGATCGAAAGAAATACAAGCTACTAGCAAATACGAGATATCCGCGTCTGGAGTATTTGTTGGAATGTAATTTGTATACAATACAAAAGCTTGTGTTGCGACGAACTCATGCACATTCTACGCGATGACCTTCGCAGTCAAGCAAGGTCAAACGAAAATTTCTCCGTAGACTTTCCTCGTGAACGAGGAAAGATGCTAGTAATAGCGAGAGCACCCTGTATGTGCAACACGACGGAGCGTAGAAGGGGCGACAGAGAGAGAGAGAGAGAGAGAGAGAGAGAGAGAGAGACGAAAAGAGCGAGAGAGGTCGAGAAAGAACAAGAGAAAGAGAAGAGAGAGAAGAGAGTGGGGGAGAGGATCGTGTGGAGAGGTCGCGGAGGCAGAAGACGGTGAATATCGGAACGCACCCTCGCTCGGAGGAAAAGATTCGAGTGCACACGGGCGTCGGCTTGTCTCAGTGCTTGGGTGAACGTTGAACGAGGATCGGGGGAACGGCGAACGGCGAGTGTGCCCGAATACTAGAATGTGCCCGTTTCCCGGCTGCCATCTTGCTTTTGCGTGATGTCACGGCGTGGCCTACTTCCGAGCACTCCACGTGCAAGGGTCGTCGACCCTGTCCTCCTCTAGCCCCCTTTCGCCTAGAAACGAAATGCTCTAGCCCTCCCGTACCTCCGAGCCAACCAGCGACCGAGGATTCCTCTCTCCCACTTCCTCTCTCTCTCTCTCTCTCTTTCTCCTCTAGTGGCCTAACCACCGTTTCACCTTTTTCCTTTTCCTGAGTCCTCTTCCTGCACTGCTCCCTCTACCTCTCCCTCTTCCACCCTCTTCTTCCGAGTTCCCTTCTTACCTTCTTCCGTCCACTGCAATTTCTTCTCCTACGCTTTCCTCGAACGTTCTCCCGTTCGTCCGTAAACAATTCTCACCGCCCACCCATTTCCTCCCTCTCTTCCCTCTCCTCCCTCTGCAGTCTATTAATTTATTTAGCGGATTGCCCTGCAAGACGCTGCTCCCCAGGAATTAACCCGCAATTCCAGAGCACCGGTTAACTCCTCGCGATGCAGTTTAATGTCTACGGAATTTAACCCTTCGCGAAATTATTACGCTCTTTACTCTTTTCTTTTTAAAAATTAGCATAATTCTATCAATTCCAAAACTCCGCTATCATTGACAGGGGAGCAAGGGAGTGGTTCTACAATGTTTGAGACTTTCTAAGCTCCTCGTGATAGAGGGAACACGTGGCGGCGGTGGTCGATCGTCGCGTCGTCGTCGGTTCGTGGAAAAAGAGGCTACGCTTTCGTTTCTGAAAATTATTCTCGGCTCGGTCTCCCAGCGTGGTGTGGCGTGGCGTCTCGAGCCGAGAGAGCCGAGAACGCGGCCTGTGTTCTAATTAGGTCACGCACAGGTAGAGCCATTTTCATTACGTAGAGGACAGTCCCGTGGCTCTACCTGCCACCGCATTGTTATCATGATTTATGACGCGAGACGAGTTAACGGATCGAATTAGAACCGCGGAACACACGCGCCTCGTCTTGCCTCGCCTCTCCTCGAAACACAGGGAAAATTTTCCACGTCCGATCGAATGATTTTCATGTGGGCGGATGAGGGCCGCTATAGTCCGCACCTGCTTGCTGTGCTTGCTGTGTGCGCGCTCCTGTCTCTCTCTCTCTCTCTACAGAAGAACGCCTTACATAACGAAACCATCGACCAAGACGGACCGTGCCAACCCGACCGTGTCCATTGTTCGCTCTTTGGGTCATCCTTTGAACCCGGGGAACCCTCCAACAGAACCCTGTACCCGTTCGTTCCTCCAGTTACGTAACACTTCAATTAGCCTCCGAGAACCCGCAACCCTAATTCTTACGATTCCGTCTCTCACGAGGCTCCGCTTCACTTTCGGACAGAAGTTGACCCTGTCCTGCACTGTTTCTCCTTTTTGAACCGACACTGCGAACAGGAAGAGAATTCTATTTATCTCACCACTATTTTAGATTGCATCTATTCAATTTCGTCATAAATGCACTAAATCCGCAGTCCAGTCATTAACCTTACCTTCAGTGGTTCTGAATGAAGCATGCAACGTTCCAGTCTCTCAATCGCTCCTAATGGAACTGCAAGCAAATTAATTGCTAGAAATGGATAATGTGATTCTGGCCCAACGTTATCCTCGTTCAGGTAGCGTTCTGCACACAAGAAGCATGGTAAGAGTACAGGTAAATAAAGGTAAATAAAACAAGACAAATAAATAAATGGTTGAAGTCAGTGTCGACCGGCTGTGGGACGTATCTGGTCATTTTGATTCAACGTTCCCGTTAACTTTCTTCTTTACACGAGGCTCTCGAGTGGGGCCGCGCTTTAAAAAAAGGTCAAGACACTCAGAGATTCATGAGGACTCATCCCACGGGTCGCAGGTTGAGAAACTTCGGGTGTTGTTCCTCCACGCGACACGTGCGTGCTCTGTGATTTCTTTTTTCTTTTCGAGTGGGAACGTTGCTTCGCCTTTGTGTGTCGCTTTATTTGGGAAATGTTGATACCGACCACGAAACAGATGCACCGAACACGTTGCACATAACAATGCAGCTTCGACACTTTTAGTATTTATTAACGAGCCTTCGAAAATATTGTCCGCCGAACATCCAGTGTACACGAAACACATAGCAATGCAGCTTTGGCACTTTTACTGCTTATTAACGAGTCGTTGAAAATATTGCGCATTGTACGGTTCACCGACTTTGTTTGGTGAAAGTCGATACTGTGTACAGAACATGCAGCAAGTGCACAGCACGTAATAATTGTAGCTTTTTATCGTGTGCAATGATTCTTCGAAGATATTGCACATTGTACAGTTGACTGACTTTATTTGGTGAAAGCTGACGCTGACTACGAAACGTGTAGCGAGTGCACAGCACGTAACATTGTAGCTGTTGGCAGTTTTATTGCATGTAATTGGTCTTAATAACATTGCAAATTTGATGGCTGACTAATTTTATTCGGTAAAAGTTGATATTGTGTGCAGAACATGCAGCAGGCGAGTGGCATGAAACAATGTAGCTTTTAGAGTAGCGTGTATAATGAGCCTTTGCTGCTTTGCACGTTTTAAGGCCGTATACTTCAGCACAGTAGTCACAAACGCAAGGTTTTAGCAGTTCTAGAGTGCATTTCTGTGGGAAGCGTTTCCTATTCTGTGGATTCGTTCGTGCCAAATTGTTTATAGAAATATTCAGTATTAAAAAAAGATAGTCAGAAAATTCAAGACTAACGCATTTCGTACAAATAAATTCTCAATCGTAGCTTGAACATTGAGCAATAAAATGCACCAAACTCCGTTTGAAAATCTTTATACGTTCTCCTAAAAAGAAATTCTACAAGACACCCTTGGAGGCGGAGCTCTTGAAAAACGATGGGTGTTTCGAGGGTCGTTTTTCATGGATATTTATTTTGTTAGTAAAAAATGGTGATCACGACGAAGAGTACAGTCTTCGCCCTTCTTCCCTGTCTGTCTTCGCATGATTCCCAGTTGGTTTTCTAACGCGACAACTGTCTCCAACGGTCGTATAAATGCTCGCGCGCTCGTCCATCCACTTTTCCCAGCCGAGCGGAAGAATCCCAAAAAGGGTCAATGCTCGATTTATGGCGCTACTTTCAATCTTACTCGACGTGTCTTTTCCGTCGCCCCTTGCTCCCTTCTCTTCCTCCGCGCGCATTTCTTCGTGTCGGAAGTTTGTAATCAACGTGGATTACGAAGTCATTTTCACCGTTTGTTTATGTTACGTACGCGCAAAGCGACCAATGGAAGCTTACTAGAAAAGGGGTGGCTGCCCTTGAAGTTTCTAATTACCTGCTACACTCCCGCAACTCAATTAACCTACGCAAGGAAATATGGGGTCTCAGAGACCCCAGCTTCAGTTTTTTGAAAAGAATTTTTATATGAATAAAATTAAATCTGTTTACTTTTTATCCTGTGTTATTCTTTACCCCAAATTGATTAAAAACGGGGCTATTTATGAAATTCATTTGTCGGGGTCTAACAGGGGAAGGACCCCAAGTGTCAGACTTTGGTTTTGATAATTTTTTGTGAGATGATGGTATATGGATCCCTGATTATGTATGCAAAATATTAGGTGTAGTTACTTAATCATTTTAAAGATATAAACAACTAAAGTTTCATATCTTGTTGATATACCATTTGTATATGAAACTTTAGTTGTTTATATCTTTAAAATTATTGAGTAACTACACGTAATATTTTGCATACATAATCAGGGATCCATATACCATCATCTCACAAAAAATTATGAAAATCGAAGTCGGACTCTTGGGGTCCTTCCCTTGTAAGAGACCCCACCTTACTATTTATGTGTTATTAGACCTTACCTTGCGAGGGTTAACACACTGGAGATCTTAACCAACATTTTCAAGAAAAATTGCGACTTATTTTCGAAAAATGATTATGTAGAAAAACAGAACTCGAGAAAATTGTTATTGAAGGTTCCCAACAAATTGACAGGCATGTTTAATCTTTGCGTCGTACATATAAACAAACCACGGATGTTGATGCGACTGAAGCGTCTAGGAAACTAGATGTTTTAATCAAGTTTAATGGTACACACCCAATAAACAAACAAACATCTGCGAATTTTGCGCTAACATCCGCGGCCTGCTTGCGAACTGTTCGACGCCCCGAGGTTTTCTCTGAAAAGTGAGTTTTCGAGTCCGACAAACCTCTTTCCTGTGTGCTTGCTTGTCTAGAAGCGAGCGTTTCTTTTACTGTAATTATGTGTTAAGGTCGAAGCAGGTTCGCTAATAATAGACTGCGGATGTCTATGCAAATTTCCGCGTTTGCAGATGGTCCCTGAGGAACAGGAATAATTATAGTCTCGAGAATAAAATCTCAGTCTTCTCGCTGATGCAAATATCCTATAAATTTCCTCGATTTTGTTTCAACTTTTATTTTTAATTCTCCCGTTCTGAAAAGGTTTCAGTCTGCGAATATGAGTTCTGCTTTTCTGAGGCTTCCTTCACTTTCGAACTTTTAATTTCAGAGCTTGGTGAAACGGGAAAATTCACGCAAAAGTAGAAGCATGAAAATTTTCTGATTTCAATAAACGAGAGATTGAAACTTATTTCTGGCTCTGTAGACGAACGGAAGCTCGACGATCGATCGAATACGTTTCTCCGAGGCTTTCTTTAAATATTCACGAGAAATATATCATTAAAAAGGCAAGACTGTATAAATTGAAAGTATAGACTGACTTGTAGCTTCAATGAATGAGCAATTGAAGCACATTCGTGTACCAGCGTTCGGGGATCGATTGTTTGCGTGAACAGCGGGATTTTGTTGAATAAACATCAACACAATCGACCAACATTAATGATAAACGATCTTATTATTTGCGTGTAGGGTCCCCGGCAACAGGTGGGAGAAGATTGGACATTCCCTGCAGCAATTGGATGACATCTGTCCTTCGCCGTGTTCGCGATTGCCAGCCGCGAAAATATCTCCGCGATAGTTATAGACTTAACGTCTGCCAGGACGATGCGAGCGCGCAACACACTCTAAAAATACATGCCGATGATTCAGCTTTATAAATGGTATCGATAAGAATTAATTCGTCGAAAATGTCGCACGCCAGAAATAAGGATCTAATCGTCCCGGGAAAAACAATACTATCTTATCGTGACCCGGTAAATATTTATGTGACAATTCAGAAGTCAATGTGGATCGCCGATTACGTAGGAAATATTGCAAAAAGAAATATTCGCAGCGTTGATTTTTTTAAAGTTCAAGGATCTCACCTCGTTGAGCATTTGCAGCCGGCGAAGATGCATGCGTCTTGTGTTCGATCAGTTTTGTTTTTCTTCATTAATGGGTAATGCGTGTTCAGCCGATCGTTACCTGGAAAACCCATAAATGTTGTTTGAGTAGAATCATTGTAGTTAATTTTGTATTATTATTCAAGAGTTAAACGTAATGGACTTTGTAAATAATTAAATGTAAGTGCTCTGACATTTTGTCGTTCGATTACTCGGTTCGCTGTAATAAAATTAAGTGGAAAATACTGTTCCGAATGCACATTTTAGACTGACGATGCTAAGGAAATATCTTTGTTACTATTATCCTCTAGCTTCTCAACCCTGGCGACGAAAAGGATACGAACGATTCGGACGCAACCCTCGTAAGGACGCTCTCGAGGATTCGATGCCAGAGTAATTACTATGACAAATTTTCGGCTGATAATTGAATTACTGGCCGTGGCCAGTTCCATTAGAACCGCCGCGAACGAAACGAAACGTAACGAAACGAAAAATGTTTCGCTGTCGAAGAGCGGGGCGAAGGCGGCGGGAATGTAATTGCGATTGGGTATCCAGTATATCCCGCATCGATCGAGGCTGCAGTTCGTAAACTAACCGGCGCGCGGCGGGTTCCAGGTCACTGGGTCAACCCTGCCATCGATCCAGCCCCACTATTGAAAATTCAGCCGCCTAGAGAGCGGCGAGGGCGAGGACGAGGACGAGCTTCGTATCTATTGGGTGGCTGCTGAAGTTTTCGCAATTTTTCCGAAAATTAACGAATCCCATCATCCTACCACCAAATAGCATCCATGACGAAATTCCCCATTTGATCACATACAATCTAAAAAAAATTCATTGTTCTACGACCTCCAGTTTTCGAGGTACGACAAGAAATGTAGTTTCAACCCCTAACTTTCAGAGCTGTATAAAAAGACCCCTTCGCAATGGCTGGTAAAAATAATACGCGTGGAATGTTTAGCTAAGAAAATGGCTATTTTTACACCGTTTTGTTGCACTCCTTCATCGGTCGTTTATTAATTTATTTAGCAAATTGTCTGATTCGTTTATGTAGGAAATTACTTTGAAGGTTCGTAAGAATCGTTTTTAATCTTCACATAATTGAGAGAACCGCGAGCTGTGTATGAATTTCATCAGAATTTTTTGAGCCACCCAATAGATTCGGCCCTTTCGATCAGCCCCCACCCCTTGCGCTGTCTGCGTCTTTGTTGCTCCAACAATCTAGCTGGCCGATACTAATTATTTACGAGTCGACCGCCACGGGAAATTCACCCCCGCAGACTACGGATATTTCCGTAACGAGCCGACGCCGTTCGAATTTAACTGGCTATTTGCGCCTTCTCTCCCACGAATATTTCTGTAAACGAGCAGCGCAACGAGGGGAGTACTGTTTTCAAAAAATTTCTGCTCTTGCCCCCTTAACCTGATGACCCGGCCCCGCTTCTAACACCTGCCCTCATTAATTTTTAGAGGTCTCCATTATTGCCCAAAACGTCCACGAACGTTCCACCTAAATTATGAATTCTAAAATCTAAATTCGAGATTCTTTCGGTAATAATTAACCGACTTCGAAAAAGGAGAAGGTTACTCAATTCGATCAGTATGTGCCTTTTTTTTCGCTTTCTTTTTCTATGTATGTTCACCGATTACGCCGAGATGGATGGACCAATCGGAACGAAACCTTTTGCATCTGGTAGAGTATGTCCCCGGGGTGGTCCCGTGAAAAAATGTTGCATTTTTTTATTATTCCTTACGATTTTATTTGCGAAAAATGAATTATTTCATGTATGTTCACCGATTACTCTGAGATGGATGGACCAATCAGGACGAAACCTTCTGCATTTTGTAGGGTGTCTCCCGATTGGTCCCTTGAAAACAAATTCTGCATTTTTTCATTCTTTGCGGTTTTTATTGCAAATAACCAATAATACCGAAAAACCATCCGATGATGTTCTACAAATTCTGCTCGTTCCACTAAAAAGTGTGAAATAAAAAAATTTTATAAAAAAAATTAAACCGACTTCGAAAAAACGCACTAAAAAGTATGAAATAATTTCCATTCAATTTATATGAATGCACACGAACTTAAATACAATACAATCTATTCGGAGGCGACGCAAAATTGAAAATTTTCGACACTGGAAATTACGAAAATCCTTAAATTCTTCTACATGCTTTCACATATTAATGTATCTTCTCTTCCCATCTACTGATTTCCAAGTCCCTCATATTCCAATGAAATCATAATCAGCAACATCTGTCATTTGGAAAATTTTCACTTTTGCGTCGCCTCCGAAAAGATTGTATTGTATTTAAGTTCGTGTGAATTCGCATAAATTATATGGAATTATATTTCATACTTTTTAGCGCACTTTTTCGAAGTCGGTTTAATTTTTTTTTATAAAACTTTTTTTTACTAAGTCTTTGCCTGCACCAAATGCATAAAACGTATAAGGTCCGCATTCGAACCGCATCAAAACTCAATTGCACCAAAGTCGAAGTCAACGACGGAGAATAAGTACTTCCAGGCAATAATATCTTGAAAGTGAACTGTCTCGGCGTGATTTATGTGCTTTTGTCTCCTAATGACAGATTTATGGAACAATATTTCGTGCTCGGTTATGGTCCCCTCCCGCAGCACACTGTCGAAGAAACAGTTCGTTCATTCTCGATCTTTTAGCAGAATTTCTATTTCGTTCGTCGGTCGCAATATTTCACGATCGCGACGGAAAACGGTGGTTCTTTTTTCCGTTTTTGCAAACCGTCAAGCTTGTAACAGCAGAAACGCATAGCGACTTTCGCCATTCATTTCGATGAATGAGGTCGCTAACCACGCGATTGGCTGCGTTTTGCATCGATCCGCAACTTTTTGCGAGAATGTCCGAAACCGAGCTCGGGGCTGCATTCATATGTATACATATACAACGAACGTGAAACCCCAAACCCCGGTATAAACTGTGGAAATGTGTCGCCACTCTTTATGGAGCCAAGATTAATTACATCGTGAAGCGATATTTAACTTTTATACGCAAAAGTAAAAGTAGTATACATCGTATACTTCGAATTTAATTTAATACGCTGGCTGCCGGTGCCTATCACAATCTTCATAGTTCTGTATCCTTTCACGAAACACGAAAGAAAATATTACGTCTATTAGAACGCCTCTAGAAACTCTGAGAAATTTTTCACGAGAACGAATGTACCATGGATGTGAAGATTGAGCCTTCCTCTTTGCAACGACTCCTCAAAATTGGCTCTACGATTTTTTTTACCGACCTATTGCAGTTTCAATTAAGAATGCTCGCAAAATTGGCATCAATATAAGCGGCCGAACTTGGTCACTTTTTTGCTTCATAAAACGGTTAAAAAAAGGCGAAGAGCAAATTTTCAGGTATTGTTGTAAAAAGGAGGGCTCAATGTACAAACCTGCGTTGGATTCAGTCGCGGAAAACATTTTTCAAAGTCTTCAGATACGTTTGAACTTGGAGCATTTTCGAGAAGGAGTATATCTTCGATTTACCACTTGCTGTATCACGTAGAAACGTTTTAAAGAGGAACGAACGGGTGGATTGCGTAAGCGGAGGGTTGGAGCTTTAAAACGAGTCCCGGTTTATAGTCTTACGGTTCATTTTTACGATATCGTAACAGTTCGAATATCGTAACGAGCGTGTTAATGCCCCAGGAAGAAAATGAACGCGCCGATTGAAATATCGATTCGAAAGGAAGCAGGGAACCCGAGAGATAAAGACATCGATTGCGAAAGGAGAGCGCGCGCGCGTTCGCCAAAATGTCAAGATCGAGGCTCTATCGAGCGAGAAAATCGGTCTCGCCGGTGTAAGTCTGCCCGTTACCTCGCGGCAGCTAACAAGCCAAGGTTTGACGTAACACATCGGCAAATATCCAGCTAAGAATAGTGAAATTCCGATGGCACTTGCTCATCCCCGGTTACATAATTGCAGAAAAATCGGAAGCAAGCGGAAACGGTGACTGGCAAACAGAGAGATACCGAGCCTTGGCAACGCCAATGTCGAATTCTGTCCTGTCCTTCGCGTCCATATTATTATTACTACCGCCTTGCGTCATGGCCTCGGACAAGCGTCACTTTAAATACCAAATTTCGCTTATTTTCTACCGTATACATAATGTTTAGCTTTCGCGAAATTGAGTCATTCCGACGCGCATCGAAACTGTAACAACGACATCGTTTATAAAACACCTGCTCCGTGCGTGTGCAAGAACGAACACAGGCTTTTATCATCTTTTTGGGGCTTGCTGTTGCAGGCGTCAGAGATTGAGAAATGAAATGTGTTCTAATAAGTAGAGTGCGGATCTTTATTCATATTTGATGTGACCATACGTCCCGTTTTTAGGTAGTCTGTCCCGTTGTCCCCAAGCACATCTTCGGGACACCGAAATGTCCCGTTTTTAGAAAGAGAGCAACCCACGGTAACAATTTTAAAAAAGGACGCGAAAAATCTAAAAATCGACCGACGGTAGCGTCTACTCTAGCCTACGGCATGCCAATAAGTCTCTCACACATTGTAAGTCGACAGAAGCCTGCTAGTTCGCTCGCTCCTCGGTTGCGAGTACATACACTGAAGAGTTTGTTCTTCAGAAAAATATAAGACCACATAAATTATTTATTTTTACGTGTTCATCCCTGTTTTTTCATTAATAAATAAAAACTATAAAGAAATATGCGTTTTCTTGAGTGCACGTACTATTACCTAAAAATTAATAGACGTCCCGTTTTGAGGAAAGAAATAAATGGTCACGTTCTGCATATTTGATATTGAAATTAAATAGTTGAAAGATTTCATCATCTATTATCACAAGCTTTAGATGTTCCTGTCGACATTTTTTGATTAGTCCAAAAATGCGGAGGATCGCAGTGGTTTCCGTGGATTTTGGGAGGAGGATACAGGGTCCTGGCCAGGACGAAACGCACGGGCACACTGGATCCTGGAAGGGTAGTAGGAAGCGCGTTTTCGAGGCCCGAAGCATGCGCGAGAGCAGTCGTTGGGGTGAATCCGGGGCTCGATTCCCTGTGCCCCATTGAAATCCAGCCCCCTCGAGCACCCCTCGTCCCTCTATTGAGCCCGTTCCCTTCCAGGAGGCAGGTGGCATCAGGGGTGAGACGATCGGGCGTTGTAGGGAGGCGAGGGGATACGATGGGGATGCAGCGAAAACAGTGGGAAGAACCGGGAACAGAGAGACGAGCAACAGTAAATTGTTATTCCCGCAAACAAAACGGTCCCGGCGACACTTCGACAGGAAAAACACCGAATTCGAACGATTTTAACCTGTCGACCATTCGCGACTCCACGTGCATCCCCAAACTGAGTATAAAATGGTTGGTCAAAATGACGACGAAAAGAATGAACGTTACACGCGAAGAAAGTTGATCCGTGTATTCGACGTTTGGGAATGGAAAATGCATTGAAGTCATTCGTTATTTAACTTCCCGATTTTATAGGGAAGCTATTGTAATGACCCCGAAAATCGAAAATCGAATTTTTAGCAGATCTTCACGTTTCATGGTCATTGGAGTCATTTTAGACTATTTTTATCAAAATGTCGGTATGTGTGTGTGTGTGTGTATGTGTGTGCGTATGTCCGTTTCTATGGTATCAAATTTTTCGTTAACGTTTTCAGAAAAAGTAACAACGCGATCGGAATGATGAATGATGCAATCGATATGCCCCGCTGTAACTTAGAGCTGATTAGATTTTGGTCCATTTTGGTCAAGTAGTTTTTTAGTTTTTTTCGGAAGGAGTTGATTAAACATTGCAATTTATACGAAAGGCGTATCCACCGAAGAAGTAAACGTAACTATATATATATATATATTTAGACATATTTAAAAAAAAAAATTTTTTTTATAAAATTAAAAAAAAATTTTTTTCTTGTTTTTTTAATTAAAAATACTTTTTTTTCCAATTATGCAACTAATGCTAATGTAACCGCTTACAATAATCGAAAATTATTCCAATGCAAGAGTGAGTTAATCATCGCCGAGAATACATTTTCAAAGAATATCGATGAAAGTACAAAAACATTTATATTACAATCTTTAAATAAACAATCAGTTCAAACCGAATTGTTAACTGAGATTAAATTGAAAATTAATATAAAATATATGATAATTAATAACATTGATGTTGAAGACGGATTGGTTAATGGAGCATGCGGAATATTAAAATTTATTACTTTTCAAGAAAATACTAAAATTCCGTCTATATTCTGGTTAGATTTTCAATTGGCCATAGTAGGAGTGAACGTAAGAACTCGTTATCGTGATTATATGAAAAATGCAAATATAAATCAAAATTTAACACCAATAATAAAAAAATATCGAATCAAGTAAATATTTCGAGTGAAGAAAAATAACAAATCACACGTAGTCAATTTCCAGTGGTTCCTGCTGAAGCGATTGCGATTCATAAAAGTCAGGGACAAACATACGAGAAAGTATGTATGGATTTTAAAACATCAGAAATACGAACTTTACAAATGTTGTATGTAGCACTGAGCACAGATTCAAAATTGAGCGGTTTATATATTTTGAGAAAATTTAAATTAATAGTATCGAAGAAAACCAAGATCAATACTGCAAACCCGGATAATGATGAGTTGTATCGTTTGCGAAAAACTAATTAAGACAATTTATATTGCAACATTAGTATGCTATACCAAGGAACCAAGCGAGCAACGAGCATACGATATTGGTATAGGTATATACTATATATTGATATACGATATTTAATGCGACGCCATATAGCAAACATTTTGATAAGTAGAAAACTATTGAATTTCCCTGAAAACGTATAATATTCTTAAAACGTACACTTAATAAATAATAATACTAATATACAGCAACTAATGAATCGGGAAGTTCTTTGTGTGGCTCGTGGAGAGTCACACACAAAATGAAAGACATTAATAGCTGTGGGCCCTACTAGGATTGCGTACCACTAACATTCTCGCAAGAGCAGTCCTGCCCGCGAGCTCGCGAAGCAAGCGAGCAACAACAACCCTACTCGCGAGCGAGCGAAGCGAGCGAGCAACAATAGCCCTCTAGTTATTTTCTATGTTTAGTAGACATTCTAAACATTTTCATAATCGTGTATTCCTCGGCATAACGGTACACATTTTGATGGAACCGTCAGTTTTCCGAGTTTCAGCGAAATCTACACGAGTCTGGTATCATATAGTGCAAGGGGTCGATCATGGTTAAAAGGGAACTTAATTCCAAAATAGAAGATGTCGATGAAGCCATCTAGGATAATCATTGAACAGAATGCACAAGTTTAATCGCATCGACCCGTGAACGTTCGAAATACACGAAATCCGCCGACCCGTAGCGATGCAGGTCCTGAAAAATGCAGATATCCGTGCAGAATTCGCGGGTTCATAGGAAGAAGATCTCGGTGCATGTATCTCTGGTCGGCGATCGAACGCGGCCGATTGTTCTTCGGCTTAGCCCGACCGATAATTTCTGCCTGACGACAGCGTCGACAATTAGAGACTGCGCCCCGCGGAAAAGCGGGACGAAATGTTCCGTAACAAGCTCGACAATGGGGGTTGCGCGGCAATGGTGGGAGGGGTTGTAGAGGGGGTTATAAGAGTCGTAGGGGTAGAGAGAAGAGAAGAGAGACGAGAGAAGGCCATGAGGACCGTGGACAAGGGTGCGAGAGAGCTCGAGTCTCTCGAACGGGAGAGGAGAATCGTGTGGAAGAGCAAACTGAGAGAGAGAAAGAGAGAGAGAGAGAGAAAGTGAGAGAGGAGAGTAGAAGGGTGGAGGGGAGAGTGTGGTGGAAGGAGAGGAGAAGAGAAGAGAGGAGCAAACCAGGGCGCGCAAGTATTGATCCCGTGCCGGCGGGTAGTTGACACATTTACCAAAAGCTTCGCGTGGTCTAGTTTCGGTCTCTGAGGTCGCGGGAGAAGAGCGGCGAAGGAAATAAACCGCGCGCGCGTCTTTTTCCCCCCGTTGTTGAATTTTCCACGAGGCCGGCCGACCTACATTCCGATTAATTAAAGCCTCAATTGCGATTGATTTCAACGGCGGCGTCGGCGGCTGCGGCGATGACGGCCACACAACCGAATATCGCCGCCCATCCGAGCCAGATTTATCGGCCTGCTGCCCTGCCGGAACGGGGACACGGGAAAAATGCGAACTTCCGAGCCTGACAAGGGACTCGGCCTAACACTATACCTATCCCGATCGAATGATAAGCTTCTTTTTCTGTCGCGATCAGCGACATTGTGGAGACGCTTCCCTCGAAAGTGGTCGAATACATTTTATTATTAAAACCGTTCGAACTATCGATAATCAATTTTGATCAGTACTCTGCGAATCTTTATGCAAAATGGAAATTTTCTGCACCCATTGCCAGACACTGGAACCTTTTTAAACATTGAAAATTACATATTGATGCACTCAAATTTCTTTCACTCGTTTCTCTTATAAATGCGTAAAATCTACAGTTTACGTATTAAACATGAATTCACGAGCCACCCTGAGCAACGTGATGCAATTCTTTTTGTTAGAACCACTTTTCTAAAAGAGATTTGTTTTTTAACAGTACCGTACATGCTCTTGTGTGAGACTAGAAAGATTGAGACCACCACAGCATTTTAACAGCGAAGGTGAGCAACGAATCAAGTGCTGGTGGCGAACGTGCTAAAAATGGAAAATATTTTTCTGCAAACTGTATCCTACATCATTAAAATCAACGGATTATACTTAAGCGATGTATGCTACATGTAATAGCATCGGCTCTCTCTCTCTCTCTCTCTCTCTCTTTCTCTCTCGCTCGCTCTCTGTACTAGAGGTATGTTTTTCTCTTCTTTAATGAGACGCTTTTTAGTGGTAGGAGGAAATTGCATGAAGAAATGTACGTAATTTTTGTATATGTATGTGAAATGCTGAGGCTTTCTTGCGAAGTTTCTATTAAACGCGACGTATACCCTACCCCTCTCGAAATGCTAGCAAGGATATGGAAGAAATCTCATTAACTAGCCTCGCGTAAATTAGAGCGCGTTGCATGAAATTAATTGTATCTTCGTGCCAGCTACAAGGTGGTGGGCGTCGTAAATATACGACATTATTAATGATCGTTTTAGCATCTTATGTTTGATTTATGTTTTCGCCGTTGTTGTCGTTAGCATTTGGTCTTGTTATACAATACCTGGACAAGAATATTGCAGAAAAACAAACATTTTTCAAATTTTACACACGTATAACGTATTTAGAAATAAAACTTATAGATATGTATAGTCAAAAAGTTGAATACCCCATTAACTAACAATTTAGATTACAGTCGAAGTCAATTGACCTGCGATAAGACATTTATGTACGTTTCGAAACCGAGTGGTTCTCAATGGAAATCGCACGTCCCGGTATATCTTAGCGACCGGGTAATACACTTCGCTATTCCATTAACAATTGTTCATGTTCTTCTAAAAATGTTAGAACAAAAACTGGCCGCCGGACTGGAGCTTTAAAGTGACTCGTACATATGACTGCCGAGATAAGGCTCGACAAAAGCATTTTTAGTCTACTTTGCTTGCCTTTTATCGTCTCGAGAAATAGGTCACACATTTAACTGGTAGCCGACACAGAATGTGGAGCGAAAGGGATAGCAGGATTCCTGCAACGGTGAGACAGAAAATGGATGCATTTTGAAAAGAAAGGGCACAGGACAAGGTCCGTCATAAATCGTGTTCCGGGTGGACCCTGCGGAAGGTTCTCGACCGGCAGAACCCGAACTATCACCGTGTCAGACCGCCTCCTCCGTCACGTTAACGAATCGTTAACACGTGCCTGCAGTCCACCCACGGTTTCGCCAACCAATAGAAACACGCACTTTCCCGAAAACGCGAAATCCCAGGTCGGCAGATCGAACCTCTCCGCGTAAAGGAGGCCTCAAAGCGTATCCCTGAAACCGAACGACACCAAGTCAGATTCCGTGAAAGGATGCGCTCGTTCGTTTAACCCTCCGACAATCGCTCCCCGGTAGCTTCTGTAGGACCTTCCATCTCCTTCTCTTCCTGTCGCTTTACGTTTCTCTCCGTTCTGTTCCAGCCGCGGCGAAACCGGGTCGAGCTTTTCTGGGACGCTTCTGTTTCCGAAAGTTCAAACACGAAGAAGGGATTACGCAAATATACGAGCCTCTATGATTAGATAGCGGATCGGCCATACCAACGAGCCGGTAGTCGACGACGACGACGCGTGGTGTATATTTACTGCCGCTATCGCATTAAAACTGCCCACTCCGAGAGACTGCCGCAGATATTTTATCGCGATTAATTCTTCCTTTCGTGGTTTCCAGAGCCGATAACGGGCCCGCTCTGTGAATATCGTGCCGTGGAATCGCGGAATTCGAGAGAACTTTTCCACTTTGGCGATCCAACGTCACGTGGGAATCTCGACCATCAAGCGAACTGTACCGAGAAAATGTGCAATTTAAAACAGCAAAACATTAAAAGAAATGAGACTCCAATTTGTTACAAGATTTTCTATTTTGCATAAAGATCCGCTGTCTCTTCAGCCAGAATCGATTCAAGAGCGCCTCCGTCGAAGAAAACGAACAAAGAAATCGGCGAAACAAAATGCTAAAGGTCCTCACGAGAAGAATACTGCGGCAACGCGAGGTTGCTTCGGATAAACTATGTCAGGGATGCTGCGGCAGCCCGATTCGGATAGAAGAGTTCGTTAGAGTAGGCGATCCACCCCCGAGTTAATTCTCATTGAATTAGTTTGTGCAAGCAGGACCGATGGCCGAGGAGGATGGTCTCGCGGAACAATAGAAGCGGAGAAACGAGTGACATAAGATGAGCAGCGCCGAGAGAATAGTCGCTCTCCGCCGCTGGCCTCGCTCTAGAATCGCTCTAGATCGGTGTCTAGGGGCCGGCGGGGCCACGGGGGGCCAAACGGGGGTCGGTTGAACGAGTGGGCGGTGAGAGAGGGGGGACGAGAGGGGGGCTGAGGTCAGCAGTACAACGCTGTAGCTGCTGTACCAGCTCAATACCAGTTCTGACCCATTTGGCAGTGTTCCCGAGTTCAAGCCACGGGATTTCCCCGTATGAGATCACCAATTCAATTTTTCCACTTCTTCTCCTGCACCCTCCTACACACCCCTAATCTCTCTTTCTTACCACCCTCCCTATTCTCTTTCTTCGTCCAGATCTCCCAAACAATGCTTATCGCGGACCCCCGTAAGTCATGCGCCCTGCAACGCCGTGGGAAAATGATCGCCTGCGTTGAGTTATCCGTGACCAGCCGAAACGGGGTCGAAAGATGGATCGGGCAAATTATGCTTTAATCAGCGTGCAACTCCACTCAATTGTACGGGCGAAATTAAATATACATGGGCTGGCTCGTGTCCAAATCCTCGGGAATTAATTGTCTTCTCCATAAAATTACAATTTCGTTTCGCTGCGACGTGCTCAAGCATCTTGCATCCCATCCTAATTCCCAAGCACGTACACATCGTTTTGTAAATTGTTTGAAATATACTGAAATAGATTTCACGCGTTTACGAGAGTAATGGAAGTGTGAAATTTTTGCCAAACACTATGGGTGAATATAATATTAATACAAAAACTCGTATAAACAAAGCACCTTTCTCCGCGAAGGTGACACTGCCTGAGGGTTAGTAGAATATTAATACAGAAATTCGAACAGTCAAGGTGTGTCTCCCTCAATGGCAGCTAGAGAAGCGAGATACGATTGTGTAGCTACAGTACTAGCGTGCTGAGGTTGCTATAGCGTTGTCGTTACGTCCGCTCCGATGTCCTTACTTCTATGCACGCTTTCGCAACGGAACAAATGGCAATTATCGGAGTACACGTACACTCGAAGTTAACGATACACGGTGATATACGCGTGCACGACGCGACGGCCCCGAAATGAATTGAGCCGAATGGGACACATGCGCGACAAGAAACGGGTCCCGTGCATCCTGCACACTTTCCAAGGATCACGTAAGCCAAACTTGCCAATTTCACTGGAAATTTGAGCAAACATTAGAAGTGCCATTACCGTGTGTTATGAAACTTTCATTTCCCATAAATTCGAAATGATCCATTCGGAACCTGGCAGGATCGTAAAGTCCTGGAGAGTTGTGCATTATACATATGTAGAGGCTATACTTTATGTGCAGTTTTTAACAGTAGAGCGACCGACGGTGAAGCAGAATGTTTAACGATAAGACTGTTGATTTATTTGTAATGCGATGAAACCGCTTGCTTGATAGAAAAGACAAGAACCTATGTGTCTTCTTTTACCATGAAAGAAACTGTATGTAATTCCATGGTCATCGGGGATGACGTATATCTCGAAACTGGAGTTTCCGTTTTAATCAGCGGTGGTTCTGCGTCCGAGAACCAATGGGAGCTTGTCTTTATGGTCCCGATGGATTCGCCGTGTCAAGGTATCGTAGGAACTATGGATCGGCCAGCGCACGCGACTATATTCGTTCGATTCGAAAGCACTGTAGGATCGGGACAGCGGTAATTTCATATCTCTCTTTATTACCGTCATTAACGATTCCGGTTCGTTAGCGGGCGAAGGACTTCCCGAAAAACGCGTCGCGAAAGAGGAAACGTTGAATGGTATTCTTGGATGGTAGTTAATGGCGCCGCAGGGACATCAATCTTGCTGTTTAATTTATCAACGGTGTCTGGTAATTGTGCGGTTTCGGCGTGAAAAGCTGCACAGTGATGTAGGTCATGGCATTGTTTCTCTCTGGCACGCCATAGCCTTTTTCGCGCGAGCGCGCGTCCCGGCCGACTATAATTGCCGTCCGCGACGACAAAGTACCCGGCGGATCGAGCGAAATTTCATTAACTTTTCATTCGACGGAAAAGAAAAAAATATATATACATATAATCCGTGCCCGCGTTGCCGTCCGACTAAATAGCCTTTCGGTTATCTCGCGTACCCGCGTGCTTTGCGCTTTCCGTTGCTCCCCGAAGCTTCGTCCGTTTAATTCCTGCCTGTAGCCTTAGCATTAAGCAATAAAACGCGAGCACAGAATATTAATAAATCCGCGTTCCAGTTCATAAACTACCCTGCTACACTGTAATATTGTAATGCGGAAAGAAATGGGTCAGCGTTTGACCAGAAAATGGCACGAGCAATTGTTGATTGCCTACTATATTATTTAAACAAATCGACCTGTTGTTAATGAATGTACACAATTAAATATGATATTTGGAGTGCCAAATACAAAATTTATCAAATTACACGATATTTCATCTGCTTCTCTATACGAAATGGACGTTGTCCTGTCTTGGTGGGCGTGGCCTCGCGGCTCTCAATTAATTAAATAAATACCGGTCGTGTGAAGAATCAGATAACATGATTTCCAATTAAATCTCAATCTCGTCCCCAATTAAAATACATACAAAATGTTATCAGGTTGCCCACATAAGAATAAACAATTACCCTAACTAAATGATCTACCATCTTCCGAACGTAATGTCTCGAAGAGCCCGAAGGTTTCTCAGGGACCAACTTAGATCCCTCTTCCTCGAATCCGTGGAAGGTCTCTTCGAAGATTGGGAAACCGCGGTTAGGTAAGCGAAGCGTTGCCAAAAGCTGTGATAGCTTTTCCGCCGCGAACCTGACAGAGTATGTTCGTTCTCTCTCCCGAGAGAGAGAGAGAGAGAGAGAGAGAGAGGGGGAGAGGGACCGTTTTATAATCCGCTAATTAACGAGCCGACTCTCGATAATTATCTGCAACGCTGGTACCGCAGCAACGTATTGTCCCGCGTCGTCGTCGGCGTGATTTACGTCACGAGTAAATATGCGAGAGCATTATTTATCCAGACGTACATACGTGCTACAGTTTATCGTCTCGGCGAGATCTCAAACTTCCCGTATCGCCTGACTATTTCCTGACACGCGGTCAGGCCACGTGATCGAATAATACTTTTCACCCACGAGCTGTCTCCGTCTTTGACAGCCTTTTTTGTCATTTCGCACAGAATCTACTAGATAGGAGTATGATGAATTCCCTATGAATCGAAATAAAATTCTACGATCGGGATGAAGGGAGTTGATAAAACTAGTTCATCTCGAAGCAACATGGGAGTTCAAGCGTGTTGCGAACAGACAGTGTTATTTCCGATCGACCTGTCAAAGGATCGAACGAGTTAGATGTTCTTCCGCGTTAAACCGTCCGAGTGTTTCCTCCCTGAGACCTCGAGCTGTATTCAGCATCGCCGAAACCGCCGGGTCAACAGGTTCACGTTCATGCTAGCGCGGCGAACGTTAGGTCCTTTTTCGACAAGGTAGAGTACGTCCAGCTCCGGTATAGTGACACGCAGGGTTCCAGCCCACAGAGAAAGGACAAGCGGCCGACAGAAAAGAGTGGAAGGACGGAGGTTGTCAAAAGAGAAAGGAAGGAACAGAGAGATGGGGTTGGAATAAAAGAGGCTGAGGGGAGCACCGGGTAGAAAGGCAGTGAGAAACGAAGTGTGTGTGTAAGAGAGAGAGAGAGAAAGAGATAGATTCAAAGAGTGAAAGAGAGAGAGAAAAGACGGAAGAAAAAAGGGGGGCAGAGAAGCTGGTGGGGTCGATAGTTGGCCGAGTTGGCGGGAGAGCCGGTTGTGTAACAAAGGAGCGAACCAAGTAACAAGAATCCCAAGGTGCATTCGTCGATACGTGACGGCTTCCTCGAGCCACCACGTTTCGTTGATAAATCCTCAGCGAATCCGCTCCGATAGATCCGCAAACTCCTAATCCACAAATCTCTCCTGTATGATCGAGCTAGGCCCTCGATCCATCCGCGATCCGTCGACGCAGACGTTTCGATGGAACTGTCCGCTGCAGACGTGTTTCGCAACGCGTAAGAATATTGTAATTAGAACGGGTCAATCGATGTCACGTTCGATAATGGTGTCGGTAGCCGACGTAATGACGACCGCTCGTCCGATCGATAATAACACCGTCCAATACCGATTTTCACTCCGTGTCACATCCGCTGATATCTACCTACGTGCTTCAACCAATTTCCTAGCGAAAACCTCAAAACCTGCTTCTCGAAATCGGTTCGGAAAGAACCGTACCGAGTGCATAAAATATATTATAATAACTTAATTTAGTTCAACAACCTCTTACTCTTCGAACTGCTTGTTCTTTCGTATTCGCCTGAACCGAAACAAAGAATGATTCGAATTGCACGTCAGAGTGAAGTTGGCTGTCTCATACCATTTGTCAAGCAACAATAATTAATGTATCCGTAATAATTCATTATTTCCAACGGCTGTGTTTGTAATCTCATTTCAACTAAAACCCCGGCTAGTTCTGGCAACATACATAGTTGCCGGATGGCGTGCAGTGAACGCGATATTTTTCGTGTGTCGTTGCGCCACTGCCTATGATAAGTGGAAGATTCCGTGGCGGGGGATGGGGATTCATTTATCTTCGCTTTCCAGCGAGCGTAGCGCAATTTGTAATAGCGTACACACATATAGCACCGGTTCGAGGTGGTCGATGTCACACAGCCTGACGATTTGTCAGACGCCGATCGAAATCACGGTTCGATTAGTATATACCCGGAACAAAAAATAAACCGATAGAAGTCGTCTGGCGTGATAACACCGCTTATCTGCGCCCTCGATATCGTCGGCCTCTTAAAAAGACGTGACTATTCCCGTTGTCGAAAGGGTTAGGCACAAAGAGGATATTATACCCAGTCGCGGGCTGCTATTATAGTCGGCGGACCAATTCGACCAAACGACTTGAATGTCGAAAAAAATGTGAAGCTGAAATAGTCCAAGTCCGAACTGAAATTCCAAACACTTCCGAGCAACTTCTAGCCGTGGTGCACACCCTGAGAAGTCTGCAGAGGTTCGCAAGCGATCAGAAAGGGAGTGTGTGACAGCAGAAACAAAGGCCAGTCCCAATTTGAATAATTCGAAGCATCTTCGCGGGGCGATGGCTCTTTAGCTTCCCCTTCTAGCTGTCCTCTGTCTTCATTCCCTGCAACCCTCTTCCTCGATCTCACCCTCGACACAGTCGTCCCTCTTCATCCCCGGTGGAAGTTCTCCACCCGTTTCTCACCGATTTCCATCGTCTTCTTTCAGACTGTTCCTCCCTCTGCCCCTATATCTCCTCCCCTGCCTACTAGAATCTATCTTTTCCCCGTCTTTTTCTCCGGGAGCGATCGGTGGACCCTAGGGACCACGTGGTGGGGGGCCACGTGCTCCCGGTACCGAGTCACGCGAGGGTAGGACACGTGGTGTGTACACGCACGTCCGTCCGGGGACGCATTGGCGCAGCAACGCGTTTTCTTAACGGGGGCCCGTTCGGTACACACGCCCACGGAAGTCGTCGCGCAATGGGCCGTTTCTATAAAATCGGTGCAATCAATTGAAAAATTTTCTTGTCGCGAAATATCACGTAAAATAATATTCGGTATTCTTCGTCAACGCTATGTTAAGAGGGAGACTAGTGTAACGAGGAAATCGATTTTTTCGTATTAAGTATTAATGTTATTCCTTTCGTTCAAGGCGAGAGGCTCGAGTAACGGATCGAACAGTTCGATTTCTTTTTCATCGCATAAATCAATGCTGTCGCATGTCGAGAATACACTCCGGAAGCATTTCTGAATGCTCTTTCAAGGAAATGTTCGCGTCGGAATCGGAAAGAATTCGCCGCTACACCCAATAAAGCGTCTATTGAGCGTAATCGACGATTCAAATTTTTCGATAAGAGTCCGCAGCGTTGCCAGGTCGAAACGTACGATGTTGCCGCGTGTTCCCGCGATGGGCCCGCGCCGCGGCGTGCGCGCGCGCGATATAGATTTTTTAATAGATACATAGAAAGCGTACGGAACGGATCGTTCCTTGCTCTCGAAAAAAATGTGTCACCTTTTATCTTATCGGTGCGGAACACGTGTATGGGTTACAGTGCGAGTGTGCGTGTGTGGCAGTACAGAAATTCGAGCGTGCGAGAGATAGGCTTTACGCGTGCGTCAACGAAACGAGCGGGTTCTTATCGGTTTCATTGTTTCCTGCTCCGATCGTGGACTCTCGAGAGTCAGACGAAGGAGAGACGCGCGGACTTCCTACGAGAGATAGCGGCCGCACGCTAATTACGCGGACTCGTGTAACTTCCCTTTCATCGCTTCCGAATCCGATATCGATCTTTTTCGACAAAGAGCCCCGGCTTCGGAAACTGGGCCACGCACTCCGCATTTTCCAAGCGAAAGAGAATAACTTCTCTCGAACTGCACCACACGACCTCAGCTTCTGAAGCTAGCAAAGGATTAAATATAAAAATTAAGGCACGAATCAAAATGTTTAAGCAACAAAATTGAAAAACATTGAAAATGATGAGTTAATCCGTTATCAATTATTTCTGATAGGCAGTGGTCCAAATTCACACACTAGCTCAGCCCAAACACTATACATATGTTCTAACATAATGCCCTAGTACCATGAAGCTATGTGAACGGTTCAAAGCTGATGAAAGCTCAGAACGAGGTTTAAAGGGCTGTTGGAAAAATATTGGAAAACAGCTGGATTGCAACTCTGAATCGTTGATCGATTCGGTTGGTTGTCGGCTCGGTATTATAGTTGCTGGTCGGCCAGCTGCACTTGACTCTCCTATGCAAGATAAATAGGTGCGGCTGGTTCCTATTAATAGCGGTTGGTTCACGTGGGGATTGCAGTGTTCCAGCCTCGGCGTAACTCACCAGCCGGTTCACCGTTCCGTCAAGAATTACTCCGTCCATATCGTAAATTACCGCAGTACTTACGTAATGGCACCGGCTCGATCACGAGGATGCCCGAAAACCGCCTACCTTTAGCTAGAAATTTACAGTTGTACAGGCGATTGACAATGGGAAAATTCGTATTATACTTTGTTCGGGCATTAACTTTGAGTTTCTCCTAGTATTTCCGGAGGACGGATCCCGGGAGCCGTTTCGAAACCATAATTTATGACGGTGGGATCGACTGGAGGACCCATTAAACCACGCTACGATTCTAAAACGGGTCCCTAAATGCCTGCTTTTTATTGCCCGGCTATCGACTTTTCACCGACAGCTTTCCCGTTTGCGGTTTAACGGCGTTTATGTGCGCCCCGTTCAACCCCCATGGCTCCGAGCTAAACGGAAGCAGCGTACAAAGTAATTCGGAAACGCGTGTGTGTACATACTGTTGCGCAGAAAAATTGCAACATCGACGGTAAATTAATAAAGGTGAAAGCTGTTCGCGAGGCGCACAGATTAAATATCGATTAAGCCGATTCTGCAATCGGTCTTGTCATTTTTCATCTGTCTTGCGCGCGGTAAAAAATTATTCGATCCGGCTGTACTTGATCCTAATTTCTGTCCCCGCGTTGATGCCCGCTTTTCTGCCTTTTACGCGACCCTGACACCATAAAATGTATCATACTACCGTGACATCTGGTGTCGGAGATCAATTGGAGTCTCGTAAAAGTTTTCTAATGAATTTCTAGACGAAGTTTGGTGTGTTTTCTATTAGTTGGTCAAGCCGGACTGGAATTAGGATAAGGGGCACGATGATTAGCCGGCCGAGTGGGAGTGAAAGAGCGTGAATGGGGGAGGGAGATCAAACAAAATCCGGTATAACGGGCGACGACCTTTAGGCACGTGTCCCACGCCACGTGCTGCATTCGATAAACTGTCGAACCGGCCCTTTTGCCTCTCTTATCTCTCCGTGTTTCTGTTTTCACCTCGTTCTGGTTGAAATTGTTCGCTTGGCCCCCATATCCGGGCCCTTGCGATATCCTTTTATCGAAGAACCAGTCCCAGGGTCCCTTATCCGTGGACGACGTCAATGTAGAAACAGAGACAAAAGGTCCTACTTCCTCGTGGAGTCTGTAAATTAGGTTCGGGACACAGGTTGCCCTTCAGAGCAGTGGTGTGGCGCAGGGGCCACAAAGCCGCGCCCCTGCGCAAGCTACACAGAGGGAAAGCAAGAAGTCTTTTGTTAAGCCTTTGAAAATTTCATGATAACCAAACGAATTTACGTTGCAAGCATGAAAATTAATTCTGCGAACAATATGATTTATCGATACTACATCATTGGCAACGTTTAACCAAGAAACTTCCTGTTAGAATCGACAGTGTTTCGTCAATTTCTCAGCAACGTTTCTGCTCGAACATTTGCAGAAACGAAAGAGAATGGCATGGGACAAAACTGGCGAATTTCGTCGGGGGTCTAATATATCAAATCGGATGGCTCCACGAAAGCACTTTGAACGATAGAGGGAAACCTCGAACACAAAGGACGAGTTAACTCGTTCGAGGAGGCAGATTGGCGAGGATTGCGAAAACGCAGACCGGAGGCACGAAAGAGGAGTCGAAAGGGGAAAGAGCTGAATCAAACGAATAGCTCTGGCAGCCGGCTGACTGACTTGTTAGCGTAAAACGAAATACGATTCTGGAAAGAGGAGAGAGAGAGAGAGGAGAGTTGGCGAATCGGTGAATCGGCGAAGAGGCGCGAGTCGGTGAAAAAATAAAAAGGAGAGGAACGTCGCTTGCGAGAGGACGGAAGAGGAAGAGAGCGAGCCGAGGCTAAAGGCTCGCGCGAATCGCTGCTTACGTAAGTACAAGCGCAGATAAGAACGTGCTTATCTGAAGAACCGTAGCTTGCAAGCCGGCTCGAACGATCCGAAAGTGCGCAAGCGGAATCGGTATGGCGGAACTACGTTTTTGCGAAATTTACTGGCTGCTCTGCTTAACAAATCGCTGTCAAAATCATTCCCTTGCGACGAAAAATGTTTTGAGCACAATGTTGTTGTCAAATGATCGGACAGCAATTTTAAGATTAAATGTTTTCTATATCTACTACATTTTGTATAAACGCATAGAATTCGCAGTCTAGAAATAACAAAGTTATCAAGGATGAAAATGCGACTCGCTGAATACCACTGCCTTCTCACGTGTCTGCACGAAGCAATTATGTGAATAGGTAGAACGAGTCTCAGCTATATTCTTTAAAAACAACAAGTTCTAGCGACTGGCTCAATGCCGGATTAAGCCAGCGCGGGGCCCGTAGCAAATGTTATGACGAGGCCCCAGGCCTTGTATCAGGGCCGTTCTTGTGCAAATATAGCGCACATTTTCAACAAACACAATGAATAACCTTTTTTTTTATCAAAAATATCTGTGCCCCCTCGAATAGACAGGCGCTCATGTATCGGCGCCTCTTCTATGAAGCGCCCGCGTGGGCCCCTGTTTGTATGGCGCGGGGCATTTGCTACTTCTGCTACGGGGCTTAATCCGGCCCTGGATTGGCTGTATAGCTCGAAAGACGGCAATTTTGTGGGCAGCGTTTTGCTTGGCCACCTACAATGCAGTCCAGCTCGTAGACGTTTTAATTTAGCTCGTAATTGGCGGCCTTGTCAGTCAATTTTCATTCACGACACCGTAGAACAGAACACGAAACGATGAAACGAGGAAAAAAGGTGCAGGTTGGCGAGGATTAACGCGAGAGATTGTCGAGCAGCTTGGAATTGCAAAGCCGGTGAACTATGAACCCGAAGTGTTTGCCAGCCTCGATGAACAGTCGCGGTGTTCGCGGAAAAATTTGTCCTTCCTGCGATAAGTATCGGGAGTCGGTACCGAGAGGAATAAAAGAACCTCGCGTTCGTAACAACGATTACGTATCCGGCGTTGTTGCACACAGGTGCACCATAAAGTACATACATAGAGGTCTGTCGAGCGCGCCCGAACACACGCTCGCGGGCCGCCGCAGATAATCTCTAATTTTTTTGCCTCTCCTCGCATTTACGTCGCCGATGCTATTTCATTCCGCGTTATTATTGCTCACTCGATGAGCAACGGCTCGTCAGTTGACGGCGTTGACGGCTCGGAACAGGCTGGCCGTTATGCAACGACTGCGAACCGCGCAACGTTGACTTTGTTATGGTCCTTGGTCGGAGCTATACGTTGTTCAAATAATCTCAAGAAAGAGGGGACATGGTTGTGACGACGACAATTTTACGCCTTACCTTTTGTCAGGCGTTAATGAGCACTCGGGCGAAATGTTAACGGGTGACCAACGTTCGCTGGTAATTGGGTGACACGTTTTCGAGGAGTTCCCTTCTTACTTCAATGATTTAGGCATGCTGTTCGAACACTGTCCAATTTCCAGAAAGAAGACTCCTCAATTCCTTTAGTCTGCACTCCCAGCCTAATTAAGTTTTTAGAAACGTGTTAAACGTTTGTATTCAAAATGATCCACAACCACAGGTTTAAAAAGACAATCTAGCATATAACATTGCGGAACAACGGCGCCTGAAAGTGCAAGCCTACAGTTCGCCTAGATCTTCTTAATCTGTTGTCGCATCGGTCTTGTTTGTTGTCACAAGCGTAAACGGACCGGAAAGCCCATTTGCCGGTCGCCTCGTTGGCCTAACGCCTCCCATAGTCCCGCAGAATTATGTAAGTTCGTTCGCCTCGCGAAAAAATTCGGAGCAGCGCTGCGGTCGGCCGTTTCCTCTCGCCGAAAGGAATTAACTTCAAGGTCTTCGTCGTAACTGGCAATAATCGTTGCCCTGAAATTCTCAATTTGTCGGTCTCCCTCCTGCGGCCGACCGCGCGCGCGCGTTCTGCTCGCCAAAAATACGCACCGGCTAAAGTCGTCGTTGTCGTCGTCGTTGACGCACGTTGCATCTTGCGTGTTGCACAGTGGCAGACCGACGGAGGGAACCCGATGTTTCCCCGCTATAGCGAACGAATTAAAAATCAGGCTGGGTCATCGGCGCGTCATCTGGCTTTTTGCGAGGTTAGGCGACGACGCGGCTCTGCCACTGTGCCAGCCCCGGTGGCATGACTTTTCTTATGCAGATGTCGAGCGCAGTCTCCTCGAACGCTGTTGCGTAAAGACGCCATTTTGATGCTTGACCTTTGGTCGCTGGGCTCGGTCAAACCCTAGTCCCAGCCTTCATCTGTTAGGTTCATCTAAAAAATAATTTTCTTTTTGAAGCTATTCAATTCAGATAAAACGCTGCGAATTATATTCATATACTATTCACATTGTCACAATTGTTAGAGTATTCGAGATGACTTGTTGGTTTTCTTTGAATTATTGAGAGGCTCTTAGGTATTAGTTGGTAGGTACAACGTTAAATTGACAGCCGCTTTTACTGGGTCTAATGTTTGTCCAAGCAGACGTCCGAAATCGATTGACCTAATTGTGAGATATCAAAGAGAACACCTTCCAAACTCGGAGTACATCATCGAGAGGCTAGTACATAAATCCAGAACATAATCCCCTAAAGAGCAATAGGCAGGTGTAGCCTCGTATCAGTCAAAGGCTGAGATAATTATTGACTCTTGGACTCGCTAATGGACTGTGGATCTTTATGCAAATATCTAATTTTATAGTCACCATCAGAATGAGAAAAAAAACTTCTTCTGTATTAAAAAACGTGTTTATAAAGGCTCAAGACCCACAATCTATTAAAGATGATGAGGATTACACTTTTTCACGATTTTCTATTTTTGCCCTCATTAACCGGCCGGTATAGCTGACCCATAAAATTGGCAGAAAATCGACCCAGTTATATTTGTACGTCCCTCGTACTTCCGGAAGGAAGGACTCACTATTACGGAATCGGGCGAATAGCATCGGCTAGATCTAGACGGTGAAGGTGTCTCTAGTATCTTTTGTGAAAACAGTTTCGTCGGCGAACTCTCGATGGAAGACGGGAAGGAATAGGCCGCTTTTCGCCAGGCCCCTCTTCCTTCCGTTCCCTAGCCACGAGGTAGGTCGATCCAATTGGGGGTTCGAATAGCCTAACGTGGTGGCCTCCCCTTTGAGTTGCCGAGTTGCGATCAATACTCACGATGCCAAAGCCAACACCGACTCTCGGCTCGCTGCTCGACTTCGCCAGAGGTCTTCGCCGCTGTCCTTGAGTATTATAGCAATTCACCGCGAACACGGCCTCCCGTGGATCGCGTTCATCATTGGACGCCGTGCTTCGCGATTCCGGGAAATTGCTGTACCGCGGGTTCTACGGAAAAACGCATGGGACACGATCTGCGCATCCTAGGAAATGCCATGGGTTGAGAAACAACAGGACTTTCGAGTCGAGCCGACTTTCGAGCTAGTCTCACTGGTTTTCTTTCTTCAGATTGTTCTTTAGGTACGCTGTCTTTGTCAGCAGAATTTCCTGGCGTAGTTGACGCACTCGTGTTCGAATTCGAAAAAGATTGCATAGAAAATGAGGGTGAAAGCTACCAGATGTTTTAATGTTCTCAAGTCTTCTCTACGATCGCCAGTGAACAGTGGCAGCCACGTTGAGGAAAATTTTTATCAATTTGAGTATAATATTAACAAGTTTGCATATGCGATGTTACTCTTCTTATTGCAGTCGGATTTAAGCAGCGGTCATCGCGACGTTGACCGTGATAACTGGGTAAAGCAAAAAGTGTGAAATCATTGGAAACTTGCAACGTGTTTCCTCGAACGCCTGGCGGTTTCCGTTGAAAAGGCGATCGAGGAAAAGCGATACTGTACGAGGAAAAACATATTCGAATACACGATAAAATGTTCTCTTTCATATTCGGTGATATACTCTTCCATATTCAGATGTTTTATTTGAATATTTTCATTATTTGTACCAAATCTAAATGTAAATTCAATCATGCGATTTTCTGGACAGGGGTAGACGATCTAAAAATATAATATTAGAAAAATTCGGGACATCGATCTACTGCATACGAACGAACGAGCGCTCCATTGCAAGAAAGCGTTCCCTGCTGTCGTACAGCACCGTGCTTCCGCCGGCGAATTCAACACTATACTATACCGCACGCATGCGAATCCACGGGGTGTGCAAAAATAACCAACCTCGACCAATCAGACCACAATTCTTTTCTAAAAGCAAAACAAAACAGGTCTAAGCAAATCAGAATTTTCTTTCTCCAATAATTAATCAATTTGCAAGAAAATTCACGAGCATTCGTTGTAACCAACTAGTTTCAAAAATATTTTTAAAAATTAATAAAATGTAGATTTAAATAATTAGCAAAATCGTTTTGGGAGACGTTTCAAGGCAAATGTCCCCAGTAACAGCGTTTTTGTGAACGGTTCCTATGAAAGGGGGTCCATGGCTTTTTAATGCCGTCGGTTTGATCATGCGAGGGATTTCGGGACACCCTGTATGGGGAGTTTGCGTGCGCACACAAAAGAGCGTTTCACGTACAAGAATCCGTACGTACAGCTGCGCGTTGCGTCACTCTCCGCAATTTCGGATACCCGCTTACCTACTCGTAATCGCTACAAGGAAGAGGAAGCGATGGATGGGGCTGCTCTCTCGCTCCCCGATGACCTTTCTCTTTCTGTCGATTATCATCGGGCGTGCGCATATGCGTCCACACGGGGCACGCAGGAACGCACAACACGCGTGCTTTGCTGTGTACACACGTAAGAACTGTATTCTCTGTGATGCGATATGCTACACTGTACTGTGGCTGTGCTGTTGCCTCGCTCACTCGCCTTGGAACGTTGCACAACCACACGGCTTCCCGTTTTCTCGACCTTCTCGATCGTGGATCGTGGATCCAGCTCATCCACGGAATCCTACCTCCTCGACGTGGACAAGATCGAAACGCCAGATTGCTGGGACCTTAACCCGACTACACAGTGCTCGCATGCTACTTTGTTACAGCCCCCATGCTTCCTCCGATTTCCTCGTAAAATCCCGAATATTTTAACTAGACAACGTTTCTGACTGTTTCAATTTTATTGAGCAAAAGCTTCATATCTACCTTGGAAGTCTAATGGATAAGGATTGTTTACTAGATCCTTCAGTGGCAATGGTAATTTTCATACTGAAACAACAACCGACCCCCAATAACGTAATCTAATAATTTCTTGAATTAATTAATAAATCTTGAAGAAGTAGGCAGGAAAATGTGTGAAGAATATTGATAACTGAGAATGAAACTTTGTTGCAAAGCTGATAAACGCAATTGAAACTTTTCCAGCACTCTTATCGGAAACTATTCAGCGGTCGCTCTGACTTATCAGTTTAAGATATTCGCTCGTTTCAATCTTCCTAAAGCTCAAGAGTGGATTAACACTGTTATGGATAGTTGTCGGATTAATCACTGCTCACTCCGGGCGCCAGAGGAGTCTTGAAACGTTGATTTTTGATATCGAACTGCCTCGATAAATTCCAGAAGAATTCCCAACGTTCAATAAAAACGAATAAGAAAAGTTATGATTCCACACAGTTCTTCATAAGAAGACCGTTGGAATATTTTCAAATAATTTGTCAGACGTTTGAACCTGAAGCACCGTGAACCCCAATTTCAGCCATGAACTCGACGTTCTCGGACGTCCCACGCAAATTCATTCCTCGCTATTCGCGGCGCATGGGAATCGCCAGAAATGTATTTGACGTAATTTGCATAACGGCATATGCCACGGCAACATAAAAGTTGCCATCTACTCGCTGTCTATAAGCAGAGTCCACCCTGCTGCCTAAAGCTATGTAGACGCCGCGCCGTCGTGCGACGCCCTTCGTTGAATGAACTATGTACGTATACTGCTACAGTTCCTCTAGCATGTTACACTAGCAACTCGGTCTTCAAAAACCCTTGACGATTGCACGTGAGGGCCGTAATACATGGGTACAGCTTCAAGGACGGGCCAGCCCACGAAGTATAGTTCCCGTACGGCGTTTGTCCTATTCAACCTTGTTCCGGGGGCTATAGAACATTTTGTACTTCACACTGATTACGAGCTTACCCGGCATTATGCGAGAAACGGGTTCCCAAGGAAAGTGTCCGCGCTGGAAAACTGAACGGGATTCATTAAAATATGAAAAAACCGTGGAGCTGACTAATTAGAGCAAACCTAGACCAACACGTGCAGGCTGGTTCAAATTCTAAACCAGCTTATTACCAGCTGGAAAACTTTTAGAAAGTCCAGAACTACTTTGTTATCAACTTGTACATCTCGACTTGTAAAATCGTTGTGACCCATATAGGGGGCCGGTAACGTGTCACCCACTGCAGTATTTCTAACCACTGCAGCAGTCCGCTTCATCCATAAAAGTTGCTCGTCCAGAACAACAAGTCTTGGGCTCCCAAGTTAAGATCCTGCGAAAATAATATACTGATATGTACAATAATAATAACAGATCAATTCATTTGACCGTGGTAGGTTTACTGTTAATTTGTATAAAGATTCGCAGTCTAAGAAGCCTGTAGCTGAGACAAAGATAGCCAGCGACTACGTTAAGGTCTAATTTCGACCGCCCAGTTAAGGGTCAACTAATTCTTTGTCGTTTAGGGGGTGGGCAGTGTTCCGCAGGAGTTTGGCCCAATCGGAAAACCGCAGAAATACTTTTCAGCGTGTCGGATACATAGACGACGTTAGAGGCGTGATAGACGGATTACGCAGCCGCTGTCTCATTTCGCAGAGTGCATGGAGCACGGAGAGACGCGTGTAACGACTGTAACGATGGTCACGCTCGCACACACACATACACGGGGCGGCGCTGGTAAGGAGCGCTTGCGCTCGCGCGGGCACACAGTGTATCGCACACACGCGAGAAAGAGGGGAACAAAGAAAAAGCCCTAGCGACCAGCAATGCGGCAACGGTGAGCGCCTGCGCGCCACGCTATGTGAGTCAAGGACGACACGTGCGGCTCCGAACGACCTACTTATACCCCGTTGGTTCGTGCGCGATCGGCTCTGCCGCACGAACCTTCCCGAGCGTGGAAATAGGACGACACCGAGTCGTGTCGAGTCGAATCGAGACGAGTCGCGCTCCCGATGTTCCCGTCGAGCCGAACCGAGCCGAGCCGAGCATTTCGTCCCCTTTACCCCATATTTCTCCCCTCCACCCCCTTACAACAGTACGCGAGCTTCGTTAATCGACTAACCGCTATACGCGCAGCACCGTTCTTACGCGTTTAATAGTTGGATTGACGAAGATCTATTCGGACCCATGAAATTTTCTCGATCTTTCGCTGGCTCGATCCGGCTTGAGAGTCAGTCGTTCACGAAGCTTCGCCGCGATCCCGCCGATGCACCGTCATGTATTTATTCTATTCGCGATACCGCTAGATCGATGTCCATGGCTCTGGAGATCTATTGCTAAATGTTTCTCGTACCAGGAGAAACGGTTCCGCGGAAATTGTTTCGAGCGAACGCCCCGCTGCCGTTACGTAACGATGATTATTGAGAAAACATCCAATCGACGCGACGCGACGCGTGGATCCACGAACCCAGTCTACGGTCTTCAACGATTTCATGCTCGGCTCGTGGAAGTAGAAGGAGCGAATGCTAGAATGGAGGGTGAACTCTGCACTACCCCTCGCGAAGAGTGATCGAAATTGCGAACGGGATCGTTGCTAGCAGTTGACGATATTCGTATTCGACGAACATTGCTTCAGTTGTACACTCAAAAACGTAGAAATTTTCTCAAGTGGTGGAGATACGCAGAAATGAATATTTTTGTGATGGTATTTCATCCCCGATCTTCTGGGTTGTTATCGATGGAAATATTTTTACAGTGACATCTGCAATGTAGTTCGAGGTAGCAAATATTTTTTGCCGGGGGTAGTACTTGCTGGACCAACACGAGGTCACCGCGGAAGCTCGAGTGTCCGGAATAGCGGATCTTGATGGCCGGGGGCCACCGCGGCGCCCTATATGCGAAACGTGGAGGATCGATAGAAAAATGGGTCAAAGGTTCGACGCCGGTCTTAGCGTGAGTAGTAGTGGCAACGATAGTCTGGTTACCTTTACTACCGTACCGTAAATATTGCACAGGGCGATTCTCGTCATTTGTTTCGTCAGCAATCCTCGCAATTACAATGCTTTATCAATAGCTCTACAGTAATTCACAGAAGGGCCAACTTGTGCATTCGACAAATTTCAAATATTTCACTGCCTCAACTTGCTTACATAAAAAATGCGAAAGTAGAAATCCAGTAAATGGGTACCCAGTTGCCAAGGGTTAATTTGCAAATCTTTTGTGAGTAACTGTATCTCTTCTAGAAAAACATATACAAAGACTTCCGAAGAAAATCCGCAATTAGACATTGATTATTGCAAAATGGAGTACCGCAGAATGTAGTCGGAAACAACGCGATGGAAAGAGCGTTACATAGTTAGTTGCGGTAATTCTTTCTAATATATTCCCGAAGTTCATAGGTGATCGCGTCATTCGGTGGACAAGAATCGGCCGGTACATCGGATTGATCATAGTTTGCGCATAGCGGCAAGAGGGGCGGTTGGCCGACATCCATCCCCGTGGTTGGTGTCGGGGAAGCTCTGTGCACCACTACATGCCGGCCCTTCGGACTCGTCGAGCATCGAGTCCAAAGGCGGCGGGTATAAAGGCTGCCTTGATTCGTCGGTTTTCTTCCCACCGGCAGCATAAGTAGCGCGTTTCCGCGCGGGTAGCGGCCAGTTCCTGTTCGACCGTCATACGACCGTAGCCAGGCGCGGGCGTGTGGAATCTCCCAGTACCGAGTACACACTTATACACATACAGAGAGAGACACATACACCACGACGCTCGTCGAGAGACACAGATCCGCGACCGCGTGCGCGCGCGTTCCTCACACACGTACAAGAGCTCCCGCGAGCACACGAGACCGTATGTGCACGTGTGCGCATATTTCCCTCTCTCTCCGGCTTCCAGTGTCCCCCCACTATCGCGATCTATACGTACAGACATACAGATGCACTCACGTGTGTATGTAGACGACGCGCGGTGTCCTCGTCCCGCGTTGATCATTTCCGTGTGTGTGAGACCTCGAGTGTCCTCGTGTGCGCGCTGGCTCCGTGCATGTGTACCATATACATTTATACATACGTGTCGGTCTTGCTGTGCCCGTGTGCGTGCCCCGTGGATAGTGAACGTCGCGGGAATCCGTGGTGTAGAACCGGCCAATCGCGGGCCAAGTAGCAACGGCCGCGCTCCAATCAACGGGCCGGAGTGCTCGCGAATGCGCGCCACTGTTGCCACCGGATGTACGATCGCGGACGGTGGTGGGGATGGACTGAGAGTGCGGCATAGGCTACGCGCTCGAGCGCATCCTCGTTCGTCGCTGCTCGCCCTCGGAGTCGGTCGTGTTTCACGCTCTCGAGTTCTCTCCTCTCTCACCGGCAGTTACCCGAAGCCCACCGGAGAGTTCACTTGCTAGATTGCGGTCTCTCTCTTGCATTCTCTCTAACTCGTTCTCTCTCTCGTTCGCTCTTTCTTTTTTTCTCTATCTTTCTCTCTCACTCGCTCGACACACACCGGCCATCATCATCACGGTGCTACCGTGCCAACACGGTTCCTCCGAGTCTCGACTTGGTTCAGTTCCGATCCAGCCGCGTTCTGTGCCGACTTGTACCACACACCGTCCGTTCCTGGGAAACCAACGACAGCTCTCATAGAAGATCATCATCGCGTACGTAAACTCGTGTCTGCCGCGAACCACGGTCCCTCGAGTCCTCATTTTGTGCCGTCGTGGCGTGGCCTCAAGACCAAACGCAACCGGAAACCAGTATCTCGAAACCATAGACCGTGGAACCACGCGGTTTGGACTTCGCCGTTTAACACTTGTGTGTATCTTGAGTCTATTCTTCGACGAGTGTGATCGTACCTCACGGGCTGCATCGAGTTCCGAGCATTTGACCCCGGAAATGGAAGTAGGTCACCGCGATTCTAGTACGGGTTTATCGTTCTTTTTTCCCCCTATCGCACTTCCGATATCTCTCCTCGGTTTCGAGTCGTGTCGTAAATGGTCGTTATTGAAAAAATTGTTCCATTCGGTTCTCGAAGTTTGCAAAGCGAGAGCAAGTGCCAGCGCGGCACCCGGGAACGGTTTTCCTAATTATAGATAGCCGAAGGTAAATCCGCGGACGGGTAACGGCGGGTTTGCAGTTTTTTAGTCAGTTCCGCGAGGCGCACCGGTTCTCCCAACGGGCAGAGGCGGCTTCGTGTCGTTCGTGCAGTTTTTGGAAAAAAAGGAATAGAAAAACGGAAACGTTGCTTGTACGTCGCGATGTTCGTGTTCGTGTTTCTTCTGGCCTCTCAGTGGGTAAAGATGGCGGTTCGGTCGTTCGTTGGTTCGTTGGTTGAGTGGTGAGAGGGGCGACTGTGACGCAACCCGGTCGTCACGTGATCAAACCGTGGCTCCGCTCTCGCTGGGCCAGTGTGTGATCTAACGTTTGTTACGGCAGTTGGTGGAGAATACGCAACAACGGCTGGAGTGCAGAAAGGGCAAGAAGAGAGAATAATAGTTCTCCTTTTTTCTCCTGTCTCTCGCCTATTCAACGCATCGGGTCGTTATCGGGGAGCTGCCACGAATCCGGTCCACCGATGCGCGCCACGCACCCCGTGGATCTTTTCTCGGTCGCTGGGTCAGTGGGGGTGAGAAACTGGCTTGGCTGTGTGCACAGATAGTCAGTCTTTTTCTCTCTCCTATCGGCCTCGCGGCATATCCTTTGACGTACTACCGTGTGGCTCTCTATCTCTGTCTACACGTTCCAGAAGAATCCACAACGATGTTGTGGACTACGTTTGGTATTTTGTATACACGTAGGAGAGCACGGGCTCAGCAGTGAAAACCGTGTTCCCCCAGCTGTAACGCAATATCTTGAAAAGGCTCTGGGATCACGGAGAACACTGCGCGAGTACTGACCGTTCATCGAGCATCGTCATCCTTCATTGTCGTTCCCTCTCGTTTTTCAGTCGCGTAAACGAGGTCGTTCCTCGCAGCACGTAAATTGCTTTTCCGCTCGGTCCAAGAGTGAATCGTTACCGAGTCAATTCGCGCTGCTGATTCTCTCCTGCCCGAGAGAGGGAGTTCAGTATTTTTCTTTCTTCTCTCTCTCTTTCTTTCTTGAAAAGCCCGCTCTCGCGACAAGGCCGCGGCATTTCGACCGTTATGTCGCCTGTTTTTAGTAGCCGGGCCTGCGACGTATGTCGTAAATCGGAAGGTGTGCACCTGCTGCATCGAACAGCAGGCCAGCTTGCTCGCTTCGCCTTTGCTACGTGTAGCACGGCGAGCAGCGCGGTCGTCGTTGCAAAGCAACTTTGTAATTGCCGTGCAAGAATCCCCGCCGTTAGAGCGCCGTTCACCTCGAGAGCCTTCTATACTTTCTAAAGCCGCTTACTTTCGTAACTTGGCAAATACCGTCCGCCTCGTGCCGTGTACCGGATCGTTGCCGCGATTACGGGCCTCGATATTTTTCCCCCGACTTCTCAAGGGGTTAGGACACCGTGAAAGGCGAAAAAGTAGCCCGGTTTTCTATGAACATCGCGGAAAAAGACGCCGCGCGATTGACTCTATTTCCAGTGTATCCTCAAACTTACACTATTATTTGCAATTTTTTCAGCCCGACTTTGCTTCTTCGGTGGAATTTAACCACCTTGTTTCCAACTGTTGACCGTGTTTCCAACTGCAACTCTATAATTTTTGATTCCTTTCAGAACTGTACACTTTTTCTTTCAGAAAAATTGCTCTTTCGGTGGAATTTAACTTCCGTTTCCTAATTGAATGTTGACCGCGTTTCCAACTGCAATTCCATAATTTTTTATTCCTTTCAGAACTGTACACTTTTTGTCTAGAAAAATTGTCTTGAAAAATTTTCCCTGGAAAATTGGATTTGAGAATTAGTTATAAATACTTTTCATTGGACGCTTAAAATATCCTAACCTGTCGATACAACGACCCGTGGTCGTTTTCCGTGTAATCGATGTTACGGTATTGTCTTCATCGATTTCGATTGTGGATACATTTCTTTGTAAAGAGAACGCTGCACGAGGTAACAGGAATTCGGCATGCACGTAGTTTATTTTTATAGCACTTATCAACGTTGCACTCGCTGCCATTCCGTACTAGGAATTTACAATCTGGTCGCATGATTCAATAGACGTCACTTTGCGCATAACCTATGCCTATGCCGATGCCAAGTTTGTATGTAGTAAGTTAGTCACACTTCTCTAGTGCTATACATAGAACGGGGTTGTATTATGGTGCTCTTCATTTTACCGTTTCCATAGATTTTTCAGTTTGTCGACGAAAATACTTTATCGCAGGCACCTGTGCCCAACTTACCTGTTGGATAAGACAGTCCTGTTTGTAGAATCAAGTTTTCCCTGCGATTCGCGAGAATCGACTTTCCACGTCACCGCGGCCTCACGTATGCCAGGCAGATATCGTGAATCATCTTTCGAAAGGCGGCATAACCTCATTCTACGACTTGGATTCCAAGATGAGAACCGTGTGAGCATGAAGAATGCCTCTAAAACGCGCTAACGTTCGGCTAATTTTATGAAAACCATAATATCTTGCATGACTTAACAATTAAAACTACCGCGAGTTAAAACAACTGCTTTATGATATCTTATCAAATTGACGAGAATTAGTAATTAGTACCGACTCGTAAATAAAGAATCCAACGAGCTATGCCGGTCCGTTATACCGAGCTCAAACGACTAATTTATTATATTTAATGAAATTACTAAACCTGTTTTACAGATATCGTGGCTCTTGAAATATTCAGGTTGAATAAACTAATTTATTTAATTATTTTTGGTAATGGTTGCTTTACGATTTTAACAGTCGTAAAATAGGAGATATATAGTTTAGTTTAGTTTGTTCTTTACCCTATTTTTAGGGATGATGTATTTATTAAATAGACTCCTTTGACCGGTGCAGTCGATAGTTCTAGTGTCGAACCAAAATGGCGTGCGATGAGATCTGTGTCAATTCGAATCGCGAAGAAGATCGGAAACGACGTAGAGGTTTTCAAAGATGTCAGGTCTCGCTTTAAAGGACCGCGTGTCAGTCTTTTCTGTAAATAGAAGAACGTGTTTGTTTTCGCTGTGTAACTTGTATGTACTCTGCTGTCGACCAGGAGAAAACCGTGTCGAGAGGAATCGAGCGACCCGTTTGTTTCGCAACTGCTAATTTAACGCGCCGCACGTTACAGGTGTAAATTGCCAACTTGAAAAAGGTAAGCAGAGACGAATCGCCTCTTGATTTAACAAATTGTTTTACGGATTATCCCATCTCGAGTATGTTCAATTCAAAAAAACAAAATTCGTTCTACCATAAGCAACAATCGCTTTGAATTTAACCCTTTGAGAACGAATGTCGCTATATCGATTCGTCATCAGGCTCAGGGATTCAACCCCGGTCGCGGACAAATAATTTAATTGTTCAAAGAACGAACAACATTTTCTTTTGTCTTTCCTCTGTATTTGAGTCTTTGTTGCATGACCTAGTTCCCCGAGGAGCATATTTGTGGCTATTGCTAATAATCCTTGTTTGACAGAGGTTAAGAAACCCAAGGTGACCTAACAATCCCTAACTTGTTGTGTTCATGCTATTCAAATATATACAAAGTAAGCAAGTATACAATTCAGAGGACGTCCCAAGGTCATCGCTAGGTTAAATAAATGATATTAATATTTTTACATTTGTCGTTAGTGAAAATATTTTCAATAATTGTGTGAATTATCGTGAAGGTGGATTTGATTCGGTTGAGATTCGTTTGTCGGAGAAATGTTCGCCCGGGGGTGTATCGTTCGGGATTCCTCGGGTCCTATCGACGGACGATCAAACGGCAAAGGAGAAATAGAAGCGAGAAGTTTGGAAAGTTACCACTCCTTGGGAAGAATGGTAGGAGAGACAGAATGATGGAACGAGATACAGTGTGTAGAGTTATACATACTGTTGTGTGTGCCGGCGGCGCGGCGGTGTGTGCCCGCGTATAATACACACGCAAGGAGGAAAGGGAAGTGGGACTGGCTTGCCTTGTGCCACTTTGTACGTACGCACCGCTATCGAGATTGTAGTCTCGATAGTTTGTACCGGTCTCGTAATATTCCCAGATTCGTTTCTTCTCCTTCCTTTTTTCTTTCTTTCCGCCAGTTTCAACGACTTCGGGCCCACACACGCCACCGCACCGTTAATTCCGTTCTAGACATTATTTCAAACGCGTAATTGCACCCGTTCCGTTCCGTGTACACAGCTTATTCAAACCGTTTTCTTTCACTCTGTGCCTGCAAATATCTTAATTTATCGTCCACGTGTTACATTATTACCAGCAACTCCGGGCAACTCTCATTAGAGCCCCGCGCGATACCAGACACGCTCAGAAAAACCCAACCCGATAAACATATACAATTTATCGATGTTTCTTGTATATCGTAATTGCCTCGTTTTAAAAGGTCTGGGTTAGGCGAATTAATTTATAAACGATACAATCTTCTTGCAGCTCTCTCTGCCAATGATTACGGCCATTCTGACCGCATTGTTTAAATAGCTAACGCAATAAACGTTGCCGCGCACTGCGTGCACGGTTCATTAAAAGAATTTTATGAATTCGTACCCATTAAGGAGGAATTCTCTGAATTCTTAAGTATTACCTTTGAGCATTTGCTATTAGATTGTCCTCTTTTTATATGTGTATCTTAACACGCAAGAAATGTTTTAGAGGACTCGGTTTACTTTCATCATTTGCATTTTGCATTAAACAATTTTCTTGATGCCCGCATAGTGGCCATTTTAGGGAAGTGGCAGCAAACGTAGTGCCACCCACGGGTCGCAGGCATTTTTATCATCGATCTCGAGCATGGTCGGTCCTTTTGGGTCGTAGAACCAAAATGGCGGACAGCCATGGCGAGTCCGGAGGACCGTAAAGGGAGTCGAGGCCTGAAAAAGGATTATTCGGGTAAAAGCGGTTGGGAAACGCAGGCCACCGGGAGCAGCGGGTGGTCAACAACCGCCATTTTATAGGAGGCCAGCGTGTCCCATTGCGGCCATCTTTCTTGTACACCACCCGAAGCGTTTCCATTTCCATTTGGGCAGCTCGATTGGCTCGGATTCCATCCACGCGCTGTCTAATTTTACTCGTTGGCCTCGAATCCGCTCGCCATGGCTCATCGCGTGCTGGTACCTGTCTCCAAAAAGAGTCTCTCGCGCGATCACTATCGTTCCGAATAGTCGAATCCGCCGTTCCGTGACCGAGATCGAAAATCCCGCCATCCCATTGCAACAGGGACACCTGTATCAACGTCACAATCGCCAAAACCACCTCTTTCTATAATTTCGCCATCAGCGGCTCAATTATCCTGCGCCTTTGCTCGAACTCATTTGCTACGGTTCTAATTGAAATCAACACGACGAGTCGCTCTCGACGCTGGATTATTTTAGCGCCAATTCCAACTTATCACTCCAATTGCCTCAACTTTGTAGACACACGTACGGCACTTAATCCGATCTGATACGGACAGTGTTGCTCGTGTTTCTTGTGTAATTAATAAACTGATTACCGAGCGGCGGACCTTTATGCAAACGTTTTCTGCGGCAGTTGCAAGAAACTGCACCAGCCTCGATGACTTTATCGCCAAATAACTCTATTACATTATTCTCGAATTCTGTTCGATCTTTCCTACCGTAAATGGATAAAGTCCACGGTTTACTTACCATTTCAATAGCCTCAACTTTATACATCACACAATTTGTCCAAGCGCAGTAGACTCCCATATAAAGCGATCGAGAGATTGTTTATAAAGACTGATACAATCTTCAACCTTCTTGCATTTTGCAGATCCCGACTAAATACTGAATTCTCCTGTAAAGCTAGTCGTGTCTTTCGCAGAATTAGTAATCCAATCACTTTGTGAAAGCGAACGACGGAGAAAGGGCATAATTGAATTAAAACTAAACGCGCCTAGTAATCTCTCTCTCTCTCTCACTCTGTCTCTTGCGTAGGATCAGGTTCCGCTGCGTATCACGAGTTATCAACGAGTTCTCGCGTATTAACGCTAGCGAATCCTCTAATTAGCTGGCAACTAGGAGACAGCCTAATTGCATACATTTTCGATCGGTTCCTCGGACGTTTATCTTGAGCGTTTTCTTTCAGCTGTGGAACAATGCACGCTGGGAATGAAAATGAGTACCAGGTTTCAATTAGCCGGTTTCGCTTGTCGCCGACACGACAACGCAAGAAGCTCGGAAATCTTTCGTTCTCGTTAAGAGTAACGCCCGAACCCTCGTCTCCGTTAATCGCATTAGCGACTTCGAGAAGGGGTTAAACCCCTTTTGAAGGGATCGAATAATCTAAAACGACGATACCCGCGAAGCGTGACCCGTCCACTTCGGGTTTCCGTTTAATCCGCAAGGTGGGAGTCCCGCTCTCAAACCTATGACAATTTTTATCCGTCCAACAACGATCTTTCAATCCGAAAAATCCTGCAAAACGAGCATTAACACTCGGACGGTTGACCATTTTTAATCAATATCTTTAAAACACTTTTTCAAGCACTGTGGAAGCCTAATTTTGCCGAGACCAATTTGATTGTCAATCCCAGTGACTTCCGGCCCGGTTCCGCGCAAAATGGCGGCCGAGGAAGCCGGGAGTCCGTGCGTGCGTCCCCGAAATCCAATTTTCCGCGCGGTCGCAGTTTGAAAATTCGTCGGTGTCTGCGCCAATGTTGCGGATGACATCATTGCGAAATGGCTGGGGAGGTCGACGGGGTGCGAGGGGCATCCGTAAAGATCGTGGATCATCGCGAACAGGAGGGGGAGAATGATGGCGAGAGCCGAGGGGAAAGAGGCGAGGCGAAACTAGCGATGGGTTGAACGTGTTTCGAGGCGCTACGAAACATGCGACAGGCGTAGCCGAGTATCGTCCGCTGCACGAGTATTAACAAACAATGAAATCGTCGGGGAAGATCAGACCTGGAAACTTCGGTAATTCCTCGTTTCCTGTTTTCCGGTCGAGTCCGCGACTCTAAATACGTTCTTGCGTGCAAGAGATTGCAGGCAAATGTGTGCTAAGACTTATTATTAGGTGACTCATGGCTAACGATTCCACGCAACCAAGGAAAATTTCCATGCCGATCACATCTTTTTCATACAACGCACGCCGACTGCGGTTTTCGTTCGAAAATCATTGTTACATACTGAGATTTCGTCTTTCGCGTTGGAACAGGTCGAAACGAAATCGTCTAAATTAGAACGTTTTAGACTAACAAAGAGTATTTCCAACGAAAAAAGCTTCGGACGAGAAATTTCAATAAAAATGCGGCCTAAATGAAATGCCGAGATGCACGTGGGTGCAATGAAAAACGGCACAAGTTGCAGGATGACCTAATAGATATCGAGAGAGCCCGAAACGGGAGAGAAGGAAGGAGAGAACGGAAGAAAGGCGAGGAGAAGAGAACGGCCGAGGTCTAGGCGCAGAAAAATCGCAAAGCTGCTTCAAGGTGGGGTAGAGAAACGGAGGGGAAGGGACGGAATGGAACCATGATGCGATAGATATAAGCACGAGAATCGAGCGGTAGGGAGGGTACGGGTGGAAGCGAGGCCTTGACGAAGCAAAAGAGAAGAAAAGGCGGCGGGGTTTCGACTATGCTGTTTCTACTGCCACTTCATAATGTTTCGCTAAAATCGGCCGAGATTCCTCCGACCAGGAATTCTCGATCCCTCGCATCCCTCCACGTCTCCTGCCTCCATCGTTTAACACTTTGACTGCCATGTCAGTCACGTGGAGACATCGTTCCCCTTAGAAGAGCTGGAGCTCGGTCTTTGTGGTAGAAACTTTGGTGGATCCTTCGATTCATATTACATAAATATTTGCACAGTTTTTCTATCACCGAATTATGTACCACTTTTTGGGTATATGTACAATTATTACACAACGTGCATATTTTCCTCTGACAACACAATTATGTATCAATGTCTTAAATGATGGTTGGCCTCCAAAGGGTTTAGTTGAACAATTATTACGAATCATCTTATTTTTTCCTCGTAGTTACAATTGCCGTTGCGTAATAGATTATTATTGATGCTGTAAGCACTTACACTGCAATTCGTTTTTTAATAACCTTCAGTTTCATCGAGAAACGAAGGTCGTCTTTAGTTTGCTCAGCGGACGCGTCATTTTCCCGGAAATGCGTCAGAAGAATCCGCGAATGGAGCTTAGCGAGCTAACACAGGAATAGCAGCAAGACAAAGGAATGACTACTGTCAAATGAACAATATAGGCGTCATTAACAAACGCGTTGCTGCGTCTCACTGGAGGTATAAACATCAAAGGAGATACATATTACTTATCATCATTAATCTTCCAACTCGTTTCACACGATTTAAAAAGCGAACATGTTGTACAATTAACGACGTAATCGCTAATTGCTTATGATTGCGGAAGTTTGTGCAGGTACATCGAATGTAATGTGTGAAACGAGAATTAAATTGAGTAACTTTTTATTCAATTCCGATGGTGAAATCGTTGTAGAAGTCGACACTAATTTTGTGAATTGCGAGAGAATGTTTTGTTCTGCAGTTTGCTGGTGATTTGTCGACGATGCACACCCAATTTTCCGTTTACACGGTAGATGTATCTTTTACAATGTACAATTTTTATTTCGCATAAAAATCCCTGGTCAAATTATTTTTTGATCCCGTGTGAGCAAGCATGGTACCACTCGAGGGTTAAATTCGAGCATTCCGTTTTCCGGGCTGTGTCATTTGTAACCCGGTGCAAAAAGATGCTAATCGCGAGCGTACGGCATCGTGCCGCAAAATTCATGCACGTGGCCGCGTATCGATCGGCAGTTCGCGCCAGTTCTCGCTGGACCCGCGGAACGAAATTTAAATTTCAAATGTGCCTGATATTTTCGCGATCGTATGCGTGTCCATTTGCCGTTTCTCGAACTCGGAAGAAATAAAGCCGGTCTCCTAACGTCCTCCGAGAGACCGGGTCCCGGGTCCCGGGTTTTATCGTCGGCCCACAGCCTCGACAGAGCCTCTCGACTACGCCCACGGGAACGACAGTTTTACGCTCGCGAATCAATTATTCCTTCCCTCTCGACCAAATATGTTAAACCGACAACTTTTTCAGGCAACAGTCCACGCGCGCCCGCGCGCTCGCTGCAAACAAATTAAAACGACGTGTCAACCACACGGTGGTGTGCATCGTACCCAGCGTGACTCATGCATAGGAAAGTGAAAACTCGTCGGCAAACATAGCGACCGGCAAGACGAGCTAACTCGTCTTCGATGTCGAACAGATTAAATCGAAGGTCATCGGGAGAGCCGATCGGAATGTTGCGTAACGAATCTACATTGTCATCTTCCTCGTTCCGAAGGCTGTTTGCAGAGCTCTGCAGGCGAGCTACAATATTTGTGCATGGTAGAACTCGAACTAGAGCGATTCTGTGGTGCTTAGAATATTTGTTGTAAATAAATCAGACGAGACTGCAATCCCAAAGGTGGAAATGTAAGGTCTGTGCAGCAGGGCAAAGGGCCAAAGGGTTAGGAAAACGAAAGTGAAGAGTTTTGGGAAGGACGATGATACGTGGGTGAGGGCACTGAGGGCGTCTCCTTTCACAATGGAGGCACGCAGGAGGATTCCACGGCACGGAGTACGATGGTGGTGGACGTGGTTCGAGGCTCACCGAAAATCCACCCCAACTTTCACCCTCGCAGAGCCCGGACAATTGGACTTGCTCAAAGATGGCCGCCTTGCCGGCTAGGAGGTCACCGGGCGAGCTGCTGCTGCTGTGCTAGACCACGCCCAACCCTCGGCAAAACCCGAGCTTTCCGCCGAGAGCGAGCCGATCCTGTTCGCTCGTCGCAGCCAAGGGCGCCTCAAGGACGGCCCCCGATACCCCAACTCTCCTTCAGGAAGAATGAGAACCCGCCGAGAGGCAGCGATCGCTTCTTCCCGGAAATTGCGTAACGCCACGGCTCGTCAGGGTCGCGTTAATTCGTTCGTGTTCTCGTGCTCGTCTTCCTGAACCGACAAAAGGACAGCGATGCGGTCCTCCTCCATTTTTTTTCTTCATTGCGTGGGCGTTTCGGAAATATTGCTAACCACAAAAATATTGGTAACCACGCTCCGAAACGGCCGGTCCCTTTGTTAGAGTAATAACAGACGCCGTTAGTTTGGACGATTGTGGTCTCGTTACGAAATTGCTATTTTTGGTCCTAAAATTCCGATAAAGTTGTTTGTTCAACCCTTATGCCCATACTCAACATTTTCCACAGAAATTGTGCTGTTTATAAACAGGAATGTATGTTTCATGAACTTGTACAAGGTCTATCTTCAGCCGAACAAAATTGCACGAACGTGCCATCCGCATTGCAGCTGTCTTCATCATTGATCGAACACCATCCAATACACTTTTTGTCTGTCTTTATATCCGTCGAATATGTTACAATTGATAGTGATGTGCACAGTGAGTTTATTCGGGGATCGTTTTTCTTGAGAAATTCCCGTTTGTCGAGACTCGTTGAGGGCTTGTAGGGCTCGTTGAGGGCTTGTTATTGAAGAAGAGTAAGTATGTACATGGTAGAGAGACAAAGGGAGAGAAGGAGAGAGAGAGAGGAGCGTGAGCGGTGGTAGCGCCGTCTTTGTACTGGTGCTCTCTGAAATGGGTTTTCGGAGCAGGGAGAAGAAGCTTTTTCGGGGCGGGATCGATCGACCCGTTTCACTGGCCTAATTACTCGTCGACCTGCCGGCTCTTCGTTGCGCTCGTCCCAGTAAACACGAGCGCTCGGCTGGCTGGCTGGCTCTCTCGCGTATTCCGATGTATGCGGAATATATTATAACCGGCGGTTGTGTAACATCCTGCGCTCTGCTGTCACAGACAGGAACACCGTTTTCGATAACACGAACGATGTTGTTCAAAGCCCCGTGCAATCGCAGCAACGCACGGTGAACCGGAAACGCAAAAAAACAGGACGAAATGCATGCCTCCGATAATTATAATTAATAATTGATAGGCCGCGAATCGTTATGCGAAAGAGAAATTGTCCAATTCAATTCTAACGAGCAATGGCTAAATGAAACGATAAATTTGACTCATTGTAATGAGTCAAATATGACAATATTCTTCTAGTGTCTTTACAGTCTCAAGTATTCCCCGTTGTTTAACAAAAGTTTTTTCCGCGAAATGCTTCAGCCCGTACGAACACCTTTCTAGGTTCGCGTCCGAAGATCCAATCGCTTTTCATTGTTTCCGGACGCTTTCCCACGGAGCAATTCCGGCACTTTGGCGTCTTATTGCCGCCGCAATTACGGTCAGCATTGATTCTATTCATTTGCCGCGGTCTGAACTAGAAGCGGACACTAGTCAGCTCTAGGTAGGTGCTAGACCTGCGATAAACAGATCGATGGTAGACATAATTATCGTTAAGATCTATCCGGGGGGATCTCTACGAATCCCTAGATCTCCTTCAGTGTCCCTGTGGACTCTTCAGGATTGCTGGAATTTACAAAATCATGCTTATATTAACCATTGAAACCACTGTTCAGCGTGCGAACGAAGAGGAACAAATGCACACGGCGTTCTCACAGTCTACTATGCGTACTTGGAAGTCAAAGTTGCGGATCGGATGCGCCGCAGTATCGCGGTTCCGATTCATCCTGAATCAGCTCTCGGTGGCAGCGCGAGGAGTTTCCTGGCGGCGATAAACGAAGGGAGTCGGCGCGGCCGAAATAACGTTAATTTATTGTTCCGGGCAGTTTTATCTGCCCCACGATATCGGCGATTAATAGCCCGGCCGGTTAATTTATCGAGCAACTCTCGTATCGGATGGACACGCAGCGTGCAATCATTCCCAGTGCCGATGAGAACGTATCGACTCTGGATTTCGCTGAAGTTCCGCCATGTTGGACGGTTCTCGTTCTAGCAACACGTAGCCACGAAAAAGATATTCGCGATCGCAGCAACGTTCCTTGTACAGCATATCGGGTACGGGGTTCCGAGAAGCGCGGCGATAGATAAAAATAGATAAAAGTGTGTGACCCGCTAGCTTTCTGGGAACGCTTTCCTCGATCAGGGTCGTCGCGCCGTTGCATCGCTGCGTTGTGCCCGATCGAAGACCTTGCTGCAAATCCAGATTTCCAATCGAAATTGGACGAATTCGACGAGTACTTGCCCGGCCAACATCGGGCAACATCGTGCTGTATGTTCTAATTTTAAATAACATCGTGTACGGTAGCCGGGAATGTTCGATCGAGGCGCCACTGAAACGGAGTACAAAATTCGCAGGAAAATGGAGTTTCGAAAAATTGTGTCCAGCCGAGACACAAACTCAATATCGACGCGTGCGTCAGCATTACTTTCTGCGAAGTTAATCGAGTGTGCGGGAGCGCCTCTTTCTGCAACATTGTCGCGAACGTGAACGCGTTCAATCGACTGCCGATTTTTCGCCGTCGCATCAAAGGGACGTTGCGCAACGACGTTATGGGAAAAAGAATGTGTCCGGACGGTGTTGCGTGTGTCGAGAAACGCGAAACGCTGCAGCGTTGGAAAAGTTTGTTACGCGGCGAGCTTTGACGCGGAAAACAATTTAGTCCAGCTACCTCGTCGAGTCAGAATTTTTCAAAAAACACGCTCTGCAAGCAAGAAAGTTGAAATGTAGTACATGTATTGGTGGAACTTGCTGTATTGATGTAGACTCCAGACTGTACAGAGCCTTGAGTAGGCGTGGCTTTGTGGCTCTCGACTTCTGCGGAGCCAGGACAGCGCTCTAGAGAGCAGAATATGCTCGTACCTGATCTAAAAGAAGTTTATTTAGGAGTTCTGTCTTGCTTCTGATACGTTAGGATAAGAAAGTACACTGCAGTGCGATTTTTCTTGCACATCGTGTCGACGGTTTCCGGGAACAAACCTGCCAGCACGCGGGTAGCATTCTTTTCGCTTTTTCGTTGGAATTGCCGGAACTCGAGCAGAAGGGGCGCCGATCGACGGCCACGTAGTTGCCTAGCTACGTCGTCGTCGCGACGCCTCGAATGCTCTAGCGCGCGGCACGAGACCTGAAAAATCGATGACCGTTCGAACGAACGACGAGAAGGCCGGGCCTCGGGGCCAAGCGTGGAGCGGCTCCGTCGATCCCGATCCCGACGGAACAGGAGAATCGCGATTAGGGCGGAGAGAACGGTAACGGTATCGGGATCCGCGAGCGGAGATAGCCGGGGCGTGCCGTCGACGTGGGAAAAAGATCGGGAAAACCGATTCGACGTAATCCGCGGAGCCGTATACGCGGTGCGTTCGTGCGCGGAACTCGTGACAAAGCCGGCGCGGCGTGTTTCAAGGCTGAACCACCGCCTCTTCTCTGCACTTCGTCCTCACCCGAGCTCTTCGGCCCTGCTCTGACCGATCGAGCCATCTCCTCCTCCTTCTTCTTCTTCTTCGCCTTGTCCTTCGCTATCCTCGTTCGATCTCCTCGATCGTTCGCTCTTCCATCTCGCTTTTCATCGTTCTCTCTCGCGGTCTCTCGTCTCATTTCGTTTCCTCTCCGAACCGTTTCTTCTCGTTCCCGTTCGTCTGTGTTCGTCGCTCGGTTCGCGCCACGCCGGAGCTATCCTATCGCATGACTCTGCAGCGTTACGCAACCAGCAGAAGGATACGTGGGCGACGCAAGCCGCGGGGACAGGGAAGAGCTGGAAGAGCGCGCATGATCGCTCTATAACAGTGACGCTCAACCGCGAACTCCGCGCCGTTGTAGATCCGTTGATCAAACTCGACCGAGAACGGAGAGCTCGTTATCTTTGACCCCCGATGTGGACTTCAAACTAGAAGACCGAGAACAGTCGCTTCCACGGTCCACGATCGGAGTCGAGTTGTTGCACTTCTCAGTTCTGCCGGAGCGGAACGATGGAAATCTTTGTTTGCTATGCTGCTTCGTTCGTAGCGGGAGCCACAAAACCACGCCCACTTGGACGCCTATCCAAAAAGAGAAAAAGATAGATGTACTGCAAGGATTCCGATGCGTTTCCTAGAGGTTCAAGTGCTCCTGAATCATTCTACATAGATTAGACGTGGGCTAAGATTATTCCGTGGAACATTGGTCTGGTTTCGTTGAAGTAAATAGCAACAAGGCCACGCCCATTAAGAGTACTTTGTACAGGAAGAGAGCAAAGTAGATAATCAACTTCAAGGATTTTGGTATAATTTCAAGAGGTTCAGCTTCGCGTAGATCATTTTAAATTAGGCGTGGGCATTGATTGCTTTGTGTAGCATTGGCCTGATTCCATTGAAGTGAAGAGCAACAAGACCACGCCCACTCAGAGAACGTTAAACAGAAACAAGTCGTAATTTTTAGAGGTTTAACTTCTATCGTTTTAGCTGAAATATGAAATATGACTGCTCCATGAAGCACTGCACTAGCTCCCAACAACTCCAATGATTTATGTTTTACAGAAAAGAACAGGTTGCTACCCCGAATTTCCTGGAGAGAAGTAACAGGTAACCGTCGACACACGGCTGAGCACCGCTGTTCTACGATCGCTTGTGGCTCGGTGCACGCGCGAGCGTGCATGCGTGCATGCGTGCGCGCGTAGAACCACGCGATACATGTGGTTGTGTTGCGCCCACTTGGAATCGTGGTATTAATTTATGAGCGGAGATCGGCAAATGTAATCCGCGTGTGCTCTCGCGTACTCGCAACAGCTGCGTTACAGGTACACTTACCGCTACGCAAGCGCAGCGTATGCCTTCCTGAAAACGGTGCTTAACGAGCAGAGAAATTTCCGTGGTCAGGCAGTTTTTCCTATCGCGTGTCCGCCGATCGCCCTGCGGTTTCGGCCTCCTCCGATTCCAATTAGCCGCACCTAACTCTGCGGAATCGCCTGCGAATCCACGGCCAAAACGTCCGATTCGAAATCCTCTGATTTTCCAATTTATCGTACGATCACTTTTTACGAAATTGTCACGGTTTCAATGCAGGCAGTGTTTTTAGAATCAGGTGTTATTTACGTGATTTTGTATACATTCAATTTAGATGTGATATTGTAAAATATAATATAAATATGTACATATACACTGCCGCTCAAAAGTATGTGGACACTTACCATGTTCATGAAATTTGTGATATAAATGTATATTTCTATTATCAAACAATATTTGTTGCTAAAGTCTATTATGAATATGTATGTAATGTATTCTAATAGTATCAAAATAAACAATTTAGTTATTGAATTTTCTTAAATAAATAAAAGAAAAACTATGGGATTACATAGATAGATAAGTCCGAAAACGATGTCCCAAGTCTGAAAAACATTTGTGGGAAATATTAGAATCTGAGTGGAACCTTATTGAAAGTGAAGTAATGAAAAAGTTAATAGTTAGAAAGCCACGATTAGTAAACGCGGTCATAAAAGCACTCGGTGGATATGTAGACAAAAAGAAAATATAATTATTTTTTATCATTATCGGTGAGATATTTAATAAATTATTATTAAAATATGTTCTCCAATACTGTACGAACTGAAATACATACAAGATAATCAAATTTACCAAAGATATCATAACTTTTTTCAGGTAGTTATAAGAATTAAGGAAGTGTCCACATACTTTTGAGCGGCAATGTACGTATTGTTGATTGTCTTGTCGAAGTCCATTGTTGGATAAGAGGAAAATCTACTGTTGGATGCATTTAACAAAATATTTGAGTGACGAAAATAGGCAACGAAACAAATGGCGGTGGAGAACGTGTTAAGCGATTGTGCGACTCGGTCTGGCTTCGTTTAGCACGCGCCGCGATCATTACTTTCAATTTGACGACATCGGGGAACGATGATCCGGCGTGTCTGGCCTCTGATCCACGGCAGACGCGTTGTATACCGATTATTCACCTGCGCAGGGACCACGGCTGGAGTCCGGCGTAGAAAAAGAAGCAACGAAATCTCGTTAAGTCGATCTATCTTACGTAAGAATCGGTTGGCTCGCCCCGGACCGTACATGTACAGTGTACACGCGCGGAGCAGCGATCACGTCCACGCGAAAAATTGCTCTCGGAGGCCTAGTACGGCGCGAACACGTACGAAATTTCGCTCCCTGCTCTCCTCTAAATCGCTGGAGGTTTTTTCTCGGTGGAAACCGTGGCCCCGGCAGCTCCTTTGTCGGCTCGCAATGCTCGCATACCGTTACGCCGCGTTCCCACGTGGCTTGTCGTCGGACACGTGGAACATACAGCTGCGGACGCGTCCAGCACAACGTCCGAGCCGTTCGTGTTGCTGCCAGGTTGTTGACGGCTACGTGAAAAGTGTTGGTAATTGTCCTAGCAAGACTGTAGCGATCGCCGACGACCGGCTAAGCGAGATACATTGTAGACGGTTTCGGGGAGCGGACACTACGATCATCGACAAAGTAACATTTCCATTGACTCCTCCCTAGGATGATGTAGTACGTCTCTTTTGGCGGACAATAGTCCTCGGTACTCGAGAAACTGAAATACCCAGCTAGATCGCTGTGAATAATTGGCTGTCGGAGAACCTGTTCGTCGAGTGGCAAGCGAGAACTCTTTTTCGGAGTGGGTTATGTGTCTGACAAAGTTGCAAGACCGATGTTCCAGCCTTCTGCAGGCGCTTCGGTCTTTGAAAATCTTGGACAGAGATCTCTCTTGATTCGATATCGTTGATTGAACGCTAGTTATCTTTGGCAATTTTTTAGTAAGTCTTGCGACTTATCGCCAACTACTTATCGGTAGCAATAAATGCCTTAATAGCTTATGTTCTTTGAAATGTACCGAACAAACTTGAAGTAGTCGGCTGATAAGGCATCGTTTGTAGGTATAGGAGGAATTATCGCGAAAGAAGAATTACCTGAATCGATTAGGAGTTTTAAGGCGCAGTGGAAGAACCTGTTCCACCGTTGCAATGCTAAAACCGCCATCAAAATCCATCTAACGTTAAACGGAAAGGTCTCCATCGATGCAGATTCGATTTACGGTTCCGCGAAAGAGTATCCGCAGTTTTACTGGTCGACTTCCGGGAGAGTAGAACGAGGACGACATTTAAGCGAAGGTTGGTTTCCGAAGGAATAAGCATTTTTAGCGGGGAATTGCCGTGGTAATGGGGAGGTAACGAAGCCGCGAGCATTTTATGTCGTTCAGGAGGATCGCGAGTTTGCGCTAGACGACGGAAAACCGAAAAGTGGAATAATTACGGGGAGTAGGTAGCGAGAGTAATTCGTTCTCATCGACGCTCGTTAAAAGAGACGGAGAGAGTAAAAGAGAGAGAGAGAGAGATGGAACCCCTGCCCTCGAAAATTAACGACGATCCGCTGCGGTTCGGAACCGCCAGCCCGAGAGCCCGCTTCCTCCGGAATGGTCCACGATGCGTAATCTACTCGTGCTTCCGGGTGCCAGTTGAAATTCAGGTATAACAACTTGTAAGACTTGTACCAGATCATCAAGTACGTTGCTGTACTGACTGTTTTTCGGAGGAAAACTCGTCCGAGCTGTCCCCCCACTTTTTAGTCCCTCTACTGTACCAACCAGGGAAACATTAAAGACCTTTTGGGGGCGCTATGCACTTTTGTGTTCAATCTACCGCTCTTCTTTCTCGGTGCAACATGTTATTAAACAGTCCCTTTTTTAATGCAGTATATTCCTCGTCATTACGTTTTTTATATGAATTTATGATTTCGGCGTCAAGTTCGATGAATCATAAAGAAACAGCAAATGTGCAATTATTTAAACATGTACCTCGACGTTTCGATCCCTATGTGGATCATTTTCACAAAGAACATTTATTGCGTCCGAAAATAATGCAAGAAAATTATAATTTGGCAAAAATATTATAACACAGCCGTGTAGATCCAAAAGATCAAACAAAAATAATACACTTACTTACTGCGGCAAGAGAAGGAAAAAGCATTTTAAACGAAAATTATGAGTTACACAAAGACAAACTTCCACCCATGGTGGCAGATATGTAACTGAAACCATGTGCTAACCCAAAAGTAAGAGCGTGAAATGTCATACATATAGACAACAGTTTACTGATTGGTTGGTCGATATCGATCAATGGTGAATCTCAAACACCATTGATTATTATCAACGAAAAAATAACTACATTTTTTTTGTAAATAAAACTAAATTTTTGTATCCACACTCATTGTGATTGTATCACATTTAATAAGAACGGAAAAGAAGAAAAAACAACATTTGTGAAAATGGAAAAGGAAAAAGAATATATAATTTAGATTCTGATATATATATATATAATTTATCCAATATAATTTAGATTCTGAATTTTTTCTTTTTCCTTCTCGTTTAAAATGCTTTTTCCTTTTCTTGCAGCAGCAAGTAAGTGTATTATTTTTGTTTGATCTTTTGGATCTACACGGCTGTGTTATAATATTTTTGCCAAATTATAATTTTCTTGCATTATTTTCAGACGCAATAAATGTTCTTTGTGAAAATGATCCACATAGGGATCGAAACGTCGAGATACATGTTTAAATAATTGCACATTTGCTGTCTCTTTATGATTGATCGAACCTGGCGCCGAAATCATAAATTCATGTAATTCAATTTCGATCGAGAAACAAATTTCACCTTTACTACGTTTTTTGTTGGGGACCCTACAATTTTTTCAAAGTCCCATACAAGTTTTCCGAGGGCTCCAGAATGTTTTTCGGAGGACCTACAAGTGTGCGGCGATTCAAATCGAAATCGGTCTCGCGCCTGCGTCGCTGGTAGGCCTCGCGTATTCATAATTGCTTATGTCGCTTCCTGCGCATGAATACGGCTGTCCCACATTTCGGTAAGTACGCCTACCGGCTCGCGTTATTTTACGAACTGGGTCGAACGGCTCGGCTCGGCACTGCTCTGCTTCGTCGTCGACGTCGTGTTCCGCGCAAGCCTAATCGCAGCGAGGCGAGGCAAGGCGAGGCACGTCTGAGCTCTCCGCCTTTTCGCCGATCGACCGCAGAATTTTATCGGTCGCCTTCCCTTATCGCCCCATGGCGAGGAAACGCGCGCCGCCACCACTGTATGTGTCTACGTAGGTACATACATAGCTGCCATACGCGACCACGATCGTGAATAGGATACCGATCTCGGTTAGCCAGTCGGGGTGGCCACCTATGCAAACCGTTCCACCCGGGTTTTATTTACTGTATCTTTACGAGGAAATATACTTTAACGCAACCACCGTGAGCCGCGTGCTGATCACGGCTAGACTGCGGATCCTTCTGCGGTTATGGCGTATCAGAATCTTCGGAAACCTTTCAAACTGAACGGGATGGCGACCTGATCCCGGTTCGTTTGAATTCGTTTCCGGTGAACAGAATTTCACCGCTTCGATCTTTATACTCTCGTTCATGCAATAATTTTCGGTAATGTTCCCTTCATCTTTACGGCACGCTTTTATGCTGGAAATCGGTGAAATGTGATATTGTACAATCACACATGACCGATACAATTTTTTCACTGAACTTGAAAATCAATTTTTTTGCTTCAAAAGATTTATAATCGTTCAGTTTTCGAGTCCTGTAACGAAAAATGTTGGGCACACGGTTTTAAAACGATTAAACCAGTAATCGTGCAGTGACTTTGTTCGAGAAGCCAGTGAATTATACGTATTATAGTTGGGGATTATAAATGCTGCATGCTCGGTGGGACCTCGATTAACCCTTCGATCGTCCGTGGTCTTGGTTATGCGGTTATCCGGTGCAGCAAGGCTCCGTACAAAATGGAGCGCTCGGAATGCACCTCTGCATATCCCTCCAAAAAACTATTTTCTATTATCGAAAAGAGCGCAAGCATGTGTTCTTTGCGTGAAAAATTCACTTTAGAGAACTCTCTAAGTGCGATCGTCTCCCTCGTGTACCTTTCGACCCAGTATTTTTATTGTTAGAACAGTTCGATCAATTTTTGAACGGGACGCAAGCAGGTCAGCTTCGCTCCCCAAATAAAACAGCTATTATGTATGTACATATGAACATCATGGTTCTTTTTTTCTCTCCTCGAGTTCTCGATTTATCCGGGCTGTCCATCTTCCGATTAAGCCGTTTAATCGAGACCCTACAGAATAACTGACCTGGAAACTATTTCGAAACCAGCGGGCTCTTTAGCCTCTGAAAGAGGGCAGTTTTTATCGCTCGCGTCCGATTGATCCTATATCGGTCTTGCATCTTCAATTAGGCTTGTTCGGCTGCTGTGCTTTCCATCGGAAAAAATTCAGACGTTCTCGAAATATTACCAGACAGTAGAGCACAGTATTATACACTATTCAACGCAGATCACATAAAAGTCTACAGCGACAATCGTAAATAAACGTAATCAATATTGCATCCTCAATTTATCTCGTTTATTTACTACTCTCTCCATTGGAAAAATTCAAACGTTCCCGAAATATTACGAGACAGTACTGCACTATTCAACACGCAGAAACATTCACTGTGACGACGAAGTTCAACAATGTCTAATTTTCTCTTGTACACAGAAGCTTAAAAATCGTTGTAAGGGGAGATTAAAAATCCCCGGTTGTTTAATACAAATTGCACGGGTTTGCGGCACGAGTTTCGATTTTTCTTTCTCGGGTCGCGATCGGCTCGCTGGGGAAATCGGGGAGGGAAAGGCGAGCACGACTGTGAAACAAAAGGCAATACCATTATTTGCGCGGAAAGTATTCATATTGGTTCCCGTGTTCATTATACATTCCCCGAGAGGAGGTTGACTCGGGCCGAGCCTCCCCGAGCTCGAGCCCGAGCTATTCTTTGAGAAATTAGCATGGCGTTCCCTCCGGGAGCCATGGCTGCCACTCCAGGCCCCCGACCTGCCGACAATTTCCCAAGTACACCGTGCAGAAGAACGTAATTGCTTCCCGTGCGTTCGTTACCTTCCAAAGTACTCGCGTAATCACCGGTCTCTCTCTCCCTCTCTCTTTCCCGAATCAGCTATTTCTCCGGTTGGAATTCCTCCTTGAAACTGTTGCGAACTAGGTTGTCCTGTCAAAAACCGTCTATCGGAAGACCTCAACCTCGGATTGTTTGTCTCTTGTTAACACGTTTGCATAATTCGCCTAGAAAGGAGACGATTCTACAGAAACGAGTCGAGTAACAAAATAAAAATTGTCTTCATCGATCGGAAAACACAGAAGTTTCGTCGGTTTAGAATTAGAAGTGAATATTCGCGGTATAAAGTAAGAGCTAAAGAACAATTTTCCAAAGAATTTAAGCGTCACTGGTTGGTCGCAGCTGGAAGCGATTCCTCGCGACTTGACCCCGCATTTCGCGAGCCGCGGGGGTTGGGATTTATCAGAGAACATCGGAGAAATACGAGGCTCGGCACGGCTGGAAAAGGGAAAAACGAGGGGGAAGGGTATGGAGAAAAAGGAAAGGGAAAAGAGCAATTTACGGGCGAGCAGTCGAGAAACGCGACCCTAATATTCAACCCCGCGGAGCTGAGCGCTAAAGTTGATCCAGTAAATTTGCGCGTCCGTTTGGTAGATGCGCTGGCCCAGTTTGCAGCAGCAGAAGCAGCAGATACGAGAGCAAAGGGGGTTGGGGAGAGGGTTTGATATCTGTGTCACTGCACAAGCGCAAAGTGCCTCCCGGCTCTGTCGAGCGCGATTCGCAGCGGTGTTCTTGGCCCGGTTGCGAACCCGCGGCGATCCGCAGACCACCGAAATACCATCCATCAATTCCAAAACCCTCCCTTCCCTCTCCCTCTCCGCTCCCCTTTCTGCCACCCCCGAGAAACTCGAGTAAGATCACTCGAGGAGACACGCAGCCTTGGCAAACACGCGATAAATCCCGCGAATCCTACTTTCCGGCAGAGACGCTGATCAATAAACAACCTAACCGACGCCTGCGATCTCTATTTTAGATCGGACCGGCCTCTGGGTCATCCCTACTTCTCCGACGATTATTTGATTGGCCATGCCTCTTCCATCGACAGCCTTCGTGTTGGCAAGCTTCTGCTGAACTATTGCGGATTTTCAAGAACTTGCACGTAATCCTCCAGGGACGACATGTATAGAAGAATGATAAAATAATAGTTCAATCGTGAACAAATTGTAGAGATATCTGTAAGATGGTGGTCGTTCCTGAAGAGCTAACAATTAATTCGAAAAAAGACTACATCAGATACAGTAGAATGTGAAATAGGGGGTGAAGAGTAGTCGTGCGATCGCCAGCATATCAGAACGATTATACATAGAATCAGTTTGCAGAGCACAGCAGAGGAAGGTTTCGCAAGAAAAGGATCGCGGTATCACCGGGGGCTACCGCATTGGCGTTAGTTCCTGCTCGGAGGGATTTCTGTCCGCCGAGTCCACTCGTTGGATCCCTCGAAATCCCATCCTCTCCCTCTGATCCGGCTCGTCCGCTCGACCCTGCCGCGATAACTCGCTCTCTAGTGGGGCGCTTACGTAAGAAAGACGTATACCTACCTACCTACCTACCTACCAACCCACCTCCTGGCTATTCAAGGGATCAAGGCAAACCGGTAGGCAGGCAGGCAGGCAGGCAGGCGAAGTTGGCAGGCAGAACAGGCCGAAGCTGGCAACCAGGGACCAGCCACTCTAGGATCCAGGTATAGGTGTAGGTGAGTGGGTAGATGGGCACATGTCGCGCGAACCACAGCGCATGCCCTCCGATAAACCTGCCAAACGGATAGAAGACCGTACAACAACGGAAATACCTGTATGCTCCTCCTCCGACGAGAGTTCTTCTGCCCTTTCCTTCGCGTCTTCACCTTTTCCTGCTCCTCCTCCAACCGACAGGTTACACCTGACCGTTCGCTTAACCCGGGATGAGTCAGCCCCTGTCATCCGTGAGCTCGCAGAAATCACCATAAAGTATACAGACGTTGTATAACACCGTGGAAACGAGCTGTGCACCGAACAGGCTCTTCGATCATCCTCGCTGAAATAGTATAACTTCGTTTGTTGCGTGTGGAAGGCGAATCTTTAGGCAAGCCGGTCTTACATGCTTCCAAATTAACTACTATAAATATACTACTGAAATTTATTAATGTTTCTTCGTACATGTCTCAAGAATTGTAAAAATAAAATTACAGTGACTCCCATAATGTATTTTCTTACATATCTTGAGAATTGTAGAAACGCGAAACTAAAGTAACAGTGCTCCTGCGACGTATTGTAGAACGAATTCAATGGAAAAATAAAATAACAATGTCCTTAAAGTAACATCCATCTCATATTTCCGAGTCTCGAGTCTTTCGTAACAGGATCAAAATCGCGAGCATAACAGCCTCTATGTACTCGCAAGCTCGCAGATGGTTGCAAAATGCTTGTACAAACAAGCAATTTTCACGTTATCTCTGTAACAATTTGGATAACATGAGGAGGAAGGCTACAAGCAAGAGAGTATAATATAGAAGAAGGCTAGAAACAGTGGTGGGCCATTTTCCACACATCCAGCCGTTTCCCTAATTCGCCAAAAGCATTTGGATGAAGGAGCGAGGCCGTTGCTCGCTGGGAGTGAATTTCCCAAGTAAACCGGGCTAAATAGTTCGAGAAAACCGCAGGCTGCAACCACCTGTACATACCGCTCGTTAGTCCGGCTTCTACTCTTCCTTATCCCCCTCCCCTAATCGAGAAGAGTATCCTGCGAGAGCGCTATAATCGCAGCGTTACGGCACACGCGTTACGTTACGCAACCCCGGACTAGGTTTCGAGGACTAACGAGGACCGTAAGGGGAAAGGAGGAGTACCTGTACACAGGTGAGCGCTCGCCAAAGGTGTTAACGAGGATGTATCGAGAGTGCGAACCGAGAAAAACCGCAGTGGAAACGGAATTTTCTCCGGCGAGATTGAAAAGCGACTAACGCTAAACCTAGTCGTATTCTAAAGCTTTCTACAATTACAGAGTTCGGTTTTATCCCGAGGGGGAGGAGCCGCTCACTATGAATTCTACATTAGATCTAACTTGTGAAATCTAGGTGCACGGTAGTGCGCCAGCCAAGTTCTCGCACTACCTCCTTTTACACGAAACAACTTAGCCGTTTTTTAGAGGCTTATAACTCGGCACTGGAGGCAGATCGAGAGATGTAATTTCGTACACTTGTTAAATGCTATCATGTCTCAATATTGACAAAACGTTAATCTTCCAACATTAGTAGGTTCTGAGATATAGGACCTCAAAGATCGCTGAATTTGTCACTGACTGACTGACTGATAGATCGTCAAAACATTTTGGGTACTTCCCATTGACCTACAAGCTTGAAATTTGGTACATAGGTCCACCATATCAAACACTCAAAGGAATAATTATCAAAGTTTGAAATTTTACACCTTAAAGGGGTTGCATTGAAAAAGAAACATTACGAAATAGGTATAGAACATAGCAGCATAACATACATAAGTGTACATTTTATTAGCTTCGAAGTCGCAAATACTGATGAAAAAAACAATCGCTCGCAAACGGATCTGAGCGTCGTAGAATGGTGGTATTTGCCCGATTTCAGCGGCCACAGCTACTTCAAAATTCGCTCAATATTGATACTGCTGTACCTTTGCTAAAATTTATCCAAATTTGATGAAAAAACAACCATTTTAAAGCTTGAGATCTCTACTTTTTGTACTGTGTGCCGTTTTTACTGAAACGGATGTTTTGAGTGCAAAATTTGTCCATAAAGAGGAGCATATCAGATTGTAAAGTTTGTAGCTATTTTTCAATCAAGTACTGCGGATTATAATCAATATTTTAACGTTATTCGTCTATTTTATGAACACTATCGAAAAGTGTAATCATTTACAATTAAAATATCTTCTTAAAATAGTTATTACAAAGAATAATCTCCGTTATTTGTAATAGTATGGAAAAATGTTATGAACAAAATTTGCACGGTACAGTGCGGGACCGTTGTGGCACAAACATTTTCTGCGTGGGTGGAGGCATAGGGGAGATTTTAAGGTCACCTTGATTTTTTAAACAGAATGTCCTTTTTTTATACCATAGATCGATGGAGTATCAAATTTTTAGTATAAAAGTGTTGACCTTCGTATGTCCTAAACGTAATACTTTACGAGATATTACACTGTCCAACAGCCAAAAAGTATTTCGATTCCCACTATACGATTCTTATAGAGTTTTTCGCGCTGATTCCGAATCTGTTTTTAATTTTTCTCCTAGACGTACAGTTTTTGAGAAAATTGAATTTTTAAAAAAGACATATTTTTCAACTTTGAACATATATTGTGATGTTATTATAAAAGATATTGAATTGTTCTTTACGAAAAAGATTCAATATCTTTTATAATTGTTCTTTACGAAAAAGATTCAATATCTTTTATAATAACATCACAATATTTGTTCAAAATTGAAAAATATGTCTTTTTTAAAAACTCAATTTTCTCAAAAACTGTACGTCTAGGAGAAAAATTAAGAACAGATTCGGAATCAGCGCGAAAAACACTATAAGAATCGCATAGTGGGAATCGAAACACAAAAAAAAAGTTGGAATTTGTTGGACAGTGTTATCTAAAGAAGAAAGAAAATTGTTTTGATAATATCTCATTAACTATTAGATTTAAGACATATGGAGGTTAATAAATTTTTACTCAGAATTCGATAGTGTATCGTTTCATGATACAAAAAGTAGGTCTTTCGATTTAAAAAAACCAAGATGACCTTGAAATCGACTCTGTGCCTCCACCAACGCAGAAAATGTTTGTGCCGCAATATGTCCCCCTCTGTACCGTGCAAATTCTGTTCATAGCATTTTTTCATATTATTGCAAATAACGGCAATATTCAAAGTAGACATAGTTATTGCCCCACCCTGTATATTATTTAAATTTCATGTGTATACTGTTTCCTTATTTTAGTGTATATTGTGTTTTTATTATTATTACTTAGTATTTACTTAAGTTAATACGAAGATATAGCGAATGCGAACATGCAGGATGTGAGAGATGCTGCGATTTTCGCGCGAACACGATGACCATTCGTCTTAATCAGAAAACTTCAAACAATACAATGCCATAGAAATGAACACCGGGACTTACCCGGAAGTATAATAAATTCATTACCAGTCTTAGAATCATAAAAAAGGTGACTGAATCGTTGGTTATCTTTAAATATTAGTAACTACAAAAATGTATATTGTACAATAGTGAATTTCTCTTAAAAGTATACCCTATACTTAGCTAAAAAAAACTTCTATAAAAGACAAATCTGTAAGTGTATGTAAAGAAGGTAAAAATGACTAATAGGTGAATTCGTTGAAAAATGATAGCGTGTTAACAGAATTTCAAACTTCCGACAAATTTCAGAATGATGGGAGATTGTTTCTCAGATATTCAACTAAGTCAAGCCACAAAAATTTGACAATTTATGTAAAGTTTTAAAAATTGAATTTTGACCGCTGAAATCGGGCGAATACCCCACTGTGGCGTCGCCGGCAGAGTGTTAATCTTCGATACATGGAATTTGGATTTTTGTCTTGCAGATTAGAAAAGGATTTTTTTTCTTTGATACCTACTTGATAATTGATGAAATTTCAACAAAAATTGATGAAATCCCAACAAAAACATCCTGTACACAGGAGCCAAGTTCCTATGGCCGTAAAAAGTTGTGAGATCAAACAAAATACGGCCAAGTTCGTTAGCTTAGAAATACCTCTTGCAGTACTGGAAAAAGCGTTTGTAAAAATTAGTTTAAAAGAACGCTATGTAATTTTTAAAGACTTACAGTGGGTGTACAAAGTATTCGTACACCTTTTAAAAACTAATAACTTTGTTATAATTGTACCAAACGACCTGATTTTTTATAATCAAGTAGAAGCATTGGTTTACGAAATGATACGCGAAAAAGATTTTCCAAATAATTGTAATTTACAAGGTTAAATGCAAAAATAAAAAAGGCATTTTTTGAAACTTTTTTCTTTGGGCCCTTAATCAAAATTTAAAATATATATTTTGTAGATCTATGTTAGTTATACACATACAGAAAATTTCATCGAAATCGGTTGACGCAGGAAAAAACGATACACATGGAAAGATGAACGATTCTGTGAATTTTAAGCAGAAACTGATCAAAAACCATCTAAAACTTCGATTTTCACCATTTTTAACTGCTTCTAGCTCGTATGTATGTTAATCGATTTCGATGAAATTTGAAGCATGTGTATTACTAACATAGATCTACAAAACATCTATTTTAAATTTTCATTAAGGGCCCAAATAAAAAAGTTTTAAAAATTGCCTTTTTTATTTCTGCATGTAACCTTGTAAATTATAATTTTTGGAAAATTTTTCTTGCATATCATTTCGTAAACCAATGCTTCTAATTGATTATAAAAATTCAGGTAGTTTGGTACAATTATAAAAAAGTTGTTAGTTTTTAAAAGGTGTACGAATACTTTGTACACCCACTGTACATGGAGGGCTAAATTATTCAAACTTGGCCGTTACTTTTTAAACCAATGGCCATAAAGGGTGTTAGGTAGCGGCCATGTTTGAATAATTCAGCCCTCCATGTAACTCTTTAAACATTAAATAGCGTTCTTTTAAACTAATTTTTACAAACGCTTTTTCCAGTACTGCAAGAGACATTTCTAAGCTAACGAACTAGGCCGTATTTTGTTTGATCTCACAACTTTTTACGGCCATAGGAACTTGGCTCGTGTTTACAGGATGTTCTTGTTGGGATTGAGTTTTCCCCGTTTCATTCCCTGCAGGAAGACGATCGATTTTTCGGGTTGAACATTATCTTAGATCTCGATTAGATTCCAAAATATCTGATCAAGTAGACAGGTTTCCCTAGGGATCATTTTCGCCCCCACTCGCGGCTTCCGTACAGGATGTCGCAAACAAAAAGCGGAAGGCGAAGACGAAATACGGTCGACAGATCGAGCACCGATCTTCCTCGCAGACTACAGACCGTATCGTTTATTTTATTATCGGAGGAACGGAGGTTGGACGATTTTACGACATAGGCAGGAACATAATGAAACGTAATGGCGGCCGGGGGGTTGTTTGTCACGCGATGGGAAACTTTTTAGCGGCGATAACGTCTGAATTACCCCACTGCTCCACAAAATCCAGTTTTCTCGGCATCTATTGACCCAGACTCGTAAAACCAACGTCTTAACGATGCCGGCGATTATGTTGCTTAGATGCACCCGGCACGAATCATGCTTACAGTGACAAAAGCGCCGTCCAAGGGTTAACGTTTACGGAACCAGCGTACATTCATTTGGTAGATAATCATAAATCCGAGTATACCGATCGCGATGTAGAGTAACGAGCACCGCAATTTATATCGTATTTTTTTTCGTAACACTCGCTGATCTTTCCAAGCTCCCTCTAATTTGCAGTGGATCTAAATTACACCGAATTTGCGCTCTGCTTTATAAACAGCTCGTCGACGAATTCGCGAACGAGCTCTCGGCTCCCGTAGCTTCCTTTTCACACTATTTTGCGAGGCAAAATTCCCTGTAACTTTTTCAACAGGCCGAGCGCAACGCGTTTCGAGCGCATTTCATATTTGCTTTGTCCCTTCGTGGAAAATTTAAAATCGACAGCGAAGTAGAAACGCTGTCAGGAGACAGGATTCGATTTTTCAGAGGAGAACGTTGATAAATGCGAGTTTTATGCATTGATGAGAAAAACGAGTGGAATAATTCTTCTAGTGGCCTCAATTTATTATAAATTCGGAACGGTTTATTCGTAATTAATAATGCATAATTAACAGAGACACGAATCTGTCGAGCTTCTTACGATTCTGACCCAATGTGGGTCATGCGAAAGCTCGTTAAAATCAAAGTGGGACAGACGGGGTCCTTCCGTCGCAAGTGGTGTAAGGTGAGCCAGAGAACGTAAAGGGGGTTAGGCGTGGAAGAAGTCCGGGAAAGTGGAGCACAAGGAAATTGAAGGGAATGCATCCAACTGGGAGGAAACGCAACAAATGGAGAAAAAAGAAGCAGAAAGAATCGCAGTGTAAGCGGAAAAAGCGACAAAGCCGGGGGTGGAGGTGAGAAAACCGAGGGAAAAGGAGTCGAAAGAAACGCGCCAGCGAAACAGAGCAAAAGAGAGAGAGAGAGAGAGAGAGAGAGAGAGAGAGAGAGAGAGAGAGAGAAAGGAAGAGAGCGAAAGAGAGAAAAAGAGAGGGAGGGACAAGGTAGAAGGAAGGGGATGGGGGATGAGAAAGAAGTGTGCGGCGCGAGGAGGGTAGCTAGTTTCGACTTCGTAGTAGGCCTCGATCGATGGTGTTACCATGACTACGGGGGCAGTACCGCGGTGCTCCACTGCTGATTATTTATGTCAAGGATCCCCTCCTGCCTCGAAGCTCGAAACGCGAACTCAAACGCGAGCCACCCCAACGAGAGCTGGCAGCAATGAGCATTCGGATTTTCGTGTCGCAGTTTTCAACAAGACTCGGTCCCGCCCGAACCTTTCGATCCTTTGTACGCTTTTGAAGCCGAACCCTAGAAACCCAATTTAACTCGAACCTAACCTGGTTTCTGCCCTTCCGTTTATTGACACTTTCTGCTGCGCGCTGGTCTACAACTTTCCTCTGTTGTTCGTCTTGATGGCTGTTGATCAGCAGTATTGACATACCGTGGATCTTTCTGCTTTGTTATCGCAAAGAAAATTGTTTCTTAATTTTTATAAATATCAATCAGCTACTTATCAGACGTTCGTGACTGGCCCAGATAGATTAATACTTTGTCTAGAATTTTTAAAGCAGCTTGTCCAAAAGAAAGCATTTCTAACAGAAAAGATTGTTTTCGGGGCTGCAGTTTTGTAGATGCTAAAAGGGGTGCAATTTTTAGTGGAACACTTTTCCTGTATCTCTCACCGTTCTGGAGATATTTCATCCAAAAGAAATTCTATAAGGGGTGAGCTCACCCCCCGTCCGTACAGTGGTGTGAACAAGAACATCTGCATCTTCCAATGTTCCAGAGTTTTATGAATTACGTAAATATCCAAAACACATAAATGTTTACTCTAGTATCGAATTAAAAATAAAGGTAATACAATTGAAAAGTGTAATATTCTGTAAGAATGAGTGTGAAATTATTCCGTAAATGTTTGGAAAATCAGTTATCTGAGGACGGTAATAATTACAGCTCCAACAATCGTACGATAATATTGTTTTCTGTTCGATAACTTTCCTCGAACAGTAGGCGGTCGAGTTTCCATGCATATTTATGGGAATCGGCGCAACGAGGCTACGATTTCTGTAAGGATAGCGTCTTTCGAAAGGAAATACCAGCACGAGGCAGCGAGTTATGATCGAGGGACGGCTGTGTTGGATTACGAGCTGGCATTTAAATAATGGGCATCGCCTAGTGACAAGCAGCGACTGAAGATGGAGCCCCCGGTGCTCTTTTCAGAGCTGGCAGAACGGGACACGGGACGAGGGAATGAGGGAACCCGTGGAGGATGCTTTCGACCCAGTTTCACCCTCTCGCATGGTGGTGGCACCGTCACAAGCAATCGATACTGCGGCTAAGGGCCACGATACCTTGTCGTGCTCTATCGTCGCGAAACTTACCGCTCTAGCCTTGCGCAGAACCTCGTAGAGCCTCCAATTAAAACCCCACTGAATGACATCACTTTTCTTCTCCTGCGACCATTCTCCTTGCGTTTACCTTCGTCCTTTTTCCTAGCCTGCATCGCTTTCATGGATGACCTAGTTCCCATTATAATCTCCATTCGCGAAAACGATCCAATTTCCATGGAGCCTCGTTCTGCCTCGCGAATGCGAGACTCACGCCAGCTTCTAACCTGCAAAACTTGGGTACAGAAAAATTCGCATAGATGTTACTCTGTTAGCAGTACGAAAAATGTTTTTAGAATCCAGGAAATTTTGGCAGAAGCTTTCGCGTATAATGAAGTAGGTTACGGAATGGTTGCAGCCACGTCAGGAGTTCTCAACCTGGCCCTTCAGGGGTAAATTGATTTATCATTCAAAATAATAAATATTCACAAAGTATATTAACACAAATTCAAAAACAAATATTATCTGGTTAAACTGCAGAAATAATTTAGTACATTTAAGCTCTCCTGGTATTTGTACTCTCTTATATTTTATCTACCAATATTTTTTACAAATGCACAAAATCCGCAGTCTATTTGGGACATGTCGGTCGGCAAACGTTACAAAAGAAACGTCTCTTGTCAAAGAACCGAGTCACGACAAAGATCAGGACAATGCTCGCAAAAAGATCGACGATTAATGACGGAACGAATGGGGTACTGTAACTCATAGGCGTAGACTTTTAACGGGGGAGCGTGGTTAATGGAGATGGGCAGCGTAAGGTATATACAAACTGTTTATTCTCGACCACGATGAAACAGAAGATAACAACGATAATTTATAGATTGCTTTTTCGCATTACCAAAAATATCTTGTCGTTTATATTTCTAAAATATCGTTGAGCATAAATTGCAAAGAATTTCATCACCGGTGAAATTTCGTTCAATGTTGATTGCAATTCGGAATCGAAATCATGTTTCAGAGTAACGTCGGTTTAGAAAGCCGGGTATCATTGTCGACTTTTAAAGTCAGCGCCTAGAGGTCGGAATTGAAGTATTACGCTTTGTTTGAACGTTATCCTACCAGTAGAATAGCAGAAGGAGGATTTTTGTTTAGAGCTATACTGTTAAATCTGTATCTGCGACGCAAATTGTGCGTAATGGGACAGTTACTCGTTATCGAGAACGTGCAATGCTGATAATACACAGTGGGCGGATGAGGTCACACATACAGAAAAATTTAATAGGATATCACGCTGTCTTCCTACTCGTCTAAAACGTTTCTGGACTATGCAACGGACCTAGCAAACGGAGAGAGATCCGTTCCATTCTTCGGTTGTCGCGCGGAGAAGAAAAGTCAGCCTGCAGGAACGGAGGACGATCGAATTCAAGAAATATTTTCCTCTCTATCCAAAGTCAAGAACACGCCGGATATAATACCGAAAAGCCGAGTAAATTGGTCTCACGAAAACCAAGCGGAACGAAACAAAAGAAATAAAGGAACTTTACATACCTATTCATCGAAGCATCCTTACAACACAACATCGTCTCCACATTCATTCGAATTAGATTCTCTTAAACTGTTTCTTTTTATTCTATAGACGTACATTAGGAGTTTTCGCTACAGTCAACACCTCGCTACCTCACGCAACTTTTTTTTCATTTCGGTCTTAACTTACGCAGTTTCACTATCAAACTAAAGTAATAACTAACGATTACCTTCTTTGTTTTTTTTTAATATTTACACGTGTATCATTAATCGTTCGTATATAATACAACTTGCGTTCTTTGCTCTCAGCAGTTGCTAATTAGTTAACATCTTTGACGTGTAGAACCTACTTCTTTAACATCTCTCCCTCTACACAGCCTCGAAACGCGTATATAACGCGTAGCGAACGGCGAATAACAACAAGAAAAATCATCATCCCCGTAGTTCCTCAAAAGACTACCGGGACACGCGTCAATAATCGTCGAAATCCACACAGACTTTCGAATGAAAAACGGCGATGTCAGCTGCGTGTTATAAAATTAGTGATACGAACCTCGCCACTATACTCGTATGCTTGTGCACCGTTTTGCATAAAATAATTACTTGGTCTCTGTCCTCTCAAACTCCATTGCTAACCACCGGAGGACAGAGACTACGAGAGACTGCGATTTCTTACAAGTCAAGTCGAGAACGTCATACGAAAAATTGTAATATATATAAATAACAGGGTGAATGATGCACGGTGATGATAAACAACGTAGGAAGCAAGCGTAATTGTTTTCTCTCGTGACTCGTGACGTCGAATCAAAGAATAAATCCATCACTTGTTTTTCAGGTGCCGAGTCGAAGTTTCGCGCACCCACGACCTATCTGTATATTCTCTACGTATAGTAAGTAGTCTAAGCTCGATGATTTTATCGTACAAAACAGTAATTACCAGCGCAGTTGGGAGTTTCATATGAGAATCGTATCTTGGGTGAAATAGGATGTCGATAATCATCTGTCTTTAAATGCTAAGTCCCCCAAAAAACAAGATGTTCACGGAATTAAAGCTGTGTGTAGTTGTGTGTGTGTGAGCGTGTGTATGTATATATTTATATATATAAATTAAAATATAAGAAGTCGCCTTAAGAAGAGTTCGTTAGCTTCTCCCTTTCGTTCTTATCTACAGCCGCCACGTGATCGGCCTTTTCACCTCGCGCGTATCGTTCCCACATCTTCCTGTATAACATCTCCATGCCCAACGCGTACAATTTACAGCTGAACAGGGGACTCTCGGACCTGGCCTTCCATACCTTAGCCCTTATCGCTTTCAAGCTGAAAAATAAACGTAATGTAAAATTGAGTTGCAAGACACGTTTCCTTATTAAAATTATTTTTTCAAAAACTACACCCTCCCAACATTACATTAGGATCTGAAGATGTCAGTTAGGCATTATCCCTTGCGAGTGTAAAAAAGTTGCAGATGTCGTTTCTGATTAATAAAATAATATAGTTCACTTACTATTCCCTGTCTGTGCCCAAACGAATTGCGATATCCTGGTACTCTTGTCTCGTCTGTGCAACTAATTCGGGGCATCCCAGGGTATTCAACTGACTAGCAGCGACACGTGACGCTAACGTCTCTCCTGGCAGTGTGACCACTGGTGTTCCAGTCCACAGAACGTCCATGCTAGTCGTGTGACCGTTGCAGAGCGGCGTGTCTAGACAGACATCAGCCAATTGTCCTCGCCTAACGTGTTCCTCCTTCGCTGCGACATTGCTGAACAGAATCCTGCCGGCTGATAAACCTAATTGTTGAGCTGTAGCCTGCAGATTTGGCTCGCCGACTGCTGGGAAACGCAGCAGCCATAGCACCGAGTTGGGCACTTGTTTCAGAATCTGGAAATTAACAGTAAATTGTAACGACGTTGACGTTCGGCTGGTGTTCTTTATTAAATGAATCACACGAGCTGCGCCAGCCATTTATACGAAAACTAAACTGAGTGGCTATAAAATAGACAGACTAAAAGTTGTTCCTTACACCGGACGTAGAAAATTTTGATTTTACATAAAGATCTGCAGTTTAATGATGAGAAACTTACTCGTGCCCACATGTGAAGCGTAAGCGGGTCAATTTTGTACAGCTGATTGAAGTTGCAATATACAACCGCGTCCTCGGGTAAACCGTACTGTTGTCTCGTCGTGATTACAATGTTCTGAGGCACTTCTTCACCCGTTGCAGTCTTGTTGTTCGCCTGCGTCGTGGTCATGCCATTTTGGACTACAACGCCGTTGACAGACATCTGACACTGACCGGAAGCGATCATCGTTTCGATAGGGGTGGTTGTCGGCAATTCCGCGACTTTCAACGAGATCTCAACAGGTTTGTTTTTGGCATCAGGTACAATTACTTCGCGGATCTCCTTCACGAGGGTGTTCTCGATCATGGGGGACAAGTCGGTAGCATTTATCACTGCTACGTTGTCCGCCACCTTGCCCTTCATGTTCAATTTGTCCGTCAGGATCAGCCGTTCCTTGAGATGTGGGAACATTTGCCTAACAGAGGACAATTGAAATAATTAATAAACCATTGAAGAAATAATAGATTTCATAGATTCCAATGACCTTGTCAAGAACCGTCTAAGTCCTAGACAATCTAAATAAAGATAATCAACTTACTTGTGATCTCCAATGAAGTACGTGTGCGGCATGTACGCGAGCTTCTCGCTGTACTGACTGGCAAGCTCTACCGGCGAGGTAACCTCATCCGTGATTAAATAATCCATGAAACTGGCTCCGGACGTTCCCGGATATCCCAGCCACATCACCTGAATCGGTGCCGGTCGGAGAGCAAATATTTCGTTTCTGGCGCCTTTCGTATAGCCGTTCATGTTTACTAGAATGTGTATTCCATCCGCGTTGATACGATCAGCGGCCTTCCCGTTGCACGGGATCTGTGATAGATCGATAAAGTGTTCTGATTCTCTGGCGATCTTTGCTCTGAAAGTGGTTCCATCGTCGGAGCTCAAAGCGTAGCAGAATATCTCGACGCTCTGTCGGTCGTGTAGTCCCGGAATCGATTGCATCAGATGACTGGTGGGGTGATTTCCAAAGTCTGACGACACGTAGCCAATCCTTAGGCGAGTGCTAACTTCGCGAGGATATTTGTATGGTTGTTTGTGCAAAACATGGATCTTCTCGATGCAGAGGTTCGCGTGCCTAGCCGCGATCGCTTTTCTGAAATCGTGCGAAAGAGGATAGAGCATGGAATGGTGCGGGTGCACGCTGGGCAGCCTGTTTTTGTCCAATTGTTCCGCTACGATGGAGACTAGCTTCTTCATTCGAGCCTCGTAATCGGTCCAATCACAGACGATCTGCAGACAATGTGCTAGATTGCAGTACGCGTCCGGGAAGTCGGGCTTCAGCTTCAGCGCGGTTCTGTACGATTGGATCGCCTCGGGAATGTTCCCGGAGTCTTTGTGGATCGATGCTAAATTGGAATGAGCGTCGGCGAAAGCGGGATTGATTTGAATAGCCCTCGTGTAACATTGAAGCGCCCCTTGGATATCTTGCATCTCCTTCAGGGTATTACCCATATTCGAGTAAGCGTCCGCGAAAGTCGGCTGAATACGAATGGCCTCCTTGTAATGCATCAGCGCCTCGTTTAACTTTCCTTGCTGTTGTAACACGGAAGCGAGGTTGCTGTGAGCCGCCGCGAACTCGGGGAACACTTCCAGCGCTTTCAAGTACAGTCGTGTCGCCTCCTCTATGTATCCTTGTTCCCTTTTTATGTTGGCCTGCCACGAGAACACGTCAATTGTTACAAAATCTACCATAGAAATTTACAGATTTATAAAAGATTCTATTTAAAAGGCCGTAGAGAATTTCTGTAATATGGACTCGCAAACGGATACAGAAAGATCCTTGAATTTACCAAGTACACGAGGAAACATTTTTTAATAACAGAGTGCTTCGTAAAGCTAGTGTTAACGCTAGAAAATTCTAGACAAGTCAGAATGCCTTGTTCCAATGACTATAACAAAGTATCTGCAATTACCAGATTATTAAGGGAATCGGCATGCGACGGACACAAGCGAAGGGCTGTGTTGTAGCAGTCCTCGGCCTCGACCACCTGCCCTTTCTCTTTGAGCGCGTTCGCCAGATTGCAATATGCATCTGGGAAGTTGGGTTGCAATTCGATGGCGCGACGGTACGTGTCGATCGCCAAGTCGATGAGCCTGTTAAATGAAAATCAGTAATTAACATCGTTCCAGCGTAGAAGCTTAACGCATTAAGAGAAGCGAGCCTTACCCTTGTTCATAGTAAACGCAGGCCAAGTTCCCGTGAACGACCGCATTGTTGGGACTGAGATTCAGTGCACGCAAATAGGCAGCTACAGCTCTGTGTAAAGAAGAAAACAGTCATTAAATGATGTTTGAAACATTAATAACATCGCTCGCGTGAATTCGCACTGTTTCGTAAGCCTTTCTGAACAGGAAGTTCCTTCTTTTCAAAGAACAATGTCTGACATACAGACGACACGAGGACTAAGTCATAAAGCTGCAAACGTATCATTTAATTGCGTACGTGGCAAAAGATCAGATTTAAAATCCCGATGTAGAAAAAGATTCTGGGTATTTTACGATTTATTTTATAATTGCAGTGAGTAGAACTATTTCTAGAAGAAAAAGGAGATTTATGTTTATTGTATGCCTGTATATTCTCCGGGGAGAGCGGTTGAATATCACCCGAATGGAGCACGTGCTGGTTGTGCGCCTATAGAGAGTGACACCTGCACACCGGCCGGCGAGAGAGGGAGGTACGGTAGAGAGAGAGAGAGAGAGAGAGAGAGAGAGAGAGAGAGAGAGAGAGAGAGAGAGAGAGAGAGAGAGAGGGCGAGAGAGGGAGAGCTGGTAGCGAGACAACAAGTCGGAATTAACCTTTTGACAGTGTGTCTAAGCCAAGAGATGCATCCAGGACTCGAGGGTCTTGAGAGGGCTCGCTCTAATCGCGCGCGTAAAGGAGGTGCGATCGTAGCCGAGGGCGAGATCACCGTGTACACGACAACGCACTGGCAGTCCATTCCTTCCCCATTTCGATGCTTTTCTTCCGGAGAAAGCTTGCCTTGTCCCGAGAAATCGACGGTTGTCACGATCAGGAGCGAAGAGGAAACAGGATGGACCGTTTCGGACGGAATCGACGCCTCGAGAAAACTTAAAACCGGGAGACACTACGTTTTTGGTAATATCCACCAACCCCCCCGTTAAGGACCGTGCACCCTCTCCTCCCACAAATAGTAAAGGGTTCTTCTCCCTCGTGGGGGCGGAGCGAGTGTTGGAATCGATAGCACGCCGAGTTTCTCCCGCTGTGTTGTGCGTAACCACCGAGAAACAGCTTCGGACCGTGGACTACGCGCGAATAAGGAATCCGGATCGTAGGCAGCCGAGTCTACCCGTTGCCAAGACGTCGCAACACCAAGTGCGTGGACTCAAGGACAACGAGGGGGTGGCAATGGGTCTAGACCGCTCTTGGAATGTTCCAGATATTCGACGACGTAGAGACTTTTTTAATGTCACTTTGGCTACACTCTATCTCTGGTATACGTTGTCTTATAAAAATGACTACATCGATCTTATCTAGATTTTCAAGGGTGCAGGATAATAGGTTTGTCATCGAGAAAATATGATTTGTATTTATTTTTTTGGTAAGATTCGAGAACACGCGTCGTGTTGAGTGAAAGGCTCATCGCGGGCATCGCTCTGAAGAGAGACAAGGGACGATGAACTTGAAAGGACGTTGCATGAATATCGATTCCCTGTTTACATGCTGGCTCATGCGCACCAGATACCGTGATTTTTACTTTATCATACGCATTCGGGGATGGAACACGTAAAACCCTGCTGCGCGATCTGTCGTGACTTTCCTCCGCCGGAAGTAAAATACTTTATCAGAATACTTGATCAGAAATTATAAAATTTAGTAAAACTGTTTTTCCTCTAGTGAAATGATTCGAACGGCTTACAAAAAGTGATCATTTCGCAACGAGTAGATTTAGGGAACAGTTTGTACGACTCCTTACTACCGTTAAGGTCCAAATAGACCATCAACGGAATAACTATAAAGTCAGTTTTTCTAGCACAGACTTTAAAACCGACGTCAATATAGATCAAAGACGACGATCGATCAAACTGTGCAACCAGATCAGAATTGAATAAGACGGAAAAAGGGAACTGATTAGAGCATGCCGGAATAGGGAATCGAACCCGGGTCCTCTGCTTGACAAGCACGCGCCTCATCCGTTGAGCTAATCGTCTCGACTACTATACACCAATTAATTCAACTAATTTTTAAAAACCTGCAACGAACTGAAACGTTGCAATGGCATACCGTGCTCTACATTTTACATAAGAACCGAGTGCTCGTCTGGGTCGTTGCATTTATAATTCAACACTTTGCTAGCTCTTGTGTTATTTTCGAGCATCTTGATGCATCAACTAACTCGGATATTTAATGACAATGTTCGAACAATGAGAATCCTCTTTCCAACTTTATCCTCGGTGTAAGCATAATGGATAAGGTGCACAGAACCATTTTCCAGCGTTCAAACAATAAGGATCTCAAGACCAGCTCTGTCCACAGTTTAAGCACAATGGACAGGCTATATCGTGCAAGTAATGGCTGAGTAATTGCTGCATAAACGTTCAGAAAACCCCGGGAACCGAGCCAAACGACCGATCCGAGCACTCTAGAGGTCTAAGGCTGGGACGATGAGGAAGAAAGCCTTACCTATCGAAGATCCTGGCCTCTTTGAGAACGTTGCCAAGGTTGATGTACGCGTCCAAGAAGTTTGGATCCAGCGCGACTGCTTTCTCGAAGTGATGGATCGCCAGCCAGATCTCTCCCTGTGCATTGAACACGCAGCCAAGGTTGCTCCAGGCGACCGCGAAGTCCGGACGCGTTTCGATCGCCTTTAGATAGCATGCCTACAGACAAACCACGTATTAGAGGATTCCGACTCGCGTACTGTCAGGGACGCGCCGCGCGCACTGCCCGACCTCTCCTCGCCGCGCCGCAGCTTTCACACACTTCACCATCCTCGAAAACCTCAGAGAACACAAAACACATCTATTCTCACCTTCGCCCTGTCTGTCTCCCTTCGCTGCTACCTACCGTCCCCCGTCGCCCCTGATTCCATTTTCCCGTATCAACAGGTGTACGGACCGATTGAATAACCGTTCTTAACGCACCGGTTTCCACAGAGTCATCCTCTACCACGCTCTAATTGAACATCTTCGCCAATTAACCGCGACATGCTATTTTTATGAAATTCACAATACACGGCTCGAGGTGCTCAAGGTGCAGTCGCTAAAAATTGCTACTTCAAAGAATATTAAAAAAATTCTTTGAACCCCTCGCACTCGAATAACTCGCTCTCTACTTGAAGCACCACTAAAAATTGCCATACTATCATTTAGAAAATAATTTTGTTGAAAATATACGAAGTGATTAACACATTTTCTTTGAAGTGTCCACTTAGGCGTTAAGAGCAGACTCGTGACGAAGTCCGGCGCGCGTCTAATTTGAAGAGTATCCTTTGGATCTGCTTATTGATTTCCGGTGATTTGATCGACGATCAGGCGATGGGGGGTGTTGGTCCGGAACGAAGACAGAGAAAACGAAGATCCCATTCTGCGAGTCGTGTTATTGGGAGGAGGATCTGGTTTGATGTAAGGAAAGAAGGGTAACAAGGTGCGCGCTAGAAACGTCATCGTGGTAACGTGAGCGACTCGTGCGTCTCGTCTCGTGTCCGTCGACTCTCCGGAATGCGTCCGGTGGACTCGACGGCACGTGACACGACGTTCGCCATCGTCATTTTCTCATCATAGTCATCATTGTCACTCGGCCAATTCACCCCGTCGAGGATTCTCCCGTCTTGCTTTGTTGAGAGCTTGAACAAACATGTGTGTTGAAAGTATCGTGTGATCATCGTCATCATCATTGTCATCACCCGTGTCCCCGTTACCAGCTACACAAATCTACATATATATGTTGCGTGGTTAACGCACAGAGAAAATACAATAATAATCGAAATCGGTCTCTTTCGAGCGCAATTGGAAAAAAAATGATAGAAGCACGTTTTTCGAATTTCCATTTTACACGTGACGACGCTCCTAAGGGTCAAGCAGGGATGTGCATCGCGCGTGCCGAGAGGCGGGCTGCATCATGTAAAACAGAGTAATCCGTACCTAAACAATAAGTAAAAGGGCATTTACAGTCGGCCGATCTCTTAAGGGACACGGTTAAAAGGCTTGGAGTTTCAGGGGTTCGGTCGATTTTGCAGCGAGGGACAACCAGGAGAAACCGGACGGAAACGAAGTTGGATGAGCTTTAGACACCGTTTCAGAGTTCCAAGCCGAATTATGGCTTCTCTGGACCCCCTCCATTGATTCCGCGTTACAGGGCTGACCAACCGGGCGCACACGGGCTACCCCACCCCCAAATTTACCACCTCTAATATCTCGAGTATTTTGCTTTCTTATCGCGTAGGTCACCTTGTGCTTTCGAAATGTATGCCTAACGTCTGATTCACTCTGAGCGAAAAGCTATTATGTCTCTGCAATGTGCTTACAGCAGCCGTCACGAGAGAGTAAAGTCGTTTCGCGCAGCTTGGAAGATGGTGGACGCGCAGCGGGCCTATCATCTCTCACTCCACTACCCACTCCCCACTTTCTTGAACCAATTAGGACGAAGATGCGCAAACACGAACCGAAAACTGGTCTTTACGGGGGTTTATTCTCTCGTGACGGCACGTTTATAACTTTTCTCAATTACAATTCATTGAATTAGCTGAAGTGCTGGCTGCGGTAGATTAAAAAGAGCTTAAAAATATTTATTCAATTAATGATCCCGAAAGATATGACTCGATTATGTTTCACATAGTAATAAAGAATGCCTCCTCGGCATATTTTTTTCACCGAGCGTTCAATGATCTTCTGTTATGTTAGAGCGTGATGTTGCTTGTCGCATTTTGTGAATTAAGTGTGGAAGAGATTGGTCAGCCCTGGAGAGTTCGAAAGTGGAGCCAACGAAGCTGGAAAAAGCAATGAAAAAACTGTAAAACCCCGGCGGATCAAAGGGAGATCCAACTTTCAAGTTTCTCGCGGAAACATTCGGAACAACATCAATGTGTCTGACGGAATAGTTCAGAGACCGGCCTACGGGAATTACTTTACCTGCAGAGTACCCTTCGGTAGGTTGACGGTAGGTACGGCTCGCAAGCTCTCATAATAAACTTAGACCGAGAGACAGTGTGTTACTGAATAACCACATTCAGATTCACCGTTTGACGAAGGAACCCATGGTAACCGAGACCAATCACATTGCTCCGACTTCCCCTCCTAGAGTTGATCATCCCATCCACAACAATAAGACAGCTGCGTTAATGTCTCTTCACTGATACTCTTCGCCTCAATTTTTTGTCTTTTTTTTCTCTTATGTATATTTTCAACTTTCACAGAGGTACCTAAGTCGTGCGTGCCCGTGTTCTGTGAGGGCACGCTTCGCTGAGACCGTCAGCCACCATACATTGAACATACGACTCTATAAGAAATCAACGAAATCGACTCCCCTCGAAACCGGTAAAACTAAATTTCTTTTTCTTTTCTCCAGTTGGATCGGTGCTGTTTTCCAATTGTTTTTAAAACTTTCCAATTCTCGTTTCGCGCGAAATCCCCGACCATTTTTTGTACACAGAGATGGGCACTGGTTTTATTTAAATAATACGCATCAAACGCGATCGAGATCCCCGTATTTAATCAAGCGATCGTACCGTTACATTCTGACACAAAAGTGTAGGTACGAATCAAGGTAAACGGACATTAACAATTTTATAACTAGAAATGAAACTACTAGATTCATTTGTCATTTACATCGTTCAAAACAATTAGATACGCGGATGCGCAAAATTAAATAAAACACTTCAGGGATTAAGTGAACCATTCGGAATACGTAGATGTAATTGGTTAGAGATTTTCAAGTAATTTTCAACAAAGAAAAGCAGAATTGGTAACTAATGGTAAGTAAAACGTTAAATGAATACAGTGTACTATTTCCTGTTCCTGACTGTATCTCGAAATTTCTTCATAAATAAACAATTACAGGCAGGTTTGAATAGCACGTTTTATTTAAATGGTGGACTGGCCCATTTCTGTGTTTTGGACGTGAATTACTGGTGGCGGAACGTGCTGAGCGAACAAACGAACGAGCGGACTAGACGGCGCTCAAGAGTGGCAGGAAATTCAGCGGAAGGCCTTTCTCGTCGGTCTGCGTTTGATACCCGCCCACGAGCTTCCCTGCTACACAGGACTTCCGATCAAATCCGCGGCAGAGAACGGTTCAAAGACCGTTTCGAGGCAAACGAACCGATATTACGAGCGTTAAAGTTCACTGTCTGTGAGCAGGAAGCTGGTAGGCAGTCGCCGCGCCGCGCTGCACTGTGAGAAGCAGACCACTCGACTCTTATCAATTTACCACCGATAGATCCTTCCATTCGGATCATTTTTTTCTATCGTATCAACAAGCTAGAACGTCGGCGAAACTCTTGGGACACGAGAGAATCCCGTGAGTTTCCAGCCGAAAAGACGACAAAAACACTCGTCGAAATGTATTTATATTACTGTTATCGGGCGCGATAAGCAGGCGAAAAAAACATGTAATTCGTCAAGTGATCTCGCGCAATTTATCATTATATATATATATATATGTATATATAGATCACCGTACACACAAAGACTCGGTATACTCTTAAAAGTTGGAAAGAGTTGTTGGAAAGAAAAGGTCGCATTTGTGTCCACGTATATGTTACGGATCGGTATACCTAGAGGCAGATACACATTCAGAATGAGCTGACTCAAATGAGAGATGAGCTTACCAGCTACGGTCGCGCTCTGCGGGCCCTATTCTAGCTTGCCTCGTTTTCAACAAAAAAAGTACGCGAACGAAAAAAAGCATTATGCATTCAGAATCTAATTCGAGATTAGAGAGAAAGAGAACAAGAGAGAGAGAAAAAAATACCGATACACATCATGCTGTAATAGGACCGGCAGTTTTCAGTCAGAATTTGCAATAACACCGTGGCTAGATTTCGGTCGATTTCCCATCGGGGTGTTATTGCAAGACGCTTTGCGCAGTGCCAGGAGGGTTTCAAACTGTTTCCAGCTTCGACTCCCGATCAGAAATCTCGTGCGCCGCGTTTGACGCCGTTTCCATCACGCTGATCCACGATCGAGAGGATAGATCGGGCGATTCAAACGCGACATCGTCGATCGATCGGGATTGGGGAAGAGCGCGCGCGATGCTTGGCGCGCTATCGGACATCTTTTCTTTCACGAAATACCGCGTTGTCGTTATCTCGATAACGCAGCATCGCGCGCCGCGCGCTATTTCTCAACTGCGACGAGAAAGGCTCTCCGCGAGAATGATGCGCGATTTATAGTCGGATCGATTCCTGACCATTCCGCAGAGCTGCTTACTAGCGCTCGTGCGCATAGTGCGGAATGCATCGGTGCACTGGTGTTGTCCGTGAAGCGAGGATCAACACGTCGACAAACATCTCTATGAATGTTCAGCTGCGCCTGGCACCGATGCATCCGAGTATGCGCATCACACGTTGAATTAATGTACATCTAGTGCCAATCGAGAAACAAACCTACCTTCGCTTCGTCAAGTCTTGCTAATGCTTTCAAAAGATTACCAAGATCGCTCCTCACGCAATAGAGATCCTGCAACACAGACGAATACATTTCTTAGTCTCGCGAGTACCACCGCGATGGGAATCCCTCGAGAATCGTTTTAGACCGCGGGATACGGCCGTTTAACGGGGTGAAGAGTGCTTTTGGTTGTAAAAGCTTAACACATTGCGTACGGGTCACGAGATCCGTCGGGTTTAATGCTAAAAAATAATTTCATTGCGGGCTCTATGGAGCGAGCGCCGTACACAATGTGTTAACAATCTCTAGTTGTAATGAAATTACACCTTCGACCCCATCATCGTGCTATACCCTTTCACAACAGATCGCTCCAGGGATTCGATTCTAACGTTATCGTAGATTTCTCACTGGGTTGTATTGTAGAGCGGTCACGTAAGCTTGAACAGCTTGTTCCATGTCTCCTGCAGCGACCAACGCGGCTGCCAGGTTAATGTAACCGTCGATAAAGTCTGGTTTCAATCGAACTGCGTGCCGATAGTTTTCTAACGCCTCCTGCAGTTGGCCGCGCTCCTTGAACACGTTGCCGAGGTTGCTGTACGCTTCTGCCAGTAATGGATTTTGCTTTATGGCCAAGCTACTGTAATGCGCTGACCTGGAAAATTCAGAAGGAATTTATTGCAGCTGAACCGGACACCGAAATACAATTTATCTTGTAAAATTTTCATCAAAATATTTACTTTTCTAGCCTTCTGCATTGGAAATGAATTGAAGATAGTAACAGAAGAACCCCTGTGTTGTTTGTCTCCTGCCGCCAAAGCTGCATACAGTGTCTTTCTGCGTTTTCATAGTCCCCTGCTTGATATTCCCTATGAGCGAGCTCCAGCAGCCCTGGAAATAGAGTTTGAACCATTTTTACATCCTGTAAATTCTCGAACGTCCAATGTACGTGCAGAGCTCGTTAAAATCGTAGTCGAGCAGTGGGGGTGCTTCCCTTGTCAAATTATATTCCGCCTCAGTGTTTCCAATTAACAAAGCTCCGGGTAAAAATCCCTAGAAAAATCCTCAGAAAAGTCTCGGGCGGTCGATTTCCATTTAGCTCTTGTATTTGACCCGTCAACATATTCAACATGCTCCCCCCCAATTCCCTCGTCCTACAATTCTTTATACACCCTCCTCACTTTTAATCCTGCACGATTTTGGCGAAGAAAGCGGCGTACGTGTTACGAAAACGTTAGCGTCTCCAACACGCATGCCCGAGGGTTAAGTTTGCCGGCGACGAGAGACGCGGAACGGAACGGTAAAAATACAGTGAAAAGAAAAAGTACTCGTGCATCGTTTTCTCTAGAATTTCGGTCACATTTCGATAGCTCCGAGCTAAACAAATCGGTAGTTTATTATCAACCCAGGGGATGTAGGTCCTCGATCTCTTGCCGTTAGCGTCAAACGTAAAAAAGAATAACAAGTGAGAAAAACATTAACATCGGCGCACCGGCGTAACAATGCTGACTCAATGACGAAACTTTTTATGAAACCTTTGACGATATTTACTTGTCTAACAGTAAAAGAAATGACAGAAATGTAACAGTAAGTTTCATAAAAAAATAACTAAAAATAAGACGGGGTCATCACTGCGAACAATGCGAGAAAAAAATATTCGTACACCGTCGCAGCGTGTCTCAAATTACGTTCCGCCCAGTGTTCGCAATTAACAGAGTTCCGGGTAAAAATCCCTAGAAAAAGAATGCAAGCGCGTCTCGGACGATCGATTTCCATTTAACTCTAGCCCGGCCAATGAAGGGTCGCGTTTGGCCATTCCAAATATTCGACGAGTTTTATTTTTCTATTTCTATCGCCTTAAAACCCCGTGTATCTATCACTCATACTTTAAATTCGACGAGAAATGTCCGAGAGGAAAACAGCCGAACATGTTACGAAAATATTATGGCCGCGGTACGCATGCCCGAGGGGGTTGCCGGCGACGGAAAACGCGGAACAGGGGTGGAAACAGCACAGTGGAAGGAAAAAGTATTCGTACATCGTTTTCTCGGGAATTTTCGGCAGATAAATTGTTCGGAGAAAGTTCCGAGAGCTACGTGGAGAACTGTGTCGGCTTTTTACGATAGAAGCTAGGCGGTGTATGAATACTTTCTTTTCGAGCTGTACGGGGGGTCCAGATAGGTGAATAGATACGAACAGTAAGAATCAACGGCGACGTTTATGGTCTGATTGTCGGCGATTGCGATTAGCTCCTTGCCCTGCGTGTCCTGTGTGACGACCAGAAGGTTTTGTCCGTTCTGCCACTCGCTGGTCCCGTTCGTGATCTCATCCGAGGTATTCACAACGGTGCCGATGATCCCATTTGTACTCCTGAGAACTGTCTCCTTTTTCTCCACCAGTCGAAGGCTCATTTTGCTCGCGAGTTGCTCTCGGTTCGTTGCTGTGACCTTCCCGGTAGTTCCGGCATGCGTGCACACGGCCGCACGTAGTCCAAACGCAGTTGCAAAGTCGAGTTCTCGACTAATTTCGAGAGACTCTGGACGCCACTCGCCGAAATACACTCTTAATTGTTTATGTATTTGAATGCCACCTTTCCACAGCGTGTAGCCCACTTATCTTCACTGTCACGTTCCTTTCGATACTGATGCGTTCGTACTTCTGGTTTCTGTACACACTGGCCGAGCCGTGGTCCTCTACGAGCTACGTTACGACCAGGTTATCCCTGCCACAGCGAGCGGCTCGCTGATTCGTCCGTTTCGCTACTATGGCGGACTCCTGCGTCGTTGCGGCGAAGACGGAAGAGGGAACAGAAGAAGACACCCGGCTCAGGAACGGCGATATCAAACCCGGCACCCTTGCCCTTCCTCGGACACTAATGTAGACCGTTTGTTGTACAATTTTTCCACCGGGAATTTGTGCGTATTTGTTTCATCGTTTGTATCAGCACATACAGAAAAGTATTCGTACACCTGTTTTCAATCGGTACAGTCTTCTGTGTAATAAATTCCAAGTTAGAATTAACCCTCTGCACTCGAAGCAATTTTAATTGCAAAACGTTTCTTTCAACCTAGAACATTCTCATTCTATGTGATTATGTAATCTTTTTTACATTCTGCACACGAAATGCAAATTGATAATTTTTATTGATGCCTCCGACTCACCATTCGAGTGCAAATGGTTAATCCGTGTTGAATTGTGCGTTCGTAATCAATGTTATGCAATTAAATGTACATTAGTTATTACAATTAATTGGTACAGGGTGTTTCATCCGATTTCTGTCATCATTATTGGTCATAGCAAGAATATTGCAAAAGATAAAATGAATGATTTTGTTTTTAAAGTTCCCTCGAAACTATTTTTGTTACTTCACCATTTTTGCTTTAAATTGTTATGAAATAATGATTTGGATTAAGGTGGTAGTGGTAGATAAGATGCCTCGTGTATAACTTGGAATTATTGAACAAAGAAAAATTCACCAAGAAAATTCAGTTACTCAGGGTGCGTGTAACTCGTTATACGTGACTGGGTACGCAACAAAGAAACCAAATTAGTGGTTCTCAACTTCGGTTTGGAAATCCTATTTTTCACGATTATTCAAGTGTTAAATGTCAAAGTATAATACGAAAAAATATCGCTAATTTATTTATAGCTTAGCTGTTTTTTATTTTTATTTTATCTAGTGTGAGCGACATTTATTCAGTTACGTCCGCGGTGCGGAAAAACAACAATTTTGTACAAACGATCAGACAATGTTATTATTAGACTGCGAATCTTTATGCATTTATAGCAAAATTGAGTAAACAGATGAGATATATGATTTCTTCTGATTGGGAAGAAGTAATTTAGCTTCGCAATTTAGCTAATTTCTAGTTATTACGAATGACTTGCTGCGTTACGATCGTAACCGTGACTCTCAATTATTCGTTTTTAAATAGCAATAAATAACCACCGGTAGATGAAGTATTAATGGCACGGTATACACAGAATTAGTTAAGACCATTTAGTAGTTTTACTGTGAGTTCCTCGTTTGTTTTATACCTCTTCCCTAACCAAATTAAACAAGGAAAAATTAAAACAGAACCAAGAGCTTAAAATTCGTAAAATTGGAGAAGTAAAAACGAGTATAATGGAGAACCACTGAGGTTTACGAAGGGACGGCTGTCCCCACTCTCTCGCGCGGAAAGCAGATGGAATAGGTACGGAGTACGGAGTGGAATATTCCACCGTCATTTCAACGGAGAGGGGGGTCGGTGAATTGGGGAGCGACAGGCTAAAGAAGGTGGCTTAACCCTCGACTACCAATGCGTGGGTCTATTCGGACCCTATTGTTGAATACTGCCTTTCGAAGGTATGTAGTTGTTTCAATAATAGCAGTACCGTTTGAAATAGGTGGACAAAGACGAATTCTATAGATGCCGACGGTACGACGATATTTTAGGGAAAGCAGGTAGGAACACCGAAGAAAATTACAATACGCTATAGTGAAACAGAGACCGCTTCAGCTAATAAAATGTAAAGTATAAGACCATTGTGTGGAAATTCAACGATTTCCCAACTTTGAACTTGTTAGTATCAACGCTACAATTTTAGCACAAACGATTCTAATTACGTAATTAATGTAAATATGCATGGATCGTTGGAAATACCGGGTCACTTTCCATACGTATAGAATTCTGCTCGATTCTCGCTATTCAGTGACCTGATTTTTATTTATAAATTCGCGAGACACCTGTCTCAAATTCCGCGTTCAGTTTTTTCGATGATTTCGAAAAATTAGACAATACAGTTGAATCATGGACTCGACCGAAGTATGATAAATTGTGCAGATGGCAAAGAGTACAAGTACGAAACAGAAATTGCAAAACCTGTAGAAATACTATTTTACATTTATGTTGTTCGTTCGCGCGTAAGAGCTCGTGCAGAGAGCGAAATAAATATCTACAGGCTAGGGCTAGGCGGACCATCGACTTGAACTTCGCTAATGAAATATCGAAGGTTCCATTGGCGCAGAACTTCGCAAAGATCATCGAGCGAGACTAAATACGTACCAACTGTCGAGAGCTGCTGCTGTATGTCGTTCATCTTGAGGATGACGCCGGTACTAGCAATCTGTTGATGGTTTTGCTGTTGTTGCTGCGTTTGTTGAGCTTGCATGATCACGGTCACCATAAAAAAATTATGCTCGAAACATAACAGCCCGACAGACAGTGGGCGAGAGAGAATTCGACCGATAATTAGCGTGTCGATGCGCAACGGATGCTCAGACGGAGATCTGAACACGAAACTCGGCGGTTTCGATGAAACCGAGAACGAAAACACAGATACGCGGTGTTTCTTACGTAGGCATGCACTAGCGCAATCTTTTAACGTCCGCCATCATGGATTCTCAAGGCACTATACGTCGAACACTGGCCAGGTCTCAACACGATATATAAATTACGTAAATGAGTAATTGCACGGGCGTTCGATGTTTTGTTGTTCGAGACTGTCCAATGAAGAAATTCCGGGGTCACGATCCGATCAGCGTTCCGCGAATGACAGCAGTCAACGAGGCGAAAACTCGAGCATAACGTGAGCCACGGGGACACGTAACACGGCCCGACGCGAGAATCCAATCGATGAACGGATTCCGGGTTCGAGACTCGTGCAGCCTCGCGCGCGGGAAACACAAAACGCATTCAAATAGTTCACAGGCTAACGTGAAATTCAGTGAAGAATTTTGTCTGGACCTCTGAGCCAGAGCTCAGAGTCATTCTTATGTTACTGGCGCATCCGAAAGACACGCAAGAACAAAATATAGTCGTAGCTTTTTGTTTCATTTCAAAGATTGCGACCAGAATTTCGAACAGAAAATAAAACGCGTAAATCGAAGCTAGTAGACAAATAAAAGTGATTGTACAAAAGGCGAACTTAGTCCTTCACCACCGTTTCAATTATCTATATAATTAACATTATTTTTGTGCAGACGCAAATGATACTTGACGCTACTCCCATAAAACACAATGTAAATTCCAACAAGAATCATTTGCTCCAGTCTCCGGTCCAGGGTCCGTACAGCGCCATTGCATGCAGCGGCAAAACGCTCAAACTTGTAGTCAACCGTTACCGACAGAGAAAAATTTGATAATGCCACTATTGTCGAAATTGAGAAGCTTGTTATTGTTAGCACAGTCGTCTTTGAAGTCTGCGTTATTACCAATTCCTAGCTCTGGTGTTAAATTCCAGAAATTCAAAATCATCGAAATCATGATTGTCGGCTATTAATTAGCAGATGGCAACGTTAACAGTTTGAGCGTTTTGCCGCTGCATGACATGGCGCTGTACGGACTCCTATCCGCAGCAAATGATTCTTGCCGGAATTTACATTGTGTCTTACGGGAAAAACGACAAGAATCATTCACGCTCGAATAAAAATATTTCGAGCGTGAATGTATTTCGATCGTTTTCGCTTAATTTATCAGTTGGTTGTTAGATTTGGGTAGAATCGGTATTTCGTGAGACAGAAAAATACATTAGTTGATTGGTCTATTCCTATACCTCGTCTGTGGTAATGCTTTATGAATATTTCCCAAAAATATCACATAGAACATCGCGCCACGATTTCAAATAATTCTCGATTAGTATCGATAGTATTCGGTAGCGACAACCACCGATAATTATCGATAGGACTGTCGATAGTGGTCTCCACCACTATGCGAATGCTCGTGCCGCTTCCTCGTTCTCAGACATTCGCTATAGTTGGTGGCGCGACGTTCTCCCTTTACCTCGAGTAGTTTTGCAAATTAATTATGGCCGAAAACAAAGAACGTACTTTTATTATGGTCAAGCCGGACGGTGTCCAGCGTGGACTCGTCGGCAAGATAATTCAACGTTTCGAGGATAAGGGATTCAAGCTTGTTGCGATGAAGATGGTGTGGGTGAGTAAAGCGATTTATTTAACCGGTACTCGATTATCGCTTGCAATAAAAAGACATGCATACGTGTATGGCGATACAGCCACGTGGATATGCCGGCTTTCGCGTGTCAGCTTTTTCAAACACCTGTCGTGTTTCCACGATCGACTAGCAAGTAGTAATTGCTTCCGTGACCTTCGTTACCAGGCCTCGTGACATTATAATCCTCTGCGTCAAGATAAAATGGTCGGAACGGAGCTCTACTTTTTGCGAAGCCGCAAAATAATTGGATTTTAATATGCTATTTGAATTAATTTCTTAACACTTTAGCTATTGGAAGCGTTCCGATGTTTCTACTATGTTCACAGAAAGTTCAGTTATATTTTTGAGCATGTATTGTTTCAAATGAAATTGTTGAAGGACTGTTAAGTAACAGATCGTTAAGTGATCGATTGTAATTTAATATTGGCATACAGCCCGAAGATAAAACTAATGATTCAATATATCTAACAGCTTCAATGAACTACTGTATTTTATTTTTGTCAGCCGACCCAAGAGTTGCTGAAGGAACACTACTCAGATTTGTCGAGCAGGCCCTTCTTCCCAGGTTTAGTTAAATATATGAATTCTGGACCCGTTGTGCCTATGGTAATTTTGTTTTTTTAACTTAACATATTTGTAGTTGAACTTTTCAGTAAATTTATTATCTTTCAGGTGTGGGAAGGCTTAAACGTAGTAAAGACTGGTCGTGTGATGCTGGGAGAAACAAATCCTAAAGACTCTGCACCCGGAACAATTCGTGGTGATTTCTGCATCCAGGTCGGACGCAACATTATTCATGGATCCGACTCTGTTGAATCAGCGAACAAGGAAATCAAGTTGTGGTTCGGAGAGGAGAAGAAGTCGGAAGTTGTCGATTGGGCTGCCTGGGCAGAGAAGTGGATCTACGAATAAACCTGTACAAAACGATTGTATAGGAAATATTGGAAATTCTGCAACCATTCTTTTGCATAACAGAGTCTTAACCGTGCATACTGCCATTCAGCAACATAAAAAGAGGAGTCAATGTACATACATTTGTTTGAGATTAATAAATCGGGTACTCATAAATTGTTCTTAAAAAAATATGTAGATTAGTTTAATTATCGCCCTCTATAAATTGATTGGTATAGGAATAGTTAAGTGCCAGAGCTGTTTTGTATTTTATTATGTCAATGTCGTAAAAATAAACAATTTTACTAACAATATTTTGTGAGTTCAAATCAGGGCTTCGGAGTCGGAGTCGGAGTCGTGGAGTCGGAGTCGGAGTTTGGGAGTAATTGCTGATCACTGGAGTCGGAGCCGGAGTAAAAAAAAGCTATATATCGACTCCCAGAGTCGGAGTCAGAGTCGAAAAAAAATATATCTACTCCGACTCCAACTCTGGCTCTTTTGTTTATAAATCATTAATAGATTTATGTATACATAAATTAATTGCTAATATTCGATCTACAGTATAGACGTATTGTATATGTATACATATACCTCGTCACTATGTAGAGGAGAAACAGTTAAAGTTATGGTAGTATGTAGTATTTTCTAACTATTTCCTGAAAGTGAGAAAGTAACAGTCGTGTTGTGTTGTATCAGAATTATCTGTTCCATATTCTCAGAGTTTAATACAATATTTCAACTATTTATTCAGTTTTATTACAACTCTTAATTATTTTGAGTACATATTTTTTCAATTTGGAGAGTCGGAGTCGGAGTCGAAATCGGCGTTGGAGTCGGAGTCGGATTCGGAGTCGGAGGTAAAAAAAAAGAGGAGTCGGAGTTGGAGTTATGAATGTTTTCTACCGACTCGGAAGCCCTGGTTCAAATAGCGTACAAAAATTTCATCAGAATACATTATATGTGTATACGGTGGAATAATAACTTGCTCCATTTTCATTCTTTTACAAGAGTTGCTCTATCTTACACTGGAAGATTTCAGTGATCTATCTTTCAAGGTCTTTAAGGTCAACCGAGATGGCAAGTAATTCAAAGTAAATATAGTTATCGATGCGCCCTGTGAATTTCCTGGCAGCAAGGCTGGCATTCGTGTGATTCGTAGTCGAAGGTTGAAACAGATACAAAATAATAGTGTATTATTTTTTCAAAAGGATTCTTCCGAACATTTTATATATATATATATATATATATATATATATATATTTATAGTACTTTTAAATAGTTAAACTAGCGATAAGAAAATGAACGAATGGATTCCCGACCTCTTGAATAAGGTCGGCAAAGTAAATGCACATTGTTGCGTAACTTGCTTGTACAAATACTAATTCAGAACCAGAGTTGGGCATTAATCGAGCAAATCCTCAGAATTCAATGGCTAATTTAATCGTCGATCCAATCGATAATTAAACAGCTGCTTTAGATAATTGAGATTAAACGAAAAAAAATGTAATTCCTAAGCTATATTTCAATCGTAATGAATTGCGTTAAATATTACCCAACTCCGTTCAGAACTCTGCAGGAACGTATATTTGTAAGATGTATGCGACATGTTTCTTGTAAGTGTGCTGTGTTCGTGCAGTGTATGCGTGCATCGTACGAAAAAATTCAACACTGTCCAGTGTGCGTCCGAATTTTCGACTGTTCTTGAAATCGTTGTCAATCGATGCAGAAGAAAGACTTTCTTTTTCGTATCTGCGTCATAATCGCCCACGCAATTACGCGCAAATCTCATCGTTGATGCTTTGGCGTACGTCGGCGTAGAATTAATTATTACAGTTCCCTAGATACGCGTTGCACGCCGGACAGTAGTGGTTCTGCGTCATGCAGCTGTCAATACAGTATGGACAGGGGACGCAACACCATAATCTGCAATCACAAATGAATCCAATTAGATGTCTTGAACAGTTCTAAGCAGTCATAAATGATCCCCGTTTCCAGAAACAAATTGCAACGATGCATCCATTATAAGTAGACTGTGGACGTTTATGCAATTTTTAATTTTTGTAGACAAATTTGAAAAGAGTGGCATCAAATAGAATCTCATCTTCAGTGGCAGTGGCCGTTGTAAATACAAAATTAATCAAAACCATACCAAATTCTATTGAATATGCCATAAATTGATATAGATCCGCAGTCGAATCATAACGAATCGTTGTCCTCGAGTGGAAAAAATTAATTGTAGTAAATAGTAATATAATTACCCGAATAAGCAGAGAACCAGCGCGAACAAGTGAGTTTTCGTGGAGGATTCGTTTTCTACTCGTGTGCTAATTTGCGCACGACAATGGGGACAGATCATCGTTTGCGACGTGGGACCAAATGCTTGAGGTACGATGACCACACCTGCAACATTAAAACAATTGTTTTAGCAATGCGACAATCTGTTACATTTTATCAGATCGCTTCTTTCGTTCTTCACAAGTATTTATTACTAAAAAGCGTCCGCACATTACTACTACATTGCTACTTTCTGCAATCAGAAAGGCATGGCTCGAATTTGTTCGCTTCCGAAATTTTTTCCCAGATAGCACTGTACGTCCGTTTTATGTCCAGTTTACGTCCACACGTACTATATACGTCCTTTGCGGACGTCCGTGGGACTTAAATTTCGGACGTCCCAGGGGCGTTTATTTTTTAAGTCCGCCTTTATGGCCGTCCTTAGGATTTTCGTACGTTCTAGGATGTTCACTTCTCATGCATAAGGCATAAGACATATATAACAACATATTTACTTAGCTAAGTATATGTTTCTATTATATAAGAAAGTTCTGTCACGCAAAAACCCCGAGCGGTGAATCTGCGAGGCGCCGCGGGGGTTGGTGAGAAAAAGCAAACAGGGAGCAGAGCCCCCTGGTATATACAGGGTGTCCTAGACCACCTGTACCACCCATTTATAATCTAGAGCAGGCATGGGCAAAAATAGCACGCGAGCTAGGGAATTCAAGGAATACCCCCACTTTTCCCGGCCGCGCGTCTCAATCCCCTTGGCAGCCGTAGTTGCACCGAGCACTAGGGCCGCCACGGGGAGCGAGACGCGCGGCCGGGAGAAGTGGGGGTATTCCACGGGTATTCCTTGAATTCCCTAGCTCGCGTGCTATTTTTGCCCATGCCTGATCTAGAGATAGGTTATTTTCAAAAATTCAAAGTGTTTCTTTTATAAATCAGATGCGCTCTATCAAATGGTGATATTTTTAACTTCCGGTTCCGGCCGGAAATAGATGATTGAGACCGGAAGTTACATTTTTCAAATGGAACATGGTATTTTTTATTACGGATTCGGATTCTATACGAAAAAACAAGAAACTCTTATCTGAAACATTTTTTCAAAAATATCCTTTATGTAACCTTCAAAATGAGCCTTGGCGAAATAATGTTTTCACTATCTGCTCCTGGTATAACCAAGAAAGATGTCAGAGAGATGGCAAAAGATCATCGAACAAAGTGGAAAATATTTTATTGATTAAAGTTCATTGCTTAAATAAAAAAATTGGGCTATATTACACAGATAGTGAAAACATTTTCGTCAAGACTCATTTTGAAGGTTACATAAATGACATAAAATGACACTTCTTGAAAAAATGTTGCAGACAAAAGTTTCTTGTTTTTTCGCATAGAATCCGAATCCGTTATAAAAAATACCATGTTCCATTTAAAAAATGTAACTTCCAGTCTCAATCACGTATTTCCGGCCGGAACCGGAAGTTAAAAATATCACCATTTAATAGAGCGCATCTGATTCATAAAAGAAACACTTGAATTTTTGAAAGTAACCTATTTTCTAGATTATAAATGGGTGGTACGGGTGGTCTGGGAGACCCTGTATATCTATAAATACATATATATATCGTATACGTACATGTACATATAGTATATGGCGTGGCTACGTGGCGTTTTTCGCCTTTGTCTAAAAGTTTTTCGGCCCTACCTGGGACCGTACAAATGAGCTTACGTGTTTGTGGACGTGGAGCGGGGGCGGAGTAAACTCGACCGTCGCGTTGCATCGCCTTGCGTTTACGTGAAGCGAGGTTAATTTAGCATATATCCTTGCGCACGTACTTGTAATACAATATTCCAATTAATAAAAAGTGTGTGTGAGTGATTTGATAACTTCAGCCACTTCTCACACACAATTCTGTTGGTGAAACTTGTCACTGCCATTGCAGGTAAGTTTTTATTTCATATTTATTTTCATTCATTGAAACATGACGGAGGTTGGAGGGAAAGTTCTGTCGTATTTTAAAGAAAACATTTGAATCAATTTATAAAAATATATGTTTCATATTATTCGATGATATGATTTCCATTATTTGTAACAACATGTTTCCCAATTACTCACTAGCAATATGTTGTTTCGATTTACAAACAAAATTACCTGCTTATTTAAAATACGACAGAACTTTCCCTCCAACCTAATTTATTCGTGAAAAAAATCTTCCTGTTTATTGTACAATGCTTTTCACGAGAACACTGAACACGAGATGTAGTCTTATGAATACATTATAAGTAAATACAATATTACATAATGTTAAATTTATATCTTTTATTTCTGCTCTTGTATGACCCTAAAGACCATACTATACTACATGGTTAAAATCGTTTTAATTCCCGCATTTACATGATGTAAAAAAATATGTAGCATTTCATTAAAAAAAGGAAGGTCTCTATTTTAAGAAAAATATTACAAATAAAAAAATGTAGATACGCTATCATATTGCTAGTAAAATATACTATAACTTCCTCCTCTTCGGTTTCTATCTAATGTTTACTGTTTACGAAAAAATGCATTGCTCATTAGTTCTTCGTCCCTCGAGGCCCGCTACCACGCCTGTTCTTGTCTTTCACCCTTTCTCCTGTAAATGTCCTGTTAACGTCCGGAATATGTCTAGCCAGACGTCCGTACATCCGTACGGTACGTTCTATAGACGTCCCACTTTCTAACTGGGATCTTTGTAGGACCTATCTGGGACGTATCCAGGACCCGGACATACGGATGTCCCTGGGACGTACGGAAAGCTCTGCACGGACGTCCATAAGACGTCCAGGTGCTATCTGAGATTAGATTAAAGGGACACCTAGTGCGATAAGTATGATCGACGTTAGAAGAACAGAATGGATCAAATTTTTAAAACTGTAATCGGGTCAGGTTTCCATAATTCGTTTTACGCGCCTTTGCGCTTCATCGGCTTCTGGATTATGCGTGAGTGCTATCTACAATTGGATCAAAATAAACTGGCCGTCGAAGTTCCAATTAATCTTGGTATTCTAAGTAACCACTTAGTTTCTTTCAAATTGCTTCATATTTCTGAAAATTTCTATTTTCGCTATCTTTTGGGTATATTCCCTTTCTACTAGCATTACATAATAATGGAAGATTTATGATCGATAAGAATTTATCGGAGAATGAAGTACTTTGAGCGTACAGTTGAATTTGATGGGTAACAAGTAACAATATCGTGGGTTTTTTGGCAATCTAGATATCATTCACATACGTGGCTGATCATCGATATAGACTGGTGGAGCACTATAACTTGGCGGAGCTCCATAATTAGATGGTTGTGGTGGTGGTCCTGTTGTGAAACCTGGTGGGGGTGGTGGCATGCCCTTCTCCATGGCGAATGTTTATCTGAAAGAAACAAAAAACAAACTCGTTACAATCTATTCAGCTTTTTCGCGAGATTTTTAAACACAATGTACACGTAAATGATGGCATACAAATCGGAGTAACTATTTTAAGAACGGACCAATCGACTTCAGCTTTTCTGCCAAACTAAATGAATTCATTTCATTCATTCATTAAAAAACTAGAGGGTTATTGTTGATGATATTGTTGACTCTCCAAGAGTCATATAAAGAACTTCCCGATTCGTTAGTTGCAGTATATTATTATCATTATTAAGTGTACGGTTTAAGAAGATTATACGTTTTCAGGGAAATTCAATAGTTTTCTACTTATCAAAATGTTTGCTATATGGCCAGTTCTTACTTTCACTGCTACTCTGGCCAATTGAAAATCTAACCATAATATAGACGGAATTTTAGTATTTTCTTGAAAAGTAATAATAAATTTTAATATTCCGCATGTTCCATTAACCAATCCGTCTTCAACATCAATGTTATTAATAATTATCATATATTTTATATTAATTTTCAATTTAATCTCAGTTAATAATTCGTTTTGAACTGATTGTGTTTTCAAAGATTGTAATATAAATTTTTTTTTTGTACTTTCATCGATATTCTCCCAAAATGTATTGTCGGGAGTAGAGATGATAAACTCACTCTTGCATTGGGATAATTTTCGATTATTGTAAGCGGTAACAATAACATTAGTTACATAAATAAAAAAAAATGAAATAAAAAAAATTTTTTAAAAAATGAAAAAAAATAAAAAAAGATTTTAAAAAATTTTTTTATGTAATTACGTTTGTTTCTTCGGTGGAAAATTTCTGTCCTCTCGTATAAATTGCATTGTTGAATCAACTCCCTTCGAAAAAAATTAAAAAACTACTGGACTAAAATGGACCAAAATCGATTGCATCATTCATCATTCTGATCGCGTTATTACTTTTTCAGAAAACGTTAACGAAAAATTTGATAACATACAAACATACATACGCACAGACACACACACATACGAACATTTTGCTGAAAATAGTCTAAAATGATTGCAATGACCATGGAACGTGAAGATCTGCTAAAAAATCGATTTTCGATTTTCGGGGTCATTACAATAACTTCCCTATAAAATCGGGAAGTTAAAAAGTAGTAAACGTTGCTTTTCACACGTATGTTCATTCATAAAAATGTTGTTCTGATTGAAAGTGGGTGCCACCAATTACGAGACTGACTGTATGTTCCAAGAAATGTACGAACGTACAGTTTTGCAATCTCGATAATCGTAGATTAAACAATTTGAACCCTTCATTGAAGCAGAACAGTGTGAAGAATTAAGGAGGAAGTTGTGGCTGTAATATGGTCGCCACGCTGACGTGCTCGAAAACGTGTGGTGGAAAACACTGATAACAGTGTCTGTAATACTATACAGACGGATTTATATAACATTAGTGACTAACCAATGCTAACCAAGCTCGCGATAGAGCAGTGTGACTCATCGTTCCATATCATCGGAATTATGGATGCAACCTGCACAGCAACAACGACAAAATACTTCAAATACTTTGCAAAATGTATTTGATTGCTCTATCTGTTGCATTGTTGGCGGACGGGGCTTCGTGTAGATATAATCGAGCAAATAGGATACTAGGATAACCTGATCGTTCCCCTATGCATTTCATTCGACTTTCTAATGAAATGTAAACGCGGTTCTGTGCTAAAGCCTAGACCAGGGGATTCTACAACACTAAACGTGCCAAGCACTAAAAGTTTCTGGCAAATGTGTTGCCTTATCAGCGGATTTGTAATTTAAAACAGTAAAAACGTTAGAAGAATTTAACAATACTGTTGTACAATTTTTCACCTATCAAGCATATTAAGAAAGAAAATAAATTTCCATTTCAGTCCAGTTTGTTGCAATTCTGGTAAAAAAATTCTATTTTGCATAAAGATCCGCTGTCTACTTATAAAAGTGGCAACACTGAAATTATTGGAATTGTCCGTCATTTTCGACAACAATTATCAACGACAGGCACGTTTATTTCATTATTTTCCATAAATGTATTTTTATAATTTCAGTAATAGTATAAAATATAAATATAAAACAATTATTTCCTTTACAAAGTTGCAAAAATTGAACTAACGACTATATAATATCGTTAATAGACTTTCAATAAATATAGTTAATAGATTTAATTAATTATTTAGTTAATATAGTTAATAGATTTCCAAGCAGATATGAATTCGTATCGATTTTTAGAAATCGAAAGTGAAAATCGATAAGATTTTACCGCCGGTCGATCTTACAGATCGCTGTCGGAATTCAAGAGATTCGAAATCTTTCAAAAATCATTTTTCAAATGCAGAAGTCCACAGCTCTTCTTGTTATTTCTTTAGACTGGTTCTGCTCTGCATGGTTCTTACGCAATGTAATGTACACTATCGCTAGCGTGTGTCGTATCCAGATATAATTTCAAAAGAAAATCTACACTGATGCAACAATAGTAGATTTCCCATCTCGACGGTGACGTCATCCTTCGAGTTTGTCGAATTATCAGCTGCAATTAGCGTCGAGTATCTCGATAACGTGCCGCAATCCTCTATACTTTTGCGCGCATTATCGATTAATAAATACAATAAACTTATCGTACAAATTTTATATTCTTATCCAAGGTATTCTTGCGATTTACAACAATCAACCATTGATACAATTCTACTGTTCTCGAGCGCTACACTTTCTTAGGTTGGGAATTTACTAAACATGTAAATAATATGCTGCATTTAAATCTTGTATTTAAATCGACGGCAACACGTGTTTCGTAATAAATCAGCATGCAAAATGTTTCAGAGCGAATACGGCGTTATCAGAGTAATTCATTCTAATATCGACAATTCTTTAAAGACAATGTCCCGCACACCGTACGTTTGCTTCGGTGAACAGGCTTGGAGAAAGTGGATCGTTTGAATGATGAAATTCAATTGAGAAACAACCGGTGTTTGAAATTCTATGCGTGTTCGTTATTTTAATAAGCTTTCGCTGTGAACAAGTCTATTGCATGTATTTTGGAAATGAAGCACAAAAACCAACTCGCACATGCATCGTCTTATGAGAACGACAATAATGAATTTATTTAGATGTATCGACATTGTGTGGTTTTCCTATGAATTTCAAATGTGAAATCTGAGGCCGGAGCTCATTCTCAGGAGCAGTAGCATATTTGTATGTGTTAGTTGAAAGTACTCGCGATGGAACAAGAGCCATTTGTATAAATGGCATTCCCATAACCATAGCAATAAAATACTTATGAGCGTGGGTGTTAATTAGCCCAAGATAAATTTATCAAAATGGACGCAGAATGTCTCATTCGATCAATGATGTTTTTCTCGCAATAAATCGTTTGCAGTTCGTAAAGATAGGCGAGGTCAAATCGATCGCTGCAATCCGTCTAATCACTAATCAATTGGACATGTTCGATGGGATCTTTTTCCCTGGAACACATCGGAGATTCGTTATCTGTTTCGACAAAGCTACCAAAGATACAGGTGATAGCAGGTCGATAAGATACAAGGGGATAAACAAGTGTCACGTTTCCGAAGTTGTCGAGCTTTCTACGTATTCCCTGTAGCAACTCACTCGTCAAAATGTTTCCCGAACGAGGGAGCGGTTTCGCCGAGACACGATTTTATCGCCGATCGATCGCAGTTGCACACGAGCCTCACGGTTTTTACTCCCTTGTCAACACGGCGCGTGTTTGAAATTCATTAGCGCGATACCGCATGCCGGAAGTGCCACATTTTCGCGCTGATAAGTCCAACGATTCTTACATTATATCGTCGTTGCCTCCCGATCAAAATTCTTTCCCACCGAAAATATTTATTCACCTTCTATAAACTGGGACGTTTCTCAGCGAAATTTCACTCTTGAATTTCTTTCTTCTCGACACTTATTTTCCCGCCATTAATGCTTTAAACCGTTGCCGTAACATTGTCTATAGAGTTACAGTGATTAAAACGTCTTTATCCTCACGAATGTCGTAGAAGAGAATTTTTATTTCATTTAAAAAGAATGGCGTAACATTTATGTTTGTTAGACTTTGTTTAAAATTTCGTCATGCGCGTGACTCGTTAAGATACGACAAAGAGTTAAACATTTTATGTTCCAACACGTATTCCAGTGAATTTTGTTAGACTTTTCAAAGCCTATAGTCGGTACTCTTCTGTTAGATCCTTTTAATCTTTGACTGCATTCGCCCATCTTAGCCGTAAACACATTTTGCAGATAAGGGAAGAAGTGTCTCGGATTGGGCAATCCTGCACAAGTGCATCTTTACAATCTCAATAAAATTAAAACGCTGCGGCGAAGTAGGTTTTTGTTGTTTCCGACAGTGATACACCTGGCTGGGGATCCATAGAACTCGAGGACATATACTATAAAACGGGAATGGTGGCGCTCTGGAAAGACCGAATTGGCCAATTCTGCACAAGAGCATCTTTACAATCCCAATAAGAGTTTACAATACTCGCCCAGAAAAGGAATGCGGGAATTTACAGAATGCATTCGTTCATTACACCCAATAAAACCTTGCAATCAAGGACCACGGCGATTGTATAATACTATAAAACAGGAATGATGACGCTCTGGAAAGACCGAATTGACAAATTCTGCACAAGGCATCTTTACAATCTCAATAAAAGTTTATAATACTCGTTCAGAGAAGAAATGCGCGAATTTACAGAATGCATTATTTTATTACATCTAAGAAAACGTTGTGGTGAAACAGGTTTTTGTTATTTTTTTTCGACAGTGACGCACGTGGCTGAAGATGTATACGTAGAACTCGGGCACAATGGTCACGCCACGGTGTACTAGGATAACGCTCTTGAACTTTGCCATTATATTTGTTCTTTTTTCAGCGGGATTTCAAAAATTGCAAAAAATTAGAGGACATCGTTTGCGGCGATTTAAAAATACGTTGTTCCTGCTTCGATAATCTTGCAGATTTAGTCGAGATTTTGTATACCGAACAAGATTGTATCACCATACGGAAAGACCGAGGAAGAAATCGATAACCCTCAGCCTTGATGGAACGTTTCTTCTTGCACAGTGAACTATCGAAGCCGGTTGGCGCCGCGAAAGGAAGATAAACGACTTTTGATAAATCAATAGATGAGAGGAATCTAGGAAAACGAAGAAACCGAACAAAAAGAAATGTCACGTGATAGAAACAAATACTAAACAGAATGACGTAACGACACTGTGCAGACTTCTGTAGATTTTGCGATACCCTATACTCGTGGAACACTAATTAACACAAATATGAATTTCGAGAACAAACTTCGCGTGTTATACCTTCGTCTTGTTTGACCGCCCTGGCAACCCATATCGGCAGATTAGGGGAATTCACTCAAATTGGAGGGAATACTGTTACCCTCTCCCTCTGGCAGTCACGTGACGTCACACATGCGCGACAGAGACGGAAAGCGTCACGTGACCGGGGCGTGGCGGAAACGAGGAGTAATATTATTATTGTAGAAGAGGACTGTTATTGTAGAAGGGGATGGTTGGAGTGGGAAACAAGTCTCAATCTGACGCCGCTGTTGGCAACCAATATAACCACGCGGTACACAACTCTATGGAGAAATTGTATCCCAACCTTCTGACGACGCGCGAGATTTCTGTTTACGATCCCCGAAGAACGTACGAAGATGTTTGCTCGCCCAGAGAAGCTGCTCTGTTGTTTTCGCCGTTATTTTTATAAAATCTGATACTCTGCTCCGACAATGACGTTAACGCGACAATTCGTATTCAAGGTCTACAATTCAATAGCTGTGCCGGCGAAACCAACCGAGTTTATCGGTTAGAATCTTTGCGACACCAATTTTAATCTACGCGAGACGGTTGAACAGACGAAACGTCCGCACACCGTTATCACAAAGAGTAAATACTCGATTTCAGGCCGTACAGTTTTCAGAGTGCAGCGCTCCTTTCCGGAATAAATTGACGGAATACCGTTCGAAAATAGACTCTTGTTTCAAGCAGGCACTTAGGCCAGTTTGTAGAATACGATAATGTGATAACTAGACGGCGGATCTTTACGCAAAATAAAAAATGTTCGTATCGATCGCAGGACACAGGAGCCAAATACCTTCTTTTAATTATTACATTGATGTCCTTAAATATTTTTAACATGTCCACTGCTTTAAAATATACGTGCCCACTTTTATTATAAATGCATAAAATCCGCAGTCTAATGATAATCCTTATTAGAAACCGAAATATCGAAATACACCGGGGATGATGTCATACTTGATAACCATATTTGCTAAATATATTTCATTATCATTAATAAAAACCAAAATGTTTAAAGATTGTCAAGGTTGAAATTTCGAAAGTGCTCCGTTATATAACCGTCGATTCTGGAACATAATGTAGTACATTGTGGTTTCGCTATTTATTTCGGTAAATGTTATGTTACTCCGCGACCTTACAAAGGAACCACTGTGGTGCAGTCTACGACTGCTTGAAAACAGAATCAGAACCGGTACCCAATCAAGGACAGCCACTTTTTGAATCGGATTCAAGACACAATGTTTTTGCCGAATTTCTAAATGAATTTTTAGTAGCAATCTTCCTGAACATCGGTATGGCACTCAACGTGTAAACTGACGCAACTTTTCCGGGACCGGAAGTGTCGTATAAGGCGAGGAAAACGGCGATCGACTTCTTCCGCATGCGAGAGCCACTGTTTCGAAGTGTATTTCGGTGCATCGACAGATCGACGTCGACGAGGATGAAACCGTATTCGATTCTTGCTGACAATTCGGCGCCGGTTAGTCTAAAATTATCGGCACATGTACACGTAGCACTTACCTGTTGCAGGGAACGATGCACACACTATACACGCGGCTAGGCTCGTGAGCTAGTACTATGCACGCGGTCGCGATGGTAGAACTACGATGACTGACCAGCGACTTCTGTTCGCAATCGCTTTCCCGCTGCTCAAATTTTCTATATAGCCATGCACGCTATCGCCGGCGCCTGAAGGTGGGAGGCGTCACTGTTTCGAATCGCAGTTCTGAGAATCGCAAACCCACACTGTACCGGGGACACGTACGTTTCGCAGCGTCTGCGATCTCTCATCCGGATGGCCGATCTTTCCCCCACGAAAATACTGCTCTTTTTTTTTCGTCTTGCGATTTTATCGTCGTACCCCCTCTCCCGAACATTGCCAGACGTGTGACAAAATTTTCTATTTTCGAACTGTATTGATCTCCATATCGATTGTATTTCGTTATTTTGGAAATGGTCAATGCCGTGTATAATCAATGATGAGTAGACAGCGGATTTTATGCATTGAAAAGTAAAACCATTTGGGAAATTCAAAAATACTGTTACATTATTTTCAATCTATCAACCCTTTGCACTCCTTTGTCGAGTGTGACTCGACATCAGGGAAAGAAAAATGTAAATAAAACGTGTTTTTATATGTATTTGGTTCTTCCTTTATTTATTTAATTGCCTCATTTTTTAATTAAAACAAATATAAGTTCCACAAATATAAATTGTACAAGAAACTTTATAATTAGTAAACAAAATTGTTTAATATAACTGTCCTTTGAAGTAAATTTAAAATAAAACGCTTAAAACAGTAGGGAGTTGTTGGCAACACAAAATTGAAAAATAATTCGGAGTGCAAAGGATTTAACAAGAAAAACTTTGGCTTCACTCCAGTTCGTTGCAATGCAGCTACATTTTGTATTTTGCATGAAGATCCGCTGTCCAATGATGATATGTATTTCGTTATGTATTTTGGAAATGGACAATGCCTTAGATGAATAATGATGAGTAAACAGCGGATTTTATGCGTTTATGACAAAAATTGAAACCATTAGGAAAATTAAAAAATACTGTTACATTATTTACAATGTATTAGACATATTAAGAAAGAAAATGAACTTCCACTTCGCACATTTTTATTTTGCATAAATATCCGCTGTCTAATGATGAGATTTATGTGTTACCTTCGAAAAATATACGAAATCTTTAACTTTGATTTACCATCAAATATCAGTATCTATACCTGTACACAGTGGCGCACCCAGGATTTAATTTTGGGGGAGGGGGGGCCGAGTTGAACGGACAAAATTTTGTGGCCTGGTGCAAGAATTGCTAATGTACAGTTAGCGCGTTATAACTAGTGATAATAATATGAAACACAATGAATGATCTTTTTTTTCGTTTTTTAGCCAAAATATCCCCTAACGATACCCAGGGCTGTTCCACGATTTTGCTTTTAGAAGCTAAACATGTTTTACATACAGGGAACCGGATTAATATTCGGGCGCTCCAAAAAGACGATAACTTTTTTAATATTGTACTATACGATTTGAACTTTTTTGGGAAGCTAGAGCAATAAGTTTACTACAGGATGTGTAAAGAAATTTTATTAAAAATTGCAATTGATCGGAATTGTACAAATAATACTAAAAGTTGCATTTTACAACTTTTTTATGTGGGCCTATATTGAAAATTTAAAAAATACGTTTTGTAGATCTGTGTCAATTAAAAATTTTCTGAAAATTTCGACAAAATCAGTCGGCGTTGCAATGAGCTACAAACGTTCAAAGATGGTAAAAATTGCATTCCCACATCAACCGATTTCGATGAAACTTTCACAGTGCATGTAATTGACACAGACCTACAAATTTTTAAAATTTTCAATATAGGCCCACATAAAAAATTTCATCAATTGCAATTTTTGAAAAAATTTCTTTTCACATCCTGTAGTAAACTAATTGTTCTAGCTTCTCAAAAAAGTTAAAATCGTATAATACAATATTTAAAAAGTTACCGTCTTTTTTAACCATCCAATAGCCCAACTATCAGGGTAGCCAACCCACGTATACAAAACTCTTGATTCGAAAATTCATTTTTTTTATTTTTGGCCACGTTTTGGAGTAAATCGAACACTGTGCGGCGCAGCGGCGCGGTAGGAGCACCAATACTGACGCGTACACGGCCGCAGACGCACAACAATGGGCAGAATTCAGTATTCTAGTATTGGCAGTTTTTGCAAATATCTTGGAACCCAAGCAAGTGCATGCTTTATATGTATAGGGTAAAGTTGTTCAAAATGTTGAGTGTTACATATAAAATATCCAAAAATCATCGAAATCGTAAAGGAAGCAGCTATTCTACAGTTTGACCAATTTTCCAGTGTCATTATTCTTGGGGGGGGGGGGGGGCTTGGCCCCCTGGCCCCCTCAGGGTGCGCCACTGCCTGTACATGTGACCGGTGTAACATTTAATGTGGTGAATCGAAATGAGATTCTGTTATTCACAGTTTTTTTGTATTTAACCATCCGGCGGAACGTAGACGTAAAGATACGTTTTTTCTGTTCCAGGAAAGTGTTGAGGAAACTGTGTGAGGTACATATTATCAATATTTTCCTTATATAAAAGATTATTTTTCGCGGCAACTAACCAATATCATTTTCTCGCTTTATTATTTCGCACGACGCATGCTGGTGTAAACTGCATTGCATCTACAATATTGATTGCAACAAAGCAGTTGATGCATCAGTTTTATTTCTCTTGTGTTGCGTTTATGCGAGCATTTAGAATAAATAATTCATCCAGTTTCTCACGCTAATGTTTTATTAATAAACTGTGATAACCCAGCGGATTAAAATTTTGATCTTGACCCTAGAAATCAATATGTAGCAAACACAAGTCTTAGAACGTTGATTTAATACATCGCATCGTTGGAAATGGTGTGTTCGTAATCACGATCGACTAATTAAGTTTGAATGTACTCGCGTTTTTTCCCGTGAAATTGAATTAGTCATCGACAATACGAATACATGTGTACCGTATGTTAGTTTCATTGACAAGAATGGGTGTGATATTTCGTTGAAAGTCGCAGAAGTTGATTCCGAGAAAATAATCTCGCGTTGATATCGATAATCGGAAAGTGGTTTCGAAACCTGCAGCGTACAATAGATAATACATTTTGCGATTAGAACTCCGTAATCTTGATTATGTAAATCATCGTTCTGTATAAATATAGAAAGTGTCTTGATGAATTCTATACATCGATAACTAAGAATTAAAGGGGATTTAAGGAATTAAAAACTGGGATCGAGAATTCTGACAATGAACTGTATGAATGAGGTTGACAAAGATACATCAAGTATGCGCGTTCCAAGTTCCAACGGATGATGGATAAGATTAAGATGCGATAACGAATGATATGTATTTAATTATGACTAGTAGGAATGCGTCAATGTTTCAGTTACTCACCTCGTGTTGTACCGCGGGAGTGTTAACACCACTCCGAATATTTTTCAATCCTTGATACATAATTTCAAAAAGTATGGGATACGAACGTATAAATTGATAACCATTTCTATCTACATATAGTTGTCGATGGAGAACGAATAAACAACTCGATATTGCAGTATTTCATCTATATTTGATGATTTATTTACGCTAAGTGTTTCCACGATTGTTGTTGCATCAAAACTTAAGGTATATTCAGGCAGTCGTTTCAATTTGACAATTTCCACTGTGAATTTGTAAGAACTATTCCATCCGAATCATAAATAGAATACAAAAATATATACAAAATATGCGGTAAGTCTCTTAACGAGCGTAATTTGCGAAGGAACCCAGCAGAAATCGAAATGCTCGCTCGAGGCGATCGATAAACTAATTTGTAACGACACCAAACACAAAACTGCTCTCGCTGTTTACCCTGAATCACGCGATCACCGTGCAATTCGCTTCTGTTCAATTAGTCCTATGCAACCGTTCAATTCCCGCTCTAATCGACTCGTTTCGTTCGAAACTCTCGAGTTAACACGATCTATTTGGTATTAACATTACAAGCGTATACCGTTGTATACAAAAACATCGAAATCCCTTCTTGGACAACACTTCGCTACGGGAACAAAAGCTTTCGAAATTCCACTCGACGCCGGCAGAAAGGATCGTACCGTTCAACATTGTTCGATAACATTGCGATCTATCGAGAGAACCGGACGGTCGTCCAATTATTCTAATTACGTTTCAGCGTACGTACCCTTACCGTACAGTACTATGTTCTTTGGCTAAGACAACAACTCACCCTAACAACAACAGTACAAAGACAACAACGTAAAACGTGTCACGTGAACAATAAACGTCGTTTTAACATCGAATTGGAAACAAGTCGTTTAAAAAATTTTCGTTCAAACTTTAATCTCAATCAACATACCCTTCTATCCATAAATACACGATTAACATCGTTACGCACCGGAATCAATTCGATCAATTGTTCGTTCGCGATAACCGTTCCCGAAATTCAATTCCTACGTGATTTTTACCTGGCTGTTATCACCTACGGACAGTAAACCTATTAGTAAAACGATCGCAGAACGACGATCATCTGCGAGGAAAAGTTTCTATCGAGTGTCACTCGAAATCTGTGGTCATTCACGCGTTCTCGAATATTAATAACTACAGCTTTACCGAACGAACTCGAAGTTTGTAGGAGGAGCTACAGGGATATACTGGGCGGAGCTAAGAACATGCTCAAAGTTCGTGGGCAATTTACTTTGGTTGCTAAAAGAATTGCCTAGCTAACTCGAAGATTATAGGAGGAGCTACAGGGGGCTAATGGGCGGAGTTAAAAACGTGCTCAAAGCTCGTAGAAGGAGCTACAGAGAATTAGCGCACTGAGCTAAGAGAAGTTCATGCAGAAGATAAGCAAATTTTATTGTACATGCTATAGTATTGCCTGAAGATTTCGAAGTTTGTAGAAGAACCTAAAGGGAACTGTGGTGAGCCTAGTTAGGAAATTGATGGGAAGAGTTTCCGGAAAGTACAACTAATGACATCGCGGCTCGGCGCTGTAGCGGTCAATCGAAAACACTTTTGGAAGCAATAGCCTTGCTTGTGCACCAATGGCAACGTTCGGAAGCAAATGGGCGGTGGTGGACACGCCCAGTGTGTTTCAGCGGCACATGTGCGCTACAGACCCAAGTTCCGCTCGGTTTAGCTATAGAAAGGGTTCGTTCGCGATGCGAATATATCAATACGCTGGCAGTTGTCGGATTGGTATCTACGTTTTCGACGGTACTCGCGAGGAATGTTCGACGGTGCTCTCTCACCGATCAAAGCGGACGATTTCGATGGATCGAGGCCGATAGATATAATATAGAGGGAGAGAGACAGAGGGCGAAGAGGGAGTGGGGGCACTAAATGTCACGGTGATTTCGCACTACGTGTTTCGTGCACGGTGCCTCGACGCAGTTCTCAGTCTTCCGAGTTTCTTTACGAGGAACGATCGGACGCGGACTTGCTCTTCGGCTTTCGGCCGAGTAGCTTGCGAAACGATGAGGTCCATCTGGACCGCATGAACGCCGCCGCGCTTTGCTGCTCGTCCGGCTCGCTGCAGCTCAACGACTCGCTGATCTTCCTGCTCTTGCCGCTGCTGCTGCTCGTGCTACTACCCCCGTTCTCGTAGCATCGCGATCTTCGATCCCCGATTTCCGAGGAGAACCTGTAACGATCGTTTCGCGTTAGTAGGGTTCAACTATTTATAGGTTCCTAGCTACTCGTGATTTGTATAAGGCGGGTCACCTAACGTAAGTGTATGAATAAATATTTCAGATAAAAATTGGTAGGTGACCCTCCCTGTACAATTGTCGAGGAGGGTTGAGACCACCAACCCTGAATCGGACGAGAAGGCTCTAGCCGTGGCTGGAGCGCTAGAATTCGCCGACGACAACGAAATCTCAGCGACCGGTGTGCTGGGGTACGCCTCGTCGTCCGAAGCGCTGTTGCTGCTGGTCGTGCTACTACTGCTGCGGTTGCTGCCAACAGCACTGCTGTCCACGCTGGAATCGTCGATGAAGCTTATCTCTCTGTCGGCCAACGGCGAACTGGTCCTTTGTACGCGCGACGTTGACGTTGACGATGTCGATGTCGGCGTTGCGCTGGGTCGCAGCCAGGTGCGTAGATCCTGCAGCGGCGCTTGAAGGCACTTGAAAAGGTTGCCGCTGAAATGTTCAAACATTTACTTCAACTTCCGGTTCGAACTTTTAATCCTATACGACTTATACGCGCTCTCCAGTTTTATCGCTTTTGGAGTTCTAGGCGGCAATTAATTATCCGTTAAAAAAGTGCAACATCAATTCCTACGTTTCGTTGACTCACATAATGCTCCCATTTTCCATAACACGTGGTAATTACGTTCTCGTTGCGGCCATTTTATCCACGGTAGAAAACTGGAGAATCGAGCTTGATATTCTATTTGTTAACAAGGTGATTTGAAATTATGCACCGTGTCACGGACATACATAGTTGAGAAATTTGAAATTTATGTTCCGGCGAGAAGATGCCATTGGCTCTACGATTTTTCCTGAAGCCTACAAGCTTTCTATCGTCCCTACAATTTCTCCCTGAACTCTGCAAGTTTTTCCACAGGCCTTACAATTTTTTTCTCGAATCTTTTGCAAGTCAGCGCGCATCAGCGCAAGGTCAAGCTGCACATTTATTCGCAGAGAATTCCAGAAGCGTCACAGGACGCTGGAAGAGCAAGGAAGAATGATGGAACGGTGGACGTACTCGTCGCGATAGTCATCAATCTCCGCAAAAGTGCGACGCGCGTACAAACAAACGGAACACCGGCGACGACGGCGGCACGACGTGGCGTGAAGAGTCGCTGCTCGCAGATGCCTCGCAGCATGTCTCAGTGTAATCGTCTCCCGGGTCAGGGCTGCGACGCCTTCCTCTCGTCTACGTCTTTCTTCTCCCAATTCGCCCTGCTCCACCCGCAGCTTCTCCTTCAGCACTTCGTTCTAGAAATAGAAAACGAGAAACTCATTACTCCAGAAGAAATCCCTTGAACCTTTTAATATTTTCTTTTAAGAATGGTATTTAAAGGAAAATGACTGAGCTTCTCTCATTGTCAGATGTATCGGTAGAGCTACTCGAGAGGTCGCTAATAGGCTTCCGGTAGCTAAAGCATTCAAGTCCGCAGAAGGATCGTTACGTTTGCAACAATCTATCCGCGGGTGGGATGAAGATGGGACGACAATGCGGCGAACAAAGCGCGATTAAGGCGAGAGACCGGCTTATTCACAGCTAATCGAACTCGATGAAGGCTGCTGGCCGGTCATTTATCTAAAACTAAAACACAGTGGCCTTATTTTCACCTCTCTCTCGAGAGCGTCCCGCTCGGCGCGAATCACGGTGGCTTGTCTGACGACATCCTGTCGTGCCCGTTCGAGAGTCTGTCTCGTAATCTCGTTCTGCGCCAGTTGCATCTGCAGCCGACGCAAAGCCACCTCTCGCTGTCTGTCCAGCCGATCCCGCGCCGCCACGCAGTTGTCCCGTTCGCTCTTCGCTCTTTCCGTTTCTTCCTCGAGCCGCAGGCTTCGCTCCAACTGCAGAAACAGCTCATCCTCTTTGCCACGAAGCTCGGTCTCGCAACCCTCCAACCGCTTCTCCAGGGTGCGTCTCGTCTCCTCCAGCTTGTCCCTTTCGGCCTGCAAACAAACCAAACGAAAATGTCAGAAAATTAAGCCTTTTCACCTACGCGAACTTATCTCAGCTCCCACTATCTTTTCGTGATCCTCGAAATTTTTTCTTAAGCTCTAAAATTTTATTGCTAGATACTGGAATTTTTTTAGGACTCCTACCATTTTTTTCTCAGGTTGTACGGTTTACTATGGTTCCAAAAGTTTTTCTGTGAGTACTGGTTCCTTTTTCGGGCTCTACAATTTTCTCCTGGGGTCCACAAGTTCCCCATTTTCATAGCTCGTACAATTCATGTATGACAATGCGAATGTTCGTAAGCTTCCGCAGGCTGATAACGAAAGATGTCGTCAAGCCACGACCCAGTTCCTAAATCGTATCGTCTAACAAGAGTACCATTTGCAACGTGACCTCGTAACGAACATGACTTCATTTTCTTAGGCGACCTCGCCTAGTTCGCGAATCGAAAATGGCACCGTTCGTATCAACGCGACTGCAGTTATCTATAGAGCTCGACAATATTCCTCAACTACAATTTACAGTTATAAATTACATCTAACAGCTCGTCGAAGAAAGGCTAAGATTATCCGCTAATTTTTATCAAACTTGGATTTTCATTAAAAAAATCGCAGTACTATCGCACAGAAAGTCAACAAGCATGCGTTAAAAAGATCGAAGCGTTTCCTATTCTTGGCAACTCGTTCGCCAAGGACAAGATCGTGCACCGTTCACTTCCGGCAGGCCGATTGCGTCCGTGCCGTTCAATATTCCCTCTGACAATATTTAACCATCGAACTGGCGCAAGAAAGTCCGAAGAAAAATTCAAGAGGTGCTTATCGCCTGCCCGATTAGATATCGCGAGACAGACAGAGCCGGGGGACCATTCCTCAGTGTAATCCGAGAGAGCTGGGAGAATCTCGAAGCGAACGTTATCAGCAGCGGTTGTCAACCGTGTTGCTTTACCGCGAGCGGATTAGAGCCGCGAGTTAACCGAGTTAATAGACCCAATTAAAAAAGCGGATGGTAGAGAACGCGGTATCCAGCATTGCATCTAATTTCATGGCCGGTGCCTCGAAATGCATCCGCGTCTGCTCTCCTCGAGGAAGAAGCCTCCACGCGCCCGCGGGCGCGGATGTTTGCATTTTTGCATGCTAGAAAGAAAGGCTTCCTCCGAGAGAAGAGGCTCTTTCCGCCGGTTCCGACTGTGGATTCCATTGTTCCGAGCAGTCCTCTCGGAAGCGTTTTGCGGATCGCGTAAGCGTGTCCGCGTATTTCTGCACGATGAATCACTAGAACGCCCCGCAGCGCCGATCGAAACGCGCAACCAACGTGCAATTAAATCGGGCTTGCGTCATCGAGTCTGCGGATCTCTCTGCGGACCTCTGCAGGTCGATCCGATGGCAATCGTGTCGACGATTACACTCGGCAGATCGTCAAGCGATCCGAAAAATTGAAAACAGCGTTTAAGGGAAGTGGTCTAATTTTCAAATTTGAGAATTTTTTCTAGCTCCACGAAGAAAGCTGTGCGAGTTTTTCGTAGATGAAATTATTCCTCAGATCTGCTGAGCAAGTTCACGCACCGGAAGATCGGTCCAACACGCGAGGAGAGCGATTAAAAGAGGTATATTCTTCGGTGGCACCTTGTTGAATAATTAATAGATCGAGAAATCGTCGCGTCATCGCCGAGGGTTCTCTCGGAATCGCGTGAAACTTGTTCGTCGGATTGCGTAAATGAGCGACGATCGATCATCGAAGACGCCGGGTCGCATACAAGCGCAAACAGGTCGTCATTGATCATCGATTCGATCCTCCTAGACGATGGCCATCGACGGCGGCCCACGTCTGGCTCGAGTTAACACGGCTTCAAACAAGACGGCGAGGAATCAATCGGCGTGCCGCTCCTCCCGATTAAGGCGAGTACACACCGGTCGCTCTTATTCCGTGCAAATATTGTACATATTTTTACATTGCACACCTTCAGCAATACTCTTCATAATTAGAATATTCTATTAAACGTATCTGTTTGTAAGATATGAGAGAAATATATGTCACAGAAAATTTAACGACAAGCACCGAAATGAATTTAATTCTCTATAAAATGCTTGTACACAGTTTAAATAAATTTAATCGTATAAAAAATATTCTGGATAATTCTGAATGGCAATTTCTCGAAAAGCAATCGAGGAAGGTGTCGCGGGATCGTTTCAGCGGCGCCCAAGTGTGGATTCGGCTTAATCCACTCGAGTCTCGAGCAGCACCGCGCTAGATGCCGCATTGTAGGTCAACTTAGGTGGGTAAGCCAGCCTCGAGAGGTTGATGAACGCCATCCACAGGCTGGATCGGTGCAGACGGCGAAGAGTTTCGCGGGCGGAACGGAAACGACCGCCAGGAAACCGAAGAAAGTCTCCAAGACGAGAAAAAAGACAGAAACAAACACACAATCGAGAGAAAGAGAGACAGAGACGGAGAGAAACAAAAGGGGTAGGGATCGGAGACACGTCGAAAGACAAGACGCGAGACCGCAGAAGGAAAAGCGGAGTAACGAAACGTAACCGATTCGTCTGTTCTAAGCCTTTTTTCCCTCTGCGAGCCACGATCCTCGGCTAGGCTGGTTTTGCTGGCTGCGAGCAAATCCTGCGGTTCGAGACAGATCAGCAGACGTACAAGTGACCGCTGGCCAAGGAAGGCCAAGGGGAAAAAGGTGCCCGCGGGGGCGATAACCGGGGAACAAGGCTCTTAGGTGCCAAACGCGACCCTTCGGAAATGGCTTCGCTCTGTAGAGCCGTTCTTCAAATGCTGTGAACCGGTGTCTCTCCGTTATCAGCGAATCACTTCGCTACTTCATAATGTTTTCATACCGTAAACATATGTCATACAACGTCGACCATCGTTGTCCTAGGAGGTTTACACAGAATACAAGAGGATGCACAAATTGCTCTAATCGTGGGACTGCAAGATACCGACTGCAGGATCTAGCAATCGCAAACTAATTTGGCAAATCCTGTTCGCACATTGTAAAGAGGCCAACAAATCTGAGGTATGTCAACCCAGCCCCGCTTCCTGATTCAGGTAGCTTGTTAGAACGGAATTACCCTGTTTACGGAGTTCACAATGAGGAAGGCGTCGGGTCACTGAGCCGGGAGTCTCAAGTCTGCGAAAATGAATTGTCTATCTTCTTTAGCTTGATCCGAGGATTAGGGAAGCTAGCTAGGGACGCTGTCAGGTATCGTTCGGTTCAGCAACGTGACTCATCCCCTATTTCGGTGGCTCGAATTGGCAAGTTTCTTTACCTTGGTATCCGTCAATTTATTTCTGAACAACACTCGACCCGAGCACCGGCATCTGGGTAGGAGGATCTCGAGGAATAACCTGGATGGTAATTGACGTGCCGTAAAACCCGAGGAACCTGGGGGTAGAAATTGAAGCCGTCAAGTATAATGTTTTACGCGCTATCCGAGTCACGGCGAAACAATATTAGGTCGACCGGAAAGTAAGCGTCGTTACCTGCGAGTTATTCTTTCCTTCTGGGAAGTGGAGTCTTGTGTTTGACATTAAAATAAATAATTGTACCGTCATTTCGTATCATTTCCGTAGTATTATCCTAATAAATAACATGTAATGACGACAGATACAGATCCCCGGTTAACTGTTAACAATACTGGTTCGCAACTCGTGTGTTTCTACAGACCTCACGATTTTTCAGCTAGCTCCACCATTTTTTTGTAAGCGCTACAACCTTTGTTACGGCTCCTACAATTATTTTTCGGAGAACGCAACTGATCCGCAACTAATTTTCTAGAATCTTCGAGAACGTCAGCCGGAAAGGTAGAAATCCGATTTTTGTTTCGAGCAGCAACATTTCCCCGAGTAATTCTATAGCTGACGAAGGGTATCGAATGCATCGAACAAATCTTTGTTTAATCTGGATTAGGTTAACCATGTTAGCGTGCGGCGGCCTCCGTTTCCACGGAACAGAATCGCTATCAAATTTCTCCGCGAAGAGCGTGCGAAAGCCCCAGAAAAACGCTCGAGACCTTTAGCTACGACTGCGAACGCGTGGGAGGGAGATTTCTCCTTCTAAAGCTGGTGCAGCTTCCAATCGACGGTGAACCACGAGAAAATTAAGGTGCCCTGAGTATCGGTTGTAATGCATGCTCGAGAAGCATGCAGTTTTTCAACCCTTATCTCGATCAACCGATGCACCAGCCGCGGAGCCCTACCCTAATGGTCGGCTAAAAATAGCCGTGTTAATGTAATTACCACGCCGACCCATCAAATTGAACGATAGTTAACTGGATGATACTCCGACCATGACTTTTCACGTAGCCGCGGTTAATCAAGAATGCGATTTAGGCCCCGATAAACGCTAACACGACATTTATGGCATCGGTTAGGAATATCTGATCGCTGAACTGCACATTTCTCCGCGCTTATGGTGTCCTCTACTACTTCGAAGTCACTGTAATTGCCGCTTTTTCGAATTTAGCATAATTAATAAAAATATTTTATTGCTCACATTTTGTTCTTGATTTAATATTCGAAAACGTTTCAGTTCAAGTGGCACGTAATCAAATTTATTGCTATACACTGGCATACTTAATAGAAGGCAGATGGACGTAGACACGAATAAAATTGTGATTTCAGCATGTACGCTACCAGCCCAAATGCGATGACTCTCTCCCGTGACACGATTTAAAACATCGTTATCTAAACCGAATTGTTTTCACCTGGATGACTGAAATATCACACCGCGCTCGGGTCTCGCCATTATAATATTAAGTTCGCGGGACGCGATATTAAGTATAGCGCTCGTCAGAGTCGAGGTACACACACACAGTCCTCGGATAACGATCGCCCCGGCTAACGAGATCGCGGAAGAAGAACCGTCTCGCGTCTCCGCAATCGTCGTCGTGAATTAATTGCGCCATTACGCGGCACTCGCGCGAATTTCTGCAAGCCGGTTCGCCGAATTGGAACGAAAGGGTCCCGGAGACTCGAAAACCGGTTGGGATTCGTCGCGCGTTAATTCCAAAGGCTTGCCATTGTCTCCGACGCTTTATCCGCCTTTTCGCTCTATTGTTCGTTACCGCCGCGACGCTTCCAAAGGGTATTTTCGTTGCGAATACGAACAATTCGCAGGCTCGAAAACAGTGCGAATCACGTGCGGCGTCGGAATATAGTCAACCGGCAATTGAATACCTTCGAAACCTTTGTGGATAGAAGAGAGTTTGTTTCGTAACAATTAAATAGAAGTTTTCAGCGGACGTGAATTTTCTTTTATACTATTCATTCGTGAAATATGAAGATTGCATTTTGTTTGTTAAATTAATCTATTTTGGAGTGGGTGAGAGTTTTTAAGGATTTTTCCATAGCCTGCTCGAGGACGAATTTAGAGATTAACCTCTTGCCGTATTTTAACGAGTCACACTCGTGATGATAATTTTAAACGAAGTTTAACAAATATGAATGTTACGCCTTTCTTTTTAAATGAAATAGAATTTTATTCGTCCGTAGTCAATATTTAAGCATTCAAATAAATATAGCCGTACAAAAAATATAAACTTCATTTTCTCTTCCACATTTTTTGGGATAAAGACGTTTCAATCACTATAACTGTAAAGAAAATGAAACGGCAAGAGGTTAAGTTTATATGTGTTTTGAGGTGTCCGTAAATGAGGATGAGAAATAAATTTTAGGTGAAAGACCTTTCTTGTTAAAATTAACTTATTTCAATAGAGACATTAATTTCCAACTAGCCACGTGAAAGTTCCGTAAATAAGGATGAGAAATAAATTTTAGGTGAAAGACCTTTCCTGTTAAAATTAACTTATTTCAATAGAGACATTAATTTCCAAGTAGCCACGTGAAAGTTTGAATTGCGATAAAAATCCAGCCTAGATCCAGTTGCAATCCAGTTGCAGTTTTGCAGTCAAGCTGCAATCCCGGAGTTTTAGTTCGAGTTTAGTTCGAGGTTGGTTGCCAATGCTTTCGAATTGGTCGCTAACTAGCTCGGACAGGAGCTTTGTACATTGTATAATTGTCTCTCGACGACCGTTTTACTAGAGTTTACGAAATCAACAGCGTTTACAGCAATGGCGGCAGCCAGACTCCCTATCTCTTGTTTGACAACGGAAGAGAAAGAGAAAGAGAACACGAGCACAGCCAACGATCGACGTCGCTTTTTTGGCTTCGTCGCGTTTCAGCATTTACGTGCCTCCGTTTCAACGTATCCGATGTCTAATCTTGCGACATATTCTACTTTAGCTGTACACGTAATCCGAAGCAATAGAGAGGAAACGACGATCTTTTTCCCAGGCTGACGAATCCACCACGTTTCATTGGCTAATGGGATGTTCGCACCTCCGACACATACCACGCAACAACACCCATTGTTTCATATTTTTCACAATCGTTCGACCAGTCCTATCCAATTTTCGTTCGGATGATAATGCGGAACAAATTGTATACTCTCGACAGCTATCTTTAGGAATCTGCATTGTCTACAAAAATGTAATTCAACGAATTAATTCTTCGACGGTGTAACCACCCAGAAACAAACCTCTGATCGCAGATCTCTTAAGTTACGATTATTAACCTTTTAACCGAGCGACTTTCTAATCGTGAACATTCACGGAGACGTAATGCAAGACGAATCAAATCGACGTAACAAAAATTCTGCCGCAATCAACGCCGACACGACGTAATTTATATTTATTATGAAAGAATAAGGAGTGTCTTTAAGCGTTTATTTTCTTGCTTAAATATTCGTAAATATTCGTACGCCCTTTAAAATACAATAACTTTTTTATAATTGTACCAAACGACCTGATTTTGTATGATCAATTAGAAGCATTGGTTTACGAAATGATATGCAGAAAAGATTTTCCAAAAATTATAATTTACAAGGTTACATGCAAAAATAAAAAAAGGCATTTTTTAACACTTTTTTATCTGGGCCCTTTATGAAAATTTAAAATATATGTGTTGTAGATCTATGTTAGTTACAAAAAAACGACACGCATCGAAAGATGTACGATTCTATGGATTTTAAGCAGAAACTGATTAAAAGTCGTATAAAACTACGATTTTTACCATTTTTAACCGTTTGTAGCTCGTGTGTATATTAATCGATTTCGATGAAATCTTCAGCATGTGTGCAACTACTACAGATCTACAAAACATATATTTTAAATTTTCTTTAAAGGCTCAAATAAAAGTTTTAAAAAATGCCTTTTTCATTTTTGCATGTAACCTTGTAAATTATAATTTTCGGAAAATCTCTTTTTTGCATATCATTTCGTAAACCAATGCTTCTAATTGATTACACAAAAACAGCTCGTTTGGTACAATTATAAAAAAATTTTCTATTTTAAAGGACGTACGAATGCTTTTTACACCCACTGTAAGTCGTTAAGTGACAATATAATGAAGATACAGAGTGTCCCATCCAATTTCGACATCTTGATTTTCTCGCTATTGTTACTCCTGGCAAAAAATGTTTCAGCGGAGGGGCTTGGATGGTATCGAGTGGAGCATATTCTGATGTTATTAGTTTCTTCGTGAGTGGACGCGTAAAGATCATATAAAGGTCAACTCTATTTTTTTATATGGAATGAGGTATTTTTTAATACACCAATCGATGAAGATGGACATTCGTTATAAAAAAGTACTAACCTATGTATGTCGAAAAGTTAGTAGTTCAGGAGATATTTCAATTCAAATAATTCTAAAACACCATTACTGTTGTAGTAACTAGAAGACCTCGTGTATCGAGAACGCTGGATCGCAACGAGTTCTGTGTGGACATAGCTTACGCACCCTCCTGAACTATCCGATTGGTTTTAGCCGCCAACGCGAACCCGTTTTCGAGAAAATCGATTTTGAAATTGGAAAAAATTCGTACCACTCGGATATCCCAGGTTCGCGCCCCGTGCGGGGACATTTTTTTTTGTTTCTTTTTCGAAGTTTTTGCTATAATGTACAATAATTTTACAAGAAATAAGCAACAAATTAAATATATTAACAATATAAGCCGAAGTGCATCCCTAGACGGAGGGTTAGGTAGAACTATAGTTCCGGCATTTTTCGCTGGGAGCGCTAATATCTGTTTCCGATCATTCAACCCTCCGTCTAGGGGTGTACTTCGGCTTATATTGTTAATATATTTAATTTGTTGCTTATTTCTTGTAAAATTATTGTACATTATTACAAAAACTTCGAAAATGAAACAAAAAAAAATGTTTCCGCACGGGGCGCGAACTTGGGATATCCGAGTGGCACGAATTTTTTCCAATTTCAATATCGATTATCTCGAAAACGGGTTCGCGTTGGCGACTAAAACCAATTGGATAGTTCATGAGGGTGCGTAAGCTATGTCCACACAAAAACTCGTTGCGATCCGTCGTTCTCGATACGCGAGGTCTCCTCGTAAGGCGTTAGCGTTTATTTACTAGTGTCTTACAATTAGTACGACAGTAATGGTGTTTTAGATTTATTTAAATTGAAATATCTCCTGGTCTACTAACTTTTCGACATACATAGGTTAGTACCTTTTTATAACGAATGTCCAGCTGCATCGATTGGTGTATTAAAAAATACCTCATTCCATTTAGAAAAACAAAGTTGACCTTTATATGACCTTTACGCATCCACTCACGAAAAAACTAATAACATCAAAATATGCTCCACTCGATACCATCCAAGCACCCGCTGAAACATTTTTTACTACGACTAACAATAGCGAGAAATCAAGATGTCGAAAGCGGGTGGGTCACCCTGTATATTGTTTGTACACATTGCATACAAGTTGACTAGATCTTCTCCAGAATTGAATATTCATCCAATCTAATTCTTCAAATATAAAGGTCCCAATTCCCTGAACGGTGCACAATGATTAAAACTTATTTAAAGGCTCGCCAGTTAAACGGTAGCCAACGAATAAAAAATATACAAATTAGCAAACAGTTGGATAAGAGACTTCGCTTAAAATACTGTGCTGATAGATTTCCCGTTTCGGGGAAATTCGACAGCGTTTATTTCGAGAGATACCGCGATTAGATTTCGCCGATGCCTGTCTCCACGCAATTAAAGCCAGCACACAGCGTTTATTTACGGGGCTTCTGCTCGGCCGATGGAGATCGGTAATCCGTTTTCCACGTACCTTGACTTCGTGATACCGTTCTTCCAGGTAGTACGCGATCCCCTTCGCTTCTTCGTACTTGGCGGCCAGGGCGACGTATTTGTCGTAGTGGCGTTTGAACAACACGAACCTACGAACAGAAAACACGTCCAGTGTCAACCACCTCGACATTTACATAATTTTCGAACGGGTGGCTCCGCTCGCGGACATTCAATCAGCCCCGGAGCGTGCTCGAGCGCAAAGGACGCAGACCCGGAAACCGATCGAACGAGTTTTATGGGAACGTTCTCGCTTTTTCTTCGTTCGGAGTCGTGCTCTCGGCGGGGAAAAAACCTATTTGCACGATCCCGAGGTCTTTGTAACACCGCGCCGACCAGATGAAAAATTCCGCGCTCGAAACGTGCGAATCATCGCTGACTTCTCTCGGGGAAACTTCGGGCAGCGATGCTTTGAGCCTGTACGGGCGTTAGTGTGCGGATTTTTAAGTATCTCTGTCATTTTTTATTTTGAAGAAGATGGTAGAATATATGAATGAGTATCATTTTCAGATTTTTCCGTTGCAAACTCTGCATGTAAAAAATGAAAAACACGAAAAAAATCGAAAAAAATGCAGATTTCATATAGAAATCTAGAGACACTATCACAGATTTAATTTAGCAATGAGATATTACCGTAAGTATTATGCTCAATTTCTTCCAAATTCTTGAGAGTGGTGCGTCATAGTTAAAAAAAATGAAAACTACTTTTTTCGGCGTTTTTTTCCTAAGTTATACTTATCTTTCTGAATCTTAAACATATATTATGTAATATTAAACGTTCCTACGTTCTGTTTTTGTAACACCGCGCCGACCAGATGAAAAATTCCGCGCTCGAAACGTGCGAATCATCGCTGACTTCTCTCGGGGAAACTTCGGACAGCGATGCTTTGAGCCTGTGCGGGCGTTATTGTGCGGATTTTTATGTATCTTTGTCATTTTTTATTTTGAAGAAGATGGTAGAATCTATTAAGGAGTAGACAGCGGATCTTTATGCATTTAAACATATTATAAGAATTTAAAGATACTATCACAGTTCTTTGGACCTATCGAACGTATTAAGAAAGGAAACAAATCTCTATTTCACTCTAATTTGTTGTAGTTCACATAAAAAATTTTTATTTCGCATAAAGATCCGCTGTCTATTCATGAGCATCACATTTCAAAAGTGTTAGAAAATATCAATTTATCCAGTAGCATGCAGATTTTAGTTGCAAATAAATTTGTAATCATTGAGCAAATCAATATACAATCAGGCGGTCGTAGGAGAATGCTTAATCGCGTTGTAGACTGTGGCCTGTTGCGTACTGCACTTTGGAATCCGACTGTAATCGCATAAACCCAGTCCAGTTGCAATTTTTTCATCTAGATTACTGAAATTGTTTTCTGGATTATCTTTTCACGTTCGAAATTTATTCGAAGCTGAATCGAACAAATCGTTCTTTGAATATTATCCGAAGAATTCGATCCCCCATTTGAATGCCGTCTACGAGGTTGCGATTAGGCGGAATTCGAAACGGAATCTACATCCTGGTCACCTGAGGCGAAAATGTTTACGCTCGAGGAGTCAAGGACCACGAATTGCGCAACGACCTTGAAACGTTTTTGGCAACTAAGCGGTAACAGCCATAGCAGAACACGCTCGACGACGATAAGATAAGATTAATTATTGTGGACAAGGTTGACAGTACACAATGGCTAACGAGATAATCGGAGAAACGTAATGCGGATAATGTGTACACACAGACTGCAATCGCTTTTCCCACTTTTCGTTTACGATCGAAGTGCGACTTTTATGTTGTTTCCACACGTGGTTTCACACGTCAGAGAAGTTTACAGATTAATCAGAAATGTCATTAGTAGACTGCGGATCTTTATACAAAATAAAAAATGTTTGCATTGATTGCAAGACACAGGAGCTAGATAAAAATATATATGTATTTTTGTTTTAATTATTCCATGAAGCTGAAACTAATATATTGATGTCCTTAAATATTTTTAACATGTTCACTACTTTAAATTACATGTACCCATTTCTGTCATAAATGCATAAAATCCGCAGGCTGATTATGAAGCAGTGTACATTCGGGATGTATTAAGAAATTTCAATTTGGCTTCAGTTTGTTCCGATCGATGCGGAACATTTTAATTCTGTCTGGTCATTACTCTGCGCTGATTTAAAAATTGACAAACGCCACGAGTGCACTCGCAGATGTCCGCGAACAATAATAATTGCAATTGACGTGGAAAATTTTGATTTCGTCTGGTCACTATTCTGCGTTGATATAAAAATTGATAAATGGCATGAGCGCACGCAGATGTCCGCAAATAGATTATATGATTGCGATGTTGAAGAGTTTGGTTTGAGGACCACGTCGTCCGAGAATGCACATTTCCAGCGAGAAACGCGCCGAACGTGTTCGAGCCGCGGCAAAACACGTTAAAGAGGAAACAATTTGACGATTGCCACAGTGCAAGAAAGGTGAAACGTTCCGCGCGATTATGTCCGCGAGAAAATGATCGTCGCTAGTAATGGTCCCGCCGGCTACGAGGGATAGAGGTGATTGAACAGATAATCGAGGGTACGCCGGATGAAACATTAAGAATCCCGGCATACGCCGTTTCCAATCCGGTGTGCCGAGTTATTTGTGGACTTTCGAAAGAATCTAATTAAGCGGCAAACGCGAGCAGCTACCAATTAACCAATAGCGCTACCACGCCCAGCGGAAAAATATTCGATCGATGCTTGCACGCTGAATTCGGACATATAAATTGCGGGTGCAGAAAATGTAAAACTTTTTCCACTAGATAAATAAATGACTCTGCGAGTTGTTTCTTCGGCACGTTTCAGAAATGAGGAAGAATGTCAGCAAAAATTAGGAGAATCTTCTTTGATAAGATAGTTAATGCTTCTGAGAGAAATGCAGCGAATTTCTGAAAAACTTGGATTTAGATTCGAGAAACTTTTAATCAATTTATATGAACCCTTAGATTGTTCGAATAATATAAATTCTCCGCGATGCTTTTACGATAACGAGCAACGCTTTTCTATGAACAAGATAAAGCTTCTTCGATACGACTGCTTTAATGTTTCTTAGACAGACGCAACGATAAACAAATAAATAACATTGGGAAGTCTTAGATTAGGTCCGAGAAAGTTCCAATGCGTTTTCACGAACAGTCAGGTCATTAAAATAACATTAACATTAACTACAACAGAAGTCCCAACTATTCCAAACTATTCCATCAACTACAACAGAAGAATGTTTTTTAGAAAATTCCAACGATTCTGAATTCCATTGAATTTTAGGGACATCCAGTTCGACGATATAAATTTCGCAAGATACTGTCACGCGAGCACTGTTCCCCCGCTTGCAACAGAGCAAATTAGCATACACAGAGTAGGATCTCGCAAATCGTCAGCAGCGAGAAGAACAATCCCGAAAACGAATCTCGGTTCTCACTGCGCTCGTCATTTGCCTAGGATCCAGCACTCGCCGAAGTCCCAGGATCGTAATCTCTCGTTTGGAAACCGGAAACGCGGCTGGGTCCCACGGAATGGAATCCAAGCGAGGCATAACGAGCTTAAAAAGCAACGAGCCGACCTTTCGGTCATGGTGGCCAGCTCCTCGAGGTGTTCTGCGCTCGGATCCTCTCTCTGGTCGATTTCTCCGGGGCCGGACGTTCTCCTCGGGCCCTCGAGTCCCCGAAACTTCCTCTCTCCTGCTCTTTTTCTCTCCTCGGACGGTTCGTAGTCTCTCAGTCTTTCAGACTCGCACGACGGCCCGTTCTCCGGCTCTCGGAACTTTCGCTTTCACGATCCGAAAGACGCGCGAGTTGCCTCGAGATCCACGAGTCGATCCCTCGAAAGGCTTCCGGACGACTATGCCCCGGCTTCTGGGCCCGCCAAGTCCCGGCACACCCTCCCAGACTCATTTTCCCAGCATCCGACGTCAGGAGAACCTGTCCGATGTAATTCTAGCGCGATCACGAAGGTGACGGATCCGGCTCACTGCGAGACGCTTGCAATCGATAGCTCCGACGTTCAAATCGAAAATATCTAATCACGTTTTTATGTAACTTTCGTGCAGAACCGGACACTGCAGATATCATAGGTGACGATGCTGAGGTCGCTACACAGAGAAGAAGTCCCTTTGAAAATATCGTTCGTGAAATGGTGAGGGTTCAAGTGCATCGGGCTAAAGATCCGCGGTCTATCGATCACTGTGAACACCTTGCTTATTTTTTTGCCAATAGAAAAAAGATCGCAAAGAAAACGAAATTAATGTTCGAAACAAGATTAATGTTCCGAATAAGATGATGTCTTTCAAGTTTTGAGATTGATGGACATCGAGGAAGTGCATGGTGCAGCCGCAGTAGAGTGATGCGAGAAAGTTGATCGTTTTTGACAAAATGTCCCTGGATTCTTCGATCCGGACGATTGCACACCTCGACCGTGTCGATCGAGCGTGTCCGCTGCTCCGGATCCGATCGCGAAACTTTATTCAAATTCGAGATGGCCCCGATCGAGTACGCCTCGAAAGCGGACGAGCATGATTCATCGATCGGATGTGGACTACTTCTGATTTTGAACGGCGATCGATGTTTTCTGGGATGAACCAACTGGGTCGTGGGGTAGCGTCCCCTCTGGCTTCGGATAACAGTAGGGTAGGGATTTCTTTCAAACTCGACCACAGTGTAGTATACGAGAAATTAGGGGTAGTTTAAGTCATCGTTTGGATGGCTTTGAATTTGTTTATGGAAACCAGATCTTCGAACTGCATTCTGTTGGCGAGAGTATTTTTGTTGTAAAGCAAACTTTCTGGACTAGATTTAAAAAAATATCCGACTCAATCTGGCGACTAAATCCTGAGACAAAAATTCAGAATCTACTGTTTTATTGACCTCAGAACAAATACTAATTACCACGCTTATATTAACTTGCCGTGTTGTTGTATGCGTCAAATCTTGTAATCGAATTTTAAACCTCTTCCCATAGTCCAATCTTGCTGAAATTTTGCATACACACTTGCTTTCGATAACAATAAAAGTAGAAAATAAAATATATAAAACAAACTTTTGAAAAACAAGGCTTATATTATAATGCACTAAAAAGGAGAAAATATTTTTTTTCCTGGTCCTCTATAAAATACCGAATACAGTTAAATGATTGATAATATTTTTCCCCAAAATTTTAAGCAATTAGTTCAAACCCGGGTTGGACGGTGAAATTCGCCCCCGGCGGGATTTTAATCGAGCCTGCACCATTCCATAGCTTATCCAAAAAGACCCCTCCTCTCTGCCAAGTTTCAGCCCTCTATTTCATCTGTAAGGGTAGTTATTGAGAAAAATAAAAAATCAGTTTTTGGCCCATTTTCCCAATTTATTGACAATTAAAAATTCTGAAAAAATCTGACACATTTCGGATAATAAGCCACATATTAGGTATCATTTTTAGATTTTTCCATTGCAAACTCTGCATGTAAAAAATGAAAAACAGGAAAAAAATCGAAAAAAATGCAGATTTCATATAGAAATCTAGAGATACTATCACAGATTTAATTTAGCAATGAGATATTACCGTAAGTATTATGCTCAATTTTTTCCAAATTCTTGAGAATGGTGCGTCATAGTTAAAAAAAAAATGAAAACCCCTTTTTTCGGCATTTTTCCTAAGTTATACTTATCTTTCTGAATCTTAAAAATATATTATGTAATATTAAACGTTCCTACGTTCTGTTATAAAATTAGTGTCGGAATAGATAGAAAAATTTCATATAAATTTAAATAAAATCATGACATTAGTGACTATAAAAATAAAAGCGTGGAGCGCTAAACTATATTGACGTAATCTTCGTGGGCGCTCCACGCTTTTATTTATAGTCACCAATGTTATGATTTTATTTAAATATAACACAAGAAATTTTGAACTAATTGCTTAAAATTTTGGGGAAAAATATTATCAATCATTTAACTAAATTCGGTATTTTACGGAGGACCAGGAAAAAAATTGTTTTCTCCTTTTTCGTGCATTTTAATATAAGCGTGGTTTTCAAAAAGTTTTTTTTATATATTTTATATATTAACTTATAATTTATAGGACAGCAAACGTCTCGAAGCTGTCGTTCCGACCACGCTGACCTCATTGCAAGGATTTGCATCCTCGAACGAAAGTAGGCGCGGAAGATCGAGCCTATTTCGCGACGTTATCTCTTCCTGCGGATCAGAGCAGCGGAAAATATTTAACAACCGACAGGGAACACTCTTCCATCCGTGTAGCACGTGACCCGTTATTAATCACGCGATAGAAAATGTTGTCAGCGTGGAAACGGGTTTTCCGTACACGCCTAACCGGACAAATAAAACTATTGCGTTACTTTGAGGCTACGCGTTTGCACGCGCATCAATGTTTCATAAATTTGTTGCTCGAGGCCTCGTTCACAGCTCGACATCCTGTAATTTATCATTTATACATGTTAACGGGACTTTCTTGATGATTATATGACAGAGTTGAGTCAATACTTTCATTAAAGAGATTAAATAAGCATCTAATTATATCCTTCGTCACTCCCACGTAACTAACTAAGCTGTCTTCAGTACTCTTCGGATTAGGTTAATCCTATTTCTGTAGTACTTGACATTTTTTCCCAGGTCCGAGAAATTGTTGGCAGGCTAGAATATATATTCCAAGGCCATAAAATTTGTTGATAAGCTTTTCCCAAAACCCTCGAGTTTATTGGTAGACACTACCACCTTTTTCCTAGGTCATAAAATTCCATCCCCGGACCCTAAAATTTATTGGTGGTCCGCTAAGATTCTTTGTTGATCGCCAACAATTGATTGATGATTCAAGGCAGTCGAATGATTCGATCCTTTACTCATCCGCACGCTCATCGCGCCTTAATAAGGTGCGCTAAATAGGTGATTAAGCGAATCAGATATTCAAGGTGCACCCGAAACGAAAGTCAGTAATAAAACAACTCCGGCTGCCGAACATTCTTCGCCGTGAACGTGACTTCCTTCTGGAATGAAGCTTCTTCCCGGTGGTTTCAAGGCCCGACGCCGTTATACGGTCAATGAAATCACGTTCTTTAGTTTTCATGCGGCACAGTAACGAAAATATCGAAGACAACAATGCAGGCTGTTAGTTAAAGGTCGCGGGAACTTCAATTAACGCGTTTCGTAAGGAGCAATGAAAGGCGCGTTCACGAGCAACCTCGCGGGCAATCCGTCGAACTGTTTCTGCGCTCGTTGTCTAACCAACTTCTCGCAAAACATTCATGCAATATTTCTATTGAATGGTACATAAAAATCGAAAGGTCAAGATTCATTATAATCGTTGCTACCACTCTATCGTCACGTCTCGCTGTTTCTAATCACATTTTGTATGCTCGATGCAGCGTCGCGCTAGTAAGATGAACTTTTCGATGCACAGGCATCGATGAATATTTAGCTGTACGGGGGAACCGTTAGGATCGCTAACAAAAGAAACACACGGCGAAAGAAATGGACATTAGAAAGCTACGGTTTGCCATTCGTGACTACTCACGTGCACATTTCGATGCGCAATCGCAGCATGTGACATGAAATCTAGCGCGAAAGAAACCCTCGGGTGCGCCTCCTTTTATTGCTCCGACGACGACCGTTAGGTCAACAATGAACAACCATTTTTATCAGCTATAACGATTCTCTGCGATGAAGCGCCGCGCCGTAGCACAACAACGTTCAACTGATCATAAAATTGCGGAAGTGAAACCACGCATGACCTTTGAGAAACATACAAAATTGACGCGACAATCATGCGTTAAAAATCACTTAAAAATGTTTAATTTCATTAATTTATTTTATTTCTTTAATTTAGTTTTAATTGATTCAATTTAGTTTAATTTAAATGTTCGTAATGTTGCAATTAAATTTACTAAAGTTGAAAAGATTGCTACACAAATAAATTCAAATTAGTCGGACTGTGTTGGCTGTATTAAATGAAAGTAAATTATAATAAGTGAACGATAATGGATTTGCGGGTTTGAGGGTTGTCCAAGGGGTGTGTCCTATGGGGTGTGGAGTGTATGGGATTCATTGCTTTCGTTCATCAGTTCGTGGACACCCAGTACGCTGAAAACGGGCCGAGAAATGGAAACGAGTCTTCGCTTTCTTTTGTGCTCGTCCATCGACCGATCTTTTCAAACGGTAATGAGATGGATGAGGGCGTGTGGGGGAGGTGATAGGGGAGGGGGCCGAGCCCTTTTGTGATCGGTCGTTCGCGCGCCTTCGGCTGCGGTTATTCAGCGTTATTAACCCTTTCACCGGGATATATACTCGGCTTAGAAAGTTGCCTGAAAATCCTCTTTGCACGCCCACTGAATGCCGAACGAACGAACGAACGAAACGAGTCGACGAACGAATCGCTGCGATGCAGGTGTTGTTCGGAAGAATCGTCGAACCGATTTACATGCAGTTTCTCCATTGATGGCCGGGACTGATTTACGGGCGTCGACTGTTGACAAAAATATTTATTGCTTGCGCGTTTCCCTTTTCACGAGGAAACGCTTATTTATGCGACCCCGGGCCTCTAGGAAGCGTCCAGCGAAAGCGAGATCCGAGGAAATGTATTCTTCCGATGAGCCATTGTACACTTTGAATCGTTTATGCAGTTTATGCAGTTCCCGTATGAAGAATTATGGACTCGAGCTGCAATCGTAAAAGATAATCTGCAGAAAAAATTCCTGGACTTCCTACAGAAACGAACTCTTACAAATGTTAATTTGCATCAACATCCGCAGTCTATTAGCTACACTGTAGAACGACGAAATTTTTATCGTCAGCGGCGACTTGTTTTGACTCGAACAAATACTCCGCGAATTCAGCAGATAAGGTGAAATTTCTCTTTCGAACGAAAATCGTGATTAACGCGTTCAATACACCGGGCAACCCGGGCGAGAACATTAGTGGGAACTGTTTCACAGCGATGAGGCATTTGGAATTTAGCGCGCCGTTGCACGGGATAAATAAATAAATCCGTCTGGAAATAGCAGACCGCGGCGGCCAGGCAGTCGATGAACAGTTCGTGTTTGAAAAATGTACGAATTATCGAGCGTAATGAATTCCATCGTGTTCCTCCTCCGACGGGATTAAATACCGGATCGCGAACACGTGCGAGCGCCGTGTATCGTCATTAACGTTGTTCGAGAAACTTGATAGCAGGCCTGATCGTCTTTGCGTTTTTACTTTCCCGTGGCCGATTCTCTGGGCCACAGTCTAGAAATCTTTTATAAATCACGGCTGAAAATACTTCTGGGTCAAATCGTGCGAACCAGTCAATTCCAATCGTAAAATTCTCCGACGAGATTGTAACACTTTATTCAACACGTTTCCATTCCCCATTTCGTTCAACAAATTACTTTAATTTTACGTAGTTGGAAAGTCCTCAGCCATGGATCACAGACTTTGAAAAATGATGAAATAATCGCCGGTAATGTGTTAAGGAGCAGTCGTCGAACGGCTGTCCCTTTCTCCAGTAATCATCTGCGTCTCCGATCGCGTCCATTCCGCGAGGTCCGCCATTATCGGTCCGCGAATTGTGAAATTACAAGTTGCACGGCCGCGGACTCGAAATGGAAAATCTGCAATCTCGGACTGCGAAGCGTACGGTATTCGCGGAAGGTGGAACCGTTCGAGCGGAATATACAGAAAAGTTCTGATGCGCACGGTCAAACGGTAAAAGTATACGGGCACAACACCGGTGACCCAGAAATAGCCTCGACTTTTTGGCAAGACCACGTTCTTCTCGATCGGGATTCGATACGGTTTTGCCGACACGAGTGGCGAATTCGGTCGGCAGGAAAACCGTTCTCGCGAATTTACTGGCAACCTGTTCGCCGTTCGATCCTTATGCGGAGATGGGGGCCGTAAAATATTTACGGCGACGTGTTACGCAGAAACTCGCCGTTTCGACTCTAGTATCAATATACGGAAACCCGTGTTCCTTCTAAAAAAGAATCTGTCGGAAACCCGGGGAAAACAATTTTTCAGTAAAATTGAACTTGTAGAGGTTCTATATGTTTTTGCGCATTGCTGACCCCAGGAAGTCGGGATTAAACAATTCTTAAAACGATTTTGTACGGTTTTGGTGAAATCGTGTCACGTATAGACTTCTACTTTCGTGAATGATCATTAGGCTTTTACTCAAAAGTACTTTTAAGCATCATTATTGTCAGCTGATTGAAACGACTCGAGAAAGAATGAAATTTTTATTTTGTGACATCACAATATATGCAATTATGAGCTGCAAGATTGCTGAACGTGTTAAAAGTCTGATTAAGCTCGATTAACAGGAAATCTGGGTTAAGGTACAGCGAAATGCGATTGTTAATAAATTGCAGTGTGCAATAACGATTAGAAGAGTGACACTTTAAAGCGATACGAGACACACACGAGATAAAAGTTTATGTGACGAGCGTAAGCGATTTATGTACTGGTTCGGTATTTAAGCGTTGTAAACGTCGCAGGTTTTCGCAACAACCGGCCTCAGGACGTCGATAGCTCGCTTTCTCGGTTGTAAATACGGGACCAACGTGACGACAAATGGTCGTCCGAGAGGAGCGAGATCGCGCAAAGTTCAATTTATTTACGGAAGAAACGCAGCGGAGTGCAAACGCGGGAGAGGAAAAAGATCGTCGACTATTTTTGCCGGTGTGTCTCGAGCGAGCGTCGTCGATCGATAAAACGCGTCGAAGAGGCTGCTCCGTTTCACCGGCTCGATCGTTTAGCCTACTGCTCCGATTCCGTGGATCGTTCCGCTCCCACCGGGATTATTTTGTCGAGTACCTAGCTATAGATTTTTTTTTGCTGCGGCTCGCCGCGAAAACGTTTTGTTGCGAGAGGACGGAGGAATTCCCCGAGAGGAAAGTAAGCCTGTCCCAGTTCCCTCGGCGTGGATTTCGCGGCCATCGGCGACAGCGACGACGTTTTTTTCGAGGTCTTAATAGGAATATAATGCCACCGGCACAGGCCAACGGTTCGGAATCGGCGAATCAACGTGTTCCGCGACGCGTGACCATTGACTCGTGCGACTAAAGAGCTGTACTAACAGCCTAGCCTACAGAAAAGAATCGAGCTAAAGATAGCGGACATTCGGACAACTCCCTCTTCCTCCGGTCAACCCTGAAGCCTGCGTCCTGTTTCGATCGATTACCCCCCGATGAATAACCTTTTGTGAAAACTGAGATCGATTACGGTTGAACTTGGTGACATCCGAGGGTCCAACTTTTTTTTTATTTTATTTTTCATCCTTTACTCAACATAAACATTGAACGAGTCTTTAAAGAATTGCCATTAGTAAGTACAGAGGGAATACAATATATCTAGAACAAGTACTTTGCAATATATTGCAAAGAATAAATGAACAAAGCTATGAAGGTCCCAAGCACGCCCAGCTACGTATATGCCAAAAACGTAGCTGTCTGTTCTCCAACGTAACCATTGCACCAAGTAAGCTATCATCGAACAGAAACGCCGAGCAAAAGAAGAAGCTTTCAAGGAATTGCCAAAGTCCGGCTCTTGCCACCCCCTCAAATATTTCGTCTCCGAAATATCTCTGGCACGTCCCGACGTATTTATTCCTCTGCCCCAGCTTTTATCCATTGTGTACGCTCGACCTCAACCGAAATACGGGTACAGATGGACAGTCGTCCCCGATTTCCCAGGTTCTGCTTCCCTTAACCTTTCCACTCGGAACAAGGAAGCCCCTCCGAGGCTCTCCGTCGCGACGCAGCTTTATTTAGAACCGCGTGCTTTCGAAATAACCAACCGCGAGCATGAGCGTCTCATGCGCGGACACGCCTCTCAGCTTTCGCGAGCCGTGACATGCGAAAATCCGAGAACGCGGGTCGTCTGGCCCGGGTTCCGCGAATCCCAAACGATTCGGGAAGCCGCTCTTCTATCTCCTCCAGAAAATACTATTCTCCGACCCGTTATACTTGCAATTTTACGTCTTTTTTCATTAAGTAGTATTTCCCAATATTTTTTATTCGTTTTTGTTGCATAGATTACAAATCTGTTTCAAGGTTTTCAATTGATTGCTAGTTCAGTATTATTAAAATGCTATAGCTCTGGATACAGTCAGAATTTTCACGTGCAACAAATTTGGGTATATTCTCTGAAGACTAATGAATGTGCCCACCAAGTTTGAATCCGACACATCCTCTAGATTTCCCATAAAAAGTTTCCAAAGGTGCCCATACAAATAGTTTAACGAACAGGATTTTTATTCGATTTTTGCGGAATACATGAAACTTTTCACTAATGAAACCCCTGGAAATAGGAATGAAATCTGGAGTCCGATAATAATTGGCGCGATGCTGAATAATTGAATAACGAAAATGAGGGGAACAGGTAGTATACAAGGGAGAGAGAAAAAGAGAGAGAGAGAGGGATGAATCACGGAACGATGGTTCTCGGGAGAGCAAATTCTCGCACTGGTTCCGTGTGGCGGCGCAGAAATTTTACACGCAGATTTCCTGCTGGGATTGCTCTCGCGTGAGCGTCCCGGCTTGATTTAGGGTGACGTTGAATCATTGACAAAGTATTCGCGAGCCGAGGCGGCGCGGCGCGAGCGAGCACGCCTTTAAAAACGGAAAGCGAAGAGCGTTCCATTTTTAATGACGAAGGAGCGGCTTCCGCGGAGAATGATCGTGTGTGTGCACGCACGTTCGGTGCGTCACGGTGTGCGTTCTCAATGAAATCGGCTTCAAAGGAAATTACTAGCAGCTCTCCGTTCGATGCAACGCGATGCACGTTGGTTTAACACCGGATTTACGCTGCATCAAAAGTCCCTCTTCTTCACGACTTTATAAAAATATCCGCAAATCTGTTCATTCATTTCAGCAATTTTTATCCTAAAAGAAAGACAGCCTTATTAAGTAAGGTCCTCATAAAAAATAACAAAATACAACATAATGTTCTTAAATAAATTGAATCATCACGATGCGGTACGAAAAAAAATTGTAAAAATATTTCGAGGTCTCGTAAACATTGAAAGACTATGTACACCGTGTTATTTGCTCGCTCGTGAAAACAATAAAAAAAGGATCGACGGGAGCAAGTGGAAATAAAAATAAGTTAGCTGATCTAGAATCGCATGCTAAACCAGCTTGCGCGGCGTCCGGGTTAAAGCGCAATTTAATCAATGCAATTAATCAAGTCCGCGGCGTTCGTTACAGTAACTCCGCGAGCGATTTTGCTTTTAATTACAGATAACGATTATCAGGCGAACCTCGAGGCGCCTCTACAACACCGAACTTGAACGCGCGCGTTCCTTCCTGTCTCTAACACGCGTTCGTCTTTTCTTTTTTCTTTTGTTGCTCGGTGCGTCGGGGGAAAAAGATACTCTTACGAAAATAGCTCGAGCGACTACAAACGCGAGCAGGTGTAACAGAGTTGCCAGATTTAATTAAACCGTCGTATCGCGTACGGAGTAGTGACTGCTTCCTCGTGTGTAATAGAAGTTTAACGAGAGGGAGCACTGTTTATGTTAATATTCGAACGATTTAATAACACCCCACGAAACGCTGTTGGCTACCACTGTTGTTCAGGCTGAACAGCGAGAGAACGCGGAATAATTTTAATGTTTCTCAAGCTCTCGCTCAGGAGACCGGACGGATACGTTTATGCATGCGTAAATCGGAATCGGTTTCCTGGATTCGCTAATTAGTCGAGTACCAATGCGTACGACTTTTGCTGAATTACGATTGGTCTCGATGGGCTAACGATCGAGGAAACTCGTTCGCGTTTAGTTCCTGTTCGCCCGGGTTCATTCGCGATTATGTGGACGCGAGGAAACATTCAGAGCCGGGTTATGAAAATTAGAGAAACGCGAGGCAGAGTTGTTATAAATCATCGATCATCGCGAGAGATCTCTTCGCAGCAGAAAGTGAATGAAAAAATGTACTCATTGTGGAACTCAAAGTCAGTGTTCATTAATTACAGTAGTCTGGTTCTAAGCGAAACCATCCGGTGTAGTAGTTCTTCTAATTTTTCAGAGAATTTTTCTGACGATTTAAAACTCTTCGAGGGACTTTATCTTTGTATTTGGAAGCAAGAGGAGCGAAGTGTTTTGCGAAGTAGTTTCGCGCAAGGTGAAATTTTCGTTAGGTGTACATATCGATATCCGATGAACGGCAAGTGTGTGTACACGGCCTGAAGCGTTTCAAGGGAACCAGGAACGTTGGTAAAATGTCGGTCGTTAAAATAGCTCGTCAATGATTCAACTAACTTGGTCTGATTCAAAGCCGGCACAATGGAAGAATGGAGTCGGAAACGGCGAGTTCTCTTCCACGCGGCCATTGTGCGTGGCGGGACACAGTTTTACGGTACTTCCGGTTCGAATTAGAATTATAATTAGCGCGCGCCGGTATTTATATCAGACCGCAATGAAAATGCAAGGCGGTCGCTCGATTTCCAGTTGGGAACGCTTCGTAAACTGGATCCTACTTGCTAGCCTCGAAATTATAGACTCATAACCAGACTGCGGATCTTCATGCAAAAGATAAATGTTCTACATCACTTTTAGAACGCGGGAGCTACATACAGAGTTCTCTGAATTCAGAGGAATGTACTGATAATAATTATTAATTTGTATAGCTTCTAATTTTGATGCGTGTTCCCTGTCCTCCCGATATTAATAACAATTGCCATCTTACAGCATTTTTGCGCAACGGGATGATCTTGACGTTGCACGTGTCACCGAGTGTTACATTTCGCGCCGACTATAACGACTCGCCAGCAGGAAACCCGACACCTGTTGTGATCGCTGCAAAATTTTTATTGCAGATCTTTTATTGGCGTCGCATCGCCGTTGATGGACATCTTGACGCGCTGTTGAGAAACCGAATTGCACGCGTTTCCGGTGAAACTTCTCGAGGATGCAAATGCAGACACGAGATCCTCTAAACCTCGATATTATTCCAAATAACATTGATCAGATCGAAAGATTCTAATCCAATCTTCACAGCCCATAAAAATCAATATGTGCAAGAAAATCTGCAATCTACGACGGATCTACGATCTCTAGACTCGCCGAAGACCTTGAAATTGATCGCGTTTCCTAAACGAGATAATCTAAATCGTGAAATAGTCTAACAAGGATCGAAAGAAATTGTACAAGCCAGTTTAGAAAGGATTCCGAAGGATCGTTAGATGATCGCGATTCATGCCAAGCGAAAAACAAAGTGGAGATCCAAGAGACACTGATTTCATCCTGCGCCCAACGGACTAATAAATGCAATCGAGCGCGTAGATACATTTAGATCGAGGATACACTGCTAATGTGAGCAGTGTATCCTCGCGTGCTTTTATGTCCGTCGTAAAATACGAGAAATCATCGTAAACCCACGTAACTGGTCTCTCGTCTGCATTTACGGTCAACGCGGATATTTCGAATCCCGGATCTCCGGTGGCACGACTTGTAAATCTGCAATATCAGCCTCGAAAGGAGTCACATCGGATCGTAAATTATTCGGAAATAGTACATCCATGTACTTCGCTCTTTTTCTCCCGATTTTCAGTTCTCACCACGTACATCGTTTTACTAAACGGCTGCATTAAAAGTAGACTGTATATCATCCTGTAAAATATAATTTTAATCATTTGAGAATATTCTCTTGTCCTTCTAGTGTTTTTACTATTTTACTGGTTCTCTGACAAATGTATAAAATCCAGTCTACTCTGTGGAAAATAAAAATGTTCTCGAGCGATCAAGGACCGTAGAAATTTCATTCGAAATTTTCCAGTGGATAAAGCAGCGTACGTGCACGAAATTTACGTCTGTTCCGATTCTATCTCATTGTGTAATAGTATAAACCCCGTTCTATTGCTGTCTATCGCAACGAAATCTTCATTAGACTGATTTCATTCTTCATTAATTAATTCTATGTATAGACACGCTTACGATCGAAAAATTGCTCGGCTAACACGTTACGAAACAATGGCGACCTTTAAGTCTCGTAAGCAACGGCGCTTTCCCTTCTTGCTCTCACAGTTTTCAGAATATTGGTTCGGTCGCTATACCTGGCCTTTCGAAAATATTCTTACATTCCAGTCGGAAAAAATCAGTTGGACATACTCGATAAAAATTGTCATCGAGAAAATCAGAAAACTAAGCTTCGGTTCGAGCAACTGTATCGTGAAAAATATTGATTGTTAAAGATAAACCGAGAATTGTGTCACGTACCAATGAAATTTTCTAGCATTGCGTAAATTGTGCAATGACCGGTGATCCGTTGAAGATCGCCAAGTGCAAAAAGTTAAACGGAGTAACGAGTTAATCTGTTTCCTGGTTGTTACAAGATTCTCGCAACATTTTAACTTTGCGGTAATGTAAAAAATGTGTAGCGCTAAGCGAGCCCGTGTATTCTGGTCACGGTTGAGCAAGCTGACCCGAGGAGATAACGGGCTAGCTAGACTTAAAATTTGGACACTGGGCTGACGGATCGGAGGCACGTCGTTCGCAGGAAAAATCGATAAAAATCGGTGACATCATGCGCGACGCAAACAAGAAGCAAACCTGCCTCGCGTCGATGTTAAGGTCGAAAGATCGACACGGTCGAGGTACAGGATAGGAGAAGAGACGACGATGACGCGCGAAACGGTAAAAAAAGAATCGAAAAAAGCGCACGTAACACCGGCTATAAAGGACAGTGAAAGACAGTTTCTTCGGTTAGAAAAAACGCTCTGCGGAATGCTAAAACATTGATGTTGCGGAGAACACGACCGGCGACGCTCGCTCCTTTTCAAACGCGAATGATATAATGACGACCATTCGGATACTGGCACAGACTGCCACACCTTTCCCATCACTTTCTTTCATTTCTGCGCGAGGATCAAAAACTGGGGCAGGATTTACGCCGGAGCGACTTTTCAAACCATTCTATTGCGCTCTTTGAAATTTTTCCGAGAAATACATCTGCTACAACTTTTATTTTTATTAAGCTTTGGAAACCTCAATCAAGCTCCAGCCTCGTCGAATTTATCGAGAAACAGATTATAGAGTAAACGGGAAAAGAAAACATGATTCTGTCGTGTGCAAAGTTTGCAGTCTTTCAAGAAGATACATAAGCAGGCTTGAATGTCATATGATATTACTACCGAGAATTTTCGAGAATTTCGAATCCGCTGAATAAAATAGTTTGTTCGTCGCTAGAAGTAAACACGCGAGTCAAAGGAACGCTGCGCGAAGTGTTCAGGAGTAAATCACTATGAATAAAGCGCACAAGCATGCTGTGGGTCGCATACTTTCCGCCTGTCAAGTGAAGGGGGCAAACAGGCCGGGCATTGTAATATGGAAAACCAACCCGCGTTCAACCACGTTTCGTTTCCAAGCGGTTCGTATTTACTTTTCCACGATACTTTAGCGGCTGAGGTACAGTGGAGCTACCCATCACATCGAATACTCTATCACAGAAAAAATGTATGTATCGTTTCACACAGGTTCAGTATGTAGATCCTCGGAAGCCCGTGATCTCTGTATGTGGAGTGGAGTGATAAGCAAAGTGTACTCACCTGTAAAGATCATTCTCGGTGACGATGTCCCTGATGGAATCCTCTGGGTCGATGCGATCCGCGGGTACACCCGACGGCCTGACGACTCTCGAGGACAACAAAGGACACGGAGGTTTGGTGTCCTCGTGGAGGGCGCTGGCCGCGATCAGATCGTCCTCGGACGCGGTGCTTGTCAATGGCACGCTGGGGCTCGGTGAACGCGAGCCGGATATCACGCCGAGGAGATCCTCGCTCCTCGAGTGCCTCATCTCCATACCGCCACCGTATCTCCCGGTGGTAGCCGCCATCCTACCACCTTGTGGTAGTGGCCACTGAACCAACGATTTTTCCACGTCCCGCCTCGGCGAACAACAACACACCGCCTTTGTCCTTCTCCACGATCCTCTTTCTCCTTCTTCCTCTTTTGCCGCGACCTCGAGCTGCCCGAAGGAATTGACGTTCCAGCAACTACTCCCATCCGGACAAGCCCTCTTCTCTTGCTACCGCTCATTCGACTACGTCCGAGACTCACCGATTTTCATCTCGTGCTATCTTTGCTCCTTTCTCTCTCTGCCCGAGTTTGTTCGTCTCTCTTCGGAGCTTACGCCTCACGCTCCTTCACTGCGGAACACCGAGAAGATCCTTCGTTATTAACGATACTATTTTACATGCCGCGAGAACGCGATTTTCTGGGATTGGTAAAATGTTAAGCGAATCTGATTCTTATAGGAATGTTTGTGTTGACGTTACCGAAAGACTTCACCGGACGGATGAGCGAAGTCGTTATCGTTTAATGGGACTTATCAATGTTTTTCGGTCAGCTATCTCGAGAATGCCGCTGGTAGCACGAACAGGTCGATAAAGCACTCTCGTCAATGTATATTGAAATCCGACGGAATCGTGCTAACAATTTTTTAGATTTCGTGAATCATAGCTTTATCAGTGAATGTTCAATACCCGCGACAATCTATCATTACTTTACAAAAATAATGAGAATGTGTCTGTCCAAATTTCTAGCCATTTTTTATAATATATAACAAAGGAAATCTAGTCCCGTAAATCTACTGAAGCGGTGTTATTACTCGTCCAATCTTATACCCACGATCAGCTCAGTAAACAATCAGTACCCTACGAAAGGGTCCAAGAAAGGGTCCTCAAAAGGGTCGTTTACCTAAGCTCGAGTAGGATGCCTTTCACCCACGTCTCTCCAAACTCAAATCCCATAAATCTCCGATCACGGGTGTCGAAAAGGTTGCGCAACTAAAGGCGATAACGCTAATCTACTAAATTTCCAAACGGTAACCCATTCATCCGCGGTTGGCGCGTCCACCGGTATTCCGCCGGTCCGTTCCGTTCTACTTGATTGCAGATCGGATCGTCCGCGATTTCCCGGGTACATAACACTCCGCGAGAGCTCCAGTAAACGTTTAGGTAACACGGGGATTACCTTTAAAGACCGCCGTTGTCTCAGGACGAGAACACGGTGGACACTTTCTCGTCTAACTCGGTGAACTTAAAATATGTTGTTACTCGACGTACACGTTCCTCGGGGTGGTAACAGTGGACCGGCGAGGGTAACGGACCGTGTGTCAGTCCGTTGCACGCGCGTTACCGACGGTATTTGTTTATTGTTGACCAGGGGAAGGGGAAACACTAGCGTCGGTAAACGTGAAGACGACAGATCACACCGTTATCGGGATATAGTTGATCTTCCTTAGGAGATTCACCTGGGCGAATCCACCTGGCCGGAGAGGAGAGAGAGAGAGACGAGTCCAATCGAGGCCGAGGATATTCACGCCGCCATTGTCGTCGTCGTGAGCGATCGTCGATCCCACGGAGGACTCGGAGACGAAGAGAGAGAGAGAGAGAGGGAGAGCAACACTCGGAACAGGTCCGGGACACGCACTCCCGTCGTACGGGCTGGTCTCTTTGTAATTAAAGCAATTAGAAAGAGCAGGGTGGTTCTTCTCGACGGACCATGCGCGGCGAACGACACACGGCACGCACTCTATTCGTCAGCCAACGAAATCGTCGACTTCGCGCGGCCCGAGTTAACGAGACACTGGTGGATCCCGGGAACACTCGCGGCGGCTCCAACAACTCCGCAATTCCAACGACTCGGCTCTGCCACTGCTCGCCACTTCTCCGATGGGTTCCTCGACGGCTCTCGACCTCTCTTTCGCCAGCCACGACCGGAGAGTGCCGTAACGGGAACCAACACCAACGGACACGCCGCCGCCTCGTCCTTTTGCAAGGAAGGGGCATGTGCGGGAAAGGATAGACGCATACCTGGCCCGATACTATGCGCGCGCCACGCAGGTACGAGCCGGCATTGACCAATCAACGGCCCTTGCTTGCGCGGAATAGGGTCGCAGGTAGCCCCTTTTTCGCCCTTCTACTGACCAACACGCTCCCGCCCTTTCTTTCTTCCTTTTTTTTTCACTTCTCTCCCAACCAGAGGCTTTTTTAAACTGCCATTCTCGAATTTACCTGTTAACCGGGAACACAAGGTTACTTGCTAGATTTTCGTCTTATTTTCCCTCGATCTTTCAAAACTCATTCTTCCCTATGTATACTATATTTTACTACAGTCAGCCTTCTTTATCGTGCGCCGAGCCTTTTTAATCATTCGAAAAATCCTGATGGTGTTTTGGAGCAATGTTTCAAAAATTAAGAAATTGCCACCGGTATATAATGTATTAATATAAATATTATTTTTGCAATAAAATAAAAATTGGTTGACTGTATGAAAATACGTACGTAAAAATAAAATAACAGATCTACAACACCGTAAAGTAAAGTAAACAGTACCCTACTAGCGCCATCAGGACACCTTGTAATATGTTCTATTTTTACGTGTATATTATTTAACAAAAGTTAACAAAACCGTGAACTCATTTTTCATAAAAACGAAGACCCACCGGGTGAAATTAAGATTTTTTTTAGCACTGAGCATTTACTTCAAAATCTATTCTTTTCTGAAAAGCAATTTCCAATAAGTACCAGCTTGTAAATTTTCATAATTCTTTTGCATTGTCATAGTATTTAGGTTGGAACATTCTACGTGGTACTTACGTCGGTTTTCGTTAGGACCTTTTATCTGTGTGTTGGTAAAGTGTGTGGAAATTGGAAAAGTCATCCGGCAGGTTAAACACCACGACCCGGTTCCTCGAATCTTGTGTGGGAAATGCTTTTTGCAGGAAAGAGGTTAGTCCATGTTTGAGCGGGCATGGTTACTGTCTAACGATCGCCGAGTTGTTCTTGAGAATGTCGATTGATGCGAGGAATGTGTTACAGTGCGAAGAACACTGGACCATCGTGATCCTGCGAACGTCTTTCACAGGGGATCAATGAACCAGCGATTACCACGGGCTCCGAGCACTTGCATAGGAACAACTGTTAATAAAGAATTGGTAGCTGCAGATCGCTGTAGGCGGCGCTGCGTATGAATTTGTTGAGAGGATTTTGTTGTAAATGGCATTGATGGTCCTCTTGTGTGGGGAACGTTCTCAACTTCCTTGAAGGTTTATTTGAATATATTTTTCCTAGAGTAATTCGTTGATAGGAAACGATGCAGAAACGAATGAATGTGAACAATTAACGACATGTTGACAATATACGAATCTACATTGCCGACAACCGCCACAATCGCTGTAGCGATTTTACTGACAGGTAAAAAGGCGCTAAAGTTGCGCACGTTTAAATTTGTGTTTAAGAGAGCTGCCTCACGTGTGTGTGTAAACGTTGAAAAATTGATCGATTTTCAGGAATCTTTTTCAAAGTTATGGTACGTCCTACTTACAAATATTTGTTTGCAAAGAATCGACTACTTCCGAAAAATAAGACAAAATGACGCGATAAGCGGTAAGTGGTGCCGCCTACTAACGACGGAGAAACCGGAAAGCAGAAGCAAGTGAAAAGATGGATGTGGACACTGCTAGTGATAATACGTCGATAGATGACAAAATAGATGATTTTTGTGAAAATCCGACCAGAGATGCTTTGACAGAAGGTTTGATGAGTCTGCTGAAGCCCACAGTGGATCAATTGGATGAAAGAATCCGTGCAACAAGGTACACAAGCTTTCCTTCCACTCGAAAATACATATACATAACCAACGTTCGTTCTGTTTATACCGTATATAATTTTCTAATTTATAAATCGATACTTGTCATTTATATAGAATATGCCAGATAGAATTGAAACAGCAAATCGAATCTCTGGGAGAAGAATTACAAAGGATTAACGATGCATTGCAGTGTCCGCTAGAAACAGATGCCTATGTAAAAAAACTTATCAATGCCAAGCACAAGATAACGGTCGTGAGTAACATACTGCAAAATACCCAGGAGAGATTGAACAAGATCCACCAAGCTGTAGAAAAGAACACGACAAAAAGGAAAGCCTTACTGGATCATAGCTCTTCTTATAGTAATCCTATGAGCACATTAGACAAAGAAGATCAGCCCGGACCAGAGAAAGAAACTGTAACAACTATGGGACAAGAGTAATTAATGCTACATGATGTATACTGACATTCCTCTACATCTTTAACAAAAGCATCATGGATACTCCAATAACTAATTTGTCGGACACTGATCTAGAAACAGTGTACGAGCCTTCGGAGGACTCTTTCCTGTTGATAGATGCTTTGGAAGCTGATTTAGAGGACTTGAAAGCTAAAAAGCCTGTTATGTGTCTTGAAATCGGCAGTGGATCAGGTGTAGTGATCACTGCCCTGGCAATGGCATTGAACAAGTACTGTCAGACTTACCATCTTGCCATCGACCTGAATAACAATGCCTGCAGAGTTACAAGAAATACTAGCAGACTGAACTCAACGGATATAGACGTCTTGCAAATGGATTTGCTGAGCTGCATGCGCAGCAGCTGCATTTTTGATGTTGTGGTGTTCAATCCACCATATGTTGTAACCAGCGACCAGGAAGTCCTCGACGAAAGGCTTTTGTTCAAGAGCTGGGCTGGTGGTTTGAACGGTAGAAAAGTTATGGATCGAGTTTTCCCAAAAATTCCTGACATCCTCTCGGAGACTGGGACGTTCTACTTGCTGATCATTAAGGAGAACAATCCGGAAGACATTTTGCGTATTTTTAAGAATATGAACATGCATGGCGCGATTGTAGCGGAGAGGAGGATCAGGGGTGAGCATTTGTATATTTTACGTTTTCAAAAAATCGCGGAGTCGTATGAGGCCCGAGCAGCGGACGTGGGTGTGAGTACTTGAGTATTTCATATTTGAATTACGCGAATATCTCAGTACTCTTATCAAAATTTAGTTAGTATCTTAGTACTCGGATCTAGGTAGAGTGAGTATGTGAGTACGCATATAAAAATTGGGCGAATATGTAAGTACACTTATCAAAATTGAATGACTATCGTGGCACTCGGATTTAAGTGGCGTGAGTATTTGAGTTCTTGGTTCTAAGTTGTGCGAGTATCTATGTAGTGAAGTTTAAGTATGAGTATGAGTCTGAGTTCGACTGGTAGCGAAGGGTATGATTCAGTTTGCGATGATGTTTCTGCTGATCTAAGGAGTTGTGATCGACTACATTTATGTTAAGTAAAGGAATTATTGTTTCTGTTGAGACCTGTAGTTTTAATAGAACGACTACATAAAACCCTAAGTCGTAGAGTATCGTAGCCTACGCAGCAACCGCTGATTGGTCAATCAACGCAAATGTTACAGAAAATAGTTCTTCTCACCCCTTTGTGCCAAGTGGCGGTGTGTATCGCTGAAGAGGGTGTAGATAACAACGAGACGTCAGATTTTAAGAAACATAATTTATTTGGATTCACCTAACAAAAATCTGTCTAAGGTCTACGGTTCTGTTGTCGCTTCATGTTCAGTTCAAAACGTTAGATACACGGTTACGCGAAAACAACTTTTCCGACCGCTGTCAAATGCGTCAAGTTCTATACAGACTGCGGATATTTATGCGCAAGAAGCCATAATCAAATTCAACAATATATCTCTACTTCAACGCGATCGTATTAAAATCCTCCATGGAACGAATAAAAACTGTTCGACTTCAGTCTTCGTCGATTACACCGAGAGAAAATTTCACGCCGCATAAAGATCCGCGGTCCGGTTGTATTGTAGATATATGAAATATGGCTGTACAGTCGAGCAAGTGTTAAACGTGTTTATAATAAAATTCTGCAAAGGTACGAAGTGTGTGTAGCGAGGGTAGCAATCGACGAAACAGTCTACAGCAGCCATGCTGAAACTGCGGTCTGTCAAGCTTTTATGTGCGATCCGATATATTTGTGGCTCGAGAAGAAAAAGGTTGAGTATGGCTGGTCTACGAAGAAGCGAGCGTTGCTATTAGAAAACGATACGGCGGCTAGGCATCCTCTCACCTGTTGCCACCGTATCGATTGTTCTATGGCCCCAGGACCCTAGTCTCCTCGGGTTTCCGTTCGATCCCCAGAAATTTCTTAGCCTTTTCGCTCGTCGATTACCACTCCCACATTCGCCGATCGCAAACGATTTGATCGTTTACGAGCTGATGCCCTTCGACCTGTAAACTCTTTGCAGTTTCACGTAGAAGATCAGCGCGCTGATCGTTGTCACGACAACGGTGCTCATCATGAACGAGCTGGCAACGAAGAAGCCACTGTAAGTCATGCAAACGTTCGTCGTCGTTGTGGTCTTCGCGACCTGTTCGACGTCGATATGCTCGAGGTTCTCCAGCACCTGGCTGCTGGCCTCGCTCAGGTCGTCCACCATGATGACTCTGAACCCTCTGGCCACTCTAATCGGGTCTGCGAGAAGCACTGACGAGGTGTTCATGGGTCTGCTGGGCGCTGGCAGCATGATCGATCGTCGACGTCGTCTGCCGGGCTCGATTTGCTTAAAGAGGACACAGAAACATGTCTGTTAGCATTAGGGAGTAAGGACTAATAGAGTAAGGACTTTGTTCCTAGAGAATCTACTCTAGGGTGTTCCATTAAAATAATGTCCTACCTGGTTCATATCTGGACAGGGCTCGCAGTCGGTCTTGCATAGCTCGACGTTGCACTCGATGAACAGATCCATCACGTCCGGGAACTTGAAAGCCTGGAAGTACGCGTAGGCGATGATCGAAGCCCCAGTGTTTCCGGTGTCGTTCGTTTTCTGGAACGCTCCGAACAGCTTCGGCTTCAAGATACAGCCTCTCTCGTCCGTCAGCTGGATCGTGTTGGCGGAGGACTCGTCGCGAGCGATGCAATCGCGCACCTTAAACGATCATCAGATCATTAGATCGTTAGATTCAAAGCAACTATCGAGCCTTAGGCAAATTCGCTAGATTTCTTCTCTACCTGTAGATCGAAGGCCGGGTCTCCTTCGACAGAAACGACCAGAGTCATGGTCTCGCCGATCTTGACGAGACCGTCGGCTGCGGCAGCGAATGGACCTCTGCCAACTTGTATATCTAACTTGGCGACTGCCGTGTCGCCGCTGAACGTCACTATTTCTTGGTTCAACATGTCCACGGAAAAGTTCACCGTCAACGCTTTATTGATGTTCCCTTCCCAGAGACACCTGACTCGTCTAACCGTGTCCCAGACTTCCTGGATGCCCGGCTCGTTCTAAACAGAGATCGCCGCTTAGAAAGTGCATTTCTACCTGTGGTTCGCGATTGAGTAATCGTCTGTTAATGCACGAAGTAAACGCGGTAAACGTGAGTAGGAAGATTTTTAGAAAAATTCAGTGGTCGAGTAATATTTTTCAGCGAGAAGTAGCAGAATCGCTCCGCAAGAAAGCGATTTAAGTCGTACTTCGGGGAGTGCGTGCAAAATAAAAGTTCTCTGCAAATAATATACCTGCAGAACGAGCACGTTCTCGAGGTACGCCTGGCCAGCTTCGCCAGCAAAATCGTTGATGAATTGAGTACCGCAGGAGTCCAGGCTCACAGTGAAAGAGTACTTGGTCTGCCCAGAGTTTTGCTCAACGTATCTACATTCCGGGTTCATGAAGAAGCCCTGTGAACATTCTCGTCTCGATCAGTTTGATCAGTGTGGGAGTTTCACTCTCCGAGATTACCTTAGAATAAATGACCCCATCGAAGGCTCGGTTGAACTCGATGTTGATGGTCATCATGGTCTTGCTGCACACGACATCTAGAGCGTGGATGTGAGGAGGGTGTTTCAGGTCATCGTCTTCGGCTGCACCACCTTCCCCTGTCATCACCGCAGTGCCGGTACTCGCTGCGATGACGGGTACGAGATTATGAGATTCAGAGATCGCATTCGTTTTATTTAGAAGTGAAACAGGTCAGAGACAGATGCAGTTTGCTCACCTTCTCCACCAGTAGGTTTAACAGCAGTACTACCACTGGTCCCGCCAGTGTTTTCCATAGGAGGAAACGCTCCTCCAGGAGTAGACGACGGAAACCCTGGCGAGGATGGGTACCCGGTAGCCTGGTCATACGAATTCGATCCTGCATCAGGCGTGGGGAAGGGTGGCCGTGGGCTGTCGGTCGGATAACCATAAGTGGTGAATCCACTGGCTCCAGGATACCCAGCGACGGCCCCACTGCCACTAGAAGCACTGTTATCACCTGCAGGTCCGTAAGCAGGGCTAGCTCTTTGGGTCGAGTAACCATAGGTGGCGGAAAATCCACTTGGCGTCGAGTATCCATAGTTTGTGGAGAGTCCAGCTGTTTGGGCAGGGGATGGCGACCTAGGACTCGTCGTGGAGTACCCTGTTGAAGGTGGTAGGTAGGTGGTGGAGCTTCTGGTGGTGCTGAACGGCGGGAAAGCTGAAGATCCAGAGTTCGAGTAAGATGACGGGGTAGGCCGCGGATTGTAGGAGGTCGAAGGTCCGTAGGGCGACTGGTTGTTCGGCGGAAGGTACGTGGAGGGTCTCTGGCTGGAGAACGGTGGAGCTTGAACCGTGGACGGTTGCCCCGACGGGTAGCCAACGTTCGTCGGAGAGAACCCCGTGGACGGCCTCTGGTAAGGGTAATTCGTTACCTCGTTTTGAGAGGGCGAAGAGTAGCTCGGTTGCTGACCCGTTGTTGCTGGCTGGAACGGTCTCGGTCGGTCAGGTGGCCTCTGCGTGCTGTACGGCGGCAGGTAACCAGCTGGGTCTGACTGTTGGCGAACTGCAAGAAGAGCGACCTTGAAAATCCACCTTGCTCTTCACCGTAATTAATCGCACGGGTCTGGTGTTCCATAGTTAGACGACCAGTGGTATGTTTGGGTCCTCAGGGTAACCCTCGTCCATCCCTCGTTATCTCACTAATTGATTCTGTTGATTTTATAGAATTTTTGAGGCTGGTAGTTGGGCGTTCAAACTGTTCACGAACCACTTGGAAGAACGAGGAATAGACAAGAGTCGAGTGAGAGCTCTGTAACAGTGTATTAGTAATCCCCTGTGGATAGTAGATTAATACAAGGTTGGCATTCGACAAGCGTGCGATCCAGGAACCACGTAAGAAGATGGTTAATCGGACGTCAGTTATTGCACTTGCTCGAAGCGACTTTGTTACGTTTGGGCCACTGACTTGTCTTTAAATCAGGGTCTCCGATCGTCTTATCGGAGTCTCGCTAAACTCTCCGGAGTCTAACAACGAGTACAATAACAATGGAATATCGTGCGACAGAATGGAGAAGAAGAACGCGTGGACTTGAACGTTATAAGGGAGAGAAGGTGTCCCTTTGGAGAACGTACTTTTACGTGCGCCCTGCCGGTAGATCCCTTGAATCCACTCTAGGATATTTTGCGCCATCACGTCCGCGGGCGACGCTGGAGCAGCTCGCTGGACTCTCGAGTGTGCTAGTGGATGTTAAACGGTTTCCTTTATCAAACTTAATCGCTCTTCGACGTCTGTCCACGCTGTCCAGTTTCTTGCTCGATCGATTGCGATCTAGACTATACTAGGTTTCTCTTACCATCCGACGGTGATGTTCTGACAAACAGGGCATGGCCTCCTCCGTGCTCCTGGCTCCTGGCTGCGCCCAGGATTGTCAGCACCAGGATCAGTGCGGTCCCCTTCATCCTCTCGACCTGCAATTTCCTGCTTGTCATGCTACAATACCACTACAGATTGTGTTTCATTTTTGAACATAACATTAAACTAACGTAATTTTTTCCTAATTAACATATTCTGGACACCTGGACAACTTGTACGGTTTCGGATTTTGACAGCACGAAGGCGTGTCAGAGAAGGAAGAAGGAAACCTTGAACACTCGGCGCGCTGGTTCCAAGGCTGCGAACTCTCGCGGTACGCAAAAACAATAGAAAGTCTTGGAGCAATTAGCTGGATCACCTTCGGCACGAGAGGTTAATTAATCGCAGCCGAGTTCGGTCGTCAATCGTAAACTCGAGGATCACGAACGGAAAATTCATTATTCTCCGATCGACGGCAAAACGATTCTCCCTTCTGTTTCGTCATAATTTCGACGGGGAGGTTAACGAGTCGGCGAGGCGAGTGAGGTGCAATCGCTAAACAGTTTTCTGGTCCCGGGAAAGGCCGTTTCCACGATTGTTTCGTTCTTCTCACGTACATCGGCACGAGAGCGTTTCGTCAGATCAGATTACGGAGGGCTCCTCCGCAATCAGTGTCTCTAATTCCTGCCGCGATTCGGGGGCCGTCGAAACTCTGGAACAGCACTCGATTCGCAGCCAATTAACGCGCCGTGTCTCTCGACGATGACGACGCACAGTGCTCGAGACAATGCTGAAAGGTCCGATCGTCGAATGAAATCTATGAAATCTAAAGAAATTCTCCATATTTAGAATTTTTGAGACTCAGACCCCACAAACACTTTTTAGAAATATATTTTCATTTCGATTTTACAGGCATTTCCGATAACCTGATGTAAAAATTCTTCAAACAAAAGTTGGTCAGTAATATTATACGAAAATAAATCTTAATGAAAGAAACCAGCATTTTTTATTCAGTAAAAAGATAAGGATCACTTAAATTTTATTCTTTTTCTGGGAAGTATTAGGCGTATTAGATAGACAACAGATTGGTTACGAAGTTATTAATTTTATGACTCTCATAAGACACTGTGCGACGATGGTTGCGCGATTATGGTTTGTCGAAGCGGTAATTTCAGCGACGCGAGGCGCGAAGATAAAGAGACAGAGATAAGGAACAATAGCTGCTAATAGCTTCCGTTTCCTTGGTGGACAGTCACGCAGATTCCTGATCGATCTCGTAAACAGGAGATCCGCGATTTATTTCGGTGCATCGACTCGCGGCACCGCGGTTTCTCCGTGAACCTGAGCCGTCGGCGATAGAAAGTTCCGGCAGAGACGGTTCTGATGCTTCTTCTTCGTCGTCTTCTGGCTCTCCCGTCGACTTTGCCTTCGACCGGGGGAACCCGAAGCACTGTCGCTTTCGACCAAGGTGAACCTACGAGAGCTACATGTCCCGCTAGATTCATCCTCTCCGCGGCTTTCCATCCGCACGACACGGCGAGATTCGATTTTATCGACCACCGCTGGCCACTAGAGTATGCCTCGCCAGTGAAACCGAATCGTGACACTGTTCCGATCCTCGGGGAGGGAAGGATCCATTGCTCGTTGCCGCCGTGGATCGCGGATCGCAGCGAACGCCGTTTGTTCATTCGCCGGGCAAAAGTTCGAGAAGTCAACCGAGGAATCGTGCTCGGCCGAGGTGAAAGGTGAAAGTCGCGGCTGCCTCGATGCTCCGCGAGCAACCAGACACGTGGTGTACGCTCGCAAAAGTTAGTTAAAGAACCGGAGGAAAAGATCCCGAAGGTCCCGCATTCCTCAAGGTTCCCACATGGGAATTCCTCGCGGATTCTTATCCGTCACTGATCTTCGAAACTTTTCTCTGGATCGACTTTTTCTTTCAGAAATCAGAATGGTGGATAATTGACAGTCTATTATCTTGCTTCGCGATTCAATCCTTAATGGAATGGCACGAACTAATAAAATTCTCTTTGGGGTCATTATTCACTTGAAAGTCTCGCATTCCTCGAGATTCCCGCGCGGGAAATTCCTCGCGAATTCTTATCTGCTAGCAATTTCTGAAATCGAAATAGTAGATGATCAATACTGAATCGTCTCCAGGCTAATTTATAGATTAGTGTTTCCTTAACTGCTCGTCGAATGCTACTGAATTCTCTTTCGCGCATGCGGAGCCAAGTTTGCACTAATTTTTAAGTGCACCGAGTGCTCCGATTAGTCCGTGTGATACGTCACTTTGTAACCTGTGAAGTGCTCTTTAATATTAGAGACAGTGCACGCGTTGCACGGTCCCGCGGTCGCACGTCGCATTCATTAAAATATAATACACCGCGCTTGAGAAACGCGTCGCGCGCGGGGGATCGACTCGAACAAATAGGCCACCGAATTAATTAGAATCGTGCGAGTTTGTTAAACGATCTGCCCGGATAAAAAGGTTGCGACGGTCGCGTACGCGCGAATTCGAATCGCACGGATGAAAATATGTGAAAGTTTCCATTGCGCAAACCTTGTTGTCTATGAACGCAAGATTTGCGAAAAGATCGAACATCGCCGATCGAAGTCCGATTCGATACGTTTCACGTGGTCTTCTTAATTTTCCTTTTCCATCATGAATTCGTATAAATTCGATTCACGTTCATCGGTGCACTTTTTTAAAGACAGGAAGAGGATTAAATAGAATTTAAGTTGATGCAGACAATTAAAAGATAAAGTCGACCGATAAAAACGGCTGACCTGTGCTCTCGATGGAAGTGGAACTTCCGGAAGCCAAATTTCCTGGAGCCGCAGAGAGATAGCGATCGCGGAAACGAGAATGCGTTTTCGCGAAGAGCCGTGGGTGGTATGACGTTTCCACGGTGTCATCTGCATTACCGGCATAATGGCGAATTTGATCGACCTTTCTCTTTTAAATCGCAAACTCGGTTTTGCTCGACCGTGGCCGTCGCGGACCTCGATTAAAATTGACGGCGCCATTGAACCGCGAAGAGGATCGATGCGGAAACGCGTGATCGTATTATACAAGGTGTTCCTTAATACGTCGCTCAGTGTCAATATGTATGTATCCCATGAAAGTGCTTTCGTGTTTCATGTCTACTCTTCTAACAAGTTCTACATATTGCGAAACGCTTTGTACACCGTGCTGAATTAAACAGGAATACGCCAACAGTCAGTTGCACAATTTTATTCGTTGACATTATCGCGTCGACTAATGGGAAAAATACGCGTGCCTAACAGCCAATCAGGCTTCTCGGCAACTCCGTGGAAATCCTTCCCGTAGCTGGAACAACACGCTGTCGAAAATAGCCGTAGCCGCCGCCGCCGCCGCGCAATTATCGCGGTAGATTCGTAAAGTTTGCAAAGAGTTGCGCGCGTAAGGTGGTTGTTTGCGGTGGGCACGGTTAGGCAATTCGTAGCATGCACTTGAGAAGCTGCGGTTTTCGTTCGATGCAGCGGGTTGAAACGCGGTGTGTCGCGACCAAGTCGCGCGATGACGATGTTTTCGACCGCGCGAGCGCGGGGTCTTAATAACGAGACGGTGCCGGTAGTTAGTCGTTTATTATCCCGATTGCATAATGAGCAGGGAAGACAGCCTCGTCTTCTAATGCGTTAACGATTGGGGGTGGCGCTTCGACTCGAATCCACTGTTTCGGTGGCTGGACAGAGTTGCAGTTGCGAAAACTGGGCTGAACGGGCAACATTGTTCTGTTGCGTGGAGCTACTTTCGAAAATGATTTTTTAGTAAGGACTCACATTTATTTTTGTATAATTTTCGATCATTGCAAATCTCCTTTTACTGTTTACTCTTCGTTGAAATGCTTAGATAACGTTTCTGGGAGTGTCGTGTCGGCCAAGGAAAAATCCTCAACTATGGACCATAGACTTTCAAAAATTGTGAAACAATCGCCGGTCAATAATGTGCTAATAGAATCGTGTAAAACTAAATGAGACGTGTTAAAAGGTTGCGCAAAATGTGCCCACGAATATAAAGCCACTTTCCATTATTCAATGAATATTAAAAGACAAATGAAGAATTGACGAGAATATACAATATATAACGGCGTTGTCTCCTTAGGTACTACATCTAGACAAGTTACAGTTATGGGTTCCAGTTATCAATACATTAAAAATGGTTTACTAAAAGCAAATTACAAATGCAGAATTTCTCGAATTTAGAGGTTCTGGATCTAGAGAATCTATCTAGATAGTTCTTCTACAATTCATCAAAATCCACTTGAAAGCAATGATAGACGCAAAAACGCAGTTTGATCTATCCAGCTCCAGGAGTCACCGCGCGCTCATTAGAATCATTCGCTTTCCTCGAGTTCCACTGCTTTCTCACGGGCACACTTGATTTGCTATTCGCGAAGAGGTACGCACTCGAAGTGAACAAATAAACGAGCCGAGCGAAGACGAAGGAAGAAACGTTCTTCACTGTAAACGGTTCGATTAGGAGCGTTAATGGGTCGCGTTAGCCCGGCACCGATAAGCGTGCTAATCGGGAACGAGCCTCTAAATATGGTTGCGAGAGAAGATCTGCTAGTGAAAACTGTTACGTTCGATAGGTCTGGGTTACGGGGACATCGATCGCCTTACGCGTCGAGCCCGAGAAAAGTCTTGCTCGCGGTTTCTACTTCGCAATGTCAGCCGATCCAGAGAGAGAGAGAGAGAGAATGAGAGAAAGAGAGAGAGAAAAAGTGGTTTGGCAGAACGCGGAGGTCGGATCGAGCCGCCTGGATCCCATCGAGTTCATCGTTTCAATGAATGGAGTCTCGAATCTTGCCGCAATCGTAACCGCGTCTACTTTTATCGATCCTGAACGGCAATGAACCAGCACAAAGTCAACAGTCATCAGTAGACTGCGAATTTTATGCATCTATGACAAAAATGGATTGGTAATATACAAAATTGTGAAGACATTAGAAGAATTAAAATGATTAAAAGAGGAAACACATTTTCGTTCTATTTATTATTTAATTGATCCTTACAATGATCCATACTTATTAATTTTTTTAGACATATTTTTGAATATACTTCGTGTGGAGCAGACTTATGCATTTCTGGCAATGATGAGCGAGTGTAATTTCAAGCAGTGGAAGGGTTGAAAGAATGCAGGACCAAGACCGAAACAATAAAAGTTTTCAAGGCAAGATCAGGATCGATAGCGTCGACAGACTCACGCGCCCGTCTCGTTTCGCGACTGCGGAAAACGGATCGTCTTCATGCTCGATGGGCGAAAGCATGCGTTGTAACGAGCATTTCTATAGAGAGCGGCGCGGATACCCCAGCCACGGCAATTTGTCAGTGCGACGAAAGCAGAGTTCGCTTATACTGGCGAGGATTGTCGCGTCTGTAGTCCCTGTGTCCGGTAGACTATCGGAGGTAAACGTTTTCTTCCGAGGACTCGGGGATCGATCATTTCCCCGACGAATTGCGACAACGTTTAAATTGTGTTTCGCAATTCGCCGAGACCGCACTGTCCCACGTTCGCGAACGCCGCAAGGGTCAAGCTGCTGAACGGCCGAGAGCCTTTCGGGACGCAAATTGTTTCCCCGAGCCGTCCTCGTTGTCCGATTATCCTGATCGTTGCTGTTATCTGGTTGTTCGATGGACCAAACATCTAAGCGGACGGAAAGATACCACAAGTTTCTTAGGATGAAATTGTTATCTAGTCTTGCTGTCAACGTTACCCGAATTAGTCGAAGGTGTAAATGAACGAATGGACGCTATATAGAATCGGCGCTGTATTCTCCGGAAATACGAACGAAAGTGAAACTGCTGTCGTTTCTCGATCGCAGCGTGCGTACTGCCGCGAATTCATCACAAAGAGAGGCCTCCTTTTCAACTAATTAGAATTATCGAGAGAAGAAATAACTTTCTATTTCTCCGGCCGGTGCCACAGAAGCATAAAAGTTTGACATTTAGCGAAATGCTGCAGAGCTCGGCGAATCAAATAACAGGTTTCCCGATTAGAATAATAAACATGGTCATCTTTTTTCGCAATGTACCCGGCTAGAAAGTCGAGTGTTCGGTCGACATTAGTCCTTAAGAGGCTGTCGTTAGATCAGTGTATCGTAACACGGTGTCATATATTAAACCGTTTAGATTGCCGAAACACTTCGGGTTGCAAAACGGAATAATAAAACCGAGGTACAAATGCGTTTCGCAGCGTGTCAAACGATGTTCGTTGGACTGTTGCCTCGACTAGCGTTCATAAATCAAAAAATCCTCTCTCGCTTCTAGCGAGAGCGAATCTTTGCTGAAGGTGAGACGCGTCGCATCCTCGAGAGAGCCTGTGTGTGACGCTCGAATACGAGTAAACCCCCGAGGCGAACGATTACGACACCGGGGATTCGAATTTTTCCTATTCGGGAGGTTACGCCACGAATTTTTATCAACGGCAAATATTTCCCGCAAGCCGCGCCTATGCGCGCCTAAGCGAGCGCTTCCATCCATACGCGTTTCCGATGTCGCTCGAATTCAGTCTGATCATCCAATCGAACAGCGACCTTGAACGTTTCTTACGCTAGGTAATTTGCATAGCTACTAGACTGCTGATCTATTAGGTCTATTTCGCAGTTTGTAAACTCGTGGACGTTGACCAAGCGACGTAACGGGTTAAAAATGATTTCTACGGCATATGCAGCAAGCTAATGTACATCTTCGCGCCGGTCCAAAGCGGAATCCTTTTCCTCGCGCTCGGAAGCGTGCCGACTCTGTTTGCTCGCTTTCTTCGGTCTCCAAAAGGAGCCCGACTGATTCTCACGACTGTTTTCCATCGTCCACGTGAATTTACCGCTATTTGCCATCGCAAAGACTCCTGGACGCTTTCGCGAGCTCTCGTTCGAGTCCTCCTCGCAGACCGAAGAGCTATCAAACACAATTCGATCCTCGGGAACAGAGAGAGACGCGATGCAACGAGAGTGCAGTTTCGGACGCGCTGAAACGGGATGTCATCATCTCTCGCTCTTACTTTTACCGCAATTCTCAGAGTAATTCTATTGGCTTTGCCTACCATGCCATGCCGTGGGCGAGCGCAACACCGGTGAGAGACCTTGCCACGCGCGTTCATCGCGATGACTCTTTTTCTTTCGGCTTCGAGATTAACGCAACGATCGATCGCTTTCTCCGCTTTGTCGTGAGCTCACGGTAATTATTAAAAATTACACGGCGTTATGAAATACGCGCTCGGGTTTACGGAAACTTGGAAATCGAACGCAGGACTACTAAATACACGCATTATTAATTTTTTTCAGACCCAAATAAAATTCCACGTTGTTGTTGTCAATGAGCGTATGAGGGTTAAGGGCACGCCAGTTCTTCGACGAAGTTGCTTGATGAAATTTTCTCGGCAGGAAAAATTGCTCGTGGAAACCTCTTTGAAAAGTGTTATCGTGGAACAGCTGTTTTAGAATCTGTGTAGAAGACGTTTCGTGGGAACCAGTTGCTTTAGAATCTTTGTTGAGAAAGAGAGACACCTTATCCAGACAAGAATTACTTAATTTGAATAGTAATATTTTCCAGAATGATGTAGAATATTTTTAATATTCAGAAACTTTTACAAGATCTTTTCGAACGAAAATTTTCAACAACTTTTCTTGACGTGTTCCCATCGAAACTTATAAAGGAGGACATTTTTTCCAAACTTCCACGGTTCATGTTCCAGATAGAACCTATCAAAGAGTTTCATAACTCCTTCGATCTCGGCTTAAAACGTCTCTTCGTCGAAATCGACTCGGGATTTATCTTCCGATTAGAAACCCCATTTCACGATCAATCAGTCGCGTTCAGTTTCATTTTCACTCGTAAATCGCGATGGAAAACGATTCGAAATCGACAGGAAGGTAGTGGAAACCAGTTTATTCGGAGGGTTCCTCCGAGAAGACCGTAGATCGCGATAGAGAATCGAAATCGACAGGAAGAATATCGAAGGAAGTTCCGAAGGATCTTATGAGCAGGACTCCTATTATTCTCCAAGGAAAATTGTTTCTGGACAGAATCGCGATGGAAAACGAGTCGAAATCGAAAGAAAGAGATTGATTAACTAATTTATTCGAAGGATTGGAAAGAAGTTTTGTTCACCTGCAGATCACGATGAAGAACGGATCGAAATTAACAAGAAGATCGAAGCGAACATCAAAGGACTCCGCGAGCAGGACCGCGATGATCCTGCGTCGCCAGCGAAATAGTCATCGATGTCGCTTTCTCCGTGCAATTTTTCATTTCCTACACAACGGGAGGTCTCGGTTGTCGTGTGGCAAGTACTCGAGAGGCTGTTCCGATTTTCAAACGGTAAGACACGGGGTCAAATTGCGAAAAGACTCACCTCGCTGCGAAGAAAATCCTTTCGACGGGAGACGAAGACGAGGTCGATCTTCCCTCGCGATTCGACCGGAAGATTCGCGTCGTGCGCACGCTTGTGAGAAAGGTGAGAGTGAATAGCTGGGAGCATCTTCATTCAAGCTTATATAGGTATTGTACCCCCTTTCCTTAGCCAGTCTGTAGAAAGAGCGTGCCATCACCGTCGTCCGCTGTAATTGTATCATCAACGCCGGGTCCAACCGACGGAGGTGGAAAAAATCTCGAAACAGCGTCGCTCTTCGAGAGAATTCGATTTCCTGGGTCTCGATCGCTTTTCATGATCGTTTCGTATTCTTATCATTAATCTCTCGAAATTGCTGCGGGACATCTTCGCATGATCTTGTAGCGAGACGTCTGTCATCGAAAAGGAAGTGCTAGCAGTCGTTACGAAGTGGCAGAAGTCGTTAACACTAAATATACCGAGCACTCAAAGCAACTGGTACGTGCTACTTTCTAAAAATTATGATATTCTATTTAATTACCTGCTACGCAATTTTTATTCTAATTTCTGCTCGGACAAAAATATTTTTTTCCGCGGAGATCCAATAATTGTGAAACAAGAAATCTTTTACGCAGAAAATAGGCTATTGAACGATTGAGAAGTCCTTTTGAGGAAGCTGCGGATCGGAAAATTACGAATCGAATCTAAAAACTAATTTACGAAAGCAAAATTGAAAGCGAGGACACGGAACAATTAAAAAATAATATGAACAAATTTTGAGTCTCCGAAAATGTCAACACGTCGAGAAATTCGACAATTTGAAAGTAATTTAGCGACGACAGCACGATAACAGATGGGGGGGAAGAATGATTGCGGTTTCGTTTCACGCATGCGTCTTAAAAACGCAGTCTCGGCGAACGAACGCTCGGCTTCCTGGTCGTCTAAGCTGGACAACAAAGCCAGGGGTGAGGGCACGTTGGCGAATAACGTAATTTATGGTCGCCTCGTATTTTCCCGTGGACGGAACGGCAAAGACGACGGAATCCTTTGGAATCACGTTCGACGATAATGAAGATGTTCGAGCGCGTGCGAGGCGCCGGTTTCGTCATTGCCACCCTTACAAGGAGCGACCATACTTTTCCTGGTGGGGAGTGGACCATACTCCTCATCATGAACAAAAAAAGACCCTTAGGAATTCATGATTCTTCGCACGGCAAGTGTGATCGCTCCTCAAGTTTTCTTTTAACATATTTAAAGTTGCGTCGACCAAATAGGATGGAAAATTGGTTACGAATTTAAAAATTGTGTAAAGTAAAAAATACCTGCATAAAATCCGTAGTCTAGTTACGCGTAATTAACTGAATAAAATGTAGAACTTTATATGGTTGAAATTACGCATTCGAATACAGAAATGTTGTCCGTTCTAAAAATTTAATGAGGTTTCGAGGGTAGCGATGTAGTTTTGCGAGGGAGGTTCAAGAGGAAAGAAAAGTTGCGCCGTTGCAACTGCATCGATGCGCTACCCGGCTCCATAGAATGAACGGATTCAGCAGAACTGCGGAAAGTTTCGACTCCCGGTTCCCTTTAAATCCATATAGTTTTCGGGTCGACGGTAATCGGGTAGCAATAGTTGTAAAGAGTAACGATCGCCAAGGCGCGTCCACCAATACTCGCTCAAACTTCCCGATCGTAAAATTCCGAGACTGTTCTTGATCCTTATACTCTTCCCAAATGTAATGACTGGACTGCAGAAACAAACAATCTTGACTGATCGTCTTACATTTTTTTCTGAATGCATATAAACTGTTCTGCGGATCACTGCACGAAAATAAAAAGTGTTTGCATTAACCTAATAAAGCGAGAATCGAAAAGAAACTTGCTTCTCCTCTTAGCAATGGCAACAAGTTGAAAGTACCGTGACAGTATCCACAAATCCCCGTGAAGTTTTTACAGCTCTGTGTTAAAACGAGTGTCAGGATTGCAGCGCCGAACAAGAGAGGAGTTAAAACGGTTCTTCCTTTTATTAAAACTGAAGGAGCTTCCCAAAAGTCCATTCATCATCCGTCAAGATGACCGATCGCTAAAAGTCACCAGCGAACAGAGCCAGACTTCGCGAAGCGACGGTAAAAATCCGTGCTTATGAAAGCACGGCGTCTGTTCGAAACTCGGCAATTACTCGGCAGTCGTATTAGATGGACTAATGAGAAAATAACAGGTAATTAAATCGGTTGCTCGGCGAGTATCGGCGTAAAGTCTCAGTTAAATAACGTACAGCAGTTGCATCTTTTCCGGAGTGATTTTAGGTGTCCACGAGCACGTTGCTATCTTCAGGCAAAGAGAAACGTTGTTTCGCGTAGAAACCTTCCTCGGTCAATTCGCGAGAAGTGAACAAAAGCGCGGAGTTGTTTATGTGCGAGGCAAGGTGTTTTCGTGAATTCAAGGATTTTCGGCAGGCGACGAGTACCCAATAGAAGAGCCCCGGAACGAAATGACCTTTGGAGACGTAAACGACGAGGAGAAGACGTTGAGAGAAAGTCGCGCGGCGAAATAGCTTCTGCGATTGTACCATACCTCTGGTTAAGTTTAATATTACACATTTCAATAGTATTGCGCAAAACCGAGGATCCAGGCCCCGGGGGGACGCGAGATCAATGGGATCCTCAATTTCGTTGTTTTTTCGGCGGCGAACTAGGGAAATCGCTTGTAGCCGCGGATACTTTCGATAATAGCCTCTAAAAACCATCCAACAGAACATGATCTCTAAGCTGTCGATAGATGAGAATAGTTTAGAAAAGAGCGCGCAAATTTCGAAAACGACCGATGCGATAATAAACAGAAATCGGTTGGTAAGCGAGGAATCTAGCTCGATGGAAAATTGCAATTGCCCCGGTATGCTGGTGCCACCTGCACACGCAGTCACGAACCAGCTATCCTAATTAAAAGGTGCGCGATCGATTCGGCCGGCTTTCCCGTCCCGTTCTAGAATTGCATTGACACGATTCGGTATCCGATTTTGTCCCTGCGATTTACGGATCCAGCACGCGCAACGAAGCGTTCATTAGTTTACGTTTCGAAAATGAACAGCGCGAAGCGACGTCGATGAACGCTCGTTAAATTATTAGCATGCTTTTGACGAGATTGAACGACCAGCCGATCCACTTCGGAATTAGGATCACACTCGGGTTAAGGACGCCTAATTAGTACTTAACTAGTACGAACGCGCGCTAACTTTTACCGTAATAACATCCGCGGCCTGCACTTTGCTCCTCTCCTTTCCGGAGGATTCGTTTCCTTCGCAATTCTTCTAACGTTGCTTCTAATAACTGCTCTGCACGGCGATTTGGAAACTTTCTACGTTTCTGGTCAGTCGGACGTGCGGATTATCGTGGTTACGGATTTTTATGCGGAATGAAAATCCATTGCATTAATTGCCGGACACTGGAGTTCCGTGGACATCTACTTTCGGTTTTAAACATTTTAATGAGTTGGAAATAATGAAATGTTTAAATCCGTTCAATGTTTCCACTGTTTTGATTCACCGTTGCTATACGTTTTGACTAACCTTTGCTATAGATGCAATAAAATCTGCAGGCTGAGTAAGGAAGATTGAAAACTTTTTAATTACGAATAATAAACGACGGTTTTCAGACTTACGAAGAGATGTGGTTAGTCCGTGCGGGATGTTCGATACAGAGCATGTTAAACTTTATTACGACGCTCTTTTTCAGCGAAGCCAACCGAAAATTGTTCGTTTTTTGTTCTCGGTCGGCCGGTGACACGGTTGTTCAAAAGTAGCCCCATTGAAATAGCTACGGTACAGCCATTTTGTCGGCAATGCGAAATAAAAAAAACGACTTTTGTGTACCTCGAGACAGACACAATGCAGGGTTTAAAACGGATTCCCCGCGAACTTTCTGGTTTCCCCAGAAAAAATTGCTAAAAACAATTTCCCCGGTCTAGAACGGTGCAACCTTTTAAAACAGAGTTTTCCCAGCTGCCGCAGCGTGGGCGTCAGTAGATCGAAAGGGGCGATAAAATTTCAGTTTCTCGTTATTTCGTTTGCTTTATTTACAATCGAATATTTCATGATCGAAAAACTACGCCCGGAGATTTCATTAATAGAGAAAGTTTCTCGCCGAGAGGTGGGCGTCTACGCGAAAAAAGAAAAAAACTTGCGAAAGCTGTGCTTTAAGAGCGCGACGTGATTAAAGTTTCAGATCGGAACGTTTATTTCGACGTCTCTGCGTGCTATATTTATTGCGATCGATGCGTGATTGCGACGTCTCCCGGCGCGCTTGGCGTTTGAAAACGGTGCGAAATCGAATTCTGCGTTAACGAGGGGGATTTGCGCGGTCGTTCACATGCTGTAACGTATTTCCGCGTGCATTTTTAACGTCCGAACATTAGTCTCCAGGAAACGTTCATCAATTATTTGCAGAACCATTTTCGAATCGGTGCGTCAACCTTCCTGCGACGATAAACGATATAAGAACGGGAGTCAAACAGAAATTTCTTTCTTTCTTTATGTTCACGGTCACTAATTTGACGACTATGTCAACTCCTGTTCTAAATTGCACCTAGTCGTTTTTACCATAAATGCATAAAATCCGCAGTCTGACTATGAAAGATTGATTCTTGCCTCGCCTCGCGCGACAGTTGCTCGAGTTTCGGGGATCCGCGAGGGATCGCGCGACGATCTCGACGATGATCCATTAATCATGCGAACCTCCTAGTCGCAGTTCCTTAATGGGTTAACCGGCTGCCGGCGGCGAGATTGCGTACTTACGCCTCCGCCTAGAAACTCGGGATTATCAATTAAAGAGGATTCTGCGCGTGGGCGGTGCTGCGACACGTACCCGTGCACACATGTACATTATTGAAATCTGGGCGAAAGTGAACAAAGTACGTGCAGTTTTCGAAACGTTCTTAATTCTGTCGTTTTTCTAAAAACGAGCAGGTATAATTTAATGCGAGAACATCGAACAGTCAGCCCACAAACAATTTTAATTTTGCATGTAGATCCGCAGTCTACTAATAAAGCTCAGCAGTTCGACTCGTAATGAGATAATCCGGTGAGGAACATATCGCTAACAGATACGTTATCCAACAACACGCGCGTATACACAGGCATACGCGTACAGAGGTTCTTGCGAATTCGCGGGCCGGTTTCTGGTTCATGTCCCGCCATGAGAATCGGAAACATGATCTATCGACGATAAACGGGCACGCGCGCTCCGCCGCCTGCCATTTCGCGGCGTGCGCACGAATAATAAACGTAAACGATAACGATGTCCCGCGGGAAATTAACGAGTCTATATGCGCGTAAGCGGATCCCAGCCGCTAATTAATTTTAATTGGCTCCAGGCTGCTCGCGTCAGGATTTGTTCGCGACGCGATCGCTTTGTTAAGGCTCCGCGGACAACCGATAACGCTTCCGGAAAATGATCTTTCGATGATAATCGAGATCCTCGTCTGCAAGTTTTTCCTTCGGACGACTAGAACGGACGCAATCGATTCAATCGATCCGACGTAAAGTGTTTGTTAATACTACTTTTCGCCGTAATTAATTTCCAAAACGTTTTGGAACCGTTGCAGCGTTCAATATAATAAAACGTAGTCCCGCGGCACAATGTATGCACTGCATTTTCAAGGATCTGATGAGATGCGCCACGATGCAACTCGGTCATCGCTAGCGCCAGCGCAACGAGTAAACATTGCGCAACGAACGACACATCGAGGCAACGATCGCAAACGAGATGCGGCGAAATTTGAACGGTAGAAAGTCGAGAGGTTTCAGTCTATATAATTACGAGTAATTGCCAGCCGCAACCGGGACCGTGCACAAATACGGAGAACAACGTGGCTACGCTCGACCATGCGTTTCGATCGTGGTGGCCTCTTAGAAATCATGCGGTTCGAGTCGAAACCGTCCGCCGAAGTGCAAACATCTTTCCCGTTCCGGGAAACACGGAGGTTTCGTGCGGCGTGTGCTGTCTTTGAAAGTTCGAGGATACGTCTTGATCGTGCTGTGATCTGAATCTCGATCGATCCCTCTCGAATTGCCCAACGAATCATTGGCAAATGAAAATGAACTATCAAGCGTATAGAGTTTGCGTGTTATGCAGTCAGTCGGTGAGACTATATGTTTCATAAATATTTAGAGCGAAGAAGCAAGATGTTGATAATTGTATTATTGCTAATTCTTTCACAGCTACGACGAGCAAGAACTTCTTTGACGATAACGATTTCCTACAAGGAACAGAAAATTTACATTTATCGCGCGGCTTCATCAATTCAAGTGGCTAAATGTCGACTATAAAGAGACAGAATTTTCTTTCGATTTAAAGGAGGACTATGAGAGGAGAAAAATTCTTATTGAAACGTCCATTATGAGATTGATTCGAAGCATATGAAATGGCTAGGGAAAAATCGATGCGAAGAATTCATTTTAAAAGACGTTCGACACGAACTCCACGAATAAACGGTGCCGAAATCAATTGCTATTTCTATAAATGATTTTGAACGGAGATCGACTCGTCAGTTATCGGAAAAATATTCATGGCAGGTTTCGGCAGAGGTCTGAAGTTCGTGTGAGCAGAACAGACGGCGCGGCGGAACGATAGAATTTCGTGAGTAGACCGTCGATTGTCTTCCGAGAGGGAACGAAGACAAGACGGGGCAAAGCTGCCTAGGATGGAAAGCGATGGAAAGAATCGCGAATCGCTCTCGCCCGATCTGTTTTGTCGCAGGAAACAAAAGCGCTCGTGCTTCTGCCGTCGACTAGAAACGATCTTACGGTCTTAAGCCTCGGATTTCGCCGCTTCTCCCGCGAAGGCGTGCGACCCCCAAGAATCGCGAGAGAATCAACATCGAGAGATACAGTATCCATACGTATAGTCTGCGTATCGTTCGATTTCCCGTATCGGTTTCCGATAGAGCAGCTCGAGAATGCCGCGTAATTTGTCGGAGACCGACAGAAAGAAGAATCAATTCGATAAGGAGGAACGGGTTCATTTATTGTCCCTAATGAAGCAGTATGCTCCGCTGTTGGACAAGAGCACCTCGACGCTCGCCCGGAGGAAGATCTGGACCACCATCGAGAACGAGTTCAAGAAGATGGGATTCACGCGGAAAACCTCCGCACAGCTGAAGAAGTACTGGCAGAATTACAAGTATCATTGCAAGAAGGCTAGGGCGCTCGGGAAGGTACTCGTTTTCTTAATCAATCGCCTGCTCTTGGAATCTCTCTCTCTCTCTCCTTCTCTCCCTTCACTCTCGGAAGCTAAAGGAAACCACGGTTGATGTGACAGATTCATTTGACAACCTGAAAATAGCCCCGCCTCGAATTAAGCGTCTTTTGAGAAATATCCAGTGTGCTACTTGTTTTGTTTCGCATTTCATTCAGACCACACAGCTCCTCTTTCATTTCTTGCTTCTCGATCGTGTAGATTTATCGCATTTTAATTAAATGTACGAATTAATTCGTCGATTTATTAATTATTTACGAACAATCGAAATATTTTTAAAATCAATTTACTGGTTGATTCGTTCTTGGAATATTGAATAATCGTAACACAAAAGTTGGTTTAAGTTGCATATTATGCGGAAACGTTCTGCTTCCATCTCTGTATTTACCTATTCATTTTCGATATTTATTCTGTTGAAATTGAAAAGAACATATTAATGTTTGGACCGAAATGTAATACTTTAGCAATACATGTCTGGAAGCTTTTATTGAGTTTTCAATCTCTGAAAATAAATGTTGGATGATGAATGTAAGACACGTGTGCAATATTGGTATGGTAGCTACATTTCGGTGAAGTTCCATAAAAATTGATGGTTGGAGATCGAACCTGCGCCTCGTTAAAAGCGAATTATTGCAGGAGAGTAAAAAGTGCGCAAACTCGTCGGAGAGCGAGTCCCCCGAATGGAATCGATACCGAGTCCTGGTCGAAAATCGGCCTCCGTCCAAGTTTTCGGAAATGCAGGACGCCTCCCAGCCAGCTACAGATCGTTCTGAAGCCTCGCCGATCGAGTCTACGGAAGCACAGGATGATCCCTGTTCGTCGGAAGATGTGATCGGTATCTTTATTATTATTTTCAGAACTGCTGCCGTTTCGGGATAATTCACGTGAAAGAACGTAGCGAATTTAGGGGAATGGGACTCGTAAGAAGTTATAGTATCGTAAAAGTATAGTAAAGCGAACGCGCGGCTACCGTTCGATGTAACGCGAATGTAACGCGTACATCGCCGTGTTACGAGCGGCCATACTTTTTCTGCGTCGCGATCGCCATTTAATGTGGCAATTCCGATACTAAGTGGGATGAAAATTAGAAAAAAATCATGTTAAACGACTTAAGACTTACTTAGACTGAACTTAGAACTTATATGGAGATGACTTGATATTTAATTAGTATAAGAGGATTGTAGGACGAGGTCCACAGTATGTACGTGAATTTTTTCGAATTTTTACTGCGATTGATTTAGCAACTATACTGGCTGCAATCTTACTGGGCATTGATCACTTACCTCCGACTTTAAGATCTCTCTTGCGTAAAAACGGAGAAAGAGGACGAAGATGCAACGTTCACCGATCACGTCAGTCCTGAAAGAGACGAAACAGACGAGAGGAAAGAGATTCCCGGATTAGATCGTCCCCCATCGACTGATTGCAAAACGAGAAACCGTATCGTGGTGTCCAACGCAAAGATTTCGGATAACAGCGTGACAGTGTCGGTGCTCTATCCCGACGAAAACGAACGACCCGAATTCTTCCCGAGCTCAAGTAAGCAGCAGTGTTATAATTGTAGAAAACGAATGGCTGAAAGTCAGGAATTTAAACGGCGCATTCTCTCTTCGGATTTTAGCGGACGTTTTATGGCAACCACGGGAGCGGAGGCGCACCTGCGAGGACTCTTCCGACTCGCAAAACGCAAGTAAGGGCCTGCAAACAGATTGTTAGTTTCGCTCGAGAGGGGCGTTAGTCCGTAGTTTCCCGAATGTGTGCGCTAACGACACTTAAGGGACATTAACTCTGCAATGGTTCCTGCCCCAGCAGATTATGAATTGTTGCGGCACGATCTTCCACGGAAATTCCGCAAAACTCCGCTGAAATACTGCATAATCTGTGAACGCACCGTCATTTTCCAAATGACTGGCTTCACTGCTACTGCGGATCTTTATGCTACATAAAAACTCCATTAATTACAGAATAAAAGAGTCACTTGGGAATTTATTGGGATTGAACATTGCACATTGATATCCTCTGATTCCTTTAATCTTTCTGATAAATCTGATTATTCTTGCTGTTATCCGTTACATGTTACGATTATTGAAATAATGGGGAATCTTTTGAATCTTTTTATACTATATCGAGGTCCAACATTTTTATTTTGTGTAAAGATCCACAGTCTACTGATACGAGAGACTTCAAGGTACCATTGCATTTTTGGAATTTCTATTTTTAATTGAGCTTCTTAAGGTTCAGAAAGTGCACTGCGACATTCGGAAAGTTTGATAATAGAGACAGTTTAAGAGGGTCGTGGAACAATAGAAACTTCCCGAAGGGTTGGAAAGGGTTGTGAAGGGAGAGGTATGAAAGTCGAGAACGTGGGAGAAAAGTTCTTTGGTGTCTCGTGCCACGACAATTCTTTTGAAGCAGGTAACGAGGATCGCGAATCGTCGGAGCACAGGATACGTCTCGACGAATTTGAGAGAAGAAACCCTCCGACGACGTCTGCTTCCGTCGAGAGTGGAGAGAGCAGTGCAGCAGTCGTTGTTTCGACGAAACGGGACGTCGAGAGGAACGATTCTGTCGGCTCGAAGAGGGGCTACGTATTCTTGACCGACTATCGGAACAAGTTGAAGCACCGGCTGCTTCTGCAGCAGCTCGAAGTTTGTGGAACAACAGCATACTTACCGGGTTACGCCACTTTTCACCTGGAACGTCCAACCAGAAACACTCGTCAATGCGCGGTTAACTAGAGTGTGGCCGCTGTTAGCTCTTTATTATATGACTGAATAGTATAATGACATTGAAATAATTTATTTCGTATGGATATACATTTTGTCATGGACATAGCGAATAGAATCTCATTAATTAAAAGCTAGTTTAGTAGCTCTGCCACACTTATTTTAGACATTTTCTGTATAAAATGTGAATACTTTACCTTCAGTCAGCTTTCTCCTCATTTATATTCTTCTCTTATCGTACACTTTTTAGTCGTACGATTGTTAACTTTTTGTTTCTGATGTCCAAAGTGGTGCAACTCTTGAAGGAGTCATTCCGACGCGACGGTCAAAATTTTGGAAAATTTTAAGAATTTTTGCAATTTTCTTACCGTTCATTGGTGCATCCAAGATTGGAACATTGTTTTATTTGTACTGAACGACTCGTAGAAGTTGAATCAATCAGTTCCTCCGTGAAAGAAGGGAAAAATAGGGTCGCATCGGGATGATCCCTGAACAGACTAAAGGGGATTGCGCTTGAGATCAGGATTTTCCGTTGCAGACGGAAGAAAAACGTCTGAAGGTGAAGATCGCCGAGATGGGGGTTCAGGAGGTTCAGCTCAGGATAAAAGCCGTGCGCGAGGACATGCGACGCGCGGAGGAACTCTATCGATTAAATTTGGCACGCGCAGCAGCTGGGAACGTGAATTTTTAAAATCTCATGACAACCTCTCGGAAGAATTAAAAAATGCAAGCGATTGCTCGTGGGAGTTGAAAGCGAATCCGGTTGATTCCCAGTGAAAAATCGCTCATCATACACTGTATCATACTCAGGTTGCGGATTGTATCTTTAGTTACCATAATTGCCCGATATTTATCACTAATATAGATCCATTCTAGAAGCTGCTTGTAGTCTCTATGCTAAAAGATAAACTTAATAAGGAAGTTACGGTTCAGTAAAGAAAACTATTGTAATTCACTTAGGTTACAGGCAAACGCAATTCCAAGTTGGACGAAGTTTGATAAACTTCCTATTTCGTTCAGACTCTAATGGGAAACTTAATCGAATACACAAATTTATATTCGATCCGAATTGTTCGAAATTGGCCCACAAAAGTTCGAAATTGCATAAGCATCCGCAGTATAATTACGGCTCCATTAGAGAGCAATCTGTTGCAAATACGCGCGAAACTTCCACGAGAGAATTGTTCGAAATCGAGCAATTTCGCGAATCGCTCATCACGAACGGGGGAAATGGTTTTTCCGGACCTGGAAAGAATATCAATCAGAGTAAAAAAATGTCACAAAAAAATCACACTCTTTTTACACGTTTAACAAAATCGCCTTTCTGAATCTGAAAAAAATAATTTCAGTTGAAACATCGCTTTCTCAGGTTCTGATAGGAAGGAGAGAGAGAGAATGGCGTCGGCGCGGCGTGTGCTTCAAGTTATTTTTATTAATCACCACCGGTTATCGTGTGTTACGACGTCGTCGACATTTAGAAAAAACGCATGGAACCATACAAAATAACAATGCGCTTAGATTTTCGTGGTAACCGAGCAACATTTCAAAGTCGCGTGTCGATTTTCCTCTTTGCGCGCGTGTCCGTCGTTGACCGATATCGATCGCGATCGCCGCGTCATCGACGGACCCGCGAATCGTCAACGAGCTACGGAACAGTAACGATTTATCACATAACAAGACTCTGTTACTCTTCTTCCTCTTTTCTTCATTTCTTCCATTTTTTTTGTAACATTTTATTTTTATCGGGTTCCTTGTCCACACCATCGCAATCTTCGAAATTTCACGCGCGCGGATTTATTATTCGCTTTTGCCCTGTTACCATAATACAATTACGTATATCCGTCCAGCCGTTTCTCCGTCGCGTCGTCCTCGCAATAAGTGATTCTCCTCGTATTTAGTGATTGTTAATAATTATCACAGAAAGTTCGTAAAACAATGACCTTGACGTTTTTTGTAAATTGTACACATGTACCACATCGTGTGTTCTTCCTGTGTCCATCATTGTCTTGTTAGTGTGCATGTGCCGTCTGTGTGTGTGTGTGTGTGTGTGTGTGTATGCAGATCACAAGTGTTTCCTTCTGTGTTTCTCTCACGATGCGTGTGTGTGTACCTGTGCGTGTATCTCTGTGTGTTTTCGTGTACGCGTGTCTTGTTTCGAGAAGCGTCTTTTTTCCATTGCTATTCTCCGACGCGAAATTCTTCGCGTTTTCCGTTTAGTCCAGTGAAAGAGTACAAGAAACGCGTTTTTCTTAGCTGCGCCCTAATCGTGCGTCGCGCGACGACCAAATCATTCTCGACGAACTCGGGCACGTTCTGCAACCGCTTTCAGGATTGTGCTTGTCGATTACATCGCTTGGAATCGAAACCAATTCGTTGTCGATCACCTCCGAGCATTCCAGAAATCTTCCCAGACAAGCTTTATTGCTATCTTCCGTTCGCAGCATCGAAAAGTGTTTCGATGCTGGCTCGTGCTACGTAACTTTTATAATTTTTATATTAGGATAGACAATGCATTTCATATTTAGTAAAGAGTCATTTGTTAATAGTCGAGGATCGTTCGATAAATTGTTCACAGCAACAACGATTGTTAGACTGCGGATTTTATGCATTTCTGGGAACAATTGGTGTAACTTCGAACGACAATATTACAACAGGATTACAACAATTTGAAAATAAAACAGAGAAATATATTCCTATTTGGTTCCTACGTCTTGAGATGAATGCACACGTTTGTTATTTTGCATAAAGATCCGCAGTCTCTTCATTACTAAATCTAAGGTGTATCTCGAGTAACATACTACAACAACTTCTCTTGAGATTATTGTCTAAGAGAAACTGGTTAAGCTTCGTTCACAGGTTGCCACTAGTTAACGCGCTAATAACAATTAAACAATCCTGTTCACAACAGTGATCGAGTAGGTATTGTCTTTCCAATTATTAACTGCACATTTCGGGGAATGAACGGAGGAATAATGCTTAGATCAATTCGATAGTAATCGATTGACAATGGATACCGTTGCGTCGACAACGATCCGGTCGTTCAGGTGCGTGCGGTCAGGTCGCAGCGTAATCAGACGGAAAAAACTTGTCACGATGCTGCTCGTTAGTACAGTAACAGTAGATTAGCGTTAAGTATTTAGAACTAGGCGGTAATAACAGCGATGCGAGTAGCGATACAAGTATAACGGCACGCATTAGAGAGTAGCCCCTTTAAATCTGCAGCATTTCAAGATATTTAGAGTTACGCTATAGTCAAACAGTTCCTTCGAACTTTATGCTCGCGCAAGGAGAGAGCTCTCCTTGGACAAATCGTCGTCGGTGCGTTGAACGAGTGTGTGGGGAAAAGAGAGGAAAGGTGTGTGTGTGAAAGTGAGTGAGTGACAGAGTGAGAGGGAGAGAGAGAGAAGGGTTGGGAAAGGGTTGGAAAGGCGCCGAGGGAAAGAGAGGAAGAAGGTCTCGATAGTCTGATTTCCGTATCGATCAAGACAGAAGTTTCCTCTCGTTCCGACGCGAGAATCGCAAGAGGCGATCGGCGTCGAAATTGTCTCTATCTCGTCGCTCGGATTCAATCCCGAACTCGCCCCATTTCACGTCGGTCCGACATCTTCCCGCGCTCGGAAACGTCCAAGGAGATCGAGTCGACGCCGACAGTCTTTCAACGAGGAAAGACGTCTCATCGAGGATAATCGGATCGGTGCGATGACCAATCAACGAGAAGTCGCATTGTTTCCCCCACTTACGCTTTCATCGCCTCTCGATTACGCAAACTCTGTTTCGATCGCTCTTTAATCGTTCCCCGGGAGCGATCATAAAAATTAACGCACCTCCGACAACTCTTCTCTCCTTGGGTTATTAGCGATTCCCGCGAGATGTCAGACCGAGGTCACCTTTTTCCTTCCTTCGCCCTTTCCTTTCGCTCACGTTGTCTCCTTGAGCACTTTCTCCTGCGGGCCTGCTACGCCGAAACGTCCGACTATTTTTAAATGAATGGTATGTGCCACCAGCGAAAGCTGTGATCAAAATTCAACTGTCGAGACAATTTTTGTATACTTTGTTTGATAACCGAAGCCTGACAATCCAAAATATCTCCACTTCAGATAATTAGGGGGACGTTTCTGTAAAATAGGATTTACAAAATCGGACATTTCCGCAACCAGGTGTCAAGTCGAGAGGGACAGAAAGAAGTGTGTGTGAGAGAGAGGATACTCTAGCTCGACGAAGCTTAATTACGAGAATTTTACACGGAAAGCACCTAGAAATCACGCTAAGCGGAATCGACCTCTTACCATTATTAATTCCCCTTGAAAATGTAAAAATTACTTAAAGCAATTGTTAGTCGCGTGACCCGCTTACAATACGAGTATAAGTAAATGTAAATCGATTCGCCTCGATGAATCTTCCGAGAGTCGGGTTTGTTGCGGCACGCAGATAGCGCGCGCACCGGGGACGATCAATCGTGGATCGTCCGCGAAAACGATCACGAGCATCGTCGATCCCGAGCCTTGTCGCAGAGACATTCGCGACTTCGGCTACGATCGCTCGAAATGACGAAATGGTCGCGTGCGCCTGCAGATCATCTTTCGGTAACGATCGTCGATCTCCTTACGGTGTCCTCTGAAACGCTTAGCCGTCCTGACGCTTCATCGATCGGAGAATTATTATTTATCAGAAACTTTTTAATAGTCTTTTCTAAAGCGAAGAGCAATGGCTGAGGATTCCAAGGAGACATTTGTAATTTCACAAATTTCACGAAGAGAATTTCTTTGTTCTTTGTTTGAATTGAAATTGAGTTTATAATTGAGGAGAAAATGATCCTTTCGTCGGATGAAGCGTCAGCGACCATCAAAATGGCGATCAGGCGAGGAATGAGTGACGCGAGTGGCGCGAAATGGCGTTCCGGCGTTGACCAAGGCTTTGAACGACGACGATCCTCCGGCAACGATCGGAACAAATAGAAAAATAGAACGGCTTTTTTGTTTGAAGGGCGTGATCTTCACGCGACAGTCGAGCAAACTAAAAATTACTTCAGCAGGATATTTGACTGTTTTTTCATTTGCTTGTGACAATCCAGTACTGTCAACGAGCCGGGGCCAGTCAGCGTTCGCCTTTCTCGATCCGTAATTCCGTTTTCGGTTCTGCAGCTGGAGGGAAAGCTAATTTCATCTCGAAAGTTTCTCTCGGCGAGCTACACGAGTTTGCTAAACAACGCGAAAGGTCGTTAAAACTCTGCTCCAGCGAATCGGTAACTGGGCTCGTCGATTCTAACGCCGGTTTGTCGCTGAGAGGACGAGTTTCGAAAGATCGTCGTGGTTCCGCGCTCTACCCGGACACGTCCATCGGCATTTGCTATCGCCAAGGGTACGGAGTATCCGAGCCACGGTCATCCTGCGACGAATCGATTTTTCCTCGTCGATGTCGCGAAGTTTCGGCGACGGCGGGCACAACATGGTGTAGTACTCGAGAAATTAGGTCAGGTTTATGTCACCGTTTTAGCACATTCGGATTTGTACGCGAAATACAGACTGTTGAATTATTCAATCTCTCCTGGATTTTTATTGCCGCGAAAATGGACATGCTTATGAATTTTTATCTCGGAAATCGCTCGTCCGAACGACTTGAAATCTTTTTCATCTTGAGCGGGAAGGTTCCGTCTATTGTATCAAATTTTCGTTCGATCGAACAGTTTGTAACACTGAAAATTGTAAATGAGAACAATTTCGAACACGAAGGTCCTTATTTTAGAAACGAACTATGGAAAATGGTGACATAAACCCCACCCAATTGTTCACAAGATACACGATGCTGCTCGTCTCGAGTCCTCCGTGATGTTCTCACGATCGACCTCTTGAAATGTCTTCTTAACGTCGCTAACAAATTTCTTCGATTATTGCTACTGTTGATCGGTGTCCGGCCGTACCGGTGTACACCTTGCTCTCGTTTCGTTCTCCGAGCCTGTCCGATCGTCGAGTCGTCGCGGAATGGCGTCGGATCGAGCGTCGACGCATTCCACTCGGAATTTCCGTGGTGTCCCGACGATCGCCGGAGAACGTTCGCGTTCGAGTTGGAAAAATGTGCTCGAAAAAGTAGTATCTCGCGCGTATCACAGGCACCTACGTCGCACACCTCGTCGCCTCGTCGAACCGCCTGTCGATGAAAATCAGCTTCCTTTTCCCGAACACGCTTCGGAAGTTTGAGCCTCCGACGCGACGTATACGCCTCGCATGATCTAATCGTACGATACAACGTGTTTACGCTTCTGTTTCTCAACTAGAGATCTCGTAAAATACATAAAGAAGTGTCTGGTACGCTAACATTATTTAGGCGCACGAACGACGCGCGGCTGTCCCTCCTCGATTTTCCTTTAAAATCTGTGTTTCAGTCGGAAGGCTTGAAAGAATTAATGGTTGATGCAATGGGGAACGAAGGACACGGCGAGCGCGATGTAAACAGCGAAAATCGATACGCCACCGATTTTCCGAAAGAGCCGGCAGCGATTCCCTGTATTGACCCCGATTAAATCAAACCGATGACGCTTGGCCAACGTTATCCCTTTGGTCGCACCGGGGCACGTAAGCTTTGCTGCAAAGCTTCGCTCTGATGCATGGCACTTGTGCATACATTGATATGCATGGTGCGTTTGAAATTTTGCGTGACTTCCTGTGACTCCTGTACTGTGCGATCGCTGCGCCGATGCGAGCGATGTTTATTTCGCGACATCTCTCGCGTCCTACCAGTGAAACGGCAGGCTGTATACTCCCTGATTCTTTCATAAGTATTGGACTAGAAGAAGCATCATTTTATTTACTTACTCCTCATGAGAACCTAGCCAGACAACGTCCACAAAATGCCTAAGAATCTCATTGGAATCGTATATGTATATTTAGAAGTGTGCATTAACCTTCCGTCGGGCGCAATATCTGGACCGCCGAGTTCGGGCGCAATGTGCTTGACGGGCTCACATTCAAAAAACATGATAAACACCTAATTAAGTTCATTTATACAACTGCTGTTAGGGAAATAATGCACTTGGTGAGGTCTATAGTCGTAGGGTCGCCCTTTTGGGCCCTCCACAAGGGTGGGGGTGACTGTTTTCGAGGTACCTAAGAGGTACCTAAATGATCGCGCTGTGCCTCTCAGATCGGTTGCGCCCGACGGAATGTTAAAATTGAAGGGATTTGCAAAATAAGCAGACATAAAGGAACATATGTGTGTAGATTGTTTCCTCGCTTCGGGCCAACAATCGAATCAATCGACAGCACGTTAATTTTTGATGGCCAAGGAGAATCTGGTTGAGGTACGTGGATAACCGCGGTACAGACGAGTTAGGCTATCGAGCGAGGCAAAGAATCAACGAATCTGCTCGTACGTGTTTCGCCTGGCAACGAGAGTTCTGCAAACTGTACGGAACGAAGGGAAATATTCGAGATTCGAGAGAAGATCCCTGCGAATCGGCAATTTCGAAGCCCTCGCACACATTTCCCCGCCGCAGATGTTTACCCTCTGCTTACTCGCCCTCGTGTCTCCTTTCCCTGACTCTCTCTCTCTTTTCTCTGTCGCTTTATATCGCTTCGTTGGAATTTACATAAGACCATCGACACGGAAAAGGTATTACGCGAGCGTTCCGCTGCCGCGAGAACCATTTTCTTTCAACGATCGGGCTACCGGCCGATACGGACCAACGAGAGACGGAGACGTTAATCTCCGGATGAAAACGCCGAACTCGCCGCTACGGTAAATACGGTAATGTCTCGATAACTGTCGCATTAGGATCAGCTTCCAGGAAAGTGAACGGGAAAGTCGAAACAGAGCGATGGCGCGTCCCTTATTCCCTCGCATTTTCCTTTTGCCTGTTTAAATAGAACTAAGTGACTAGTTTCATCAATTCAGTTGTGACTTGTGCATTTGTAATAGAAATGGGCTGGTGCAATTTAAAACCGGAGAAAAGTTCAGATAATTGGAAAATAAAGTAGGCAGCCGGCTTCTATCTCCTGCGATGGATGTAGAACGCGAATATTTAGTTGAAAGAATGTTAATTTCAATTTTCCCCTGAACGAACAGCTGCAAAATCGCAATGGCAGTGCGGCAACAGTAAATTGTCACAATAAATTCTGGCGATAACGTGAGAACGAGACTTGAAAGGTACAAATACAAAAACGTAACTTACAGTTAAAGCATGTTATTTGCTGCTAAAACATGCTACCCTGTCACAGATTCGTGTCGCGAGAGCAATCACAGCAATATTGTTGCATTCCCTTGACAATTTTATCGTTTCGCGTGTTTGTCGAAGCACGGTGGTTCAAAATGAACGGCGTTGCCGCTACAAGTCATGTAATTGCTCGTCGGAACTTCAAGATGAATTCTATTTCGTTAATATATCGAGCGTGCCAAGTTATGATCTCCGCGAAGATGAAGAGATCGTACAATAAATTTCGAACTCTCAGTTTTGGTTCCATTAAATAAATTAACTTCGGTCTGGTGGTATTTTTATGGCTGCTGGTTCGGTAGTCCCGTTAATCGAATAAAATAAGTTGGACCGAAGATAAATCGGTCTGGACGGGGGCGAAAGAAGAAGAAGAAGAAGGTGGGGGATAGCGGGGATGGTTGAGAATATGGGAACGCTGCCAATAACGTGGGATTTTTCGATGAGAGTTGCGCGAAGGGTTCCAGGAATGGTATCGCGTGTGTCCGTTCGCGCGAACAACAGTTTGATCGTCAAATATTTGCCGGATCCGACCGATAGCCAACTTTGAATGCGCAACGACCGGCATACAGATTTTCCTGAGCAAAAAATTACATCGTGCCACACGTCGAAGCGGCCCGAGAAATGATATTGGAAAGCGCAGACCTCTACTCCTAATTCTTTTGCATAAATTAACAAATTCACGAAAGGCGACGAATTAATTTGTACACCTTCCTCTACAAAACGTTTCAGTAAAAAATCTAGCCAGAAACAAGGATCGAAAGACCACAGTATTTTTTCCAATTTCCTCCGAGACAATTCTAGGAAAATTAAAAACGGGAAAGTTAGTGCTCGACGTTCTGCGAAATTTATCCCGAGCCCTAACAGAAGCTCCTGTCGCAAGAATAGCAATTTCCCGGATGTTCTGAGCCGGGCAAGGAGCCTGGGAAATTACAAGGAACGAGGCAAAATCCGCTTCGTTGTCCCCGTCCTTTCCCGAAGTTTCGGAACGGTTTTAATCTAGGCACGCACCACGCTCGATTAATCCGCGGATAATTTTCTTCCTAGACTTGTATGTGTGTGGAATAGTGGGCGATGCTCGTGGGCGTTCGATCCTGGAAAAATAACGGGGGCCGATCTCTTCGACGTTACGATACCAGCCAACCAATGAATTTCCCGAAACATGCGCGCCGCGTTGCCATCATAAATCAGGAAAAGTTCAGGGAAACTTTTCGACAAGGCTGCTGCGCCAGGATGAAGAAGAGTTGCCAGTTTTTCGGCTGTTCCGGCTGCTCGAGATATTCCGCGCGCGGAAACCGCGTTTCTGGAGTACGGTGCTCGTTGCCACGCGTTGCGCAATTTCAAAAGAGTTCTGCAACTTCGACAGCACGTCTTTCGTCGACGAATTTTTCATATTTTCGACAAAGTAATTCGTAGACAGCAAAATCAAGATTGTCTTCCTAAGTCTCAACAAACTTAAGTGCAACAGAACTTCATGTGAAATTGAATTCTTCTAATGTTTTTACTTTTTTAAATCACACGCGTTTTTTGGCATAAAATTCGCTGTCCAGTAATTTACTTTGAACTAATTTACCGAAGCTATGAAACTTTAAAAAAGTACGGGAGGTGAGTTTTCACAGAAGGGTGGCGTGAGTGTCGGACGTTCAATATTTCTTCCTGAATTTTAATAAAGTTACCAGTCTCGACGTTAATTCTCTGACAGCGAGGTTCGGGTCCATTGTGACTCGCAGTATCAAAATCTCCATTAGCCAGTTTCTAGTGAATTAAAAAAATGAGCTGCGGTCGCATTAGAAATACAAAGAAAATATTTAAGGGGTTTAGAGGTGGTGTTATTCCCAACCCATGGAAATTGTTAAGGAAAGAAATGTGTATGTAAAACTCGTAATTAATTCACAGAATTTTTATCTTGCATAAAAATTCGCCGTCTAATTATAAGAATGCTCCGCTATCCGAGGGTTGAAACAAGTTTTCTTTGAAACGGTGCTTGAACTTCGACCGTACTTGGAGCGAACCTGCTAAATAATACATGAAACGATTAACCGAGGAACCTCTCGACGCTAATCATGCCGCGCCGCACCGGTTGTGTAATCGTCCTGTATTTGGATTAGCCGGATCGTAACTCGCGGCAGAGAGAATCGTAAAACGCGAAGTGGAAAAGGGAGGGATGCAATCTACGAATATTGCATTCAAGACAGTCTGCGTGTTCTCTCAGGGATTCCCGTGCGTGCGTGCACGCGTTATCATTGCGTAAGATCGTTAGGCAGCCCGATTATACAGAGAGAAATGGAACGAGTGGGGCGAGCGGAACACGAAGGGGGTGGTTTTACCGGTTCGAACAGTGTGTACCATAACAGGATGCTGCTGCGCAACAATTTGCGGAATTAAGGCGGAAAAGAACAGAGAAAACGAGCGTGGAGATTTATGGGGGTGCGGCTTGGCTCTTGGAGAAAATGGCGGCTCAGCGAATTAACCTCTCGCCCTATTTAATTTTGATCTTTCCTGTTTAATCTCGCTGGGTGCTCTGCACGCGTCACGCCCGGAAAAAAACTAATCTGTATTCTTTCATTCCTTGAAAACTCATTTCTGTAGTGACAGATAGACTGTCGAGAACTTGCTTATTATGTACGGAATGCAAGAGAAGATGTAATTAATACACTACGGATATCCATCAAAATAAAACTTGTCTGCATCAATTACGAGAAAAGGATATAAAAATGGATTAGCATTAAATAATGTATCAGTAATATCATTTGATGTCTCTTCCACTCATTTTTGCCATGAATGCAATGCAACCCCGGTCAGAAATGGCTCGATCGATCAAATCAACTGCAATCACCTTGTAATTATTCATATTTGCAATGTGATAAAGAATGAGCAAATTGGTTGTCGAGGAACGGCGCAGAAAATGCAAATAAAATTGCAGTCCTGAATAAATAGCTTCTGTTTGGTGTTTTGTGGGTTAACAGGCCGGAACCGTCTGAACGGCGACGCCGTAATAAAGTTTGGCGCCCCATGATGTCCCGGAGACGTAATTTTCGAGGTTGAAGAATAGGGTCGTTGCGAATTCGAGTCAAGGATTCTTCGTTCGTGAAGATAGAACGTCGTGGCTGACTTTGACAGAGAAAACGGCGTGTTAACGGCACGCTTCGTTGGAATTCGCCGGAGACGGTGAACTATGGGGAGAGGAAAAAATAGCACGGTTACGGCGAAAGGTGTCCTTTGGCCGGTGACGCGGCGGAAATTCCTCCGAGAATTATTTCTAGGACGGAAGAGCTCGAGATTAATTGCTGCTCCCGAAGGCGCTCGCTGCACAACGCGGGCCCATGATGCCGTTTAATTAGCCCTTCCACGGTGAGTGCATTTCGTTGTCGACTCGGCGAACACGCGAAAGAATTTCGCCGGACCGGAACTCGAACACGCTTCCGTCACGATTTCGTTAACGAACAATTAGTCTCGCTTAATCGAGCATCGATCGCCAAAATTTTCGACACGGCCCAAAATCGATACAGACTCGCGTTTTTTCCGCAGCTTCGTTCAGCAATTTTCTACAATTTTGCCAACTTCGCAGCTTCGTTCGTCAATTTAAAAAAGAAATTTCTAATGTTGCATTTGACACTCTGCGACAATTATACTATTCTTTTGTGTAGCTTTCTATTTTAAAATCGTCTGTTTCGTTCTTTGCTGTATAATTACTACTGTTTCGTGTCAAGGGTCTGCAGTTAACCCTCCTACGCTTCTCAACCCTTTCGATGTCTCCGTCGAGCATACTCGTCGTGAAAGGATGGCAATTTTTTATTTAACGTCGAGCACACTCGCCCTCGCTGAAGCATAATTAACCACGCAGCTTCAACATTCAATGGTACAGTCGAACGGTTAAGAATGGTTGCGCAAGATCAATTTCAAAAAATATTGATTATGAAACATACAATGTTCATACAGTTTTCGAATATAGAAAGAAGTTTATTTACGAGAAGGAACATTTGAAGACGCGAGGAGAGAAGGAGTCTCGCCGAGACATTTCCGCAAGAATGTTTAAAGATTGTTGAAGAGAGCTCAGGAATAAATAGCCGGGGGTTTTGTTTGAAGGGTCAAAGAAGAGGGCCAAGAGACAAGTTGGTAGAGAGACGAGAAAAGCACGAACGTCCGACTGTAAAGAGCAGTTTGCGGGGGATGGGAGCTCGCGAGATGTAACGAGCGTGGCAACGAGGCGCTTGTTAACGAACCGCGTAAATCTGGACTCGCGTCGAAAAACATGATGAAATTTTATTTGCCGTCGAACGGTCGTTTTAATTTTTGATCAACGATCCCCGGGTAAATCGGGACTCTCCAATTCGCCGCTCGTTATTTCCATTGAATTTCCGCTTGAACAGCGCTGCAAAAAACAATCCTCCCACCCCGGACGGGTCTCGCGAATTTGAAATTCTGATTTTCCGCGTGAGTTTCGAAGAGGTTCAAAAGAGCGGAACGGAGGAGGCCGACATCGCGGAATGTTTCCCGTACAGTTTTACGATCGGCCAACCGAATACCGGAGAACCGAAACAAGTCGCTTCTCTCCGTCCCCCTGTCTCCGTCTATCTATCTTTGCTTCTCGTTTTTGTTGTCCCCGAAAGCTGCCGGCTGTCGAGCCTTGAATTTTTAACGAGCCTTCGTCTGCTGGAAGCTCGTTTAAAGCGTAATGCTGTCGAATGATTCTTTAAAGGGACGGCCTGCCTCGGGCCGCGGTAAATACATAATGCGACGGAAAAACCGAAACGGAATGAGCAAGTCTGTCCGTGGTATTTTGTCCCACGGTAATTCAAACACAATTTATCTTGCATTCCCTTACGACATGTTCCACTCGATGGATAATATGATCGAAGAAAGGTCTAATGGCCAGAAAGAGCAGGACATAAGAAAATGGCTCACTTACAGGCTAATTTGAAGTCTTAAACAATAATTTACGTTGTTCACCGAGGGTGTTCACGCGCAATAAACGGCACATGTTTCCCCGATCGATCGGCAAGGAAACAGCAAGCTTTGAGTGCACCAACAACAGCAGCATTCTCCTGGAACATCGTGCGATTCCACGGAAGAACTCGACTCGCAATTGGTTGTTCTGGCGTCGTAAGGAGCCTTGATCGCGCAAATGGAAATGAAATTTGCAAGCTCCGGAAATGCGAGTGTTCGTGGGCGCGAGACGAGGCGCGAGAAGAGAAAGGAGAGCGAAATTGTCTTGCTCGGGGCAGGAACCGAGCACCGAGAAACGGAAAAATGTGGAGAGAACGGGCATTAGAGCGTGCCGGTTGAAAGGTCGGGAAAATTTAGCCGGCCGATCCGCGGCAGCCCGTTCCTCGTATATTTCTGCCCCGGGGAAAGTTCGAGTCTTCTTTCTGTTACATTCTGCCCACGAATCCGCTGGATCCCGCTCCGCGAGCGAAAACCGCTCCGGGAAACACTCGGCCTTCCCACTTCCCTCTTACTTTAATCACTTCCCAGCCTCTTTCATCGCCGCCCTTCCGTTCCCCTTTCTTTCAACCCTTCGACCGTATCGGAAAGTATTAGGTCGGCCTGTGGGCACTCGAACGTTCAATATTTTCTTGAACAGACAGAAAGAACGAGTTGACCTAATATATTTGATTCGTTCGCCGGATCAAGCGAGAAATTTCTCGCTTCACCCGGTGCACTCGATGCGCCGATCCCAGATAATTCTTCCGGGTGAAGCTGAACGCATAAGCGTTCGGGGGTCCGATCGATAAGCGGCCAACGCAATTGCACTCGTCTATCCTCGACGAGTACTTCCTCCCTTTGGCCATCGTTGCTTCAACTTTAATCCCCGGGATCTCATTTCCTCCAGCGAACGCCGCGCCGCGTCGTGGGAACCGCGCGACAGCACAGTTCTCTCGAAACGGTGTCGTTATCGTTTCTCTCCATGATTCCATCGGATCTTCACTATCTCTCGCGAAAAATATCTCGTTCGACGGATCGGTCGTTTGCCGGTGCAACCAGGCCGCGGATCTTTGTGCGGAACGCGAGTTCAGTTTACGTCAGCGTCGATTATAAGTAGAACACGGACTTGATGCATTCATGAAGGAAATGAGCTGGCGCGATTCAAACGGTTAAAACATTAAAAGAATTTAAGCGTAGAAATTTCTTTCAATTATAGCCAAATTCAATTTTCATTCAACTTTGGTTTTTCAAAGTTACAAGTTTTATTTTTCACAAGGATCCGCAGTCTACGAACATTTGTGTCTCCGTACCGAGAAACGACTCCATGAATAACACAATCGTGAAACACGTATAGAGAAAATATTATATTAACCATTTCGCTAGAGAACACAACAGTTGCATCTACAACGACCGAACCGAAAGAGAAGCGTGCAATTTCGTCCCGGACAGTGTACACAAAACTATTCCCCGTTTTTAGCGCACATTCTAAACAATCTCTCGACGATCGGCGTTCGCGATTTCGACGGAATATTTCCCGCCAGGGATGCGCTTTTTCCCGCATTTTTGCGAGCACCGTCGAATTGAAATAGCCGTGCGTACTCTCTGAAGAGTTCACGGTTCACAATTCGCACGGTGTTCGAGGTATTTGCGCCGGCGTCGTTCGTACGAAAGGATCGAGAGTCGAGCACGAAGAGCTAGGATAGATCGGCGGCTACTCGACTTCCGCTACTCTTTGAAACATCTACGAGTCCTAAGAATATCGTCGCACGGTCGTCGGAACGGTAACGACCGTGCCAATAGGAATAAAACCGTTTGTCTGCGAGAAGAGAAGGATAAAGAGAAGTGTTTCGAAAAATGCGATTTGCCGTGTCGCGTCGTCTTGTCGACGTCGTTCGGCGTCGTTTAGCGTATCGAGAGGCGGTGTACGTAGGTACCTGGTCGCGCGTGATCGATCGCGCGGTTCCTCGCTCATCCTTATCCTTAGCAGTCGAGGTTATCCTTGTCCTCGATCCTCCTCTGTTCTCTCAACGAGGGAACGGACAGAACCAATTCTCTCCCATTACGCGTAGTCCAACGACAGAGCCTGCACGATCCTCGGGTCGGCCTTGCTGGCCTCCCGGAACTCCTCCAGCGTCAGCCTGTTGTCGTGGTTCTTGTCCATGAAATCGAAGATCTTGTCCACCCTTTCCTGCGGCGTGTCCGTGTGCCCCGCCTGCGGTTCCTGCCCCTGAAACATTCCCAGCAAAACCCCGGTTAAACCGATTCTCTGACCGTTTCCTACTTGTCCAATTCCAGCTATCTACTACCATCGCCATCGAGACGTACGTTCTAGACTTTATCTCCCTCTACCTCTTTTTTCTCTCTTTTTACCTTCCAGCATCCCCTTCGCAAGTCTTTTTCCGAAAAGAAACTCCACCTTTCGCTGAACTGCTGCATTGTGCGAATTCACTGAACGAGATCGAGCCTCTGAGACTCCTCGAAATTGCTGACTACCGAAAATGCAAGAGCCCGGGTCTCCTTCCGGACACTATAAATCGACCAAAAAATAGGCACATCGAGTTCTAGCGGACCGATGTAAAGCAGAAGCTTTGATCGTCGAATCTACGAGGGGTTGATTTAGGAAAAAAAATTGTTGAGCTTCATACAGACGTTCGAGTTTGTCAGATTTTCGAGTAAAAGTGCGAAGAGCCAACTCGAACCTACTCCGTCAAAGTGGAATAAAATTGTAACTAAAGATTGCAGTTAAATTTTTACGGGCTTGATGTAAAGAGAAGACTTCAGCCTTCAAATCTAGGGTGGTTTGCGAGGGGAAAGAAATGTTTCAAGTTCTACAGACAAGTTTGAACATGTAAAATTTACGATCAGAACTGCACGCATCCACTTGTAGCTAAAAAAGATCGAATGTTTCGGAGGTGTTGCGGGCACGTCATTCAATTTAATTAAATTACCCGGCACTACAGCGCAGAGCAGTATACAGTAAATTTCAGTGAGGTCATGGCAGTCCCTCGAGTACCATTACAGTGTTAATCGCTCTGGCTTGCGAACAGCTCGATTGACGGTCGCGTCGAGCGATGAATCAAGATGACAGGTGACGATGCATTAGTTCGACGGAAGAATTGACTCACGGTAACGCGATCGTGCGACGTAACGAGAGGCGAGGGTGAAAGCTAAAAGTTAAAGGCGCTGCGTCTATTCTCGGCGGTATAAAAATCGCGGAAAGTAGGTCGTGAACTTGGACGCGAGCGCGGCATTAAATGAAAAACGACAGGCACGCGGCGTGGCGGGTTTTTCGAAAAAGCAAAGAAAGCTGAAAAGCTGCGACAGTAGCCCGGTCGCTATGCAAACTATGCGACTTTAAGCGAAGTTGCGCGTTTCCCAAGCTCGGGCGTGCTTTATATTTTCGTTAAAGAGAACGGGCGCAGGCCGCGCGCTAATCCCCCGGAGTCCCGATACGTTTGCAACGTGCATCGAAACCGGGACACCGGCCACAAAGGCGGACTTTTATTCAATGATTTCTCGCGGCAAAGCGTGCAGCACCGTGGCATAATTTCTGTTTTAAAACGAGATAGAACAGGCCGCCGGAGCCGAGCCGAGTTTTATCGTTGTATCGCGACGCACGCGTACGCCCTGGCAGATTTTTCCTCTTTCGCGGCCGCGAAACGCGAGATCCGCGATATTGCTGCCTCGTGGAAACCGCGAGATCGTTTAATGCGATCCAGGCGGAGGGAAATTGGCTTGCTGCGCCATTTTTCTTTCACCATCACAATGCCCGCACGGATTTATGCGCGGCATCGACGTTTCCTGAAATTCCCGCGGGATATTGAAGTCGCGCGAAAACCGAGCTCGTTTCGTCGTTAGTTGCCAATTTTCATGCGAAAGAAAAATTGTCTGGATGATAACACGGGAACCAAGCAGAGAAATTTGTTTTTAATGACGCCGATGAGTTGAATTTTATTTATTCGCGCAACTGTATTCACGAGGATTTCTGACGTGTCTCGTTCGTATGATTGTTAATGGTCCCAAGCGTCAACCATATACTTGCGAAAAAGACCCGCTGTCCGAGTGTTAAACAAACGATGGTCCCCAGTGTACTTATTAAGTCCGCCGGAAGGTCCCGTCCGTTTTTAAAAAGTTAATCGGGCCGCGAGGGCGGCTAATCGGAGTTTTTCGTGTCGAGATGATAAGCTCGAAAGAAATCTCGCACGCGGATCGGCTCTCCCTCCTTCAATGTTTAACATTCATCGGCGGTTTAACGCTGCTAAGGCTGGAATCACGAGCAATTATCGCCGCGATGTCGGCCCCTGATATTTCAACATGAGAGCACGAGAACGAATAGCAAATCAACGGCACAAAACAGAGTGTTGTGTTCGTCGAGGCAACATTCATCCCTGATGAAATTAGTCTCCCCGTAGACTTTCAAATTTTATCGGAGTTTCATATCTTTCGATAGTGCTTTTTTAAAGCATTGCCGAACAGAGATATAGTGGAGTCATGATCCAACAAAGCTGGAATTGCACGATCTAAGCTGCCTCGTAACATCCTCCGAGAGGGTTCTTCTGACATCGAGACTCTACTGTAGTATTGCTCATTCGATTAGGTCACGTCCTGCGTGTAATTTGTTTACTCGTAAAGTCGCATCGATCTTCTCCGCTTTATAGGTTCGCCAAGTTGACATAACAGTGCTTCACAAAACAGAACTACATACCGCCCGTGGGATTGGATAATGTCACGCTGTGCAGCATTTATTTATTCATAATATTTACTCTGAACGCGATACCGTCGCGGCTTTTATGTATTTGCGATCGAGCACGCGAATGGAACTGTTGCTTTAAGCTTCGTGTTTGTAGATTACAAGAAACAGCTTGCAAACGGAATTTCGTTTCCCGCAGTAATAATTGAGCTGTTCACAAACCGAAACAATTAATCATCTCCCAAGTTTGCTGCCAAGCTTTTCACATTTCCGAATGATTTACTTAATAGTCAGTGAATTAAAGGAACTTGAAATTGAGAGACAAATTCGAATTAGGCACACATCGGCGTGAGGATTAATATCTTTTTCAAAGTCCAAACGTCCATTAAGCCATTTGTATTATCAGGTGAACGAGAAATACTGCTGTTATCGCCAATTTTTCACCTTTCTGTTAAACTTTTTATATTCGAAGTGCTCAATTTACCATCGCATGTGCGAATTATTGTGTGATTGGCAACAAGTGATCGTGTGTGGATTATTGCGCTGACGGATGCAAATGTGTGAAGCGTCGCGTGCTTTCCGCGCTCGACGCGTTCGTTGCGAACGATTGTCCGTAATTGACGGGGCGCAATTTTTCGGTGACAAATGAAGGTGTAATTCTCCGTGGAGTCGAGCCGCATCTGTACCCAATTTGCAGGTACACGGCCAGTCGAATCGAGGACAAACGACACGGCAATTACCAGGAATGGTCGCGGGCGTTATCTGCACCGGCCAAAAGGTGATACGCGTAATCCTGTGTTAAGAAAAAACCACGGTTCTCGCTCGCTCGTAAATCTTGCGAGATAGCCGTCAAATGCGCGCACACAGATGATATTTTATAGGTTTGGACTGGCGGGGGGCAAACAAGCTGGCGTTCGGCCAACCGCGATTAACGAATATGAATGGACCGCAAGAGCAACGTTGTCTCCTGCGAAATGAGTGGACACGGGGAAACGTTCATGATTCTCCGAGTGGTTTCTAGCACCCCTAACGCTCTCGTGCCACCCTGTGCACCGGCAGCGATAACGACCGTAACAGTTCGCTGCAGAATGCGCCGGTCTCCCATCGAAACTCCGGACACATAAATAATGATTATTCCCGCGTGCCATCGCGCGCACGCGAGCCGATAGCCGATCACTGTCTACTGTCTCGAAACTCGCGCGGTGTTTACTTAACGCGAGCCTGCGCCGAAATATCGACAGGTCGATGCTGTACGAGTCCCAAGAAACCGCGCGATCACCATCGCTCACCGGAAATGCGATTTGAAAGTTGCGAAATGTGCGGGCGACGCGGCCGAAACCGAAACAAATTGCACTCCGACCGCCGCGGTAGACTTCAAAATCGATTTTTATTGCTATCCATCCGTCTTTCGGATGTTTTATTTAATAAGGACGCGAGCCGATCGCCATTTCGCTTGCAGCAAATGCGATTGTGGAGGATACAGACGAAGCAGAAGAAGGCTCTGATGTGGTAAACAAATGAGAGTTACACGCGTTAATCACCCTGTATATTTCAATGACAGTGCGTTGGAGGTTAACATGTGTTTCCATATTTTTCTGAAAATCGTGAAGTACATCAAGGAATTATTAAAAGGAAAAGGCAAGTCCTCACGCCTCACGAAACAGGCCAACGTCGACAAAACAGTATGTATTTCATGAATATCTTTTCCAACGTTATTTTTGTGCATACTGAAATATTGTTTACAGCGATCGAGAGAGCCGAATGTTATCAAGCAGTGAGAGCCAACCGGATCTTGATTGTTCGGCTTTTGCACGATCGAATGGGTTGCTCTTTGTACAACGTTATCGGGTTGTCCAGACGGGAAAAGTGAACGTTCACAGCGAGCGAACCGAATGTTGTCAGGAATTGACAACGACCAAATCTTGATTGTTAGTTTTTGCACGATCGAATGGATTACCGTGGTTTTTTGGCGGAGCTTTCACGGTTGCCGATTCCCGGCAACGTTAACGAGACAATCGTCGAGCGCAATCCGGTGAGCCGTTGTCGACGGTGGCTGGCTAGATAGTGCCCGTTTAAGGTTAATCGCGTCCCGTCGACGAGTTTTTACAGTCGATCGAGCGAAACACCCGAGTTCTCGCAGATCCAGGGACGAGCTGGCTCTCCGAAGCGAGAACCGAGCGACGATAACGAGACCATTGTCGAAGGAGAAATGTGTACTCACTATCATCTCGTATATCGCCTCCACGATCTTATACATCTCGTCTCTCGTGATGAAACCGTCGTTGTCCACGTCGTACAGTCGAAACGCCCCTGGAACCAAAAAATCGATTCTCTGTAATCAGTCGATGTGCTGAACAATGACCACCAGCAGATTTTTTAGTAATTTTTTAATAAGGAATTTTTTAGTTGATAAATTGACCCGGTTCCTCGTCCTAGTTTTTATAAAATGATCCATTAAGGTTTTGCAATAATGATCCGCAGTCAAATTATTGCAAATTCGTCTCCCATGCATGTGCGATTTCATAAAAATCCATTTTAAGCGCTAAGTGGACTTTCACATAATGGGCTTTGAAAATGCAACAGGTCAATAAATATATGCAACGCGCTCGCTGTTGAAAGACTGTCAAAGAATATTCTTTTTGCAAGTATCGAGCGCGCCATACTGTGCACCCTTGTCACAAACTATAAAATGCAAGGCGATTGAAAGAGCGATTTATAATCGCGAGATTTCCGAACTTTATAAAATTATGATCTGAAAAAACTAATACGATCCAGATATATCAATCTCGCAATTATGTGGACATTGAAAGCCGTAGTGCATAGCATAATAGGGTCACATCGGTACTTTCTGCTAAATTGCTTCTGTTAAATTTATTAAAATATTTTAATAACGAAGCTGAGCAACGAAAAATGACCAGCAGTCGCATCAAGTTATTGAATCAATGATTTTCCATAAGTCTGATATCGGTTATGTGACTGGCGCTGGCAGGCCCAGCGTTAAGGGTTAACAAATAGACTATCAGCAGGATAGTCTTGAATGAAGATTGTCATACTCACAGTGCAGTTTCTCGTCCAAGTCGCCCCGCGACGTCACCGAGAGGGCTCTTATGAATTCCTCGAATTCTATCGTGCCGTCCTGCAAGAGAATGTCCGGATCCAGTGGCACATTGTCGTGTCTCCATCGAGGCGACGAGGTGGGCCATCGTGAAAATTGATTGCCCGGCGTGTTCCGAAAGCAGCCATTTGTAAAACGTTCTCGCGTTCGCCGAAAACTGTTTACCACGACGAGGAAAATCGCGGGGGCGAAGAATCGTGAAATATCGTTCGGCGGGGACACGAGGACACCACGACAAGCAACGTAACGTTTCGAGCCGGGCCATTAAACGCGCAGACGACGCCGCTCCTGTCTGTTTCCAGTCCCCGGTGGACAATGCCACGAGTGGATCAACGAGAATGGGAAAAACACGGGAATGTAGAGGAAACGGTAAAAATATGACACACCAAGGCTGTGACCAATACGCAATATTGACACTTCTAACAGATTACCTACCGGCGATTATACCATAATTTTTGGAAGCTCATGGCTGAAGAATTTTTAATTTCAATTTCTTTTCAGATTTCAATTTAAAACAGTAAGAAAACCGGAAGCATATTTTATACTCCCCCTGTCCCATAATAATAGTAGCAAAAGAAAATAAATATAAAACGCAACATTTATTGTCGAAAAACTAGATTACATTGATCAATAAATTAAAAATATTACTCTTAATTCTTATTTTGTGTGGTCAGATAGTTTCTGCATTTTTCAATAATTTTGTTACTGCATTTTAAACTTGTAAGTAGGATCTATATGCGTGAACTTTAAATTATTGGAGCTATAGTTCTTCATTGCTTCCAGCATAACGTGTTTTTTTGCCTTACTTTTACAATAGGTTGATATTCAACTGAAATAAAACAATTGATTTCGATCAGCGGATGGAATCAGAAAAAAATATATAACAAAAAATTGTTTAAAAACCACGCTTATATTAAAATGCACTAAAAAGGAGAAAATAATTTTTTTAGACATTAGTGACTAAAAATAAAAGCGTGGAGCGCTGAACTATATTGACGTAATCTTCGTGAGCGCTCCCAGCTTTTATTTATAATCAATGATGTCATGATTCTATTTAAAATATATTAAATTTTTCTATCTATTCCGACACTAATTTTATAACAGAAGAAATTTTGAGCTGATTGCTTAAAATTTAGGGGAAAAATATAATTAATCATTTAACTGGATTCGGTATTTTATGGAGAACCAGGAAAAAAATTATTTTCTCCTTTTTAGTGCATTTTAATATAAGCGTGGCTTTTAAAAAGTTTTTTTTATATATATTTTTATTTTCTACCTTTTAGTCTTTTTTAAATGGAACGCAAGATGTAGTAATACTGGTATGAAATAGTAAGATATAGAAACGCAAGATATGGAAATACGCGAGACAGAATGAGGGGATGACTCCAGAGACGACGTCTCTTGATGGAGTCCAAAATTGTAGGAAATTAAATTGATGAATGGAACAACACACTGACTGAGCTCCTTCGGTGCGAAATGGGTCATTGGAGTGGGGATGAATCGGAGTGGGACGCGTAGTGGAGTAGGGAGCGCTGGCGCGCGGAGTGGGGATCGCTGAAAACGATGACGTACTACAAATGTCGCGCGACGAGGTGTGGCGGTTTATATCAACATTTTTTTTCTCCTAAACGCACAGTTTTTTTAAAAATTTGTTTTTTAATATTGCATTGTCAACCAATTCTGAGCTATGTTTGAAGCTTCAAGTCTCTAGCTCATCGGAAGTGATTTAAAATTTGATTACAAGATTTGACGCATACAATGACAACGACAAAGATGTGTCAAAACAAATGACAGATGTCGTGAAACATTGATTTTGATTGAAGGTTTCGCACTTTTGCGCTACAACATAACTAACAGCTGTATTCGGCAATAATTCCCGTCTAAATATTCACTTGCTACTATTATTACTGGACATAGGGAGTATCTTATATCTTAAAAAATAAAATTGGTGTCTTGTATTTGTTCCCCCTCTTTCACGCGCTTTCTCTTTCGTGATACGAGCATCGTGAATCGTCCGAGGGCTCCGAAATTCTATTACCGAATGCCGTCGCGGTTTTATTCCCGTCTCGATGGCCACTTTTCTCTGCAATAAAACGCGAACCAGCCGTCTAAAACGATGGGCTCTCGCCTCTATCGACGGATCTTTACGCAAGATAAAAATTGTACGCGTCAGCTCTGGGAAATATACTGCGAGCTACTCACATTGGCTCCGAAAACCGACGATATTTCAACTGTTACGATATCGTCAAAAAGAGGGTCTCGATCGTAAACCTAGATCCGCTTTAAAGCCTCCATTCTCGCAATCGGTTCGCGCTAGACCAAGTTACACCACAAGGAGCACCCTAAGCTCTAGTCGTAAGATGAACTTCTATTTTCGTTTTACATTTCGACTACTCGTTTGTATCGCGAACGCCGAAGATAGACGAGTACGAATGGCTGCTTTGTAGACATTTATGGACACTCGAAGCTGCTTCTCCGCTAGCTTTATGCAACCACTCTGGTAGCAGTGTTTCCTATTTTCGAGTCCGAATACTCTAAAGGCAGTGTTTCTTTAAATTTCCATCGAGAAATGTTTACTGAAGTAGTTTCCGCAGACTTCAAGCTCTAGAGGCTGTGTTTCTCCAACTCCTCGCGAATTGGAAAATTGAAATGCTTTCCCGGCCCGAAGTTGTCGAGGGAAAGTTCTCGCGTGACGCAGGGTGAAACACGGCGGCGAGTGGATACATTCCTCTCTGCGAAAATGTGAAAGAGGATCGCGTGTCGCGAATTCCTGACGAACGGTGGGACCGCGAAAAGCATCGGACAAAGTTGCACCGAAAGCGAACGATCACTGTCCGCTGCCACCAGAGTTTCGAATAAAGCTGATTTTTTCGAACGTTTTCGAGAGCTTCGTCTCGAACCGATAAAGCGGTTATCCACACGTCGATAATTAAACTATCCAACAAATTTCAACTATTCTGCACGTTCCGTCGACCAACAGGTGTTTTTGCAAGTTTTTGCAACGCGGGATTTTTTGCGCGTCGACCGCGAGTGCTGTGCAAATGTTTCTCGCGTGAAACGATTCAGCGATTCCAATGGCGTATTCGTTTATAACAATACGAAGGCTTACAGTCGGTCTCTGTACACGCTTCACGATGAAATAACATTTTTAATGTGTGTTCGAATGGTGACTTCGCTCAATTTGGAAATGTTACTCCATTTTGAAGGGTGTAGTTTTTGACGGAATCGTGAAATTAGAGGTTGGACAGTGTTATTGTCGGGGAAACTTACGCTGTTCTCGTCGTAAACCCTAAACGCGAGCATGGCGAACTTCGAGGGGTCACCTTGAGGATAGAACTGCTTGTAGATCTTTATGAACACCTGGAATCATGCGCATCGATTTTCGTTCAATTAGCGCCTCGCGCTGGTTACATACCTTCTTAAATACCTGTTCCGTTAGTCGGCCATTGGGACAGTCTTTCAGGAATCCTTTGTGCCTAAACAGACAGTCGTTCAACGTGTTATCCACCTTTGTTTCGTTGCAAAACCAATTATTAACACTAAACCTACAAGCACATACAGTGGGTGTACAAAGTATTCGTACACCTTTTAAAAACTAATAACTTTTTTATAATTCTACCAAACGACCTGATTTTTTATAATCAATTAGAAGCATTAGTTTACAAACTGATATGCAAAAAAGATTTTCCAAAAATTACAATTTACAAGGTTGCAGGTAAAAATAAAAAAGGCATTTTTTAAAACTTTTTTATTTGGGCCCTTAATGAAAATTTAAAACATATGTTTTCTAGATCCATGTTCTTTATACACATGTTGGAAATTTCATCGAAATCGATTGACACAGGAAAAAACAACAGGCGTCGAAAGATGTACGATTTTGTGGATTTTAAGCAGAAGCTGATCAAAAGTCGTGGAAAACTACGATTTTCACCATTTTTACCCGCTTGTAGCTCGTGTGTATGTTAATCGATTTCAATGAAATTTTCAACATGTGTATGACTAACATAGATCTACAAAACATACATTTTAAATTTTCATTAAGGGCCCAAATAAAAAAGTTTTAAAAAATGCCTTTTTTATTTTTGCATTTAACCTTGTAAATTATAATTTTTGGAAAATCTTTTTTGTATATCATTTCGTAAACCAATGCTTCTAATTGATTATAAAAAATCAGGTTGTTTGGTACAATTATAAAAACGTTATTAGTTTTTAACAAGTGTACGAATACTTTGTACACCCACTGTATAATAAAAATCACAGAAAATCTATATAAATTCCATGGTGCCAGCCATTTTTAGAACACGGTAGGTTTAGTGTTAACGAATTTAAATATCGAATCTCGAAATTCAAAGTGTTTTACGTGCGAAAACGACACGGTACGTTCTAATAATCAATCATCCGGTGTTTTCAGAAGCGGTAAATCTCGAACGAGATTGATTTCGAAACGAATAGCACGATCTCCGATTACGTTTCTCCGATCATTTTTCTTTTCGTACAAAGAAAAGGGAAGTTCGTTCCTTTGGACTCACCATTCTCGAATCTCATCCTCGGTAACTGAAACAGAAACAAAAAGAATCGTTTAGTCTCGAGAAGAAAGACACTGTAAAATGGTGGAAGGGATGGAAGGTCGAGGGCGATGAGGATAGCTGAGACGAGTATAGATTTTCCCGAAAATTCGACACAAACTGTGATGCAGTATTCCGTGAATTTTTCCATTACAAAACATTGTTGTTAAGGATAGAACTGCTCTAAAACAATCGTCGAAGGTCGCGTTTCCGCACCAGTTTCCGCGGAACAAAAGTGGAGCGGTTCTATCGAGACTATTCCACCTCCTGCAGTTTTTACACGAACGTTGGCTAATCTTGCCGTATAATTTACGACCGGCCAGAGAATACACGCGGATCGATGAATTCCTGTTATTCCCAGAGAAAACTGTACGTTGGAATTTTCGGAGCCGGTTCTCGATTAGTTCTGTTCCTTTGCGCCGCGTTTCCGCGTAACGTTTCGCTTCGTTTCATTTCGGTTAAGAGGGTAACCGCTTAAACCGTGCCGCGCGGTACCTCGGGATTCGTGGCCAAAAGGAACCTCGAAGAATATGGGATTCGATGGGAACATGGCAAAGAGAGCAAACTTTCGAGAAATATGAAGGCTCGGTCCGCGATGGACCAAAAATCCAGGAAACGACAACTTGCGAAACTATTCTGATCAAAGTTCGACGTATAGTTTGCTGACAGAGGTTCCCGGTTAGTGCAGAGGGGTAAATTAATCATCAGGAACCGAGTAACAGATCTTTTAGGTCAACATCTTCCCCTTTGAAAAGGACCGAGCTTTACAAACGACCTGATCGTTCAGCTGAAAGACTGGATGGCTCAAAAAAGCTTTGGCGAAGAATACCGCGAGCCAGAGAAGCTGGGAGAACTGTGGTTGATCGATCCGAGGAAGAAAGTTGCAGGAAAAACTAGTCAAAAGTTACGATTGGAACATTTGAATCTTATAACATCGGATGATCCTCTGCACCGTCGAATTAATCACCAGGAACAGAGTAGCTCGACGAATCTTTTAAAGTCCTGGATCAACATCTTTTCTTTCGAGAAGAAGGCTGCTCGAATGATAGTTCTCAGCCGGAGAAGCCAAAGGAGAAAAGTTGCAGGAAAGATTAGTGGAAAGAAAAGCTCGCGCATGATTCTCGCGAGGAGACCCATCCGGAAGAGGGAAGCTGATCTAGATAAACCGCGGGGAGATAGTCGAAAGAAACAATTAAAGCTCGAGTTTGGTGGATGGTAGGAGGAAGAACTGGGAAGCAGACGAGGGGGCAATTAAACCCACTTGGCTTCGTACCAATTACGAGCCAGAGGAGGTTCACCATGAGAAACTCGCTTGGAAACCCGAGTCGTGTGGTCACCTCGAAACTTTCCTCGACCACGGGGAAAATTCTTCGGCGAAGAGGGAAGTCCCATCGTCGAGCAACTGGCTCGTGCCACTAATTATTAGACGAACGTGTAGTCTCAGACTATAACAGGCTGGGCGTTTGTCGGCTCGCGAGTAAATACGCGAACGGTGGAAGGGGTGGAGTATTGAGTATAGCTGCCTTCGTTTCTCCGGTGGCCACATAAACGCAACGATCCGTCGTTTATGGGTTGTAATATCCGTCGAGACTCGTCCTCCAGGCCAATTCCATTGTGCAATCTTGTATCCGACGGGTAATCCGATCTACGCGTTTGCAGATTGACTTGTCGATCAACGCGAGACGGGACTATCGTGTACCTCGATTGATCCATCGATCGTTTTGCACGTGCGCGTCCGCCGGAGCTTCGAATTGTTGAATGTACCTGGTTGAAATTTCCACCTGATAGTTCTGATTAAAGCAGGAATGTAGAACCTTTATATCGGTGTACAATTATGTACTGAGAACACAAAGAAATAGTAGAACTACACGATCTAAGAAGCAGCACGGACCCGAGGGTTTTCCTTGGGTCAAGTCTTGTCTAACTTATTTGAAACAGATGCAGACAATTTTTATTTTCCTAAGATAAAGATTCTTCCTAACCAAAACTTATAACAAGCTCGTAAATCTTAAGCGGACTTTGAAAATGGACCTGCGAGATACAGCTCCTTATCCAAAGTTCTAGCCAGTTTCGGAAACTGTGTTCAACAGAAATTACGTTTACCGTTTCGTTGCACCATCGCAGGACGATAATTTTCCTGGCGGGAGAAAATGGAGCAATCTTTAAGCACGGCGAACTTAAGTTCGATAAACTGACGGAACTTCCCAGCGGACCTAATATATCGTTGTAACTTAAATTCTTGCAGCTCTCGCGGGAATCTTTCGCCCAGTCATTCTAAGGAGGTTGCGACAAACGCTGCCCTGTAAGATTCACCGTGGAATCCGTTTTACAAAGCGTAAACAGGATAAAATAGCGGAGCACGAAGAGCGATTTCTCAAAGAGACGCTCGGGTCCCTTTCAAATTATATGCACTTCCAACAGAAGAGATGCACTTCACGCTGCCAGACGAAGAACGCTAACTTTCGGAAAAATACGATCTTATGATATAAATGTTTATGGGGCACGTACACCTTGGTGCGTCAAAAAGATAATGTTATTCGATTGTACCTAGAACGTTCGAATTATACTTCCACAAAATATGCTTTACCATTTCTTGATGTTTTTGTTTAACATTAAACAATTCTTGAAGTTACAGATGCTTCCATTGTAATAAAGATTGCACGAAATCTGAATAAATGCTGTTCTGTCATTTTCAGGAGATCATGCATGTACACAATTCGTAATAGAAATGATCTTTCAGGAAATGAAAATTTTTATATTCGACCCGATTTTTCACGGTGCATGCAGCTGCTTGCAGCTTTCGGAAACGTCTCGTATGACTTACAAGTTCTAGAGAAGTTCGCACGGTCACGAGTACACGGGCGAAAATGGCGGAGACTTTCGAGCAGGTCGTTAAATTCGGCTGACATTTTTACGGGACGTGGAGGAGCGGAAGTCGAAGCTGTCGCGCGCAGTTTCTCTTCCCTCTGGTTCCGGTTCGCGAATCTCGCGGATGTAGCGAGTTTCGCGGACAAACGCTTTTGATAACAGTCCCGGGGACCTCGTCCCACGGTTCGGTTTACAAACGAAAGAATCGAGGCGAGCCATCGGCTTATCCTCGGCAGATCCTCGAGTTCAGATCCGAGGAAGATACGGGGGCACAATGCGATCGAGGATAACGCGAGGACGAAGAAACTTTTGTTAGTCCTCCGACAAAGGATCGGCCGTATCGATCGGTCCTACCCGTGTTCCGGCAGGTTTCGAATAAAGTGAATTTACCGGTGATAGGACGCGATGCACGGTGCACCGCGGTCTGCATTGCGGCCGACTCTTTCAGCTCGGCGAACAAACCGGATACCGATGCTGCCGACGATGCTTTATTGCCGTGATCGTCCCTCGAACCACCCATGGCCCACGCAGTCTTTTTCTCGCGTGACCTTGATTCGTTATCGAAAAACGATCTAATACCCGGGCCAGTTAATTGCTCCGAGTCTTCGCCGACTCCCTTTTTCCCCTCGCAATTTTCACGTTATCGAAATTGGACGTACGCTAGAAAACTCCTGGCAGCCATCGATTCCTTCATGATGGAAGATCGGTCGACAGACTCGCGCGGTTCGACAAATTTCAACAGACAACGTGTTATTTCACAAATGGGATTGATTGTAAAGAACAATTTTAAGTAAGTTTCATGTCACAATTTTTAGAGCATAACAGTTCTTGAAAAAATCTGAAAAACCATGCAACACCCTCGAACGTCCTAAATTGAGATTATCAGATCGATTTCGATAAATAATTTCTTGAAATATTTCATCATTAGGGTAAAGTGCCCAAATAATATGAACCATTTACTGTTGATGTCATTTTTTGATTATTTTAGAATGCTCTTTTTCGTCCAAAAAATTACCAGTTGTAGGTGCATTTCCTCCCTATAAGATTCTGGGGTCAAGTTTGTTAAAAAATTAATACAGCTTGGGATAAACATTTTTTTGGGGGGTGTGTCATTTGAAGCTTCCAGTGAAATGAGTTCTTAATATGGCACACTATGAGTCCCTAATAAACTACTTATTCTTGATGTCATTTTTTGATTATTTTAGAATGCTCTTTTTCGTCCAAAAAATTACCAGTTGTAGGTGCATTTCCTCCCTATAAGATTCTGGGGTCAAGTTTGTTAAAAAATTAATACAGCTTGGGATAAACATTTTTTTGGGGGGTGTGTCATTTGAAGCTTCCAGTGAAAGGAGTTCTTAATATGGCACACTTTGAGTCCCTAATAAACTACTTATTCTTGATGTCATTTTTTGATTATTTTGGAATGGTCTTTTTCGTCCAAAAAATTTACCAGTTGTAGATGCATTTCCTCCCTATAGACTTCTGGGGTTAAGTTTGTTAAAAAATTAATACAGCTTGTGATAAACATTTTTTGGGGATGGTGTGTCATTTGAAGGTTCCAGCGAAAGGAGTTCTTAATATGGTACACTTTGACTCCCTAATAAACCACTTATTCTTGATGTCATTTTTTGATTATTTTGGAATGATCTTTTTCGTCCAAAAAATTTACCAGCTGTAGATGCATTTCCTCCCTATAAACTTCTGGGGTCAAGTTTGCAAAAAAATTAATAGAGCTTGTGAAAAATATTTTTTTTGGGGTTGTGTCATTTGAACGTTTCAGCGAAAGGGGTTCTTAATATGGTACACTTTGAGTGCCTAATATGACACCTAGTGCCATATTCGGCTGAACTTTAGAAAACCCCCCCCTTCCTTTCGACATTTGACATACGTCATTCTATTCGTTTTGCCTTGCTGAACACAAAATGTAAGTGTCATTTTTGGCTGAAATGAATAGTTTTCGAGATATTCGTGAAAAACTGCAGTTACTACACATTGAATTTTGTGTATACGTGCACGTCCATGCTGTGCGTGTTAGGTTAGGTTAGGTGGGGGGGCGGAGAGGGCCGGCCTGACGACCACGCATACGGAAATTTAGGAGTAGTCTATCAAAATTGAATGACCCTGGTTTCTCTCTAATGTTTAGAAACAAAATGTAAACTGGTTGTAGACTGGTTTACGTTGCCGCAGAGCGTGGAGAAATACGAAAAATTTAATACAGTATTAGCGATAGTTTTTTGCGAATATCTCGAAAACTATTCATTTCAGCCAAAAATGACACTTACATTTTGTGTTGAGCATGTCAAAACGAATAGAATGACGCATGTCACATGTCGAAAGGAAGGGGGGGGGGTTTTTCTAAAGTCTTACCCCATATTCGGACCCACACCAAGAATGTCAATAGCTATACCCATATTAGGGAACCCTTGGTGGTGCCATATTGGGAACTCCACGTGGACTGATAATACTAGCAATTGTCAAAGAGAAAATGAATTTCAGCCCAAACCAACAGTTGACAAACATTAATATAAATTAACTGAAACTACAGATATATTCAAACATTTCAAAATCACTTACCTTCCTCGAAAAAGATACAATCTAAGGTCTAACCAGAAAAATATTCAACACGTGGAGACAACTGGCGGAGGATCGATACTAAAATCTATAGAAGGGTGCGATTGCACTGCACACTGTTGAGTAAACATGGTTAAGCATTGTTTGAGGTTTTTCTCACTAGACTGCAACTTCTCCTTTACAAGATATAAGGTAGTGCCATAATAGGCGACTATACCATATTTGGGCGCTTTACCCTACACATATGGTGCGTACGATATGTCGGGACCGATATCATTGCTTCGATTTTAGCATCTGCATGTACTAATAATAGTTCCCCGCATAGAGCAGCGGTATTTTCAAAAAGCATCGGGCAGAATTCGTCGGCGAGCCCGCAGCGGAAAAGTTTATCGGGGTTTTTTAATAAAATAAGCGAGGAGCACGCGATCGGTTTTTCATTATTCCGAATCGCTATGTCCGCTCGCTCCGCGTGTTTACCTTTCACGCTCGACAAAGCGCGGGATTCGATTATTTTCGAGCCGTGTGCCCGTCGCTCGGCGGGGGCTCGCTATTTAGACGAATCGGAATAAAAAAGGAGAGTAGGTCGTTCGACGAATGAAAAAGAACTCGGTCTCCCCGTCCCTCTTCGAAATTACACTCCGTGGGCGTTTGCTCTCTCGCCGATTTTATGGTATCGGACCAGTAAAACCGGGGGCGAGTTTACCCGACAAAGAATACGTAAGAGAGCGTATATCACGCTGACCGGGGTTCCGAGCTCTGCTGCGGTGTGCTAGAAACGCGTCGACTCTTTCGAAATTTTACGAATCGCGAGAGGTCACCCGACAACACCGAAGGAAAACTTGACGACGAGGACTCGTTTATCGCCGAAGTTCGAGCTTCGAGAACGATCCTGGAAACGAGAAACATTCGATTCGGTCGCGTAATCGTTCGTCCCGGGTGTTCGTTAGCGAGACGACTCGAACGAGCTCGTTATTTCCGCGAGATTGTTCGATGGCACTCGGAAATCTGCGAACACGTTACTTGAGCAGAAAGGGGGAACGAAGGATGCAGAAATAGAGGGATTCGAGATACAGATGAAATTTTAGGTCGAGGCGAGCTTCGGAACGCTATCGAGGCAAAAATACTAAAAGTAGCGGGACAAAAAATCGAGAAGAAAATTCAGACCAGAATCGAAATCGAGGTCAGAGTCGTCGGATAAGGGGACGGAGCACCAATTGAGGGGAACAAGTTACCCTAGTAGAAGGGGAAGGGGTGGGGACATAAGTCTTAACCTCTTGCCTTACAATATCGAGTCAAACTCGCGATGAAGATTGTGAATAGAGTCTAATAAATATGTATGCTATTAATTTCCTTTAAATCGAAATGAAATTCTATTTTGGTTTTGTTAATGTGCAGCTATTGAAGAACATATAGGCGTACAATAGATATAAAGTACCTCCTTTTTTAGGGAATTAAGAATTACAAAAACAGTTTTAATTATTGAAATCGTAAAATAAATCGTAGGGTAAGGGATTAATCTGGTGACCCTGATCGAGGCAGGAGAAGAATATTAAGATTATTTATCTAGATTTACAGATATTATAAGTAAATATTGTTAATGATCCTAGTTGTAAGTGTCATTATAGCTCCGAGGACTTAGATCACGTTTTATGGCAGTGTCGTCTTTATGATTCCCAAAGAATTAAATTAGTAAATAAGCTGAGCAAAATTAAATTTTTTCTACCATTAAAAGTGGACATTTTCTTTGCTAAACCTAATGTTAAAGCCTGCGAATACATCTTCCAGTTTTTAAACGACTGCAATTTACATCTCTAGTGATTATTAAGACTGTCATTGTACACTAACTGTGAGCCTACTGTATAATTGTTAAAGCTGATATAAACCTATAGTAGGTATCAATAAAAAAAAAAAGTGGTAAAAATAGATTTGCAGATGAATTTTTTCGCGAATGAACGTGCAAAATACTAGAAGGGTGACGGAGTACTTTCAGCATCATCTTAACATTTTACTTTCCATTTCGTTGAAAAAATTATTTCTATGTCATAGAATTTTTGATATTACCGATCTTATTCAAAGTGTTAAAACGGGAATCAAGAAGAAATTGGAAATTGAAGTGGCTTAAAAGTAATATCGGAGAATATTCGGAAACATGCTCCCGCCCTTAGGCTTTTCTATAGTGGTCCGCAGCACTTCTTGGCGCGAGCCCTTGCGAGGTTCGTTGAGCCGAGGATTAGAAGAGGCCCGGTGCTTCTCGCGCTACGACCTCTGGTTCTCCGTTCTCTACGAAACGAGAGATTTCAGTGCTTTATTACTGAAACGAAAGAAGAGAAACTGCATTCGCCGAGAACGCGCTACCGACACGAATCAACGTCGAGTGGATGGAAATAATGAGACGAAGCGCCGTGCAAGCTTCCCTCGGTCATGACGAGGCCAGCTTGCTCGATATCCTTCGTTCAACGATGAAACGTTAAACCAATTGGAAAGACTACCTTTCGCGGAACAATCAAACCTGCTGTGCTTCTGAACCGCGAACTCACCGTTTCGTCTTTAAACACAATAGAACCACCAATCCTTTCATTCAACAGGGGGAAACAAAGGTACAGGTAATTGAACGACTGCTTTTTCCGTGCCAAAATATCGGGTATCCAGACCAATCGACTTAATGATGTATTCGCTTACAAAACTCGGATTGCGAGTCAGATATTGAAGCCAAAACAATTATTAACTTCTTCTAAATAAAACATCACTACTCGATTGTCCCAGATTTTCTTTGGAACGAGCTAGATTCTCTATTGAAAATGGCCCCAAGTCGAATCTAAATGAAGACAACAGGAACGTTCTCCTCTTCTTTAAATCCATCCATCTACAGTGAGCCACGAAAGTATTCGAACGTCCTTTAAAACAGAATAACTTTCTGATAATTGTACTGATTTTTTATAATCAATTAGAAGCATTGGTTTACAAAATTATATGCAGAAAAGATTTCTCAAAAATTATAATTTACAAGGTTACATGCGAAAATAAAAAAAGGGACCTTTTAAAACTTTTTTATTTGGGCCCTTAATGAAAATGTTTAATTTATGTTTTGTAGATCTATATGTTAGTTATACACATGCTGAAAATTTCATCGAAATTGATTAACATACACACGAGCTACAAGCGGTTAAAATAGGTGAAAATCGTAGTTTTACACAACTTTTGATCAGTTTCTGCTTAAAATCCACAGAATCGTACATATCTTTCGCTGCGTTTTCTCCTACTTCAACCAATTTCAATGAAATTTTCAGCATGTATGTAACTAGTAATAGTAGTAGTAGTAGTAGTCGTGTTTATTGCCGGGGAGGGGCGGTTCGGCCGCCCCTCGCTTCCTTAGGGCACACCGGTTTTTAAACACCAGTTTCACAATTGGCGCTGCCGGCACTCGGCCCTTTAGCGGGTTGCAATTGTCCTCGTTTTTCAGCCGTCCCCTCTGTTTTATTCGGCCCGGGCCATTTTCAGAGTCGTCGACTTACTAGACGGGTCGGTCGTCATTGATGAGCGGGCCATGCTACCTAATTTTTTGAGTTTTTGAGCTGTTTTACGGCTCGGTGTGAACGTCGGGCCCCCTCACCTTCAGACCTGCAGGGTGTCTCGCCTGCCCTTTCCGACTCCCCCCACTTCACCATATTTCCATGTCGAATGTGTCAAGTGTTTGAAGCCCGTCCCTAATCTGTTTCCAGATAGTCCAGAAACTTACCCACACCCTCCCCTAGGGCAATTCCACACCCTCCCCTAGGGCTAATCCCTCCCGCCTATGCTGTGAGTCTATTAGGAGTACAAATGCAAGGGACCGCGTATTGTTTTTGACCATTGGGAAGAAGTTACTGCTACTTCGGATCCAATCCGACTTCATCGAAATCTCGGCTGGGCCGAGATATCAATTCCATTCGGTCTTCACCTGCCGACCTACTTCGCGATAGGGTTGAGAAGGAAGGGTTCACCAACTTCACCGAAATCTGTCTCCTCAGAGATTTGATATCAGGTTCATCGGGATCTTCCTTCTTGGGTGGGCTTGACACATCCTAGAAAATATGGCTGATTGTTCGGATGGGACCACCATCCTCGGTTCTGGTCGGTGTTCAGCAATTAGCTCCGTCCACCCGGCCTTTCCCTTAAAGGTTTTTAAGTGATGTTCCGTTTGCGTTTTTTTGATTCCGTTTTTTTTTTTTTTTTGGTAGGGTCCATGCCCAGTTTCCAGTTTCCAGTTTCCTCAGTAGTACCATTTGTTCGCTGACCACCCCCTTCCTTACTCTTGTCCCCCAAACAGAGGAGATAGAGCCGGCGGGTACCTTTATGAGGCGGGATGGCCAACTTGGGCTCCCAATAGTTTACCGATTCCCTGGATAAAGGGGAAATTCGTTGCCATTGGTTGCCCCATGACCCCGACAGTAGGCACTGAGTCATGTATGTAACTAACATAGATCTACAAAACATATATTTAAAATTTTCATTAAAGGCCCAAATAAAAAAGTTTTAAAAAATGCCTTTTTTATTTTTATATGTAACCTTGTAAATTATAATTTCTGGAAAATCTTTTTTACCACACTTATAATAACTTGCCGTGTTGTTGTATGTTGTATGCGTCAAAATCTTGTAATCGAATTTTAACCTTGCTGAAATTTTGTATACACACTTGCTTCCGATGGCAATAAAAGTAGAAAATAGAATATATAAAAAAAACTTTCTAAAAACTACGCTTCTTTAAAATGCACTAAAAAGGAGAAAATAATTTTTTCCTGGTTCTCCATAAAATACCGAATCCAGTTAAATGATTAATATTTTCTCCCAAAATTTTAAGCAGTTAGTTCAAAATTTCTTCTGTTATAAAATTAGTGTCGGAATAGATAGAAAAATATAATATAAATTTAAATAAAATCATGACATTAGTGACTATAAAAACAAAAGCGTGGAGCACCCACGAAGATTACGTCAATGTAGTTCAGAGCCCCGCGCTTTTATTTTTATAGTCACTAATGTCATGATATTATTTAAATTTATATGAAATTTTTCTATCTATCCCGACATTAACTTTATAACAGAAGAAATTTTGAACGAATTGCTTAAAATCTTGGGGAAAAATATTATTAATCATTTAACTGGATGAGGTATTTTATGGAGAACCAGGAAAAAATTATTTTCTTCTTTTTAATGCATTTTAATATAAGCGTGGTTTTTAAGATATAAATACCTAAGAACTGCAGAGCTACCAATATACCTGAGTAAAGAAGGGAAGGATGGGAGTCAAAGATTATTAGCACAGGCAAGAGCGGGGACATTAGAAAGGTGGAACAGGTATTGGGAAAAAGAGGAAAATAGAAATTGTGAATTCTGCGAGGATAGCTTTGGAAACCTGGAACATATGGTAAGGGAATGTAGGGAAATTGAAAGAGGCCCGAACATAGAGGAAATAGTGAGCGAGAGGGGGTCAAAAGAAGCGATAGATTGGCTGAGGAAGCTAGGAAAAAAAAGAAAAGAACAGAACTGAAAGAAGGATGGGAGAAAGATAGGGCAAAGTAAAATTGTATGATTGGAGCGTGAAAGGTATGGAAGGATGAGAGAGTTAAGTCTGAATTGTAAACCGAGTTCCTTTTTATGGCCGGAAGGCTAAAAATAAAGCATTTCTATTCTATTCTTCTATAAGCGTGGTTTTTGAAAAGTTTCTTTTGCATATCATTTCGTAAACCAATGTTTCTAATTAATTATAAAAAATCAGCTTGTTTGGTACAATTATAAAAAAGTTACTCTGTTTTAAAGAACGTTGGAATACTTTCGTGGCTCACTGTACATAAACTGTTATAGCTTTATGTTATTGTTTCTCATCCTAATGTCAATGTGAACGACAAACCTTTTTATAAACAACAAGTTACTTTTTACTACTTAATATCTTCTAGATTACAATCCCAAATGAAATTATTGGATAACGTGACGTAGCTTGTTGGTTTACAATTGAAATTGTTGAAGGATCCATTGGAAAGTCTTTTAAAATGATAAAGTGCTCACCGGTAGGCAACGTATTCAAATCGAACAATATTATTCGCAGTAGACACGTAACACACACAGACGTATAATACATCCAGCTCAATATTGTTTTTTATTCCCCCGTTCAATAAAGAATCCAGACTGTATGCCGCACTACCGCAAAAGGGAGAAAGCCGAGAACTTTTTGCTCCGCAGCACGCAGAGCCCGGGTAGATCCACGATTCGAACGTTACCGTAAGAAACGAAAGAAAATGTAATATAAGAAACGTGCCGGGAATCGTCGTGGACTCTAATTTTAGGGAGGGGTTTACATTTGCTACCCTTCTCCCGTCGATGAAGGGACGCTGCGAATATCAATACGGTCCGAGGACGGTTCAGTTGTTCGGACGTTGATTGATACGCATCGAACATCACCGAAGCTGCGCGTGTGAACACGTTCGTTCGAAAGTGCATTGTGTTTTCGTCTGTTCGTCCCTGCTTCTCCCGCATTTTCCCCAGAGCCGTGGTTTCGAATCGACGCGAAATGTTCGGGAACAACCGGACTTTATCGAGCGCGACGCCGAGGAATTCGGGACAAACGTTCGCGGGAGAAAATATGGTTGCAGCTGCCGGTAGCAAATGTTGCGTGCGCGCACTTGGAAATTGGAAAATGCGATTGGTATCGCAACGTTGATCACGAATTCGGTTAAACTCTACCTTGCTCGCGAAGCTTCTTTGCTTACGGGGAAATCCCTTCGATCCGAAAAATTAGAACGAATTTCCTCGGAACTGCTGTTTCCACTTCGTCAACGCGGCAGCTTGGTTCATCGCGATTTACATCGTTCACTGTAATTTCACCGAGTATGTTAAACGTTCAGAGACATCTGTGCACACTGTATTGATTGTAGCGGGCGTTACAGAATTTATTACGCAGGGCGTAATCAAGCTTTAATGGGAATAGCTGTTTAAAGTAACACAATTGAATCAATTCATTTGGGATTGTTGCGCAAAAGATGATGTCTAAGCTTCCTTTTCGTACAGCGCAATTACCGGAGATCCTGTTAACAGGCTTCCCGAAGATGAAATGTTAAATATACCCGTTCATTCATTAATTTTAATTACTTTAATCAGATTAATTATCATAATTACTGGACTGCGGATTTCATGCATTTTCAGAGCAAATTTCAGAACGTCGTTACATCGTTTTCAACTTATAAAGGTTGCGAAGAGAGAAATTCATTTTATATATTTACGTTTCGTTCCTTAATCTGTAACGCTGCAGATCCCTTCGCTATGTCCTGTTTACAACATTTCTTCAGATAAAATTCAATTTCTTCCCACAGAAGCTTCCTAAACGAGAGGTAAAAGTTCGAATCGTTCTCGAGATACCTCTTTATTTCGATGACCGGTCGTACCAATTTCATTTGTAACCGAGGACGTAAAAGTATAGTTTTCTCCAGCCCCCGGACACTCGACGTCGCGTTTCCGTCTTTGAAATTTAGGACCGCGATTCCGAGCCCGCACACGATGGAACCAGTAGCCCGCGGAGAGATTAGCGTTGTCCGATAACGAAGTTATTTCAGAACGGACGTTCCTTCCACGATTATCCGCTATTATCCGGGGACGATAAATACCACGAAGTATTACATGCCATGAGAGGAGCGAGCTAAGCGGATTCTCCTCCCTCTTGTGTTCCTCGTTATCGCCGAAGTCGATTTTCTTCGTGATACGACCTTCGCGACATTAAACTTGCACGTTTAAATCTCGCGACAAAGCTCTCCGTCGGCTTTCAACAAAATGGCGAAATTACCGATTCGAGGTACTATTATAACCCGATATGACATAACGTAGCGTCTCGGTATGTTATAGGTACGTCCTTTTCTAATACTAATAACAGAGTAGGGCAATAATCAATTAATATTTAAAAAAATATATAACAAAAACTTTCTAAAAACCACGCTTATATTAAAATGCTCTAAAAAGGAGAAACTCAATTTTGTAGACATTAGTGATTATAAATTAAAGCGTGGAGCGCTAAACTACAATTGACGTAATCTTCGTGGGCGCTCCACGCTTTTATTTATAGCCACTAATGTCTAAAAAAATTATTTTCTCCTTTTTAGTGCATTTTAATATAAGCGTGGCTTTTGAAAAGTTTTTTTAATATATTTTTTATTTTCTACTTCTTAGTCTTTTTTTAATGAAACGCGAGATATAGTAATAGTGGTATGAAATAGTAAGATATAGAAACGCAAGATATGGAAATACGAGAGATAGAATGAGAGGATGACTCCGAGAGACGACGTTTCTTGATGGAGTCCGAAATTGTCCGAAATGAAACTGAATGAACGGAACACCGCACTGGCTGAGCTCCTTCAGTGCGAAATTGGTCAGTGGAGTGGGGATGAGTCGGAGTGGGAACGCGTAGTTGAGTAAGGAGCGCTGGCGCGCGGAGTGAGGATCGCTGAACGCGATGACGTACTACCAAGTGTCGCCCGACGAGGTGTGACGAGGTTTTAATAATGCATTGTCATCCAGTTTTGAGCTATGTTTAAAGTTTCAAGTCTCTAGCTCATCGGGAAGTGGTTTAAAATTCGATTACAAGATTTGACGCATACAACGACAACAAGACAACTCGGCAAGCTAATATAAGCGTGGTAAAATGGATATAAGGTATTCTTTCATATTTTGAAACTTCAAATGATTCGAATAGGCAGGGAGACGATCACTTGGTACGGGCCTAGCGTCGAATGTCCCTTTAAACTCCGACACGATCATGTTCTGTCTCATCGATTCAGTCGTGCGGACTGTGTCGTAGGCTTTTGTCTATATTCTATACGCACATATAATTCTATACAATCAAATTTAGCAAGAACTTCAACAGCTAATATCTCAATAATTATTTGTTTGCAACATGTGGAACTTTTCAAACTCTTTCTCTCCTCGATTAGTAGAAGGTATTGATGTAAAAACAACCTTTAACAACAATTTTCTTTGTTAAAAACAATTTTGCGCAAGTATCTTTTACAAATGTCCACCGATCCAGAGGTGTAAATTCACCGCTACGACGGATGGCCATTACTTTTTATGTACCCTGTAAAATATACGATGACAGGAGGTGCACTAATGCGATCACGTTGAAATAAACTATAAATCAAACATAAACTAAAGCAGACAGTCTGAACAATATTAAAGAATGAAGTGGCGTTGAAATGAAAACTATTTGTTCAGTATTTTTACAGCGATAATTCTGGTACAACCACTATAAATCGTATAAATGCAAATAGACCACATAATAAACGTTTTGTGTGCTCCAATGGAAAATACTCCGTCTCATGCACACAATATTTGTTTATAGCTCTACGACCAAGCGTGTCTTGGCAAACTTTACACAACCTATCGCTAGTAGATTAATCCCTGGAGGTTCGGATCATCCTGTACACGATATCCAGTATCTCGTGGTCAGGAAACGTCCAGTATTCCGTCGAATGGACCGCGTCGGATCGTTCCACTGGCGGAAGCCGTCGTTTATCAGTGGCGGTCAGCAGTTAATAGTTATTGTGTCGGCCGCGATGTAACGCGTCCAACTATGGCCGAATAGGGGGCCGCGATAACACCGATAACGTCGGGCGTGTCGCTGATAATTCAATTATCCCAATTTTCCGCGAGCCAACGCCACGGTGTGCCAGAATCGCGGAAAGCTGTGTAAAATTCATGACTGTTAATTATACATTATTTATTACACATGGAACGGTCTTTTCGAATCGTAGAATCTAATTTTGGCAATGTTTGCTGGAATGAGAAGTCTTTATAAAACTATCCTTATAAGCGGTGTTTAAACAATTTTCTTCTACTCCTCCACTTCATAGCATGAAATTTTTTCAATCAACCTCACCGATTTTATACATAGAAATGGCCCATTGCTCGACACCCGGTGAAAATGAGTCCGATTCGCGGATCCGAATCGAATCGAATCAAATCGAATCGGAGCTACGTCGAATTAACGCCACCGGAGTTGAATTTATAACAGGATATTCAATTAACCGGGGAACGAGCAGTCGCGTGGCTCGAAACACGATCGTCGTTGGACATCTCCAGCTGGCCGGTGCTCGCGTGAACTCGCCATTTCGCCATTTCGCAACGCGATAAATCGCCCTCGGCGGCGCCAGCCTGTTCGTTTCGGGCTCAATTATCGAATCGCGAGCCAGCCACGGAAGGAATACGGAAACGAGTGTCGCGAGACAACCCTCCGGCTAGACCGCGGCGCAATTTCAAACGTCGACGCGTCCATTATCCTCGCGATTAGAATTCCCGAGCGTCGCACGCTCCCGTTCCAGTGATAATCGGCGGCGAGCAAGTTTTTCACCTCCCCTGGCCGTAACACGCGTCGTTACTCCGCGCGCTCGGCTCATTTTAATTATCTGTGAGAACGCTCAATCTCTTCTGTCTAGTTCCACCCTATCTGACGCGCTCTTATTCACGTATTCGTCTTTTCTTGGCTATCTTCATCGCTGCTCAGCACGTTAAAAATGTTCGAAGTACGTTCGAAAAAATTAAGGTAGAGTAGGGTAAAGTGCCCAAATATGGTATAGCCGCCTATTATGGCACTACCTTATATCTTGTAAAGGAGAAGTCGCATCTAGTGAGAAAATCCTCCATTGTTTGTTACTCAACAGTGTGCAATGCATTCGCACCATTCTATACATTTTAGTATCGATCCTCCGCCAATTGTGTCTCCACGTGTTGAATATTTTTCTGGTTAGATTTTCGATTGTATCTTTTTCGAGGAAGGTAAGTGATTCTGAAATGTTTGAACATATCTGTAGTTTCAGTTTATTTATATTAATGTTTGCCAACTGTTGGTTTGGGCTGAAATTCATTTTCTCTTTGTCAGTAGCTAGTATTATCAGTCCACGTGGAGTTCCCAATATGGCACCACCAAGGGTTCCCTAATATGGGTATAGCTATTGACATTCTTGGTGTGTGTCCGAATATGGCACTATGTCATATTAGGGACTCAAGGTGTACCATATTAAGAACCCCTTTCACTGGAACGTTCAAATGACACAACCCAAAAAAAAAATATTTTTCACGAGCTGTATTAATTTTTTAGCAAACTTGACCCCAGAAGTTTATAGGGAGAAAATGCATCTACAACTGGTAAATTTTTTGGACGAAAAAGAGCGTTCCAAATTAATCAAAAAATGACATCAAGAAAAAGTGGTTTATTAGGGACTCAAAGTGTACCATATTAAGAACCCCTTTCGCTGGAAGCTGCAAATGACACCACAAAAAAAATGTATTTATCCTAAGCTGTATTAATTTTTTAACAAACTTGACCCCAGAATCGTATAGGAAGGAAATGCATCTACAACTGGTCATTTTTTGTTAGAAAAAGAGCATTCTAAAATAATTAACAAATGACATCAACAAAAAATGGTTCATATTTGGGGACTTTACCCTAATCGTTCCGATAGCAAACGTCTAAAAATTATTAGTACGGATAATCTAGGTAGAACAATTTCGAAGATCTCGAAGTTCAGACTTCGTATTTCACTAAAATGGCGTGTGCCAGGTGTGCTAATGACGCAAATGGACGAACAGGCTCGCTGCGGTCTATGGACAGAATCCATCGCAATTGGAAGTTGCTCGGTTCGCCCTGTAAAATAGAGCGGAAATATTTTCCGGGCGCAAAACCGCACTCGGTGCAAAACGAGATCGCCCAGAGTCCCGAAAGTTCGAGAGCTTCACGATCCCCCGTCAAACGGGTTGGACGTTAACGGCTCTGCCGAAGCGACTCGAAATTCGTGGGAGAATTCGAGGGGAAGCCGAACCCAGAAGGGAAGCCAGCCAGAATTTACGACAGCTCTGGGATGTATCTTGGCGGCTCGGCGACACGCGTCGCGCTCCAAATAGGTTGTTGCGCACCGATTACCGCCTCGTCCTCGCTAATCTACTATCGCTTCGAAACTGCTCAACCGATCGACGGCTTCCGACAGTGGCCCCTGCAATTACCCTCTCGTTGTTCTTTCCCCAAAGTCTCTATTCACGAGAGCAAGGGCTCAACACGTTCGCTACCCCTGTCACAGGTGACGTCCTCCGAATTTACGTTAGCCAAATTAATTCTGCATATGTTGTTGTCTAAAATCATAGTACATAATATACAGAGATTGCATGGCTGGAGAATCCTTTCAAAATTCTCTTCTCTCGAAGTTCCCTGGGTCACGAAACGCCGAGAACGATAACGATCGAAAGTAACGAGCAACGCCGCGCCGGGACGATCTTCGTTTCGATAGATTCCGGGAACGGCTCGCGATCGGCCAGAGCCGAGTTAATTTTCGAGGGCTGTGTTTCGATCTGGGAATCGGCGAGCGGAAGGGTTGGGGGTAAGTTTGCGCGATAACCCGGAAATTCGCTCAGAGGTTCCGACGTTCGATGCGCGTACACTGACACGGAATAAGGTGGAAATTGCCTCGGCGAAAATCAAATATCCACGGTATTACGAGGAGCACGACTTAACGAGAACCTGCCAGGCGTGTGTGTATGTGTGTTTTGGTATAGATAGGCGCGCGTGTGTGTGTTGAACGAGAGTTCGGACGAAAGCGAAATATGGATGAGTCGCGTTCGGCATCGGCCGAAACGATTTATCGAGGCCCGATTCGGTTAATGGTCTTTAATTGACTCTGGTAATCGGGCTTTCGGCGTTCTCGACGAGGTCCCTATCGAACTCCAACGACGCGATAACGATCTTTCGATTCGACGGAGCACGACTGCCTCTCGCTTTAATTTCCTCTCGAAAATCCGGAAACGGAGACGACGCTGAAATATCGGCCGCGGGAAAGCTTTCAGAAGGAAAACCTGGTTTACCCGACCGTGTCTAGCAGAATTCCCGAAAGAATTATAGCTCTCGTCGCCCAACCAGCGAATTCTCTCCTCTCCCGTCTTCCCATGTCCCGTTGCGTCTCGTCTCGTAGGTCTGTTGCGTCGTGTCGCGTCGCATAGCTTTTCAATTTCCGTTGGTAATTTGCATAACCGAGAGCACGGCGACGGCGTAGAAGCGATTTACTGTTCGCGGCGAACGCGACTCGCATAATTCCACCACGCTGTCTCTCTCTCCCTCTCTGTCCGCATCTCCGCAAGGGTAGCGAACTCCAGCTTCGTAAATTTCCTCTGGTCGACCAAAGGACAAGGGAACCAGCGGTCCGGGCTATGCGTCGCGTGCCCACCGCATTCGGTTTCCACCATAGAGCGCAGACGTCGCGTCCCGGATATCCCGGATGTCTTCTACCCCCTAATGCGATTACCAAGGAAGGAAATGAACCCCTTCGGAACCCATGATGCCGTTGCATCGTTTATTACATACTCGTGGACTGCGAATTTTTATGCGAGATGATATTTTCTTAACTCTTAGCAAGATTGTTGTATCATTATTTGAAATATTTCTGGAATATTGTAGAATAGAATAGAAATAGTTGCTTTTCTGATTAAAATTCTTGAAAAATGTTTTTACCGATTTGCATTCGGTGCATCGATTTTTCTCATGAATGCATAAAATCCGCAGTCTAATAATTTCATAAAAGGACAAAGGATTTCTTAGCCGGAGGCTTTCCACTTTGAACAATGATCAACCAAGTTCGTCGAGCGCACTCAGGAGAGAAATCAGACGGCAAGCGATACCGCGAATACTCCCGGCATAGTAAATTCCTGCCGGTTCCGGATTGCCAATGGAATTTTCTATTCGACTTGCCGTCGAGAGAGCTGCGCTCGAAATCGCTTCCACGAAGTTAAACCGATCGAACATCGGCGCTTTTGTCCTCGAAGAATGAAACGTATCGGGACGAGGCTGCTGCCCACGCGTACAACAAACGTTTAACTCGTTTATTATCTTTCGTTGCCGGGAGTAAAAAAAAATGTAATTCACCGTTGGGTCGCGACAAGGCTCACGGGCGTCGTTGTCGAGTCGTTATCCCTGTATCTTCGGTTGCAGCTGGGCTGTTCGCGGCTACTCGTAAATCCCGACAACATTTTTATGGAGTCGCGCGCGATAAAAAGCTGCCCGCCTTTTATGATAATATTCCGACGAACCAGTTCCCAAAGGCGAAACGAACTTCTCGCGATAGCTACGCCCGAATTCCCGAAAATGTAGGCCGTCCATTCCGACGCAACGACCGCGAGTTAACGTTCTATCGTCGCGTCGCGCAAACAATGACAACGCTCCGCGAACATGACCCTGGAAATAACGCGCGGACGACTGGAAATAAAGCCAGCCGCGGAGCCACTCGCTCGAACTTGAAGCTTCGATTCTTCGGGTGCGAGGAGTACCGCAGATATCGATGGCCTAGGCGAAACGCCCGGCTCTTTGGCGAGGAAGAGCCTCGGAAAGTGGCTCAGCGCTCCGACGTGCAATTTTTAATATAAAGTTTTCAACTGCAGAAAATTTCACCGATGATCGACAGTTGAGAATTTCTTAATGAATTATTGAAAAGCAACTAATCCAGCAAACTGTTTAATATAACGTATAGACTGCGGATCTTTATGCAAAGCGTTGAAATATGTCAAAATTAATCTAATGTTCGATTATAATCGATTCAGTTTATTTATGAAATAGTTGGTTGTTTGTTTCATGCATCGTTCTACTTTCTAGCCCGACTGGTCCTCACTCGACGTGTGACATTTAAACCTGAAAGACGTGTTTTCTTTGTGCTCATTAGTTCGTTTGCTTGTGTTAATAAAATTCAGCATAGTTAATTTTGTTTATTTAATTACAGAATCTAACATAAAATGAAAATTGTCGAAGTTAATTACAAGAAATTGACGTTAAATAAAAATGTATTTTCTATTTCTCCCTTTTGAAGACTCGAAGATAATGTAATACCAACCGTACATTTTTCTAATGTCTTTTAATTTGTATTTGACCTGTTCATTGTTATCATAAGACTACGGATGTTTATGCATTTTGCAATTGTTGCAGACGAACTTTGAGAAAGTGGAATCAAATAAAATCATATTTTCAGTAGCACCAGCCGTTGCAGGGCGGGACTAAATCAAAATCGTATTAAATTCTGTCAAATTTGATACTACAGCAATTCTGAAAATCCGCAGTCTAGTTATCATAAATACATAAAATTCGCAGTCTGGTATTGCAACTTCTGAAATTATTCGTCGGTCACGCGTGCTGTTGAATACGAATTGGCTGACGCGTCTGACCATGACCGACCAATTCTACTTCTCCGGAATACTAGATTTTCAAGCAGAATTTTTCGAGAAAAGACAAATGCAAGTTTCCTAACATAAATCGACAAAAATTGTGTGTCCAGATGGACTCTGCTTTTGCCGATAGCCGTAGGAGAATCGAGCAGCTTCGTTCGGTCGCGAAAATGCTCGACTCGTACCACTGGTACCAGTCGTACCACTCGCACGGAAACAGGACAATGGAATCTGCTCGAGGTAAGTTCTTTTAACGACATTTCCGTGGAAAGCACAGACCCGACTCTGTCGTGACTCGAACCCAGCACCATAAAAATGCTGGGCGTTCGCCGTAATATAAACTCGCGGCGAAACTGTGCGAAAGCATCGCGCCGGAAAATACGCAAGCAAAAACTCGGCCGAGTTATTAAGATACACCGCAGCCACGCGGTAAATATAAATTTCAACGTGAAAGTTTTCCGTGTCGGCGATTCGAAGATCCGGCGTGTAATAACGGCGAGGGGGTGTGGAGAACCGATTTTCTCCCCGGCCGGGGAGAATTTCCTTGGAGGAACGCGTCGAGCAAATTTTTCCGAGTCGGAACGACCGACACATGGTAGAACACAGGCGTTATTTGTTCGCCTTTCCGCGGCGAGGAAACCGTAGCGTCACGGAACAACGTTTGCACGTGTAACCAAACAGAAAATATTTACTCGGAGAATTACCGAAATCGAACCTGCGCAACCCGGGCATCTTCTCCGGGAGAAACAATTTTCTTCTGCAGGGAATCGCGATGGTTGCGGATTAAAACATGTTGTGCGATTCGTATTTCTCTTTCTTCCATTGGATTTTCTGGTAGATAGTCTGGGGATTGTAGTTTTAACAAAAATTAGTAATTTTATTCAGCTTGTTAGAATCAGTAAAGGAAGAAAGCAGAGTTATTCTAAAATTTTCTACGATAAAAATCATTAATAAAAAGTTGATTATGGTAGAAATTTAAGATAATGTACACAAAATATAAAGAAAAAATTTCAAAGAACAAAATGATTAAGAAATATCGACTTTTATACATTTTGGCTATAAATAACAGTTATAAGCGTCCAAAAACCTGGATCCTCCTCGATAACTGTTATCGATGAAGAAAAACTGTTACAATGTTCTTGAATTTCTCCAATGTTTTACTGTTTCATATTTAACGCAACCAATTTTCTCATAAATGCATAAAGATCCGCAGTCTAGTTATAAGTGATCGAAATGAATTTCTCTCAGCGATGACATTTATTATTATTATTATATATATATTATATACGGACCAAGGTCCTTTTATACAAATGTATACAGTTTTTTACAGTATAACTGATAAAAACAAAAAGAAAACTTAACAAAGAAAAGGTCTTAACCTAAAATTTACATAATAATGGACCGCGCAAAACTAAATAAATACAGGTACAATTAACAAATAGTATTGCGCAATTTTGTTTTGAATACCTGAACGAGCCATTAAAAAAATCAATATTGTTATAAAATATGTTAGAGCTAGCAATAATGCGATTTATTGGATTTATTACTCCATATGAGGATTTGGATTTCATTGTTTGAAATCCTGCTCTTGTTTTCAAAACTCGTTCAGGTACATAGAAATTTATTTGCCCCAGGAGTGCTGGACAATCTATATTATTATTTAATAGATTAAAGATAAAGCTCTGGTCGGAAACCTTCCTTCGATCGAATAATGTTTCCAGGTTGACTGTGTTTAGCATTATAGAGTAGTTATGATCAAAGATTGACATTGGGTTGTTTGTCTTATATGCACAAAATCTGAGGAATTTATGCTGAACTCTCTCTAGCATGATTTGGTATTTAACGCTATTCGGAGACCATATAATTGAAGCATATTCTAACTGGGGATGGACAAGGGTAATATATAACAACCTAAGTGTATGGATTGAATGAAAATCTGAGGAAAAACGAAGTATGAAACCGAGCATTCTTGAAGCGGAGTTGACAATGTGATAAAAATGGTTGGAAAAGTCTAAGGTAGAGGAGAAGTGAATTCCTAAGTCTTTAACTTCTGTTATTGAGGAGAGAATACAGTCATTAAGACGGTAAGGATATATAAGAGGCACAGAATGACGGAAAGACCGCATAATATGGCATTTATTAATGTTAAGATCCATACCGTTCCTGTAACACCAGTCGCAGAAACGATCCAGGTCTGCCTGTAATCTGGAAGCATCATCCCGGGACGAGATGATTTTAAAGATTTTTAAATCATCAGGAAATAGGAGATAGTAACAGTGTTAAAAAATGGTGGTTAAATCATTAATGAACATTATAAATAGTAGAGGCCCCAGGTGGGAGCCTTGAGGTACTCCGGATAGAACATTTACCGGGGATGATAGGCAACTGCCTATACGTATAATTTGTAACCGGTTTATAAGGTAACTTTCTAGCCATGCCAATAGATTACCCTTGCAGCCCAAAGCAGAAAGCTTCTTAATTAGAAGGGAATGATTCACAGTGTCAAAAGCTTTATAGAAATCAGTAAATATTGTGTCAACTTGTAGATTGGCATCCAAAGAGGAAGAGATAAAATTGCAGTACATTGCTAGGTTTGTGGTTGTCGATCGCTTATTTACGAAGCCATGTTGCTGATCACATATTGAGAGAGAGACAGAGCAGTATAACTTTTTAGTGACAATTTCTTCAAAGACTTTGGGCATAACACTAATGATACTTATAGGTCTAAAGTTTTCAACATTAGATTTGTCACCGCTCTCGAAAATGGGTGTAACCAGACTGGTTTTCCAACGTATGGGAAATAGACCTGATTTTAGAGATTTATTAAAACATTTAAGTACCAACAAGAGAAAAAATTTTCGGTTACATATAATCCTTATTTGTAACCAATACAATATAATGTATAATGTAACAATGGATTGTAACAATACAATATAACAATTTTAGTCGATGAAATACTTGTTATACCATGACATTTTTTCCTTTTGGTTATAACAGTTATGGTCCTTGAAAGACAGACATTTTTATTTGACTCCAGAGTCATGGAATGAATAGAAATAATTTTGCGTCGGATATAAAGCTTGAAGTTGACGCGACAGTCCACAAAATTAGATACCGGGCAAAAATTCGTTTCTTATTCGTTCCTGAATACAAATGTTGTGCAGGCTGGTTTGAGCGAAAGAAACGAGGAAGATTGCCGGGCCCAGTGTCTCGGTAATCGTTCTTTGTAGCGGAAAAAGCGAGCCAGTGTTCTCGTTTTGCGGAACGCGTGCCCCGTGGACGTTCGCGAGTCAACTACGATGCCCGGGAGCTTCTTATTACGCGGAACAATGCCTCTCGCGATCCAGCTTTGCTACGAGACGCCAGAGACAGAAGCGACGCGATGCGTTATAAAAGCCGACCTCTGTTTACAGCTCGTTTGAAACGCGAGACGCCGACAACGATGCCGACCCTGGAAAAATTAACCGGCGTAAACGAGCGACGAGTATGTCGAGGCGTTGCGGCTGTTCCTATAGAAATTGACGTTGGGCTCTGAACGCCTCGAAAAACCTTTGTCTATATAATCAAGAAAAAAGTGTCCCGAAGAGAGAACTTTCGAGAACGTTCGGCTCCCGGAGGAAAGGTTCGAGGGAAGTGTACACCGTTGAAATTCGAGACACGAGGATCGTTCCGCGAGAGCCTTTATCCTCGAAAAGACGGCGTGCCTCTTTAACGACGACGCTGTAAAAATCGATCCCGTTGGCCCAGAAAAATATTGCCATGGGAAATTGTGCTAGCCTCGATGGAGCGACGCTGTGCGAGCAACGATAAAGAAACGGGGAAAATCGCGTCGGACCCTATCGATTCGACTTGCAACGTTTTTTACCAGCGACCCGGCAGCTTTACGGGTCCGAGATTTCGGCCCATTCGAACCGATCGCGAGATTAATGGTAGCCATCGAGGCTGCCAAGCTCCTTTAATCTGAACGGGATAGAACGCGCACTCGATCCGAAATTGTTTCACCGTTATTCGGCGTTATTTCGACGATAAGTTTTGATAACCGCGTCAGCTGCCGGATTATCCAGTTTTTCCGGGGGGGAAGTATTATAATAACGTGGGCGGGAACCAACTTTCGAGCTGCACGAGTGCAGTTTTCGACGGGCAGCTTCGAAATTGCATCCGCTGTTATTCGGACGCGATTTCATCCGTCACAGGGAACGAGAATCGCATCGATCGAACCTTTTCTTCGCCGCGTTTTTCACGAACAATGCTGCCATCGGGAAAAACTTCTGGCCGGCGAGTTTTTCGCCCCCTGTTCCGATGAATTTCGTTGCCTCCGCTTCCTTGCGCTCCGGCTCCAGGAAGTTTCGGAGGAAAGTTCCCGTACCTCCGACTAAATTATGTCGATTACCGACGCGGCTCTCAAAGGCGGGAGTGGGCGAGACGCCGCCGTTCGTTATTCGAAAATCCGATCGTTTTTCAGTTTCAGAGAAGGGTGCCTCGAGGCGAAGTCTACCTGAAGAATTCTGTCGGTGTTTTTCGTTTTGCCGAACGGATATTCGTTTTTCTTAGATCATACAGTTCCGATTTTCTTGGAATTTACTGTAATTCGCAAAAATTTTAGAAAGACTCGAAGGCCCGTATTTCGCAAACAAAATGAATGACTTAAACTCCCCCTGATTATAGTCTCGGTATAAGGTACCACGTTTCATTTCGACCAAAATTTGCGTCATCAGCGTCAAAAAGTGATTGATTCCCAACGAGGGCGCGACGAGGTAAATCGATGTCCGGTTAGGAAAGAGCGATTAGCATTACCGCGATCCTTTCTCCGCACTGTGTGCACCCGTTCAAGGCGGAACGCTGCACCGCGACGACGGGATTGCATCAGACGGGATCGCAAATTTCATGGTAATCCAACGATAGACTAGCAGCCTTCCGAATGCTTTTGTTCGCGGCGGAGTATTCACGCGAGAGTCGTAACGAGCGAATTGTGGGCACCGGTCCGCCGTGATGTTTTAGACGTGCTCGCTGCATTGTCGCCTCTGCATTCTTCGAATGGAAACCGCGAGGACGAAATCGAATACCGAGTCGAGCATCCTTCGTTTTCGGCGGTTAGCTGGATCTCGATGGAAGATGGGGAGAGACCTTGCGGAGGGAGATTGGGAAGGAAATTGAGGAGATTAGGCCGCGTAATAAGTTTCTAAGTAACGTCATTATCTGGTAAGTTGCTATATTAGTTGCTGTACAGCGTCTGGTTAATTAACATTGGTCCTTCATATTTGACCCAGCCGGGAGTTTTTGCGTTTCGCTGAGACTGTGTGCGGTTTCATTAATGCTTCTTTTGTTCTGGGAGACTATGGACGAGGAAAATGCGCTTCAAATGTAATATTACTATCAGTTCTTTCAAGTCATAAATTCTGTTTTTCTGTTGTGGATTAATTATGGGAAAAATCGTGTAGCTAAAACATAAAACGGTGGTACAGTCAAACCTGTTTTTGTGCGGTCTTTTTTTATGCGATTTTTTTTATGCGGTACATATATGAATATCAGATCAGATCAGCAGGATCTCGGAAGACGTTGTCGTTATCAATAAAGTGTTCCTACAAAAGTTTTTTGGTATGACGGGCTATATTACGTAGTATTGTTTTCTTGTAGGTGGAGTGGTGGAGGACATTTCAAGGCCACCTTAATTTTTTTAAATGGAATGTCCTGTTTTTTATACCATATATCGATAGTGTATCAAATTCTGAGTATAAAAGTGTGGACCTTCATATGTCCTAAACCTAATAGTTGACGAGATATTATCGAAACAATTTTCATTCTTCTTTGGATAATATCTCGCTAACTATTAGGTTTAGGACATATGAAGGTCCACACTTTTATACTCAGTATTTGATACACTATCGATATATGGTATAAAAAGTGGGACATTCTATTTAAAAAAATCAAGGCGACCTTGAAATGTCCTCCACCACTCCACCCACAAGAAAACGATTAATACTACGTAATATAGTCGTCATACCAAACAACTTTGGTAGGAACACTTTTTTGATAACCAGAACGTCTTCCGAGATATTCTGCTGATCTCATTTCAGCAGGACACCCCCTGTATATGTATTGAATTATGTACATTTTGAAAATTTCTCCATGTTTAAAATGAGAAATAAAAATTTTTTTTAATGTTTCCATGTGTAATTTAATTATTTATTTTGTTCGGAAAGCACTTTCTCGCTATTTCGTGAAGCTTTCACATATTTTCTAAGTGAGACTTTTTTTAAGCGGCCCCTCTCCACCGCGTAAAAGAATTTTTTCTTTAATATGTTGTGAAAAATTATTTGTTATAGCTATTTATGCAGTTTGTGAATATTTTTTGTGCGGTTTTTTTCTACGATCCCTATCTACCGCACAAAGACAGGTTTGATTGTAAAGGAATGTAAAATTCGGCAAATTATTAAAATTATTAGAAGAAGAAACAAAATTCTTATTTGGTTCCAGTACCTTGCAATTGGTGCAGACAATTTTCATTTTGCAAAGTTGCCTTTTAGAAAATAGTTCAGCTAATTAATAATTCCACCTAGACTGTATCCGAATGCATTTAAACCTTTTTCACCGACGGTGCTTTATTCGTAAAATTCGATATTAAATTATTCAGGGTTAAGCAGTGTAGGGTTAAGTAAGCTTCCCAATAAATGAATAGTTCCGGGCACGCTCGTGAATTAGAACACGAGTTTACGGGGCGAACCGACATTAACATCGCGGAGCAATAATCGTGAACAAAAGCGATCGGATTACACGGTGCTCAGGTGAATCGGGCACGCATAATTCCTCTTCGTAGGTTCGGTCTATCGAGTGCGCCCTCGACGCAGGCCGCGATTCGTCGATTGGGAAAATGGAGGGGAAACGAAAGAAAGGGATGGAAATGTTGATGAGAACGCGGAGTAGTAGCTCTCTTCCGAAAGGCTTCTCGAAAAGCGGGGCGTCCTTGTCCCAGTGACTGCGTGCTCCCTCGAAAACCATGCGCAAATTTATCGAAGGTTATGAAAGTCGAGCGTCGCCGAAGTGACGAGGTGGATGGATTACTTATGCGCGGTTTGTCAAAAGCGAAACGCGACACGAAGCCGATCGCCGAACAGTGCCCACGATGTTCTCGTCAAGATACTTTTTCTTAGAAGACTATCTTTTTTCATAGTTGAGCTTCTACGCATCCAGTGCAAATATATCGATAACGGCGCCTCACTCGCTATAGACGTGGTTCGAACGCGTTCAGCCGTCTATAATGTCATCAAAAAATTATGGCTGTATTTAGCAGAGTCTATAGAATCGTTCTGTGCGAGAAACATTTGTGTAGCTTCGAAAGTTGGAGCACAGAAAATTCGAGAAGTTGAAAAAGAATCGCCTGTTAGTGTGCTAATGGCGCTCGCATCACTTCAAAAATTATTTACATATGTTTGAATGTTCGTAATGTTATGAAAAAATTATCGTCGCATTTAGGAGAGTCTATAGAATCGTTCTGTGCGAGAAACATTTGCGTAGCTTCGAAAGTTGTAGCACAGAAAATTCGAGAAGCTGAAAAAGAATCGCCTGTCAATGTGCTAATGGCGTTCGCCTCGCTTCAAAAATTATTTATATATGTTTGAATGTTTGTAATGTTAAGAAAAAATTATCGTCGCATTTAGGAGAGTCTATCGAATCGTTCTGTGCGAGAGACATTTGCGTAGCTTCCAAAGTTGGAGCACAGAAAATTCGAGAAGTTGAAAAAGAATCGCCTGTTAGTGTGCTAATGGCGCTCGCATCACTTCAAAAATTATTTACATATGTTTGAATGTTCGTAATGTTATGAAAAAATTATCGTCGCATTTAAGAGAGTCTATAGAATCGTTCTGTGCGAGAAACATTTGTGTAGCTTCGAAAGTTGGAGCACAGAAAATTCGAGAAGTAGAAAAAGAATCGCCTGTTAGTGTGCTAATGGCGCTCGCATCACTTCAAAGATTATTTACATATGTTTGAATGTTCGTAATGTTATGAAAAAATTATCGTCGCATTTAGGAGAGTCTAGAGAATCGTTCTGTGCGAGAAACATTTGCGTAGATTCAAAGGTTAGAACGCGCAAAATTCGAGAAGTTGAAAAAGAATCGCCTCGCTTCGAAAATTATTTAAATATGTTTAAACGTTCATAATGTTATGAAAAAGTGTACTGTCGTGTTCGGGAGAGTTCATAGAACGATCTTATCATAAAGGAGACGGACTCGTCACTTTAATTTAACGTCGAATAACGAGCCGCACTCGTCACGAGATGTTAAGCACCGCCGGGTAATTCCGGAAGTGTTTAATAGACAATGACGTTCATTACATTATCGAGTTTCAGTGCAGTTACATCGCTATCTTGCTTCTCCGAAGTTCCTCGATAAAAACGGCGGAACTTTTCCAACGAGCTAACCGATCGCATTTAAGACGCGTTAGTTTATTCGCTCGGGACCACACTCAACGTGTGTACGATCGGTTGGCAGAAGTTACGGAGACGTGCATTTCTTTTTAGTTAGCAACGCGTCGACGCGAGGAAAACCAACCGAGTTTTGCCTGATTTTCGTCCGTGAATTTCTGAGATACTGTTCACGCGGCCGGATAGACGAGCGTTACGGTAAGCGAATCACGAGTCCCCTTCGCGAATATCTCGGTTGAAGAGATTACAACGAGAGCAACGGGTCGCGTCGGCCCGCGTAAGAACACGCCGACGACGACGTTGCAGAGGGCAAGTTAAATTTGAGGAATAGCTGAAACTTGGCTGAGAAGCAAGTTAACACGTTCCATGGATCTGCAACGTACGTTGTTCGGGGCAACTTGCTTCGGGGGGAAAAGTTACAAACGTTCCCGGGGCCAAGCAGGAATACTTGGCGCAGAACTCGGTTAATGCCGAAAATTCAATGCCGGCCTGTCGCGAGGCAACGCGCACGGTGATCCATAGCCGTGAAAATGAATTTTTCCCACCCTTGACAATCCCTCTTGATCCCCCGACACGCAATTGTTTTTAATTAAACGCTCCGCACCAGAAAAGCGAATCGATTTCTCGCTATGTTTAGTATTTTCAGATTTCACCGGATAATGTAATCGGAAAATGTTTAAGAGAGAAGTCCGAGCTTTCTTCTCCGTCTTTGTTGAATATTCTACAACGATCTCTTCGCTTGCCAGGAGCGATGAAAGTTAGAAGCACCAGTTTTGCTTCGAACTTGAATAACACGCTCAAAAAAAATCGCGCGATAATGAACGAACGCTGATTTTATACAGAAAAGTAACCACTAACCACATGATAAATGTGATTCGTCTGAAAAATTTAATTCGGTTCTGACAACATTGCAAGGCTGCATGAAATTTATAAAAATGTCCACCGTTCTATGTGTTTAGTCAAAAGATTATAACTTTGTTGAGAAGTTATTCAACTACAATTTTGAAGAGGCTTTTGAAAGTAGAAATTCCATGCTTTGAAACCATGTTTGAATGGTTTCGGTACCATCATTTTTCCCAGAGTTATGTGTACTTAACACTAGAACTACCAACAGTCAAAATGACTGGTCTTTAGAAAATATGTAGTAATAGCATATTTTTATATTTACTGATTTATTACTATCTTACAAAAGGAATATGGGGCCCAATATGTCTTTGAAAATATTATGCAGTGGTAATCTTCCAGCAGTAGAACCTTCTCTTATATTTTCCCAACTGGTTCCGTCTGCGGCAATTTCACATTTTCATGATCTTGTATACTTTTATTTTCATCTTCAGAACTTGAATAGTATTACAATACTATTATTATTATAAAGTTCAATTTTATTTTCTTCTGATTTACTTTCTTCATGTTCATACAATTTGCCATCCTCGATATCATAGCATTCCATTGGTATATTATTCACTTTTTGCAACAATTCAGAGATTTTCCATCGTTTTGCCACTTTTAGGGCTAGTAAAATATCGTTACATAAAAAAGAATTGGGTCCTATTCCAACGGCTATGGTACGCAAAATGACACCGCGTGAAACAACATCCATAACTCCAGTAAGGAGCATAACTGATACCACACACTTTAAATCAGAATAACTTTTATATGAATGGATCAAACAACTTCAATTTCTCTGTAAGGCTAGAAGAATTAGTTCAGTAAATGACGTCTCATAAATAAGTTGAAAAAATGCATTTGGTCGGAATTGAGGAAAATAATACTAAAAATTGATTTTTACAACTTTTCTAGCTGGCCCAATAACGAAACTTTAAAAAATGTGTTTTGTCAACTGGTATAAAGTATGTACGCTCTGAAAATTTTATTGAAATTGGCTAATTGGTTTACGAATTACAAACGATCAAACGTGATACAAAGGCCGAAAATCTTGAAAAATTGCAATTTTTAACACTTTTGATCTTTTATAATCCGCAAACCAATTAACTAATTCCAATGAAATTTTCAGATCGTATATAATTTATACCAGTTGACCAGATACATCATTTGAATTTTCGTTATTGGCCCAGCTAAAAAAGTTGTAAAAATCAATTTTTATTATTGTTATTGTACTATGTTTACTTGTGTTTTAATATTTACTATTGTAGAACAACTTTTTTATGAATGGACCAAATGACTTCAATTTCTCTGTAAGGCTAGATTAATTAGTTTAGTGAATGATGTGTAAAAAATATGTTGAAAAAATGCATTTGGACGGAATTGTGAAAAACAATAGTAAAAATTGATTTTTGCAACTTTTTTAACTGGGCCAATAACGAAAATTTAAAAGATGTGTCTGGTCAACTGGTATAAATTATATACGCTCTGAAAATTTCATTGAAATTAGTTAATTGGTTTGCGGATTATAAACGATCAAAAGTGTTAAAAATTGCAATTTTTCTAGATTTTCGCCCTTTTTACCACTTTTCGTCGTTTATAATTCGTAAACCAATTAGCCAATTCCAATGAAATTTTCAGATCGTATATAATTTATACCAGTTGACCAGACACATCTTTTGAATTTTCGTAATCGGCCCAGCTAAAAAAGTTGCAAAAATCAATTTTTACTAGCATTTTTACTAGCAAATGCATTTTTTAAACATATTTTTTACACATCATTCACTAAACTAATTCTTCTAGCCTTACAGAGAAATTGAAGTCGTTTGGTCCATTCATAACAAAGTTGTTCTAATTTAAAGTGTGTGGAATCAGTTATGCTCCTCACTGTATGTTACGTTACATCGAGCTATGTTTATGTTCATGTTGTGGCGCCAAAATAAGACGTTGCGGGCGATAAAATTTAATAATAACACATCAATAAATCTATCTAAATATCTAATAAACGATTTCGGATTCGGTAAACAGATCATTGGATATTTTCCACTTAGAGAAGTACCAGTCAAAATGAGTGGTATTGGTATAAGTAGCCATGATACAACATTATTTTGATTCTGAACAAAGTAAACAAAAATAAAATTTATTATATTACACCTTTAGTTATCGCTGTAAAAGTCATCATGTCATTGCGGAAAAAAATGTAATATGAAGTAAGAATTTTTAAATGAAATTGTAAAACCAGCCACTCTGACTGGTGTGGTAGTTTTAGTGTTAAACTTACAGTTCCATTCGCGTAATAATTGTCTTTTTCCGAAATCAAAATTTCGTTGACGTCTAAGTTAACTTGTTAAATGTTAAATTAGATTTTGCTTCGAGAGTCGAGGTTCCGTTCGATTTCGACCGGTAGACTCGCTTCCGGCGACGTCGAACGCGACAGGACGCAAATTATGGAGTGGAAAACGTAGGTGTGACACGATACACCGTCGGACTGACTCTTAAGGGGGCAAATTGCGATCGTAAACTACGAGTCGAGAGTTCCTCGGAATTATACCGGCAGCAGCTGTCCCGCGTACATGGGGCTGGGAGTATAAATTATTCGTTCGGTGGAGTAGACGTTCCGCTAGCGTGACACGGATAGACCAGTAAAAGAGGCGGCCACGTGGCTGAAATTATCACCACCCCGTAATATCGTCCTCGCGCCTGGCGTCTCGCGATTCCGAGTGGCATGGCGTGGCGTGCCGTGGCGTCGCGACGCCGGGTTATCGCACTCATTCCACCGAAACAATCCGGTTTTTCTGCACACCGGCGTCTTTCGGAATTTATTACGGGCGAACTAAACGACCTGGAGCTAAAAAACTTTTTGCGATCTACTCGGGCATGATTCGACGTCGCAGGAAAATTTTTGTAGCGTGCTGCGTTCGACGAGGCTTGTTCTGAACAGCGTTGACAGGCTACCGCTGGAGGACTGTGGGTTTTTATGCAAAATAAAAATTAACATCCTTATTGTAGGGTAAAGTGCCCAAATATGAACCACTTCTGGTTGATGTCATTTTCTGATTATTTTAGAATGCTCTTTTTCGTCCAAAAAATTACCAGTTGTAGATGCATTTCCTTCCTATAAGATTCTGGGGTCAAGTTTGTTCAAAAATTAATACAGCTTAGGATAAATATATTTCTTTTGTGGTGTGTCATTTGCAGGTTCCAGCGCAAGGGGTTCTTAATATGGTACACCTTGAGTCCCTCATATGACACCTGGTGCCATATTCGGCACCCACACCAAAAATGTCAATAGCTATACCCATATTAGGGAACCGTTGGTAGTGCCATATTGGGAATTCCACGTGGACTGATAATGCTAGCTACTGACAAAGAGGAAATGAATTTCAGCCCAAACCAACAGTTGGCAAACATTAATACAAATAAACTGAAACTACAGATATGTCCAAACATTTCAAAATCACTTACCTTCCTCGAAAAAGATACAATCTAAAATCTAACCAGAAAAATATTCAACACGTGGAGACAACTGGCGGAGGACCGATACTAAAATCTATAGAATGGTGCGAATACACTACACATTGTTGAGTAAACATGGTAAACCATTGTTTGAGAATTTTCTCACTACAATGCGATTTCTCCTTTACAAGATATAAGGTAGTGCCACAATAGGCGACTGTACCATATTTGGGCACTTACCCTACCGATTCGTTTTTATCATAAATCCATAAAATTCGCGTCCTTTGCGAATTATTCTTGAGACCCGCGGACTCCTCGGAAGCATTATCGACAGAGGCTTCGAGAGATCACACATCGGGCCGTCCGTAAGAATTTTCCCGACAGGAAACATGTATATTTAACCACGGTGTTGAGGGTTGAACGTTTCGAAGCGATCTCGTGTTTTCGCGACGTGTTCGCGTCGGTCTTATGTATTCTACCCACTTTCGCGGCACTTCCGGTTCCGAGACATGCCAGAGAGTTTCCGAAGACCGTGTGGCACGCGTCGAAGAGGGTATCGATCATCTCGACGAGCAGCCGTCGACACGTCAAAAAGCTGATAACCGAACTCGAGACATCTTGACCCATGAAAAAATCTATACAGCGATTCGATCTCGACGCGGCGGTTTCCGTCTACGAAACGCGGAATCCGGGCCAGTAAAACGGAGAACGTTCGGCCAGAGATTGTTTCCCTGGCACCGAGGGGCCCCGTTAGGCTGTTGCGTATGCAAAGGTCGGCGGCAAATTGTTAATAAAACGCTCGGTAGACCTTAAAACGGCTTTCCAACACGTAACCGACGTTAGAGGATCTAGTTAAAGGTCGTTTAAGTTTTTAATAGCGCCGTTTCGAACGCCAGGCTTGAGGCGTGCGGCCTGGGGAGAAAGTAGATTACGCGGCGGCACGTAAATCATATCATAACGCGACCCAAACAACTTTGTACGCGTCGACGAAACGCTAGAAACGAAAGCATATTTCCACCTTTACGAGAAATAAACGGAACCTCGCGTCGCTCGACGCCTACTTTTACTTAATGTCGCGATTAGGATACCAGATTCGGGACGTTTGCGGGAACAACACCTTGTGACAGATTGAAAGATCGCTTCGCTTTTTCACGTCGTTCCCATTCGTTGCTCTAAAATCACGTCTCGGAGACGTCATATCGTTTCCGAACCGATCGATCGCCGTTCTCTTTCCGACACTTTCTTCCCGCTTATAATAGCACTCCTCTGCGTTATTTGTACGAGTTTCCTGCCTCAGAACCTGCTATTTTTGTAAGTATCGCTGCGGTGGGTTCGGTGGAAAGTTCGTTCTGCTCGTATAAAAATGGAAAATTGATAAACGAGTGGAATGAGTCGGTCAGAAGCAGAATGCGTCAGTGAAAGAAATGAATGGGTCACATGCGAAAGTATAAAGACGTTGGAATCATTTTGACATATTGCAATTATTTAAATCTTTCCTTTATTTCCCATAAACATTCGATCATAATTGTTCCAAAGTGGGACTTCGGTTGACCGGTTTCAGTCTCTTCACTTCTTGCGAGCATGTTCGTTTTTCTTAGATCGTGTAGTTCCCATTTTTTTCAGATCAAGAGTTTACTGCAGATGTAACCTTGTAATTTTCAATTCGTTAATCACAAAATTAGATCAGACAATTTTTGACTCGTTCCGAAATATGTTCTCCAGGTTGCAACTTTTGTGGGCGAGTTTCCACGATAAGGATACGCGGAGCGAGAGGACAGAGACTCGACGCAATGAAAAATCTTGCAAATACGAATCGTTATTTATAGGCCGGCAGATCTCGGATGGAGTCGGCTCGCTTCGAAGTATCTAGACCGGAAACTGTTCGCGATTCCGTGCGCGGTGGCGTGGACAGCTCGCTCGGAAGATTCTTTTGCCGGAAAGGCTGGATTCCACGGAATAAAATACGGTCGCGTGCACCTACGCACCTTGAAGAACGACCGGAAGAACCGGCGGGAAAGATGCGCCGTGTAATTTCGTGGCAGAAAATATTACACAATTTTTTGCGACCAGTATACTGCGCGTCCAACGGGAAATCTGATTACTGTGTGCGCAACGTAACGATGTGGTATCAAGCTTGTTCTACAAAATTCATGGCCGCAGATACGAAACAATTTATCGTCCTTTATTCCCATTTTATTTTCCTTCGTTTTTGGGACGCGCCGGTCGAGACCATTTTGCCTGAGTATAGCGAGATATACAGTTCAGGGAGTCACCGAATATTTTCAACTGAAATATGCACTATTTGACCTGAGGACGAGGAACATTATGACGACGTCACTACACCGTGCCGACTTTGACGAATATTTGGAAATTGATTACGTGTTATCAAATTATTCATGCCTTGGTTATCTCAATGTAAAAACGAAAATAGTATTTTGAATGGTAAATAGTAAATAATCCTATTTATTTACAGTATGTGCACAACTTTGAAAATAAAATATTTCATTTGATGCAGTAATTTTTGGAAATAAAATAATTTATTTGAGGCAGTAATTTTTTTGAAAATAATATTTTATTTGAAGAATATTGAGAATATTTGTATTTTGTCTTTATTTTCAGTTTCAATTTTCAATATTATTGCTGAAAATAATGGTTGGAATTCAATACATTTATGAGTGTAAATCGTTTCTTAACGATAAGATAGACTGTATGTTTATGCGGTTTCCCAGATTATTATAACAATGCAAAAAGTAAAATATTTTATTTTGTGGATCAAATTGTTGAAATAGATATATTTCATTTTGAGGTACAGATTGTTAAAATAGAAATATTTTATTTTCGAAATTGTATATCTTGTTTAAAATATTATTTTCTTTAAGCAAAATAAAATCTAAAATATTGAATAGTATTTGAAATATTTGTTTCGCCAAATAATGCCCACCTCTGGCTCCAATGCAGTGCGTCGATCGTCCCATTCAGCGATCCCATGATCGTACAAAAGTGACCGTACACCGGAATCGGGTCTGCGAGTCAAGGCACATTTTCCGGACACGGCATATTGAAAATCGATATTTTTGAACCGGTTTCGCCAGTTGCCAAAGGGCGCGGGAGCCCAGCGTACCCGCAGGCATCACGAAATCGCAGAATTAGCATTTCGCTCGCGTGCTGCTCGGAGCATAATCGTTTCACCGAATTAGGTGTAGCAGTTTTTCGGGAAGAATATCGCTCGTTTAAGGGGAGCTTCCTAGAAGAAGAACGCTTCGAATGATGGAGGCATCTCTATAAAACTTGCGAATAAAGGAAGGAACGTGCTCGCGAGAAAGTCCTCGAAAAGTCGACGACTGTGCGCGAACCCCGCTCATAGAAAATCAACCGATCGAAATAGACGAGATAGTGTATCGTCGCTCTGTAGAGGAGCGTATTCTGTAAGCTCGCGATTTCCCGTTAAGCTCGTCGTCGCTCGCGGCATCGGAGAGAGCGTCGTTCGAGCCGAGCCGCGCTTTATCGTGATTTCCATAAATTCTCGACAAGCTTCCCCACTTTTTCGATCCTCGAACGGATCGTGCACCTGTCGCGTGTCGACCGGGCGATGCTCGATTTGCTATGCGCCGACCGTTTACCTTTCGTTTCTATTTTTCCTGTCGGTATTTTTACGCCCTTTGGCGTCCCGCCGATCGATTGCACACGGCCGACCCTCGAGGAACCTCCTGTCGATATATTTCTTTCGTTTTGACACTCGCTTCATCCCGGATATCATTGTCCCCCAATTCCAAAAGCTACCGAAACGTACAATCGCAACTGTCCACAAGATGATCACAATTAAACTGCGGATTTCACGTATTTATCGCTAGAATTGAGTGAATGTTTAAAATAGTGAGAGGATTCAGAAAATTTAATTGCACGAAGAGACCAAAATCGTTTGATCCAGCAGCTTCGAACAAAATGGCACAGTGTTGACGCTCGAGTAACTCACAAGCAGAGGTGTGCTAATTCAATTACATTGTAATTCAATTACGCATTTGAATTACATTGTATTTCAATTATATAGTAATTCAACTACGTCGTAACTGAAGTACATAATTCAAACCTTTCGATTAATTCAAGTACTAAGTATTTTAATCAGATGTGTGATTGAAATACAATATAATTAAAATACTGCTGTCCTAATTACAGCCCAGAACTTTGAAGAAATTCCAAAGTCAAGCAACCTTAGTGACAAGATGTTTGAAAAAAGAGTATTCATAAAAACTGATTTAAAGCTGACTGATAAACCCTAGTCAAAGTGATCCTATTATTGGTCAGTGGTAAGCTAAAAACGTTCCTTTTTTCAGTTTTTTGTTATTACATAATGTATTTAATTTTAGTTACATATAATATTAATGTTTGCTTAATGGGTCTCATTAGATGATTGTCGTTATTTTTTCCTTTAATATACAGGGTGAGTCACCTAACGTTGCCACCTCAAATATCTTTGTTGTTTTTAAAGATACGTGAAATTTCTGAAGGACAAAGTTGAATGGTAAAATGGGGCTCATACGATACCAAAAAAATTTTTGTTTTTATGTAAGTTTTTTTAGAGATACATATCTAAGTCACCTTCATTTTTTTTTAATTCGAATGAGGTATTTTTTAATACATTCGTTAGTACAAAAAGTACTAACCTATGTATGTCGAAAACAGGGCTTGAAAACAGTTATGATATCGGTTTCGGTCCTTGAAACAGTTATGAAGGACCGATATTCTGAATAACCGTTACGAAGGCCCGAAATTTTGGTTGATATCGGTTTCGATTACGGTCCTTCCTACATGAATATCGGTCCTAGCATAAAGGTCTAGGACCGTTATTTTTTCGGTCCTATATCGGTCCTCATATCGGTTCTAAATTCTAAGTTTCAAATTATACCAATCAGGGCTTGAAACGGGTCCGAAAATAATTACTAACATTAAAAACGGTTATATTTTGGTCATAATTCAATGTTGTTTTATTATAACAATAAATGTATTCATTATTAACTATTTTTGAAGTGAAACTTCTTTCGGCAGGGTGTAGGCCTAATTCGCGTCACGGAATTCGCGACACGAATATGCGTAACGGAAGTGGTGGGGATGGTTAGCCGAGCTAGTCGTAAATAAAAAATGGCTGTATCTCGGGAACGGTCCATCCTACCGCAAAAATAACGAAATTTTCAAAAGGCTCAACTCAAAAGCATATACGGTATGCCCAACCACATGACGTATGTAGTCTTTTGAATTTAAAAAAAACATACGCGAAACTTCTTGCATATCCTAGTAATGTTTAGAAGTAAATTAAGATTGGAAATGGTAAATAATCCTAATGAAGCGACAACAAGATCAGGAACAACTCTCGATGCAGTATTTGCAAGATATTTAGACAAAATTGAATCAAGAATATTTATATCATATTTTAGCTATCACAAGTCAATTGTTTCAATGATAGAATCATAGAAAATCATAGAAAAAATAATGAACGATCAAAATTTGCGACGCAAAGAAGGAGAGCGTATGGAAAAGAAAGGGACATAGTTCATAGCATTTTTTAGTTTTTACTTTTACTTTTTTTATTGTAATTTTAATTTTCATTATGTAGCTAGGCTCTAGGTTTTCGCTTGCAGAGTGGTGAGTCTTGTGTTCAAGAGGATGTGTTTTGTTTTACCAGAAATCATTCTGATTGGTATCCCCGCAAAAGTGTCACCGATGACGTCGAGTCAACAGTCGCGTCGGCAATCGACAATAAGGTGTCGGTCTCTTTGCCACCGATTACAAAGCATCGGCCGACCCTTAGAAGTCGCTGTGCCTAAAGCACCGGCCGAGCAACAAAGTATTGGAACCGATATGAAGACCGATATAGGACCGAAAAAATATCGGTCCTAGACCGTTATGCTAGGACCGATATCCATGTACGAAGGACCGTAATCGAAACCGATATCAATCAAAATTTCGGTCCTTCATAACAGTTATTCAGAATATCGGTCCTTCATAACTGTTTCGATCAAGCCCGAAATGAAACAGTTTCAAACAGTTATTTTCGGGCCCGTTTCAAGCCCTTGTCGAAAAGTTAGTAGTTCGGGAGATATTTCAATTTAAATAACTCTAAAACACCATTACTGTCGTACTAAGACGTTACATTAGTAAATAAACTGTCTTAGTACGACAGTAATGGTGTTTTAGTATTATTAACTTCCCGATTTTATAGGGAAGTTATTGTAATTACCCCGAAAATCGAAAATCGATTTTTTAGCAGATCTTCACGTTTCATGGTCATTGGAGTCATTTTAGACTATTTTCAGCAAAATGTTCGTATGTGTGTGTGTGTGTGTGTGTGTGTGTGTGCGTATGGCCGTTTCTATGTAATCAAATTTTTCGTTAACGTTTTCTGAAAAAGTAACAACGCGATCAGAATGATGAATGATGCAATCGATGTTCCCCGCTGTAACTTAGAGCTGATTAGATTTTGGTCCATTTTGGTCAAGTAGTTTTTTAGTTTTTTTCGAAAGGAGTTGATTAAACATTGCAATTTATACGAAAGGCGTATCCACCGAAGAAGTAAACGTAACTATATATATATATTTAGACATATTTAAAAAAAAAATTTTTTTTATAAAATTAAAAAAAAAATTTTTTACAAAATTAAAAAAAAAATTTTTCTTGTTTTTTTTAATTAAAAATACTTTTTTTCCAATTATGCAACTAATGCTAATGTAACCGCTTACAATAATCGAAAATTATTCCAATGCAAGAGTGAGTTAATCATCGCCGAGAATACATTTTCAAAGAATATCGATGAAAGTACAAAAACATTTATATTACAATCTTTAAATAAACAATCAGTTCAAAACGAATTGTGAACTGAGATTAAATTGAAAATTAATATAAAATATATGATAATTAATAACATTGATGTTGAAGACGGATTGGTTAATGGAGCATGCGGAATATTAAAATTTATTACTTTTCAACAAAATACTAAAATTCCGTCTATATTGTGGTTAGATTTTCAATTGGCCATAGTAGGAGTGAAAGTAAGAACTCGTTATCGTGATTATATGAAAAATGCAAATATAAATCAAAATTTAACACCAATAATAAAAAAATATCGAATCAAGTAAATATTTCGAGTGAAGAAAAATAAGAAATCACACGTAGTCAATTTCCAGTAATTCCTGCTGAAGCGATTACGATTCATAAAAGTCAGGGACAAACATACGAGAAAGTATGTATGGATTTTAAAACATCAGAAATACGAACTTTACAAATGTTTATGTAGCACTGAGCAGAGTTTCAAAATTGAGCGGTTTATATATTTTAAGAAAATTTGAATTAATAGTATCGAAGAAAACCAAGATCAATACTGCAAACTCGGATAATGATGAGTTGTATCGTTCGCAAAAAACTAATTAAGACAATTTATTTTGTAACATTAGTATGCTATAACAAGGAACCAAGCGAGCAACGAGCATACGATATTGGTTTAATGCGACGCCATATAGCAAACATTTTGATAAGTAGAAAACTATTAAATCGGGAAGTTCTTTGTGTGGCTCGTGGAGAGTCATACACCAAATAAAAAACATTAATAGCAGTAGGCCCTACTAGCCATACGTATCACTAACCCTCTCGCAAGAGCAGTCCTACCCGCGAGCTCGCGAAGCGAGCGAGCAACAATAGCCCTCTAGTTTAAATTGAAATATCTCCTGAACTACTAACTTTTCAACATACATAGGTTAGTACTATTTTATAACGAATGTCCAGCTGCATTGATTGATGTATTTAAAAATACCTCATTCCACTTAAAAAAATGAAGGTGACCTTCATATCTCAAAAAAAAATTACACAATAACAAAAATTTTTTTGGTATCATATGAGTCCCATTTTACTATTCAACTTTGTCTTTCAGATATTTGACGTATCTTTAAAAACAACAAAGATATTTGAGGTGACAACGTTAGGTGACACACCATGTATATCGTAACCTAGGTAAGGTAGGGACATGTTTCCTTTTTCTGTTTTTCATGTTTATGTTTGAAATTTAAAAAATGTGTGACACAGAAGTTATTTCTGTTCAGATATTATAAATTTATAAATAATAAATTCCTTCTGTTTGAAACCTTCACATGGATTTTTCAACCTCTTCTTACCTATTACTTTGTTGTACTTTACTTTCTAATTTTAATTTCATTACATCGTAATTCGTAATTAATGTAATTTACTTACAAAGTATTTTATAATTGTATCCCAATTGCAATTACGAATTACATTGTAATTTAATTGAACGAAAATGTGAATTATAAATTACAATATAACTGAATTACAATGTAATACAATTACTTTGTAATTATAATTCCTGGAGTAATTCAATAGCAGTTCTGCACAACTCTGCTCACAAGATGGATTCGCTTTGAAAAAGGCGAACTTGGTGCAAGAGTGAATTCGAAGTGCGCAGCGATCATAAGAGATCATTTTTATGAAGCAACACGTTCGCTTTTAGTGGCCAGCGGGTTAAATACGGAATCGCGAACGTGACAAGCATGGAACGGTATAAATTCATTTTTCCGCGTTGGGAATAGTGAAAGCTGATCGTGAAATAGGGCGGGGGTTGGATGAAAGAGTGGTAGCAACAATGGGGCGAAAGTGTCGGTACTCACAATAGGTTTTGCTCACGAGTCGATTGATGGTGTCCTGCTTCAACTTGCTGTTCTTCTTGCCCATGTTTCTCGGCGGGGTTGCCTGTGGCCGGTGCTTGAACGGTGTGTCCCTCTCGATCTGGATCGACTTTTCTCAGCTGTACTCGGCTGCGAGCTTCCGGAAACGGTCTCACCGCTCGGCCCGCATCTTCGTTTAAAGATCCTCGGAATTCAAGCAAGCTCTCGCAAAATACCTCGCGAACCTCGGAAATTCTTAAAAACCTCGAGAATCGCGAGCTGAACACGTTCGAAATCCTTTCGGCTAACTCTTCGCAAGATTTCACCCGTGCAAGAAGCTTCGAGCGAAGTTAAAGATGCTCCTCCTCGATTTTCTCGATGACTCCGACACCGTCGACGTCCCCTAATCTATCGAGTTGTCGAGAGTCCGCATCAGTCCATCCTCGATGGCCGTCTGGAAAATTTCGAAACCCGTCGAACTCAATGCGGTTTCGATCTCGTGGCGTAGTATATCGTGTTATCCTTCGAGCCACGAACCGCGAGGGATTGCTCCGCGAATGAAATTGTTCGCCACGAATTTCCCGAGGCTCCGTTTTCCCTCTCGTGCACGAAATCCGCGGAATTTCGGGTTCCGAGCTATTATAAGCCTCGCAAAGGTCGCCCGGACTGACTACCGACTGATAGCCCCGAGAAACTACCCGTCGCCGAGGACTCGAAATGTCACCGGATTTATTAAATGAATCGCCCCTGCCACGGCCGCCGCTCACAAAAACCCGAGCGTCCTTTTCAAGACGCGCTGCATTTATTCACCGCCGACGAAAGTTTCGCCTCGCTGCTGGTATTGCGGGATTCTGCTCGTTAATTATGTAACGCGAACTGGGGGAGCTCTCTCGGTGCCGGACGCGTGAGCCGTTTCTCAAATATACATGCGAACCTCCAGGTGTTTTTCAAACGCGTTCTTTCCATTAACCCCTTGTCTAATCATTTATTTCGCGGGTGGAGAACAAGTTCTTTGTCGCCCATTATTCCTTCGAAGAAACGGAAATGTATCTGTTCTACGTCTGTGTTCTCTAAACAATGGCTAAATTGTACTATGACAAGCGAATTAATGATTTATTAACAAATTCTGGTAATTGTACAGAAGAGGGTACACCTCGCCGATTTTGATGACCTTGAAATACGCTGTCAAGGTCGTCATTCTGAAGAACTTTTCTGATATTTACAGAAAACTGATAGAACGACTGTATCGAGCCGTGGAGCGGCTCAGTTTCGATCAGCTCTCAAGACCAGCGTTTCATTGTTTCGTTTTTTCGAGACTCGTCAGTTTGATTGGGAATCGAGAAATTAATGGTAGAAACGCGTCCTTCTCGCGAGTGAAAATGGTCCTTTTCACGATTCAATTGTTTGATATAACGTCGCGTCGCACAGTGCGGCCGCCTGTGGACAAAAGTCGAAAATGCAACTGTTTTCCATACCTTATTTGGCTTTACTAATCCCTTCAGAGATGTCTCTAGTGTATGAAACAAATGCCGGGAATCTAAAATTAGCACAACAAACGGCAGGAATCACGTTTGCATATGTGACAGAGAGCTCGTTAGAGAGCTCATCGAAGAACTCACGCGAGACCTGGCCCAATCAATTACTGATTTTCTATAATCAAGATCTTTCTTTAAATTTTGAATATGGAAGGTATCGAAGAAGGTGAGGAATGTCCATTTGTCCTGTATCATTAACCGTTAAAATAGTTTCGTAGCAATAATAAAACACTAAGTTAGAATCAAGTTTTATAGGCGTTAATATCTTCAGATAAGCTTCTCTCAAATTAGAGTCAAAACATCCTGGGGTTTTGATATATTTCGATTTCACAACTATTATACTTCACAAATATGTAAACATTTCCTGCTTAAAAAACTGCTTTGAACGGCTGTGTGCCATTTTTTACCACGCTTATCCGCCAAATCTTGTAATCGAATTTTAAGCCTCTTCCCATAGAACAATCTTACAGAAATTTTATATACACACTTGCTTCCGATGACAATAATAGTAGAAAATAAAATATATAAAAAACTGTTTAAAAATCACGCTTATATTAAAATGCACTGAAAAAGAGAAAATAATTTTTTCCCTGGTTTTCCATAAAATACCGAATCTAGTTAAATGAGTAATAATATTTTTCCCCAAAATTTTAAGCTATTCGTTCAAAATTTCTTCTGTTATAAAATTAGTGTATATAATTAGTGATTTTATAAATATCTACTTCATAGGTATAGTCTATAGCCTATATTATGTAAATAGGCATACCTTTATTATTGTGAAGTTACCTACATATTCTGTCCATTATTATTGTTATAATGTATATAAAATATTATTTGAAATTCAATTTTGAATAAAATTCAATTTAATTTTTGGTCATGTTTCCTTATTTTTGTAGAAGATGCATTGAAGAGCAATTTTTCTTAACTGATCCCTGTATCCATCACTTGGAATATACAGTGTGATGCCAAACGAAAGAAAGACACTTTGAGGTCTTATAGGAAATTTCACGCTGATCACGAATATACCATGTATTAAGGGTCACTGAATGGAGTTTAACCGTTTTTTTCACGCAGAAACACTCAAAAAACTTCGAAAAAACGGTATTTTGCGGGAAAAGCTGTTAAATTCTATCCAGGGACCCCTAGTAGATGGTATATTCGTGATCAGCGTGAAATTTCTTATAACGATCCGTCAAGAACAGACTTTTGTCCACTCCGACCATAAGAACGCTGCACTGTGTGCGTCGGCTCGATTCTCGGTAAATGGGATCGCCGAAGGAAGTAAATTGGCATAAGACGCGCGTACGTGGGTATATCCGATCGACGTACGCGGACGGATTATCGTCGGACGCTGGCATGTGCGAATAGAAAGTAAATCCCGAACGTCGGCCGGTGAAAAACGGACGCGGAAAGGCTGAAGGAGAGAGAGAGAGAGGAGAGGGTTTGTCGTTGATAAATGGACCGAAGGAAAACGGAAACTTCGGATCACGGAGCGAAAGAATTAAAGCAGAGGCCGATTGTTCCGAAGTTGAACGTGATCGACGATTAAACTCCGGCATGATGGTTGAAAGACGCTTTTACACGGCTTCGCGAGAATAAAAAAAAAAGGACAGGAAAGAAGCTTCGAGGAACGCGCAATTCTGTAAACTTTAATCGGGGAGAGAACTCTTCAGACTTTTTATTCTCAGAGAGAAAGAGAGGAGAGGAAAGAGCGAATTGTTTCTCTCGTTCAACATCCGATAGACTCTCGGTATACACGGAGGATCCCGATAGCTCTACAGTCCTAACGCCGGTTCATCGCTATTACATTAATCTCCCGGGGAATAATTGCTTCGTTACTCGTTGCATTATTCAGCAACGTTTCGCCGTAGGATAACGAGATATGAAACCGCGCGAAGGCAATTCATTTACCATTTCCATAGCGGCCGGGTTTGCGTTTCTCTTTTGAAGGCCGAACGCGCCTATCCACCATCCGCCAATTTCTTATTCGTGAAAACTATCCTTTTGCCGTTCGTTAGGGGGACTGGTTGCCGCGTAATGTCAGTCTGTAATTAATGCGAATTTCCCTTCATCTGTCTTCCACTTGGTAGTCGAGGGCGGAACTCGGAAGGGGATGGTTCTGTATGAGGAAGTACCGTCGCTCTCGAGTAATTGATCAAATATCCTTTGTTAGTTTTTAAAAACTGGACTGTTCTGGAAAATTGACAACGTTGTGCCATATCATTCTGTGATTAATGCGAATTTCCCTTCATCTGTCTTCTACGCGGTACTATCATGGTGGAAAGGAGAGAACGCTTCTGGAAACTCGGAAGAGGGTGCGTCTATAAAAGGATGATAATAATGAAAGGAAGTTCGCGTTAAATGCAAAGTGACATTACGTAGGAGGTTTCTCCGCACACGTACCGGTAAGCTAAGCAGTTACAGTAGAATGACAAAAAAGAAACTGGCGAGGTCTTAAACAAACCCTTTCAGCAGAAGAAAATGTTGATCTCATTTTTTAGAAAAGTCTCTGAGTGGAATTTTTAGGAGTTCACGAAGGATGTTTGAAGTCGTTCGGTTCAATTTTGGGAGACGGATCCGAGAGGCAACAATATGCACGATTGAAACGATACCGCACGGTGATCAAGTCCCGTTCAGCCGGAAGTTTGCGTGGGAGCGCGTCGATACGGAATCGTCCTCTGTGTTCGCCGGGGGAAGTCGCGGTTTCGTCGTATACGAGCGATTAGGCGTCGGGTGACTGGGTGACCCGATTCGATCGCGAAGCGGGTCGCTGCGGGTCGGACACGCTCTCCGTTGCCGCGCTTCCTGGCCCAGGTATAACCGTGCATTTCGAAAGGGCGTGGGTGGAAGTTTGACCTGCGAAGTGGCCTCTGCGTGTCCTTGAACCCCGACGCCCTTTCGAGCCCTTCGAAGCCTGATACTCTTCCTCTACTCAGACTCCCAGAAACTCGAGGGTCTCCCTAGTGGGACGGATTGGAAAAGACTAAATTGTTTTTCGCACTTGAGGAAGTCCAAGAAACTTCCGCGAGCAAGTTGGAAATAGAATGTCGTACTATGACTAGACTGCGGATCTTTATGCAAAATAAACGTGTTTGCATTGCTTGAAAGTCGCAGGAGCCAAATAAAAATTTCGTCCTTCTTCTAATTATCTTACTGAGCTTATATCTTTTGGATATATCCACTGCTTTGAACAGTACGTAACCATTTCTGTCACAAATGCATCAAATTCGCAGTCTGACTACGACATCCTCATCAATCGATCATTAATATAATTTTCAACCCTCGCTTTTAATATTCAAAATATTTGTTACATTGCCAAATAAGTTTGCATTTCACGAATTACTAAATATTCAATGAAAGTATTCTAGGCCGAAAGGAATGCCCGGTGTTCGGTGCAAATAGCTTTGAGCGCAAAGCGGTAATCGAAGGCTGCAAACCGGAAGTTCGCGGTCTGAACGCGTAGAAGTAAATGTCGTCCGGGAAATTGAATGAAATTTCGCGACTCGATTAACGGGGATTATTCGACGGTCCGACGGCGAGTTTACTTTGCTGAATGAAATTTTCCGAAGACTGTAATTGCTGGTCCGAGTAACAGGGGGGTTCCGGTGTCGCCCGACGCGTCGGAGTTCCGCATCGAAATTTCGCACAGGGAAAAACAAACAACCCACACCACCGCACCGGGGCCGCGCGCGTCGCGCCGCATCGCGTCGGGAACTTCGGAAAAATACGACCGCGTTTCTGCTCTCGGATCCGTAGAAATACCTGCCTATCGATCCTCGGTTTTCCGGTACGTGCAGTCCATTCACAAGGCGGACGAGGTATCGACGGGGCTCGATCCGACGCAACGCTCGAACGTACGACCCGGCTGTATTCCCCTCGTAAAATAGCAAACGGGAAAATTATCGTTGTCCATCCGTCGATCTACAGTCTACACAAGTTCTACAGCCTGGTTCTACGACCACTCGACCTTTCGTCGTAAGTCGTAATCTAACTGTAGCGGGGAAAGCATGTACAGGGGATGTAAAAAGTATTCCTTAAACTAAAAACTTTTTTATAATGGTACCAAACGACATGATTTTTTTATTATCAATTAGAAGCATTGGTTTACGAAATGATATGCGAAGAAGATTTTTCAAAAATTGTAATTTACAAGGTTACATGTAAAAGTAAAAAGGCACTTTCTAAAACTTTTTTATTTGGGCCCTTAAGGGAAATTTAAGATATGTGTTTTTTAGATCCGTGTTAGTTATACACATGCTGAAAATTTCATTAAAAAAATTTCACTAAAGATGTACGATTCTGAGGATTTTAAGCAGAAACTGATCAAAGGTCGTGTAAAACTACGATTTTCTCCATTTTTAACCCATTTTTAACCGATTGTAAGTGTGTCAGTGTGTGTATGTTAATCGATTTCAATGAAACTTTCAGCATGTGTGTAACTACTGTAAATCTACAAAATATGTTTTTTGAATTTTCTTCAAGGGCCCAAATAAAAAAGTTTTAAAAAATGCCTTTTTTATTTTCGCATGTAACGTTGTAAATTATAATTTTTACATTATCTTCTTCGCATATCATTTAGTAAGCCAATGCTTCCAATTGATTATAAAAAATCAAGCCGTTTGGTACAATTATAAAAAAAGTTATGCTATTTTAAAGGGCGTACGAATACTTTTTACACCCACTGTACATGGCTCGATTAAAATCAAACGATGTAACTGACGTCGCAAACGCTGTAATTGACGCATTCACGACACACACGAGTAGCCGAATCAGTAGAAACACCAGAATTTAGAGCTACTATTATATTATTTTCAATTTACTATGCCTGTTACGAGAGGAAACAAATTTTTATTTTGCTTCAGTTTGTCGCAATCCAGGTAGAGAATTTTGATTTCGCATGAAAAATGATTAAAGAAGAAATGAATACCTTCAGTACCCAGCATCGAATGCTTGCTGATGGCACCATAGTGTTTGGACTACTATTGGTTAATTGTTTTCCGCGTGCTCAACTGTTGTTGTTTACTTAACAAGGAACAAGTCAGAAGTAATCGCAAATAAGCTTGGGTAAACGTAATTTTGCTCAGCTATGCGAATTGCAGCGCACACCGCCGGTCGAAAATGCGATTCCAGCGAAATTAACCGCACCCGCCGTGAAATGTCGAGTCAGATTCTCGATGACGATTACAAACAGAGTCAATTAAATATGTACGTATGTTACACGCGAATTCTGTATTCAGTTCGAGATGAAATTGGTACGACTGTATCGATAGCTTGCAGGAAATCTCGGGAAAGGGCTAATACTATTAGATCGATCGAAAAGTATTCTCGTGTATTATACTGTTTGAAGGCAACTTTCGTTCCACCAAGCTCACTGTAATACGGATATTACTCGCTTTATGCTCGCCGGACTTGTTAGTTTAGAAGAGTCAAAGTAGAGCGAGGAAACTTGTTGGACAAGTTAATACTTCCCACTGAAATCCTATCAAAAATTCTATTCAACTCTGGCTCATCGGAAAATCTTGAATTTGCATAAATGTCCGCAGTCTGGTTGCGAATATTTAGCTGCTGCAGCGAACGCGGGCATACGATAAACGCCTTCTTCTTTCACGGGACTAACGGCGGCGAAGGAATTCCAATTATCGAAGCTGCGAAAGAAACTGTGTAGCAAGAAGTTGGGAAAACGAATAATGCTTGACTCGTCGCCGCACAATTTTCTTCGCCGTTACGAGGATTACGATTTCTTTGTCTGTAATAATTCCTTCGGGTAAAAAGATAATTGACATTTATTCCGCAGCTATCTGAATCTTTAAATATGACTAGACTGTGGATCTTTATGCACGGTAAAAATTGTCTGCGTTAATTGCGAGACACAGAATCTGCAGAGAATAATATAACAGTCTGTTGTACACTTTAAAAAGAATTTTCTTGATTTTCATTCGACGTATTCATTTTCGTCATAAATGCATAAAATCTCGAGAAATTGCTCGGAACAAAACTCGAACCGTCTGAACAATCTGATTGAAATGTTCGTCACATTTGTTTGAGATGCAAGTATGATCTCAAATATCGCAAATTCTTATCTCGATAGGATTGGAATCGATTGCACGTTGATTGGAAAAATCCGGCCACGTTGGACTTGAACAGGTGTCATCGAGAAGGTGCGCGTCAACGAGGAAACACGGGGTACAGTTCGGATGCAATGCGAGAGGGAGCATAGACGCACGCTTTCCACACAAACCGAAACAGTAAGAGAAGACTAGCGGCGAACGGTTGCAGGATGGAACGCTGATTGTCCGGCACCGTGACTCGAGAGCTATCGGATTATTGGATATTCCGGTCTATTGGCCGATATTCCCAGAAGTAAAGGCGATTGCTGCCTACTCCTGGCACGCTGCTCCGTCGCGCCAATAATGCGACTCGTCCAAATTATTGTACCAATTATCGACGGGTTTAATAGACTTCGCAGACAGCGACGGCACGCCGCTGGACGTCGGCCCTGTCGCCGGAACAGACGCGAATCTATTAAATGCGCTTGCATCTCATCGCTTTCGATTTTGAGCATTTGTAACAAAAACGTGTAGCCCCTACTTAATACAGACAATTTCTACGTCTCTGTAAAATAGTTCATTCGCGAGGACTGCTTCTCGATGACTCATGCGAGATGATTGTTCAAAGAGAAAAGGTGTGAATTGGAAACTGCTAAGAAACTTCGCAACTCGGAAACTTTGTGAGAGCCTTCATTGTTTGGTAACGCTTCGCGCTTGTTAACACGTTGACGCGCGTCGTCTTTAAAGATTCATTTCTGTCGAAACGGATCGCTTCGAACATACGCGTCTTCGTAGGATTGATGGTGTGGAATCCGATGCGCTGATTGCAGTAATTATGGACGACTAATGAAATTGGATGATCGTGCATCGTTGTATCTAATTATCCCGAGCACGTGCAATCAATTGAAACGTTCTTCAGGCATCGTACCTAAAGGATCAGCCAAGGTGGCAGTACTTATAAAAATTCTGATTTGCATAATGCGCATAAAATTTGACTTAATGCAACCGTTTCTCTAGCCCTTTTATGCTAAAATTGACCGTTAAACACCAAGGAATAATGACTGTAATACACGGTGCAGACGGTAATAATAATATTGTCAAACCGTTTTAATCCCTAGCACCCTGATTTTCCCTATCGATGCATTTTCATCCATATTTCACGGTAAAAGCGAGCACTTGTACCTGTACGTGTCTGCCCCGGGGCCACTCGTTGCACGCCGTAACGCCGCTGTAACGCTTTATAATCTATAAAAGCGCCTGTGGAACCTGCGAACGTGTTTCCGATTCATGCGACACGGCCGTTACACCGTCAGAGCTAATAAAAGACACCAACGACAAGGTCTCTCGCAAAGTTCCTTATCCGTTTTCATTCGATGACGAGCGAATTAATTAAAGACACTGGCGGCAAGGTCTCTCTCTCGAACTTTCCTATCCGTTCTCATTCGACAGAATTCATAAAAAATACCAGCAACGAAGTCTCTCTCATAGTTTCCTATCCTTGCGAGTCGAATAGTTTTTTAGTTTCCTATCGGGCGACTGGCTTCGTCGAGATTCTCGCACGTGGGGAGCATAGGAGATCATCTCGATCGGTCACAGGACGTCGACGTCTGGTAAAACGAGGGAAGGGAAAGACGGCTTCGTGGTCCTGGGACAGAGTCGATCGGTTCCAGGCATCGAATCTGTAATGATCTGTACAATGCAATAGAATCGAAACGCCCCCGTGTTGCGACGCATCGACGGGCCACGATCTCGTTCAGCAAACCGGTTGCGGAAAATCGGCAGATCGATTAGCAGGAAGACACGGTGCACTTAGCATCTCGAGAAACAACAGAGAGAGAGAGAAAGAGAGAGAGAGAGAGAGACCGTTCGCAGTAAACGAACGCGTGGTCGCGCTTGACCGAGGCGGTCGACAAGATCGGTGAAATCGAAAGGAACCGATTAGATCGCGGTGTGCACGGGGTGTAAGCGGGGGCGATGTGGTCCGTGGTATACCGTGTTCGGTGCGTCCGGTGTCTCTGGGAATCGCGAGAGATCGGTCACTGCGAATCGGCTGGCAATCGGCTCGATTATGGCAACGGGTGTCGGAGCCCGCGCGGTTTTGTCCCTCGCGGTTCTTTCGAGTCGCGAGACTCTCGGTCCAGGCCCGTCCGGAAGGATGCGGCCGCTTTTCATTCGCGGATCCTCACCGTTGTCGAGAAACGATCGCTGAGAGAACGCGGACCAGTGACGTCATAGCGTCGCGGCGCCTGGCGTCAGACTGGCTCACCGAAGGCATTACGTGCCAGTACGTTGCTAGCGACAAGCGCAAGCGCGAACCACCTCCGGCCGGAGAATTCTCGATCGTTCCTCTTTCTTTCCTCCCTCGTCCTCTATCGTGCCCTCTCGCTCACTCCCCTCCTAGCAGGAGCACCCTTCGCCATATTTCTCCGTCTCTCCTTTCCCCCTCTCTCTCTTTCACCCCCCTTGCACCCCAAAAACCTCGTGTGCCCCCCTCTCTGCGCTTCCACCCCCTCGTACCCCAGATACGAACCCGCTTTCCTATCTATCGGGCCTCCAGCCGCCGCCGCCGCCGCGATATCTGCCGACTTCTCTCTCCCTATTCGAACCTTGAAATCGCAAAAGCGAATTGATTCCAATCGTTCAAGGCCAGTTTGACGCGCGGACCACGACGGACAACGCGGCTCGTTAACGGGATACATCGTCCCGTAGACGAACGCCGTGCCACTCCGTGGGTCAGGTTACCTTAGCAAATTTTTACTCAGAGAACGTAGGTGAAGGAGGGATTGAGACGTTGCCCCCGTCGCGCAAGTATCAATTATTTATGCATTTTTCCTCGAGCAATATGTCTGGCGTCCCGAGCCTTCTTAAGGCTGCAACTACTCGAGCAACCCCTATCGTTTTTTCCCCGGGGGTAACCCAACATGTTTAGCTTCTACTCGACGTTCACTCGGAAAGTACGTGAGGGCTTTTAAATAACGATTTTTATGGAGATCGTGCACTTCGCGATATACAGTTTTTCCATGGAGAAATTTAGTAGAAAAACGCCTGCGGCGAGGAAGGCTCAAGATGGCCACTGTTCCCTTCTGCCCAGCCGAAAAACAGAAAAATATCGTCCCGCCGCCGATGTCTTTGAGACAACGGCTCCGTAATTATCTGGCATCTGTCCGGGCATCTATCCGGCGTCACGTACACCTACACATACATAGATTGGTCTCTTTTCACGGTCCCTCGTTCCACTTTCGCGCTCGTCTTCCTCCGGTGCTCTCGTCTGGAGAGTCGCTTTGGTCGTTCGCAGTTTGTTAGACCGACGATAGCCCAAGCAACCGCCTCGCAACATTTTTTCCGGGGCTTACTCTTAGCCGCGTCGAGTCGCTTCCGTGCCTGTAATAAACGCGCGTTCATTTTTCTTCGCGCGCCGCGTTTCCTCCTCGCCGCACCGGGACGTCCGCATAAACGAATGCGCGTGCCTTTGCTGTTTTTCTTTTGTTTTAAGAGCATCGTGCTCGTCAAAGCGAGCGTGTCTCGCAAACAACACCTGAGCCAAGGTTCTTTCGGGTAACGGGTGCGGGAACCGATCTGTTTGTTATTCTCAGCCAACGAATTAGTCCAATCTGTTTCGCCCTGTTTTTCTGATACATTGCTTTTACGCGAAATTCTCCGCATTATTGGAACCAGGTAAAATGGTCGTTCTTCGCTTTAATAAATGCGAACGGAGATTGCAGGACAGGAGCCGTTGACTCGCGATGAAAAGAAAAACGGGAGAGGTTTAGCGATCCGTTCGGTCCGATCCAATGATCGAGGGTCACGGGCAACGAGGGAGGATGAACCCGCTCGGGTACCCGCTGTGCCGTGGCAGAACGCGACCCGAGAACCTAATGGTATTTGCGAACCGAGAGTTATGATCCGTCGAGAAGAGAGGCCGGCGGCGGGTGGCCAGCTTTTCACTCGCGCGCGAGTAAACACAAAGGGACACGGGCCGAGAGATTTCTTCGTTGATTTATCGACCTGACCGTTGGCGAGTCGCGCGGACCGTCGCGCATACCCTCGACGACCAAGGAAATATTCAAACGGCCAGGTTATGCCAACGGAATCGACGATCCACGCTAATTTGACCGACCGACGGCCCTTCAAAGCCTCTGCAGAAAGACTGGTTCAGAAAACGAGGCTGAACTCTCCCTCTTCAAGTAGCTCTTTCATAACGAGACTTAATGTGAACTTCTTATCCTGCTTCTTAAAATAGTCGCCCAACATGGTCACTGGAGTTCATTGACCCTAAAAGCAATACCGATCCTCGATCTACCCCGAACATATTTTTTTATTTACAATGAAATCAAACGTATATTTTAATTTTAATCAATTGTACCCTATAATGATCATAAAATGTCATTCTTGTATTCATCGGGTCTAGGATGGGATCAAGTACCTCGCAAACAGGTTCCAACTTTGATTGATTGAATTGAATTGAAAACAGAAATAGTAGTCGTTGGTCGAACAGATTCGAAACTTTTATGAATATCGTACCGGAAATTCTCTGATTTTTCTAAACGTTATTCTTTTACCTTTAAAATCAATTATTTTGTCCCTGGACAAAAAAGAAATGGGATAAATCCAAGTATTGTAAATGAAATATTATTCTTAAATAGTTACGAATTTAATAAAGAAAGTGCTTAAAACCTACCATGCAGTTCTGATTTCCAAGATTCGAGTACTACTTGTGAAAGATTCGATTCCTTTCAACATCGAAGTACGGTAAGGTTGCTCAATCGTACCCCTTAAGAAAAAAATCGTGTGAAACTTAGGATTTATCAAATAAATAGAAATTAAATGTGTTATTCAAAACTTGTGTTAATATTGTTGTTATTTATTATAACGAAATTAGAAAATCTATATGCTTTCACGTAAAACTAAATTAACCGATTAATTAATTAATAAAACTTACGACTAAAGTAACCGGTTTTCTAAGTCGTACCTAAGAATTTAGTTAAGCAACAATGATAATTAGAACGTATTTTTCATTAATCTGTTCACATGACACATAGATATTCAGTTAGTACAAACATCATATACAAATTTTTTTGTTCCTGTGTTAACTCCAGCGCATACATCGTGCACCCATGATTTGCATTTCGAGCATTGAATCATGTTTTCCTCCCGATCTTCTCCACAAATAAAACAAAACCAATCGCTTTTCTTCTTTTTAATTTCCAATGCCAATTCCTTTTTATTAATTACTGCGTTTCTTTTGTCTGCCGCATTTTTATGATTTCTTTATTCAGCGTTGACGTTATTTCGACTGACGAGGTAGTACAACTTGGGAATCTCATATGGGTACGACTTAAGACACGGCACAAGTTTTTAAAAAGTAAACATAACCTAACTGATAAAATTAATACGATTTAGTAAGAATTAGTAAGATATTTAGTAAGAAACATAATTTAGTAAGAAACATAATGAAATCTAAATCCTCATATGGAGTAATAAATCCAATAAATCGCATTATTGCTAGCTCTAACATATATTATAACAATATTGATTTTTTTAATGGCTCGTTACAGGTATTCAAAACAAAATTGCGCAATACTATTTGTTAATTGTACCTGTATTTGTTTAGTTTTGCGCGGTCCATTATTATGTAAATTTTAGGTTAAGACCTTTTCTTTGTTAAGTTTTCTTTTTGTTTATGTTTTCTTTTTGTTTTGTTTTGGTTATATATATATATATATATATATATATAATAATAATAATTTTATCGATAATTTACTTGCAAGATTAACTACCGAACATACGCAGAAAATTGAAATAAACTTACTTGATGACACGATTTATTATGAGGCTGGTTTATGGCGGACAATAATACGTAAAGCAACTTGGTTGACTCTGATGTATATTTGGTTGCCGTTGTATGTGCTGTTGTCGCCGTAGTTCGTTCAAAATTCAAGTGATACGACTTAAGCACTGGTACGACTTGAACAACCTTACCCTACTTATAAGTATCTTTTCGAAACTCACAAGTACTCATTCCGAGGTTCGATATCAGTTTGTATAAAATGAATACTTTTCAAATATAATCATCGAAACATTATTGCTTTTAAGTAGTAATCGAAACCCATTAAATGAAACTTGGTTATTCACATTGACTCGGATTCGTGCGTACATATTGAACTTGATCCCATCCCTAATCGGGTCACTGTGACCTAAAGGGATACGAAAGTGCATAGTGTACATTATTAAGTATTTTGGTATCGAATCAATTACTGAACATACAAGTATTGTATGAGGTACTACATCAATTCCATATCCATAAAATATAAACTGCATTTTATTTGTGTGTGTAAACTGTACAATGATTGGCACCCTGAGCCAAAATCGTAGTAAAACTCTTTTTATCTTTTTTTGAAATGTTGAAACGAGGTTAACTTGCTATTATTATAAGCTAATAGAGATTTATCAGCAAAATCAAACAGTTTTACGAGTCAGAAATCTTTTGTTACAAAATATATTCTGTGAATAACAATCGTAAGACAAACAGTACAGTCATTGGCACAGTAAGAAGTAAACGTTAAGCAGGCTATTTGTATTATAATAAAACATATACATACGCACTTATTATGTATGTAGCACAGTCCGAAATTAAGTGATAAAGCGATAAAGTATACTTACTCGTAACGAAAATTTTAATAAAACACTATTTACACTGCACTGTGGTCATCCGTCGTTCTTACTGGATGTACCAGCGTTGCTAACAGTGATATGTGGAACTCTGTTATGAAAACTTACACCGTTGCTTTGAAATATAAGAAACACTTTTTAAAAACCACGCTTATATTAAAATGCACTAAAAAGGAGAAAATAATTTTTTTAGACATTAGTGACTATAAATAAAAACGTGGAGCGCTGAACAATATTGACGTAATCTTCGTGGGCGCTCCACGCTTTTATTTATAGTCACTAATGTCTAAAAAAATTATTTTCCCCTTTTTAGTGCATTTTAATATAAGCGTGGTTTTTAAAAAGTTTCTTTTTATATTATTATTTTCTACTTTTTAGTCGTTTTAATACTGGTTAATATTAAAATTTTTTTTCCCCTGAACGCAGTTTTTTTAAAAATTTGTTCTTTAATATTGCATTGTTATCCAGCTCTCAGCTATGTTTAAAGTTTCAAGTCTCTAGCTCATCGGGAAGTGGTTTAAAATTCGATTACAAGATTTGACGCATACAACTCGGCAAACTAATATAAGCGTGGTAATAAAAAGCAATATAAAATGATTTTCTATACCAGGAATTCTTAATATTTGACGTTTACATCAAAAGTGCCAATAACTACTGCAGTACCAGCAAAGGTACAGTTTACCCTACAATGGTATTATTCTAGGTCGGGAAAAATGTTTAATTTTCAAGTTAAAATAGCTCCGACTTCAAAAGGTTAATAATTAGACCGCGGATTTTTCTGCAAAACACAAATTGTCTGCTTCTGCCGAAAGAAACAAGAGCCACTTCGAAATTGCTTTATCTCTCCAGTTAGTTTTAGACCGCGGATTTCTATCCAAAATATAAATTTTCCAAGTCAATTGTACGTCTTTGTTCGAATCGACCCTTTCGCAATCACTGAACCGATCAACGTTGTTTTGGTATAAATAGACCGCGTCCAGCAACGTCGAACGATTTAACCTGCACCCTTGAAAACGCATCCCCTTGAAAAATCCCCCGATTCCACGGTCCACGCTCAATGGAGTTTCGCTGTTCAGCTTTTCGAATTCTAATGCGAGCGAATTCGTTCGCGTTAACATGCTGGCAATCGAGCTACCTCGCTTTGCACCCTTTCTTGCCGAAGGTGGCCATTGCCGGTCGACGTTGCACGCTTTCCGTATACTAAATGAGCACATAGTCGCTCGTGCAAATTTTGCGTTCGTGATGGTTTGCGATTCTATCCGCGATGCCCGACAAAAGCAGAATAACCATATTGGTTCAACACGGTGTCTTGAAGTAATTAAGAGATGAATTATAAATGTTCTTAGTTTGCATAAAAATCCGCAGACATCGCAACCGTAAATTATAAAAAATACAATTAGCCTACAACACACAGAACCGGCAATGAACGTGTCAACGCGATCGCTACAGGCTTGACCCGAGACACTTTGAATAAAAATTACATGGTGCATAATAAAGTAGCAAACAACGAGCTCCGCGGCCGAGTATAAATTTACGCAAACGGTGTGCCGGTGTGAGGGTTAAGGACACTCTAGAAAAAAAGGAAAAGCGTGGGCCACGTTCGCGTGGGCGTCAACGCAGATCGCAATACAGACAAAAAGGGTAAAACGTCGATTAAAACTGAAAGTCGAGACTGCACGCGTGCATATATATACATACATACACAACATACAACACGGGAACACAGAAAGCCCGTTCCCGTGAAAAGAAAACGTCGGAGGGGCTGTCGGCGTTCGAGTCGCCGCCGCCGCGCCGCAAAGAAGTAGAATAGGTCGGCGTTCAGTCAGACCGGAGACGCGGTCCTATTCGTCCAAGGCTGGATAGAAGAACACAAGAACAGCATCGTCCGCGTCGCCGTCACTCGGAATAACGTTACCCGTGCACGTCCTTACGGGTCCGTATTGAATTATGAAAATGATTTTGCCGAAGCGACTTCGCTCGCCTTTATGCAACTATCCGTCGCCGTTGTCGACGCCCTTGTCGAACTGCGGTCTCCCAGCGACTCGCGTTGCTTTCAAATCCAGTTCCAGCTGAGAAATACTGGGAAATGAACCGGGTACTTATAATCGTATTTGCTCTTCCGTCGTGGACCCAATCTAGATCGTTATCGGTGCACTGCGGACCTTTGTGCAAAGAATAATGCTCGTTTCAATCCTACATAACGAAACGGATTTTATGCATCTATACCAAAATCGAGTGGCTGCAGTTTTAATCAGAGCACACATTAAACGAATTGAAGAGTGAGGATTAATCCTCGAATTTTTAACCCCACGCAACTACAATGCTGTGGATAATTATAAACTGAACCATATTTTTATGTTTTTCATAGTACTGAAACAAAAATTGACGGAACCGTTTATGCGTTTTGATATTTTAATACAAAAGTGAGCAAACAAAAAATAATAGTTTTGTTCCTCAGAAATCTGGAGAAAATGGCATTTGTTCGCAAAATTGTGGTGTAAGCTGTGAACAAGTATAGACAAGTCTACAGGGAGGTCCGTTTAAGTACGAACACCTATATATCTCGATTATTATTAGTCGTACAAAAAATCTCCACAGAATAAAGTTGTACTGTTTTAAGGGGGGGCGAATTTGATGATGGCAAAAATTTTTTCTCAAGGTCATTGATATTTTTTTAAAATTGAATGAGGTATTTTTTAATACATCAATCGATGCAGCTGGACATTCGTTATAAAAAAGTACTAACCCATGTATGTCGAAAAGTTAGTAGTTCAAGAGATATTTCAATTTAAACTAGAGGGCTATTGTTGCTCGCTCCCTTCGCTCGCTCGCGAGTAGGGTTGTTTTTGCTCGCTCGCTTCGCGAGCTCGCGGGTAGGACTGCTCTTGCGAGAGGGTTAGTGATACGCATGGCTAGTAGGGCCTACTGCTATTAATGTTTTTTATTTGGTGTGTGACTCTCCAAGAGTCACACAAAGAACTTCCCGATTCGTTACTCCTTCGCCAACATCGCCAACATCGTTTTTTTTTTGTACTTTCATCGATATTCTTCCAAAATGTATTCTTGGGAATAGAGATGATAAATTCACTCTTGCATTGGAATAACTTTCGATTATTCCAAGCGGTAACATTAGCATCAGTTAAAAAAAAAAATTTTTTTAAATCTAAAAAAAAAATTAAGAAAAAAATTTTTTATGTAATTGCGTTTGGTTCTTTGGTGGAAAATTTTCGTCCTCCCTTATAAATTGCATTGTAGAATCAACTCTTTTCGAAAAAAAGTAAAAATCTAAAAAACTACTTGACCAATATGGACCAAAATCTAATCAGCTCTAAGTTACGACGGGGCACATCGATTGCATCATTGATCATCCTGATCGCGTTGTTACTTTTTCTGAAAACGTTAACGAAAAATTTGATTACATAGAAACGGCCATACGCACACACACACACACACACACACACACACATACGAACATTTTGATAAAAATAGTCTAAAATGACTCCAATGACCATGAAACGTGAAGATCTGCTAAAAAATCGATTTTCGATTTTCGGGGTAATTACAATAACTTCCCTATAAAATCGGGAAGTTAATAATTCTAAAATACCATTACTGTCGTACTAAAACGTTAGTGTTTACTTACTAGTGTAACGTCTTAGTACGACAGTAATGGTATTTTAGAGTTATTTAAATTGAAACATTTCTTGAACTACTAACTTTTCGACATACATGGGTTAGTACTTACGGTAGACGTTACACTAGTAAGTAAACGCTAACGTCTTAGTACGACAGTAATGGTATTTTAGAGTTATTTAAATTGAAATATCTCCTGAACGACTAACTTTTCGACATACATGGGTTAGTACTTTTTTATAACGAATGTCCAGCTGCATCCTTTGATGTATTAAAAAATACCTCATTCCATTAAAAAAATATATCAATGACCTTGAAATCTTGTAAAAAATGACCTTGAGAAAAAATTTTTACCATCATCAAATTCTCCCCTTGAAACAGTACAACTTTATTCTGTGGAGATTTTTGATACGACTAATAATAACCGAGATATATAGGTGTTCGTACTTAAACGGACCTCCCTGTAGACTGTATTCATTTTAATATCTTTCATTTAGTATTTAGTACATTTTCCTTTATTTTTTATTACATGTAAAAGCCGGTCGGGAACACTACTAAATAGCTTATTTAAGATGTCATTTGGAATATCTGCCCAAGCAGATTTTATTCCTTTTTTAAGATCGACAATACTTTCTATCGGTAGCTTCTCCTGATCATAAACTTTCCTCGCAAGGATCCCCATAGGTTTTCGATGGGGTTCAAGTCAGGGGCCAGTGCTGGCCATGGTAATAGCTCTATTCCGAACTCTTGAAACCACTTTTTTGTAGAGGATGCTGTGTGAATGGAAGCATTATCTTGCTTGGAAAATTGTTTTATCGACTTCTGTTAATGTTATAAAAGGCAACAAATAGTCGTGCAACATCTGTTGATCACTAGCAGCATTCATTCTACCGATTACAAAAGCTATTTCACTTTTAAAATTGTTTTTAAAGGCAGCCCGAACCATGACTGATCCACGTTCCTGAGCTCTTCGCGACATGATCTTTCTTTCGTTCCTCAAATCGTGCCAATAATAATTGAACCCATCAGGCCATCAAGATGAAACTTTTTAGCATCACTTCAGATCACATGTCTCCACATGCTATTTTTTAAAATTAATATATAGCAAATTTTCGTTCAGTGTCAATATGACGCTCTTGTAATGGTGGTTTTTTCAAACATTTCTGATATTTAAACCTTCCAGAATGTGCAACTCACTTAATTACAAAACTGGAATCACGGTTGAAGTTAAATCGACTCACAATTTTAGACGAGGAAGTTCCAGTTTTTTTTATATCTTCCTTAAAACTGCACGGTTTACAGTTGACGAAAATCATGTAGGTGGTCTTAATCGCTTGATATTTCCGCAATTTTCAATACCAAGTTTCAAGAAATTTTTAACTACACTTTGCCATCTATTAATTATACTCGCAATTTGCCGTTGACTTTTCCCACAGCTCTTCAAATCGATTATTCGTTGTTTTGCGTACAGTACAGAATTGTTTCAAAGATCCCTTAGAAAAATACTTTTACAGACTTGCTGTAATATTACTATCGCTAAGAAGATCTGACAAAACTTCAGAAACGTTCTAAATGAGGTATGAACAGCGACTGAGTTTATAAATATTAGCAGCTCAAATCTCCTTGTTTTGAAACATTCAGCTACTACATTACACGGAGAAGAGATTACAAGAAACTGTTAACATAGAACAGGTCGTACTACCTCATCGTAGATGTAGTAAAACTTAGTGGATTCTTAAAAATAATAACGAAAATATGCAGGAAATAAGTGTGAGTTTATAATCATTTACAGCACTGTATTATGTTGGCAACTAAGTTCGCGACTTCCACAATTTCTCAAACAAAAAGTCGTTTACATATATTTTTTAAACACGAGTATTTTATATCAAATTAATCGCAAAATTCAGAGCTTTCCAATGATATACAGTCCAAAAGTGATGGTCACTGAATGAGGTTATAATGATATAATAAAAGAATTACGGAACGAAAGGTCACGAATTTAGTTTTGAACCTAATAGATGGATTTAGTTATACAACTAATCAGTGCAAAGATTAAATGAATGGAAGAGTGGATCGAATTATCATTGTTTATAAATGAACCATTTATTTAAAAAAAACATATTACGTGAAACATAAACGATGTTCAACAAACAACTGGCAATTTTTCCAAAGAAAACCGCTCTCTCATGCACACTCATTTCTTTATTCATGCACACTCATTTCGTAATTTCGTTCAACCGTATTCACTTCATACATTTTGACACCGCTCATATCCACACAAGGATCTCTTTTTGCTAGTACCGGAAAACAAGAGAAAAGCAACCATGAATATCTAGGAATAAAAATACGTTTGCTCAGCAGCCGGAATCGCATATTAAACCACAGTGCGACGAATCGTTGGGTTCAGGCGGTTGATTCGGATCGATAGATTTAAAACGAGCCCCCGGAATCGGCCCTACCGACGCCGCTCTCCGCTCATGAATAAAAGAAAACCTCTTGCTCGAGACGGTCTTAACGCGAAAATCACTCCCGGGTATTTAGAACCGTCCAATTTTCCGCGTTCGTGGTTTCAACGGATTCTTTTTCGTTGACGAAGAACTCCGGGTTGCTGGGGCAACCAATGTCGACGATAACGGACAACATTTCAACCTGACGCGATTCCCCCGAGTATTAATGGCAAGGCAGTAATTGCACGCTGTCGCGGCTGTCCTCGATCGCGGTCCCTTCAGCGTCCGCTTTCCTCGGTCTCAACGGGTTTCGCCATTTTCACAGCTCAAAGAGTCGATTTTTTCCGTTTGCGCGATCTTGGGAACACGCCCGACTAATTAGAATGCGAATATCAGGCGCGTGGATCATTGGATTTGCCTGGATCATTAAAAAGGGAAATTAAAAACCTTTTTACTTCACTTCTCTTTCTTACAATTGATTGATAAATTTCTTATTTTGTACAAGGATCCGCAGTCTACAGATGACAATTAAGAAGAAGCGAGTAGAAGGCAGACACTTGCCAGCACCGTGTAAAATTAAATCATTTAAAATCCAACGATATCGTCCTTCGTTTGATATTCTTAGCCTCCGATAAAGCCGATATCTCGAAGATACAGCTCGGAATTTCCCGATGCGAGGTGGAAGAGAGCGAATCTGCGCGTGCTTTTCCGGAAAACCGTCCGCCGCAACGCGTATTTTCGAAAGCGCGCATAGTCAGTTGCGAGGACACGCGCGTATTCGCGTCTCCGCCTCTCGCGCATCGGTGAATCCTGAGGGACGTCTGTGGAGTCCAATGGTGGGCAGAAAGGAAACAATTTGATTTAGTCGTTGTCCCTCTTATCGATGCCTGCTCACTTTCCATCGAGCCGCGGGAGTTCGGGGAGAGAGGAGAGCAGAGGGCTCTCGAGGCCGAACGGACGCTCGGAAAAGGCAGAAAGGAAACAAGGTCGGAGGCAAGTGGAAGAGCGGACGCAGCAGTCCGGCAACGGGCCTCCAACAATACCGACAACTTTCCCTGATACCGAAAACGCGGCGGCTTCCCGACGCGACGCCGAACCGATAAAACTTTTCGTCGAACACCACGGCGACGACGCGACAGAATTAAGAACCACTTAGCCACCGTGTCGACGACGGCCCTCTGACTTCCCGAGGACGATGAAACTTTTCGGATAGGATCATCCTGCGAGTGACGTTTCCGCGAGATTCGCGGCCGAATTAGCGTCTCCGCTGTCTCTCGACACGTATCTTGCCCAAAGTCTCGCAGAAACTACCGCAGACGCGTGTAATAAAGTTGCGACGAGAAGATTGCCACCTTGCGTCCCTCCATCCGAATTCCACGTGGGCTGGCTGCAATTCCTTTCCTGCGCCGAGCTCCGGAGAACACAGCATGAAATAATTGAAGACCTTCGTGCAAACACTGCTCGAGCCCGTTTTTAGTAAAATTGCACTTGTTGAAGTTCTACACGTTTCTATATGGAAGTATGAATTGAGCAATTTTCGAAAGCTGGACTTACCTGGCTCTTGCTTGGCAAAGTCTAAATCTTTTGTAGTCAAGTGAAGAAACTCTAAATTGGGTCTAGCAGATTATTAAAAATGGTCCAGCGGCCCCACCCACAATTTTTGTTAATATCGTGTGGAAAACCATGGTTTTAGGTTGAAAGATAACACCCTAAAATTTTAAGTCGCTAACCCTTCATATAAGGATGATGTGAGGGTAAATACCGTTGACTGTATCATTTTTTCCCCGGTTGTTAATTAAGATATTCAGATAAAAGAACTAAAATACTCGAATTTACCTTCTTCATATCATATATTTTTTTCATAGTTGTAATCAAATTACACTGTCCAACACCAAATTTGTTCCCCAATTACTGTTGGGTCTTTTGTATAGAGTTGTTTGCGCTGATTCCGAATCTGTTTTTAATTTTTTTCCTATACGCACAATTTTTGAGGAACATGGCTTTGAAAAAAAAACATATTTTTCAACTTTAAACAAATATTGTGATGTTATTATAAAAGATATTGAATTGTTCTTTGCAGCAGAAGATTCTGTAGACTTTCCCGAATACAGTGGTATCCAAAATTAATACATTATGATTGTTTAAACATGTTTAAATAATCATTAAAGGCGGAGAGACGCCACTTTTGCACCAATTTTTGAGGATATTTTTCAATTTATCTTAAAAAATAAGGGTCCAGCGGAAAATCGAACTATACCACTCGATAGAGCAGACTTTTATCTTGAGAAGCCACCCTGTCAAGTTTGGATCGTCGACGTTTTTTTCGAACCAGAAAGCAAAATATCTTCGCCCGACATGAGTTGCAGCCAGTGGCGCTCGGGACGAGATACGGCGAAGCGACGGGATACGGAGCGGCGAACGACCGTTGTAGTGGTGAGCGCTACTGGCGGCAACTCATATCGAGCGAAGATATTTTGCTTTCTGGTTCGAAAAAAACGTCGACGTTTCAAACTCCAAAGAGGGGTTTCTCAAGATAAAAGTCTGCTCTATTGCATGGTATAGTTCGATTTTCCGCTGGACCCTTATTTTTTGAGATTAATTGAAAAGTATCCTCAAAAATTGGTGCAAAAGTGTTGTCTCTCCGCCTTTAGTGATTATTTAAACATGTTTAAACAATCATAATGTATTAATTTTGGATACCACTGTATTCGGGAAAGTCTACAGAATCTTCTGCTGCAAAGAACAATTCAATATCTTTTATAATAACATCACAATATTTGTTTAAAGTTGAAAAATATGTTTTTTTTCAAGGCCATGTTCCTCAAAAACTGTGCGTACAGAAAAAAAATTAAAAACAGACTCGGAATCAGCGCAAAAAACTCTATAAGAAGGACCCAACAGTAATTAGGGAACATAAAAAAAGTTGAAATTTGTTGGACAGTGTTATTAAGGGTAGAAAAAGATCACTTAATTTTTTGGGCGTGTTGATTGCAAGCAACCCTTCGAGTAACCACTTCCAAAAAATTCAAGAACAATGTTCTGTTACCTATCTAATATGTACAAAAGTTTCAAGATGATCGGATTGGTGGAACGTAAGAATAATTTTTTTTAATAGAATACTGTATTTTTTCAGAAAATAATAGCAGGTACTGAAACAAATCCAAAAAGGTGCTATATGATATTATTCTAAGCAGAGTAGGGCAATAATCAACTAATATTTAAAAATGACTAATAGTCTTTTCGAATGTTAGTCATAGCAAAATAGTCATTAGTCAAAACTTTTCGATTAAAAAGTATTGGAAAATGTTTTTAGTATAATTTTAATTTAACTACAAATTTTTCATTTACAAGTTAGTGATAACTAATTAATGTATGTTAATCGCACAATAGTGACTGATGACTGAAGATTGATGACTGATCATCAACTACTAATTCACTAATAAGCAATAGCTCACGATTACTTAGAGCTGTGACTAATTATTTGCCATTTAGTTATCACTAGACTGCGGATCTTTATGCAAAATAGAAATGGTCCAAGTCAATTGTAAGAAACCGAAGTTGAATAAAAATGTATATTCTTTTTAAATCATGTTAAAAAGTCGGAAGTAATATGAAAATATCCTTAGATTCGTCTTATGTCTGTTTGGTTTTGTATTTGACCTATTAATTTTTACCATAAATTCATAAAATCCGCAGTCTAGTTATCACTAACTAATAAAAAAGTTTTGACTAATGACTATTAGCCATTTTTAAATATTACTTGATTATTGCCCTACTCTGATTCTGAGTTGATTAAATTCAAATCGTTAGCTTATGTTCTTCATCGACCGACGGCCGACAGCCGGCAGCCGCTGCTGAGTCTGCTAGACCCTTTGTTTGGGAAACTGTTCGAGGGTATGAAAGAACAATGGATGATTCTCGTTATTTCCGAAAAATAAAAGTATTTATTTTGACATGCACGTGCTCGTCGTTGCGTATCATAGTTCGATTATCGCTCGACCAATCGCGAGCCACGCAACCGTGTATAATGCGTGCCGACTTAAACCTACGTTCTCTACGATTTTCCTGGCTTTTAATTGTCGAAATATGTACAATACAATTCCGTGCTGAATTTCGTGGCGAACTCAATCTTTACTTTCCCGCACAGGTAACAATGAAAGAACTTGAGAAACAAGAAACACCGCATTCGGATTGAATACGTAGGACCTCCGACAGTCTCCCCGTTAACTTTTAACAGCGAGCCGCGAAACAGGTAATCCGGTTCTCTGGCGGCGTGCGAGCGCGCTCGGTGCCAAGCAAACTACCGGGAAGTTCGTTTACCATGAACCAGGAAGGATGTCCCGTCGTCCTAGGATCCTCGATGAAAATTACGCGTTCTTCCCGAGGCGGATGGTTCTCGAAACCCTGCGCCACCGGAAACCCTACCTTTCTACTGTCGTGACCTCGAGAGGAAAGAACAATCGACCTCGGGAGACGAATGTTTGAAACTTCGAAATGCTTCTTCTTATTATTCTTCTTGATGAAGGGGCAGCCAAGACGCGGAGCCTAGCGAAGGGAGTCTTTTTTAATAGCTGGCACGGTTTGATGCTTCGTTTCAGCGAGGTCTAGATTAGCGTCCGTGATTCTTAACACATTATCTACCGGCGATTATCTCATCATTTGTGGAAATCTACGATCCACGACAGAGGATTTTTCGATAGATCGTTGAGTAGCAACACCCCTAGCAATCTGATAATTTCGTTTGGCGCTATTGTTATAAAATGATCATAATGAAGCTTCATTATTAAGCGATAGAGTTCTGGTAAATAAAGTGTTAAGTTTCATCGTTAATAGACAGTGGCGATGGGTGAAGGCACTTTCGATCAACTTGTTGCAAGCAGTGTAGTCGCAACGAATGTCTAGACTGCTCGTCGATGCAAGGCGACCGGTGGATAAGAGTAGACCACCTTCCGACGTCGATGCCAGGAGAGAATACACGCCGTGTGCTCCACGGTAAAGGTCACCGGGAAGGAGGGTAGCAAGAGATAGAGTAAACGTTGATTCGTACGGCTCCACGGCGCTGTCCTTGCGATGCGAGTCCAGTTTCGCCAGATCAAGACTTTTTCTCCCACTCTACCTTTCCCCTTCTACGACGCCGTTCCCCCATTACCCGCGATCAACCCCACCTTTATTCCACGCACCGGCCACGTGACTCGTTTCGTCTCTGTCCTGCATGTATCACAATGTCACGTGACTAATCCGGTAGTGACAGGGAGAGGGTAACTGTATTCCCCTCAATTTCCCCGGTCGGGCGACACTGGGGTGCGACCGACGGCGAAGCCACCCTGTATCGACCCAGCAACGCCCACCCAAACACCGATCCCCACCATGGATGACCCTGTCTACCGCCACCAGCGCCACGCAGTCCAAAAATTTCGATAGGATGCACACCCCATCCTGCATCCCTCTTTCATCACTCGTTCATCCCTCCTGTCCCTTGCTCGTTGAATATTCCCCGACGCTGCGCCGTAAATTTTTTCTTATTTAGCTGAGCTTCGGCGTCGATACCGGTAAGGAAGTCACCCGGCGTAATTAACCCACTGTAGCTAGGTAGCTCTCACGCGACAGGTCGTCCAACCGGTATCATTACACGTCAATCATTTTTTGTGTCTGTAAGTTTTTATAATTGTACCGGCGAGCTCGAGCAGAGCCTTCTCCTGCTTCGATTATTCGGATGACCATGAATTCGAGCCTGGTAACTCGGGACCTGTTGCAGTCATTGGTCATCTCCAATACTGATCTTCCGGGAGCATCATTCACCGCTGCACAATTCGTCCACCGCCAACAAGGTCATCACCGCCGCCGTCACCAGGAAGCTAGGCCACCACGAAGCTAGGCCACCACGAATCCAAAGTAAAGATGAAGAAAATTAAACTTCCTATGCTTTCTAAAATAAATTCTAGAATTTTGAGTAGTCCACGTTGGAACAAAGTTGATCAGCATCTTCCATCAATCAACTGCTACACACAGGGTGGACCGTTTAAATCAGGCCACCTAAATGTCTCTTTAGTTTATCGTGATGCAACAAATATTTGTTACGTAATGCGTTGCGTAATTGCGAAATATCTGGCAAGAATATTTTCTCGGAGTTATCAAGGTCATCGATGTTCTTCGATACATAACTACATTTTTATTTAATTGCATCGTGTAAATGACCGAAAAATGCATTCAGATATTTATAATAACGTGACCTTGATATGACCTTGGTCTTCGAAAATTGGCGTTTTTCTGCGTGGTTCGTCTAAGTAAGGCCACCTACATATCTCTTCAGGTTATTGTGATGCAAAAATTATTTGTTACGTATGGTGCATGCTGACAATGGACCAAATATCTGGCACGAATATTTTTTCCGGAGTTATCAATATCATCGGTTTTTTGATACATAACTACATTTTTTTTTTAATTGCATCGTGTAACTGATCGAAAAATACATTCAGGTATGTATAATAACATGATCTTGAAAAGATAATGATCTTCGAAAATTAAAGTTTTATCTTCAGATCAAGGTCATTTCAAGGTTATGTTATTATAAATATCTGAATGTATTTTTCAATCACTTACACGATGCAATTGAAAAAAAAATGTTATGTATCGAAAAACATCGATGTCCTTGATAACTCATATATAATATAATAATATTATCATATATAAATATTATATATAATATTATATTATATTAATATTATTGTATATTATAATATTATATTATATTAATATTATTGTATATTATAATATTATATTATATTATGCAAAAATATTTGTTACGTAATGTGCATGGTGTCAACGGACCAAATATCTGGCATGAATATTTATTATTCATATTATTATATATATTATTATTATATATAATCATTATATATAATATTATATTATATTAATATTATTATTAAAAAAAAATGTTGTTATGTATCGAAAAACATCGATGTCCTTGATAACTCATATATAATATAATAATATTATTATATATAATTATTATATATAATATTACATTATATTAATATTATTATTATATTTTATTATTATATATAATAATAATATATATAATAATATGAATAATAAATATTCATGCCAGATATTTGGTCCGTTGACACCATGCACATTACGTAACAAATATTTTTGCATCACAATAACCTGAAGAGATATTTAGGTGGCCTTACTTAAACGGGCCACCCTGTATAAGCACAAGCAAAAATGGAGGGCTGTCTTCAAGAACTTGACACTAGAACTACCAAGCATTAAACGCAGTTGGCATGCATTGCCTTAAGACAATGAAAAAATTGCATTTATTTAGATTTATTTAGATTACTTCAATAGAGAAGTTCACTAAAAATATTTCCAAAAGAACAAATCGGAAGTCGTTTTGCCCCATCCGGTAGTTCCAGTGTTAAAGATATGATGTCTAAAATGGATTCCAAAATTCTAGAATTTCTAATTGTCCAAATTGAAATAGAGTTTATCAGCATATACAAGCAGAAACGAAAAGCCATTTCCAAAAGTTCTCTACGACTCCTACAATCATGAGTATCAAAGGCTACAAACGGTCCTCGAAGTTCAATTTCCAGCATCTGTCAGCGTGATCGATGACTTCCAGGATATTCTCGGGGATCTGAGTGAGCAGGACACCCTGTAGATTCCTTGATCGCAAATCGCGGCGGTAACGCGTCGGTAACAACGCGTGTCCTTGTTTTGTCGCCGTACAGGTTTGACCGTCGAATCCCGCCGGTCGATTCCGAGGCAGAGAATTTCGAAACGATCGATCCTCGTCGCCTCGACGACAATTCTCCTATCTCCCGGAGATATCCCGTGGCAGTGTCGGCAGACATTTATTCGCTCGCGATTGGGTTCTGCGAAAGAAAATCGAAAACCTGGAATCAAATCGTTCCGTGCGAAGGCTTTAGTTACCGCGAGAGAGTATCGGGAATATCGAAGTCCGTTTCGCACGCGTGCACTCGAATCTGCGTAAAGCCCTGTCCACACTGACCGACAGACCGCACACAGTCTACACACGATCCGCATACTGCACATGTATATCATGTATGTATCTGTGTATATGTAATGCGCGTACCATATAATCAGCAGTATGTGGACAGTCTGCGGACTGTCTACGGCGGTGGATCAGAATTCATTATCGAATAGCTAGCGTGTCGTTTTTTCAGGACGTTCCAATCGAAAGGGCAGAATAGTTCGAGGTTTCGGGGAATAAATACCTTTCATTAAGTCGGTTTCTCTGCATTACGAATACATTTGGACACGAATGAGGGGATAGCTTAGCTTAGCCGTGTGCTGCAAGTTCTCGTGCGCGCACACGTACGCAGTCACGCAACACGATTTCGCGGAAAATCAGTCTCGCGAGAATTCGATCGCACTGTCCGACAAACTGCGTTTTTTCGCCAATCTGTGACGTCCGTTGGGAGATACAGAGAACTTCTGATTTGGAACGCAAATTCGGAGATATATATCATCGTCCTCGATTTTTGAAAAATACGAATATCCATGGAGGCCTGTCATTCGCAGAGAAATAGTATCGCGCGAAGACCGGAAACGGCAGAAAGTTTTATCTGTGTTTAAAACGTAGGGAAGAGTTGCCCGGACATAATAGTATACATAGTCGTTAAATTATGCAACTGTAGACTGGTGTAAATGTATAAAAGATTCAGCAAGGGGTCGATGCACCTTGTAGAATATTGCGGCAGAAATAACAGCGCTAAACAGTTCTATCTAGGCTTGAGAAGTAGAGTTCACACTCGTGAACTTAAACTCCAGCGATGAGAATTCAACCCCGTTGCGATAGACATTACGAATAAAATCCGGTGCACGTCAATTTAAAAATCGACGGGTTCATTTTCGAAGTACAGTAAATTCTCTATAAACGCGAAAATCTCTTCACGATAAACGCGAAAGAAATATCCCCTCCAACTTAGCACACAGATCTCGGCTCGGTATATCGGTGTGAACCACTACTAACGCGACGCGGAGAGTCGCAGTCGTCGGCACAGTTCAAACGCCCGTGAGTCATCATAACGTTACATCAACAGTCTATCTTCTTTATTTTCCATGATACTGTTATGGGACTTTCACTACCTTATTTCTGGCATTTTTCTGATTAAAATGATACCAAACACGATCTAATTTGAACTGAATTTAGTGGTTTAATTGACAATGAAAGTTTCGGGCGTAAGGAAGGATAGCGTATGTGAAAGAAAGAGACGCGGAGAGTCGCAGTCGTCGGCACAGTTCAAACGCCCGTGAGTCATCATAACGTTACACCAGCAGTCTATCTTCTTTATTTTCCATGATACTGTTATGGGACATTCACTACCTTATTTCTGGCATTTTTCTGATTAAAATGATACCAAACACGACCTAATTTGAACTGAATTTAGTGGTTTAATTGATGGTATATACGCAAAATCGAACACCGTGCCAAGTCACGCGCGTCGCTCGCTCCATAAAAATTTTTTGATAAGAAACAAAATTAAATAAATCTTAAATAAATCTTAAGTATATTACTTAAAACAGTTCAAAAACTACAAAAAATGTGTCTTTTCCTGACGGATGTAAACGCTTCAATTCGATAGTTTTCCTTCGATGGTATTTAAACTGTAGTGGTTTAAATGACGATGAACGTTTCGGGCGCAAGGAAGGATAGCGCGTATAGAAAAGCAAGAGACGCGGACAGTCGGAGTCGCCGGCACAATTCAAAGGTCCGCGCGTGGTCTCGCTTGACACGCGCTGTCCTTCTCTACGTTCGGCTCGGCCTTTTAAGCTCGAAAAACGTAGGGCCAAGATCGAAAAATGCGAAGAAATCCCCCCGAGGCGTTCGCATTTATAGAGAATTTACTGTAGTTCCGGAAAGCTGGAGCAATTCCGGTGTCGGAATTCGCGTTCCGGAAGCTCGCATGGGGATCGCCCAGGGGATATTACAGATTACAATTCATATTAGACAGTGCCACCGGCCGTCCAACGCGAGCGAAACGTCTCGCCGCCGCCCACGCGATTCGTTTTGGTCCACGAAATATGTAAAAGCGAAGACGGCACGCGTTAATTCGAATTTCTCCAGGGCGTGTAGGCGGAAATGCTCGCGAAGGAGCGCGCAGAAAGTATGCCGCCCGCGGAATACCAGCACGGAACTATTTCATTGGAATCGGCATTGTAATTTGCCCGGTGAGTACCAGCTCATGCCGCGACCACGCTACCTTTCCACTATATTCCTGTATTCCCGTTTTCCTGGCAGTGTCAGTGTCACTCCACTCGTGGGAGTCTGCCCGTGGGAGCGAACACCCGAGAAACGACTCTGCTCGAGTCAGCGCTGCCTACGCTCCCCTCAACAAATTACCGAGCTATATTCTGCGGCTGGTTACGCAAATAATGGCAACAACATCGTGGAAATAGACTAGACTGCGGATTTTATGCATTCATGACAAAAACGAGCTGGTACGATACAAAACATTATTTCCAACTGATCAAGGTTATTCAAGGCGGACCAAATCCATTTCTATTTCGCATTGAGACCCGCAGTCTAATAGCAACAGTAGGAATGACAACGACTTCGTAGAACAACACCTCAGACATTGGGCAGTGAACGGAGGCAGAGAATACGGTAATTGTGCATAAAGGATCCCACCTCACCGATTTTTATAAAATTTAAACATGTTGTAAAACTCAACATTCTAAACAACTTTTTCCTATACATGTAACCGCCGCTCAGCCTTAGTTTCTGAGATATTTGCGAAAACTGCAGATACTACTACATTGAATTTTGCCTATACATACGTGCATGCCCGTGCTGTGCGTATGCGTAGATTGCGTAGCATGATGCGACCGCTCGTCAACTGTTTTTACAGATATATCACTACGATCGTCCAACGATCTATATACCGCGTGAACTTTTTAAATCATATGATGATGAAGAATGAGTACATATAAAATTTGAACTAGTAATGAAAATGATGCGATCAGAATTAGTTAGGATTAGGGGGGTGCCGACCACGTATACGAAAATCCAGGAGTAGTCTTCCAAAATTGGAAGCTCACCTTATATGTGTATCACCGTATATAGAATATCGTTCGACGATCGTTGTGATATATCTGTAGAAACAGTTGTCGAGCGGTCGCATCATACTGACGCATACGCACAGCACGGCCGTGCACGTATAGGCAAAATTCAATGTGTAGTAGCTGCAGTTTTTCGCGAATATCTCAAAAACTAAGGCTGAGCGGTAGTTACTTGTATAGAAAAAAGTTGTTCAGAATGTTAAGTTTTACAACATATTAGAAAAATCATCGAAATCGGTGAGGTGGGACCTTTTATGCACAATTACCGAAAATACTATTTTAAGTCGCTGTGTATAAAATGTCCGACTTTTAACAACGTTAAACGAGCATAACTTCATTCGTGGCTTGAAACGGATCCGAAAATAACCGGGTCATTCTTCTCGAATTACAGTATTTTATCGGCAATTGTCCTCAACACGGGTCTGCCCAGGGACAATTATCCGCCAGGGATACTTCGACTATTCTTTGACTATTGTCGAACGTAGAAAAGGAACAGCGGAGCTCGAGCGGCCTCGGTCGCCGAGAAGTGTAAACGTAACTAATCCAATAACAAATCTTCTTTATTTTTCATTATTTATCGATGAAACTTTCACCAACATATTCGTGGCATTTTTCTAATGGAAATAATACAAAATCTATCTACATATACAGGGTGGCCCACATAACTCTGAACAGCTCAATATCTCCGTCACTTTTCGTTGTACAAAAAAACTTCGTAGGACAAAGTTACACTGTTTGAAGGGCCACATATAACGGTGTAAGGGAAAAAAAATTTCAAGGTCACTTTTATGAGATTTCAAGGTTATCGATGTTTTTTTAAATGGAATGAGGTATTTTTTAATACATCAATCGATGCAGCTGGACATTCTTTATAAAAAAGTACTAACCTATGTATGTCGAAAAGTTAGTAGTTCAGGAGATATTTCAATTTAGATAACTCTAAAATACCATTACTGTCGTACTAAGACGTTACACAAGTAAGTAAACACTAACGCCTTAGTACGACAGTAATGGTATTTTGGAGTTATTTAAATTGAAATATCTCCTGAACTACTAACTTTTCGACATACATAGCTTAGTACTTTTTTATAAAGAATGTCCAGCTGCATCGATTGATGTATTAAAAAATACCTCATTCCATTTAAAAAAATATCGATAACCTTGAAATCTCATAAAAATGACCTTGAAATTTTTTTTCCCTTACACCGTTATATGTGGCCCTTCAAACAGTGTAACTTTGTCCTACGAAGTTTTTTTGTACAACGAAAAGTGACGGAGATATTGAGCTGTTCAGAGTTATGTGGGCCACCCTGTATAGATACATTTACAGGGTGTCTCAAAATTCCTTCAACAGCCGGAAGTGGGAGCTTCCTGAGATCATTTCAAACAACATTTTCCTTTGCAAAAATATTATCTGCGGCTTTGTTTAGGAGTTATTAATGAAAAATACGAACCAATCAGAGCGCGACCTAGACGTGAGTTAGCACAGTCGGCCTATCCACAGTTGGCGCGCCGGGCCGACTGTGCCAACTCGCGTCTAGGTGGCGCTCTGATTGGTCCGTATTTTTCGTTAATAACTCCTAAACAAAGCCGTGGATAACATTTTTGCAAAGGAAAATGTTGCTTCAAATGATCTCAGGAAGCTTCCATTTCCGGCTGTTGGAGGAATTTTAGGACACCCTGTATAAAAAGAAAGTCCCGACTCACTCATCAACGCCCAGGCTAAACCCTTGGACATAAAAAGTTGAAATTTTGCACAGAGGTTTCCTTTATAATCTATACAAGGAATAAGAATGGATATTTCGAAATTCAAACCCTAAGGGGGTGACAAGGGGTTGCAACGTTTGTATGAGGAATATTTTATTTGTGGTCGGATTTGCTTGAAACTTGGTCTCAATGCTCTTTGATATAATTAATCAAACAACTATTTCGGCATTTTAAAAAGTTCAACCCCTAACGGGGTGGAAAGGGTTTTGAAATCTAAGATGGTGACATGACATAAAATTAAAACTCTATAGGGGTGAATGGTGGGTCGAAAGGTTTTATGGTGAAACAATATCAATTTCCGAGGGCATTAAACGGTTTCCTGTGCGAGCGAAGCTGCAGGCAGAAGCTAGCATGATATAATTCCAATTATATTTCCTTGTGTAGTGAACGATGAAAGTTTTCGACGCAAAGAAGGACAGCGTATGGGAAAGAAAGTGTTCTGCTTCGTACAGACTAGAACATTTCGACGAACTGCGCCGCGAACTGCGCCACGAACTGCGCCGCGAACCGCGCCGCGAGCTGCGCATTTCGACGAACATTTCGACGAACGGCGATCGGAACGGATTTGTGCTATTTCCAGATTTCCTTGCGGAATAACTATGGAAGCTGCAGCGGCGTATACTACACAAATAAATACAGAAAATGTTGGCAGTTTATTGAGTTGTAATGTTCAGGTCTGTACGAAGCATCAGATTCGAGATTAAATGACTTTGGAGATGTTATGACATTTCGGAGCGCATTTCGGCGCGCATTTCGGAGCGCATTTCGGCGCGTATTTTTACGAACATTTCGACGAACATTTCGACGAACGGTGCCACGAACGTCGCCGCGCGCATTTCGGCGCGCATGAACGCAAACGGGTGGCACTTACAAATCTGTTTACAGGATAGATAGCATATCCTAAATATTCATAATAAATGTCAAGAAATAGACAGAAATTTATAAACAAAGACATCGGTGATTTAAATTATCTGAAAAAATTACATTTCTACTTCATAATTTGTCTCAAATTATTAAAGAGGCCCTTGCTATGAAAACATTGCATTTTTTTCCCGGATATTTTACGGGAATCTCGCACACCCATTCAAAAACCCCGAGAAAATTCACGGGAAACCCGAACACCACCGGGAATCCCGAATATTCTCGGGAAAAACCCACGATTTTTGGGATCCCGCCCCGACATGATATGAGGCTTCCCATCCCGTTCCCGGCATCGGGATTCGGGAATTCTCGGGTTTTTAGCGGGGTTGCCTCCAATTTTTCTATAAGAACCCTATATCTCTCGATATTTAAGAAAATGTATGTCTTTTAACAGTAGCAGCATCGTCGCGCAGCCCAATGCTTCTCGCGGCTCCGCTACATGCTGCTGAATACTGCAAATAGGGATATACCCCCGCTAGATTGATCTTTTATTTAGCGATTTTTATCTTTCATTGTATTTGTTTAAAACAATTGTAATGACCCAGCTGAACGACACGTCGTTTATCAAGCGAGCATTCCTACGCGACGCTTCCACACCGTTGTTGAAAAAATCGTTAAGCATTTATTTTTGTTATTTCACTATTCACATTTCACGTTTCAACGTATCGTGCATACATAAATCATGGAGTGGAGCGACAAGAAATGTTAGGAATTAATTAGTTGCTACCAGAAGAAGGAAATTTTATGGCAAGCTAGGCACCTGCAACATTTCAACAAACAAAAAAAACAAGATGCGTGGGAGGAGATCGGCCGTACAATAAATGTTGATTGTGATGAATAAAAAAAAATGTCATCTTTATCATCATCCTTTAGAAGGGAAAATGTAAGGATTAAGAAAAGTCAACGAACAGGATCAGGTAGGTTTTTAAGCAAAAAAAATTATCATTATTCAGTTATCCAATCCATTTTATTCTTACTTAACTAAAGTTTGTGTTATAGGAAGAGATGAGGCATGCCAGAGTTCCTAGTTTGCATTTAAAGCAATGCTGTTCATGCAGGACAAAGATGAACTCAAGCCAAGATTGAATACAGTAAGTTCTAATATGTTCCGTGCCACGTGTACCACCTGCGGTACACGCTGACGTGTTTATTTAATTCGATGAAAACATATATTTTATAACAAGTTTAAGAGTATAGGATATATTCAAAAGAAAAATTAATAAGATTCCGTCCCGATCCCAAGAAAAATTCCCGTCCCGACCGGAATCTATGAAGTAGAAATGTAATTTTTTCGGATAATTTAAATCATCGATGTCTTTGTTTATAAATTTCTGTCTATTTCTTGACATTTATTATGAATATTTAGGATATGCTATCTATCCTGCAAACAGATTTGTAAGTGCCACCCGTTCGAGTTCGTGCGCGCCGAAATGTGCGCGGCAGCGTTCGTCGAAATGTTCGTCGAAATGCGCGGTTCGCGACGCAGTTCGTCGAAATGTTCTAGTCTGTACGAGGCCTTCGAAACTTTCATCGTTCATTAAACAAGTAAATATTATCGGAACTATATCATATTTGGTATGATTTTCATTAGAAAAATGCCACGAATATGTTGCCAAAATAATGAAAAATAACGAAGTTTTGTCATTGGATCAGTGTGGTCACACCGATGTATTCGGGCAGTATGATATCATACTTCTCGGCGACTGAGGCCTCTCGAGCTTCTTATCCCCTCAAACGGGTACACCCAGCAGGAGCGGGGATAGTTTTGGGGCAATTTTCGGCCAGACATTTGGGACATTTATCGATAAAAGAACTGTATATTCAAATTTGGATATGACCCGACTGTTGTACAGGCTCTTCTAGAAAGAGAGTCGGACAAAGAAAGGGGTGATTGCTGAGATGATTCTAAGCACCTTTCTCCGTTTCGAATTATTAACAGAAAACACAGCAGGACCTCAGGCACTACCCCTTTCTCTGTTCAAGAGGTTGAAAGATCTATTTCAGACGGAGTGAGGCTCGACAGTCGCTGGAACCTCGATCACAATCACGACGTCGAAGAAGGGGATCCTAGCACGACCGTCGGGATCTTCCCGGTGTCACGAATTCGCCTAAACGTTGGCTTTGTCGAGATGACCGAGAGTGGTAACGGTGAGCGGCGGCGGCGAGTTGGTGGTGGTGATTGTGAGCCTCGGCTGGGGAGAACGTTCCATCGGAAGACCCCTTCCATTCTGACTGTTGTGTCCCCAGGGCCATTGCAACGTCCGGAACAAGGTGTTCCGGAAATCCTCGGAGAACAGACAGTAGATGTAGAACGTCATCGAGTAATTGATCACCTCGAGCAAGTTCGCCAGCGCCCGGAACACCTGGAAACCGTAGCCAGAACGACTCGAGTGAAACTTGGGTCACGACAGTTCGCCATCAAAGCAGACAAAGTCTATTAAACGCCGGGGATCAACCTGGTAGGGATAGTGGCTGAGAATGCTCTCCCGCAGCGTCACGTTCAAAATCACCATCGGGCTGACGCAGACGAGGAACAGGAGGCTGGTGCTGCCTAACAGAAGCATCAGCCTTCGTTCCTCCGCGAACGTTCTTGTGTCTCCGTCGTTGCTGGCGGTTCTTGATAGCGTCGTCCTCCTACGACGTTGGCAGGATCGTCTGTAGACTATCATTATGCGGAGGTTGAAGTTTGCTAGCAGGATCGTCGGGGCTACTTTGAACATCGCCTCCAGCGCCACCTTGTATATCTGAAGGGACCAGTTAGGAATTAGATATGCAGCATGCTAGCTTCTAGTGGGATTCGCAAGAATGTTTCACATTTCAAGTTCTATCAGACATGCAGTATGTGCAATTCTCTTTCTCGTCTATCCAACAGTTCGAATGATGGGAAAGCAATTTAGGGGATCGGTATAGAGGCTTGAAACGATAGAGACGGGGGATGTATTTTCGTGTGAGTTACTTGATAGAACAGCGAGTCGAGGAACAACTGATTCTCCTGCTTCTGATAGATGATAGGTCCGCCGGGTCCGTCGAGGCACGCGACAACTTCTCCGCGGAACGCGCTCGGCAGATAGATCAGAAATGTTACCAGGGTGATCAGCATCACTGTCAGACGCGGAGGACCGCAGCGTGGACGAGTGTGCTGGCCAGGATGGCAGACGCTCATGTAACGCTCAACCGTTAGCGCTACGAGCATCATCACTCCAACCCCTGCAACGACCAAGGTGCATTTAATGTTGCTAAAGGTCGTTCGAGTTTCTGGGAGAACCGTTTAGGAAGAGGAGCACGTAGACACGCGAGACACCGTTCGAACCATGGCCGCGATATCTCCCTACCGTGGGTATGTACACGGAACACATGTTTTGCGTGCATGAAACTAACTTAGGTCTTGATACTGCAAGATGAAAAGTTTCGGAATTGGGCAGAAGTATTTTCATTCGAACTGGGAACGATGCTTACTATATCAATGACTACAAACAAATCTAAGGAACGACGTGGTCGTCTCTTGTACATCTCTATCAACAACAAAATGTTGATATTGGAAGATGAGCAGTTTCGAAATAGGGCAGACCCAGTCTTTTCACGTGAAACGTCGAACTGAGGACGATGCTTAATATATCGATGATTAGAGACAAATCTACGGGACTTATATGTATAGCTTCGAACGCAAAGGATTAACGAACGATCGAATAAAATAGCATTGTTTTGGCGAGATATCTCGTCCATGGCGGAGAGGGGATTGAGGGTAAGGATAGATCAGGAGGGGGAAGATGAATAGGACAGGTTGGGCGAGTGCCACGAGACGATAAAAGAGATCATACCCAAGCATCCGTTGCCCAGAAACAGTTCGAGGTGAGCATGGTAGAAGGCCTGTACCCAATTAGTCCACCGGCCGCCCTCTTTGTGATTAAGAACTCGGAGGGCGAACGGGATGCAAAAGGAAATCGCAAGAAGAGCGGCCATCGAGTACCCTGCAACAAAGGAGCAACGAAGTTAGCCTCCCTGCTTCTGTATCGCTTGATCTAGCAATCCAGCCAGCTGGATGTACTCCACCGAATGTTCCTGGGTATTTTTTAACGGGAATTACGGTAACGGTCTAGAGTAAACATTTATTATTATCCACGTTATCTTCCGTAATCGAAGTAACTGTTTTACCAGGGTAGAAATCGAGGATTAACCCCTTCGTCCTCTTCTCGGGGAGAATTAATTGATTGAAAAACTGTAAGCAGCATCGAAAAGTCGGGGGTGTATAAGAAGTGTAAATGAACGTCCCTCGTTAATTGCTTCAATTAGTTATCGATGCAGTGTTCAACCGTTGATAAAACACTGCGGTCGATGCACGCTGGAAACGGTACAGGCATCTGCCTTCTCTTCACCTGATAATCCGTCGATAACAAGACTCCCCCGTGATAACGCGGGGGTGGGAAAATCTGCCTTATCGATTTCAATAGGTACAAGATAGACTTAACAACTGATGTTCAGAAGTTCTTTGATGTCAAATTTTCTGGAGAAACTCTGGAGGAAAGAGTTTAGGGATTAGGAGGAAAAAGCAGAGGCGAGGAATCAGACAAAGAAAGGGACTAGAGGGTGGTGGGTCTAGGAAAGGTGGAGCATCGAAGAAAAATGGAGGGTCCACAAAACGAAAGGATTTAAAGAAGGTGGAGGGTCCAACTCCAACATCCCTCGAGGTCCTGGACCTGGTCTCTAGAGTGGACCCAAGACGCCCGTCCAGTTTCTCTAGCTCAGAATTTCTAGCATAGCGCTGCGTTATTTATAAACTCTCAATTGCAAATTGTAAAAGTATGACGTCTCAATTACCAATTTCCCATCGACATTCCACCGGCAGACTAGTCAGGAACGAAAATCTGAGCATTCTGTCAAGTTCCAAATGGAATCGCCATCGCACGTGCCACACGGAATTACTCCTAAAAGTTTTATCTCGACCAGACTTTGCCACTTCCATTGGAACCGGATTACGCGTTACGTTTAAATTACGATAGTCCAGCAGTGGTCGCTGTCGACGCCGACCGTCTCTATCCGAGGTGCATCTACTTTTATTACCCTCGTCTGTCGCAATTACCATTGCCGTGTCCTCTCTTTATTCGATCGATTTTTATACTTTCTTAACGAGAGATACCTGAAAGCGGCTCGAACTCGTTCCAACTTTCGCGTTGCCAGAGCAACGACCGGGCCGTGGCAAACTATTCTCGACGTCTCTCGCCGAGCCCCTTCAAACATACTTAAAAAATCTGTTCGGATTCGGAACATTTCGAAAACCCCGAAGGCTCTCGATCGTCCTCCTCGAGTTCTCATGGACACGGTTGTTTGTCCGAAACACAAAGGATTAAGACTGGCAGCTTAATACACGCGCACGCCTCGGCGGATCGTTCGCTTCCGGCACTGATCGCGTTTGTAACGAGGAAGAAAGGCGACGCGAAGCTGGAGCGGGTTAGCACGCGCAAATACCGGAGGAGCCGGATTAACCTGCCACCGACTCGCTTAAATATCTCGGTTCGTTTGTCACAGCTTACCGAACTCGCTGATTGAGTTTCGGTCTCTGCTCCCTTTCAGCTGCTTTTCAGCCGCCCCTCCCGCGACCGATCGCGTCGTTACATTCTGATTGGAAAGTCCCGAACGAAAAAAGAAGCTGCGCAGAGAGCGTCTGTGTTCCGCTGAGGCAAGGACGACCGGAGGACTTGCGCGTCGGGACGAGTCGCCCCGAGAAACACCCTCCTTTCCGGTCCGCTTCCGCCGGATTCTGTTTGCGGAACAAAGTATCGCCGGAATATCGGTAGCCTTTAATGAAACGCGTCGTCCTCTGTCCGCCGCATCTCCGTGCCCTCGGCGATCGCTCCGACCGGAATCGATTTACGACGGCTGCCTCACCCAACCAGTCGAAAAGATCGATATTCTTCATTAATCGATAGCCCTATATTCCTTAGCAGGAACCCAAATTAAGGAGGACTTGGTCGACTTCAACTTTTGTAAAATTGGATAAAATTCCATGAATTTTTCGGAGGAGCTGGAAAGACTTTGCTAGTGACGATATGCGAAGAACAATTTTGGAAAAATCGTGAACAATGAAAGTTTTACAAATACGTTTCTGTGAGATTCTACCGAGATAAGTAAGATTGTTACTGGTTCACCATAGACTGCGAATCATGCTACCTTCCTGCCCGAAATGTTTACGCATCGGATCGAAACCAATTCGACTGTCCAGGATCAAAGATTTATCAGTCGTGCTGGACCCGGTGGCGGCGCGGCGTCAAACAATTTATCCGCGGCACGACCGAGCAATAGCGACGAAAGGATTGCCTCGCGTTTAAAATTAATTAGCGCTCGAAAAGCAGCGATGCGTGGATCGTTACGTGACCGCTCCGATGCGACGCGAGAAGTTTTATAAAAACTGGCGTGGCTCGCCGCGGTGGTCGATTTCCATCTTTTTGCGGTCAAAAATCGATAACGCTTAATATCTTACAGCTAAGTTGAAACTACTCGTAACAATTCGTGGATGTGTGTTTTTGCTATTTCTGCCCCATTTTTTAGAAGAATCGCGCGCCACGTACAAAAACGCGTTCGCGTGCCAAGTGAATTAATTCGTGCGTGTTCACGGCGATCGCGCGGGCCCCTGGGAAATACCCTGTCAGCGTCACGATTAAGGCATATTACGAGGTCTCATCCTCGATATATTTGGCAGCGATCGTCCTTGATGAACGGTAGACTCCCTTCCTTCTCGACCCGGAAGCAAACAGCCGCTCCCCAGCGAGTCGAGTCGGATAAACAAAACAGCAGCGTACCTCCTTTGTCAACTACCTGAGACATGTAATAACTCGAACTCTGTCGCGCATTAACGGCTACCGCGTGTATTATCTCTTCTCAACTCGCTGGAGGTAGTATACAGTAAGGAGCATAACTGATTCCACACACTTTAAAGATGTTCTGGAGGTACAATGCGAGACGAAAGTACAAGAAATTCGAAATCCATCAATATGTATATTGGCAATGAAAGTCATTCATGAGTATATTATTGTTTTTAAGTGTATTTTTTTTGGAGCTTCTAGTTGCGTTTTTTCAAGGTTTAAATAGGGTCCGAAGTGGAATTTTATGAATTCTCCATAAGAAGACGTGTTAAAATGTGCAAACTTTAAGTTGCTATAATTCTCAAACGGTGCAGTGAATCGAACCGAAACTTTAGTAATTGCATTAATTTAGTAAGAATTATATCTTGTCAAATTTTCAAAAATTTTGTTGCGTTTTTATATACCTCCAGAACATCCTTAAATCAGAGCAACATTTTTATGAATCGACCAAATAACTTCAATTTCTCTGTAAGGCTAGAAGAAATAATTTAGTAAATGATGTGTAAAAAATATGTTGAAAAAATGCATTTGGACGGAATTGTGAAAAACAATAGTAAAAATCAATTTTTACCTCTTTTGATCGTTTATAATTCGCAAACTAATTAACTGATTTCAATGAAATTTTCAGTGCGTATATAATTTATACCAGTTGACAAACCACATTTTTTAAATTTTCGTTATCGGACCAGCTAAAAAAGTTGTGAAAATCAATTTTTAGTATTGTTTTTCACAATTCCGACCAAATGCATTTTTTCAACTTATTTATGAGACGTCATTTACTGAACTAATTCTTCTAGCCTTACAGAGAAATTGAAGTCGTTTGGTCCGTTCATACAAAAGTTATTCTGATTTAAAGTGTGTGGAATCAGTTACACTCCTTACTGTAAATTCTCGAGGCCGCTCGATCATCGAAGATCAGAAAGAGAAGTGTGTCGCCTAAGGAGAGATCAGAATAGAATCCGAACGAAATGTAGTTTCGCGGTGAGGGCGAAAGCTTTTCTTCCCCGTTAAGCCTTGGGAAGAATTCCTTGTCTTGGAATTGCTGGGACGTACAGGTACGTTGAAACAAACGTACGCTGGTAAAACAACGACCTCGCGAACGGATGGAAATGGAAAGCGTAACGAAGTAGACGCCGTCGCCGCAAAAACAACAAGTCGGAAGCGGAGGATATCGTTCGCGAGATAAATGTCGCGAGACAAACGATCCCGGGTCCCGAGGCCTCGCCTGGAACAAAGATAACGGGAGCGAGGGAGAGAGAAAGAGACCACCGGCCGCGACTTCTTGCTCTCCCGATCGAGAAACATTGCGTGCAGCGATAGCCACGTCGCGTCGGAAGTATCTACTTAAATCGCGTATTCTTCCCGCGCGTAACATTTTCCGCTCCCCCGGGCTAACTCGTCCGCAAACATCGGAATAAATCTCGCGCGAGACATCCGGACGGAGTCTGCGAGACACGGGAGAATGAAATCTCGGGCGAAGAATCGCGAGTTCGAATACGTTGTCTCGAGGTGCCTTAAGATCGAGGCCACTGAATCTGCTTCGTTAGCAGTCGGGGGAAACGCGTCGGCAGGACGACGAGCAGCGTCGCGACACCGTTCCGTCTCGACGTCATGCAAATTTCCCGGAACGCCCTAAATGAACGGCCCTCGGAGCCGCTTACGGTAACCCGGTCCTTTCCTTACGACCTTAACCGCGCGCCTGTCGAATTTCTACTCGGCCACGTTCTCTGGAACGCCGACATTGACGAGTTTCACGAGAGCCTGCGAATCACCCAGAAAATTGCGCTCGTGCCCAGAGCGAGACGTTCCTGGACTAGAGGAAGCTCCTTCATGCATAAAAAGCGAAATTCGAGCCACGTATAATTTTATTAAATATTCCAAACGTTGCCCTTGAACTTGCAAAAGCTGCATCGCTCTTTGTAGAACCAGTTTTCCCTATTGTGGCTGGTTTGTCCGAATAGGATCTAAAGAGACTCGATCGAAATCAACGAAAATCGAAGAAGACTCCTCTGAACTGTTTCTGGCGAGCCACCAGGGAGTCCTTCGAGGAGTTTGCGGGCCGAGAAGGTACCATTAAGCGTCGTATCTTTCAGACTTTTCGTGTTCACCGATTCGCGTTCCTTCCACACCATAACCGGAATTTGTCCTGTAATTTTCTTCGGGGAAACTTTATGCGAAATTGCTTCTACTCAGGGGATCGTCGATATAATTATGATCCATAATGAAACGCGGCGTTTCAAAGAAGGTGTTCGTCGGTCGATCGATCCGTCGATGCTCGAAGATCGTTCTTTCTCGTTTGCGAAAGGTAAACCTGCCTGGACCGGGCTATCGAACTGGCGCGTTTAATCGAATCCCAGACGGCGACAACGAGCGGTGTACTAAAAATTTACAGAGCACGCTACCTCCGATAAATATTCATGAAGAGCCGTGAAAGCTTTCCGCGTTATTTTCTTCTAAGACTGCAATTACGCGTTCGATTACTCTCCGCAGACACGCCCGCCGATATTTTTCTCCGAACGCAACGAGAACCTTCGAAAAAAGTCTGCACTCACGGTCCACTTACCTTGCCATTCATATCGAAACTTTGTTCAACAGTCTACTACACGATCTAAGAAACAGCTCGGACCCGAGGGTTTTTCTTGGCTCAAGAGTTTACCGTATTTACTCGTCAGTGCTTATGTTGTCGATAGACTGCGGAACTGCATGCGAAATACAAATTGTTTGCATTGATTGCAATACGTGAGGACTAAATGGAGGAATGTGTAGGTACGGATGGGATCAAGTTCAATATGTACTCACGAATCCGAGTCAATTTCAATAACCAAGTTCCATTTCATGGGTTTCGATTACTACTTCAAAGCTATAATGTGTTTCAATGATTATATTTGAAAAGTATTCATTTTATACAAACTGATATCGAATCTCGGAATGAGTACTTGCAAGTTTCGAAAAGATACTTATAAGTACTTCGATGTTGAAAGTAATCGAATTTTTCACAAGTAGTACTCGAATCTTGGAAATCAGACCTGCATAGTAGGTTTTAAGAATTTTCTTTATTAAATTCGTAACTATTTCAGAATAATATTTCCGATAGATTATATTATTATAGTTATACATGTTGAATTAAATTATGCATTAGAGGACAACATAATTGATTTTAAAGGTCAAAAAATAATGATTAGAGAAATCAGAGAATTTCCGGTACGATATTCATAAAACTTTCGAAATCTGTTCGACCAAGATTCGAATACACTTGCAAGTATTATTTCCGTTTACCAAAATACTTGTAAGAGGTTCGAAACTGTCTGACATAGGTTCGAGTATACTTAGGAGTACTATTTCTGTTTTTCGAAGTACTTATAGAGAGCTCGAATTCAATCAATCAAAGTTCGAACCTGTTTGCGAGGTCATCCCTATGTTTAAGCAACGTGTAAGGAGTGTTTTGATGTTCCTACGTTATTTAATCTTGCAGGAAGCGTTTCAAAAGTAATACTATGTTTTACCTACGTATCCAGTTCTAGCCAGGCCCGCAGCAAGAAAAAGATTAACGACGTCGTGAAGAGACGGCGAGTCAACGAAGAAGGTCGAGCAGCCCGTCAGAATTCGTAGCCGTGCGCGTAAATAAAATTACCACGGTGCCGTATAAGTAACGCGATCGTCGTCAGCGCGACGGAAGGAAGCATTTAATATAGTCGCGGATGTCGAGGCTCCGTGGAGAGCCATAAACGCTCGCAATATCCAAAGTCGTTTACAAGTATCTGCCCCGTAGCTGTATTATCGCTAAAAGCAAGCCGGGGGGACGTCAAATGAGTCCTTTTTTTCATCTCGGTTTCCCAGCGCTTCATCTTCCGAATCCTCCTCGCGGATTCTCGCGAATAATGGGCGCGCGTGTGCTGTGCGTGTTCGGAACGAGCATCCGTCCTAATAAGGGTGGTCGTCGACGTAGCAACCTCGGCGCAAGAACGAGCCGGTCGTCGTCGCCGTCGTCTATCGAGAAAAAGGACGATTCCGAGCGCAGGACCAGACATTCCCGAGGGTAAAGACGTAAAGACTATAAGACAGCGGTGAAAAATTTTATGGGACCACCGCCGTTTCCCGTCAGCCATATCACCGTTCTCTCTCTCTCTCTCTCTCTCTCTCTCTCTCGCGACGATTCCCTTTCTTCCAGTCGTGCCCTTAAAAAGCCGCCATCTCGATCAAACTCGGAATCAATCCCAGCTCTTTTCACGCCAAATCGATCATTACTCGCCGACGTCGGAGATTTCAAATGGAAGTATGATGGTCTTTACTAGTGACGGTAGAGACGATCCATTTATGCAATATAAAAATTGTCTCTTCTAACAATACATGGACCGTTTATTTTGAAAGTGGTGTAAGTCCATTTTCTTTTGTTTCGAGAAAATTAAAGGTTAACATATCTGTTAATTAAAAAATTTAGGCAAATTATATGAAGTCTGGCAATGTTTCTACTGTTTTATCAATATGTAATTTGGTTATATAAATTTGTTTTAGGCGTATTTTACTAAACTGATATATACTTACGGGCTGCAAATGGATTTACACCACTTTCAAAATTAGACAATTTTAAAAATCGTTTATTTCAATTTTGAAAAATCAAATATCACTTAAAGTATACTTCATATTAATCCAATTTTATTTTCAAATAATAACACGACATAAAATAGAAGTTGTATTTTTAATTTCAGACGCTAATTACATTGTTAAAATTATAAGATATTGATAGTATTTACTTATGCTCTGCATGTGGTAGCGTTTCGAAATATGCATGATGCACCGGAGGTATATGTATAAGGTAATAACTGCTTGATGTCTTTATTTTTATCTTGGTACGAAGGCGCCATGGCGATTTTTTCAAATTTTAGCGGTCTTCCAGGATGTGTAGGTAATAAATTTATAGTTTTAAATTCTTTGTCCTTCATTGATGTTTTATACATATAAAATAGTGTATGCTGCACTTTTGAGAAACCACATCCAACATATTTGCAACCAATTTACCTGTTCTCCATTAGTGTTTTTTCTTGTTTCCATTTGTTCTTACCTATATCACTATCCATTTTAGAAAAAAATAGAATAAGTAACCTAAACTAGTAACTCTTGACACTTAATATGACACGTAATATAAAACAAATGTAAAATAACAGGCTACTGATCTGATCGGCAACCATCTGCTAAGCCACCTACCTCTGTCAATTGGATCTACACCACTTTCATAATCGATACTTATGCAATTTCATTTACCGACCAATTTTAAATTGTACAAAACGTGGGAATTTTTAAGAAATTAAACACGGACTAGTTATACATAAAAAATTTACATTAAATTAAGCATGCATTACATGATATCTCATTTTTTTCAAAAATGGACTTACACCACTTTCAAAATAAACGGTCCACATCTGCAGTCCATCGATAACATACATATTTAATAGATCCTAATTCTGAGTCTGACATCGAAAACACACATATTTCAAAAAACTCATTGTCCTAGATTCTCCAGTTCCCGAGATAAGACCAATAAAATATATCAAAAAAACTTTTTAAAACCCACGCTTATATTAAAATGCACTAAATAGGAGAAAATACTTTTTCCTGATCCTCCATGAAATACCGAATCCAGTGAAATGATTAATAATATCTTTCCCCGAAATTTTAAGCAATTAGTTCAAAGTTCTTCTGTTATAAAATTAGTGTCGGAATAGATAGAAAAATTTAATATAAATTTACATAAAATCGTGACATCAGTGACTATAAATAAAAGCGTGGAGCGCCTACGAAGATTACGTCAATATATTTTAGCGCTCCACACTTTTATTTATAGTCACCGATATCACGATTTTATTTAAATTCAAATTAAATTTTTCTATCTATTCCGCCACTAATTTTATAATAGAAGAAATTTTGAACTAATTGCTTAAAATTTTGGGGAAAGATATTATTAATCATTTCACTGGATTCGGTATTTTATGGAGAACCAGGAAAAAAATTATTTTCTCCTTTTTAGTGCATTTTAATGTAAGCGTGGTTTTTAAAAAATTGTTTTTACATATTTTATGTTCTACTTTCATTGTCATCGGAAGTGTATACAAAATTTCAGCAAAATTGGACTATGGGAAGAGGTTTAAAATTCGATTACAAGATTTGACGCATACGACAACAACACGGCAAATTAATATAAGCGTGGTAATAAAAAGAACTTTTTAAAGACCACGCCTATATTAAAATGCACTCAAAAAGGAAAATCACTTTTTTTAGACATTAGCGACTATAAATAAGAGCGTGGAGCGCTAAACTATATTGACGTTATCTTCGTGGGCGCTCCACGCTTTTATTTATAGTCACTATTGTCCAAAAAAATTATTTTCTACTTTTTAGTCTTTTTTAAATGGAACGCAGGATATAGTAATAGTGGTATGAAATAGTAAGACATAGTACCGCAAGATATGGAAATACACGAGATAGAATAAGGGGATGACTCCAAGAGACACGTCGTCTCTTAATGGAGTCCGAAATTGTCCGAAATGGTCTGAATAAACGGAACACCACTCCGACTGAGCTCCTTCAGTGCGAAATGGGTCAGTGGAGCGGGGATGAGTCGGAATGGGAACGCGTAGTGAAGTAGGGAGCGCTGGCGCGCGGAGTGGGGATCGCTGAACGCGATGACGTACTACCGAGTGTCGCGCAAAGAGGTGTGACGGTTAATATAAACATTTTTTTGCCCCTAGACGCACAGTTTCTTTTTTAAATTTAATTTTTAATATTGCATTATCATCCAGTTTTGAGCTATGTTTAAAGTTTCAAGTCTCTAGCTAATCGGGAAGTGGTTTAAAATTCGATTACAAGATTTGACACATACAAAGACAACTCGGCAAGCTAATATAAGCGTGGTAAAAATGGAGTTTTTACTTTTTTTTGCACGCCCTTAACCCCTTACCCTACTACTTATTTTACGGTTTCACTGATTCGACCATTTGTTGTAGATCGTAATTTCCTACAAAAGGAGAATATTGATATAAATTGTATGCCTACATGTTGTCCAATAGCTGTATACCAACAAAAGCAAAATGGTATTTTATTACGATTTAAAGGAAATTATTAACATACATTTTTATCAGAATCTGTTCAGACATGATATTGTAAGGCAAGGGGTTAACATGAATGTGAGCAGCTAAAAAAATACGTATCTAATACTTTTCAACAAACTATATGCTGTATAAATTTCATTAAAATCAGCGTGTTACGCTTGAGTAATGTCCCTTGTGAGTCGTTATTATAGCGCCATTCGAGGACAGATACGTCGTGTCGCGGCCCTCCGCAACTCAAAAACGTCCTTCGGTCGAGATTCACGCGGCCCTCGGTCCGGTGTGAAATTAAGGCAGAAATTTCGCAACAGTTAGGAAAGTGTCCGCGACGATGGAACACGGAAAGTTTTCCCGGCGTTTTCCAATAAAGAGGTATCCAGTTGGCAGCGTTGTTCGAGTTTAACGCGCGCCTCGCGTCGCGTTCGGACTCGTCGGAAATTGGATGTATGATTTTACGTCGATTGCCGGCCGGCAGCGACGACAGATCCCGAAAGTAGGTCGGCTTTTTCGCGGCTCCTGCGTCTCCTGCTGACGGTTTGTCACCGGTTCCCCTCCGAAACGAATAATTCTCCATGTTTCCGAACCGACCTGTCGCCCGAGCGCGTTCATCGCGTCCATGATATCGTGGTCTGTCTCTTCGAATGCATTGGATATGCAACCCTCTCAGAACCTGAAACGCCTATCCCACAGATGTTCTTCTAACGAGATCACCTTTTGTTTCATGAACATACTCCCTTTGATTAGAGATCGATAAACTTCCTGAATCGTTCGCCAGATTTCTTAACCCTTAGCACTGGAGTGGTGATTCAGAGTGACCACTAAAAATTGCTGCACCATCATTCAAAATATTGTTTACATTATAGTCCAGTCAATGAATGCTCATAAGGGGGTGCAGAGGGAAATGGAAGGAACACAATTTTTAACTTTGGGACTTTGTTTGGACTAGTTAGGAGGTAAACATACTAAAAGTCCCTACTCCTAGGAGGTGAGCGGGCTACAGGGGGGCACGTAGAAGGTCCTTTTTTTCGGTTTTACGCTTATATCTCGGAAACTGTGTGTCCTAGCGAAAAGATCATTCTATACAAAATTAAAGCTGACAAAACGTGCCATAAGATTGATTCTATTCAGTTTTTCACTATCTCGCATAGTTTCCGAGATATCCACGCTCAAAGTTCACTAATTGTGAAAAAGAAATTTTTGCCTCACGTTTTTTGCCTTATTTGACTAGCTTATTCTTCAGCACAATTAGTGAACTTTGAGCGCGGATATCTCGGAAACTATGCGAGATCGCGAAAAACTGAATGCATTCAATCTTATGGCACATTTTGTCACCTTTAATTTTGTATAGAATGATCTTATCGCTAGGACGCATAATTTCTGAGATATAAGCGGAAAACCGAAAAGGGGGACCTTCTACGTGCATTTGCAGTTGAAATTGAAAAATTGAAGTTGAATTTGGAAGTGGAAATTGAAAAAGTGAAGTGGAATTTGAAAAATTGATGTTGAAACTGGAAAATGGGAGTGGAAACTGAAAAAGTGAAGTTGATATTGAAGTTGAAATTGAGAAATTGATGTTGAAACCAGTGTCGACACTTAGTAACCGAACGGTTGCTTGAGGGGAATACACGGTACCGCCTCTCTGATGACCAGAGCGGCAGAGGAGTTCAGGAGTAGGGTAATATGTGACACGTAGCGCGTGCGCGACGAGGATTTAGTGGGGCAAATGGAAGACACGTTGCGCGTGCACGATGGGGACGCAACAATGACATGACATTTCGCAGGTTTTATCGTATCGTAATTATGAAATGAATCATACGAATCGTTCTGCAGAACGATATTATTGTATGTTATATGAGATGTGATATGAGTAGAGTTCATTAATATGTTCATTAATATATATATTAATATTCACCGTCAATAACTCAATAGTTGTTGCCCTTTACCATCCTTTCCCATAGCGTATATACATATATAGCTGATAGACTATATTTTCCTACAATTTTATTGTATTATGTACCTATAATATATTTATTACATTCAGTATTCAGTTCTACAATTTCTTTCATCTTCCCTATACCAAACTTTTTAATATAGTACTATATATTACTATATAGTACTATAGATTTCAACATTTTTTTCAATATTCATACTCCGCTTCACAACTGAAACTCCCATGTTACAATTCATGTCATTTATAATAAAGAAAGTTCATGATCTGCAGAACGATTCGTAGATACGCTGCAATAACCTAAAACCTGCGAAATGTCATGTCATTGTTGCGTCCTTATCACGCACGCGCAACGTGTCTTCCATTCGCCCCACTAAATCCTCGTCGCGCACGCGCAACGTGTCACATATTACTCTGGTCATCAGAGAGGGGGTACATTTTTTCACCGTGACTCCCCTCAAGTGGCGACACTGGTTGAAACTGGAAAATGGGAGTGGGAACTGAAAAAGTGAAGTTGAAATTGGAGTGTTGAAATTGAAGTTAAAATGGAAAGTGAAGTTGAAGTTGAAATTGAAATTGAAGCAAAAACTCTAACTCGAACAAATAATACCAAAGTGAACTTTGAGCGCGGATATCTCGGAAACTATGCAAGGTAGCGAAAAACTGTATAGAATCAATCTTATGGCACGTTTTGTCATCTTTAATTTTGTATAGAATGATCTTATCAGTAGGACACACGGTTTCCGAGATATAAGCGTAAAACCGAAAAAGGGAACCTCCGAGGAGTGGGGACTTTTAATATGTTTACCTCTTAACTAGTCCAAACAAAGACCCAAAGTTAAAAATTGTGTTCCTTCCATTTCCCTCTACAACTTTTCGTTGACTGGACTATTACGTGTATTAACACTAAACCTACCGAGCACTAAAAGCGATGAAAATGTCTACCTTACAAATATGACAAGGCTCTATTTTTTTCGATTTTGAGCAATTTTTATCACAATATGTGCTTGGATAAAGAAATTTATCGAATCAATTTCTTGATTCTATAAACTTGATTACTTCTTACTAACAAAAAGTCTTACTTAATAATCTCATTAATTGAAACTTGATTACTTCTTTTATTCTTACAGGTTCCTAAGCAACTTCATAATTTCAATAATTCCAAGATGAAAAATAAAAAACCTGTCATTTCACCGGCAGTGGTAGATTTAGTGTTAACCCTCGAGCGGACGCGCTGGTGAACTTCGTTCACCACGCCGCGTGTATGATTGTCTATGTCTTAAGAGAAAAGACAATAATTCCATTCGCTCGTGTTATGTTTCGAGAATCCTCTGATGCTCATGCCAGTTTATATTTAGTCGTCTAATCGTGCTATTGTTTGTTATTCTTACCGTTGAAATCACGCAATTTAAGGTATTCCGTCATGTAAGTAATTCGATAATTATGTTGAAAACTAATTATCATTACTAATTTATGAATATTACTTTTATCTTTTATTCTTGTCTCTTCTTGTATATCATTCATTAAAAATGTAACATACTTATTATTAATCTTTTTGCGTTTTTTAAATACATTTATTTTATTCTGGGCTACATTTTTATTATTTTTACCATCAGATTTAGTCAAAAATTACTATTTGCTGACAGGTAAACCATTTCTGAAGTATATGCTATATGTATAATGGGGTTAAAATGGTTATTTTCAATTGATGAACTAAGTTCACCACGCGCCTGGTCGTGTAACTTTCAATAGCGCGCACGCTCGAGGGTTAAATATGTTGGTATCTAACCAATTATTAAGGATTGTATCAGTAATATATCAATTTCATATCCATAAAATGCAAAAAATTATATAGAATGGAATTATTCTAGCCAGGAAGAAATGTTTAATTTTCTAGTTAAAATCGCTCCGGCTGCCAAGAGGTAATCTTGATCGGTCAATCGAAGGGACGATCATTCACGTTCTCCGTAAGCGGCACGAGCAACTATTTTCAGAAAGTACGCCAAAAATGAATGATTTTTCACTTGGATCGCTTTAAGCTGCGCACTTATAAAAATCATGAACGAGCAATAAAACGAATTTTGTAATAAAATCGGTGGGTGAAGCGGTTCCGGAAGATATCCGTGAAGATATCGGGGTGCGTCTGCCGGCTAAGCAAGCGGTAGGAAGCTGTCGCCGACCATCGTAACTCAGCCGCTAAGCCAACGAAGCCAAACCACCGAGGCAACTCGTGTCTCAACCACCTTGCGGATCCGAGTAATATTTTTGGTCTTTGCAATTTAACCGTGACGTGGATCCACGGTTTTCCGATGTCCCTGGAATATTTGGTATTCGCGCTGATAATATGTCACCGAGCCCATATGGCCCTTCGTTGACCAACCTGCATAAAAAGGCGACATTTCTAACGGTTGGCCAACCAATATTGCAACCAGGGCCCAACAAAATGCTACAAGAGAAAATACAGCCGTATTCTACGAAGCTTCCCTCCACAGAAAATATGCGTCGATTGAGTCGAGCAATGTAAATTGTCGTGGTGGCGAGCTGTTAAATGCCGTTGGTACGTAAGCCTCTGTTATGCGAACGTTGTCCCCCGGGTTCAGGTACGAATAAACGAGGTTCTACCGTAGTTCCGAGTGAGGTGTTTAATGCGCCGACAAGCAGAGGCGTGGCGGCGTGCTCGTTAATATTCATAAAGTCTCGAGGAAAGTAGACGTTAACGTTCGAAGGAACGGATCGCCGGGACGCGAACCGAAGAAACGAGAACGAGAGACTAAGAAATAGAGAGCGAGAGAGAGAAAAACAAAGTATGGATGTACATAGACGTTGCGGGGGAAGACTCTCTCTAAATGGTAATAACCAATGGATAGACCGACGATACCCGGGGATACCGAGTAGGAAAGCTTGTCGACAGAACGGGCAAATTTTTTCGCCCGGGTCGAGCGTGCTCGATTTCCCGGAAGAAGGTAATGGGATTCCAGAGCGAAAAAAGGTTCGCGGCGGATCCAAGAACCACGGGTCCGAAGAACCTCGCGCACGCTTCGTTTCCCCCGGATTAGAAAACTGCTGCAATTCGAGTTAACACCGGGCCTCTCGAATAAACTAACAATAAGAGAAAGGAACTAGAAATTTTAAAAATTTCTAAGGTTATTAATTTTTTAAACTATAATTTCTTACTATATTTTATCATTAGACTGCGGATTTTCATACAAAATAGAAATTGTCTATATTCATTGCAAGATGCAGGAGCTACATGTACAATTATTCATTTGCTTAATTTTTTTAATAGGTCAGAAATAATGCAAGAGCATTACAATTTTTTAAAATATTTTCACTGTTTTGAGTTTAATCTACTCCTTCTTAAACCTACTTCCACGTCGAGCACTGTAATCAGTGACAACATTTAGCAGATTCTCCGAAAATCATGCTTGATCCATGGCTTCTATATTCAGTGCACTTTACTCCTTGGTAAGAAATACCTGTAAGCGAGGAATTGGCTATTACGCTGAAAAAGCTTCCGATACAGAACACCATGGAATGCATCTGATGTTCGAAGGCATTAAGCAATTTGACGATTTGGATTACGAAAGTTTTTCATTTATTTTGTGTTTTTCGCCGAGCTCCCATCTCCCGCGTGTATCGATTTGACGATTCTCGTGCACCTGTGCAACAGCTTTTTGTCAATGCGCCGAATATGTGTACGTGAAAACCATTGTAATCCCCTCGAGATAGTAGAGTTTCGATGGAATATGTTCGTTTGCTGCATTTACCAGAATCGAGCGGCTTTTGCGATTGGCGAGCTGCATTTAGCCCCGATTTTCCATTTAACCTGTTGACAGTAACTTCCAATTATTTCATTTCTTCTTCTTCTCGACTCAGATCCATCGAATAATTCGAATAATCCTAAGTCTTGTTATTGATTTTATCAACGAGTTGTACACTTTTCTGTATAATTACCAATATCTTTTATAAATGATTTCTAACTTGAGATCACTGTAGGCGATGCAGATTCGATTCTTCGGAAAATCGTGCGCATCGAAAGAAGCGGGAGGACCGGAGAGTACGTGTCGCTCGCGATCGATAACCGCAACCATAACCGCGATTTGGAATAGCATTTGTCTGGCTATCCAGAGGAGACGTTGCTGGTGGCGTGCATGCGGCGCGGCGTTTGTCCTCGAAGATTTCTCGTCGCGGTATTCGGGGCGCGAGTCTCGCGGTATTCCGGCGGCCGGAAATCCGGGAAATCACGGGGAAGCTCGGTTCGGGTCGTATCGGATCGGATTGGATCGGATACGGCGTCGGGATGGTAATTCGCGGACGCCGAAGAAATCGCACGAAATTTCCGTTTTATGCGGTTTCCTCGCGACGTTCGGGCCTTGCCCGTAAAAAGAGAGAGATAAAGAGAGGACGAAAAGATTCTCGTTTGCTTCCTTTGTATATTCGTTATCCACAAAGAAGCCGTCTCATTGTTCTCGTTGGTATCTTCGTCTGGTCCCAGCTCGGCGTTTCCTTTCCTCCGTTTAATTTCCTTTTATTTAATGAACGCTCGCGCGGATCCCCGCTAATAAATTACAGTTAACGGGGATACATTCACCCTTTGGGTTTCTTCGCCTGTCTTCTTCCAGGAACCATTATTCGTCTACATTTTTCATAGCTCGCTCGCTCGTCGTCGATGTCCCTTCTGTAGCGAGGATTGTCGTCGAGCTTCCGACCCGCTAATTCTTCTGTTCGACGACTGCGAGGATTCCCGATACGTTTCACGCTTTAATCGCGATCGCGGAGCTTTCATCGCTGAAGCTCCCGATCCAATATTTAGCGAGGAACTCTAATCCACCTTACCGTAAAGACGGCTAGACGCTGGCTGGCTGGCTTAGCAAATTTATCCTCTCCGTGTTTCATCGTCCGTACACCGTTCTCTGCCTGCCGTCTGCACGCTGTGCGAAACGTTGATGGTTAGACACCGCCGCGCCGCATCGCGCCGCTACGATTGCCGCATTTTCCTCGGGAACGAGTCGAACCTATTTTTCGAATCCATGGGCTGTCGCGCGGATAATACGCTCTGATGCGCCGCCGGCAGAGGATCGATGCTGCTCGCTCGATCGTTGCGGGAACGACGCGGCGCGATGGAGAGACTACCTCCAAAAAGATGAATGGCACCGCGTTGGAAAACAGCCGAATTTTGACGATGCTTGGCGAAGAAATTCCTAAATGCTGCGTTTTCTACACAGTAAACACTGGAGAAAATTGACAAGATACGCTCGTTTCTGTCGTTAGTCGAGTTTATTAATCACAGACTTTTCATTCGTCCATTCGCAGAACTTCGCCGTCGATACGTCGCGACTCGAATCGACTTTGCCAAGTTCCCCGGAGGGAAATTTCCTTGTGATTTTGTCAGCTTCGCAAAATCGGCCAATTATCGGTACACGTCACCTACACTTTATTTGACAAGTGGAGCCGGCGCGGCAGCGGTAACCGCGGGGCGGAGTTGGAGTCGAGCTACATTAATGCATTCTTCGTGGTACTTCTTCTAGGTAATCTTCTCATAGAACTTTATACAGAATGAAAGTTGTCTGCATTAATTGCACAGCACAGCAGCCACTTAAGGATTTCTTTGACGATTTTAAAAAATTGAAAATTACATATGTCCTCTAACCTCTTTACTGGAATTACAACTGTTTTAAACTTCTTCGGCTCACTTCTCTCGGAAATTCATACAATCCGCACGATTGTGTTTTCCTTCTGTTTTACGTTAACAAACAAGAATGAAAGTTGTCTGCATTAATTGCACAACACAGCAGCCACTTAAGGATTTCTTTGACGATTTTAAAAAATTGAAAATTACATATATCCTCTAACCTCTTTACTGGAATTACAACTGTTTGAAATTCATACAATCCGCATCATTGTGCTTTCCTTCTGTTTTGCTCACTGTTAACAAACAAGAATTCGCAGGAACCTCTTGAGTGCCCCTACGAGGTTTAATTTTCTTTAAACAGCTTCCGGTCTGACCGGACGAAAAGTAGCTCGATGGTCGAGGCGATGCCTCCGTAAAGCCGAGTCAAAATGGATCAAGGCAGGTCATCGAGTAGCAAGCCGTTGATCTACCTCGTTCCCGGGGTCATTTCGCGAAGGGATTTTTCTTTCTCGGGTTTTTCGAGCGTCGTCGTTTGCGGTCCATTGGAGCTCGTTCAGAATCGAGGATCTCGAGAGCGGAGCGGCTAGGACGACGAGGAAGGAGAACGAAGAGAGCACGCTCCTCTCGGAGAGAAGTTCGCCACACGCTCTCTCGCCCCCGGAAGCCTATCGATATGCACGGTGCGCGTTGATGACGAGGGTGAGCCCCGGAACGAAGATGAGGTCGACGAGGACTAGCGAAGGACATGCCTTTGAACATGGAAATATTGCGAATCCCGGAGATATTGGGCTGGAAGAATTTGTGCGTAAGGAAATGCAATTGAAGACGTGCTCGGAAACGACGAAAACTACCTGCTCCGACCGAGACGCCGGGACGTCGACTATGCCATGGAAAACAGAGACAAGCCGGTATGACTTATTTCCCTGCACAAAGATACGTGCCGCGGTTCCGAAGAGCCGTCGCGCGTCGTTAGCTCGAACTTGTCTCGCGAACGATCCTCCAAGCTGACGTTCGGCTGCTTTCCACCGAATCGAGAGATTCCATCCTGGGAGTCTTAATTCGCAAGTATTACTCTTCTTAGCTTTCTGAATAATCATGCTCCAACGAGTGACATCAGCCCTATAGATTTTTGCTTCCCTAGACAAAATTGATCGACAAACTTGATTAATTTAGAATAGAAACAGAAATTGATTTACATTCGAGGCACACAAATATTTGTGCTTGATCCATGAAGAAACCTTGCTACTTTTCTTAGCTGCTCTATACTCATCGAAATATGCATAAAGTCACTGTGTTTTGTAATAAAATTGTAATAAAATTGTAATAAAAATTTGTATTTGGTAGCGTTTCGGGATTACATAAAGAAAGCATACACATCGATTTCGAAACATAGGGATAACATTTACTGATCAAAGAAAATAAAAATATAATTTTACACAGAACAAACTGCGAAATTTCTATAATGTAAAATAATAATAATAATAATAATAATTTCTATATTGCAAGACCGTTGCACGGAAACGTAAAAGAAAGACTTTCGAGGCAAACAGCGCCCTAGATCGATCTTTCATCTAGCGATTTTGACTACTAAAAAACCCCGCCTTTGCATTATCGAGAAATCAGAAGTGGAATCCCGGCCCTTGCAATCCTCGCGTACGTATACGTGGTCTAGCGGTGTGTGAGTGTTCATGCGCGAGCGTCGCGTCGTCTGTTGAAAAAGACTCCCTTGAGGCCTGGTTTAGGTTGCATTTTGTCCACACAAATTGCCCAGAAGAATTTAAAAGTTGTTGCACACGTCTTGTTGTTACTGGGAGTTGCAATTCAGCTCGAAATTGTGCTGCGTTTTTCCTTTCCTTAGCCACAGACCAAACTTAGCACAACTCATTGTCAGCACAACTGTTGAAATTATTTAATTTAACAAGTGGGGTGCTAACTTCTAGGAGGCTCATTAATAATGAATGTTGTCTCTTTGACAATTTTTTATTACCGCCTCTAAAATGATTTTTTCCGTAATGTTCACGTAAATTGATATAATTATTAATCACAGTGTATGACCGATTAATTTTCTTAGCAATTGCACGATTAGAGAAGCCCATATCTTTATAAGCATCGATTGATGCTTTTTCTTCACTTATTAGTACTTTTCCTCTCGGCATTTTAATACACGTGAATCAAATTATAATAAACAGGATTTCTATGAGTTTTAAAACTAATACTTCCCCAGTTAGAATATGCTTCAACTATATGGTGTCCGAAAAGCGTTAAATATGAAATCATGCTCGAGAGAGTGCAGCATAAATTTCTCAGATTTTGTGCATATAAAACAAACAACCCAATGTCAATCTTTGATCATGATTACTCTAAAATATTAAACGACGTCAACCTGGAAACATTATCTCATCGAAGAATATATAGTATCCGACCAGAGCTTTATCCTTAATTTGATAAATAATAATATAGATTGTCCCGCACTTCTGAGGCAAATCAATTTCTATGTACCTGAGCGAGTTTTGAGAACAAGATCAGGATTTCAAACAATGAAATCCAAATCCACATATGGAGTAATAAATCTTTTAAATCGCATTATTGCTAGTTCAAACATACTTTATAATAATATTGATTTTTTTAATGGCAGGTTACAGGCATTCAAAAGAAAATTATGCAAAACTATTTGTTAATCGTACCTGTATTTGTTTAGTTTCGCGCTTGTCCCTTACATAAATTTTACTTTAAGACTTTCTTTTTGTTATGTTTCATTTTTGTTTTTATCAGTTCTACTGTAAAAAACTGTAATCATTTATATAAAAGGACCTCGGTGCGTATATAATAATAATAACAATAATAGTAATAATAATAATAATAATAATAATGATAATAATAATAGTAATAGTAGTAGTAATAATAATAATAATGATAATGATAATAATAATAATAGTAATAGTAGTAGTAATAATAATAATAATACTTTTAGAATATTTGCAATTTTCCGTAGTTCGCTCAGAATACAGAGAAACACTAAGTGACTTTATAGAAACTTCGCACTGTTCTGCATCACACACAAAAAAATTAAAACAAACTTAAATAGTAAAGATAGCGGTCTAGAGGGGGCTGTCCCTTTATCCGAGTGCCAACAAGGCACAAGGCCAGATACCAGAGTTGGGCGTTACATGTATTCGAATGAAATTTCATTCGAATTCCCAGCGAATAAAAATTACGAATAAAATTGTATTCGAAGAGAAGTTTGAATAAATCTTTATTCGAATAACCCAGCGAATAAAAATTTATTCGTAAAAACCCAGCGAATAAAAATTTATTCGAATAACCCAGCGAATAAAAATTTATTCGAATAAGCCAGCGAGCGAATAAAGGTATCGAATGACATCGCGCTGACGACTCAGGGCCCCGAGTGTCGAGTGTCGAGTGTCGACGTCAGGTTCCTACTTCAGAAGCGGCCCGCCGCCGGCTGCGCTTATTCTCGGCCTTTATTCTTATTCGTTGCCATCATTTAGAATACCGAATAACGAATAAAAGTCCCGAGATTTATTCGTGACTAACGAATAACGAATAAAGCGTTATTCGTCAGCTACGAATAATTTCTCAGCGAATAAAATCGTTATTCGTTATTCTCGAATAAATCCTGGGATTTATTCGTTATTCTTTATTCGTCATTCAAAATAAAATTTGCCCAACTCTGCTAGATAGGTACGATAAATTAAAAAAAGGGTGATATTTTAAAAATATCTATGAAAATGACTTTATAGAAATTTCGGCCACTGTAGTCATACCTGGAACTAGTATCTAAAACCATTCTGCGTTTAATGAATATAATTAACAGAGAACAATTTTGGACGAAAATGCCAATCTAACTAGTCATTTTTATATTTCCTGACTAAATGGACATTCTATTATCGAATTCTCATGTGATTTCGTACATTTGGTTCATTATCAAAATTGAATTTCGTCTAGTTAGATCGAGGAAATAGCCCACTGTGCGACGGTGCGATGGTCCGACGACTATCGAGGACGTCAGTGAGCTGTTAGCCTAATTATCGTCGACGGCGTAAAGTCGGACGTAACACTCGGAAGAAGCGACGCGTAATGGGACAGGTACGATCGTTAGCAGATCGCACCGGGCGCGATATCTTCGGATAACCTTGCTCCCCCTGTTTATGTAATATTATTCGAAGCCGCAACGCTTCGGAATCATCGATAACTTCCAGCGGAAGGGTCTCGCCGTAGGCGATGTTTGCAACTTCCGTCGTCGTGAACCAACTTCTTTGGTTGAATCCTCGCGCGCGGTAGACATCGAGTTTGGCTTCTGGAGTTGTCGCATCGGGACAAGTTGTCAACGCGGAAGCGCGCGAAAAATCAGAGACCGCTGCCAAAAGAGAGGCTTTGACACCGAGCCAAAAACTCGAGCCGCTCGAGGCAAGCTCACCGAAACTGGATGGCCTGTGCGGGGCTTTTATTTCGCGGCTTATCTGTTGAACACAGTCCTCCCGAATCCATTACCGGTTTAGCTCGTGCCTAAGTCCGCGTTATGGCTGGAGTTCGCGTAACGTTTAAACTTTCGTCGATTTCTGTCGTCGATGAAGATCCCCGGCGAACCTTCCGGCAAAGATTCTTCTCGAGATGGGACCCGCGCAAGCCCGCGCAGAGTTTCAATGCGAGAAATAGGACGTGAAAGAGCAAAAGAACCTGGAGGAGACTGGGTTCCTTGGACGATCGTCGTTGTTTCTTAAATTCGACGACGGCGAACGGAACCGAAACGCTGCGGTGGCGTCCCCGACACGTCCACGCTCGTTTCCGGTCCGACGACGACGGTACATTAGGGGGAAATTACTCGGCAATTCGATTTTGGTCTCTCTTTGTCTCGACTTTTACCGATTAGGCTTCTTTCTCTTCCGAAACGCGTAACTGCGCCACTGCAATTGTCTGCTGTCCCCTGTACGATTGACAAACGATCGACCGATCACCGTCTGGGATAATCCCAGTTCTCTACTCTGCCGTGTTAATTATCATTTCTGACGGTAATAGGTCAATCATTCGTTTGTCTGTCGTCTTAAGCTCTTAATGCGGCTAAATTGTGGAGAGTTCCATTAACCTTTCCGCCGAGAGCGACCAGTTGATTTCAAGTTTGTAATGACTAGACAGCGGATTTTATGCATTTATGACAAAAACGGGCACATACAATTTTAAAGCTGTGGACATGTCAAAAATATTTAAGGACATCAATGTGTTAGATTCAGCTTAGTAGGATAATTAAAAGAAGAATACAATTTTTATTTGGCTCCTATGTCCTGCAATCAGAGTTGTGCTAATTCAATTACATTGTAATTCAACTACACAATTGAATTACATTGTATTTCAATTATATAATAATACTTCAACTACGTCGTATCTGAATTACATAATTCAAACCTTCCAATTAATTCAATTACTAAGTATTTTAATCAGATGTGTTGCACCGACCCTTGTCGTGATTGAGAGTCCGCGAACTAAAAAATGCAGGATCGAGTGCGGAAAAGGGAGCAAGGGAATGCTCAGGAATCAGGTGTAGAACACTGTAGAATTACCGAACTGAGTCTTCAACCGATTTGTTTCAGTTTCACTATTTGTCTTTATTTTATATACAACTTGCGCGTGGTACTGGTCGCGTCACGAATCACTCTCGCAGGGGAGAGGTTCTTTATTAAACCCGCGGTTATCTCGCAGGGGAGACTATGCCGGCCGGTTTAAAGATTCGCTTGGACTTGTATAATTCGCGTGTGTGCTCGCAGAGGAGGTTACAACGGAACCATTCTTATTTCGGCTGGGGTCCTATATACAGTAATCGATGGATGTCCCCACCATAAACATACACGGAAGCTCGCTTCGAGGTGTCTAATCGTCACGTCAGCGGCGAGGCGTCAAGGGGGGTATTCGCGACACCGAGTATAACGAAATGCCGTTGTACGTGTCTAACAGATGTGTAATTGAAATACAATATAATTGAAATACAGCTCTCCAAATTATAACCCAGAACTTCGAAGAAGTGCGATATATTTTTGTTCTTCTTTCATATACTTGTTTGCTGTCTATGCGACGTAGCTTCTATTCCTCGTTCATGATACGTAACGCTATTTTATAATTGTACTCCAATTGCAATTAGGAATTACGTTGTAATTTAATTGCAAAGTATTTTATAATTGTACTCCAATTGCAATTACGAATTCCATTGTAATTTAATTACAAAGTATTTTATAATTGTACTCCAATTGCAATTACGAGTTACATTGTAATTTAATTGAATGAAGATCTCAATTATAAATTACAATATGGCAATAATTCATAACAATGTAATTCAATTATTTTATAATTATAATTCCTGGAGTAATTCAATTGTAATTATGCACAACTCTGCCTGCAATCAATAAGAACATTTTCCATTTTGCATAAAGATCCGCAGTCTAGTAATGACCTCTCAGGATCTTCTCATTTTGCCGTAATACCTATCTTGGTTGAAGCTATATTGTATTCATATTGGTTACTATGGAGTTACAAGAACGTATTCGTGGAAAACGACGGAAGTTTCTTTAAATGGTCACTTTTAGTGACGACCATACCGGATGGAACTCGTGTGAAGCGCGCAATTTGTGCAACATTTAACATGTCGATTTAGCATTTGGGGGATTGACATTCGACAGGCGAGGTGTTAAATCAGGGTTAGAGGTGGACGTTAGAGATGTATAGTTCGAAGATGAACAACCTACCTCTCATGTAGATGTAAGCGACGCCGCGCATGTTGCGTCTGGTGAGCACGACCAGGTTCAATATGTTCCCGACGATTCCCAAGCAACAGACGGTGGGCAGGATAATGCCGTAGCTGATCCTCCTGAGCTCCGAGCTCCGAGTGTCCTCCGGGTCCTCCAGCGAGAAGCATATTGGCATCTCCGTCGAGTTCTCCGTGCTGTTCATCTCGCCACACAGTCTCGCGCCCGTTTTCTCTGTCTGTTGTGGCAAAATATAAAAGAAGAAACACGAATAAAAATGAATTTCTAATGCTTCTATTAACACTTGATCCAGCGGAAGTTTATTAATATGCTCTTGAACAATTGTGCTGTGCCAAAGGTAAGCTTAAAAATCTTCATTCTCGCAATAACTGAAATTATTAGATTGCGAGGGTGAGTTGTTGGTATGTGATTGAAATTTCTGTTTCTGTTGCTGTTGAAGGATATATGTATGTATTATACAGACTGTGGCCGGACGGGTGATACATCCGAGCAGAGAAAAAAAAAGGAATAACACTTTTTAAAAACCACGCTTAAATTAAAACGCACTAAAAAAGAGAAAATAACTTTTTTAGACATTCGTGACTATATATTAAAACGTGGAGCGCTACACTACAGGGTCTCCCAAAATTCCTTCAACAGCCGGAAATTGGAGGTTCCTCAGATCATTTGAAGCAACATTTTTTTTTGCGAAAATGTTATCCGCGGCTTTGTTTAGGAGTTATTAACGAAAAACACGGACCAATCAGAGCGCGACCTAGACGCGAGTTGGCACAGTCGGCTCGACACACAGTGGGCTCGATTGAGGAAGTACGCGACATTTTGCGAAAAAATCAACTTTCTAATTTTGATATTTTTTCTACATGAATTTTTTTTACATCAAAATGCACACTTCATTGATAAGAAATCATACTTTTCATTGACAATTATATTATATAACATATTTAAAAAAAGTACTGAGCAAAATGAAAAGAATCGTTGAAAATTTGTATCTTTGACATGCGCGATCTTTCAGGTCCCAGAGATCCCAGTTTTTAACAAGGATCTCTTCAGTGAACCTTCCTCTATGTAATGTGACAAAAATGATTTCCTCCTTCGAGTCCTTTTTCAAGATATTATTGTCTGAAGACATCCGCGTCGCGTTATCTTGTCCGCGCTCGGACGCGCGCTACGCGCAGAATTTGTCAAGTATGCAGCCTCTGAAAGTCTGACAGAACTGTGTTGAATATTTATATTATATTTTTATTTAATATTAATTTATATTTTGCAGGAAATAAGTCAGTCTTTCATCTCTGATATTTTGACTGCGTTGAGTTTGACGGATTCTTTACGCGCATCGATCTTCAAATCTTTTGAAATTTCTTTTCAAATGTTTTGTTTTGTCGACGCAAATTGTGGATTGAAACAGAATTATTGTCAGTCAGAGCAGAACTATCAGCCTGAGCAGTACTGTGATTCCGATATTATTTTCAGTTTTATACGTTTTCTGTTCATATTATTTAATATAATACATCAAGTAAGTTAATATATAATCAATTATATTTTATTTTTAGAACTTAATATACAGTAAGGAGCATAACTGATTCCATACACTTTAAATCAGAATAACTTTTATATGAATGGATCAAACGACTTCAATTTCTCTGTAAGGCTAGAAGAATTAGTTTAGTAAATGACGTCTAATAAATAAGTTGAAAAAATGCATTTGATCGGAATTGTGAAAAACAATACTAAAAATTGATTTTTACAACTTTTTTAGCTCAGAAAATTTAAAAAATGTGTTTTGTCAACTCTTATAAATTATATACGCTCTGAAAATTTCATTGAAATTGCTTAATTGGTTTACGAATTATAAACGATCAAAAGTGGTAAACATTGCAATTTTTCAAGATTTTCGGCCTTAACAAATTTTTCTCAATAATGTAAAACTTAAACATATTATCTATTTGCATTAAATAGCGAAAATATTAAATACATTATAAAATAAATAATTTATAAAACTGTTTTAAATGAATAAAAGCGGTTAAACAAACGTGAAATATATTAAATTAAAAATCATTGAGAAGGAATTATTAACTTCCCGATTTTATTGTAATTACCCCGAAAATCGAAAATCGATTTTTTAGCAGATCTTCATGTTTCATGGTCATTGGAGTCATTTTAGACTATTTTTATCAAAATGTTCGTATGTGTGTGTGTGTGTGTGTGTGTGTGTGTGCGTATGGCCGTTTCTATGTAATCAAATTTTTCGTTAACGTTTTCTGAAAAAGTAACAACGCGATCAGAATGATGAATGATGCAATCGATGTGCCCCGCTGTAACTTAGAGCTGATTAGATTTTGGTCCATTTTGGTCAAGTAGTTTTTTAGTTTTTTTTGGAAGGAGTTGATTAAACATTGCAATTTATACGAAAGGCGTATCCACCGAAGAAGTAAACGTAACTATATATATATATATATATATATATATATTTAGACATATTTAAAAAAAATTTTTTTTTATAAAATTAAAAAAAATTTTTTTATAAAATTAAAAAAAAAATTTTTTTCTTGTTTTTTTTAATTAAAAATACTTTTTTTCCAATTATGCAACTAATGCTAATGTAACCGCTTACAATAATCGAAAATTTATTCCAATGCAAGAGTGAGTTAATCATCGCCGAGAATACCTTTTCAAAGAATATCGATGAAAGTACAAAAACATTTATATTACAATCTTTAAATAAACAATCAGTTCAAAACGAATTGTGAACTGAGATTAAATTGAAAATTAATATAAAATATATGATAATTAATAACATTGATGTTGAACACGGATTGGTTAATGGAGCATGCGGAATATTAAAATTTATTACTTTTCAAGAAAATACTAAAATTCCGTCTATATTGTGGTTAGATTTTCAATTGGCCATAGTAGGAGTGAAAGTAAGAACTCGTTATCGTGATTATATGAAAAATGCAAATATAAATCAAAATTTAACAGCAATAATAAAAAAATATCGAATCAAGTAAATATTTCGAGTGAAGAAAAATAACAAATCACACGTAGTCAATTTCCAGTGGTTCCTGCTGAAGCGATTACGATTCATAAAAGTCAGGGACAAACATACGAGAAAGTATGTATGGATTTTAAAACATCAGAAATACGAACTTTACAAATGTTTATGTAGCACTGAGCAGAGTTTCAAAATTGAGCGGTTTATGTATTTTAAGAAAATTTAAATTAATAGTATCGAAGAAAACCAAGATCAATACTGCAAACCCGGATAATGATGAGTTGTATCGTTCGCGAAAAACTAATTAAGACAATTTATTTTGGAACATTAGTATGCTATAACTAGGAACCAAGCGAGCAACGAGCATACGATATTGGTTTAATGCGACGCCATATAGCAAACATTTTGATAAGTAGAAAACTATTGAATCGGGAAGTTCTTTGTGTGGCTCGTGGAGAGTCACACACCAAATAAAAAACATTAATAGCAGTAGGCCCTACTAGCCATACGTATCACTAACCCTCTCGCAAGAGCAGTCCTACCCGCGAGCTCGCGAAGCGAGCGAGCAAAAACAACCCTACTCGCGAGCGAGCGAAGCGAGCGAGCAACAATAGCCCTCTAGTTTTTTTATATATTCAGTTGAAATTTCATTGCAATATCTTCAGTGGTTTAAGAGTTATTCAAAAATGTCGCGTACTTTCTCAATCGAGCCCACTGTGCGGCGCGCCAATTGTCGATTGGCCGACTGTGTATATGTGTATAATGTATATTGATGTAATCTTCATGGGCGCTCCACGCTTTTATTTATAGTCACTGATGTCACAATTTTATTTAAATTTATATTAAATTTTTCTATCTATTCCGGCACTAATTTTATAACAGAAGAAATTTTGAACTAATTGCTTAAAATTTTGGGGAAAGATATGATTAATCATTTAACTGGATTCGGTATTTTATGGAGAACCAGGAAAAAAATGATTTTCTCCTATTTAGTGCATTTTAATATAAGCGTGGATTTTAAAAAGTTTTTTGATATATCTTTTTATTTTCTACTTTTTAATCTTTTTTAAATGGAACGCAAGGTGTAGTAATACTGGTATGAAATAGTAAGATATAGAAATGCAAGATATGGAAATACGCGAGATAGAACTAGGGGATGCATCCGAGAGACGACGTTTCTTGATGGAGCCCGAAATTGTCCGAAATTGAATTGAATGAACGGAACACCGCAACCACACTGACAATGAGCTCCTTCGGTGCGAAGTAGTAATGCCAGATGAGGGGAATCACGGTGAGATGATGTACCCCCTCTCTGATAACTAGACCAATCTGCGGCACGGGCACCGTGGTCTACGGTATTATTGTTAGTGGGAAGGGTTGAAGTGTGCGCATGGTACTGGAATGGGATACTGGAAGGGGAAAAGGAGGAACGTATTTCCGAGAATTTGGCACCCGTTTCGGTGCCCTCTGGCATAATTGGTGCGAAGTGGGCCAATGAAGTGGGGATTCCAATGAAGTGGGTTTAAAATTCGATTACAAAATTTGACGCAAACAACAACAAATCGGCAAGCTAATATAAGCGTGGTAAAAAAGGAATAACATTTTTTTGTTTGACGCTTCATTTTCGAGAAAATCGAGTTTGAAAATGCAGTGAGTACACGTGCTATTGCATGCAATACAATCGTCTGACGCCTCTGACCATGATCAACCAATTCTACTTTCTGCATATACTAAAGCACGCGAACCTGGCGGAACTTTAAACTCGATTTTCTCGAAAACGAAGCATCAAACGAAAAAATGTTATTCCCTTTTTCCGACTTAAGTATACATGCCGTATCACACCTGCTCGGTTGTACCGGGTGGTACGGGTGTCCGGCTACACCCTGTATACTTACAAAAATTATGGAATAATCGCCGATAGATAATGTGTTAACTGTTGGCACTCGAAGCAATAGCAATTGCGAAATCGAATTTCATTACCAAGTCTGGGTGAGCGATCCCGGGCAGCCAAATACAACGTGACAGCAGCGAACGTGTTAAATATCACGGAAGAAGCGGGTCCGGATGCAACAGGTCCGACGACAGCCATCTCCCGTTCATTACTGGCGTCCGAAACCGCCAAAGAAGATCTTGACACGATTTCCGGTCCGTCTATCTCCACGGTGTATCTGTCCACAGCGTTCCAAATAATTGGAGCGCCGCCGCCGTTTCCCATCGAGCAGCCGCCAGTCTTATCGCGTTCATCTCCTAGAAAGGAATCGTCTCGTTAACAATGCCATTCGGCCGGATTCGAAGGGAGATCAGGGGCGTAGATCGCGCGCAGAAATGGTAAAGTTAATTTATAAGTTGCCCGGCAAGTTTCCACATTTTTCCGGGCTTTCGTGGCGGAGTCGTTCGGTTCGTCGCGTCGGCTAATCGACACGAAGACGGATCGCCGCGCCGAGATCATCCCCGTGTTCCCCGTTACGGCAACGAAATCGCGGGGAGTGCTGGGCCAACTGTGGCCACGGAAAAACCGGGGACGCCAGACGGAAACGGATATAATTCACCTTTCGCCGTAATAACAAAGTTTCCCGCCGTAAAAACCACCGTCTCGAATGTTCATTTCGAAGATGTGCACGGAAATACTGCCTTCAACAATCGGACAGAAGAACAGTAGAATTTCGCACACGGTGGTCTGAAATTGAAAGTTTGGCTGCTCGTCTGCTACAAAAAAAATGTTGGTTATACATATACACAATTTTTCTTTCGATCTTGAGAATTGATAATGTACAATGTGATATAATAATTGCCGAGGTGAATCGGAAGAATTTTTTCCTTCGACAAAATGTTGGTCGAAACTTCGTCTTTTAATTATTAACCCCTTGCCCCACAATTTATTTTACGGTTTCAGTGACTAAAACTTTTTTGTAGATCGTAATTGCCTAAAAAAGGAGAAAATTTATATTTATGGTATGCTTCTATGTTCCGCAATAGCTGTACATTTAACAGAACCAAAATAGAATTTCAGTTCGGTTTAAATGACATTAATAACGAACATATTGTTGCGGAGGCTTCGGCGTGGTCTTGCCGGAGAACACATTACAATAATAAACAGGGAAAACTATAATTTTATTAATTCAACAACAAAGAAGTACAATGGTTGATGCGTGCTCTTGTCTCAATTGCTCAAGAGGATCTGACCCAATCTGACCACTCTCTTCTTCTTATCAACAACCTCGTTGTTCGGATACCGCAATATCGATCTGACAGGCGACTTCACTCGATCTCTGCGATATCTTCAGATTATCTCAGGGGAAGGCAACTTCATCTCGTAACAATATTTATTAGACTCTGTTTAGAATTTTGATCACGAGTCTTGCACGATATTGTAGGGCAAGGGGTTAATGAAGTTAAGGAAGACTTTTAATTGTTGTATCTTCTAGGTCCTCAAGTAACACTGTCCAACAAATTCAAACTTTTTTTTTACCTTTCGATTTTCACGATGCGATTCTTATAGAGTTTTTCGCGCTGATTCCGAATCTGTCCTTAATTTTTCTCCTAGATGCACAGTTTTTGAGAAATTTGAGTTTGAAAAAATGACCTACTTTTCAACTTTGAACAGATATTGTGATGTTATTATAAAAGATATTGAATTGATCTTTACAGCAAAAGATTCTTTAGACTTTCCCGAATACAGCGATATCCAATATTAAATCATTATGATTGTTTAAACATGTTTAAACGATCATTAAAGACGGAGAGATACCACTTTTGCACCAATTTTTGACGACACTTTTGAATTTATCTCAAAAAATAAGGGTCCAGCAGAAAATCGAACTATACCACGCGATAGTGCAGACTTTTATCTTGAGAAACCCCCCTTTGAAGTTTGAAACGTCGACGTTTTTACCGAACCAGAAAGCAAAATATCTTCGCCCGACACGAGCTGCCGTCAGTGGCGCTTACCGCTAGAATCGGCGTTCCACGGGATACGCCGCGGCGAACGCCCGTTGTAGTGGTGAGCGCCACTGGCGGCAGCTCGTGTCGGGCGAAGATATTTCGCTTTCTGTTTCGGTAAAAACGTCGACGTTTCAAACTTCAAAGGGGGGTTTCTCAAGATAAAAGTCTGCACTATCGTGTGATATAGTTCGATTTTCTGCCGGACCCTTATTTTTTGAGATAAATTCAAAAATATCGTCAAAAATTGGTGCAAAAGTGGTGCCTCTCCGTCTTTAATGATTGTTTAAACATGTTTAAACATGTTTAAACAATCATAATGTATTACTATTGCACATCACTGGATTCGGGAAAGTCTAGTGAATCTTTTTATGTAAAGAACAATACAATATCTTTTATAATAACATCACAATCTTTGTTCAAAGTCAAAAAATATGTTTTGTTTTCAAACCAAAATTTCTCAAAAACTATGCGTCTAGGAGAAAAATTAAGGCCAGATTCGGAATCGGCGCGAAAAACTCTATAAGAATCGCATACTGAGAATCGAAAGGATTTTTGGCTGTTGGACAGTGTAATTACAGTAATTTTTCGATCGGAGTCCCAACACCCGTGTGTTGAACGGACTTGGGTAGCGTAGAGAGGCTATTTTTTTATGACTCCGTCGACTGCGCCGAGACTTCAAACGACGAGCCGAACATAGAGAAGGACAGAATGAAATAGGATCGTGTGGCCGAAGCGTGTCGCTGTCGCCGGTACAGTTTAAAGGCCCGTGCGTCATCACAATGAAACACCAAAATCTTAGCTTCTTTATTTTCTATGATATCATTATGGAACTTTCACCAACATATTCGTGGCATTTTTCTAATGCAAAATGATACCAAATACGATACAATTGGGCCAATATTTAGTAGTTTAATCGACGATGAAAGTTTCGAACGCAACGAAGAACAGCGACAACGCGGGCCTTTGAACTGTGCCGGCGACGGCTACTGTTCGCGTCTCTTTCTCTTCAATACGCTCTTCTTCGTTGCATTCGAAACTTTCATCGTCGATTAAACCACTAAATATTGGCCCAATTATATCGTTCTTGGTACCAGTTTAATCAGCGAAACGCCAGGAATAAGCTAGTTAAAGTCCCATAAACCGATCATTAAAATTAAGAAGTTTGAGACTTCGATTCAGTCGAGTCAATGTGTGGTGTTCACACCGATATACCCGAGCCGAGATCAAACATCGCCGCCCTACGGCGCGGCGCAGCGTTGGCCGGCAGTGGAGTGAGTAGGCACTGGACTACGGTTAGATAGGCGACCCAGGACTCCGATTGAAAAATTACTGTACTAGACTGCGAATTTTATGCATTTATGACAAAAATGGGTACGTACAATTTAAAAAGATTTAAGGCCACCAGTCTATTAGTTTCACCTTAACAAGATCATCAAAAGAAGAATGAAATTTTTATTTGGCTCCTGTGTCTTACAATCAATGCAAACATTTTTGTTTTGCATAAAGATCCGCGATCTAGTCATTACAAAGATATCTTGGAAAAGCTTGTTCAGTCTCTGCACTTATAGGTCGAATAGTTATTATTAATGCAATATCGACATAGTTCGCCTTGCGCGTCGTTATTCGTGCAATTTTGATTACACGCACAGTCCCGAAAATTTTGCGGGATCATCACCTATTTAAGAAATGCGGGACCAAAAATATATGTTTATTGTTAGATTAAAAAGGACCTACCATCGATTAACACAATGACCGCGTCAGTGGCTTTGATTTATGAGATTTTTCCGATAGTCGATCACTCCGTCAGATCCGACGATCGAGGAAGAATTCATCTGGTCCAAGATCGAACGTCGCGAGACCGGAAAGCCGGCCTTTGACGGCGCTAAACATTCTCGCCTCAAACTCGGATGATTGTCAGGAGTGACGCGCACCGGTGCGACGATTGCATCCGGAATCCCGTCGCACAAAGGAAGGTCACGAATTATCGTAACTTCGGATTTTCCCGGGGAACGTCTTGTTTCAACGTTTCCAGGCACGAACTCCGGCTTTGCTCTGGAAAACGCGACGCGATGCGATGCGAATTTTCGAAATACTTCCTAGCTATTCTCCAAGTATCTTCGGAATAGTCAAGGTGTGCTGGGTGTACGAATGCCACGTATATTTGCCTTCGCACACCTTCTTCCAGCGGTTTGGAAAGGTGCGCGAAACTCGGGATTTCACTTGCTACGACTCCAGGACTTCGTTGGAGCAGAGTGGGACTCTTTAATACAGAGTCTGTATTTTCAAGCTTGAAACTGTTAATCAGTTCACTGTTATTTACCCCGACGCGAGCACTTCGTTATGAATCGCATAGGAAGGGTTGGATCAGTCCGGTGGAGAAAGCGTGAGTAAGTGAATGAGAACACTGTTTTACTCGAGGAAGCCGGGTTTCTGCGACTTCCAAGAATAACGTGAATTAATTTCCTGAAAATTCGCGGTATCACAAATTGAAATTTGACTCATAGTTATCGTTTCGAAAGAACTAACACCTTTCGTTTTGAAATAACGACTTACGGTTATTATCGTTTCGGAAGAACGATTCGCAACTCTAGTTTCGGAAGAACTAACACCTTTCGTTTTGAAATAACGACTCGCGGTTATTGTTTCGGAAGAACGCAACTCTAGTTTCTAGAGTACGTGGATATCCCCACTTGGGAGCTTGTTAGAAGTCGTTCAAATTAAACGCGAACGGCAACGACAATAACCCGGGACCAGACATGAACTTATTTACAACCGTGTCAAACCTGGTTTTCTGTGGATGAGACAATTGTTATTCCACCTTCAACCTTCCCGCAGAATATCGAGTCTGACTCTTGACACGTCATCGGTTACACCCACCATGGGACCTGTCCAAGCGACCCGAGCACGATGGGGGTAACCGATTCTACGTCATCAACTCTCGGAGCACTAGTTGCCCAGGCCTGGATTACACTATGGGATTGCAAAATATTCCGAGACAATTAAATTAATAGCTGGAACAACGTTGGAAGTGAGATTCCTTTAATATCTATATTAGATTTTATTGTTCTCCCATCGGGTTACCCTGGGTTGATCGACAGCTCATTTGACCGACACTGTTTTCATTGACGATTTGACCGTGTTAGTGTCGGCCAAACCGTGTCGATGAAGACATTCGTCGACGATTTGATCGTGTAGATGAAAACATAGTGTCGACGAAAGTTACTGTCGGTCCAATCGTTGTTGAAAACAGTGTCGGTCAAATGAGTTGTCGACCAACCCAGGGTAACCCCTCCCATCAAATCCTGCTGTCCTGTAAAATTTGCGCTTTGTATCATCCAACGTTGTTCCAGCCTCCAATTTAATTATAAGAAGTAGAAATTGCGTAAAAAAGAACTTTTCTCTTAACACTAAACCTACCGAGCACTAAAAGCGTTTAAAATGTTTCAACCAACAAAACCGACAAAACGCTATTTATTTAGATTCTGTGCAATTTTTATTACTAAAAAATATACGACCTGTCATTTGACCGACAGTGGTAGGTTAACTGTTAATAAATTTAAGTGAATGCACTTCTGCATAGGAATACAAGCTTCTCTTTTCCTTGTAGAAAATCATGAACGGCCAAGTTCTACAATACAGAGATCCTAATGGAATATGCAGAACAGCTGCACTCTGGTTAGAGGTTTCTAAAAGGAAGCGAGCGAAACGAATGCGAATGTATAATACACTCCAAGGCAAAGATTTGACTGCTAGTGTCGAGGGTCGAGTATCGAGAACCGAGTATGTATCGGGCGCAGCTGCGGCCTGAACAACGCACCGGCGCCATACTCCAGAGAAAACTCGCGAGAATTGTCGCAAGTGCAATACGGAAATTGCAAACTTTCTTTCAGGGTTTGCGTCCCGAACGCCTCGAGAGTCGGACGCAGTTGAATTCCAGCATTCTCCTGGCATTCCGTTAACAAGGACGAAAAACAAGTTGAAAGTAACAGGTGTTCGTGGCCGCGTAAACGCCACGAATCTCCCTGGCTAACGAATTCCTGTCGGGAAACTCGCCTCTTCTCCACGATGTTTTCAAAATTTAATCCGCTTAACATGTTGACTGTCAACTATACCGACCCGGAAAATCTTACAAAAACAAAGTAAATGTTACAATTTACCGTGGCGATCGTTCCTTGAATCCTGCAAATCTCAATGGAATTCTTGTTTGCACGAATATCTAGCGACCGAAACGAATGCAACTCAATTAATTTATTGAGTAATGTGGAGTGGGGTAAGTCCGTCTACGGGGCAAGTGCGTTAATTGGTTATTTTTATTACAATATGAACGAAATTTCTCTAGCTTGTATTTATTAATCTAGTATAAGTTTGTATGAACTATTCGACATAGATGTCGCCCAAGCATAAAGGTGTTTTCCTCGCTCAAATCAACCAATGCCAAACAGTCACGTGCGAGGCACACGTACAACTTTGAGGTTAGCCTGAACGTGCAATAGTTTACAAGTTATTAATATATTCTGCGTTGTTATTTTAGGTAAGTACAACAAATATTGATGTAGGTTTACATTAAAGAAACTGTTTTTATTCTATTGTTTTAAATTTATTGAGAGAAACACTAAGATGATCTTGTCCCGTAAATATTACTACACGGGGCAAGTCCGTACTATCACGGTGGGGTAAGTCCGTACTGTATAGGTAACTATAAAACTAAACAATATATTTAATGCAATAAAAAGCATTTTGTAGCAGGCTTGATAATAATTCTTTCTTGCCCTGTAGTCCTTGAAACAAGGTTCTAAAGCATTTTTAAACTTTGTTTTAATATCACTGTATCCCCTTTCATATTTCAGCATAAAAGTACATGTTTGTTTAAAAATGGATAACTATAAAACTAACCAATGTAATTTAATGCAATAAGAAGCATTTTATAGCAGGCTTGTTAATCATTCTTTTCTTGCCCCGTAGCACTTGAAATAAGTGCGTCCTAGTTGACACTTTGTACAATATCCTATCAAAATGATAATTTTCAAGCAAAATTAGAATCCTAAATAATACTAATTCATCAGTAATAACTTTGGCAAGAGTTTGATACCAAAAACGTTAAGTTTTTATATACCAGACTGAAAATATATCAGTTTAAAGTCCAACTTTGAAAAAACTGGAGCGGGCTTACCCCACTCCACCTTATTCATTTTTTCCCAACGGAGTCAATCTGACAGTGAACTGAAATAAATAATAGAAATGTATAAAATAATGTAATCGTAAATGGAAAAATTTGGAACCCATTATTTTAGCGGTTCTTGGCAAATCACCTAAACGAAAACGAAGACTCCAGGCGTGCCACAAGTCTCTGATACAAACCTCTCCATTTTTTATTCCGAATTTACGACAGACCCCTCCTAGTTCTGCACCCTCTTTTTTCCAGTTTCATGGATTAGCCCTTACGCGAACGTATGTGGCCAGGCATAAACAACAAAGTTACAGTCCCCTCGAAACGAGCTGTTCTTTCGTATCTTCCAGGATACGAGAGGGTCGCCGTAGATTTCTGATATCCACGGTTAGGCTCGTTAGACCCTTGCTATGTATTGACGAACATTTCATAAAGACGTACATACATTATGAACATTATGAATTAATTTCTGAACAGGTGTAGAAAAATTCATTTTTCGAGTACAGAAGGGTTAAAGTAGCGTCCATTGTAATAAATTTTACCCTTCTAGCACCTTTTCATTAATTAAATTTTTGAACAGGTGTGGATATTTATTTTTCGAATACAAAAGTAATAAGGTATTATTTTATTGGAACTACTGCAGTTGATCATTAGCGTAAATATGTAGATGCAAACAAATATTAATTTTATCTTTCTTCCAGGAGATTACGGATCGCAAAGGGGTTCTAATCGTCGCAGATGTGAAAGAAACGATAGTGCAAGGGGTTTAGAAGATTCGGATCGTTTCGAAGAGGCGACCCTCTCTGTTATGGAAACGCTATCTAACGGCAGGGGCCGTTTTGCCCCTCGATTCAACCGCGTCGTTAGATTTCTGTAATGCGTCTGTGTAACGCGAAAGATAATACAGTCCGATTACGTCGGCTACGCGGACATTTCCCTCGAGCATTTCGTTTACGCACGAAAGGAAAAAAAAACGAGATTCGAATCCACGTTCCTCCTCCGAGGGGACTCGGAATACGTAACACCAGCCGGACATTCTTCGAAAATATTTCCTCGTGGACGTGATACAGCCAATTTCAGGATACCGTTCTCCCTTCTGAGCTGTTTTTGGTACAGGCATGCTGTCCGGGAAACTTGACAAATGGGCAAAACGGTTCCTGCGAATGCGAATTATTAACCCCTCCGATGCGATGATTTTCTTTCCACACAGCCGACGGTACATTGACGGTTGTATCGAGTCAGAGATTTCAAGTTTGGGATTGAGACATTGACACACACATACAGTCGCCGCGGAAAGTATGTTGACACGTCTCAAAAGTGCATATTTTCTATTTTAAATCAATAGTTTAGGAATTAATCGAAAATGTATATGTATTATGTATGTTATTTAATATATTGTACAAACTAGTACGTGTAGCACCAAAGATGACATAAAGTTTATAATAATGACACAAAAAATTAAATAACTTTTTTCTCGATTGCGGAAAGTAAGTTGACAGCATTGAAAATTCGTAATTAAGTGTACTCTTAACAATAAAACGACATAATTAATGTGAAGTTTGGTACCCTTTGTTTCTTATGACCTCTTCAAGTCTTCTAGGCATACTTTCAAACAATTTATTTATAACATTTTCGTCAATACTGTTCCAATCACTCAGTTGTGCTTCTTTAAAAACTGATTTATTATTCTAAAATTTTTCACTTACACTTCGATCTAACTGATCCCACAGGTGATCAACTAAATTCAAATTGGGACACTTTGAGGGGGCCGTGGTAACGATTGAATATTTCATTTTCACTGAAATATCTCGTCGCTAATTTGCATTTATGTTTAGGGTAGTTATCTTACTGGAGATATAATCACCGTGGGTGTTAGTCATTGTATGCGTTTGAGGTTGTTTTTCTGCAAATGGTGTTGACAATTTACATTTTATAGACGGGATATTAACAGTAGCAGGGTATGTAAATATCTTGCAACAGAATTTATAAGATTCAATAACAAATATGAACATCCACGTTGATTATATCTCCAGTAAGATAACGACCCCAAAGATATTTCAGTGAAAATGATATTCAATCGTTACCATGGCCCCCTCAAAGTGTCCCAATTTGAATTTAATTGATCACCTGTGGGATCACTATAATCGAAGTGTAAGTGAAAAAGTTTGGAATAATAAATCAGTTTTTAAAGAAGCACAACTGAGTGATTGGAACAGTATTGACGAAAATGTTATAAATAAATTGTTTGAAAGTATGCCTAGAAGACTTGAAGAGGTCATAAGAAACCTAAGGGTACCAAACTTCACATTAAGTATGGCGTTTTATTGTTAAGAATACACTCAATTACGACTTTTCAATGCTGTCAACTAACTTTCCGCAATCGAGAAAAAAGTTATTTAATTTTTTGTGTCATTATTATAAACTTTATGTCATCTTTGGTGCTACACGTACTAGTTTGTACTATATTAAATAACATACATAATATATATTTTCGATTAATTCCTAAATTATTGATTTAAAATAGAAAATATGCATTTTTGGTCATGTTATTATACATATCTGAATGTATTTTTCGATCAGTTACACGATGCAATAAAATAAAAATGTAGTTATGTATCAAAAAATATCAATGACCTTCATAACTCCGAAAAAAATGACCTTTGGAAAAAGATAGTCTTGCCACATATTTGGCCCATTGACAACATGCACATTACGTAGCAAATATTTTTCGCATCACAATAACCTGAAGAGATATTTAGGTGTTCGTATTTAAACGGACCTCCCTGTATACACAGTAAAGTCTTGATCTGAGAAAACGGGAACTGTACGATCTAAGAAAAACGGATATCCCCTCCACTGCAGAGTATATCCCGCATATAAATCTAATTTATATTTAATTTATATGTATTTACAGATTGCATAAATATAAATTTGATTTATATGCGGGATACACTCCGCAGTGGAGGGGATATCCGTTTTTCTTAGATCGTACAGTTCCCGTTTTCTCAGAATATAAATAAAATATTCCCGTTTTCTCAGAATATAAATAAATATTTATATTGTAGCAACGATCTAAGTAGAATTTTGGCTAAAAGGATTCGCTTGCGGAACGGAAGGGAAGTGGTTCCTTTCCAAGAGGTCTGAATCTGACCTTCCGAAGGGAACATTCGAAATTAGAACGTCGGCGTGTTGGACCAACCACGATCGACCGTATCGCGAGAGATTTCTCCCTCCGAGAGAGAGGGGGAGTAGGGGGACCGGATGACAGAAAATTAACCTAGTCGCACGGACAGTTTTTCATTGCGACTCTCTTCGAGAGCGATCTCCAACGACAATGGGTCGAAAATTCCCTCGATCTCCGACCATACCTCGATCCCATTAGAGGATCCATTTCTTTCCGGGACGTCAAACCAGGACGGAATCTGCAGAGGTCTGGATCCGTGTCAAGGCTCCCCCGGCAGATCTTCGCATTAATTTTTCATGGAAATCCCTGACACGTTGAATTTTTAGGGAAATCGTCTCGCCGGAACGCGTTTTGTATTCACGTTTCCTGATAACGCTCGATACGGACCACGTATTGGCTTCTGACGCACCAGTCGCTTTCGCTTAGACTGCGGATCTTTATGCAAAATGCTTCCTACATTCGGTGCAAGATACAGCAACCACCTCGCAACTTCTATATTTCTTCCTTTAATAATAAATATTGATACTCTTCGACGATATTAACCACGTGTGCTATAGTTAACTTCCCGATTTTATAAGGAAGTTATTGTAATGACCCCGAAAATCGAAAATCGATTTTTTAGCAGATCTTCACGTTTCATGGTCATTGCAGTCATTTTAGACTATTTTCAGCAAAATGTTCGTATGTGTGTGTGTGTGTGCGTATGTATGTTTGTATGGTATCAAATTTTTCGTTAACGTTTTCTGAAAAAGTAACAACGCGATCAGTAACTTAGTGCTGATTAGAATTTGGTCCATTTTGGTCAAGTAGTTTTTTAGTTTTTTTCGAAAGGAGTTGATTCAACAATGCAATTTATACGAGAGGACGGAAATTTTCCACCGAAGAAACAAACGTAATTACATAAAAAATTTAAAAAAAAATTTTTTTTTATTTTTTTTCATTTTTATTAAAATATTAAAATTTTTATTAGAATATTAAAATTTATTATTACTTTTCAAGAAAATACTAAAATTCCGTCTATATTGTGATTAGCTTTTCAATTGGCCAGAGTAGGAGTGAAAGTAAGAACTCGCCATATAGCAAACATTTTGATAAGTAGAAAACTATTGAATTTCCCTGAAAACGTATAATCTTCTTAAAACGTACACTTCATAATGATAATAATATACTGCAACTAACGAATCGAGAAGTTCTTTGTATGACTCATGGAGAGTCATACAACAAATAAAAAACATTAATAGTTGTAGGCCCTACTAGCCATGCCTACCACTAACCCTCTCGCAAGAGCAGTCCTACCCGCGAGCTCGCGAAGCGAGAATAACCCTCTAGTTTATTTTTACGATCACCGCGATTAGAATTTCATTAAGAAATTCTAATTCATTAGAAATTCTTGAATGATGTCCATCAAAATTTCCTTATGTCGATAAAGTATTCTTCAAGAGAATACTATTATCTCAAAGATTGTAATCATTTAATAATATCTTATGCTAAATAGAGCCACGTAGGGGTTCGACGATCTCAATAAACAAAACAACAAAATCGAAAGAGCTGAACACTTCGTAGGAACACAGGTACAGATCTGTACTAAAAAGAATTGAAAGGAGAAGAGATATGTAACGAATGTTTATTTTCGAGATAAAATTGTGTTCGGAACAGCGTCGACAGTACTTGCGCATCATCGGAATGGGTACGATGAAATCCTCGAGATCCGAAGAGAGGAAGGCAGAAAGGAAGGGAGGAACAAAACGATAAAACCTGAAAAAAATCAGACAACGTTGGCCAGAGAAGGTACACAGAAGAAACTCGCGATACTTGCAGTAATTTGATGGACAGCGCTCGACGAGCAGGAAGTTGTGCTAGGAGTTTTGCTTGAGTTTGTTTCTCAGCTCGACAAGTTGGACCATGCGTCAAGTTTCTTTCGTCTCGACGAACGCGGTCGTAAATATTATAGTTCTCGTGGTGGTGGTCGTCGTCGGGTCGACGACAGAACGTGACATGTCGTGTCGTCGACGTTTTGTGATGTCGCGACCGATTGGATTCGACTCTCGATTCGATCCTGACCCGATCCGATTCCATTATTCCCGTCACGTCGCTTGCGCGCAACATTTTTAATTTAAGTTCGACGGGAACCCGCACTGTTTTTTTCTCGGATGCGCGGCGTTCGTGAATAGATTTGAAATGGGATCGGGAACGCATCGGTAATAACTCCGCGAAATCATGTTCTTTCACTGTCCGCCGATAACGCGGAGACCGAAGTCGAAATCCTCGGCCGGACCCGACCGACTTATTTTTCCCTCGGACCGATGGAAAACACGGTCATTGAGATTCTTGTCGCGTTCCGTCCGAGCAACACGCGAATCCCACCCTCTCTCTCTCTCCCTCTCTTTCTCTGCACAAGCAATTACAATGCGTCCGGGTAATAACGCGGCTTTGTCCCGAACAATACCGGCAAACTCTTTTTCCTTTACAGCCTCGTAAAGATGTTTCGCTGTACGCTTTTGATTTAGGCATTCCATCGGTAAATTCTATTATCCTATGATAATAAGGTCTGCCGTGTTTGAACAGCCAACCGAATCGTTTCTCTCGTGTATCCATATGTTACGACTCCCATAAATCGCGTCCCTCTTTCACGCTTTAAGTGTAAAGTTTGAATAATATCGGGCAACCTGATTCTCGGTTGATATTGACTACTTTGCCAGAAATATTTCGATGAAACACAATGATAACACATTTAATTCTTTACCTTACCATTCGTAATCGTAGGACAAGGAAAAAATGTTCACATGTTGAACGAAGTATTTCGATGCGATATATCCACCAGAAGAAAGCGACTTCCTTCTGTCGGTTTTCATAAAATCTTGTTACTGCGCTTGCGAAGAAGAAATACGCGAGTACTTCTCTTCGCGAGATAACGCACGGTTTCAGGTTGCCTTGCCAACTCGTTAAAAAATAAGGGATGGCGCGTAGAAACTTTTACCACATCCGCCTCTCTGTTGTCATTTTTATGTGCGCCGAACTTTTTTACTCAACTCACAGCGATCTGTTGATCTTCTACGAGTCATCTTTGCAATTTCTATTTCATTCGGTGCGTTACTTTGACTCCGTACAATATTTGCAGTCAACGTGTTAAAAACGACTGTCATGGTGGCACTGAACATCAATTTAAAATATATAACTTCATTATCAATATATTCATATAACTTCATTATCAAACAAGACATAATAATTATAAATACCAGGCAAGACTCGTATGAAACGTGCGAAATTCACGCGGCAGTCGTTGGGCGAAACGATGTCTCGAGGCTCGCGTTTTGAATACACAGATACGAACTTTCCCCTGCCCGACAGAATGAAATTTTCTCGCCCTTGATAATCCACCGGTAAGATATAATTCCCGTGCGCAGCGTACAACATTCATCATGTTTATAAACGACGCTGTGCGTCTTCTGGCTCGTTATTTACGAGAGCAGTCTGCTTTCATTCAGTTATTAAAGCGACGAGTTACGGTCGTAAAAACATCCGCAACGTGACTGTCACGTCGCGACTGTGCACACAGAAACGCGAACGCCTCTATCCCGAACGGGCCTAGAACGCTGTTCACGGATTGATTGGTCCTTACATTATTCATTGAAGATTCTGTTGATGCCGATCACATCGATCACGGCTCCTTTTGTTTTTCGTCGAATCGAGTAACTGTTAAACAACAGCACGCGGACACCGTTTACAAACAAGACAGGCATTGCAGCGCGTCCACGAGCTCGACTCGCTCGAAAACAGCTCCAGGCGGAAAATATTATTCCCCAGGTATTTTCTCATTTTTTTAGGAAGGAATCACCTGATGCTCGCACTGGAATTATTCAGCTAGAACCTGCATATTGAGGGAACAAGTTGGTATATCGGTCGTAAGGGACGGGTATATACGCGTTCCGGAAACCAAAGCTTTGGCTCGTAAATGCGTTTAGTACCCGCCGCGGGTACTAGCCGTAGCGATTGCAAAAGTTCAATTCGAGTCTCGTCCGTGCTACACAGCTCAGGTGTGTCCGTCCGTCCGGCGTCCGGCGCCCATTTACCAGCAAGGAGGATAGATAAAGCGATAACGAGACATTTCGTGGAGTTACATTATCGCCTGGGTTTAACGTCCTCACCCCACCCCTTCCTCTCTCACTCTATTTCAAATATCCTCTCGCGTAACCAGTGTCGCGAGTTGCAACAGATGACGACGCGGAATTCGCCAAGCGATGCATTCTATTAGCTCAGACCTGGCCTACCCAAATGGCTTCACGGGCCACTTTGATGACGCGTAACGTTACAGCGGGCCGTACTTTAGGTAAACATGCTTTTAAAAAATGTAACGCAAATACAAAACGAATAAAACTTTGTTGTTATACTATGATTCAATATAATTCACTCTCGAGTCTTAATTAATGAGATATTTGTTTATCCTTTCTTTCACTTAATTTTTGTGAATCTATATTTACGTTCGACGTTGCACATCTTTTGTTAGCTGGTTCTCTAAATTGGCATCAGTTAATGAAGTGATGAACTCTTTGTAAATTTCATCTTCGAGAAGAATGTTTTACAAACATATATGGATCCAAAAGCGGCTACAACTTACAACTCGTTGTACAAAATATCTTAAGTTGGAATATCTCTCGGATATAATATAAGTATTGTGAAAATTAAATTTTGATGTGGACGCAAAAATTTGTTTCATTTCATCGTTGCCCTGTAACTCAATTATATCAAAGATATCAAATATAGAACTGGAATTCGTAGTCGCACTTGCGCATTATAACAATGACACTTCATTTATTTAATGTTTTTTGTATACATACAACAAGAAACAAAAGTTTCAATAGAAATATAAAATCGCCTGGCGGGCCGCACAATTTAACATAGCGGGCCACATGCGGCCCGCGGGCCGCGCGTTGGCCAGGCCTGTATTAGCTCATCCCAGTTTCCGCCGTGCGTACGATTGACAAATGAAAAAGTCCCCTTCCAACTTCATCCTTATTCTTTTTACCATACTTTAATCCTTGATGCTACTCGATTGTACTGGTAATTAAGGCTACTACTACCGGGTGCTTCGAAATTACTTGTTTTAATATATTACTGTAGAATTATTCAAATTATAATATTGAGCAATTTCTACCCTGCTCTACATCGGCACAGATCTACAAAAGGTAATTGTTACATTTTCAATATAACATGAAAAAGTTGTACAAAACAACTTTTAGTATTTCCTCTGGAATTCCCACCAATTGACATTTTTCCAGCATTTTTTTCACGTGTTCTAACTGCTCCAAGAAATCCAAGTCACACGGTCGAATATTAAAAACGTTATCGTCTTTTTAAGTGTGTCCGAATATTCATGGGAGTCACTGTGATACCCATAATCCCCCAATTTACAAGACAGTTGTATACACGTTGCTAAAGTATAGTACACATCATCGTTCCTGAAACTGCGAGATATTCGAGGTAGCGAACAAAATTACAAAAAGAATCGAGTGTTCTATTACTCCATTACTCTATTACTCCGTTAACAGGTTGAACGCCATAGTAGTCGCCGATGACTGGCACCATTCTTTTTATCCAGTTAGTTCATTAACATCGTAGACGTTTGAAATTGATTTATAAATTAAATGATTGCAATTTAGTGTTCCTGGTTTTTTCGATTTGATTGGAAGTCTGTAGAACATCGATTTAATACTGTCGAAATGAACTGGATTATAGCGTAAAGTGAGAACTTCATTATTTAGTAACTAACAATTGTCCTCAATAACGTTGATCGCTTCTACGATCGGAATAAATGAGACTTGTGTGAAGCCCGCAACATGCGTGCGGCATTCAATGTGTTGACACGAACATGGGACTTTCTACTGTACTGCTATTTTACACCTAGAACAAGATGACCTAACTTGATGACCACTTACCTTCTAAAACAGATTTGGTAGCTCCAGATCGTTCGCAGTCAGAACATACCGAAACACCGAACCTGAAGAATAGATCTCATCGGGGAGATCGATGGCAACAATTTCGCAAGACGACGAAAGTGAGAAAGAGAAACACACAGAGGAGAGGACAACACGATCGGAAAGTCGTTTGACGCGCGTCGCGATGCCGACTGGAGAAGTTCGCGTTCGCGGCGAGTGGGCACACCGCACCGGCCGGACGCCGGCTCGCCGCGCCGGGACGCCGCCGGGACGTCGAGACGCATGCTCCAGGATACGTCGCGTCGTGCTACGGGAAACGACTGATGGAATGCAAGCAAGCTAATAATTGAGAGACACTCGAGGAGGCCCGGTTTTCATTCGCCTCGCAATCGAGAGCTGATCGACGACCGCGAACACCGGCAACCAAGTGCGGGTAATTGTCCTACCCACTCGGCCTCGCTTTAATCGAATATTCCTCGAGAACAATTCCTTCGAGCACCTCGCTCGGCCCACCACGAGAATCCAGACTCTGTTGCAAAAGAGGTCCCGTCACTATTCCAGGACACCGGAAACTAAAAGGAATTGAATTGTTCCTGGTGTCCGGAAAATTTTCCTAACCCTCTTCCATCCAGTTCTGAATGAATCTATGATCTCGCTTGAATCTTGTTTCCTTCTGCCTCATCCCCTGGCTAATAGCCTTAATAAAGAGGGAATTTCCGAACCTAATACATGTAGAATCGATCGTAGTATGAAATGTTTCTGAGAAGGACAGGCAAGTAATAATAATCGGAATGGAATAGCCGCACGAACGTTCGAACTGCCGTTAACGACGGCCCGGAATGCGAACGTCTTCGTTTAAATGCGCTTCGCCGTGCCTAGAAAGTATAGATCATTCGAGCGAGGCTGCATCTTCTCGATTCCTACCCATGGGACGTCTGCGCTGAGCAATTTACCATCCTCAACCCCATCATGCAGGTTACGACACGATGCCGACCTGTTAACGCGTTCACTGCCGAACCGCCTCCTCGAAATCCCACAAAATCTCGCGGAATCAAAGCAAGGGGCTCTGATCTATGCTTCTTTGAACATTTTAGGTATCGTAACGCAAATTTGTATTTTTGAAGGATGATTAAAAATTCCGATGTTTACCACAGAAAAAAGGACAAGTCTTGATCTAAAAAAAACTCTCGGGCCCGTGCTGTTTCTTAGATCGTGTAGTTCTACTATTTTTCGTGATCTCACCCTTTTTTTGTGATCGGATATTAATGGTATACGATTGAAATGTGTAATGATTGGTTGATGAGTCCTCGCGCAAAATCGAAGCGGAAAACTCTCGGCCGCCGACTTCGAAAGTCGACGAACTCTTTGTTTACTCGGAAACGTTGATGAAATTAATTGGTTTCCCATCTCTCTCTCTCTCTCTCTCTCTCTCTCTCTCTCTCTCTCTCTCTCTCTCTCTCTCTCTCTCTCTCTCTCTCTCTTCTTTGCCGTTCTGTTTGCGAACGTGATCTAATTGATGACGCGTAAACGATGTTTGATCTTTCAAGAAGCACCGAAGCACACCCAGCGTTCAAAAAGTAGGCGTCCAGGATGAAAAAGCGATTTTACGTGTGGCATTTTCTGCCACGCCGCGCCGCCACGACCAGTGCCGCCAGTGGAAATAGCTTTCGCGCTGCGGCAGTCATTTTATGCGCTCGTTGCGAGCCAGACATTACCTGTCTCGTGAATGATTGAGATTTACCACTGTCAGCCATCTTCATAAACGGGAGAATCATAAAACAAAGTTGGTCGACACGCTGCCCCGCATCGTATTCGTCTACCGCAGCGAATATAGTATTTTTCTCTCGACCAGTAGCGTCTCGAAAGCTTCCGAACCTTCGAGACATTTCACTTTGCGCCAACAATGTTTTCTCGGGGGCGATTCGAAAAAATTCCAACGACTTCTGACTCTCGCTCGAGAAGTTCCGAAGTTCGTCCGGAGCTCCCGGCGCGCCGGAGTCGGGCAAACAAACCGACGAAAAACACGTTTACACAATCTCATTGTCGAACAGTTTGCGCGCAAGCTTGACCGAAATCGAAGCACGGCCGAAGTTACGCCCTTAATTCGAAAACCCTGTTCGAAGATTCTTCCCTTTCGACGGGCACGTTCGCGAATAAAACGACACAACGCCCGGAAACTTGCTCTTATCGTCGCGCAAATCGAATGCAACAGGTCGAATCGCCCGCCGTACCGACCACCGCTGTTCGGATAATCGACGCGCCATTGTCTTTCCAGAGCTGTTCACTCAATGAAATAGTTCAACGCTAATCCCGCCGACCACGGAAAGCACGAGATTGCGTTTATTTAGATTTTTAATCAATCGTGGAAAGACCCTTACAGAGGTAGGCATTATTTGGCGAAACAAATATCTCAAATACTATTTAATATTTTAGATTTTATTTTGCTTCAAGAAAGTAGTATTTTAAATAAGATATACAGTTTCGAAAATAATATATTTCTATTTTAATAATCTGAAGCACAAAATAAAATATTTCTATTTCAACAATTTGATCCAGAAAATAAAATATTTCTATTTGAATAATCTGAAACACAAAATATAATATTTTACTTTTTGCATTGTTATAATACTCTGAGAAACCGCATGAAATGCATAAATGTACTGAAATGTACTGAATGTACTGAATCCGAACCATTATTTTCTGCAATGATATTTAAAATTAAAATTAAAAATAAAGACAAAATACAAATATTTGCAATATATTCTTCAAATAATACTATTTTCAAATACTATTTTCAAAAATTACTGCCTCTCTCAAATAAATTATTTTATTTTAGAAAATTACTACATCAAATAAAATATTTTATTTTCAAAGTTGTACGCATACTTTAAAATAAATAGGATTATTTACTATTTAAAATACTATTTTCCCCAGCTCTGGATTCTTATAACTTCAATAATTGTAGAATGATTAGTTCTAGAGATTGAAAGTCTACAATTTTACAAACAGCTTCGAGTGCAAAGGGTTAACAGAAATGAAAAATACCTTTGATTCATTTTTTCTACGGGAGAAATTTCGACCTCGACTTGATTTATATAAAATAATATATGAAAATAAGAGTCTAGCTACGGGATGGGAAGAGTCAAGTTTTCTGTTTAACAATCGATTGCGAGAAGCTGGTTAGGAGAACGGCTCGTACAATGCGCGTATGCGACAACGAACGAAGCATTGTTGTCCCGTGTATGTTAAGCTGCGGAGAACAGATACATGGACGTTAAAGCATTAGGCCGTATCGATCACGCGCGGACGTAGATCTTTGCGAGTACGCAGCATGCGAGACTGCAGTTGACGGTTCGCCGTTAATTTCCATGAGGGATGCATTCGCTCGGCTACAGGCTGCGGTCAAAGTTGCAAGTTGCAGCCCTAGCTCGCAATACCAAGCAAATCGAAAGAACCAAAATAAATCGCCTCGGCAATCGCTCGAACGTTCGATAACGAACGAATAAAAGGAAACTACGAGTATCCGGTCTTTTGGAAACAATAAATGACGCGTTCTAGTTCCGCGAAGACGACGAGGTGAATCTCGATTCTCGTGTACTATTTTTCGAGAGAAAGAGAAAAAAAGAGAGAGAGAGAGAACGCGGATGGATTTCCTCGTTTCATCGGAAATCACGATCCAAGGACCCTTGAAATGTTGCTCACGTATCCGTGACTGGTTCGCAGATAGATACTGCTTTCCAAAAAGAATATAGTGTGTTAGCGAGCGTTCAATAAGTTCCATGAAACATCCCCGGCTCTGGTATCGTCGGAAACGTTTAGCAGGTTTCCCTTGATCGAGAAACAGAGTGATCGAGGATATATGAGCCACTCAGAGGCGGAAATGATCGACTCCATTTTTTCACCGAGCAGTCAGCCTTCAGAAATAATTGAATTACTTTTCGTTGAGAATACTGCAATATTATTTTCGATTTATTAAAAGGAAAAATAAAGTGTGTAGCAGGATAAGAGGGTTCAGGGTGGCCTTAAACCAAAATAATGGCCGATGAGCCATTCAATATGGCGTGTTAAATTTTAACCTTATAGTTCAACCAGCAGGGCGGCTACGGAATAAAAAGAAAAATCAGTTTTCTAGCCCTTTTTCTCTCGATAAAGTCTAAGAAAAATGATCTCCACTATTTTTATCGCATATAGTTGATCAGTAATCTGCGGTTCTTTATGAAACCGGAAGACTGTCTGTATCACGGAACTACTTTAATAAATTATAAACGCATAAATGAGACTAGACGGCATTCATAAAAATATCTGCTTTATTGTTTCAACTTGATTTTGTAGGGTGTCCCTTTAATTCCATACAATAAAATATGAATAGTAACAGACGTAACAATTAATGATGATAACGCGTGTACGATAGTAATTATAATGATTGTAACCAGAGACTGTATTGTTACAAAATGGGGGGGGACACGTCGAACGGTTAGAAACTTATTGGCTACCTTCTTTACTTGTCACTGTCCTCGACACCAGAATAATTCCTACATAAAAGATTATCGAGTGCTTTACAAAATTGGATGTCGCGGCACGCCGAGTTTTTGGTGAGCCGCGCGCTTATCACAAAATCACTATAGCGCCCCGCGTCGAACAGCGAGGCCCCGTTCTCCGGTTAGACGAGACTGACCGTGTCATGGGAACAGAAAATAAAGAACAAATGGAAATGTTTGGATCGCTTCGCTAAATGCCTAAGGAAAACCAGCTACAGCAGGACGCGTATCAAAAAACGTGGAACTTTCCCTCCCTCGTCGGTTGTTCGCGTTCTAGCTCGATGAACGAACGCGAACGAACCCGTCCGAGGCCCTTTTCCCTAGATTACATCTCTCTCCAACATCTAGTACAATTATCTACCAATAAATACGGATTACACTGAATTTCAAAGTCCGTGTGATTAATTACGCTTTTTAAGACGAGAGCGACGTATCGGTAACGTAGTGCGCTGCAAGATAAAACACGTTGGTGCGTCGTAAACGAAACGAAGCAGCCGAGAAAAATGATAATGTACAACGACGAACAGACCCCAGATCCGTTCAAAGAACGGATCGTGGAAAGGTTTCTTCTCACGGTCGCTGAAAAGTATCCCGTGTGTGAATTCGATAATCGATCCGAGAACGAACGGAAAAGATGATCGTTCAATTACGAAATATGTCGGCTATTCGGCTTTCTCGATGAGACAACCCTTGTTCGATCGCTTCCAGACACTGTTCCGGTTGGATGTTTCGCTTGCCGCCACTCTCCCCGCATATCTCGAGACGAAAGAACGAGTCCCTCTCTTCCTCGTCCATGTTGAAATCGATATATTGCGATTCGAACGATTCCGAGCGAGCGGCTCAGTCGTACTCGTGCGACGGATCCGTTTTGTTGAACAGACAGTCCCTCTCTTCCTTTGTCGAAGGAACATCCGAGGTCGTAGGCCTCAGAACTTTTGGAACTTTGCTAACTTTACTGAGACCCTCGGTGATACCACTACCGCCGGACACACTGGAAAAAAGACTGAGACCGTCACGTTAGAACTGAACAAGGTACCCTAACATCCGCTGAAACAATCATTGCAACGAACAGAGACCCACGGCCGAACTAATAACAATGTCCGTGTTGTTAGAAAGTTCTATAAATGCATACAAATTTTCAGAGTGTGAGGAACATGTCTTCACAATTTTGGTATAGACAGATAGAATAATGTCTTTACAATTTTGTGTTCCAGCGGTTCGCATTCGTTATAACGCGATGCAAATCTACAGTCTACTAAGAACAATAAAAAAGAAGAGAATATAGTAGCAAGACGAATACTCACACGACGTCCATCTCGTCGTCTTCATCACCATGGTTGGTCTCATCACTTGTTAAAGTAAAATACGGATTCGCGGAAGCTGGTCGGAACTTGTATCCCGTGAGGACGAAGAAGACGTACGTGGCCATTTCTCGGAACATCTCGTCGAGCCACTCGTATTGGAAAGGTACCGTGATCTGCATAAACGAATCGCAAACCTCATTCTAGAGCAATTCTCAAAAAAGACAACACCAACGCGACAGAAAGACGAAGATCTTACCTTGAGTAAGTACACTATGATTCGCGTGAAGTATATGTAACAAACTATCATGATATAAAAATGCCTAAAAAGCTTGAGCTTGCGTAAGTTTACAGCTGCCTTGCCGTCCGTGTGCGCAGCCTCGTGCAAATGCCTGATGCTCCAAACCACTGGGAACAGGATGGCACCGCAACACAGCAGGTCCACGAGGATGAAAACGTCTCGCCAAGTCTTGTGCTCGATGTCTCCCTTCTCGCTTTCCTCGATTATTATTTCTGCTACGTTTGCTAATACCTGTCGGATTGGAAAAATCGTTAGCAGAAACATCTACTCCGTCTTCACGCATGAAAGACGTCTAGTCAAAATGCAAGTCCTGTCGCTTATATTTTAACCGCAGTTTTATCTTGAAGGCTCTTCCTGCTCCAAACGTATTCTATTTTATCACCGTAGCTACCGGAAACTTATAAACACTAAGCCTATCGTCGCCGGCAGTCGGAAGGAGCATTATTCAAAGTTGTACTTCCAATAAAAGCGACAGTACTCGTGCGTCAACCGAGTATACATCGGAATACCAACTTGTAACGGTATCACGATCATAAAAAGTTTCTTGTCCTTGTCAGCCAGAATGTGTTTGATGAACGTCCAGCCCGTGCCGACGAGGACAATGGTAATGAAAAGTACAGCACCCTTCAGTAAATGCGTGATATAATAGAGAATCGCCCACGCAGCTACGTGTTCCCCTTTCGTCTGTATGAAGTGATAGTTGATGCCGTGGAAGAGCAACGACAGAGATTTTAAGTACACCAGCACTGCCATCAAGTAGTGGATCTTGAATACAGGGTGCCTGAGTAGAAACGAACGCTTAGACGTCGTAACTCCTAACGTCTGCATATGATACATAACCGAAAGGAGTCCCTTACTTGCTCTTTTTAAGTATAAACACCCAGAAACAACCCGACAAGAAGAACAAGAGCGCCATCATGAAATAGAGAGCCGGCAACGGCATTTCACCGGCGCTGAGAAAATTCTGATCGTTCATCTCCAATATTTGTACCTGGAAATGATGTCCATTAGTACCGTGGCTTCTCTACGAAAGCTTTAAGTTTCCAGGTTCTCTAATTGATCTTACCGTGAAGTCTAACGCGACCTGCGAGTCGTATTTGTAGTTGGGACAGTTGTGAAAGTACAGATTATAGAGACCTTCTTCTTCCTCGTTGCCGACGTACACGCTGAAGCTGGTATTGTAATACTTCTCCCCCTTGACAGTCTGCACGGTCATCGGCAGCGTAACGCGTGAGCATCCGCTGCCTTCCGATCGAGTCTCGAACTCGTTCCCGTCCACCGATCTCTCGACACCTGCAAATGCGATATCGTCGATCTATTATTTCCACCAGGCAAAATAGATGGAAAATGCTTTCCCACCGGCCTCGGTACCAGCGTCGTTTCATTATCCATCAACAGTACCGAACGGGTTGAAGTAAGAAGGTTACGCTCCCAGAGGATCTGGCAACGAAGTGGCGAGGGCAAGGGTTTTATTCATTCATTTCTATTAAAGCGTCTAGCTCTATCGAGCGAGTCACGGATTATTAATTGAACGCCAAGGAGAGCGTAAGAGAGGCGGAGAGCGATCGTTGACATAAAATGGACTACTGTAGAAGATCGTTACCTAACCGGACCCTCAAAAATACTTGAGTTTCGAGTTATTTATAAGATTGAGGACGAGTTACGTTAATTATAGCGTCTCTCATCTCGGCGGTGTTCGATCACCGATGTCGCTCCGAGACCCCGCATTCCGTGAGATATCGACCACATTCGCATTTAGTTGGGACGAGAGCGATGGCGGCACTCGGTGAACGTTCTCTCATCGTCCCGATAAACATACATTTAATTTTGGACATTGGAAGACTCCGACGTTGATCGACGCGACAGTGCGCCGTTTAATCCGTGATGCTCGTTCATCGAACGAATCTTATCGAAAAGAGAAGGAAATATATTATTTTTTCGAGATAGCGTCAAACCGGGAGCGAGCGAGAGAGAGAGAGAGAGAGAGACGAGTTGCAGCTGAGTGCAAGTGCAACGAGTCGACCGCGACGTCTCTTCCTGTATCGACGCTGATCAATCAATTAAGCGCATTAAATGTCGCACGATCGACGTAAGAAGCAAGCGATACAGAAACGATCACAATATCAATTTAAGCACGAATGACGAACGAATCAAGGTTACTCGATTAAACGTTCGCTCAAACAATCGCGAAAACGAGAGCGATTGTCGCGCGATCGTTTCGCAGGAAATTTCGCTGCCGGTAAATTTACACCGGGAATGAGGCATTGCACAGGTATACACCCTAAGGTCGCGATCGTTGCAGCTCGTGCCAAACTCCCATCGTCCCACCTGTTAGCCTGTATCACGAACGATTCGACCGCTAATATTAGCGACGAACCGCGATTAAAATAACTCGCGGATGCGGCGACATTTATATTTAATATGTTGTCCGAATAATCCGCGACGCGCGTCATCTCTCTCTCGAGTTATCGGCGAGAGACCGCGAAGGATTTACGAGAACTTTGCGAAACGATCGAAGGCCGACCGATTAAAAGGTGCGCACGAATTTTAAACTCGCGAATCCATCGACGGAACTCCACCGGACCAATTACACTGTCCAACAAATTTCAACTTTTTTTATGTTCCCTATTTACTATTGGGTCCTTCTTATAGAGTTTTTTGTGCTGATTCCGAATCTGTTTTTAATTTTTTTCCTATACGCACAGTTTTTGAGGAACATGACTTTGAAAAAAAAAAAACATATTTTTCAACTTTAAACAAATATTGTGATGTTATTATAAAAGATATTGGATTGTTCTTTATAGCAAAAGATTCTGTAGACTTTCCCGAATACAGCGATATCAAATATTAATACATTATGAATGTTTAAACATGTTTAAACAATCATTAAAGACGGAGAGACACCACTTTTGTACCAATTTTTGAGGATATTTTTCAATTTATCTCAAAAAATAAGGGTCCAGCGGAAAATCGAACTATACCACTCGATAGAGCAGACTTTTATCTTGAGAAAGCACCCTGTCAAGTTTGGATCGTCGACGTTTTTTTCGAACCAGACAGCAAAATATCTTCGCCCGACATGAGTTGCCGCCAGTGGCGCTCGGGACGAGATATGGCGCAGCGACGGGATACGGAGCGGCGAACGACCGTTGTAATGATGAGCGCGCCACTGGCGGCAACTCATGTCGGACGAAGATATTTTGCTTTCTGGTTCGAAAGAAACGTCGAGGTTTCAAACTTCAAAGCGGGGTTTCTCAAGATAAAAGTCTGCTCTATCGCATGGTATAGTTCGATTTTCCGCTGGACCCTTATTTTTTGAGATAAATTGAAAAATATCCTCAAAAATTGGTACAAAAGTGGTGTCGCTCCGCCTTTAGTGATTATTTAAACATGTTTAAACAATCATAATGTATTAATATTTGATATCGCTGTATTCGGGAAAGTCTACAGAATCTTTTTCTATAAAGAACAATTCAATATCTTTTATAATAACACTACAATATTTGTTTAAAGTTGAAAAATGTTTTTTTTTCAAAGTCATGTTTCTCAAAAACTGTGCGTATAGGTAGAAAATTAAAAACAGATTCGGAATCAGCGCAAAAAACTCTATACGAAGGACCCAACAGCAATTAGGGAACAAATTTGGTGTTGGACAGTGTTATCAGACGAACGAACAGGAGCCGATGATCGTTTAATCGCGCTGGAAAATCGTGAAACGCGAATCGGAGTTGATACACGATGGATGGGTGAAATTGCGGAAGTTGGAACGCGTTGCGAAGAAACGCTTCGCCCATTCCACGCGGTCTACCGGCAGCTTCCTGTCTTTGGACGTCTGCCAAATTGAAGAGCGTGCTACGCCCGCACCTCGTAAACCCTCGCCCCTCGGTCAGTACCGTTCATCTCTCGAGACGACGCGCTCCTACGATTAAGTAACTACAAATCTCGGGGAAATCTCTGCGAGTGCATTCTTGAGAATTGCTAGCCGTCCCGAGACCTCCAACGGAGTTGAAAAACATCTCTCGCAGAACCGGGGGCCTTGACAAATCAAATCAATCCGAATAGCGGAACCATCGAATCCATAAACTCGAGGATTTGTGTCGAGGTTTCAGTAGAACGAGACCACCACCGTTAAGCGCACACGCTGGAAGCCATTGCTCGACTTTTTATTACAACCTTTTAGATTGTATTCTCTCGGATGACTCGATGGTTTATGAATCAAGCTGCTATCGTCATCGAGCTGTTTATTAACCCGCCGCCGGACGACTCATATTTCGCAAATACTGTTTGAATTATTTATCGCGATGATGACTCGTTGTTATACAAGGAAAGTGAGAAGACGGTAATCCTTTGATTTTGAAGTACTGTTAGATAACTGCAGGTGAATAAAGCGTTAAATAATGAACGGCACCGCGAGATCGCAACCGCGTGCAATTTCACGGAAGGCTCGCTCGCCTATTGATTCTACAAGGATGTTTGTTGTTGCGAGGGAACAGATGAAGCCAATTCAGACGATACTGACTCACCGTGCGAGCTATACCGTTTCCTCCGTGAGAAGAGCACGGTATCGCTGAACCCGGTGGTCGGCAGGGTGTCTCGTTTTTTCCGCAAAACCATCACCATGTTGCGGTTCTTGTGAATCTCCACGTTGTGCACGTTCTGATTGCAGTTCACCTTCAGCCTGCAAACGAGTTCGCATCGTGTTTAACGAAAGTAGCAAAACGGAAATCCCGGTTGAGAGAGATTCTGCCGTGATTCGTAAACGCTTACGTAGAATTTTTAAAGTCCATCGTGAAATATATGACGGCGCTGCTATCGTCCCTTTGCTCGAGATCGGTCTTCGAGTTTGCGGCGTCCTGTAGCACGCATCTCTCTTGGTGGCTATCTAAATACGGGTTCATCGCGTCGCTTAGCGTGCGATCCAAACTGAATCCGAACTGCGCCGCCAGAAAAAGCACATAGCATACGCGTTACACAGGAAGGACAGATCTTTCGTTAATTTTCAACGCGCTCCGTGTCAGCCGGCTTCTAAGCGTTTCGTCAACCGGCGAGAGAGCTTCGTCTTGCGAGAGCTCGGCAAACGGAACGCGTTCGTCGACTTATTTTAACCCTCGTGTCGTGCTCGCATTAATCTCACATTTTTTAAATAATAGATACATCGGCATATTCCTTTAAAATATTACAAACATTTAAACACGCTTGAAAATTTATTGAAAGCGTTTCTGACGCAAACACGGTACGAGGGTTTGATGAATAAATGTTTCCCGCTAAACCGCTGGGAAAGCTTACGATTTTCAGATCCGTTTAATTAAAATTGAATTTGCGATGCTCAGACTCGTTTGCTGGGTTGCAAGGGTGTGAGATGCGCCTTCTCATTTCTCGTTAATACGAAGATGGGCTTTTTCAGTTGTCAAAAGCGCTAGATAACAGATCGATCTAGGCCACAATCGCTCTCAAAAGTCGTATTTTTACGTTTAAGAGGCGTAATTTGCATTATTCGGCAGCATGTAGCTGTCGGATCTTTATGAAAATAGTTACGTGCGTAATAGTAGCTTTATGCTTCCGCATAATGCAAATTACGCCTCGTAAATGTAAAAATAGTACTTTTGAGGGCGATCGCGGCTTAGATTGATCTTTATCGAGAAATGAGAAGGCACATCCCGCATACTTGCAGTCCTAGAAACGAGCCTACCCCCTTACATAGCAAAATGTGTTTGGTGGATCGTTCGTAAAATAGTAAGAAACGTTTACATGAAAAAATCTAAACGAATCTATCGAAATAGAATTTTACATTACGCTCGTTAGAGTCGGCCGCGTTTTCCGTTCGGTGCGCGCATTTTGCGTTTATTTGTCGATCGCGCAGATAAACAAACGGCTGGAAACGCGTCGATGCGATTGTTACGAAGAACGGGGAGCGTGTTTGCGAGACTGCGTTCGAGTTCGTTTCCCAGCGGCAATTTAGCGGCGTGAATGAGAGAAAATGGAAACAGGTGTCCGTGAATGGACGGGGACGACGCGTAGTATTGCGCGACCGTCCACGCTACGATAACTCACCACGGCATTCTCGTCGAGGGGCTCAGCCTTGAAATTCGTCAGATTTACATCGAGAGTGCCGCTCTTGTAAAAGCCGAAGGTGCTAAGGGCTATGTACCGCCGTGTGTCTTTCTGCAACATGAAAAAAGTGAAGAGGCATGGCAGGCGTGAGAACGGGGAGGTGTCGAGATACCGTAACCTATGACTAAGCCAGGAAAGAAAACTTAAGGCACGGTTCAACTATAACCTATACGTCACTTCGCCTATCGGATTCCTCGCGGAAACCATTTACGTTGTTCACGGGTGCTTCTAGTTTGAGTCGGGCGAACGTGGTTCACGCGAATCGAACGTCAATAACGCTCCGTCCGAATTATTCGTTTCGCTGGATTTGTAAAGGTCCGAACTGCGCGGACCATAACGCGAAACGTTTCGACAACGTGATTAGCGTGATCGTTCGTATCGGTTTTATCAGCCGGTTAAAGGCAATCGATGCGGCTAAGGAAAACTGATAAATATACGAGAGCGTTGTTTCATCGGATTGCTCAACTAACCCGTATCTCGAGTTTGTGTATCCTAGCGGCGGCCAGAACGAGCATCGACATCATCCAGACGCATCGTATCGGTAGTTGTTTCGATTGCATTTTTGCTAGATTTTATTGGAGAAATGTCACATCACGAAAACACAAAATAATCACACACCGAAAACGTCCAATGTTCGCCCGTCGATAAACGAGCAGAAACTGAGCTTGGACCACGGCGCAGAGCACACCAGAGGTGAAACTCCGGCGACGGTCAACGAGCAATTTTCAGTGCTCAGTGCTCATGCGCTCGTAAGTAGGTCCGTTGTGAAGGAAGCGTTGGAATACGGGACGTTCATTACGCATGCGTACGTAAATTTGTACACGGTGAACATAGATTCATGATTACACTTAAATTCTTTAGTAAGTAAAAAAAATAATAAAAATGCATGTAAAATTATACAATCTTTCTGTTACATGTGCGACTTGATGCATGTAATTTTTTAGCAATATTCAGATCTTGCTATTGTTTAAAACATCGTTTTCCGTCATACTACATTTCAAATATTGCCGCGCTTTTATGCTGAGTTTTGCGTCTGATATATTTTCTTATCACCGGGGTTCGGATCCGGACCAATACGACTGAATACGACAAACGAACTGAAATGAACTGAACTGCGCGCGAATATTACAATAAAAAATCTTAGGAATTACTGATCTTGGTAATTATTGTTTTTATCAATATAGCTTTGCTAATTTTAATTGCAATTTACTTTGTACAATTCGTCAACATTCCTCGTCATTCATGTCATTATTTTTAAAATAATTTTTTCTGTTACGAACAAGATAAAAAAAAACATCGAGCACCAATATAACTATTTTTGCATGAGCTGTCCTGTGTCGTATTTATTGTATAATTTAGGATAAAAATTGCAGTGAGAAGTTTCGAATATTCAAAACGTGAGAATAGATATCATATTAACGCAGACTATACTAGGAAATAGATATTGCATATTTATTTTGAGAAGGAAAGAAGTTCTGAACGTCGGCGGAACTTCTGAGGTTATGTTCCATTCACCGGTCCCATTGGACATTTGAAAGTAACTATTTACGAGTCTATTTATTAATAATGCGATGGAAGACCATTTTGCAACCTTGAAGTTGTTAGATTCAGACAGTGATACTAAACTGACCAGAGCTTTCAGTTTTTCTGAACTGCCATCGTCTCGACGGTTACACTTAGCGCAAGCTTATCAATCTGGAAATGCCCCTGGTTTGGTTAGGCAATACAGTTGCGAACAAATTTTTGATCATGATGCGATCACCAGGTAAAATCTAATACTTTTTCAAATTAAATAGGTACACATATCTACATTCTCAATTTATATAGTTGCATTTTGCTTTCAGACAATTGAGGATATCGGAAAGTATTCTGTATAGGAAGAGCGAACACAGAAACGAATGGCAAACAGTGGCACCTTGTCCCGATGCTTTTAAAATACCTGATTGGCATTTATACAACAGTAGTAGGGTAAAACAAAAGCCAAGTCCTGCGTCAGGTGAAATAACAAACGATGTAGAATACATGGAAATTGAAAATATAGAAACTTCAAAAGAAGATATACCAATATTCGATGAACCACTAATAACTACTAATACAAACACTAAGCCAACACATCCGTCACCTGAGACTGAACAAGTCGATGCTACAATAACGAAGAACATAGGTTCCCATGAAGGTGTAAAAAGGAAACTGCGACCACTGGTTGCAACAATATCAAAGAGCCCGGTTAAAAAAAGGAAAAATATGTGCTGCCGTGGTTTAGTATGTTTATTTATCATACCAATTGTAATAGCTATAATTGCACTGTTCTTTAACCCTGTTACATACACGGTTTGCAATCGTTCCGTGTTGTTCGAGAATGGCATAGTTCAGCTAAAAGAAAAATTACATGGACAGGAAAATGCAGTGAAAAGTATTGTACACGCTTTGCAAAATGACATTGACCAATTCAAGATCGTGTGTCTCATAGGCGGAACAGGCGTTGGAAAATCTTATACTACCGAAATTATTGCGAACAATTTCCCAAGGAAAGAAAAGATATCTCTACATGACGCGACAATAGGACTCGAGTTCGGAAAAAATGTAATTAATTCGGTCGGTTCCTCCGAGTTGATGATCGTGGAGAATTTGAAAATGAATAATCTACATGGATTTCTCCAGTTGTTTAACGAGTTGAAGAAAATCAACAACAAATGCATTACGATATTCGCGATTTTTAACGTCGAAAATGTAAACGAGCATCTAATACGAAACGTAGATTTAACGAAAAGCGTCGATGAAATTAACCAAGCGTCCGCTGATAAACTGATGGACATATCTATCGTCTCTTACGAACCTTTAAAAGAATCTGCTTTGAAAATGTGCATAACGGATGCAGCGGCGTACAGTAATTTAAAACTTTCGGAAGATCAGGTGACTGAAACTCTACAAATTTTGTTATCATCAGGCACTGGTTGCAAGGGAGCTTACTCGAAAGTGCAAGTTATAGGTCGAGGATAAATACATGGTAATTCCTCCTTTTGTAATCGAAGCCACTGATCACTATTTAGGCGGGCATTATACTTGATACATTATTTTATACTTGTTCCTAATTGTCAGGCATTTTAATAAGAAAACTGAATGAGAAATCGTTCTTTGCTCAACGCGTTCAGGAAGACTGTTGCATTTGTTATTTATATAGGGTAGAACGTGTACCTGGAACCACTTCGATCGAGTGCTTCCATTTATGTCACTTCAAATGATTGAAGTTGTCATTTTACTATATTTAAATAAACTTGACCTTCGCGTGTCCTCTGCGCATTCATTATTATGTTCTTCTCGAAACCATTGAAGGTTTATCTGAAATAGTTTTCGTTAAGATAATTGTTAAGTAATCGAAGCGATTCCAGAGAGTTACGCGATACACCCTGCATATATATTGTTCCTATTATATCATGTTTCTTTTTTATTGGTGCGAGTGATACATTGTGTGGTTTGCATAGGTTTTTTTAATCGTATTCGTGATTGAGTTAACATTGATGAATGTATTAACATAACACGCGATTACTATTTTTGTATTACGAAATAATTCACCGTCGAAACTATAATGTACGCCGCGATGCGATAATAAGAGAAATAAAAAGCATTTATGATCATCATTCACTCGTTCGTTTTGTCTACGTAATGCACAGTAATCGGTACGATCCTTTCACGCACGTAATTTCTCCATCCTCAGCCGGAACATTCTTGCGAGTATATGTAGTCGCATTTCACTTTCCGATTGTAACTGTCCGAGCAGTATTGCGTGTCAAAACTAAGAAAACAGTCCAGAACCAAAGATTACGTGTACTTACGTCGGGATATTGCTACCGTTATGCAAAACCGTGACCATCTGCGTGACTATGTTGACGGTGAATGGTCCCATTAGTGGTCGTCAGTTCCTTATCTGGTATTGTTTCAGCCATAATTAATCACGATGCCATCATCTTCAGCCCGAAAAACTACAATAATAATATAAATCCCTTGCATTGCAATTGGTCTGCGGGCCTCTATGCAAAAGTCTCTAGTCCCAGAAGTAAATCACATGGCAAAAATGGCTACTTTATTATTCCAAATATTTCGTACATTATTCAATTCGTTTATCTATATAAATTACTAAATATTTAAGTATTGCGTGAATAGATTACACCAGCTTCGTATGCATAAAACGAAAAAATCATGAAAATGTCGGGAGAAATGTTTGATTTGCGAGTGAAAATAGTTTCTGACACAGTAAAATAATTGGACAGCCTGCTAAGAGGTATACAAAGTGTTGAGAAATAAATTTGAAGAATTTTCGATTTAAAGATGCTCTAGGAAGAGGGATGCAGGACGTAGTTGGAGAAGTTTCGCAAGGAACTGGTCAAGATCGCGATGGAAAGAAAGCATCGTTACGAAATTAACCACCGTCGTGGTTGGTTTAGGAGGACGGGAGATGCTACCTGTCGCGAGACATGTATAAAAGCAAGACAATTAGGTAAATCGAGTCATTCTGTAACTGCATAGAGTCGTGGGATTGTGAGCCAAGTCTGCTGGAGGACACTGAAGCTTTTCGACGTTCGGTTCTCGAGAAAGAGTCGCATCAAATCGAACCTTGCGAAGCGACAGTGGGAATTGACCCTCGAAGGGTGCTGGCAAGTCAGCCGACCGCGAGCACTCCGGAGGTGGAGCTAGAAGAAAGGTGCGACTGGAAATTATAAAAGAGCGATCGACGGTCAAGAGGAGACAGTCTCCTTCAAGTGTTCACCTGTGCGACAACGATCCGGGTATGTCAATCTTCGTTTTACTACCATACTTGCAGCAACTCGTTTCGAATTTTTCGTCGCTCTTGTTCGGAGGAACAGATCATATTTCTTCGCTTTCAAAAATAATAATCGCACCTTCAGGCGAATAATAATAATTTTTTCGGTGACTAATATCGTAAGGAAATGATTTATTACGATTAACGAAAATATTTCAGTTATATTTTCTTCTGGAAACCATTATCGTGATTTCGCACGAATGTTCGCGAACATTTTGAAAATGCTTCCCGAGCCGCAAGGAAAAATGACAGCTTCCCAATTTCTTAAATATTCGAAAACGGAAAATATATCTTTCGATTTGAAGGTTCTCGCTCTAATTGTGATTCGATGTACTCCAATCACGATCGTCGGCGTTATTCATCGTTTCGACGCGATGAGAATTCGAAATTCTCGCGTGTAGCGGCCTCGTCTTTAACGATCAAAGATTTTAGAGGTCAAGATTGCGAACGTCATCGTCCTTTTAAAAATTATTCAATGACCCTGGCGCTGGAGAAAAAACATTGAAAAACTTGCGAGAAGTTTGTTCAGGACAGTAAACATTTAACGTTCCAGGAAGTAGAGGCATATAGAACAACGGCAAACGCTAGCGTCAAATTGTCAATTTACACGATACTGTTTAACTAATGAGGTTTTTCGCGATACGCGGAACGGGCCGATCGATTCGAATAAATTCCGCGAAGCTCGGTTCGAAAATGATGAGAAGCGAATGTTTTAATTTCGAAGGAGTCACGTGAAATTGCTCTATCACGTTACGCGATCCGATGCGAGGAAATGGTTGCGTTCGGGGTGAACGGTGATTGATGCCGAAGAAAGAACTTGAAGAGTAATAATCTCATAAGTAGCACTTTCTACGCGGAAGACGGCCGCGGCGTTTACCTTCCCGATTGCTTGGTTGTACAGTCGCCCCGTAACCTGATTAGTATTACATCCATTGAAGTTAAACGTCGTGTGAATCGTTTATTATCGAATGCCTCGCGTTCGCGTCGACGTTGACGATTCGATCTCGCGATCGTGAGAGATAGGCGAAACGTGGGTTTTCATTGTCGCAAATTAGACGTCGAATAGCGTGGATCTTGACGTTCGATTTCGTATGCGAAGCTTGTAGAGCAACGGGAGCCCTTGAGGTGCCGTCGATGGCCTCGCGATAGCTTTGTTTTTCTTTTAATTCGAGGCAAAGTTGATTTGGGCAGTGGAGGCCTGTCGACGGTAGAATTAGCATTACTGATTTTTAATCCGAGGATCTTGATTTTTAAGATTTTTCTTAGATCCTTCAATAGAAATTTAAACAGAAGTTTAAGTTCACCCTCAATAACGTGATCTAACAGTTTCGTTTCGAATCATTGTAAGAGAAGATTGATCAGCCTTCATTTAGCTCAGCACAATTTTTCTATCATTAAAAATGTTCAAGACCTGTTGAAAGCAGCACAAAAGGAATTGATTACGAGGGATGAAGTAAAAGTTCTGTAGAATGGTAACAAGGAATGTTGCATCTCTCGTTTACGTAAGCCACTGTAAAATTGCGGTATGATTACATTATTAGACGAGGGTTAAGCTTACGAGGTTTCTATCATTAAAAATGTTCAAGACCTGTTGAATGCAACGCAAAAGGAATTGATTACGAGGGATGAAGTAAAAGTTCTGTAGAATGGTAACGAGGAATGTTGCATCTCTCGTTTACGTAAGCCACTGTAAAATTGCGGTATGATTACATTATTAGATGAGGGTTAAGCTTACGAGGTTTCTATCATTAAAAATGTTCAAGACCTGTTGAATGCAACGCAAAAGGAATTGATTACGAGGGATGAAGTAAAAGTTCTGTAGAATGGTAACGAGGAATGTTGCATCTCGTTTACGTAAGCCACTATAAAATTGCGGTATGATTACATTATTAGATGAGGGTTAAGCTTACGAGGCGAATTCGCCGTGAAAATGAATGGTCATCGTACGCTCGAGCCGAAAGACGGTGATTACACGGTTGCACAATAATTTCTCCGTCCGGTAAGATTGGACTGATGTTCGGATAGGTTGGCGGATAGAAAAATACACGCAGCGCGGAGGATAGGTTATTTAATGGGAGACGATGGGGAAACACGATCGATTCGCGTTAGCCGGCCGTACAAAATTGGAGAACAAAGATGGGCGCGCAGAACCCAGACGATTGCGTAACCGGAGAAAGTTGTTGCGAAACTTTCGAGGGACTCGCTTACAGCATATGTTGGTATCGCGGAACACGTAATACTCTCCGGCGTTCGTATACCCGGTCGAACATTATATCATGAACCGACGAAATTGTTATGTCACAAAATCACCGGCGAGTCAGCGATATCTATGGGGGATTACGAAACTGCTGGGGCCCATTCGTCGCGGAATGGGAATGGGAATGGGGAGGAAAGTAAGCGAATACTATCGTACACGAGCACGTCGAGCGTGTCATGCTCGCATCCGCGGTACATAGATTCGCTTTCATCGATGGCGTGACTTTGAACGGTGCCGAGGGAACCATGTCAGTGGCTCGGACCCGAAGGAATCGCATCTGCCGGCTGTCGAGAAGACGGGGAACCGGATCGCATCCAGTTTCCCGTGTGCTATCGCACATAGATTTTAAAAGCCCAAAGAGCGGCCGTAAGAACACCGATGCACTTTTAGGGGCAACGCTCGAATCGTAATCCTAAGCCGACGGGGTTGTAGAATTTCAGCAAAAATCGGCAGTCGCTCGAATCACCGAACTTCGAGAATCGAAAATGGGTGCGATAGAGTGGGTAACCGAGGAAGACAACTACGATTGCCCTCTCTCGAAGGAGACGCAACAAATCGCCAAGGATGAGCTCAGGGAGGACAAGAACACTCGGGACCAGGCCCTCGAGCAGATACGTAACTGGATCAAAATGAATCCGCGAATCGAGAACAGCCGTCTCGGTGAGAGAACCGCGTTTACCTCTGCAATCGTCTTCCCTCTTCGAATTTGCCCTGCTGTCGTAATTAGACTGCGGATTTTTAGAAAATGTTTGCATTGATTGCAAACGTAAACTTTTTAAATATTACCACTGTTTTAAATCGTGCGTGCGCATTTCTATCGTATCTGCATAAAATGCGCAGTCTAATAAAGTCTAACGATGTCTCTCGTTAAAAGTGTATTATTTCTAATCGTTGCGTTCTTCCGAATCGCCAGATGCGCAATTCTTATTAAGGTTTCTGAGATGCAAGAAATTCAACGTACCGATGGCGGAAGAGGCCATCGAGAGATACCTGCTGCTGCGGCAGGTCTATCATCCGGCTTTCAATCATTTGGACCCGACGGAGCCGACGATGGAGGAGCTGCTGTCCTTGGGGTAAGACTCGATGAAATACGGTGAACGCGAGTGTCGCCGCAAATTCTGATCCAATTTGGTTCTCTCGCTTCAGGTATTTGTTTGCCGCACCGGGTCGCGACGCGAAAGGCCGTCGTGTTATAATCGCCAGACCAGGTAAACGCTAATCTCCTCGCATACCGTTCAATCATAATGATAGCTTTCGGTTCGGCGAGCAAAATCTGCGGAGAACACGCATGCGACCGATTGCAACCGAGTTTCCGCTCCTCGCTCGCCGGCACGAGTAGTTTCTCGACTCTTGTCTTCCACCTGGAACTTTAGAGAATGGTTTCCGCAGGTGTGTTCGATCCGCACAAGTACACGAACGCGGACATGTGCAGAATCCACGCGATCACCTACGAGACGATGATGGAGGACGAGGAGAACCAAGTGCGTGGATTCGTTCATTTCGCCGACGGAGCCGGCGTCAGTTTCCCGCATTTGACGCTTTTCACTCCGAAGGAAGCTGTACGCATCGTCAAGAACGGCGAGGTACCAGCACTCTCACGTTCTTTCTCTAATCCGCCCTATTTCTGCCACGAGTTTCACCGTGAACCTAGAACGGGCTCCCGTACCAGCTTATTCCCAATCATCGATTCAAGGACACTGATGCAACAGCATTTCGTAACACCTCCGAAAACAGGCAGGCCACGATAACCGGTTCTCCAGCCTCTGTTCCACTTTTCCCGAATATTCGATGCTCTCCGGATAACGACCTTGAATCTACTCTCCACAGCATCGTTGAACACCCCGTTATGTCCCCCATTTCCCAATTAAACACGTGCCTTGCTGTTAGACAAATATTGGACTATGTTTCGTCACACGTATCCGCTGTCGTGTTTTAGAAACTTCTCGTTTTCTTCTTCATGCAACGAAGAATTTTTTCGTTTTAATTTTCATATACAATCTTTAGAAATTAAACATCGCGATAAGATCAGACAGCTGTTCGCAAATAACAAGTCGTCGCGCAGGACGCACCATGTTGAAGGGACGGATGTGTACTTTCACTTACGGCGATTCATATCGAGTTTCTTTCAGCGAACCATACCCATGCGTCACAAAGAGGTTCACGCCATTAATGTCCACCCCTCCGTGAAGTTTGCTCTTGACTTCGGTCTGACCCTGATCTCCGAGAAGATCCGGAAGCGAGTGAAGATCTACACCAGCCTTGATGACGCTGTAAACCAAAAAATGGACACGAGCCTGCTGCCGAAGGAATACGGTGGCACCATGCCCATGAAGGAAATGATCGGTAATCTTTTTCTCGTATTAATTCGCTTAAATTTCAACTTCCGGTTCGCTCTACCGCGAGTTGAATTTCCTGGTTTGGATTACGTCTTAGTGCAGTGTTACCTCGTTTATCCGAATACGTCGGAGTCGAGTACGAAAGGTCGTTCGGATAACAGAGGCTGACTAACTACTTAGAATACGCGTTCGTATAGCTAATAAAACGGAATGGTTCTCGTAGATCTATGGAGGAAAGAGTTGATGGACATGAGACCAACGTTGCTGAGCCACGACAAGATGAAAGTGTATTTGGAGCTGTACTCCGAGAAGGCTCGCGAGGGTGCAGTGTCGGCCTTGAAGCAAGGTTTCGGCTGCTCCGACATTGGCTCCAGCGACTCGAACATGTACGGCATCACCGGCTCCTTCAGGAAACTCGAGGTCGATTGATCGCACGAATTTACCCGATAACAAGCACTATCGTCTCTAATCGTATTTACTTCGTCTGGAGGACAAATCGATTATTCTGTTGGTAGCATTCGTATCGCGGATATAAAGAAATGAATCTACGATCTCGGTCGACGCGACGGCTTTCTCGCGAGCTCGACAAATTGTTAATTTTATTAATTGCCGCCTCTTGATAGCAAATCGTAGAGATAAGGATACACTTAACGCTTCTTTCGCTCGAGCCTCGCGGAATAGGCACCATGGAAACGGTCGTGCGAGACTCGAGCAAGGTAAATTATAGGTTTACACATAGACTTACGTTTAATACACAATAAGTTACATGAAATTTCATTGTGGCACTCGATCGGTTGTACATAGGAAATAAATGCACATTTTTCTACATCGATCTCGATCTCCTTATTCTCGGCCGGTGGAAATTAAGACTTGATCCAGCTGCTGATTATGGTTCGTACCCTCGATCTTGCTTGGACCAGCTCTGGGACGTCAGTGCTTTCGTGGTTGTACAAGTCGCTGCAGTGCGAGGAACCTACAAGACGATGATGATATCTTTATCCTCACCCTTTCCTCGTGTCGATTTTATTTGAATATTTCATTCATTTTTATGCTCTTGCCCTCTCAAGTCAGACTCGCGATAAAGATTCCGAACAGAATCTATTAAATATAAGAACTCTCAAAGCTAACTATTTAGAAGTTACCATTGTATCGATTTTCAGCCTACATTGCGTCAATTTGACAAGGGACAAAGTTAGAATAATAATGGGGGATGGTCGAGGGTTAAAAGATAGTCTGCTTTAACGTCGGCCCGTACCGTCAATCAATATAGCAGGCGAGAATCGGTTCAAGTCTTGAAGAACCGATAGAGCATGCCACGGGTCGATGTTCCCGTTGGTGAAGATTACGTTTCGCAAATCCGGTCGCAGTCCTCCGTACATCAAATTCGTTCGCCTGACCCTCGTGTCCAGGAACTTTCCGTCAAAACTGAAAAATGAATGCTAAAGCAAAATGCATACATAATTTGTTACGAATCGTGCTGGTGATACGTACTAATCGCCATAAAGATCGCCGCACATGTCTGTGAAGAAGCTCAACGGGAACAGCGTGCCGAAAATCGATTTCGTCGAGTTAGTCGTTTGGTAATAACCATACTCGGTGCAGGTCTGGTAGAACCATTGTCTCACTGAAAGCGTTCAAATTACGAAAGAGAGAAGAAAGTAATCCGAACCCTCTTCCGTCCGCAGTGTCAATTCGATACCTGTTTCTCCGAGTTATTTGTAAACAATGGGAACAATTTTATCTCTCCTTATCTTTCGTTCGCAACGTGGCTGTTGGGAAATCTGACGATCTATCTTGCCAAGACACAAATTAATATTTTATCTATCGGAAGCCTGCTGATAAGTCTTTTAATAATTGTGCCACAAAGAAAGCTGAAGGAGGATTAATAATTTCCTTCTAGATAGCTACCTCGAAATAATGAAATTGTTATCGCTATTGAACGGAAGAGGGTGAGTTTCACAGTGACTAATGGCGAGCATGATACGTACTGACGTCAGGTTGCATGTTCCATGGTTTCTTGGTGTATTTCTTGATGAAATCCGCGTATCCGATCGAGCATGTATTTTCATTGGCGACAAGGCGAGCCAGTCTCTGAAGCGGGGTGCCTAAATAGCGCGCAGTCATGTGCTTGCAGCAGGCTGCAATTTTCGTCTCTCCCTTCACCACCTTGTCGTACTGAACGATACCGGCGAACATCTAGCGAGAGCAAGAAACCGTTAGTTACGCAACCGAGAAGTTGATTTTTCGTACGCGGAAAACTCGGTAAACAGCGTGTGACATAATCGTGTGGTTCAAAGAACCGTACCTCCGCCAAAGAGTTCATAAAGAGCCCAAGGTCGCTGGATGAGTTCGCCTTTGGCACCTCGCACAAGCTAAACAATTTCATAAAAACCATATACAGTAATAGCGTTGCACACGACTGTGTTGCGTAATGTCAAAGAAATGTGAGTTTACTTGAAGTAGGATTTCAATTTCTCCGGACCCTGCGGAGTCGCCAGCAGTTCCTCGACCGCGTCGAACGCGGCTTTAACGTCGTCCACGCATTGCTGGCTGTGCTTACGCAGCGATTCGGTCACGACTTCGTAATACTCTGCAAAGCGTAATCGATACTTCTTTTTCTTTGTTGCTTGAACGCGAGACGAAAGTTTCGAGAAACGTGGACGAATGAAACTCACCGTGAAAGTCGGCCTTCGCGAACACCGGAGCACTGCTGGCCAACGCGCCCTATAAAAAGGATCGGTGACACTTTCGCTAAAATCTCAACAATATTGTCAACGCGTTGGCCACCCACACGCTCCTCGCAAATATTAAATACAATCGAAGAAGTTTGTTTACTGAAGCAAACTCCTTCAATCTCGCGAAGGTACACATACTCGAGCTATCAGCGCAAAGATTGATTTTCAAGACTGCACAAATAACTCAGCAATGAACGGAAAAAGTTCTCGGCTCTTAATATTTGAATTTCGAATATCTTCTATAGATATAATTGGTAGACAAAGCGTGAAGTTGAAACCATAAAAGAAATACTTGAATAAGATGAGGGTATTTCAGTCTGGCCCATGCTGCCATGTTTCCAGCGTAGGACCCTCCGAAAACGACCACGACGCTGTTCTGGAATGCTTTCTCTTTCTTTTTAGTCTCTATGAAGTACGCCAAGTCCGCCAGTGCTTGATCGACGCTCAAATACTGCAAGTTCTTCGAGTCCAGGTCCCTACAATGTATCCATGTCGCGAAATTGTGATATCGTCCAACGATTCGATCGGAAATGGATCTCTTACTCGGTGGGATGACTTTTGCCGTAGTAACGATGCTCGGTGTAGTACATCATACCGTTGTGCGCCTTGGCTACTTCGTACATTTGTCCTGTCTGCAGGAAACCCGTGGATATTTCCCATTCCCCGCCGATCATGATCAAGATGGGCCCACCCGCTTTGAACAGGGCGGAATTTTCATAGTAGCGCTGTTAGAATAGGGAAACGCGGTGAATTGATAATTTTGTGATAATTAAATTGGAGGATTTTCAGCTTTCACAAAGACTCTAGCCCGCAATCTAGTCTTCGCCTAACGCATACCATAGACCAGGTGCGATTGTCCCGCGGATTGAAGTGATCGAGGGGCTGCTTGATCCAGGCCTCGTCGATCTTTTGCACATCGATTATGTGCGAAGTGTCTGGCTCTTCCAGACCTTGAAAATGGAATCCGTGAAGACCGACTGCATCGCCGAGATGGAAAACGGCGCATAACGCCCACAAAACGCTCAGAACGATCATGTCGAATCCTCGACTCACCCGCAGATCAACTACTACAAAGCAAATCAGCCTCGAAACTTACAAACGCTGTAATTCACCGAATACTGATTCTTGAGACCCGTCGATTATTGTTTTAATACCTATCAATCCGACAGTCCCCACTGAGAATCGATTCGAATTAAAAAAAGAGCTTATCTGATAAAACGCTAAGAAATTGATCTGTTAATATCGATCGAGTGCGCGCAATCAATCCGTCGAAAATATTGAAATATAATCATAGATATATAGCCACTCGATAGATAAGATTTGAGGCACGTTGAATTAACGCAATCATCGAGCACATAGTCCCGTGCTGCATCGGAGTCGTTTATCATCTCGTTCAACGGCAAACAGATTTGGTCGATAATCAAACTACGTAGATATAAAATACTTTATTGTTCAAATGCACTTCGACATGGAAAAATGACTGGTCATCTGACTGCAATGATTGCAGAGTCGCATGTACACAATAAATATCTCGATTAACTTCACCGCTTGTCATTGACTTTCGATTCGTTCTCCGAGTCTGTCGTTGCCCAAGCATCGTCCGAGTCGTGTTTGCGAGGATTTGTGGACACTGCTGACTTATCCGCGTCTTTTTCTTCGACGCTGCTCGAGGAATCCGAGGCGGAGGACTCTAAACTGTCAGAATTGTTCTGACCGGAAGCGTCTTTATCCCATTTGGATTTTACACGCGGTATATCTTTGGCGTGGTCGTTCTTCTCGGCGACGACCGTCTCAGAGGTCGTCTTCGATTTTCGTTTTGAAGAGTCCTCGGTGGAATCTCGATGACTCTTCGATTTTCGCCTATCTTTCTCTCGATCCTCTCTCCCCTCTCTCCAGTATTTATTCGAGTATCTGCGAGACTTCGAATGATAGCTTCCGTCTCCGCTCTTCGAGTACCTCTTGCGAGAGTGCCTCGGCGACCTTGATTCCTCCCGGTCCTCTTCGTCACCGCCATCTCTCTTTTTCTCATACTTCCGCGAGTATCTTCTAGATGAGTCGCGTCCGTTGGAAACGTCGTCGTCTTTCGCATTCTCCTCGAAATACTTTTTGGACCGGCGACGTTTGCTAGGAGTCTCGTCGTTATCGGTGATTAGCCTATCTCTGTCGGACTGACGCTTATCGCGAGACGATTTTTGCCGGTGCATCGACTCGTCGTTTCGACGGTGCCGCTTATCGCTGCTCCTCGAGTATTGATGATCAGACTCAGGCTCGGGTGACTCCGACCACCTCCAGTTCTTGCCGTCGTCCGCTTCGCTGCCGTCTTCCCATTTCGATTTGCTCCTGTAAATTAAAACCAGAATTGAAGTGGAAAAAGACTGAGCTGAACATAATGTACTTTCCATCCCCAACTTTCGACGTCGAGACCAACCCGACGACGGTAGCCCGAAGGTGCAACCCACCTGTGCTCGGTCCTCCGGCTGCTCGCAACATCTTGAGAGGACGAGCCCGAGGACTTCGCCCACCTATGCGGGCTTTTAATATCGTACTCGTCGCGAGGGTTTCGAAAGGTATGCAGAAAATTGCACGCCCTCCCCTTCGGGCACTTTGCCATGCCGCAGACGGCGCTTCTCCAGGACTTCAGATTGGCAAACTCGCAATTAAGCTGTCGGCCGGCATACCAACGACCTTTCAGCTTTCTCAGTGCCCTGGCTGCCTCCCGTTCGGTGTAGTACTCGACGTACAGATTCCCTCTCAGATGGATCTCGGTGTTGCAACAGTACTTCAGGGTCTTTATTCTGCCGAAAGACTCAAGTTCCGGGACCACGTCCTTGTAGAACTCGCGGAAATGCTCACGCGTCTCCGAGCTCTCAAATTCCAATGCTATATCTGTGTCATACTCCGCGGAGTTCTTCTCCAGGGAGAAATGCGTGTAGAATCCGGGTACTAGGATCACCTTGCTCAAGCATACTCTGCGGTGGTTCCTCGAGCAGGTGTCGCCATATCTGAAAATGAAAATGGTCATTGAAACGTCGAGTTGCTATTTTATTTGTTTGAATATTACTATTGCTTAATTTCCATCTGGATTACAGCCTTGCCAAAACTCCCAAGAGCCGTTTTCATCACAGGATGAGGATTAATTGCAGAAGATCATTGGGTTACCTGCAGGCAGCCGTCTTGCTGAAGAACGGACAAAGCTCTTTCCCGGGCTGACTGTCGATCATCTCGCGCAAAACTTCCGGCGTCTTGATCCCGTTGTCGATGTAGTCATCGATCTCCTTGACCACTTGCTCCCGCTTCTTAATGTCCTCTTCCCGCTTACGTTTCTCTTCTTCCTGTTTCTTGCGAATCGCTTCCTGTTTCGCCTCGAACTCCTCTCGGATCTTTGACTCCTGCTCCAGCTGCAACTGTCGCGCTTTTTGCTTCCGCTCTTGTAGGACTTGCCATTCCTTCTGAGCTCTCACCTGAGAAAATCGAACGGGACGATTAGAGATCGTGATTCGGGATTCGAGCTCCGCTCGCTTACAGGGATCATGTAATAGCTGGCAGGCTTCGGCATCCACATGTTCGCATTCTTTTCATGGTTATACAAAGTTCTTCCCCGTAATCGCCGGAGCGCGTGTTATCGATTACGGGAACAAAAGACTGCCGATGATCAGATGAGGAACTTTGGAACTGACGTTTCCTTCTATTATCGATGGTATGGGAGACATTTGAAGTGATCGAATCAGGTGAGAATCTATGTATATAATTGCCGGTTCCTCTGCCCTCCGTAAATGTAAAAAAATCTCGCAATACAGAAAACATAGAAAACTGAAATTTGGTACACAGACAGCCGATACACGAATATGTTTTTGTCCCGGAAATCCTTCGGGATTAAATGCTAAAAATAAATTAGTGACGTATCTTCGGAAATAAACCAGCCGTCGATTATTCAACGGGAATTATAGAATAATAATATAATAAGTTAATGTTGTTGGTACTGTGGAGAATGCAACTCACTTCCTCTTCCAGCCAGAGTCTCTCTCGCTGCTCGTGCTCCTCCTTTTCTGTCCTCTCTCTTTCGGCCTGTTCCTTCTCGCAGTTTTCCACCCAATTCAAATAGTCCGCGTTTTTCTCGAGTGCTGCCCTCAGACGTTCAGCGTCGGCATCTCTCTCAGCGGCCGCTTTGTGACGCAGACGCCTACGACGCTCCTTTTTCGCTGTCCGTCGCCATTCCCTATGACTTCTCTTCGTTGGCCCGCAACCTTCCATTACCAAGCATTTTTCTTCAGGAGTGTGACGCTCGGCCTCGTTGTCTCCGACGATATGCTAAATCGTTCGAGTAAAGCGTACCGATATCCGCTACACATCCGACACTCAATTCCAACGAAAGAACGCAGACGACACGTGCACGCCGCCATGTTGTCTTCAAGGCAAGCTTTCGATCGAGATTGTCCCTAAATATTTACAAAATTGCACAGTACAATGCAATTCATGAATTCATAATATTTTTGATATTCCAACGGACTGACGTTCTTTCATTTGTTTATTTTCTTTTTATTCTATCCGAAAAGAAAGAATTCAGCCTGCAGACGACATTTTGTCTACAGATCGTCTGCCGTATAATTTAATGCGTTGATGCGTGCATCCAGTGCGTCACAAGCTGCACCTTCAATGTCCTACAAACCTGTATTTTATCGTTCTTCGATGGACTGATTATGTTTTCTGACTCGTACGTGGCGTCATTGCGTCATGTACAGTATAGGGAATTATTGTAGAAGGTCTAGGGACTTTTGTCTCAAAGTCACGGCCACGTCTATCTACGCCACTTTTAAAAATGGAATCTGCTTTACGATCGTAGTGTAGTAGGTCAAGTTCAGTCGAATACATCGACCTGAGTGCGTCTCGCTCTCTCGTTGCATCAGGTTTTGCAATCGGGGTCCGACGAGATGTCATTACATGAATAATTAAAAAATTGTAACCAGTTATAACTGTACGACCGATAATTAGATCGATGAAATCGATGGAGAGAGGGGAGGGAAACTTACTTTTCGCTTGCATCCTGTTTTAAAATATTACTTCCCGATTCGTTTGCGGTTATAAGATTACGATCTTTCGGCGCATAGGGCGGAAATAGATTGACTCGCAAGAAAGATCTATAGATCACGGATTGTTCAACGGCGGAGCCAACATTTACGACATTTGAAACCTGCGGATACAGGGAGTCACATTTAATATTACGATTTCGATTTACGCCGTTAATGGACCGTGAATCGCGTGCATTTATGCATTTCTGATAAATTCGAGTAGATGAGGTTTCAGATAGTAGAAAAGATTCGAAGAATTTAGGGTTATTAAGAATGAAAATGTCCAAGAATGTAAAAGATTTTTGAATATTTCATAATTTCGAGTTTCCGCGGATTAGAAATGCTGCGAGCGCATAAAACCCACAGTCCGTGAATAATGAAGTACACCGACATGACGATATCGCATGGGACACTGTACAAGGAAAATTACACTGCAACGATGGTTTGCATTAATGTTTCAACGGGTTCGCCGCATCACGTTCGCAAATAGCCGGCGTGTTAATACAATAAAAGGGCGTTTTAGCGTACCAAGCCAGAAGTTGAATAAACTGTTAAATGCGGCACGCTATTTTCGAGAGCTTTTTAATATTTACGATGGACATTTAGTACTCTGCATTTACAGCGCCAACTGAAATATCTATGCACGCTCCCGAGAGAGTTCTCTGCACGTAAACACGGGCAAAATGTTTTCCCGGAAAATTTTCCCTCCGATTCCGTTGTTCGACACGAAAAACAGCGTAATTTCCGACTGCAAACGACCGATGAGCTACCTCCTCTCTTCGGAGGAGAAAAGCGCTTGGAGGGTCCTCGGGGAAAAAGAAGAAACGTTTAACTAATTTTTAGTTCAGCATGCTATGTATGTATGTATGCTATGTATGTTCCTGGGAAAAATTTCCGAGTTGTAAAGTATAGCTTTTCAATATTCTGATGTATAATGGCCTGAATTCCAGAATATTAAGCTGCATGTAGATGCGTTTTATAAAATTAGTGCAACGCAGGTACAGTCGTTGAAGAGTTAGTGTTGTGGAGCAGGATTCGAACGCTACGAAGGGAAAGTCGGACATTGATTTTTCCCGAGATCTTGAACCTGATCCGGTCTCAAGAAGCGATCGCGTATCGAAACGGTTGCGTAGGTACGCTCCTGTACAGGTACCGTTAGCCCTGAGAGAACGTTGAACCACAAACAGTCCGAACCGGCGCGGCTGAACCAGCTCCGGTAGTTCCCGAAACGACACGGACAAACAAGGACACGTTCTAGACCCGGCGGCTCGAACGATCTCGATAACGTAATTTTCCAAGGAAATCGCACAAAGTAAGCAGATGTTTCTCGCTACGTGCCGAAACAATACCGAGGATCGTCGTGCCGGTTGATGATACATATATGCGACTCGAAACTATCGGTGTGTGCATGTGTGTCGTCTGACATAGGAGACAAGGGAGCCGGACAGGTTTCGTATGCGCGATTACCAGTTATCGTTACACGGTTCCAGTCACCGGAATTCGACGACGAGGAGCGCCTCGCGTAAATGAGTTTACCATTCGATCGTTAGAGTGCCGAACGCGCGTGTCGATCCGGGAATCGGGTCCCGATGGAAGCAATGAGGTTTAACCTGGCGAATGGAGGCGATGATGAACGGACCAAGAAGATGGAACGGAAACGGAAATCGGTATTTTGGACGTACGTGCTCTGGCTGTTCGGCGGCTTCTTTGGAGCCCACCACGTGTACCTGGGACGGGACAAGCAGGCGTTTGTCTACTTCAGCACCCTGGGCGGGTACGTGGGCTTCGGCTGGCTACGAGACATCTATAGGATACCATGGTACGTGGCAGACGCGAACGACGATCCTCGGTTCATCGAGGACTTCAAACAGAAAGTTCGGATCAACCGCAAGGTACTTGGAAAATCACCCCGTGAACCGGTGGTCTCCGCGTAATAATTATTTCGTCGAAGTTCTCCCTACATCTTGACTTCGACCAGCGTGTATAATTTTTGGAGACCACCTTTGTTGCAATGGTTCGTGTACCGTAATGTTATTCGATGTTTCAGCCGCCGTTTTCGACAGTGCGATTCGCAGCAGGGACCGGCGTCGCATACTTGTGGGCTGGAATTTATCGCAGCGCGATACCGGAAGACGAAATCTATGGGATCAATTTCCGATACCTATTGTTTTTCACACCTTTCGTCATCGCACTGGGTACGAAATTACAAATGACATAGTGCGCTTTCTGCATAATTACTGTCGAGGCGATAGCGTGTCGATGCAGCGACTGGTTGCACGATAAGACTCGCGAGGTCGCTCAATGATTACCAAAGTATTTACTGAGTGCGTTCATGATGCACGAACAGCGTATTTGTCTTTGTTGTAGCCGTGTTCGCAATATTTACAAAATTCGTTTTATTCTGGAGATGATCGAATGGCCATTTGCAACTGACAGTAATGATCATGTAATTTTCAGCTGTATGGACGATTGGGAATATCGGCAGGGAGCGCGGGACCATATGGTTCGCTCTGATAGCAGCATACCTGTGCTACCCGACTTTCTCGTACATCGGAGATGAAACCATGTGGATGTTCCTGATGACCGCGGCTTCCGCGTTGAGCTTCGACTCGTTCAGCAAGAAATGGCGGCTGAAACCGCAGAAGAAGGAGAGCCTGGTTCGCAGGCTGTTCCATCTCGGCTTGGCTGCAGCCCTGTTTACGTCCTTGCTAGTTAGCTACTTCTATTTCAACGCCGTGGTGACCGACAGCGAGGGCGAGGAGATCAAGCTGTCCGAAGCTATCCAGCATTTCCTGACCTCCCCTATATGGCTCGATCTTAAAGTAAGTTTCACCAAGAGGAATCGTGTTCGGGACACGTCCGAAATCTTACGAATCGTTCGTTTTATCAGGCTAGTCTCGAAGCGACATGGAACCAGGCGGTGCACCAAGGTTTCTGGGCAACGTGGGCGCAGCTAATCGATCTCACCGATCCTCGCGGTGAAATAAACGCCTACAAAGTAAGTTGAAAATATTTCCGGAAACGTTGAAACTCCGTTTCGGTGAACCGTTATCAACACGATCGTTTCGCAGGTGTTGGGTCTATCGCAGACAGCCACGCAATCGGAAGTGACGGCCCGTTGGAGGGCTCTGTCCAGGGATAACCATCCTGACAAGATAAAAGGCTCCGAGCAGGAGAGACGAGAGGCTCAGGAGAAGTTCATGGACATACAACAGGCATACGAAATCCTCTCGAAGGCCAAGAACCGGAGACAACGCCGTAACAGGAAGAGCGACGTTGACTCCAACGCTGAATGAATCGGCAGCTAAGATTCGTTCCCTTTCCTCGTTTCTTTAAACATTTTCCGCTATCTCCGTTTTTGTTCGTCTAATTTTACCGGCATATTCCGTAAGTAAACATGAGATATGTATCTACAAACGTAGGCTTTTAAATGCTATATTAACCATTGTTCTCTCTCTCTCTCTCACACACACACACACATATGAACCCAGAACTAGAATATAATTAATTTTAATCGACTGACGATGCCAACCCATCCTCGTTTCATATCTTTCTTGTAAATTTTGTTTATAATGCATGTAAGAGCCTACGTTTAAACAACAGTTTGCTATTATTGTTCAACGTAGAATGTGCTACTGAAGTTTCTCGAGGAAAGACTACGGGCACCCTGTATTTTTAGCTTGATTAACGAGACGCATGCATCGAGACGAAGCGATCTCATTCTACCTCGTTACTACGTCCTGTTTGAACGGCGCGCGCTCTCGTTGCGCGGTGAATTCGCTAGTGTAAATATAGAGATGGGAATCGAAAGAGCGATATATATGTATATGGATGTATGTATATGTATGTATATATATTTTTCTTACAAACGTTGCCGTAGCTCGCGGCGAGAAGGAAAGCGAGACGTCAATGAAACAGAATCGGACGTTTAATACGAAGACATTTATTTAAAAGTTGTTACGGCGATCACCGCTTTGATATAAAATACCGGAGGCGTTGCGGTTGCTGACGCGAGGTAAACACGGTTCGGAGCGGATTGATTCCAGATTCATAAACGATGGCGGATCTCTCAATAGACACCGACAGTATTCGAAACTATCTCGTCTATTTCTCTCCCGTTTTTCGTTGCTCACGATGAGTCACGGCGATCATAGTCGAGACTCCGGCCGCTCCGGGTTCCTGAGTTTCGACACGTTCCGCAGCGGCGGACCACCGAGATCGTAAACCAAAAATAAGTTCGAACGCTTACGCCCTTAACCGCACGTCGCTCCCATCGAAAAAACAATCTGGAGCAACGCGCAACACCGTGCAACGACGCTCAAATAAACCGCGTTCGAGGAAAGAAACGGGATCCGGGCGCGCGCGTGCCTCAGTAGAAACGGCACCGTCATCGCGAGGCCCACGTTTCCAAGATCGTTCGCAGCTTCGCGGAACGAGAAAGAAACACTAATCTCCTCCCTCGCGCAGTTCGTCAAAGTCGATCCGGCCGTGATTTATTTGTTCTTCTTCTTCGATCGGGACGGCTTTACCACCGCGCTCTCGATCTTCTCCGCGAAACTCGACTTCTCCTTCGACTGCTCGAGGAAATCTTGCGCCGACACCAATGTTACCCTGCAAACCGTCAGACGCAACCAGTTATGATTGTTAGCTGTTCAGAGCAACCCTTTGATGTGTGAGGGGCAATTAGGGTAGACATAAAGACGGAACGATCCGAGGATCGTTTAGCGTTATAAGTTTTTCTTTAAGTTACGAATATTATAATTAGACTGCGGAGTTTTGCATTTATAGCAGAATTGAGTAGATTCATCTATTAAAATTATTATAAGATCCACAGTTCAATTATAGTATAGGGCGAAGGGGTGTCCCTTAACCGGACAGGTGCTTTGAGTCTTCCTTTCAAAGATAAAGAGAAGACCTCTCAGAATTTATCACAGACTGAACTTACATATCCATATTTCTGTCGTCGATGTTTTGGCAGCTACAAATTTATTTAAGAAAGTAGATATTATCAAAAACTTGCAGATAAAAGTTACAGATTGCACGTGACCGGTTAAAGAATATAAATGTAAAGAGATATGAATAGAATAAGATAAAAGTTAGTACAGATGTTGCATTACAATAAAATCAAACGACCACCGAACTTAGATTGTTAAGATCCAAGTACGAGTCTGCGTTAGGACTAGAGGTAACAAGGAGTAAAAGCTAATCAAACTGTATCAACTGTATAAACTTTCGACGAGTTGAGAATCGGATTTGATGGTACTGTGTCTAAAGAAATACCTGAGTTGCGGAACGCTGAGAGGCCGGAGCAAACTTTTCACCACCGGAGGAACTTCGCTGGCTTTAGGTAAGGCAGGGCTGCTGACGCAAAGTGCGGCGCTGGTCAGCTGTGAGACTAGCGAGAAATTTCGGTCTGGTCCTGACGTTGTGCGAAATACTCTCCTAATTTTCGACTTGAGGCCGGTAGAGGGTGGCGAGAGTGGCGTCGTTGGGATGGGCATCACCTACGCCGATACAACTTGTCACGGTAAGTCCTCGACTTACGTGGATTCATTGACACGTGGGTTCTTAGAAGCGAATCAGAAAACCAATTCCGAACTGTGAAATTCGTTTTTTGATTGCCAGAACGGGAGTGATAAGTGTTTGCTAGTGTACAGCGTAGGCATTCAGCTATTTATGAATGATAAATTTTCTACGAACATAGTCGATTTGTTTGAAATTTCCTTTCAAATGAGTACATACATACAGGGTGAGTCACCTAACGTTGTCACCTCAAATATCTTTGTTGTTAAGATACATTAAATGTCTAGAGAACAATGTTGAATGGTAAAATGGGGCTCATACGATACCAAAACAATTTTTGTTTTTATGTAAATTTTTTAGAGATATGAAAGTCGCCTTCATCTTTTTAAATGGAACCACCCTTTTTCAAACATCTACAATGATAGTCCCTTTCATTGCGAATTCAGTGACTATAATTACTCAAAGTCATTCAAGGTCACGGACAGAAAATTCGTATAAAACATAAAAACAACAATTGTTTTGGTGTCGTATGAGCCCCATTTTACCATTCAACTTCGTCCTCAAGACGATTAATGTATCGTTGAAAACAACAAAGATACTTGAGGTGATAATGTTAGGTGACTCACCCTGTACATGTAGCATGTACAAAGCAGATCATAAGTCGAGGACGTACTGTATTCTCCTTTCAAAAAACGAGTGGGGGTTCGAAATATGTACCTTTCCTTGCAACACCTTCGCCGCCAATTCGGGCTCGCTCCCCCACCTGCAGGAGGTCGATCTTTCCAAGAGCCGATGCCTGGCGAACCTCTCGATCACCTCAGCACAGACGTACCTGCCGCAGAATCTGGCCCATTGCTCCGCCCTCAGTCCTCTTCCGTGGTCTCTCAGCGTCGGATTCGCACCTAGACAGACAGATTTTCCAAATCGAAAGAATTTCTTTGCAAGGTACAAATTCTCCAAGTGAATCGTAAGAAACAGAAGTTAAATGCTTCACGAAGAACCTAAGTTGCTCCTCGCAAAACTCTTCGTTCTAAATCGAAACTGCAACTCACCGGCAAACAGCAGAATCTTCGCGCATTTGACTCGTCCTTGAAGCGCGGCCTTCATGAGCGGTGTGAAACCGGAAGCGTTCCTGGCGTCCACCTCGATGTCCGGACATCTCTGCAGCAGGATGTTCAAGCACTCGGCTTGGCCTGGATCGGGAACGGGAAATCGTTTAGATCGGGAACGATCGCGCGCGTCCTTCGGACGAGTTCGAGTGGCCGCTTATTTCAGGTAACGTAACGTGCGTTGGAGATCGTGTTGTTTTGGCTTGAAACGTTCGCGGACGCGCGTCACCGCGGCGCGGACCACGCGTCTTTCGAGTACCCAAGTACGCCGGTTATTTTCGGCGATAGTGACGCGCTCGAATCCTTACGCTTACTTACGGCATCGCGGCCGCGCGCGTGAAATTTCGACGTTACGTTCGCTCACGCCTACCACGAGCGCACTCGATGATATTATTCGCCGACGCGGCGAGAAACCACGAGAAGCGCGCCGTGTTTACAGAATTTATGCTTAGCACGTGGCCGCACTTTTTTCGCGAAGAGAGAGTGATAGAGCGATAGGAACGAACGGTTGCGGAGGCGGTGATCCTTCTCCAAAGACGTAAATGAAACACCGGAGCGTTTTCACTTTCGCAACCGAAACGACGCGTTCCGCGAACGTTTATCAGCCGATCCCCTTTCTTTCCGACCCGCGAATAAATCGTGGCCCGCGAGCAACGCAAACGAGGCTCGACAAAGACGCGACGCGGTAACGGGATTTGCGTAAAACGCGTTATCCTTGTTCTTTTTTCGCTGCTTCGCCTCCTCTGAAGTATAATGCAACCGCTTACCCGCTTGCGCCGTGAAATGCAGCGGCGTGTTGCCCTCGTTGTCGGGAACATTCGGGTCCACCCCCTCGAACGTCAAAGCTAGCTCCAGCATCGCCGACGCACCGTTCCCGGCCATGTAGCTTATGGCAGTCTGGTATTGCAAACAAACAACCTGAATGATGGATCGCTCGAAACGATTACGTAAACCGCGTTTTCAAAGGTACGAGTCATTCGCTGGACCACGTCAACCGTCGAATAACGCGCTTTTCACTCGCGTTTTTGCGACGGAAAAACTGCGGAAGAAACCCGGCCGGTCGTCGAAAGATTCGTTCCAGCGCCACGACCGCGACTGGCTCGCATTGTTTGCTTTAGAAAGTTGCACAATACGCTCAGCCGCGTTATAGATCAATTTATTTAAGTGGTTACTGACGTTGACGCTGTCGTTCAGACGCCATTACCTCGTCCGCAGCGCTATAACGTAAGTACGCGCGTCAGACCCGCAATTGCGTCCGCGGATAGAGGATCGTTCGATTCCTTTCGGGCTTTAATGACTCGTTTATGCCGTAGGCCGCTCCCGCGAAAATGGACGCGAGAAGAATCGATGCTAACTTTCATCCCCTTTCCCCGAGCCGGTACCAATCTTCAACGAGCTGGCAGGGACATACTGGGTTCGCCGAAAGCACCGATTACCATCGATGTTTATAGTCAGCCAGCTCATTAACGGCAGACAAAATCTACCTAATTCCCGGCTCGACCGAATCGGAGACCGTGACCCGGAATGCTTCGAGCAGAGGCTCTCAATTTCTTCGCTGAGGTCCGGGAAACCTCGCGGGATATTCATGGGCCATCGATCGGATAATGGAGCGTCATAATTTCACTTGGACATGCAAAAAATTCTGAAAATAATTAATCCCTCCTATCCCTTGTTACAGATCTTTTTGCTCCTTTGAGATCGAGGTTAGTCCGTTTAGTAGATCGAAATAGCTGACTGAATTTTGGAGATCTCGATCTCGAAGAGCGACTTTCGCTTTGACAACCTCGACGGAACGAACCGCGGAAGATATCGATGTGCTTGTTGCCGTGTAAATTTACACTTTCCGCGGCAGCGGTCATGATCAAGCCGTCACGGAAGGAAGCAAGGGGCCTCTGTTCGTCGGCTCTCGGGAGACTAACTTTAGCACGGAACCGCTTCCTTCTCTCGAGCCTTTTGTTTCTGATCGTCGAAATCTACGATCGTCTCGGCGCCCAGCGAATGCGGCGAAACAAAATAAATAGTGCTCACCCTGCCGCTGCTGTCAACCACGTTGACGTCCATGTCCCCGAGTCCAAACCTCTGCACCTGCGCTGCAATCCGATTGAGCGCCTCGTCATCTGCATCTCTGGCAGCCCTCAGGAAGGCCGATCGGCGGCCCTCGGAGGATGATTCCCACGACGGCGGCACTTTTCTGACGGTATTGTCGAGCGAGTTGCGATCTGTCCCAAAGCAACGTCAAACAGGATTTTCAATGTTAACACGAAAAGCACAAATCAAAGTGTGAGCAGCTTGCGGCAACATTGAACTATATCCCTAGTTGGGACAAATGTAACCTACATTCAAACTGTTTGGCGTTAGGTGCATTCCGTACTAAGTTTAGTTCGCAATTAAGTTCTAATTAACACACGTAAAATTGTACTCGATCCAGGTTTCAAAGGAAGTCCGCTAAATTTTGAAATCAAAGTCCGAAGAGGAAAAGGTTCGTCTCGGAGGTTTCGCAAGTAGCGATTTCGATTTATAGCTATTCAATATCGAGTCTGTTTGCAGACACGTCGAACGCGCGTATAGTTTGTCCTCGTGAAGGATTTCCAAAGAAAACAGTGACGCAAAGAGCAGCACGCTAATCCTAGCATTTCCCGGAACCAGCTGTGTAACGAAGCCGCTGTATTCTTGGAGAATGTAAATGGGTAATGAAGATATCGTACCTTGCAGGACACCCTTGTGGTAGACTTTGGCCTCGTGAACAGCACCTTTGCCGAATTGTGATCGCCTCTCCTGGAAGCTGGTGTCGGAGCTGAACGAGACCGATTTCTTGACACGGCTGCCTGTCTTCTTCTTCCGTTCGATCAGCAGTGTCTGGCAGCTCGGCGATCGTCCGAGAGGTTGTCGGCTCGAGTGGTGGTCACCTGTGACGCCGCTCAAGATCGAGAAGTATCCCTTCAAGGTCGAGTACTTGCTCGGACTGCCGGTGGTCTCCGAACGATAAAAGTGAGTGCCGGCTTTCCCTTGCTTCGACGAGTCGTCCTTTGCCCCCCACTCTGTGAACCTGCTCACCGAGTGAGTGAGATTCGCCAACAGGCCGGAAGATCGCTTCAGTATACCCTCCTCGGCTGTCCTTCTAGGTTTCTCACGCCCCGTAACACCTGAAGCATCGTTACGCGAAATATTAGGTTGGCCAACAATCTCCGCGGCACTGTTATCTTAGCTACCGCTTATTTTGACTGCCTCTCCTTCGGCATCTCTTTGATATTCGAAGCGAATACTAATTTTTGGCAGAGAGTGCTTTTTTATTTTAGGAGGATGGAAACCGTGGAAGAAACAAATTTCTCGGAGTATAGAGTGAGCATGCTGCTAACAAATGTGGAAGTCAGATTGAAAGATTGAATAACGGAGATTTCGATCCGGAACATCGTGGACGAAGGGGAAATGGAAAAATCCAAGAGAGATTGCACACTCATTAAATGTTTCACGTAAATCACTTTCATTGAATTTAAACGAACTCGGAATGACGAATAGGTAGTTCGCGATTCCTCGTTACAGCGACACAGAGCGATCGTTCATTTTTAACAGAACTCGTTAACGGAGATGAAAAACGCGTCGTGCTTGACAATGTAAAACGAGAGACACATTGGTTCGGGCTAGGACATTTATTCCGATCACTAGAAAATCATTTAAGAACACAAATGAAATAAACGCATGCGTAATATTTTTCAAAAGTAGAACATAGCGACACCCCTTTGAAGAAATAGCGAGAGAACTTGATCTGAAGTTGAAATAGAAGTGGAAGAGAGTACGAGTACCTTCGGTGAGATTCAAGGGAACGGAGAACGACTTCCGAATGGCCCGTTGTCCAAGTTTGCCGACGTTGTTCGCCTTGAGGACGTCTTCGGGGAGCTGTTTCCTCGAGAACTCTCGCTCGAAAAAGGCGTCGCGGCGCACGGCGGCGCCTCGGGTGCACGCGGATGCGTCGAGGATCGTGTTGTTCCTCTTGTTCGCGATACACGGCGCCGGCGTCTCTCTCGCTGCGCAGTTATTTCGAGCTAGCTCTCCCCTAGAGGCGACGATGCTGTAGTTGTTCACGGTGCAGGGATTGCCCTTTACCGGAGAGTTGCACTTTACTCCCGTCGCCTGGAGACCGTTTACCTGCCAGCCGTCGTCCAGAATCCGCCGGGATTTCTGCTCGAATCACCATACGTGCATGGTAAACCAACATTCCGGTACCGTTTCGCCTTTAACCCCTATGCCAATACCCAACGATGACGTCCCTTCACGTCGCGCTTTGCAGTTTCAACCGATATATCCACGCCCCGAATTTAAATTAATTCCACAATTATTTAAAAAATTCTGTGTAGAATAATTTTACTATTTTCTGGGTATTGACACAGGGATTAAACATTAACTGATAGCCCGCTTCTGTGCTCGTTTATCCGTTATTTTCACAAGTCGATCCGACCAACGGTGTCAAAGCAACGCAATGGTAAAAAAGTAAACACGACGAGGAGATAAACGATTGTACCTTCCTCGAGGAAGAAAAACTGTGCTAAGATGAGGCAAGATTAAAATGAGATTATTCCCGTCGGCTCATGAATAAATCGACGCGCAGAACGAACTTTTTTCAGGAACAGCGTGTAGAATGCGTCGAACTAAATATATGCTTACAGGAGTGCGGAGCTTGTGAAAAATGTATTACAATATTTATTTTGGCACGCTTTGCGCTTTGTTCGAATGTAAAACACTTTCAAATGAATACTTCAGGAAAAGCTAAGCAGCTCGAATCGGTGACTTCGTTTCTTTTCACAAGTTGCTACCTGCCTATCGTATACAATACTCAAGATGTACCGTGCTCGCTCTATAGAAAGCATGTTGTATATTTTTAACACTAAACCTACAAATTACCGGTTTCTTCATTAACAATTACTGAAATTCAAGAGATGCCTTCGTGAGAAATTGTTAAAGTAATCATATATATTCACTTGTAATACTTGGTAGATTTAATGTTAAGTACGTTATCATTTTCTTCCGCACAGATACGAATAATCAATTTGGTCGTTTGTACAGAGAAGAGAAGCGTTGCTCAAAGATGAAGACAGACGAGGGGTATTAACGTTGTAAGGGATGGATTAACATTGACAAATCGGGAGGTGTACAACGCGAAGCAAATGCGAGGTGGGAAAGGGAGGAAGAATGAAATCTATTTCACAGAGAAACGAACGGAACGAGGAGAGATGAGGTGAGCCGCGGAGTCACTTACGGGGAGATCGCCGAGCCAAATATCGGAGGAAAGTGGGCGAAAGCGCGGATGAAACGCGACCGTTCCCGCGGAAACTCTCGGAAATCACTGACGCGTCGGTTTGTCGCGATTCGGTGTCGCGAATCACGGGGGCACACCGAGTATCGGCCGATGCGAGGTACTCCGGAGTAGGAGAAGTTCCTTGGAAAGCGAGCCGTGCCTTCCGGATCGCCTCGCAAGACGTGCACGCGAGTTCTACCGCATCCGTTTCAACTAAACGCTATTTATATGTCGGTTAAGTCCTCGCGTCGCTCGCTCGGCGGCTAGTCTGCGCGTGTACCTGCGTTATCGAAGCTGGTTTCGCGAGCGATACGCGAGAAACACGCGAGCTACAACGCGAACAATTCGCGAACGCCGCTGCCGGACACCGACTACCGATCTCTACCCGCTCGAGACGCCATTGCAAGTTTTTTACTCTCTCCGTAATTAACCGTCTCGTCGCACAGTAATGTATGCGATTCCGGCCGAGCAAATTTATTTTTACTTCTGCTTGTTTATGCTTGTTTTTCACTTGTCGTCTACAAGAGCAACCGGGTGAAGATCGATTAAGCATTACGTGATCGGCTTATTAACAGTCCTCGAAACTGCTTCTCAATGCATTTCCACAATATTTTAAAAACACGTATTACAGTAGATAGTGTCGAAGCATGGCTATGCGTGCTCCGAGAAAAATCGATAACAAAATTACCAGCGCAAGTTCCGGTTCAATGAACTTCAGCTGAATCGAAGTACCATAAAAATGAAACATTACGCCAGTTTCTACTGCTCCGCATTATTTCTCTTTTGTATAGGTGCGTATATATTACGTTCACTGCTGATTCATTGATAATAATCTGAAAATAAGTCGATTTTTTCGTTCTCGCTCGGTTGGAATTTCAAATCAACGTGCGTCGCCACGTAAATATTCTCCCGACATTTTCACTGGCCCCTGCTCTAGACACTCCGTCTTCGTTTTCGACTCCTCCTCCGACAGCGCGCGAGTGACGTCCGCAAGCTCGGAAAAATCGGGAAACACCGGATCCGTACGTAAAACTGTTTCTACACGCGTCGCATAAAGTGATCAAGCGGCGATGACGCGGTCGTATCTCTTGTCAGACATGCAAATACCGAGAACTCCTAAAACCGCTTACTTGCAGAACGTTTCGTTGCACGGAGGAGACCAGCAGACCGTTTCCGAGACCGTACTTGATCCCGCTGCTGGACAGAGCAGATTTTCCCGCGAGCGACTCGCTGGAGTTGGTCAATCTGCTGCTGCTCCTCCTCGCCATCGCTGATTCCATCGAGTACTGCGAACACAGTCGATCAATTCTTATTCGACAATTAACATCCTCAGCATCCCATTCCATGACGATCAGCAAACCTGATATTGACCACAAAGCGACTTTTCTTGGACAAGTTCATTGAAGGTGTTAAAAGAAGGCGGAATTATTTGTGTAGGTCAGAGTTGGGCAAAATGTAATTTCAATTACAATTACAATTACTTACCAATTACTGCAATTTGAAATTGCAGAAATAAAATTACAATCACATGCAACTTTAATTGGTAATTGCTTGACGAATCACTGTAATTGTAATTGTGGTCCGCAATTACAATTACTTGTTCAGCCAAAGTAAGTGCAATTACCAATTACAATTACGTGTAATTGTAATTTGTAATTACGTGTAATTGTAATTTCATTTCTGCATTTACAAGTAAACGTAATTGGTAGTTGCAATTACTTAACGCCAAAAGGGCTCTAAAAAAAGTAATTAGATACCTTTTTTGATTTATTGTTTTACGTCGCTTCTTCAACTGCTGTGGTTATTAAGCGAAAAGTAATTAGATACTTACCTACTCAATGGAAATGTCTAAAAAGAACAAACAAAAAGTATATTTTAGGAAATACTTATTATTTATTAAATATTTATTTGTAGCTAATTATTTGATATTTCAACAAAACGATTACCATTACTTTTCAAAATGACCCTCATTTCAAAGTTGGAGTCGGATAATATATAACATATGCTTTTTGTTTGTTCTGTTTAGACATTTCTATTGAGTAGGTATCTAATTACATTTTTTTAGTGCCATTTTGGCGTTAAGTAATTGCAATTACCAATTACAATTACTTGAAATTGCAGAAATAAAATTACAATTACATGTAATTGCAATTACTTAACACTATTACAGTAATTGTAATTGAGTCTAACGATTACTTCAGTGTAATTGTTCTTTTAAACCACTAATTTTTGTCTTTTGGACTATTTAACCATTTTCTTATTGCAATTGTAGTCCACTGTTGCACATGTAATTGAAGATGTAATTAAATACTCATGTAATTAATTACTGCCCAACTCTGGTGTAGGTTGAGAAATGAATTTTTGCGTTAATGGATGAAGAAGATTGGAAGAGTACTCTCGGCATCATAAACCTTAATATTTTGATTTCATGGTAGGTATCTTTCGAGGATGCTTGCTCTTGGACAATGAGATATGCTTGCAAAACAATTGGTTTCATTCGAGATTTTATAAGTCTGTCTTCGCAACCCTGTGTCTACGCACAGGATCACCTGAAGAGAGAAATATGATTGGATTGGCACATGCAATGACTGAGATATGCTTGCGGAACGATTGGTTTCAGTCGAGAGATCGTGATTCTGTCTTCGAACCCCTATATTTAACTCATTGTCGTGAAATATCTAGTTAATGTACAGTTACTCGAATTAATATTCGGACGCTCTAAAAAAGACGATAACTTTTTAAATATTGTACTATACGATTTGAACTTTTTTGGGAAGCTAGAGCAATTAGTTTACTACAGGATGTGAAAAGAAATTTTTCAAAAATTGCAATTGATCGGAATTGTAGAAAAAATACTGAAAGTTGCATTTTCCAACTTTTTTATGTGGACCTATATTGAAAATTTAAAAAACACGTTTTGCAGGACTGTGTCAATTATATGCACTGTGAAAGTTTTATCGAAATTGGTTGATGCGGGAAAAAACGACAGGCATTGAAAGATGTAAGAATTCTTAGTTATCGGCCGAAAATCGTGAAAATCTGCAATTTTTACCATCTTTATTTTTTCTTCAATTTATTTTGATTTTGACGAAATTTTCAGAATATGTTTAATTCACACAGATCTACAAAACGTATTTTTTAAATTTTCAATATAGGCCCATATAAAAAAGTTGTGAAATGCAACTTCTAGTATTTTTTCTACAATTCCGATGGATTGCAATTTTTGAAAAAATTTCTTTTCACATCCTGTAGAAAACTAATTGCTTTAGCTTCCCAAAAATATTCAAATCGTATAGTTCAATACGTCTCTTTTAGAGCGTCCGAATATTAATTCGAGTAACTGTATGTAGAATGTAGATGTATGAAATGAATTTAGATTTTCTGTTTGTTTCGAGCAATTATTGGGGACGAAGCGAGTCTAGCATTTCAGGTATGAAGAAAATGACAGGATCGTCTAAAAGGAGAGAGATATGCGTGGACTTTGAAGCTTTGGCCAAGAATCGCCGCTTTCCAGCGTCCCACAGGTGGACAGCTGTTAGGGAAAGGCTGACAAGCAACTTATTTCTAGACGACGAGCGTTTCGATATGGCGGCCTGAGGTTCATTCCGCTGGCACTTAGGTTCATTTTGTAGGTTTCCGCAGTCGGGATTCCGTGACTTCGATAGGTATTCCCGAATCGGTGCTCGAACCGTTGATGCGCTCGTGAACCGAGGTCTCGGTAACCTTTCGCAGAGTCGTCCTTTTGCGCCGGTTCGGTTCGGGCCGGGCCGAGTCGGGCCGATTCCGCGTGCTTATTTTGGCGGCGTTACATTTGCCCGAGAGGCTTGTCGTTCTCGGCTCTTCTGGCGTTAAGCCAATATTTTGAATTCTCCGATGCACGGGAATCCATCGATTATGCCGTGCTCGACGCCTGCCGTTTATCGATCTTTCAAACTTCTCGCTCGGTGTGTCTCTAGCCCGGAGGATCGCGGGATCGCCTGCCGTGCCTCGCGATCGCGGACTTTTCGTATTTTCCTCGTTGCACGATATTTCACGTGCAACGGAAACGATTAATCCTACGCTAGCTGAACTACTGTGTATTTTCAATGCGGAGTCCGCTCGCGAAAAGCTGTGTTTCGGCAAATATCTTCCGAAGCTGCGATTATGTTCGTAAGTGATCGAAAAGCTTTCATAGTCCTGATATCGATGCGGCATAATTACACAGCGGAGTTTATGCAATTTATCGCAGACCACTCATGGGCGCCGTTTTAAAGAATACAATGTTTCTGAATAAAGATCCGCAGTCTAGTCACAATCGATGCGGCTAATTTTTGTGAATTAAACATCAAGCCGTGGCAGGTTCTCACTATTTTTAGTGCACCGTACATACAATATGTCATTACGGAAACGAGATCGACACAGATACACGGTCGGGGAGAGATTAAAAGTTTGAAATTTTTATATCGGTCGGTAGTAAATTAGACGTTTCTACGGGCATCTAGGTCGTTATATTAATGCTTCAACCGACTTATCGTGTTAATGCTTTTCACGAGCTCCAAATATGTCACCTCGCGGATAATCGTCTGCGCGACACTGAAAACCGATTAATAGACTGCGGATCTTTGTTCAAAGTAAAAAAGTATGTAACTGCAAGCAACAGAAACTTGTGTTTCTTCTGAAAATACCGATTCGAATCCCTCCAATACTAATTCTTATCATGAGTGATTAAAACCCGCAGTGCCCACGAACAGATTTTAGCGTAATCGCGATTGCATAATATCTAATTAAATCTTGCCGCTTGCAGCGTAATAGGTGCGCGCACATGAATAAAAACCGATTACGTTGTGCCGAGCGGTTGTTGCGACTGGCAGGCACCGTGAACGAGATTGTTAAACATCGCAGGAAGATCCGCGGTAAGAATGTTATTATTTTCGAACGAAAATCGCGCGTGAACCCTCTCTAAATACACCGGCGACTACACGGCCGTCGAATTCGGTGCAAAATATTTGCAGATTCTTTCCGGTGGGTTGCGCCCGGCCGAAAAAAAATATGCCGGCTGTCTCGAAAGGAGGCAGGATCGCCTGGGACCACTATAAATTCCGGGAACGACAAGCCGTCTGCCATTACCGCGTCGCGGAGCCGGGCAACCTTTCGTAAGGGTGTTATTAGGAGGCGTGTTATGAGTCGTACTTTCCAAATACAACGACGGCGATTAATGAAAATTCATAAGGGCGCCCCGGCGCGCGAACCGGTGAAGGTCATCGACGCGGGCGACACGCACGCGAGTCCATAAGGAATGTTAATCGTGTCTCGTTGATAATCACGTGCGACGCCCGTGTCATTGACACATTTCAAAGGCGAGATAATAACCTCGGGGAACTTGATGGCTCCGTGTCCGACGACGAGTTTTCTCGCGGCTTCTTTGCTTTCGACGCGGATCGGTTCCTGCCGTGTACCGACCGGGTTCGGTTTAATTTTAAACGAGGTCGTCGTCAGCCCGACCACGATCCGTAAATTTGTCGCCTAATATCGTGACCGTGACACTTTAGTGGCTATTCAACGCGTGACGAATCGCGCTTTCCATGAATCCACGGTTCGAACGACCCGACCAGAACTTTCTCCGACGGAGTTTTCGTTTTTCTTCTTTTTTCCCCCTGAGAAGGAAGACCTGTCATGATACCTGTTTCCATTCCATCTATTGCAACGGGACACTGCCGGCACACGGTCTCATGGGTAAATTAGGCCTAGAGCTCTGAAGCGTTTTGATCGCGCAACACTATATTCCTCGTTCAAACTTCTGGCAACGCACGACAACACATTCTCAAATGTTCACTGTGTAACAGACTGTGAGTCGGGATCTTCCAGTTGCGTATAGAGAAACGGTGGAGCAGGAGCGTACAAAGCATTGCTAGTTCCATCGAGCGATCGTTTGGTCCGATCGGCTCGACTAAGGGTTGATTGGATACTGGGCCAAAGTTTAATTCGCACCCTCGCTCTCGGAAAGTATCACGAGGGCCGCACGGCACGCCGCTACCTCCGCGCAGCCGCGGATGTCAGCCAGGTGTTAGAATATTTCTCGAGTAACCGAGTCAATGGAAAATGCGACAACAGATTTTCCTTTTCCGTACAGTCGCTTTCCGAGAAACGCTACGGTGGAGCGTCACCATGTCTCGTGTTCGGGAGCCGATCATCGATATTCCTCCCCGTTCGAGCCGTCGAGGACAGTCCGACTCGACGCGTTCGCGAGGTGCGTTCTCCCTCGATATATTTTCGATCTATTTTTGCTCGGTAACACACCGGTCGACCGATGAGACGCGCGCACGTGCTTCGACGCTCCGGTGATTCAAGATCAATTAGAAAATCCGAACTTACTAAAAATAGTGTTCGAAATGGCCCGCGTGCCGTGTTCGCCCGCTCCTCGGGAGCAAGCGCACTCTATTCAGCCCAAACGACAATTTTATTCTACTGTTGGATGGCAACAATTAATTCAAAAGGTTCTCCAGCTAACGCACAATGAAATAAACTCGTTTGTAAATGACATTTTATTATTCACCATCGAAGATACATGTGTCCACTTTAGATACAGATCCTTACGGCCCCTGTAGATCCTCGGGAACGCACAAGTATGTTTCTCTTTTGGAATCGGTTCTAAATCAACGCATGAGGCGATTATTTTGTACGAGTATTAGATTCTATTATCGAATCATCCGAGTCGTTTCTGTGCTGATTTAACCGGGATCAAAATAAAACTTAATCGCAGTTCTTTGCTCCTCGAAAAAATCGCGACTGTCGTAAAAACCAACTAAATATAAAAGTGCTACGTAAACGGCTTCGTAGAATCCGAGGAAATTAATATTGGCGGTAGTAAAAACGTAAGCCAGTCGAGTGAAACCATGATCCCGTTACTAGCACGTCCGAAAATAATTTAGAAATAAACTGACGAGATGATCGCACTTTGCGATGTAAACAAACGAGCCCGTCAAACTCGACAAAAAAGTTCACACGAACTAGACCAATCGGTAAAACGAAGATCGCGCCACTGATTGGTCTGTGAAAAAATTCCGGACGATCGTAAAAGACAATTAGGACTCTCCGGGCTGTTCGGCGCGGTTGTTTTAGCACTCGGGGAGATCGCGATCACGCGAACGTTCCATACTTGTCACCCCGAGTTCCCGCACGGGTCACGGAACTCTTTAAAAACCGCTCTGCAAAAGGAAATGAGGCAATTTCCTTGGCGCGTTAAACGACGTGCGGATCTGCGAGGGCTCCCGCGATCTAGCTTGACGATCTCGCTAACGAACAAGTGCCGCGCCGATCGCGATGCGATCCAGGGAAACGATGGAAGGCCCCGCGGGGCAATTAAAACGTAGTTCAAAGTGTAATGCTATATTTCCGATAACATACAGAGTTTACATCGAGGATGAGCGCTATTTAATGCAACGCCGACACGATAGCGCGCATAAAACTTCCTCGCGCTGGCAGCCCTTTAATTATGAAAAAAATAGCGATATCGTGGCAATGCTGATCGAGTGAAAAATACAATAAACGTGAGAGGTGAATTTCCCACCACATGTTCTAGGTACGATACTTATTTTGGCAACAATCAACAACAATTGGGATCAAAGGTCATGCGCCTATTTCGACGTCGAAAGTTTCGAATTTGTTTACCTTAATAATTTGCTATCCGTCCAGGCGGTTTACCATTCCGAATCGTTGATCCCCCGGGGCTACGTAAGAACAATTAACGCGGTTCTTGCGTTCCTCTCGGCCTGCACACCTTGAGATGTGTCGCCGATCTACAGAGTAACTTGCGTCTCGCGTGAGGCTGAGAACAGTCGAAAGCTGTGCGCAACGTGCACTTCTTCGTTGTCGGACGTCGCGGAAAGCTTCGCTTTTATTAGCTTGTCGAACGCACGGTACAGAAAGGCGGAACACGTTCCGAAACAAGGTGTCTCAAAGCTTCGGAAACCGTTCGGTAAACCGTCGTCGGCGTCGGTCGAGCTCCTCGCCGCCGATTCATTTTGCTAACTCACTCGCACCGGATCGTTTCGCATCGAATCTGACGCAGCTACCAGGCGAATTCGCGATACGAGCAACAAAGACGCACACGTACATCATCCGGACTCTATTCAGAAGTCGCTAGAGACGCACGTGTGCGCCATCCGGCACCAATGTGTCGATTACAGTGGCGGCAATGGAGCCAACAGGAAACAAAGGGACCGAACTCGCGTCTACGGGTAGAAAGTAGTAATTGGAAGTGTTTGACAACTCGAAACATCGTAGAACAGTGAACGAGGGATCTCGGACACGGTTTACCGAACGATCCTCCTCGAGAAACATCAAGAAATGCATCGTCGATCTTAGGTAAGTGCTTTTAGGGAGCATCGATAACAAACAGACACCTTCGCGACTCCGTTCCGGTGTCCGCGAAAGCTTATTGAACCCACGAAGCAGGTACCCAAAGCGGCTCCGATTCTACTCGGTGAACCGCGTTGACCAGTTGCTCGAACGCCATCGACAGGTCGGCGTTCACTATCACCTCGTCGAACAGATGGGAGTAGAGAAACTCTATCCTGGCTGCGCTGTGCAGGATCTCCTGAAACTCCTCGTCCTGTGGAACAGCAACAAAATCAACTGGTGTTCAGGAGGTTACTGGGCAGGCGTCGGCAAAGATTGAACAAGAAAAGAGCAAGGTTGCTTTGTGCTAACACTTCGACAGGATTTAGAGAGATCTAGCTTCTTCTAGATCGCTCTAGATCCAACGTAGGTGTATAGTGCCCTCGGGGCTTTGCTTTGATTTCCGTTCGAAGCAAGTGCATCGAAGCCACGCCCATTCAGAGTCCTCTACTCGGACAGAGAGCAAAATACTTCGATTATTCTGTTACAGAGAGAAGAATTCAAAGTAGAAATTGACTGTAGGCACCGAAAAGGAGGATAGTCGACTAAAAAATTAAAAAAAATTTTAACCAGAGTCAAAGGCACTGACCGAAGACTTTGATCTTGGAACTCACGGTGATTTTAGTCTGCAAAAGAAACGTTTAGACTCCGCAGAGACGGATTTGTATCCTTTTCTCTGTAATTTGCCCGGAGGCGTTGCTCCCCAGGGCCAAGAGCACCTGTTGCCCACGCCTGCCGCCACTGAAAGGATATTTACCGTGAAGCCGCGGGAGTTGCTCTCGTCGAAGGTCGACCTAGCTCTGGCGTCGCTCCTCGTCTCTTTCAGTATTTCAAACCTCGGCGGTTTAATGTATATCACGTACGGTTTCGTAAGCGGCGTCCGGAGCATCTTCAGTGCCTGATAGTGCGGGTTCAAGAGACACACGTAGCCGGCGTTTATCAGGGAGCTAACGCTCTCGGAACTGGTGCCGTAGAGGTTGCCCTTGTACTCGCCATACTCTATGAACTTGCTGGCGGCTATCTCCTCCTCCATCTTTTCGCGGCTCACGAAGTGATACTCTTTGCCGTTGATCTCGCCCGGTCTCGGTGGTCTCGAGGTATCTGAAGAGAAACGTGCGAGCGTCACCGGGGGAACATGGCGATCCGGGAAATCGTAGGAGTATGACGTTGGCGTTAGAGATGGGATAAAGTGTGTGTCAAGTAGAGACGATGATAGCTAGCCTGTAGGTACTTGTCCCTGTGTTCGAAATCAACTTGCGTGAAATGTACAGGGTGTTCGGCAACAGGTGGAAAAAAATTAAAGGGATGATCGTGTCTCTGTCTCTCGCGGAATGCGTCGCCGTTCGAATTCCTCGATCGTTAGTAACTTGAAGAGAAAGCTGAAGTCTCGAAGGATCGTCTCTTCGATGTTCTCCCAACCGTTGTCAAACACCCTGTACAAATTTCAAGTACACTCTTAGCTTTTGAGTAGCACTCGAAACTGATAAACCGTAGCTCGGATATCGAATTGGATTCTATTTCCTGGTTAGCGGCACAGCTCGAATGAACGATGGAGGAGTCGAGAGAGCATGGAAGGGGTGCGAAGATCGCGGGTGGTCGAACACGGGAGAAGGGTCACGGGTGACCCGAACTTACAAGGCACGGGCGTCTTGTACTTATCGGGATCGGCGGCCATGAGTCGCCTCTTGAGCTCGTTCCTGCCAACTCCCGGTGGCCCGATCAGAACCACCGGCCGGTATAGACCTGGCCTCGGGTAGAGCTTCGCGACCTCTTCGTAGGTCGGTATTTCTTCCCGGTCGAAATCGTCGTTCTCTGCAGCGTCATACATGATTTTTTTAGTTTTTACTCCCTGCAAGTTGCACTTTGTGGGCGAGGCGTGCAAAGAGGTACTGGGACGGGGGCACAATGAAGGCAAAGGCACTGGAACAGAACACAAGCCTAACCGACGGTTAGGTCGTCAGGCCAACATCCGTTAAGAAGAGCAGCCTGGACCAGCTCCGAGATAGGATCGTCTATCTAGTTGCGATTCTCGACGCTCTTTAGTCAGCATTAACGTTAGAACATTAATGTTAGCTGAACGCGCATGTTACGCATGCCATCGGACGAGCAAAACTCCACTAAAACTACAAATCGATATTTTAAATAGAAACGACAAAGAACGAGATATATCGCGCCGATCGTCTCGTACCAACGTTTCCGAAACGTTCTTCTATCGATCCGTACACAGGTTTCGCAAGATACCTCTTCGATAGGGTTCATTATTATAATTTGGAGTGCGAAACCTGTACAAGATAGTCATACAAGCGTCCCCGCATTTTGGAAACGCTGGTAGGATCGTTTTACGTACTTTGTTCCGTTCGAGCGTGAAACCGAGCGACTTACTTATATTGTCGTCATCGGTTTTCTCCTTCTTTTGCCTCTCGAGGATAATTCGTCTCTCCTGAAGAGCTCTACTGGGGATCAAGCCAGCTCTCATATTTCGATCACCCTCGCGTCTCGCCTGCCACCTATTTCGAAACGAATGCAATTGGAACGTGATTCCCGGTGCCATATGCCATGCCGTGTGCGTAAAACAACGAGTCGAGCGATTGGAATCGTACCAATAAGCGTCATCCTGGCTGACGATGTGAAGAATGTCACCCTTGGTAAAGTCGAGTCCAGCCTCTTTGCAAGGTGTGTGCGGATCGGTCGACGCCTCGTACGAAAAGTGCGCCCGGACTCGGACCTATCGCGCAACCAGAATCATTCGTTTCCATGTTCGTTCCAGGATTCGTTCGGACCTCGTCGAACCCAACTGACTCGCACAATTTATCAAACACCCTTTGAAACAGAATTACTTTCGAGACCCTGCGACTTTCCACACCATGTTTCCTTATTCTGTTTTAAATGTTGTTCGATCAATTATGCGAGCCGCGTCCGACGAGCTCTACGACGGAACATAAACGTACCTTACTCTCCCGAATACCTCCTTTGCTGTCCGCTGGGACTATTTTAAACGTGATCGTACCTTCTGAATTTTGCTGAAAGAGACACGCGAATTTTATCCCCGCAATCCTGCTTTTCCCTCCCATTTATTTGCAATTTACGACTCGACCGTCCATTACACTCCCGGACAAAAAGATGGCACGACAAATTCCGCAAAATTGCTTCGGAATTATTATCGTGTAGCTCGTGAATGTGTACGCGAGAAATATTGTTAAAAATGTCTTTCTGTCCAGGGGTGTAGAAGACGAAAGGTGAAGGGGACTGCGTGACCTACCAGTATCTTGACGACACAGTTTGGAGTCTTCCCTTCGACGCTGATGCCGTTCACCTCGCAAACCTCGTCCCCGACGTGAATGAGGCCGGATCTATCGGCCGCGCCGCCGTGCATTATTCGCGCTATCACGATCTTGCCGGTGACTACGCACGTTTTCATGGTCGCCCCCTATCGTCAATTTTCAAGCTAGTATTTTGATTACGTCGTGAGACACGCGCACGGGCTGGTGCTGGTGGAGCACCTTCGTTTCTCATGAGAAATGAAATCGAAACGAAACGTGAAACCAAACAGAACGAAACAAACTGAATCGCAATCGGGCGCGCGCGCTCTCTTGATCGAAGTCACTGGAAGCTGGCCGCGTCCAATGTGGCGGATACAATCACTGTTCGGTGCTGAAAATCCCTCGGGAGACAAAACAACAAACTTCGGATATTCCTCAACTCTTCGCACTCGGGTTGCGCTTTTCTCGGATACCCTACTGGAAACTCGATTATTCACGATGAAAATAACTGAACGAAATACAGAAGTTTATTCGGCATGATAAACAGAAATGAAAGGGATCTCCGAGTATTGGCTAAAACTGCGACGCTCCCTGGGGAGGACAGTCGAGTGCGAAGGGTTTAACTAGAAATTTTGGATCGTTCACCTCGAGAGGGATCTTCGGCATTCGTACGAGAACATGCGGGACAATAACACAGGATACCAATGCAGTTACGATGGAGAAATCGTTTTATTTACAAGCAAAAATCACAAACAGAACAACACAAACTAAGGGGAACTAATGCTGGACGCAGGGTGTGTGAAATCAAGAAGGAAGCAAAATGAATCAATTAGTGTGACAGGGAAGAAAAACAGCGTTACTCTATTTACAGCGCGGTTCGTTCACACTCTATTCTCATTCCAGTATGTATAGAGCTGCGTATGTGTGAGTGTATGTGTATGATCATGTAGATTTGACGGCCCATCGAACCGGAAACGAAAAAGTCGAAACGAACTGAATAGAAAAATGAGAGATGACACTACAAAAGAATCGTTTACTGCGAGAAATCGATTGTGAATACGCGTGAAAAACGTGTTACAGGCCTGTGTGGATGTTTCGGCTTGAAGGCGACTTACCAAAATCGGTTCAACGCCGGAGCCACACTTCGAAGCAAGTTTGACGATGAAAGAAACACGTGATTACTTGAGAAGTGTACGGAGCATCGCTCACGCGATACTTCGGGATACGTATTCGATACTACGAGATACTGTGTTACGGGGCCACGGCGCGTCTACGTCGGTACAAAGGATTAATCAGGATCAACTCCCATGCAAAATCGACGTGATTTTACGCTGTTGCAAGTTTACGGTTACGATTACGCAAGACGGAGCGTTTCGAACAATTCACCCGAACGTATCTCGCTTACAATCGATAACAGGAATCGACGTGTATTTCTCTGGTATCGATAGGAAATGAGATATTCGAAAAGCTCCGCTCTGTGTACGCTATCATGTATATCGTTCGTTAGTACAGTAGGCTATCCTGTTATTAATGCTCTCACTCTCGATCGTGATATATCAAGCTCTCTCTTTACCGTGTTAATCGAGCGGAAAAATCTCAAAGACACTCTAACAAAAGTAAGCACCGGACGTGTAATGCCTATCTGTGACGTACCAATGGCTCGTTAGACTTGACCAACTGCACGATCTTCACCGTTTCCTCATCCTCGTCCACCTCCAGAGGGATCTCCGGCAAACGGGGGTAGTAGTCTTTCTGGGCGACCGCGTCGTGCGCGCACAAAAGACCCTGCGACAAACGGGCCTTTTATCGTCGCACCCCCTTTCAGACAGCTTTCTCTCGACACGACTATTTTTCGTCAGAAATTCGATAAACACCAGCTTCATCGACTTCAACAACGTCGAACACGTTACTTCAGAATAACAACGTGTTCCTAAAGGATCTGGTGTGGGAAGACGAGGGTACTAATTCGGAAAGAGGATCGTGCTAGAAACAGCAAGATTCAAATGCTTTTAACCAGGCCGTGCACAAAAGACGCTGCGACAAACGGCTCTCTTATCTGTGCATCCCTTTTCAGTCAGGTTTCCAGCGAATCGTAGTCGCTCCGAAGACTATTTTTCGCCAGGAATTTCGACAACATCGTCCTCAGAGATATAACAATAGGGACACGTTTCTAAAGGATCCGACCTGGGAGTAGCGGAGACGAAGGGTACCTTTTGGGTAAGAGGACCTAGCTCAGAAGGTATAAGAAGAGCGATAAGAAAGGACATAATATTATAATAATAACTGTAACGATACTAAATACGTTTGAGAAAGCTCGTCGGCGTAGTTGCTGGTGTACCTGTATGTGCGGCTTCTGGAGTAGGTGGAACAGCTCCTTGCAGTCTTTCGAGATGTGCGTTTTGGTGGACAGCAGGTCTAAAACCTCGATGTCGATGTCCATGGAGTTCGACAGAACCGGAAAGAACTTGTCGTCCTTGACATTGCTCACAATTTTATTGTGAACGTTGACCAACGCGTTCAGTTCCTTGGACTGCAGCAGATCGCTGAGGAAGCCGAACTCCTCGTCCGTGCAGCTCGGTATCTCGTTTTTGTTCTCCTGAAGAGAATTCAGGAGCCTGGACAACGCTGGAAAATGAGACAACGAAATTATCATTGAAAGACGTCGCTGATTGTGCTCGTTCATCAGTTCGTTCGTTATTGGAATTATATCGGGCAGAGGGGTTTTGTTATCGGAGTCGGGCAGCGTTGTTCGAGCACGGGCTCGGAAACGTCCGGTGCACGACACATTTACCTCCTGATCGATAAATTAATTTCCTGCGACCGCTCGGAGCCGAGCTTCTCTCCTTTCTCTTTTCCGTAACGAGAAAGAAACGAATCGGCGAACAAGAGCTTCTGCCAGCCGAGTGTTTTTCTGACTAGCGATGGCGCCGAGAACGCTCGATCTTTACGTTTACGCGTGTAACGAACAACCCTCGTCGTTCGACCTGTTCACCGGATGATCTGTAGATTATAAACACCTATGCGGACGCGATTCCAGCCGAATCAAATCGATCCAACGAGGATTCTGCTGCCGCAGTGAACGCGAACTCCTTCTAAGTATTTCGACGGGATACCGCAATAAGGGCCGAGAATAATCGGAACAACCAGCACGCAAATAAGAATCACTCTGACGAGAAATTCGATGATATTCCAAACAGTAAAACTAAAACATTTTAACTGGTCTGACGAATCGAGGGGTCAACGATGAACCGGATTAGTAGGCTGTGCAAATGTTTTTAATTTTTGCAAGTCTACTTCAATATGTCGACAAAAGAATAAGGATAAATTTTTTATGCAAAAAGCCACCCCTATTTTGTTGGTCAACACTATCATACTGCTGTAAAAGCTATAGGTATCTACACAAAAGTTTATAGAAAACATATCGGACCGCGTCATAAATAACTACCGTCGCAGGCATCGAGAAAACATTGAATGAGCATGAACTCACAATAATAATGTCACAATAATAATCACAAAAATATTTAAATAGCAAATATTAAGATTATCAAGCTCCCGGCCCAATTTTTTGCTTATATGTATCACTTAATATTAAATAAACCTTAATATTAAATAAACCCTTTGCATACAAGTTGAGGAGTGATGGCCGAATTGAATGCAGTCAATATTTTCGAAACAGATATCGTCCTTTCAGGTGACATTACGAGTCGGACATTACTTTTTGAAGAACAAAACAAAATTGACTAAAACATTATTTCGTGCTCTTGCTTATGGATGCGCTCGGGTTAAGAACAGGTAAAAGGATCGGCAGTAGACGAAAATAGACGTCGAGCACCTGTCTAACGCGGTGTATTCGCCGTGCTAATTTGTAGTATCGCGACAATCACGTTGAATCGAATTGAACCGATCCGATCCGAGCTTAACCGAATGTATCCGTACCGAGCGATACCGAACCACGACGAAGGTAACCGGTAAAAATCCACGCCTTCACAATACACCACGAGGCATCGTTATTTTTAAATTCCTGACGTTCGCACGCACCGCTGACGCCGATAGACGTCGACGAAAACAAATGACGGAACGTTGGAGGTCCGATAAAAGCTGCACAGAGTTCTGTCCGGCAGGGTAGGTGAAAGAGAGAGAGAGAGAGAGGGAGCGAGAAAGAGAAGAACAGATAACACAGATTACTCACCGGGATCCCAATTCACGTTTTCCATGACGAGCGCTGCTGTCATAATTTCATTCCAGCTCGAAAAGGGCCGACAACTCGGTTTCCCGGCAGTTCTCGGTGTTCAGCGAGAAGAAGCGAGCCGAGAACGGCAGAGCGTAAGCGTATTCCGCGATATCGGGACGAGAGACAGTGGAAATTCAGGTCAGTCGCGATGCTTATTTCGAGCGGATTGCTGCTGGCCAGCGCCGCGAATAACCCGGTAAAATAGTTTCTTGTTTCGCGTTCGCGGCTGGAATATCGTTATCATAGCGAGAATAATCCGTTACGTAAGCGCGGCTGTCACTCGACACGGGGTAGTATGACGAGCGCAGCTAGATTCGTCTGCTCTCTCCGCATCACGCCGACCGATGCGACGCGACGACTCCTATTCCCCTCTTCAATCTGCCGAAGATTCTCGAGCCACCGCCATTTTAGGGAGTAAAACGGGCTGGCACAACACACACCCTCGCGAACCCGTTTACCCAACCGTCCACGAACCAGACAGCACACCCCGTTCAACCTATACTCGCGAATCCGTCCAGGATTTTCCACGATTTTCTCGTTTGCTCGCGACACGGCGCGCTACCCGCGGAAGCCATCTTTAAAGGCGCCACTGCTTCCACCACCGTCTCGGTGTCTCTCTCCCCCTCTCTGTCTCACCCTTCCCCTCCCCGCCATTCCGGCATCGCCACCCCTCGACGTGCTTCCCTTTATTCGATACTGCCCCTCGGTCTATTTATTTCGATCCATACTTTTCGTTTTCTGCCCTCACGTTTACGCGCACCACGTCGACTCCTCTTCGAATCGCCGAATCTGCGATATTTTCACGAGCTCTTTGTTCACACCTTCTCCTCTGTCTCTCCCTCTTGTCACCCCTGTTAATCTATACTCTCGCAGGAGGGGAGAACGTGGAGAAGGGGAGAGAAAAATGAACTCTTAACCTTTTCCACACTCGAGCCTTCTGCAACATTTTTGTCTGGCGTACCCTTCGCCTTCGACTCCCTGTATTTTTCTATCTTTTAGTTAAATTACAAGGAACAATCTATTACCAACATGCCGGTAGGTAAAGCGTTAGTAACGTATACATATTTTCATAATTTTACACAACTCTGCAACATTCTAAAAACTACAAAACTTACAAGTGCTGTACGTAAATATATGTGTGAATTGTCTCTTTATCTATTAACACTTCTGTAACAAATTGTTCAACAGCAACAGCTATTTCATTCGTAAACCGACAAGTTCAATTCTCCAACCCCGTTCGCTGGATCGAAGTATCGAGGGAATTGATAATTTGAAATTGCGCGCGGTCCGGACCATGTGTCATATTTGCGCCGTGGCTAGTGCGCGGCAGCACCGTCGGCTGTGTATACATGCAGTTGTCTGCGCGAAACGTCTCGCCGCTAGGTTCCGAATGTTTTGTGAATTTTGTGTTGTTTTCCCGTGTGAAATTTTCACTGGTGATCGTTACGAGGAACCCGTGATTTTCCGTTTGTTCAGTCCCGGTAAGATCATCGACTTCTTTCTACTTTCGCCGAGCAACGCCAGTCGAAATTTGACATGGCGTTGACACACGCATACACGCGTAGTCTTCCGTCGAAATTTCGACCAAAACTCGCCGTCCCCGTGGACCGTTCACTTTGTACGCCTGCAGATTAGATTTCGTAAGCGACACGCCTGTTTCTGGGGAAAAATCGAGCTTCGGTGTGATCTCAGTCGCGCAATAAATATTCTTGATCACCGACATCGGCACACGCGTATCTCTCGTGTCTCCGATCCACAAGTGGTTGTGTACCGCGCGAGTTCCGTGTAAACTTGATCTTTCCGAATTTGACGACAGTCGATTCAATTGTTAATTTCATCGTGGCCGTTTGTCGTTTGCGAACGATCACCCAATTCTTCGTTATTCTCGTTCGTAGAAGCTGTACGCGTCAAGCTAAGCAAGATGTTAATTGTAATTAAGGGTTAGCTACTTCTTTTAACCCTCAGACGACCATTCAAATCCTTAGTTACAATTTTTACTAGATATATCTTTCGTATCGTTTCTAAGTCAATCGTCGAAAGTTGAGGTCTTTGGGAAACTGAGTCCAGATGGACCCAGGCACCCTCGTCTAAATAAGTCTAAGGGATAACCTTTTTGTTACGAGACAGTTTTTCGCCTATCGTATTACTGAATTTTTAAACGAGTCCGAAATCCATCTAATGAATGATAAAACCATAAATATATTTATCTACTATATTTGAGACCTTGACATATGATCTAGTTCTCCGAGTCACATTTATGACGCATTTTTAGAGTTGTCGATGATTGCAAAAGTTCGGCGACTGACAATAGACAGCGGATATTTTCTTATTTTCTTTCTTAATATGTTTAATATGTTAAAAATAATAGAATTGCAGTTTTTAATTCTTTTAATGCTTTTACTTTTTCAAATTATACCCATTCGTTTTTTGTCACAAATGCATAAACTCCGCTGTCTAGTGATTATAGTCGTCGTTAGTGAGGAAAGGGTTGAATTTATGGCGCCAAACCGTTCGAGCGTGAGCAATACGTATTTAGTTGCGATACGTTCGCGCTGCATGTACCTTACTTATAGGGAACAGATTGTAAATCGAATAATGAATATCATCTGTTATAAGTCACTAACGATAAGTCGAGCGGAGAATGTGTTGTCAATAAAAGCTATACAACTCACATCGACGTTTCGTTTTCATTCGAAGAGAGAATGTCTGTTTGAAATGTACTTTTTCGTTTGTTGCAGTTACCCCTGTTACCCTTGTTTTTTTTTCCGTCGTCGTTCTGGTAAGTTTGTTGATTTTACGTTCTTATTTTCCTTCCGTTTTTCCTGTTTTATTTCTCCCGCTGGTTGTTATTTTCGAACTTTTTCCACAGACTTCAAATGTTTACAGACGTTGCAAACAATGCATTTTTTCTGTCTACGGTTCTGAATTACCGACTGTAGAAAATGCTCTAATATAGTAGCGATGGTAGCGAACTCTTCCTAAATAGGACGGTCGACTAGCGAACTACATAGGACTACAACGCTAGAAGTGTGTGTCCGAGATTTTACAACGTTGCCATGTGGGAAAGTGCACCGTTGCCACATTAGTTTCGTACGAGAATTATTGATGCTTGCAATGAAGCCGGGTAAGCGATTTATTTCCCCATTTTGCCTGCTTTTCGAAGCTATTGAAATTCCGAAGTAAGTAGTACACGCTCAAAATTGTATGAGTGGTAGCCCAAAGTGGGCCAGGTTAGTCCAGCTTGTAAAAAGTGATTACCACCCTGTAAAAGAAAGAAGGTTAGTCTATGTTAGTACAGGGTTGACTAAAGAAGTCTAAAGTAGTTTAAATGTAGTCCTCCTGGTCACGGAGTTCGTCCTTTCCTGTCGGAGGGTCTGGCTTGAGACATTCTGGAGAGTCTTACTGCGCTTATATGCGCAGCGAAGTCTGGGTTACCAAATAAGCTTTTAATGAAAACGGAGATACAATACAAAACAATTATATCAATTAAAAAATAATTTGTTCACGACGAGAGGACGCTAAAATCTGTCGCAAAATCCGAGTCGGTAATCCCCGAGTCTGTTCGCCGCTTTATTTATCAACGATCGACAAAAAACGCGCGCGCTTTCTGCATTATCCACCGAGTTGCACGTTCCTGCATCAGTTTCGTGTCCTACAGATGACGGGAGCGATCTCGCATCGATGCACTTCGCTGCACGGCGATTGCTATGCATTTTTTATGGGTACACGAGCGACCAAACCAATCGGCAAGTCCGATCGACAAGTTTCGTAAATGGGAAAACTGGGGAAGTTCAATCGGGGATATTCGATACGCGAGATACACCACGGCGAACGATATGTCCCGCGCCGCTAGAATCAACGCTCGTACAGCGCAGCATTCAAAATTTATCCTTGAAAATGCAAATATTGTTGCGGTAAAAAATTTGGATTGCACCGTTATTTACACGAACGCGAGCCGCGCCGCGCCGGAAACACGCTGCTAAATAGTTTCGCGCTAAAAGCGTGGACATTGGAATGGCCTGCGACACGTACCGGCGTTAGAAACGCGAATAAAGGAGTGCCACGCTCACCTAGTCCCGTTTTAAATCCATTCAAAGAACCGCGCCGCTGCGTCAAACACGCCGATGGAGATTTAACCAAGTTACCAGACTTTTTCGCGTTAAACGCACTCGTGTTTCCCTGCTTACAAGGGACGTTGCACGAGTGACGATTTTAATGCGCTTTTAGCATGACACAGTGCTCGAAAATACACTGGACACGCATTTTTTTTCGCCTCGACAGTCGTTCGCTTTCAGGGATGAGAACAAGCCTCGAAGTTGAGCACGCGTTTGATCAAATATTTTTGCAACTATTTGCCGTAGCAAGGAACTTTCGAATACACAGAATGAGTTTCTTGGAATTGAGAATTTATGATCACATTACGTTTACAAGGACTGAGAAAATATGCATGATGACGCGATGAAGTTGCTTTAATTATGTGGGATCTTTTTGTCAATGTATATTACTCATCGTATATTTCTGTACATTTATCTTACAAGTACAGGAGGTGAAAGATTGTGAGAATTGGTTTAAGCGCATTAAGATTGAGGATCGTCACCGGCCTGGCTCCCGCTGCGCATTATTTAAACAAATGTCGCCGTCGCTTTTACATTACTCTACGGGAATTTGGATCACGGTCGCGTGAACGTTGATTTTCGTCTGCAGCCGAGAAAAATTACTCGGTCGTTATCTCGACGTTCGTGCGATCACGGTCTTATTGTGCAACGTGCAATTGTAATTTGTACAGAAAAGAAAGTCCGCTGGAGAAATAGCTTTCGAGGAGTTGCGACGTTTCTTTCGGATATGCTTGAAAAGCGTTGCGACGACGCTTCGATCGAGAAAGCAAACTGCACGCGATTGTCGTTTGACCAGTACATATCCATATTATTTCCGATGCTCGATGGAACGTTGATCGTTAATCGCGAGCTGTAGTTCTTATTTTAAGCGATATACATTCTCGTAATTTTCAAACAATATGTGGTCGATGGTCGAGTACAGAATTCTACAAGCTACTCCAGATATGGGTTTGCTCCTGGAACAATGCTCCGAGACAAACGATATTACAGAAAGAGACAGAAGGCTATTTATCTCGCAATTCCGTGTAGCCTGGATGGGCGTGGTTTAGTTGCTCTCGATTTCCACGGAGCTGGGTCAGTGCCCCGCAGGGCAATTTCTACGTATGCCTGATCTAAATGCAACGAAGCAGAAAAAGTTCGACAGAAATCGAACCAGTCGTAAGAAAAGGAGAAAATGCGCTCTCCATCGACCGGTGGAGAACTAGATCCTTTTCGCAGATAGACTGCGGATCTTTATGCGTTCGTAGCGTCAGCGAATTTGTGAAATACAAGCAAACGAATACAAAAGAAAGATTTTCATCATGCTACCCATGAGTATGCGTTGCTCAACAATCGAAAACGCCATTGAGGAATTCATTAGGAAACTGATATATTCAGCTGTGAATCACTGATTTCTAAAAGATCGTTGACCAACTCCGGGCAGGTAAGGTGTTAACAAAATGGCACTTCTATTTTATTTTTGCTGATCGATGAATACATTATTCTGGCTTCTACAGATCTCTGAGAATAGTGATTTAGTGAATAGTCTTCCCCGGCGAACTTTATCGCTATTTTCGGTGGTGGATAACGTGCTAGTGGACTAGCCGAGTGGTAATTGTTGCGAAACGCGTCAGACACGTCGGGACCAAGCAATGGAAAGTATGTTTGCGCTTGGATCGGAACGCTGATAAATACAAAGGAGGAGTTATCGGCGGGCATCGTCGTCCGTTTGGCAGAACGAACGAACTGTTCGAGTCCGGTCTGTTCGAGACAGCGAGACAGAGAGACAGCGGGGATTGCCGAAGGGTAGGTGGGCCGGTGCGCAGCGCGAGAGGCGTACTAGGTGTCAGGAAAGTGTTTTACTAGCCTTAATTTCGTGTGCTTTCGCAGCCAATATGTCGAGCAGTAAATTTCAAACTTTCCGGCGGGTTTCGCGTTTCGGTGTTGCGCGTTTTAGCGGATCCGCGGTTTTAACGACCCCGTCCATCCTCTCTCCGCATCCTCCGTATCCGTTGCATTCTCAAGGAACGTCCATGCGATATTAATTTCGTAAACAGCCAGCCGCCGCGCCGGGCCAGCGATTTATTTGTCTGTCGAGTCGCTCTATCCGCTGCAGGAACGCGAGTCGATCGACTTCGGAACGACGCGTCCGACCACGATGTCCTCGACGATTGTCAATTACGAGCTGCTTCTGATCGGAACATTCATGATGAGGTCCTGAATCGAAATATGTGATGGAGTTGGATTTAGAAGACCTCGACGATGGAGATCGAGTAATTCCATGGAAAATATTGAGAATGGGAGAAAGGAACGGAAATGTTATTCCTGGGACAGCATAATCGCATCGACCCCGTCGAACAGATCGCGTAAATGGCTCCGACTCGTTGGAATTCGTGGGAGCGAATGATAAAAACTTGAAATTCGACTTTTGTCTCGAAAGCTCCTTCGATGGCCTCGAATGTGCGGTCCACCGAAAGCAAACAGAACGCGGAGCGACGATGAAATATTGGATAAACGGCGCATAAAACTTGACGATGTCCATCGGCGAAGGGCAAGGGGGGTCCACCAAGAGGACACCGCGATGGAAGGATCGGAGAAACGGCATTGGAGAGGCTACGAGCGAGCCGGCTAATCGATGAAGGTAACGTGGAACGCTGAAAGACTGATAGAAGAAAAATAGTAATTTCGTTAGTAAAACATAAAGCTACATCGGTGGCCGGAGAAGGAAGGCAAACACATTAAACATTTAGAGGGCATAATAACCCGTAGCATACGTAATACGGCTGGCGCCCTTTTCACCGATGGCTATGAATAATGTACATACGCCAAGGTATGACGTAGGCTCGCCGAGCTGTGTGTATTTCACTGTGGGGTAGATCGACCAGACTATTTCCAATAACCGGCGCGTAACGTTATCGCGTAGCCGCGAGCGAGCGAGTTAGCTAGCTAGCTAGCTAGCGAGCAAGCAAGAAGCGAGCAAGTAGCATGCACTAGCGTAGGCGAGAGACCCTCAGAACCCTTTTGTGCAGTTCCTTCGTTGCTTCCGCTTCGAATAGAGGCCGCGTCCCCCCGTCTGGCCCCGTTGGCCCCCGGTTTTGCCCCGGCACGGCGGTGTCGGCTCCGTTACGAACGCATTTTCCTCGCCTTCGATTCCGTCGAAAAGACGCGGACCCCTCGCTACCTTTTCTCACTAGCGGAGAACCGCGGCGCGGGTTGCATAGTCGCGTAGCCTCGATTCTTCTCGAAATCGTTTTCTCCGCGGCAGCCGGCGCGTACCGTTTCCCTTCTTCTTCCCGTTCTTCGTTCCGTTCTTATTCATTTCGAATGGCAAACATTAAAATTTACGGTTGCTCTAATTGCGCGCTCGAAAGGGTTACTGCAGCTTTAACGTTGCAAGTACACGGATGAGACGGTAAAACTTTTACGATCAGAAAGCACGCCGAACGGTATCGAGGAGATGCCCTCGTGTACCGTTTTCCCTCCGCGGGGAAACAGAAAAACATTCTCGCCCCGTAGAGATTACCGGAAACAGAACGGATCCGACGGCGCGGCGCTGCGTCGCGTACTTCGTTCGGGGTCGGAGTTAGGCTGTGATCGTGCTGGATGAGATTTTCGAAACTTCGTTGACGCTCATCATTTTTGCTTCGAACGGCTCATGCGTACGTCCCCCATTTGTCTGAACGCGATCGAGCCGCTTGACCGAATGCGTTACTAACAAGTATACGTCTCACCGAAAATCGCATTCGGCATAATAACCGCAGCCCTACGTCGAGAATCGCGGGTGTCTCGCGGACATCGAATTTCTGGGAACCGAAGAAAGAAGCGTTTATTCTCCGCGCGCGATGCAACGAGTCGTGCGTGGAATACAACGGCGAACCATCGAGCGTTGTTTCCACCGATGGACAATACCGGCGGAATTCCAGCGATTTAAAACAAATGCGCACCGCGCGGTATATTATTCAAAATCGCCGCGGGTTCGTTGTTGAGAAAACACGAGCTGCCGCGCTTCGATCGCGAAAACAGACCGCGATAAGGTTTGCCGCAGAAAAACGTGAATCGATCCGGCACGACAAACGATCGTCGCGGATCGATCGATCGACCTCGATGAAACGGAAAAATAAATATTCCACAAACTTTTGCTGCACAGCTCGCGCGGGGGGAACAATCTTTTTGCACGTTGCGGAGGCTCGCGATACTTCGGGTGACATTTCGGCGAGGTTTGACGGGCGACGATCGAATCGCGTGGACGGTTGTCTTCGGGGGAAATTCGTCGGCGAGCATGAAACGAGCGGGCATTTGTCGAGCAACGTCGCCGTTGGGAACGAGAGCCGCGGGCGTCTGGCTCGCGACGAAAAGTCAGGCAGGCGTCACGGTTTCGTTGACGGGCTCCGTCCGAACGAAAAACTGGTAGGACACGCGTCCTCTGTCCGATAAATCTAGTAGAGGTGTCTAGGGTAGAGGGCTGGGGGGGGGGGAGGGCGGGATTCGGCCTGCGGGGGCCGGCTCGGTGGACAGAGAAGGTAGTAGTGGGTTTCGCGCAACGAATATCGCCATAAAGGCCAGCTGAAAAGTCAATCAAGCGGGCCGAATTACGTCGAAAAGCGTAGCGCGCGATGCGCGGGGCGAGCGCGGCCGCCGCCGATATACAACAAAATGAAAGCTATCAGAGGTGACAATCCGCGGACGACAAATCAGCGTGTATATTTAATGCCCGTGGTGCCACCCTCGCCCCCGGAAAACCTCCCGACGCTCGAGGTGGAACGCGTTCGCACCCTGTGCGAATCTCGCTCTCTCTCCCTTCCACCTCGTTTCTCTCTCTCTCTCTCTCTCGGCTCTCTCATGATCTGGTTCTCTCGCTCTGCCCATCTCTCACCGACTCTTTTCAGTAGCGTTCGGTTCGGTTCTACTCGCTCGCTCGCTCTCACTCCTTCCAGTTGCCGTTTTGATTTTCATTTCGGCTGTTTCCTGCCTGCTCGGCTTCTTCGTCCTCTCTTTCTAGCGATGGTGCAGCGCGGTGGCCATCCGCTGTCTCGTTCTCGTCGCCGTACCTCTCGTTCCTCTCGGATATGTCACTATGTTACCGGACATAACCCAGAACCACCCCAACCGGCTTGCTTCCCCGTCGATCCATCGTTTCTCGCCTCGACCGTCTCTATCCGTCGCCTGCGTTATTTGCAGCGCGTTGTTCCCTCGCACTGCGCGCCGCACGCCTCACGCCGCACGCCACCCGCCGCGATCTAGCGCAATCAGTGCTATTATATTAATATTTATGTCCCCTCCTATTCCTTCTCCCCCCACCGCACCGGGAACCGGCCGCCGGCTATATTTCGCGAAAAGTCAATCGAAAACGACCCCGTATCCCGTATACACCGGCCTTCAACGCCACCTTGTTGCCCACCTGTCGACACCTTCGCTCCGACTCCACCATTTCGTTCACCTACTTCAAAAGATAATTTTCACGCTCCAGGGCTTGTCCACTTTGGAGTTTCTCAAGGTTAAGCTGGTCCTTAACTCCTCAATAATCGGGTACATACCTGGTACACTTTCAATTTCTCTTTGAAACTACTTTAGCATTTTTGTTGACCAGGCTTTCGAAAATTGTGGTATAATCGCCGATAGATAATGTGTTAAAATGGGTTTGGCCGACGAGAAATGTTCGCGTGTGTCGCGCGAACACGTCAAGGATCATGAGGTCGAGCGAAAGTCAGCAGATGTTCGCCCGCGTTAATATTTTATATAGAATATTCCCCGGTATTTCTCTTAGGTGACCTACTTGCTTACCGTATGGAAATCTATGCGCGATAGATTCGATTGTATGTAAATAGTAATAGGAAGTCCAGTGTTTTGCTCAACGCCGAAGCTTCTGTGGAGAAGACTCGTTCGGTACGCGTCGGGAATGAATACATCTTCATTCTCATCATGAACTTTGTCTTTGTAGACGGTCTAACAGAACCTGGACCTAACGCAATTCAAAAACCGGCTGTTCGCGCGGTTTTCACGACTCGGCGAACCCGGAATTGCTTACACTCGGTTCACGGGCGATTAGGCATCTTTTGATCCGCCCCATCGCCATTCTCTGCTCACGGCTACCCTCCGATCCCGGTAACGTTCCTTTCACGGTTACCTTGTTTAATTCTTCAGGATCTTCACTATTTTTAGACAGAATTTTCAAAGTATTTTAATAGTTCGAGATTGAACAAACAATGCGAATTTTCACGTAAAATAAAAATTGTCTTGAGCTGAAAGAGGTCGAAAATGATGATTCTTCGCTTCTCTGTAGGCCAGCGGATAGGGGATGGATTTTCTAATCTGTCTGCTAACCGAGTAATCGTGTTTCCCTCTTATCCAGCAGGGTTCCCGCTTGCCATGAGTTCTCTACCCCGCGGAGATTCATCCTCGAAGGTATTACCAGAAATGTTAGTCCGTGTAGCGATAGTCACAAATGGCAGACGAACTCTCTCTCTCTCGCGCGCGCACGATCTCCTGCTTATCTCGGCAACGCATTTTCGCAACGAGCACCCCGGAACAACACCCTGCGCCTTTATTATTGTTTTTACGATCTCTGAAAGCGCAGATACTGCGCCCGGCTTACGAAACATGTAGAAAACGGCGACGGGGAAAAAAAGGCAATCGATTGCGGCTAATGAGCGCAGGAAACGGCGTTGCAGCGCATTATGACACGTAGCAACGGAATTGCTGGCGGTCGTTACATATGCTAATTAATCCGTGTCGCGGAGACGCCGATTGTCTTTCGACGATTTTATATATACAGCTATCAGCTGACGCATTACGTGACGCACGTCTACAACCGGAATATTCAATTTGCCGCGCGCTTCGATAGCCGACGCTATCTATAGTTCCCGATACGATCGACCATAGTTGTCGATCGTTATCGGCAGTGACATACAACGCTATTATATGTATGTACCATGCCTGGAGTCAAATTTATAATTGCGAAGTAAAGTGCTGATCGAAGAAAAACCCTTGGCTCTGGGCTATTTCTTAGATCGTGTAGTTCTACAATTTTTTTCATGAACGTAAAACATTTTTGATTGTCGTTTCGAGTACGCCATGAAACTTGCGATAGCGAGAAGGAGCGAGAAGCGTTGATCTCGTCGCTTTTGTGTTGGAGCGGCCATAGTTGTCGAGCGTTATCGGCAGTGGTGTACAACGCCATTATTCCATGCCTCTAGTCAAATTTAAATTGCGAAGTAAAGTGCTGATCGAAGAAAAACCCTTGGGTCCGAGCTATTTCTTAGATCGTGAGGCTCTACTATTTTTTTCATGAACGTAGAATGTTTTTGATTGTCGTTTGGAGTACGCCATGAAATTTGCGATAGCGAGAAGGAGCGAGAAGCGTTGATCTCGTCGCTTTTGTGTTGGAGCGGCGACCACCCGTCGCGCAAAAATTGGTGCCTAATGCGAATTGTAGGTTAGATTTCTCCGGGCGGTGACGAGGCCCTTTCGTCGATCGAAATTTCATTTCCGATCGGCCGAATAGCCCGCCCGGAGTTTCCACCCTATTCGCCGCGTTCTGTTCCATTGAAATTAGATTGTAGCCGGTATTAGAAGGATAACCGTCGATTTTATTGTATGCTGGTACCAGGGGGCTGTCCCGAAATCGTCGCGACAGGTTGCGAAAACAGCCACTACGGACAGAAAATCGCGTTTAATCTCTCGCCCTTAACCGACGGCTCCCGGTCGTTTCGGGTGGCGAACTCGATTACGATGTCTCCGATCTGTCATGCAATTCGCGACACCATTAAGGTCCGTGTCCATAGTAAAACCATCGCGAGTTGTTCCTCACGAGGTTGTGTTACGTACATCATACTGGAAAATTCTAAAGGAAACCACCTGGCAATGGAAAATCGAAATGAAATCGCAGGCCAAGGGGTTAACTATTTCAGAAATCGACGGAGTTGCAAAGAGAAAAGGAAAGAGGGAGATATATGTATATACAATATACGTGGGGGGAGAATTGTGGGCCACGAAATTACGCGTTAGGCGAGTTTGCCATAGCTAAGCAGCAGCAGGAATCTGGTGGGATCGCGTTAGAACGGTGGTGCTCGGATATAAACGCGCAACCGGAGACTTATCCGAGCTGATGCGATGGGGTAGAGCGATCGCGAGAGGGAAGGCTGTGATTCGGTGGAATAGTAGATGATTTTCATGATTTCATGATTCGCGATATCGAAGGGGATCGTCGGTAACGAGCCGGTCGTGACTCGCCGGTTTTGTACGGTAGCTTATTCGTTGTTTCATAGCGGTACAGCAGCGGTGGCGAGCAACGACTCGGCCACGAGAGCAGAGGAACGCGTTCGATGTTTCTGCGAGCGGAGGAACTGCCACTTATCCGCTGGCTCGTCTCTAAATCGGCCGAACGATAGAGCCAAAGAGCTCTGGCTGTAGCATACGTACAAGAGAGAGTGAGAGAGAGGGAGAGGGAGAGAGTGAGAGAGTACTCTGGAATCGAGGCGGAGAACCGTTCTTCCCTCCGCTTCTCTTTCTTCGAATTCTGCCTTCGCTCTCTCGTTTGTTCTCCGCGCGGGAACGCGATGTGTTTCCCCTCTGCCCTCTTTTCTGCCTGTTTACACACTGCAAAGCAAACCCGAGAGGCCTCGTCGCCCGGCGATGCCAACGATCGATCGATTCCCGAGCATCAAGGAGGATGGAGAGCGCAGCGCGCTGACCACAGCCCTTCGCGGGAAATTATCGCCGATCCCTTCCCCCGAAAACGTGGAAATCGGGATTCTGGGCTCGAGAGACACAGAGCGTCAGCTCCGACTTTTTCGTTCCCCCCGGTGCTACTCTAGCGTTTCCGCGGTGAGAACGGGAGCGGAGGAAGCAACGATTGTTTCTTCTAGATCGGTCGGGCTGATGATACGTTGTGTTGTTCGGGAAGGTATCGGTAGGGAGAGCAGGAAATCGGATCGCATGTCTGCCTCGAATCTTTCCGCCATCTTGCCAGAATTCTTTCCACGGTAGCGAGCGACGAGCGGCGAAAACCGAGCTCTGCGATTACATTCCCTTATAAATATGCAAATATGGCGGCACGGTGCACGTAGGGAGAAGAAACGGAGGAGAAAGAGGAGGAGGAGGCGGCGGTGGCGGAGTAGTAGGAGGAGGAGGAGGTGGAAGAGGAGGTGGAAGAGGAGGAGGACGAGGTATGGAAGAGGGGAGGAAACGGTGGCGGCGGTCGCGGTGGGTTCGCGGGTCTCCGGCAAACGAAGGTTTCTCCGAGAACGCGAAGGGGGCCAGGACGCAAAAATAGAGAGTATCGCGGTAATAATTATTGATTAGGTATTCGTGACCGACTCGCCATTGCTAGAGCCCGTGCACCGTATAAGACCAGTTAAGTACACGTACCTCGATCTTTTCCTCCCGTTTATTCCTTTCCGAGACGGTCGCCGTGCTCCGAAAACGCTTATCGCTCTCTGCCTCGGAACGAATCCCTCGCTCGACGAATTCGTAGCAAATCGGCAAACCGTGCCGCAACTCGCGACACGATCAAGGTAAACCGTGTGTATGTGTCGGTGCGACGACTTCTCGAGCTGTTTCAAACGCGGTCAAATCATCGTAAATGAACAGCTGCGCTTCACGTGCCCGGGGACAGTGGAATTTTCCGCAAGAAAGTTCTCTTCTTCTCTCTCCCTCTGCGTCATTGGCACTCCTACACTTTTGCCAATATACACAGACCAGTAGAAGCATGCATCTCTAATGGACGAGCAAAAGACTGCAAATTAGAATCGTTAGTGTTAAATCGCGAACGGGAATGTTGACAACTGAACTTCCAACTCAATTATAGAGAACAGAAGTTACATGCAAATGTATTTCTTCTTTTGATCATTTTGATACGTCGACAATAATGCAATGATTTGTATGGATAATAAAAATTGTCTATATTAGTTACAAATTACAGGCGCTACGTAGACATGTATAATAATTTTATAGAGTCGGCATCAACATAACAGTATCTTTAAATTCTATAAATGATTTTCCTATTTTGCATTTGGTGTACACTTTCTTATAAAAAATGCATGAACTCCGCTGTCTAGCAATAATGTTCTTAAATTCTTAATGCCCTCACAGTTTTGTGTATCACCTATTTATTATGATCATAAATTCATAGGATTTGCAGTCTATTGATAGCATGTGTTTCGTCCCATTAAACTCATAAAATATGCATTACATTCAATTTAGGAACAGTCTTCTCTCTTCGAAAACGACGATTTATATTTTGTCGAGCAAAATTTATCTTATACACTTTCGCCCGCCGGAGAAATAACCTTATCTTTAAACATCCCATATATTTAGATTATCGTCGTTATAAAGTACGCGCAAAGCACATGGTAATACCACCAAATTATCGTGTCACCAAAAGAGCGTGAAACATACATCAGCTTATCCCAACGAGCTGGTGTTTGGGTATCGCGAGCAGCACGAGATGAACGACGTCAAACATCCCGAACTCGAGCAGCGCCATAAAATACGCCTCGTCGAATCGGCCACCGTGTTCTCGCGTCTGTAACGGGTCGATGCAGCTAACAAAATTTCGTTGCATTATCTTCCTTAAACGGTCTCTAAGAGGGTGACCGTAGAGGAAGAAAAAGACTGGAGAGCGCATGATACGCCTCTCGCGTTGCCCGCGCTCTCGCCGTCTCCATAATTTTCGTAATACCGGGTTTTGGAGATGCGCCCGGCTGTATTCCGGCTACCAGTCTTTACATGGCCCATTTTATAGCTCGTCGCCGTACATCGTCGACTCGATGGATCGCATTATATCGAGGCCGGCTGCGGATCGCGCTCCCGATTTCGCTTTCGATCGGAAATTTTCGGACGGTGGCAGTCTTCTCGTCGAGAAACGATGATATCGTTGGCGACGATGAGCGATCTCGTACACCATGTAGAGAAGCCGAACGCGACGCTCGGGAAGGCATACAATTGGGAGCTTGGGAGGCAGCACGAGCTGTAATCGAGCCTAAATATTAAGGACAGTCTTCTGACGCGGATGTACAGAAAGAGCCCACTCTTATTTCCCTTATTGACCAAGCGTATCGACCACCGAGTGACAAAGGCGGAAGTGATATTAGGGACATTTGGGATAATTTGAGGCAGAGCAGCACCTCCCATGTTTTTGCATTGCATCTGTGCATCAATGAGCACACGGTATTATCGTTCACCGGCTGACAGTCTTCGCGTGTCTCGTAATATCGCTCGTTGTCGTTGGGCCACCCGGGATAGCGTTAGATCGGCTGGAAATCGCGATCCCAATTCTCTCGTCGATCTCGATCAGGAAATTTCGGGACGCGATGGCAGCGTTCTCGGAGAAACACAGCTCGGCTCGGCGACTCGTCGCGACGGGACGCGTTATCGCTCGGCGACGATGGGGCACTTTGTACACCCTGTAGAGAAGCCGAGCGCGACGCTCGGGAAGGTACAATGTGCACGCGGCATTATCATTCACCCTGGCCATTATCCATCCACCGGCACCATCGACGACCCAACCCCTATCCTATCCAACAGCGGTCCCTGCTATCCCCTTTCGCATTCGACGAGATGGAAATTTAGCGGAATCATTCGCGATTTACGACAGGGCAAACGCGCGCGCTACCGATCCCTATCCCAGCCCACCCGCCTCCGGTACTTACCTCGGTTTATACGCGAGAAAGATGAACAGCGTTATCTCTCGCTCCCGTTTCTACTTCTGCTTCTGTTTCTGTTCCCGTTCTTGTTCGACGACCACGATACCTCAGACCACCCACCCCCCGGCATTCTAGTTTATTCGCCACCGAGCACCGTCCCGCTCTATATCTTCGAGATTCCCCGAGGATAATTATCGCGATAATCCGGGACTAACCGAACGAACCGACGAAACGACGAAACGAGTCTACTCTCTGCATCGTCGTCCCCTCCCTCACCCTCACCCTCCAACTCTCTCTCACTCTCTCCCGCTCTCCCGTACCTATACCCACGTTTTCAGCTTTGCACCGGGGATAATTGCGCGACGATACGTAATAATTACGCAACGATTTATAAGGTATCGACGTTTTGCGGCACGCGCGACGCGACTCGGAAAATTGCCCGAAATCGCATTCGCTTTCGCTGCTAATTCGTAATAATCCGACCCGAGTGAATCTATGAGATCGATCCGCGCGAGCCCCTCGATCGGACGATTTATCGACTGCTAATTCGCCGCGTCCTGTTCCCGGCGCCATCCGAAAAAATACATTTTACACGCGGGGTCCGATCCGGCCGATAAAAAACGACGCGACCACGCGGAAAAACAGCGACCCCACGACCGACCGCGGCCGGCTCGTTGCCCGATAATCGGTGCTCGAGCATTTTCACTCCGCGTCGCCGATCTTGACATTCCGGTTCCGAACGGGCCACTCGACGGGGGAAGAGCGAGGTTTAGTACCTTCGTTTGCCCCGGTAATAGGCTTAATAATCAACGTAGTTCATTAGTTTCAGCGGGCTTCGTGCATGGAGATTACCAACAAGGATTGCGCCCGTTCATATATTGCTAGATGTACGGTGTCCTCCCGGAAGGATTAAAATTAATTGGTGTCGGTGCAAAGTAAGAGATCGTGGGATCGATGCCGGGGAAACTCGATCCGGAAAACCGCAAAGAAACGGGGCTCCCGCGATTTTTGATAAACGCGGTCGGCGTTGGCGCGGTGCGGCGACGCGTATCGAAACGAACAAACGCCTAACGCGAACTTTGAGTGTCGTTTCCACTTGGTGGTTCGCGGACTTTGACGCGGGAGCGAGACACAGGGGTCAAAAGTGTAAATTAACGCGACGTGACGCGACGTTAACGCGTGCACCACGGTGAAAAGCGCGTCCCACCTTTTCCCGCCCCGGCAAGTCTCCCGTGTTTTATTACGCGCGGTTTGTAGTCGCGCGCAGAACGCGAGACGCGAAACAGGAAACGTGTACGCGCCTCTCGGATCGCACCTATAGCCGCGGCGGCAACCGCTCTCCCGCGCACGCGGTTGTTAAATTTCATTTACCCGCTTACTTCTGTAGAACTTTATATTTCCCATTAGCGGGATAAACTGGGCCAATTCCGGGGCCGGTGGTGGTCGGGTAAAGCACGAGTGCGAGCGGGTCGCCATGGGAGAAACGTTGCCACCGCCACGCCGCAGTTCGCAGTTCACGGTTCCCAGACAACACAGGCCAAACCTCCTCCCTCAAAGAAGATGGAAAGAGAGGAGCCCGCGTGCGCTCTCTCGCCGCGGCGCGATGAATTACTCTTCACCTAGCACCGCAACTACTTGGACCGCCCGGGAATTCAACCGGCACGCGACAAACTCCACGCTTTTCCACGATTTAACACGCTCGATCCGTCCCCGAGATATCCGCTCTTGACCTCTCCTCTTGGCACTCCTAATCTGGCTGGACAACGATTTTACTCTGGTAGGTCCAATGTTCGATGTGACTGGACAGCAATTTTATTCTAGTAGCTTCTAGAACCTAGTACATTCAATAGCCACTCTACCTGGACAACGATTTTAATCTAATAGGTCTAATGGCCTAGATCATTGTTTCCCAATGTTTCGACATCTGTGTACTCCTTCTATAACTGTCGTAACACTGAGTATCCTCCGTTAAGAACAATCGGTCTTAAGTAGCAGGCGTGTAGATCCTTTGTACACAGCAGTAGACTCCCGCTGCACCAGGATTGTTGCACTAGAATTAGTGCGTACCCCCTTTAAACTCTTCCTGTACCCCTAGATTCCTGGGCTACGTTAATGAAATTGTTGGAGGATCTTATCCTAGAGGATGTTCTTCTCCCGCAAGAGAAAGCTGGCCAGTTTTCCACGTTATCAATGCGGCAGCAGCGCTCCCTGAAACGATTACAGATCGATATCGTCGCGGAGAATTCACAATCGCGATAACTAATAGACCGAGTTAGAGATCGTGGTTCTCGTCGTGTCGAGTTCGTGGGATATCGAGTTAGCCTCGCCGCGTCGCGTCGCGTTGTGGTTGCAGGTACGTTCTTGACGGTGCGCGCGGCGGGTTGTTTTGCGTTCTCTGTATTTTCAATGTAATTATAAGCGATTGTTAACCGTGGATGTTTCGACTACACTCTAGAGTCACCGGAGCGCGTAATACGCCGGGTGTTAGAGCTTCCGAAGTCGTTTGTTCACGAGTTTCGAGCTCTAACGACCCCACGTTGAAGGGAACAGAGATTTTTCCGGAACCAACCCATTGCCGTACGACTAGACTGCGTCTGTTACAAGAAACAGAAGTCGCTCAAAAATGTCTACTTCAAGATTCAAATTGTCTACTTAGAACATGGACTTGGAAGTCGTAATAAACATTTGGGACAGAATCTATTAATCCTCGTCTGCCCCTCGGTGCCAAATTGACGTAGCGGTAAAAAATAATTGTGTTGACGAATAATTGACTTCGTCAAATCTTCTGATGAAGATGAGACAAGCTTGTAATAAAATTATTCGCGTCATGGTTACAAGCGATACATGCACGTATTCTTTCCACGTGCGTAATGACGAACGATAAAGAAGTTTCGAATCTCTGCCACTGTAAAATGAATTGTAGCGCGACAGGTTAAGAGATAACGCTGTTTTGCATTCCGGTGGATCGCGGAACCTTTTCATTCGCAAAAATCGCGGCGGGTCTCGCGCGCAACGCGGGGAACAAACGAGACGGGACTGGACGAGACGAGACTCGTATCTCATAGATGATTAATCCCCGCTGGATTGTAGAGTAACGAGAAACGGCCGATGGTAATTACGGCGCGAGTAAAACACCGTTCACGCATAAAAGTAGCCAGCTGCGCCGCCTCCGGAAAAGATTCACGGTTCCGCCGATGGTGCAACATGGCCTCGGTTTGGCGTGGTTTGGCTTGGCTTGGCAAGTCGTGTGCGTGTACACGCGCCTTTATCGGCGTCGCTGCGTGCGCGCCGGGCCCGCACAAAGTGTCAGGTAATTAGTTACGTCGTGCGAATCGTGTAAACTTCGCTACGCATCGATTAAACGCCGCTGCCGTTGTCGTTGTCGCGGCCAGGGTGGGTATATCGTCGAATAGATTTGCCTCGATCGACCTCGCCGTCACGTTTCACCTTTCCGTACCGATAGGAATTGGCAGGCGACGCTGCTCGACATCGTGCGACGCTCAAAACCGTCCCTCGGAAAAGGGCCTAGCCGGCGTCGCACAGTTATGATCCCCTTTTCGCGGACGAACCGACGCGACCGGTGTGTGGCGCGCACTTCTTTGATCGTTTCGTTCTCAAAGAAGGACGAGAGAGAGCGCGAGACTGCTGCGACTCTCCCCGGGGCTGGCTCCGGTCTGACCTTCGATTTTTGCTTCCTTCTTCCCTTGACACGCGCTCCGCGCGACTTCAAAGAAGCTTCATCGCAGCCCGGAGTCCATCGTTTCACAGCCCTCGCGAAAGATAAAGGCCGACCGGTCGCGTACCGAGAAACGTAAACGTGCACGCGTGTAAAAGGGTGCGAACGGACGAGCAGGAATAGGCGGGGCTGCAGATGCGTACTCGTGTGCATGCCTCGCTTTCTAATCATGCATAGTAGTTCTCGGAATCCCTCTGCCTATAATCGATCAGCCGGGTTATAAATTTTCCCGGTGAAACATCCTCAGCCTTCCCTCTTTTTTCCCCTTTCGACCGACCCTGCCGATCGATTCGTTTCTGGCTCGCGGAACGACGCGGTGCGATGCGATGCGATGCGTTCCGCTCGGTGCACTCTGCAATCCGATGCGTTGCAATGTTTTTCCGCGTCACGTTCGCGTTCGCCTTCGCGCCTTCCCTTTGGACCGCGAAAACTTCCTTGCGAACGGGGAACCTTCGCGAAACTCTACCACAAAGTACGGTAATCTAATTCGGACCAGTGTCTATGCCGAACCACCCTGTGTCTTCAGAAGAAAAATATTTACAGCGTTACATGAACGGTACTAATTGATTATGAATTGTCACGGTAGGTCCCACCCAGGCACTATGGTCCATATTTGTCTGTTCTCCCCTGCTAATATTTTATACAGAATGTTTCAACGAAAGCTGTATGATTTAAATCACCTACCATTTCTCACCCGACAAACTTTCCAAAGCTTTTATTCAACGACTGTCATCCGTAAACTGCTAGTGTATATCATGGCTTCGTTTGTGAATTTTACTACGAACGATCGCTGCGTTGGGCTTCGGGTTTCCTGGCTGTTCAATTTCGCGAAACGCCGACCTCAATTGGCTACCGAGATCATGCGATTTAACACCGTCAGACTTCTTTCTTTGAGGCTAAGCCAGCTGCGATCCTCGGTTCGGCTACCTATACATTTCAAACGATGTCGGAGAGGAAGGATCATGCACGTTAGCAACACGAAACTGAGACTAGGTCAAAAATATTATACGATCTTAACGATGTCAAAGAAAAAGCGTGTGGATCGAAAGAGAGATAATTGAATTTTTTTGGATAACGACATCCTCGCTAAGATTAGACTTCTGATGCTAACTCGACACTTTATTACGAACCACGCGTTTTCAGTCGGAATCGGGTAGAATAATGAGCAATTACCGGGGCCAGGATAGAACGAAGATATTCTCGTTTTAGAAGAATTTTCGGACGGATCGAATAGTGTGACACGGTGAATTATCTTATTGAAGGGTCTATTTACTCCCGCCATATCCTGCTTCCGGAAAAATCAACGGGATGCTTGGGAAACCAGTGGTAGTCAAAAGTTGGACATCGATCTAGCTACTCGGCTCCTGGTGACTATTTCCATTTGGCGACTGTACAATTGAGTACAGTAAAAAAAGACGACTGGAATTAGAAAGCTGACCAAGCGGGCCCAGCAATTGTCAGCAGCGCATTTTTCAAACAGTCTCGAGGTTTCGGTTAATCGAGTTCTGCACGCGCGAGGAAGAATTCAGTGGCAGTGAATGGACCGAACGGTTAGCTCGAGGAACACGTGCGACTCGGCCGACTGTTTTCGGCAATGGACAAGCGATCGAGCGTCGTGCGAAGCGTTTCAATGATTGTTGCGCGAACGGTGCGGCGACTGAGGATATTCAGAAGAATGCTAGGCTCGGCTCGGCTCCGCTCTGGCCCGCTCGACGCCGCATCGGCTCGGCTTGTTTTCCACTCTTAGTTATAACCCTGTGACGTTCCCATGGCATAAACAAAGCGCAACCGGCAATTCCGGCGATGAAATATTATAAGTAATAACATATACCCATAGGGAGAGCAGGCTACGTGTTCTTGACCAGGGCCTCGCGCGGGACTCGGAGAGAACGGGATAATAACACGGCACTAAACTATACGCTCGATACGCCGTACCTACATATAATTGTATAATTATTATTAATGATATCGAGTCCCTTACCGGCTTAAACGCGCGCCGACGTATATAGTCGGGGCACCGATCGAACCGTACTTGTGCTCGTTCGCGTCTTACTTTGCTCCTCGTCTCGCTCCTCCCGATTGTCTCGTCTCTTCACCAGCATTCCTCTTACTCGACCATCTCGATTTTTCTGGATCAACGATCTCCGATATTGAGCCGCATCCTAATTGCTTGTCGCTGCGACAAATCGCTGTCTTCAAGAAACAAGTGTTAGGTCAGTGCAAAAGTTCTTGCACTGACCTAACACTTGTTTCTTGAAGACAGCGATTTCCGACTCCTTGATGTACTTTTACATTTAATTATTTTCGATCAACAAAAATCATTTTATCATCTTTATTATTGTCTTTGTTCCATACCCGACATCAAAATCTTTAGTCATGGTTTCTCCTCTTATGGAAAATAGCTTGGACCCAGCGGGTTTTTTTATACGTCGGTCAGGAACTTTTGCACTGAGCTAACATAGTCCATGATCCCACTGAAATTGGCAATGCTTGCGACGTGGCAACTACGAATCCAATTAGAATATAGGCTCGCAGTTCGATATCTCGCGCGTACGTTGCTCGACGAGACTCTCATCCGAAACAGGAGACGCGAAGCAAATCTTTACGACGCGTTTATCGGCTCGCCCCGAGCGTGAAAACGATCGGACGACGATAAATTTGCGGGGAACCGAGAAGGCAGTTTCGAACACTTCTCCATCTCTTTCCTGCTTCCCTCTCGCGAGGGTGGACCGAGGGTGGAAGATGCTGTACGATTTTTCGTGACCCGTGACTCGGATAAGATTTCGCGGCGATATTATAGGCCGATCCACCGACGTAACGTTGCACCGATGCATCCAGCCCGGCCAATCTCGTAATTTCTTCCGTTATTTATCGCCGTTGTTCCTCTCCGTGTAACTCGTTTTTTCGACGATCGCGTACGCCTTGACCCGAGACTCTAACTATGACTACCTTCGCGATCTATTCGAGAAGCTCCTGCTAAAAGAAGGCAGATTCTAGTCCTGTTTCAATGGCAGGGTTAAATGTACAAGGTGGATTGAAAAAAAAACCCTATTCCAAAAATGAATAGACATTCGAAGCAGTTTTGTAATATTTTTAGGAACATCAGAAAATTGTTGAAAGAAATGCAGTAAGTGGATACCCGATTGGTTATGCAAGGGTTAAGTTCCCTCGATTCCTGAATGGCAGTCCAAATAAGTTAATAGTCGCTCGTTAAGTTCTCCGCTAAACAAGCTTCCGTTTAAGCACACAGAACCTCGATTTTGGTTAGCTGATAGTTCCACTTTGGCAAAGTGTCCGCGGGACGACTTTGGAATTTTCAGTTCCGTCGGGGCAGACAACAAAACGAAAGTGGCGCACGCGCGCGCACGAACGACATCTCGCGCTGTGCGCTCGTTGTTTAGAGAAACGTCCGTGTTTGCGGAGCAACGACAACCGAGCGAACGGTAAACCACGGTGAAACGCGGAGTCGCGTGAGTCACCGCCGGTGGGACGATTAACGACGCCTTCGGAATAAAGAGATCGTCGACCGAAAGCTCGTAACCGGCACGCGGGGATTCATTTTCTGGCGTAATAGCGACTGTTACCGAGAGCTATCTCGGCTCGAGTCGACTGTACGAACTGTCGCTGTTGACAGAAGGTTTTGTCCTGGGCCCTGCCTGAAACGCAAGGACATTTGAAGGACACTTAAACGGGGTGAAAGAGAACAGCTTGTGTTTATGAATGTTTTGACGATGAATTTTCACGACACCTGAAGGAAGGAAGTAATCAAATAATTTTTTTGCATTGAACCAGTCTTTCTACCCTTTCTCATAGTATGTGAACAAATATTTTATTATTGAAGATTTTCGTAAACTACAAACTTGTGGCATAGTTGGGCAAAAGTTTAATCGATGATTGACGACTAAATTTCTACTTCAATCGCTAATCGCAATTAACAATTAATCTCCTAGTTTAGTCGTTAATTGCGATTAACGATTATTAATCGTCAATCGGATAATTGATTAATGATTAACTGCTGAAATTTCGAAACGAAATATGCAATAAAAATTGTATGAATACTGAAAGAAATCTAAACTGAATTTAGGTGTACATATTGTCATTTGTAGACGGGTAGCTATTTTTCTATCTTCAAAGGCCGAGCCGAAATTTCAACTGTGCCGGCGACTGCGACTGTCCGCGTCTCTTTCTTTTCGATACGCTGTCCTTCCTTGCGCCCGAGACGTTCATCGTCAATTAAACCACTAAATACAGTTGAAATTATATCGTATTTGGTCTTTGATCAGAAAATACCACGAATGTATTGATGAAAGTTCCATAAAAAAATAAGTAATAATAAAAAAGATTAAATATTGGTGTTACATTGTGAGGACGCACGGGCCTTTGAACTGTGCCGACGATTAACTTCATCAATCGATTGATCCAATCGTCGGTTTTTCGATGATTTCTTCTTTTAATCAACAATTGACGATTAACTTCATCAATCGGTTGAATCAATCGTCGATTTTTCGATGATTTCTTTTTTTAATCGTACACATTAATCAATCAATCATGATTAAAATTTTAATCGATTAATGCCGAACTCTGACTAGTCGAAGCGTTTGTAAAACAGCCACCGATTCGAAGGCCGCCGCGGTAGACTGGGATAAAAACAGACGAATCTTTTAGGATCAAGTAGCTGTGGCAGAGGTTGTGTTCGTAGTCGTTTAAAGCAAAATGTAGGAAGTAACAGCCATAAAACCGAATCAAAACGGTGAGCGCATCGGTGGGATGCGACGAAACGCGAGTGACAGGTAGGAAGGTAGAAAAAAGTAAAAAAGCGCAACGCAAAGACGACGACAACGACGAAGAAGAAGAAGAAGACGCGAGAAGAGGGGGAGTGGGAGAGGGAGCGGCGCGCGTGGAATATTAAGGAGCGATTAACATAAGGGGACAGAAGCGTGCGTGTCTTCGAGATCGTGACGACGTTATCGATTGTCGTCGAGTTCTAGGTTCAGGCACGTATCGCATACACGCACTCGCGAACCGACAATGAGGAGAGGACGAGGTTAAAGACACGCGCTCGCTCGCGACGAGTCGGTCTTACGGGAAGGGGGAACAACTTGCCGGAGAGTTCGAGTCAGAGTTAGAGTCAGAGCTGGAGTCAGAGTCGGAGTTCGAGTCGCAGTCGTCGGAACAAAAAGAGAACCGCGCGCGCGCGCGGGAAAAAGAATGGTAGAAAGGACAAGGGGCTAAAGAAGCGGAGACGCTCGGGGGACCACGGACAGAGAGAGGGAGAGAGAGGACTCGCGGTATTGTCAACCGCGAGACCATATACCGACGACGTACCGCGTTACTGCTAACCATAACTGTACCTGCATTCCGATCTTCTGAATAACGCTGGAATAATACGACTGGAAAAAGGATGCCCTGCGCGCGAGCTCCTACACCGGGCTCTCTCTTTTTCTATCTGATTTGACTCCCTCTCTCCTCGATCGGTGTTTCGTCGCTGTTTAACCTCTGACATCTCTTTTTTCGCCCGTCTTCCCCACGTTAGGAATCGCTCGAACCCGTCTCCGTCGCGATCATTCTTATTCCTCCCATCGAAGCGTTCCTCGCCGTATTTCATCGTAAAAGTAAGCACTTTGTGCCCACGTGTCTCTGCCCCGGGGCCACTCTGCAACACCAATGCAACGCTGTATAATTCACGGCGAGACACGAGGGTTAATCTACGGCTCGCGGAAATGATTTCTCGGTGACGTCGCCGGCTCCTGAAAAATGTACCGCTACTTACGACTATCGCTTACGTGGGATCAAAACGCTCCGAGAGCTTTTGAGAAACGATCTACGAATCTCGACGTCGTTCCTCCTCGAAAATCCGACATTTATAATATTCTCGCTCTTTAAACTCTCTTATCCGAACGCGCTTGTCTCGTTCTGTTCGACGAATGCGGCTTCCAACGGGGACTGACTCGAATCGCATAAATGAGGGGAGGGGAGCATTTTATTCGTCGGTTTGTTTTGGCGCGCGATCCGAAGAACAACGATCCGGTATCGAAAGAAAAAACCGCAGCAATGATTTCTACTCTCCTTCTGGAGAGTCGAAGCTAGAAGGATCGGGAGGGGAACGGGAGGAGAATGGGAATGAGAATGAGACGGAGACGAAGACGGAGACGGACGAGACCACCGGGCAGGGTGCTCGAGGCATCATTAAGACGGATTTTCCGGCACGCAGTCGTCTGATTGCCTCACGTACGACGGTTACGCGCGATCATTCGGTTCAATGATAATCCCTCGGGTAGCCCAGCGTCGTGGCACGTCTCCGACGGAGTCCGGAGCCAGAGCCAGAGTCGGAGCCCGAAGCCCGAGCCGCGGCCTGGGTCGAAGCGGGTGGCACGAAGGAAACGGACAGACCAGGCGGATACGCGGACCGAGGGAATGATTTCTGCTACGATCATACGCAATTACATGCTGAATCTTTAATGGAACGTTTCGAGCCTGGAATTACTCGAACGGCGTGGAAAGCTATCGCCACATAATGCAAGCATATGCCCGTGTTCCGAGAGCACACGCAAGTCTCATGCTTTCTTCCGCTGGTGACGCTACATCTTCCGTTGCTTGTCTCTACCACAATCTGATTTTCGGACCGTTTGATCAGTTTCCTCGGAACGTCGCGTCGTCTCGAGAAGTTCATCGAGGAATTAATAATGGAAATTGACATAAAGAGACTGACAAACATTCTCAATTCCATCTTTTCTAACATGTTGGTTCTCGAGATTTTCCGGTCGAAAGTTGAAGTTGCTGTTGGCACCAAAAAATTCTCGGATACGGAAAGTGTAGCTTTCTGGACAATCTTGGAATGTTGCATACGCCGATTGAGTCATTACATTTTTTCAGTCGATTTTCAAGCTGCGCTTAGGGGTTGAGGGGGCAGCCGTGACTGGATCCGATTCGCCTCGAACGGAACGAGCCTTTTCTGCACCGTTATATATCTCTCTCTTTCTCTTTCTCTCTCTCGTTTATCTTCGGTTCGTTAAGGTCGCTGATTCGATTCCGGCCGGCCTTCTCCGTGTTTCGTTGCGTAGACGCGGCTAGTCCCACGGAATGGTTTGAAATTGATACGTAGGAATGATCGAAACCGCGGTCGAGGTTCCGTGCTACGCGGCATTTGAGCAAGCAGGCCAACGGGCCGGGCCGGACCGGGCCGTTTTTAGGGAGGGTGAGGCAGCGAAGAGGGGTGGGCTAGGGGGAAAGGGGGAGAGCCCGAAGCGAACGTAAAATGACTTTCCAAAATTCGGAATTCCAGACGAGAGCCGAGCGATAAAGCGGCCCGTTTCCAGCGGGCACTTAGATACCACAATTTGCTAGATGGTCGCCCTGGGCGAGCCATCCACTCGAGCAACCTTTGCTTTGTGTCTCCGCCGGACAGGACAGCGAGAGAATTCGATTTAACTACCACGCGTCCAGACGTGGCTCGTGTGTGCGTGAACAGTGTCAGCACACACCGGGACTGTTCTCAGCCGAGATGCGACGCGCTCCACTTCTACAGGGTGCACGGCAATTCGAAAACTTTCCCTCCCACTAGCCGTGCTCTCGCTCTTGCTCTCTCCGTCGTTCTCGGTCGATTCCTCCAGCGACGATTGCGGTTCGGGGCAAACAAAAACTCGAGGACCGACAAAGCCCGCCCGGACCGAGAACCTAATCGCGCAGGGAACCACAGGAACAAGACCCGGAATGTGAATTCTTTCGATCTAACTGTGAACGAAAAGCTACGACCAGACAGTGAGGGAGGCAAATCATGGTACAAATTTTTATTTTATATCGAGGTCCGCGGTTACGACCATTATCGCTTTCCTTGCCATCGCCTCCGATTTGTTGCCGTTTCTTTGAACTCACAGGAGGAACGTTACCAACACCGATTCATATTAATAAGTTTTTTAAAATTCTTTTTTTTTCACCTAATATTTTAATCAACAGCTTAAACACTCATTTACGTATCAATGTATTTCATTTGCCGCAACCGTGGAACTTCGTATCTTGTTCTATATTTGGTACGGTATGCTGTATCCACAATACCTAGGCCGCACATTAATTATCCGCATAACGATTTTATTATACAGAACGAGAAAAACAAGCGTGGTTATAAATAAACATTACGTTTCACATAAAGTACATAAATGATTCCACTCGTTAGTAGCGCTGACGGTGTTCGACTCGTGAAGTCGTCCATTTATAATTTTTTATATAAGCCAACAATAAATTGCTTACCTTGATCCTCTAACAAACATATATGAGAACAGGTAATTTCGCGTGACATTCTTTCGGCGTGAAAGATTGTATGTGCATTTTTATTTCCTCTGTATGTAACGTGATTTCACGTGACGCGATATTCTAATGAATCGACGGCACTGGTTCGTTGGAGGACACCCGTTACGCGGTTTTCGCACAAAGGAACCGTACGTGTATGCACCGCGCGTCCCCCGTCCATTCGCCATGGAAATACCGTGTAATTCAATGCGGGACTTTCGACGACGGTGCTCTCGATGTCTTTGGCGTCGCGCAAGCCTGGCCGCTGTCCCGTTCGCCGTTCTTTCGCGACGACTTCTTCTCAAAGGGTCCCTGCCAGGCCGTCGATCGAAATTGCGTCAAGTGAAACCGAAGCAAAAAGACGAGGAGGGAGCGCCGCTCGGGACTGCTCTCCGAGAGTCGAGGGATCGCTCCAAGGTCCCGGACAAGTAAGTCGTTCATCTATCCGGGAGAAAACGGATCGCGGAGTGGACGGGGGTGAGCGAGTGAGAGAGCAAAAGAGAAAGAGAGAGAGCGATAGATGGAGAAGGGAGGCGCGAGCAACGCCGCCGCACTCGAATTTATAAAATATCATTAATCATCGGGATCGCTCGGACCGGCAACGTAGCCAGGCTCGATCGAAACGTGTGTTTATGCGATCTCGCGGGTCCGTTTAGACGTGATTTATCGTAAGAAATTATCCGAATGCTAGAAATACCGTATCATTATCGTGCATCTCGCATCGTTCGCGCGTACACCGAGAATTTACAGCTGGGGGAAAAACGATCCGAGATCGAGAGCCGAGCGTGACGGATTAACGTTAGGAAACCGCGCGCGCAGACCGACGATAGTTTTTACTTCGCCGTTAGACACCGCTCGGCCACCCCTTCGGTAAAAATACAATACTTCGGTTTTTTTTCGAGAACGAGAGAGTGAGCAGCCTGTTCTCTCGCGCGAGCCACCGCCGCGCGAGTTCCTTCCTTCCACTCGAACCCATTCGCCGTTGAAAAGAACGTCCGGCGGATCGATTAATTCCGCGGGCGTTTCAACGTTGAATCGCTTCTGCCGTTTTCTCGCAAAAAAAACTCCGTACAGCTGTGTAAAATTAACAGTTCCCGCGATATTTCTAAAGGTATCGACGTGAAATTTTCACGGGAACGTTTCGCGAGGAACGCGTCCGCTCGCACTTGCTTGTATCGTTGATTTATTGCGCGTAACCGCGGCTCGGAAAGGGTGAAAAGTTCATTTGCAATTTTAATGTTCGACTTTTTGTTTCGACCTAACGCAGCGAGGGAGGGAGAACAAGAGAGGGAAGGGGAGAGAGACAGAAAGAGAGGAATTCGCTTCACTCGGAGAGATTTAATGGAACGGTGTTGTTGCGCTCGGAGGAGAAACGGGCCCCGGAACGGACCCTCCTCGTCGACTCGACTCGACTCGAGATTCGACTACGTTCGGATGTCTGCGAACAGCCCGGCGCTCGCAACCGTTGTCGCAATTGTCTCGTTACAACCAACAATACACCTTGGCTGACCTAGAATTAGAATTCCTAGCAGTGTCTATTGAAATCTGCATTCGCGATCCGAGCCGCAATCGCGAGCGGCAACATGCAAATGTTCCGTACCGGCGAGCGTTGCGAAATTCTTGCGATCGCAATTAAGCCTGCCCACGATATTCCTCGCAGAGTCGCGCGACGATGGCCACCGTTGTCGAGCCGCGTAAACGATCCAGTTTAAGAAAATCAGCGAGCCCCCCTTCTGGCGCAACCGTTTTCGATCGATAACGACGTCCGTGCGATGCTCCTTCAGCTTTCTCTTCGCTCGGCATTCTTATTGACTTCCCTACTAGACTCTTCTCGCCTAAAATATCTCCCACCAAAATTGCGGGGTCCAAGAACAAGACAACGAGTTCCAAAACCGAAGAAGGCTGCAGCATCGGTAGCTGCCAAAAAGTAATTGGCCCGACAGGGAATTTTCCAACGAGCGTTGGGGAAGACTGTTATTTATCGTTGGCTATTAGCAGCGTGTAGTTGGCGGGACACTCGAAAGGCTGGGATCCGTGGCGGTAATTCGTAAGCTCCGGTACGAGAAGCTCGTTTCTCTTTCTCGGTTCGAAGCAGCCCTCGCTTGTCGTCTTTTCCGCGCCCATATATATATCGTCCACCGTTGGTATCGATTCGTGGCCGCAGGTGAGAGACCGATGATTATATCGATCGAGTCTTAGGTCTTTGGGGTAAAGAGTAGAAGAGGGAGAAAAGGGAACCGGGGCGAGGGGGGACTTGGGCAGAGAGAAAGGGAAAAGAAAGAAAGGGAGAGAGAGAGAGGTCGGAGCAGGGGGATAATTTTGATATTCGGTGATTCGGTACCCGGTAGCATGATCGGCATAACGCTTATATACAGGGTCTGGGATGGTGGTTGCCTCCGGGCACTGATATTACCTACCCCCGTGATCAGCGCCTACATCGAAAATCGCTGCGCGCCACAGAGAAACAGCGCGTTTTATTCCCGAGAGTCGACGTCGACATTTTTTGCGTCTAGCCAGTAGTAAATGCAGGGTGCGTGCCCTTACGGAGGGAGCGTGGCGGAAAGAGGAGGAGGAGGGGGGAGGAAGACAGAGGCCCGGGAGAGAGAGAGCTACCTATCCAGTCGAGAAATTCGGAACTTTGAAAAAAGGGGCGAAAACGTTCGAAATTGCACGTTTCCGATGCAAATCTTACCCCGCTCGTCCGGCGCGGCGCGTCCTTGCGACCCGTGTGTCTGGGCCTCGGACTATACGTCGTCTTCTCTCCGTCGTCGTCCGCTACGAGAGAAGGGAAGACTCTCGGGAGATGCACAGGGAGGCAGGGCTACGGCAACTCTGCTCGTATATCATCTCGGTAGCTATCCCCGCTAGGAGGATGTAACACAGTCATTAATTTTTTGCCTCTCTCGAAAAGTTCGGCTCCGGATCCGGCGCGGCGCGACGCGTCGTGTTCACCTTCGTCCGGCGTGTTCGTGGCGACCTTGAAAAGATTCGAATATAAATGCGAAAGCGGTCGGGATAAATAAATTCCGTGACGCGGATGTGCGCGATGCGGAGAGCGAGTGGCACGGCTCGGCCCGAACCGACGCGACGCTTCTGCCGTTAAATAGGAACGAATACGCGGCCGATCCGAGGTGTGCGCTCGGCACCGCGTGCCTGTATATATGTAAATATGTATAGGTATAAATATATATTCGTTCGGCGGAGGCACGGAGGGTAGGTAATGCAACAAGTGGCGGTTTTCACGGGTTTTCCCGGGGATGAAACGGAACGGGCCGCCGGTGGATGGAGTCCCACGCCACTTCCACTTCCACCTTCCACTTCCACTGCTACTTCCACGGCAAAACCGCCGACGCCGCACCGCCACCCCCTCTGTGCCCCCATGCCACCCCTTAACGGCCACAAAGCTCCTGTCTGGAATTTAAGGGTGGAACAGCCCTTACTGCAGCCACCTCGTCCCTTTGCCCGTTGAGCGAGCATCGCCAATTGAGATAGGTCGAGCAACGATTGAGCCTCTCGACCTTGCGATTAGGGGATCGCCCGACCATCGCATCGGCATCAACCCAAAAAAGGGAGAAGACTCGCCACCCCGGAACGAGGGAAACAGCCCGGTAATTGCTTTCGGGCCGACCGCCTCGAATACAAGCTGCTGTCAAACAGAAACCGGACTCCCAAAATGACAACAACTTTCACCGTATCTCGGATCAGCTGTCTCTACGCGCGTTCGATGCTTCGGGTTGATGGTCAATCATCCCCCAGAGGATTCGAGCACGTGGCTCTTTTCCGATAAAATACTGTCGAGCGTTCACAGATGCCAGTGTAAATAGAAAATGGAAAAATATACAAACGATAACATCCGAATAGAACAACTCGCGACCTGCGCGCGTAAACGGATAAAATTTAATCCCTTGGCTTATAAAAGCGAGTCGGACACCTGACCTGTACCGTACACATTTTCTTTTCTTTTTACGATGCTACAAACGACAAAGAAGTTCTCATCATTGTGTACTCAAGGCTAATTATAGTGCAATGCCTTCGCATTCTCTTCGAATGTCCTACCTAAAGTTGTCCGAAAAATGCGAAGGGTGACCGCCGGCGAATCGTTCGAGATGGCTGTTGGCAGGTGTATTTTTTTGCAGCTTCTCATTTCCAGAAGTCGAATACGAAGCTGACCGTATGGCGTTTCGGGCCGCTTATTAACTCGGGCTCGACCTGTACGATTCGAAAATCCCGGGGACGCGAGTCGAGGGACCGAACGCATCAATTTCTCCGGAGAAAGGCCGGTAGCGTTTCCAGGATCGTCGAGAATTCGCTCGCGTCTTTTTTTTTCTCTCTCTCTATAAGCCCAATCTTCGCGGGCACGGCGAGCACACGGTTGCAGTTTCTCGTTCGTTCCGCGGTGCACAGATTTCCGAGTTTAGCGGTGCGCCGGTGGAAACCATTATTTGAAATCGGCCGCCGCGATTGGCCGGCACGAAGGCACGGAGAGCGGTTCGCATGATTAAGATCATCCAATGATTCCTTCTCTATAATGATAGGCTCTGGCATGCCTGCTCCCGGTTTCAGAGCCGTGGTGGGGCTGCTCGCGGGCGGGAAGGGAGGGAGAGACATTACGCGAAATTACTAAAAAGAATCTTATGCTAATGAAAATGCCTAGCGTCCTATTCCCGGCGGCCGATCGTTTCGCGATTCTTTTTCAGACCGATCTGCGAAATGACAACCTTCGGGGATTGCGTTCCGCGTCCTCCAGAAAAATTGCCGGTTCGCCGACTCGAGAGATCGACCGACCTGTAAAATTCGGCGAATCTCGCCAGCCTATTTCGATTCGCATGAATCGCCGTTTTTCCAGCTCGTCTGCCGGCCGTGCCGCGCGCTACGCATTATTCAATCTTCCGCTTACCTATGCAAATCTTTATTCAATTAATTCTCCGCGGAAAACAAAGCGTCTTCGATAATCTGGAAGAGTCGCGCGTGGAACGAGCGCCGGGGATTACGAAAGTCATTTGTTCGCGGGGACTCGGACAAATGATTCTTCTTATTATTTTCATTACGCGGCTACATAATGAAGCATCGAGCGGCGTGGCGCGGCGGCGGCGGCGACTGGAGGGGCTCCCTCGGCCCGGGAAGAGGTGGAACACAGAGGAGGAACGTCCGATGATGCGGACGGAGTTGGACGGATTGAAAAAACCATTTAGCAACTGGCCATTATAATAATACGTGATTCGTTTATCTCATCTTCGTACAGTCGTGGTCGGTCGAATTAGTATTCCCCCGGATCTACCCAGGTCGAGAATCTCTGGAGCTCTCTCTCTCTCTCCCCCTCGGGTTTCGCCTCGGAGGTCTTTGGCTCGCGATTCTCCGTACACGACGCGATTTTTCGAAGCCGTTTCGTTTCGGTTTCGCTGGATGATCGGTCGCATTGTTTCGATTTTGTTGCGAGCAAAGGGGGCAGGAAGAAGAAGAGCAGGAGGTGGAGGAGCGGAGAGAGAGGGCTCTCGCGGGAGCTTAGAGAAGAGTATCCCGAGGTCTGGCGAATCGAGGAGGTCAGCGAAAACGGTGGTCGCGAGGGGTGTCGAAAGGGGAACACGGATCCCGTGTAGTATATCGTTCGCTGTCACCGCGCGCGGATCGAAAAGGCTTCCGTACGTAAGTCGCTTTCGTGCTGGAAACCACGGTCACGGAAGTATGTACCATGCTGCTGTCGCGGACTGTACGATAATGCCGCAGGATGGATACCTTCGCATTACAATATGAGCCCGGGATCGCCTCGGTCACGTTCCCCCGATGTGAGTGTGTATGTGTGTGGTCCACCTCCGGTCCCGTCCTTTCTTTCGACCTTTTTTTCCGCCCGTGGTCTTACCTCGTGGCCGCCCCCGCTCCGCAGCCCGCGCCGTGAGCCGAGCTGTTTCCTCTTCTGCCGAGCTGGCTCCGTGTGGTATCTTCTTCTTCTTCCTCCCCCCTTCCGATCCTCTTGCTACGGAGTCGTCCCTGTTGGTCCCGCTCTCCGCCGCAAAAAGACGGAAACTCATTATCCGTACGAGATTTTACGACCGGAGAATTCGCGCAGCGGTCTCAAACGATGCGCGGTGAAAATCGCAGCCTCTAGCCCTCTCTGTGATCTCTCCCCGGTTCGATCGGAATCCCCATGTCCTCGAGATCTCTTTATTCGCCGGGAAATCGTTTTTTTTTTCTTACTTTATCCCTGAGTGACGGGAAGAATACTATCCTTCGCGATGCTATAGAGTCGCTGTCTATGCTCGTACGCACACCGAATTGGTCATTAGAAACGGTAGGAATGGTACAAAATGCCAGTGTTTTCCATTGTAATCCAGGTCAATTTCTCTTGTTACTTTGCTCCTAACATGCGGGAGCGGCGAGAAAAGTACCGAGCGTTCTCAGCAGGTGATCTCCTGGACACCGAGACGATCCCCTGAAACCAATAACGATCCGACGATATCTATCCTAATGAAGCTTCCAGCAATGTCAGAATATCCAAAATGTCCTAGTCACATATGATCAGAATAAACGAACTTAAATATGGTGGATGAAACGGTCGCTGCGTAGGTCGAGCGATATCGCATGGTTTTTGCGAAATCTTCCTCATCCAGGCTCAAGTATTAAGAAGCTGGGAACCAGTTGCAGTTCCGCGAACTTGTTCCCCGTTTCCATGAAATTGTACACCGAATCCGTGTTCCCGTTGGCCGGGCAAAGAGGCAGCCGCGAAGTGGTCTCGCGACAGGCATGAATTTTATTCTTGTTCGTGCGTGCCTTGGAATTTACGTAAGGCGAGCCGGTTGCATCGTGGCATTATCGCAAAGCGGTCAGGATGCATCGGTCTAACGAGCGCGGGCATTCAAGGATGTTTACCTTTAATATTATAGAATCCGAGTCGAGCACGGTGCAGCACGCGAACGCGATCACGCTTTGTTGGTCGTTTTCAATGCGCGTATCGGAAACTGCGTAATTTTCGACGATTTGCGATTGCCGGTCCAACGAGCACGGGAACGGTACGACGTTGACGGTCGCGTCGTCGTCGTCGTCGTCGTCGTCTGGGAACAACCTTCGTGGCTCCTCTTCCGGATCGAGGTGTCTAGACTCGGCCTCGATCGCGGTTAGATACCTCCGAAGAGTTAGGCATACCAGTAAAATATGTAGAGTAGGTTCTCGCACATTCCATTGCCATTCAAATGCTTGTTCATCGCCGATAATATTCCACTAAAAATTGCTCGGTCGCGTTGCGTCAATATAAATGATTAAATGCGGGATCACGACCCGCTGAGAAAGCTCGGCCGGATATTCAAAAAAACATTGATTATATGAACATCTAATACCTTTAAATCGCTGAGCCACATCCGGCCTCGGTCGACGTCGAGGCCATTTATTATAATTTAAATCGAATCGTGTGATTCGTTACGCGGTCGCGTGGTTTCGACAGACAGGTTTCCTAGAGCGTCGCACCGATGACCGACGCAACACGCGTATCGCCCGCGAAGCGTCGTCGTCGCGACGGCCTTCTCGTTTTTCCCCCGTTCGCTCCTTTGTTTTCCGCGGGGCCAGAACTCCCCGATAAACAACGTGCGAAAACTCGCGCGAGCTTTTTGCCCCCTTGCAGCGGGGGAGCGACATGCCGTTCCCTCTACTCCGAATATGGAAACTTAATCGAGATTTACGACGGCGAATCGGAGACAGATCGAACCGGTACGAAAAATGTAATCGCGTAATGACGGTTCGTCCCGACTGACACCTCGTGATTGGCGACCCTCCGGTATTTTCGCGCGCGTCATTGCTTCCCGCTCCGGCGGACTCGACGCGCGACGCTCAGTTTCACCGTGACATCTAGTCGTCGGTCATCGACATCGGCCAGCTTCGACGTACCGTTTTGTCGCCAGGAGGCGAATTACCCATTCGCAGTTTCCACCGAATCCCGTCTGCGTACGCTTGCCCGCGACAACAATGATTCTTCTTTCGCTCCCTCGCAAACGCCAGCCCAAAGAAAAATACTAGAGGGTCCCTTCAATCGTATTGGACAAACACAATAAGCGATGCGAGTCCAGCAAGACGTCGGCTTTCGTGAAGAATAAAGATTTGGAAACAGCATTTTACAATTTTGCAATTAACAGACGATGGAGATGGGAATTGTATAAAGCTGGACGTACCCACACCGCACCATAATTTTTAAGGGTAGCTCTGGAGTATTTGGAGTGTTGCACCCTAATAAGATGATAATTTATTGTCAAGTGTTTCAGAAAAACGACAACTTCTAAATCGTTTTGTTTCGGAAGCGCATCGGGAGAAGCGAAGTTCCTGATTATAAGTCGCGGGAAAACTTGCTAAACTTCTCGTTTAACGCTGATTGGTCGGCGCATCGATAAATGCGCTATCTACACTAATTTCCTAGCACTATGAATATTAGCATCATGTACGCCACTGTTACATATTAATGAAGATAATAATTAACTCGTTCGCGTCGAATGACGCGAATGAATGATTAAATTTTTTTCTGACTGCAGGTTATATGCATTCGTGACGAGAATAAATGGGTCGATCATCGAAGCGTGAAGTGAATCCTGTTCTCATTTGGTTTCTTATTCTTGATATAGGCTCGGACAATCATAAATAATCATAGTAGTTTAGACTTGCGTCAATGCGACCCAACACAAAAACTTCGCGTTATTTCGCGAAACGGTTCTTCGGGAAAGGGTTCGTGGAGAGTTTAGCGACTTCTAGAGCTCGATTGGCCGGTGGATGACAGTGCAGGGGACGCGATCGGATCTCGGGGGAGTCGAAGAAACGGGGCTGGACAACTGGTCGCGGGCTCGTAAATACGGGAGCTTGTAAAAGTATGGCAGGGCAGGGGCACACGGCCGCGGGATGGATTAAAATACGCGTGCTGGGTACCGCTGGGTTCCGCTGGGGTGGTCCGACCCCCGTCGCGAGTAATGTCGATGAATTATACCCATAAGTCTGTGCCAATGTGCGTGACGTGTTCCGCGGGGTGAGTGCCGAGCCGCTGGTGATGTCGATTCGTCCAATCAGGTCGCGTCCCGCAAATGGAAATCCCAAAAGTTGCTCTTCCTATTGGAAGCGCGGCCGACGTAACCCAAAATTTACATCCGAAATGATATTTCGAAGATGGACAGTCGGTCCCGACGCGGCCCGATATCTCGCGAACCGTTGCAAAACCGGGATCCCGTGGTTGCATTTCGATCGCGGCCGCATTCGGATAAGGTTGACGAGACGGCGACTCTCTACGAGATTTTCCGGTGCAATGCGGCGGGGTGCGGGGTGGAAGACGGGCGTAGCGGGTTCAATTTCGCAGCTAGAGAAGCGTCGGAAAGCGTCGTGTCGCTTGCGTCGAGAGGGGCTGAAAGAAGGACCGAATTCGAGGGTGTGCCACGCACCCGGTAACCTAGTCCCGTGACCCACCGCTGGAAACGCCGAAACCCTCTCGTGTTCGCGATTGATTCGACCGACTACCCCTCGGTTTTTCATCCCTCGGTCCTTGGGGTGCGGCGTTTCGAAAGGGGAGTGCAAACTCTCGAATATTATTGCGGTACCGAGCGGAGAAGCGGTTCGATGCAGTCGTGAAAGGGTTCGCCGCGTCCAAGAACCGCGTTTCGAGTTGTTCTCTCTCTCTCTCATTCTTTTTCGACAGAAACTATATATGTATATTCGTGATTAGATGACGGGAACAACTCGCGACAAACGCATCATAGGTGGACTCCGTCGAATACAGGATAGACCGGGTTCAGATATGGGAATAGGGACAGAGCGGGATAGGAGTGATTAGCGTTTGATTATCGCGAGGACAATGAAGATGCTTGGAACTCATTGCCCTTTATGATTTCCCACATGCGGAAACAATCGATGCAATGACGCGAGCGCGCGCTGGCTTCGGTTATCAGATTAGAGACCGAGCGGGAATAATTCGTCGGATCTTTGTCCCTAATCACAATTGATACACCAACAACGTGGCAGAATGGAGGCGGTACACCCGGTATACATACATTTTACCATTCGCCGCGCGCGACACATCGGCCCCGGTTGTTTATCGCTCAAATAGCCGCCTATAGGCGTGATCCCACGCGGCGGCTAGTATATTTAGGCTTTCGTTAGGTGTGTGCATATAATATAAACATTCGATATGCGTTATACGCGCGCACACCCATCGCACACCGCTCCGTACGCACACAATGTCCGTTGCGTAAATACCCGTACGAGTGCGCTATACGTGGCCAGGCTAGCTACGTACTCGTGTACTCGTACTCCCGTACTCCCATACTCTCGTACGCGAACGCGAACGCGTATCATGCCTGTTAGCCGCGCGCGTACATCGATATCGATGGACGCCGCGCCGGCTCGAAATCGATGGCCGCTTTATTACGACGAACGATGTATAAGCGGTATTCCAACGTTGAATCCTATTATTATACCGGACAATTATAATAATTATTTGCCTTTCTCGTCGTAACAATTAATACCGCGCGCACTGGACGCGATATCGCGTGCGTTTGTGCCCAGACGGTATAGACGTATTATACGACTATAGATTGCGCTCCCTACGTTTACAACCCCTATCTATGAGGACACACGCGCGCGCCCGCGCCCGTACCCGCACCCGCTTTTCTACCAATGAATAGTGCCTGCACCAGCACCATCGTGCTCCGTCCTCCGTGCGTTTCTCTTTACCGATACGATGCGGCTGCATCTCGCAACGTGTACACGCAAGAACGCGTAACCGTGCGTACGCCGATTTCAAAGGTTCTCCGAACCAAGAAAACGCCCAGGCCAGTGTGGTCGCGTGCACAAACCATCGTAAGCGAACGTAAGCGAATAAGCGCGCGCGCGAGCGAGCAAGCGAGCTCACTCGAGCGAGTATGCGAGAACGAATACACCGTCGCGTCGCGCACCGAACACCATCGAACGCTAATCAACCGACGCAGGATCTGCAACGAGCCCGGTCGTTTGTTTAGATGGAGTTCCAATATTATCGACAGTATTAATTAATATTACCGAGCCATCGGTAATTAGCATAAATCGGCGGAGCATCGTAACAAATTTCCGGCCGGCCGTCCCGCTTCGAAAAAAGTCGTCCCGGCAATTAGGATTTCAATTAGATTTGAACGATGCGGACGTAGCCGGCGCGCCCGGCGATTTACGTTGACAAATTTGACCGCGGTCGTCTGGAAGAGCCGAATTTTAGAGGCGCGCGCGTACTAAACGGCTCGTTTATTTACCGTTATTTACGGAGTAAATTTGACCGGTGTCGGTATTAAATTATACGTTGTAATTTCAGCGATCAACTCGTTAAGTAAATACCTACGCGCAAATTAACCGGAATATCCTGTTCGAGCTTTTTCGAGTGTACTCTTTATCGGGCGTGGCGCGCAATGTGGGAAGGGTGCGGGGGGGAGGGTGATATTTTTACGTTCTTTTTTCTTCTCGCTGAGCGATGCTCGATTCGGCAACTTTCTATCCTCGTCAGGTAAACGCTTTTTTAACAATCGTGGCGCAATTCGTTTGGATTGTTGTCTGTCTATTCTTTCACCTCCTTCAGGTCAACCCTCTTGCCTTAAGTATTCTTGGAGTTATTCTTTAACTTTTCGCGGCTGTTAGCTAGACACAAAGAGCATAATTAGATGTCGGACAACGGTCTGTTTGGAAAAATTAATTGGTAAATTCACTCGTAGAAATAATAATTAGATCGTTTAAACGAATTAACACGCTATCAGTTTATCTTGCTTTTCTAGGCAGCTGTGTGATTGAAAACCAGTCTAATACCCGTGCCAAGTTTCCTTATAAGGTAAAACGGTTTTTTTTCTGAAGAAAAAAGCGTGTAATTATACTTTATAATTGCCGTGGTCATTTCCATACACGATAGCTCAGTTGAATAGATTAAGATGTCTACCAGGAAATACGGATTTCGTCGGAACGTTCGTAACCATGGGTCAGAATGGACCCACGGCAGTCAACATGTTTCGGTCAGCGGGGGCTAATAAAATCCGTCGAATAGATGGTTGGGGTGATGTTAGCGAGGACAAGTTCGGAAGGAACGTTCGCGGAAGGTAGAGGAAGTAAGTGGTAGTGAGTTTAACGGTAAAACGGGTCGGAGGGGTTGGGGGGAGCGGGGATGACGGGGGTAGGAAGTGGAGCTGGTTTGCAGGAAGGGGTAGCTGCACCGAAGCGGGCGTGTAAATAATTTCTGATATAATACGGTTAAAAATTACCAAGTTTAAAATTAAATAATTCATTTTAATACTGGCTGGCGGCTGGCCGGGGGTGGAGACTGCCGTCGTAGAGACGGCGAACCCCCCCAGGCGGGGGCGGGGGTGAGGGAGGCAGACGCGGCGGAGGAAAGGGGTCCGGGGCGCAGGAGCGTAGCTACTCGCAGGGGGTTGACGGGGCCCGCGCCCAGGAGGCATCTATAAATTTCTAAACTTAATAAATACCTAATGGCCAGACCTGCTTTGTAGCATAGCGCTCTGTAGATTTAACTTTACTGTAAAGGTAGCGGACTCTTCCACTTCTACGGCTCGCCCCTCGCATCCTCTTACTCTTTCCGCTCCGTGCGCCAAGCTGCTCGTGCCCCTCCCGACCCCTCTCTCACCATCCCCGGGTAGAGGCCTTCCGTGCGAGAACCCGAAAATATCGAAAGGATCTCGCGACACGTAAATATCGGGCTTCGAGGCGAGCTTTCTCGAACGCGAGCATCAGCGAACAACCGAGTACGGCCTTGCCTAGAATTCTAGCGCGACAAACCCCATCTATTATTTAATACTATAGGGCAGGATTTAATTGCTAGGTGTCGAACAAGAAAAGTTTAAACCGTTTGCACTGGAGTGGCGACTCGGAGGCGCCAATGCAAATTGCTATACTATTATTCGAGATTAATGTTTTACCAGTTTTACCTTGTCTTTTGCCTGGAGTAGGAGAATCCCACTCTGTGCGGGGACGGGGTCGCTCGATTGCAAGTCGTGCCGCGATTTCCGGCCAAGGGTCGCACAGAAAAAATTTGTAACGACGGCTCCGCGAACGATGTCGTACTTCCGCGCGGGCCCGCTCGCGAGCAGCGTTCCCCGCGCTGAAAAACCGACCGAGAAACGCGAGGCACGCCAAGGTTTCCGTTTTCGAATCGAGGTAACGTGTGTATGTGTGTCCCGCGACCCGAGAACGGCCGACACACAGGGTCAATAAAAATCAGGCGAGCGCGAATGCGAATGCGAACGCGAAAAGAAACATTAGTTGGCATTATCGCATCAACCGAGGCACGGTCGAATTCCTGGAAAAAGAATGCAAGCACCGTAGCATGTATTACGATACTCCGGCACGGTACACGGTACACGTCGCTGGACTTCCATTGTTGCACCGAGTAATATAAACAATTGGCCCTGTCCATCTCCCGGTTTCCGGCCGTCACTCGGAAGCCCCGACATTTTTATGGATCGCAGCACCGTGGCCACCCGCTCGCCTACCTGGCTGCTTGCTTGCTCTCCCTCTTTCCTTACCTGGTCGCCTGAATGCCTGACTGCCTCGCTGCCTCGCTGCCTCGGTAGCTGTAGCTAGCTGCCTCGCTAGCTGCCTGACTGCCTACCGCGAGTTTCTCCTTCCTTAAGACCTCCGCGAGCCTGAATATTAATGCGACTCTCGGTTTACATATTCCCCTCGACCCGCGCCGTGTATTCGTACCCGAGACCGCACGACAAAATCCTTCGAGATTTCGAACTTCTCGATCCGCTTCCTCCGTTAGCCGAATGTCTTTATTCATTATTCACCTCTGCCCAAAAACCTTCGGGAAATTAATCGGGCCGAGGGGAATCAGGGGAACCCAATGAGATTGCCGATTCTTCGAGAAGCATCGACTGTAGTCTGAACTGGGCTTTCAAAAATTGACATAAACGCCGGTAGGCAATGTGTTAATATACCTGTTTGTTTGTTCTCTTTTTTACGGCAGAACGTAATCGACGCGGAAATATTATTAATTGCTCGCAGATATGTTAAACCGATCGTCAGCTTATGAATACTCGATGTTGTTCTCCGATAGTAATCGAGGAGTATATTGATTCAAGGAAATATGTCCTCGGTCCGTCGGTGATTTTCTTAGGATAAAGCAGGAAAGAAATTTTCGATCGAGAGAGCGAGCCTTTCAGCACGAGTTTTCGATTCGGATCGATGCTGGCGCTGGTCGGAGAGCGGACACGGTGAAAAAAAGACTATTGAATAGCGTTAACGACGCGAACGCGATCGCGATGCGCTATTTTAATGCTGCACGTTTTCAACGAGAGATTTTAATTTCTTGGTATAGGGTATACGCGCCGCGTCGATGTAAACGCATGTTTCTCGATAATTAATTCCTGCTTGCCGGCTGAAACCTATTCGAGGACACGTAACGCGGGGCAACCCGATACGCAAAGATCTTCTCCCGGCCATCGCGAATCGAAGCTGCGGTATCGATCTAGGATCGCGCGCGTTGCTGAAACTTCGAAGGTTCCGTCTCTGACAGCCTAAAATATAGAATGCGCGTACGCTTCGATGGACACGGTACGTAATCCACGCTCTCTGAATTCGAAACCTACCGGGTGTTCCGCTGCTATTGATGTTGCTTCTCTCATCTATTCGCATTACCGCGTTCCCTGACCAAGCCGGCTTCGCTCCCGCTGATCTTCTTTTCTTAACAAATCTAAGAATCCTTCTCACAAGCGCTCCATTAAAGAAATGTAACACTTCGCAGTATACACTTCTCGCATTTCACAGCAGAAAAAAAGGGATGTCCGGTGTAACCGAACAACGAAAAGGGTTGAAGCAGGTTTAGGATTCTTGAGTCAATTTCTTCCATTTAGCTGACCTCTGCGCTCCACACCGAGCGGAACGAGGAAGAATTTCGTAGCCAGTTCTCGTTCCCCCAGTTTCTTTCGATTCACCTCCCTCTCGGCACTGCTACGAGTCAATCACGGAGTATACACGAACCTCGCGCATTGCTGTGAAACAGGCTGCGGCATACATTAATCACTGATGCTAATGGTATCATAGCTAGCATAGCTGTTTCGTATTCGCGCGCACCCTCGGACACACGCAAGCCCCCGCACGACGGAATGAAGAGGAGCCGAGAGAAAGAGAGACAAGGCGACCCATATAAAACGCGTACATGCGCCCAGCCCTGAATTACTATCTCGAATCCCGGCGCTACTTTCCTCCGAGCGTACGCACACGGATCTCCGAGCGAACCTCGCCGAGTTCGAACTGTTCCGGGATGCAACAAATGCTCGCGTCTTCGCGTCTTTCGACTCAACGGCTTGCTTATTTCTCGCGCGAGGACTTTCTCTCGCGTTGGGCAGCTCTCTCCCTTAACCTTTGATAATTTATTTAAATCGTTTTACTTTCCCAAGTTGCGGTCGACTAAACACTCGCTTGCGAGAACCGTGTGCTCGTTGGAAATTACTAGGAAGATTGGACGGGTAGCATTTTCTAGGGGAGGACAGAAAAATTCCGAAGAGATTTTATGCGCGTCGGAAACGATCGGTGCCTAGGTTGGACCCAACTTACAATTCAAACTTAAACCCAACTTACAATTTAATAACACTGTGAGTATTTTTCTTTCACGAGATACAGATGTTCTGGGTTAGCGTTCAGCATCCTAGAATTTTTGGGATATGGAAACACTATCCACCAACCGCGAAAAGTTCAAGTTTTGATCCCATGCTATGCGGAGGAGTCGAGTGCGACATTCCTCGCGTCTTTTCCTAGATGATTCGGCGATCCATGAAGTTCCGTGTTCGAGAGAGAGAGAGAGAGAGAGAGAGAGAGGTGAACAACATCAACGTGTCTCGGGGGATAACGAGACGGGAGCTTTGTCCGTAAAGGCGCGTCGAATTTCGTGAGCGTTTCGCGACGGAACGGACGCACGGTGAGAGAGATTAAAAGAGAAGAAAGTGGTGGCAGGCGGGGAGATGGAGGACGGGAGAGAGAGAGAGGACAGCGGGCAGGAAGGGAGGGAAAAGAGAATGGACAAGAGAAAGTCAGAAGGGGGCGCAATGGCCGCTCTCTCGAGGGGTGGAACATTCCGCGGGTGTTTCGAAGAGGTCGAGGTAGAGAGGTGTAGGCAGAGAGAGAGAGAGAGAGAGAGAGAGAGGGAGGTAGTAGTGGCAAACGGGGTAGGGGGCAGAGCAGGGGGTAGATAGAGGTGGTAGGAGGTTGTAGGAGGTTGTACGAGGAGGTAGGAGATGGAGGTGGAGGCGAACGAAGAGAAGGGACGAGGTTCGTCCTATCAATCACGGTATTATTATCGAGTCCGTGATTAGCAAGGCATGCTAACGATATCTCTGGCCAGAGGCAGAGGGCAACGCTAGGCCGTTGTGCTCTTGCGTATGCACGTGTATGTACGCATCGTTCGCCGACGTTGCTCCACCGCCGGATGGATGTGCGTGCGCGTTGCACGTATTTCTCCGGTACATGTGTCGACGAGCCCCCCATGCTCCGTGTGTTGTGTGTGGATCGGTGTTGGCCGCAATGCAACTGGAGTGGCCACGATGCGATTCCAGAGTAGTACCAGAGTGTACCGTGTATACGGTGCTGCTTCTACTGCCGTTACCGCCACTGCTAGCTGCTACTGCTGCTGCTGGTGGTGATGCTGCTTCTGCCAGCACCGCCGCTGATGGTACCGACGATGGTGGTGGTGATTTCAACGACGATGGCGGAGAAGGTCGATGAAGAGGGACGAACGATGAGATGAAACGAGGGTCAGACGAGGACGCGAGAAAGATAGAGGCAGCGCAGACCAGCTAGATAGATCGGGGAGAGCACAGGGGAAGGCGAACGGAGAACGAGGAGGAGGCGATCGCTGTTACCGGTGCCTAGCTGCCTGTCTAGCTACTGCTGGCTACTAACTACAGCCCCGCCGTTGCTGATACTGCTCACCTATACCTCCTGTCCTATCCTATCCTATCCGCTATCGGCCGGTCGTTTAGCTGCTGGTGTGCTTTCCCGACGACGACGTTGCTGTTCCGCCGCTGCTTCCCCAGGCCGTAGCCGTTGTTGGCCAGCTACTCGCTGCTCAATGTTTCGCGGAGGGAACCTCCGATAGTTCTAGAGAGCCGACTCTGTCGGTGGTATGTAGGCAGAGGTAGTTGATTCGATGCGCGCGTACATTGATTTAAACCATCCCTTACCGCGGATCGTTGTACCGATGCTCCCCCGACCACCGGGATCCGCTAGCATCGTCGTTAACGGATAGCCACCGACTTTCATCCGGATAGGTACTCGAATATCGCCACGGGCGCAGCGGCATGGCGCATAGAGACGAGAAACGACAGCATCGCGGTTGTTTCCGCGCGTTTTCTCTCGGAAGATCGAGGGATCGATGGCAACGGAGGAAACGGCGCGCAAAGTCTCGAGATCGAGCCACGAAACGATCGTTCGCGGACGAATCGCTCGGTCGGTTGGTCGGGTCTGTCGGTCGGTCCTATCTCTGGCGTGCGGCCGATATTCGGGTTATACGGATCGCTCGCAATGCGATTCGCGGCTAAACGCGTTACGGGGAACGTAATTTAGTCCCGGTTGCATAGCCCGTCGTGCACCGTGTTCGCCCTCGTCCGTGTGCAAGCTCGCCAATGTGTTTTTCGCTATATGCGCGCGACGCGAGGTGACTCGACGCGACACGAATCCTCTCGCACACGCTCGTGTCGTCGTTCCTTCATCCCTTTCTATCGGCCGCGTGTGTCCGGCTCGCTCTCATCGTCCGTGCTCTCGACTCTCCTCTCTTCGTCACCCAAGTCTCTCTGTGTGACGGTAATATTCGCGATGCGGCGTGGAGCGGAGCGGAGCGGCAGTGAATTCACGAGGGATGGAGGAACGTGGGTACGAGCGGGGTGCGCGCCGGAGAACGCCGGAGTGCCAGAGTGGCGGAGGGTGTCACACAGGCGGCAGGTAATGATATTTCGCGCCCATTATGAAATATTCGAAATGATTTGCCGGGATTGTGCATTTTGATTTGACGTACACCCGCGTAACACAGAGGTCTCACGCCCCGCCATCGCGCTTCTCGCTCGGGTCGGGATGCCGATCGCTGGATCCCCGAATCCCCGAATCGGTAGATTCGACCGCCAGCTCGACCGACTGTCGTCCATCCATCCATCCGTTCATCGCGTACCGCCGTTTTTCCTGAAATTCGTTTGTCCCGTTATTGAAATCTCCTCCTCGCCGTTAACGTTCCCCTTCTAGCGACTCGGGAACTGGCTCGGCCGCCTTCTCGATCGTTCGATGAAATCCTGCAAAATGCGGATCCCTGGGGCACCATTAATACCGTATTTGATGCGCAATAACAAGCCAATAAATATTTGATAAAGTACCGAAACGTATAATAATAATGCAATTACGTGGTGATGTCCAAGTCGTAATAATACTAATTTAAACTGTAATTTACCGTGGAAACGATACCGTAGCCCCGACCCTCGTTCCCGATCCGAGCGTTGCGCGTTCACGAGGATTCTTACGATCCGGATCTGTTGAAAATATAGGGACATATATAATACTTATATATTTACACTAACTGCACTATGACATTACACGGCGTCCCCGTCCACATGTCATTTGCTTTTTCTCTACGTCGGCGTGGCTTCGATACGAGCGTCGGGTCGGGTCCCCTTGCAAAACCGGTGCTCGTCTCCACGTGTTGGTGGCCGCGGGGTAGAATATTCATTCGCTTTCAATTATTATCATTTTTCGCTCAGCAAATCCGCAATTTGCAAAAGTTATCATAAACGCAGCGGAAGGGCGCGCCGCCGATGGAATTGGTTTTCCCTTGTACATTTCTATGGTATCGGCAACTTTTTTTTCAAACGAAGGCGAAGAGTGAAGGGTTCGCACGCGATTCGGCGAGATCGGAAAGAGGACGAGAGAGATAGATGAAAGTAGTCGGGATCGGAGGACCACCGAGGAAGATGGACGGCGGGAGGATAGATCGGAGGTAGTTGGTTTAAATTCTCTTCTGCTACCGCAAACATGCATAATGCAGCCAGGCGGCGCGTGTAAACGCGTAAACGCCGGGCGGTGCCAACCGCTAAATACAAAAATCCCCAACCACCTGTGAAGCACGCCGCATCGTCCGATGCCAGCGAACGGGTGTGTGCCTGCAGAGAGAAGCGTGTTCACGTGCGTGTGCGCCTGTGTGGACGAGCTCTCGCGTTTCCGTGTTTTTGTCGCGCGTGTCTGTGAACGCGTGCGGCGCGATCGCGATACGCGTGCTGCCGAGAGAGAGAGAGAGAGAGAGAGACCCCACGGAACGATGTGTGCGTGCACGCGCCTCCGCTCTACGTGTAGATGCGTACGTGTGTGCGTATCCCGAGTTAATTACAGCATAATTGCGGTCGACATTTTGTTGTTCGTCGTTCGTCGCAATTGTCGGCCGGCTGACCCACGGCCGATCGCTTTCGGATTTTCTCGCTGGTGAAATTCTTGCGATATCCCGCGCGCTTATTAGCATTGCTCGTCGTGGCGCTCGCTCGGATTTCGGCTCGTTGCGCCGAATTACGCTCGTTCGCGAATTATTCGCGCCATTCGAAACTCGCGCGCGTCCACGTTCTTTCCCTCGGCCGCTATATTGCCGCATGTATCGATATCGAAAGCACGATGATAATTTCTCCACCCTCTCCCATCATATCTCTCTCTCTCTCTCTCTCTCTATCTATCTCTCTATCCTTGTTGTCGCGAAATCCCGAAACGCAAGATTCTCGCGGCGAGATCGCGATCGAGACGCTTAGAAAGGATAGAGAACTGTGACGCACACGGCGCGCAAGGAGCGGGGACGAGAGAGCAGAATGAAGCGGAAACGATACCGGAATAGAAGAGAAGCGCGGAGGAGAAGGCATCGCGCGATACGTTGATGAGAAAAAGGGACGAGAGGAGAGAAGGACGGCGCAGAGTCGAGAACGGAACGGCTCGGAACGGAACGAAACGAAACGGGGCGGGTTGCGGCGGGAGGAACGCGGCGGAGGCTCGTCGAGAGAAAGACGAGCACAGATGGAAACGAGGAGGTGTAGATGGGCACAAAAGCACGAGATATTCAACCCTATCGGATCGTATATATCTGGTGCACCCTCCCACCCTATAAATTGATGCCAATGTACCTACGTGGCCCCGGCACGTTATACGTCTGAATATTACGCACACTCGGCCCTATGGACATCAGGGGTGGCAAGAGGTGGCAGGGGGTGGGACTATGGGTGGCAGGGAACAGAGAGAAGTCGGTGAGACCGAGAGGGAGAGGGACAGAGATATGGAAGTAGAGAGAGAGAGAGAGAGAAAGATCGATGGAAGGGGGAGAGCGAGAGTAGGTGAGGCGGAGAGGATGAGAGGAGAGCGAGAGAGAGAGAGGGGCGAGCAGTGCTCCGAAGGGCGGCCAAAGCGGTGAGGAACGGTAAGAGGGGTGTAGGCAGCCGCGTACCTACACGAATCGCACACCATACCTCGGTTATACCGTATAGAACACAATTAAGTAAATGAGCACGGGTTGCGCGCGCTATAGATACCCTCTATTATGTGTATTGATCTCTAGCACGGACTCCAGTTACACGTAATACGTGTTTTGTCATTTACGCGTTTGTACGTACCTGCCGATCCTCTCTCTGTATGTACGGCAGAGTGTGCGTGCAAGTGCGTGGAACAGATATCCCCGCGCGGAGAAAGGGAAAACCGGCGAATGGAGGGCCCTGGGGGGGACCACGGGGGAACCGAATGGAATCGCGGGATACCGGTTCGAATCCGGTGCGAGGGACGGAAGTTGCATCGCGAGGCCGCGAGCCGCGAATTTTTCTATCGCGGCGAACCAAGCCGCGCTCCGTTTTCCAAGGGACACCGCCGACGGCAGAACACACGCATCCCATACGCTTTTACGATCTCCGAGCTCTTTCGCGCAGAAATCATTTGCCTTAATTCTCGCTTAGCCGGCACACACCGGCAGAAGTAGGCGGCGAAGGCGGATACACGGTCTCGGTAGCACCGACTGCCGGTTCCTCGACACTTTCGTTTCCGCGGTATACCTTTGTCTCACTGGCTGCGCAGGGAAATAGCACGTAAAGCTCCACCGATTCTGTACAAAAGGTTCAGTCTTAATCGCTCCGCCACCGTGATCCTCGAGCAGCTCCTCGGACGATCCGCTACCGCACGGCCGTTCGCAGTTCGCGCTCGTTTCGCGTTGCCGATCGCGTTTCCCGATCCGCACGAATCGAGGACAGGACTGTAACAGCTTCTATCGCCAATTTTCATTTAGGTTTACGACGCGCTTCACTCCCTACTTTATACAATCGACATTGTCTTGTCGCTTACCGTGGATTTCTAAAGATGATCTATCGCTCCAGGTTTCCAGGGGGCCGTTTCTGTACATTTTTATTTACAAGATCCTCACGTATACTATGATTTTTAGGGGGTGCGTTGATCCTGAAGAGCGGACAAGTAGTCGGGAACAAAAATTGTCTGACTTGCTCCAAACAAATCTTCCGCTAACTGAACGGCCCTGCTGTTAGTTCCAGAAGTTCACACGTAATAATAGCATTTTATGTTTCGTGTCTAACAATAAGTAATCGTGCGGCTCAATGGAGAAATTAAATGTCCAAGTCGGTGTGTAAAGCACGTAATCGGTGTTATGCCGAGGTAGTCGAGGCTGTTAGAGCTGATTGAGAACACTCGAATTGCCAAGTCAAAACTATAAGACTCGCGAGACTTCGAACATCAACCTTGCTAAGTAGCAAAATAAAAAAGGTCTGCATGAATTGCAAGACACAGTAGTCATTGGAAGTTTCTTTCTCTCTTTAATGATCCTAACAAGTTGAAAATAGTACATCAATGTCCAAAAAAATAATTCTTTTTCCAATCTCAACGACATTGAAGGTCCTCGTATGCATTGTCGAGGTTCATGGTAGATCTCGGAGTAGATCTGGCGGAGAAAGGAAAGAGTTCCGAGCAGGGGCCATAACTGTTATAACCAAAAAGAAAATAGTTATGGAATAACAAGTATTTCATCGACTAAAATCGTATTGGTTACAAACAAACTCTTGTTTGTAAATGTTATCGTTGAGAGAAATTCATTTCGATCACTTATAACAGTTATCAATGAGAGAAATTTATTTGGATCGCTTATAACAGTTGTCGATGCGAAGAATTTATTTCAATCGTTCATAACAGATTTTGTGTTGTTCTTATGGTCTATTGATTCGTCTTGTTGTACGAAACCTTCTCTATGAATTTCATTGGCTTGCTCCATCCGAAAAAGAGTACCCAACTCAATAATTAAATAAGCAACCGAAATGAATTTTCTCGCCAATAATTATTATGAACAGGTGAAAAGGAATTCGATCATCGATAACTGTTATGAGCGATCGAAATGAAATTCTATCATCGATAACTGCTTTGAGCAATCGAAACAGTTTTTCTTCATCGATAACAGTTATCGAGGAGGATCCGATTCTTTGGACACTAATAAATGTTACTTATAACCAAAAAGTATAAAAGTCGATATTTTTTAATCATTTTGTTCTTCGAATTTCATCTCTTTATATTTTGTGTAGATTATCTTGAATTTCAATGATAATCAACTTTTTATTAATGATTTTACTCGAAGAAAATCCTAGAATAACTGTTATTTTTGGTGCCTGGTTCCGAGTGATTTCTAATCGTACGTGGATGGTAGCAGTGAGACGGTTACAATACCGTCGAATGGTGTTCGGGGATGGATCGAGGAAACGATCGAGAAATCGAAATTGGACGCGGCGGGTTGCGGTGGGATTCGTTGGAGCGGTACAAAGAGATTCCTCGGGTGTAGCTGGTTTCTCGTACTCGTACGCGACGCACGTTGCTAGCGTATGTAGGTAGGTAGGAACGCGTAGTTACCGCGGCCCGTCAACAGGAAACGGAAAGATAGTTATCTAGCGGCTAGGTAAAAAGAGTGAGAGGGTCGGAGAGAGGCGACGCAGGTAGACGCCATAGTTATTTATTTTCCCGAGGCTGATTACAATATTACGCAAGTCGACGGTATATACGCGGTCTCGTAATGCAGATGCAAATGCGACAGACATTTAGTTATACCGAGGCGACTCGGCAAAACTTCGGCCGGAGAACCGTGTTTTATTCATACAGTCGTCCACCTGCGGAAAAGACATGCACGTATTCGCGCTACGCGAACACGTACAGCCCCGTGTCCCTTCGCGCACGAACCGAAAGCTATCGTTTAACAGAGTAACGATACATTTACAATTTAAACGTTCCGCTACCGACTCGAAACGGAATCACGCCGAACTCGAGGGGACACTGTGCGCTGAACAGAGACACCGCCCCAAACAAGCAACAGAGATACCGAGAACGCACGCGAACGCGAGAGATAAAGAGCAAGAGAGAGAGAGAGAGAGAACGCACGCGAACGCGAGAGAACGACAGAGGTGAGAGGAAAAGTAGAGTGACGGAGAGAGGGAAAACTCGTGCTACCACGTTACCAGACACGTGAGAATTAAAAGGCATTATGCGTCCTAAGATTCGTCGGCAACCTCGGCCTCTCGTAATCGCTTTTAGTCGGGCGGGTACCGGTTTTCGATTATTGCCAACGTCGCGGAAGATATGAATTGAAATCTTCGTTGCCAGGGAACGTGGCGGTTCACGGTCGGTGTTCCATTTTTCCTTGTGCGGTTTTCGAACGCTGGAAATTCGAGAGGCTCTTAGAAAAAGAAGAATCGACCGTATCCGGCGTCGGCGGTAGCCCGGTGTGGAGGGGCGGCGGACGTTTATGCAAATTTTCTCTCCGCGAACGGAGCGATCGAGCCAAGAAGGCGGCTCGAGCTAACAACGGAAACGCAACATCATAAAAAGATCTTAATTTATGCGTTCGACGGCCTAACAGTTACCTAGGTCGATACAAATTATTCTTCGCGTGTAGCTGCGCGTACGCTACGCGTTCGCGCTCGCGTTCACGTTCGCTCGTGTACGCACGCGTATATCGTGAGAATGTCGTGCACCGATTTCCTTAATAACGGAAACACAACGTCCCGGAAGATATCTTATTTAATTTAAACGTCGCGTGGAATACCATCCAGACCGATAAAGATATTATTCTTCGGCGTAGCGGCGCGTCGTTTTCCTCGGCGACGGAAGCTCAGCGTCACGAAAAGATCTTATTTAATTCGTACGTCGCATGGAACACTGGTTATAACGATAAAGACATTAGATTTCCCACTCGTGTAGACTGCATCACGAGAGCGGTATCGTACACCGATTTCCTGTGCGCCGCCTGTGTGCGGGTTATGTGTGCGAGGCGAACGTGTCCGCCGCGTACCTACACACTCTCCTGCATGGGATACGCTTACGTAACCCGCTGCAAAGACACGTGCATCGAACACGGACGGCTCTCTTCTCTTCTCTGCTCTCGTCTCCTCTCCTCTCATCTCCTCTCCTGCCCCTCTCTCGTTGTTACCCGCTTATGCGCTCTTTCGCGTAACGATATATTATTTATATAAGTGAAGCTGTCCCAGCAAATCGTCCTAGTCTAGCAAATTACCGCGAATATAGACCGCTAACGCGAATAATGGCGATCGTCCGACCAGAGCCGAGCCACTCGACTTGACATTTGCGAAAAGCCGCGTTCCTGATTCGTTGTCCGACTCCGCATCTTTAAACCTTCCGCCGAGAACCGGATACTCGGCCATCTTATTCCAAGCTTCGATCGTGCCATTTCATCGGTCGGTTTCGCCGATTCGAGAACAATCTTTAAAGAGGCCAACCGTACGCAGCTAAAAACCTCGGGTAGAACATCTGCACACTTTACGATACTAGGTCAAAACAATTATAACGCAAAGTTGATTGTAACCGTTTACAACTAGGCGATACTAGACTCCTTCCGTTAATACATGCTCGTTAGCGAATAAGAAGACAAAGTTTACAGCAATTTCGTATTGTCCCACATTTTAGACGAATTCTAACGTGATTGAAACTAATTCCGGTCTTTCTTATTTCCGCAAATTCGTTCCACCGGTGCACATAGTTATTCGTATATAAATGTAGTTCAAGTTCTGTTTCTCGTTAAACCAGTAGCATCGAATTACATGTCGACTCGGACGTAATTCTTTCGCTGAAATCGTATAATCCCTCGCACTGCAATCTACTTTACGGTTACGGCGATTACAACTTCTTCTTACTGAACCTCGAAGAAGAAAGAGAACGTTTCTATCTATCGCACGCCTACATTTTCCTTAATGACTAGTGCCGCGCATATTTCATAAAATCGACGATTTTTATCGCGAGTCGGATGTCGGAAGACAAGGAGTCGAAAGAACGTCCTGGACATTACTAACTGTTAGAGTGGCGATCGATTAATCTTAAACATTGCACGAAACCAAAGTGGTTGATTCAATGAAACAATACTGTTTCAACCTTGACTGAATATACCAGCGTGAAAATTCATTTCCAAATCTGAACAAATAATTCCGTCTCCCATTTTAGGGAGAGCTGACATTCAAATTGTTAAAAGGTAAATCGAGGACTTTCCATTCGACATTCAATATTTAGCTCCTTAACGTAGAGGTTAACGAAATACTTCTGTCGTACTGGTAAATAGATAAAGGGGCCAAGAATAGCCGTTGGTGAGTCGCGAAAATAACGTTATCGGTCCAATCCGCTCCTGCTTTGGAACAACGGCGTCTCCAAATTCGGACAAACTATAAATAGAAATTCAAATATTGGAGCCACGCTCTCGAGGTTCGATAGTCGAAAGAAAGACGGTAGGAATGGAGGAGAATCGGAGAGAGTGCTCGAAAGGAAGTCCGCGAGCAACGACGCTGGCTCGCACGTCCGGGAGGTATACTCGGTCGAGCGTTTCGCGAGCGCATTCCCCCCGCTTGTGCGTGCACATGTACAGGAGGCGTTTCGGTGTGTAGGCTTGTTTGTGTCGAGTCGTCCCTGTCGGAAGTGCGCGGCCTCGCGCGGCGTAACGTTATTTTCTGATTTCCCATTCATGGTCTACCGTTTAGTTTCGATTTGCCGGTTCGTTACGACGCCCGGAGATTTACACGGCCAGATAGGATTGTTCCAGGCTAGCATCCCCTTCCACCCCCAATCTCCCCCGCCTCTTTTCTTAGCCGCTAATACCGTCTTCCTTCGGGTCGGCCCGTCCCCCACCCCCCCGTATCCGTGCGCCACACCGTTCTCCGTTCTCCATCGTCGCGTCTCGTCGTCCGCGCGCAGCACACCTACTCTGACTGCCTACCTGACTCCGTACACTCCGTTGTCTTTTATGTAACTGTCTTTCGTCACCGTGTGCGCGATCTACCTGGATATCTCGCTCGGTAATCACTTTTTTTCCCGCCGCTCGGACGATCTTTCCTGCCGGATGATTTGCATTTCAAATCCGCTGGACGAGCCCAGAGCCACCGATCCGTTCGCGGACCGATTGCGCTCCGTGCCGCGCCGCTCTGCACCGCTCGGCACCGCGCGCAACGCGATTCCTTTTTTCCGTATTGAACGCGCGCGCCCTCCGAAAGACCTCGGGTCCGGAACCACCGAGGAGGAAAATCGAGGAAAAAGGGAGGCGGAAATTTCGCGGGAATAGGGAAATCTGTATTTGTACGCGCGTGCTCGCGACGCAAAATTGAAATTTTTATCGAGGGCCTCGTACCGGAAAAGCGGCCGAACGCCGGAAAAACCGTCGGAGAAGGTGAAAAGCGAAAGGAACGTGGCGAACGAGAAAATGGGGGAGGACGCGCAGTCGGGGGGGTTTGCCGAGACGGAGAGAGGGAGGAGGAGAGGAGGAGGAGGAAAGAGAGAGAGAAGAGAGAGGAGCCGGCGAAGAAAACAGGAGAAAAACGTGGAGAGCGTGGCGCACCGTGCCCAGCGAGTAATAAGTTAGTAATAATATTTTCACAATATCTCTCCTGGATTGGATGTTATTTCATTATATTTTATTGCCTCTTACTATTACTCTTGCCGGCGCGCAACCCCCTTACCGCTCGGGTTCCCGCAGCAACCCTCCTCGACCAACACTACCGCAACTACCGTTACTACCACCGTCGCGCGGTTGCGTCCCAGTCGCTCTGTTTTATTATCTCGAGCCTCTCCGCACCGGGGGAATTCACTCGCGGAACTCATTATTGAGGGGTTTATTCTGCTGTAACCATTGCTCCCCGTACCCCTTCTTCCTCTCTTCTTTCTTTCCTCCGCCTTCCTCCCACTCCCCCTCTGCCTTCTCCTCTTTCGGTTTGTCTTTCGAACCCGAAACCCTTTCCTTCCCGTGCCACCCTCTCTACTACCTCCATCTTCGTCTATGCTAGATCTAGACCATTGCTTCACCGGTGGCCGCTGAAAACATCCCGGGGACTTTGAAACTCCGGTTTCTAGTTATACTTACCACTTTGTTCTAACATTTCATCCTCAACCCCCAACCGGCCGCTCCCTGTCATCCGAACTACCATTCTACTCGCGAGCTCTGTACTAATTTTCATGATTGTAAAAAATTCGAAATTTCACGGAATTTTTCAGATTCTATTGACCTCCAAGAAACGAAGCACGCGAACAAATATTCTGAGAGATCTTCAGGTATGAAACGCCGCACAGTGGTCCCATTTGGCCAAAAAGCGGAAAAAATCTATAAAAACCAAACTATCCAACAAATCTGTTTGAAAATTTGTGGATAGCATGCCACTGGTACAACGGTTATGTGGCAAAAAATGAAATATTTATGTATTTAATAATTTATTTCCTTTTTTATTGCAATTTTTTTACTTGGGCCCGTAATGAAAATTCAAAATATGCGTTTTGTAGATCTATGCTAGTTAAACATGTGCTGAATATTTCATCGAAATCGGTTGACGGTGAAAGAAAACGACACGCATTGAAATACGTACGAATCTGTGGATTTTGCGCAGGAATTGACCAGGAGCTGTACATGCCAAGATTTTCATCACTTTTAACCGCTTATACCTCGTGTGTATGTTAATCGATTTCGATGAAATTTTCAGTATATACAGGCTGTCACAAGCAACTGGAACAGGCTGTACCTCTTAAACGGTCGGGAATAGAGGAAAATGTTATAAGAAAAAGTTGAATGGCATCAGACGGTGCATACTATGCAACTAATTTTATGCACTTTTGTGCATCGGTGCATCAGAAAAATGCAACTGCACCTTTCTTTTTTAATGGAAACCTACATTTTTTACTGCACCAATCGATGCAGTTTGTTGTGCTCTACATAAAAGTAGACATACTTATACCCTAAACTTATTCGTTAAGAAGTTATCGAAGCTAAAAATCCACTGAATTATTTCGGTCTCGGCAAGTGTTCCGGGGTACCTACGTTATGTTCCATTATAAATCAGAGAACTTTTAGCTTCGGTAACTTCCTAACGAATAAGTTTAGGGCATAAGTATGTTAGTACTGTTATGTAGAGTACAACAAACTGCATCGATTGGTGCAGTCAAAAATGTAGGTTTCCATTAAAAAAAAGGTGCAGTTGCATTTTTCTGATGCACCGATGCACAAAAGTGCATAAAATTAGTTGCGCAGTATGCACCGTCTGATGCCATTCAACTTTTTAACTTCCCGATTTTATAGGGAAGTTATTGTAATTACCCCGAAAATCGAGTTTTTAGCAGATCTTCACGTTTCATGGTCATTGGAGTCATTTTAGACTATTTTTATAAAAATGTTCGTATGTGTGTGTGTGCGTATGTCTGTTTCTATGGTATCACATTTTTCGTTAACGTTTTCTGAAAAAGTAACAACGCGATCAGAATGATGAATGATGCAATCGATTTGCCCCGTCGTAACTTAGAGCTGATTAGATTTTGGTCCATATTGGACAAGTAGTTTTGTAGATTTTTAGTTTTTTTCGGAAAGAGTTGATTCTACAATGCAATTTATAAGGGAGGACGAAAATTTTCCACCAAAGAACCAAACGCAATTACATAAAAAATTTTTTTCTTCATTTCTTTTTAGATTTAAAAAAAATTTTTTTTTAACTGATGCTAATGTTACCGCTTGGAATAATCGAAAATTATTCCAATGCAAGAGTGAATTTATCATCTCTACTCCCAAGAATACATTTTGGGAGAATATCGATGAAAGTACAAAAAAAAACGATGTTAGCGATGTTGGCGAAGGAGTAACGAATCGGGAAGTTCTTTGACTCTCCAAGAGTCACACATCAAATAAAAAACATTAATAGCAGTAGGCCCTACTAGCCATGCGTATCACTAACCCTTTCGCAAGAGCAGTCCTACCCGCGAACTCGCGAAGCGAGCGAGCAAAAAGAACCCTACTCGCGAGCGAGCGAAGCGAGCGAGCAACAATAGCCCTCTAGTTCTTATAACATTTTCCTCTATTCCCGACCGTTTAGGAGGTGCAGCCTGTTCCAATTGCGTGGGTCACCCTGTATACAGGGTGAGGTGCCAGAAACAGGCCACCTGAATAACTCGTCTGCTGTTGGTGTTAGGAAGAAATGCATCAGATGGAACTTGCTCGGTTTCGAGGGGGCATTAATCAGATGTTAGTAGCTTTTTTGTAGGTGGACGCGTAGAGGACATATGAAGGTCAACTTCATTTTTTTTAATAGAATGAGGTATTTTTTAATACATCAATCGATGCAGCTGGACATTCGTTATAAAAAAGTACTAACCTATATATGTATGTCGAAAAGTTAGTAGTTCAGGAGATATTTCAATTTAAATAACTCTAAAATACCATTACTGTCTTACTAAGACGTTAGCGTTTACTTACTAGTGTAACGTCTTAGTATGACAGTAATAGTATTTTAGAGTTATTTAAATTGAAATATCTCCTGAACTACTAATTTTTCCACATACATAGGTTAATACTTTTTTATAACGAATGTCCAGCTGCATCAATTGATGTATTAAAAAATAACTCATTCCATTTAAAAAAATGAAGTTGATCTTCGTATGTCCTTTACGCGTCCACCTACAAAAAAGCTACTAACATCAGATTAATGCCCCCTCGAAACCGAGCAAGTTCCATTTGATGCATTTTTTCCTAACACCAATAGCAGCCAAGTTATTCAGGTGGCCTGTTTCTGGCGCCTCACCCTGTATAACTAACAAATCTACTAAACGTATATTTTAAATTTTCTTTACGGAGACAAATAAAAAAAAAATGTTTAGGTGCCTTTTTGTTTACGTAATTGCTATTTTTTTCAAAAATTTTGTGCACGTTATTTAATATACAAATGCTTCTAATTGATCACAAAAAATCAGGTCGTTTGGTAAAAGTTTAAACAAGTTATTCAGTTTTAAAGGGCGTACGCGAATACGTGCAATAAGTATAGTTAGAAAAAAATAGTCTCATTGTCAGTGTCAAGTTTGCAGGAGTTTGCAGCTGAAACCTGGTGGATATGTACTTTAAAGTGTGTTGCATGATAAGCTACAAGTTTTATCTTGACGTTTTTTGACGTAGAAAAGTTATGTCAAATTAAACTTTAATTCTACTATTCAAAATACCTCTTTTTACAATTTGAATGATACAATGAAAATGACACTTAAATTAACTATATCTACGTTAAATAAATCATCTATTATAAACATAATCAAATTATAATATTGTTCAAGTGTTTTAATGTTTTAGATTTTTGTGGCTGCGTTTATACATATGTAGACGCATTTATAAGCCAAAATCGCATGTTTCCTGTTTCCAAACTTTCATGTCATATTATTCCTAGAAATACATAAGTGATATTTGTAAAAAAAATTGGTTAGTTTAGATACTCTAACTATTTCGTACACGAAATTGCAATGAAAAATCTATGTACCCAACATTCGAACCACTGTGCGCCGTCCGTCCGATAAATCGTGTTTTTGTTCGATGCCCTACAAGGCTCCTCGCTCGCGGCTCGTTTCCAAGTTGATACGTCGGAGGAAATTCAAGGATGAAAACGCGGCCATGAATATGGGCCCGCGTTTCTTTTCCCGTAGGCGGGTCGTTCGCAAGGAACGACCGCCGTAAAAGCCCTTATTGAATTCGTATCCGATGCAGCTCTTCTTCGCAGCGACCCTTTCCTTTTTATTTCGCGCGAGTCTTTATTAATTTCACCGGGGCGGCTGCCCGTCGACTTTGAAAAATCTGAACGTTCTCCTATATATTCTGGTAACAATTTCTTCTGGAGAAACTGTCATCAAAGTAGATGGCAATATTAGACGTGTATGGCTGACGCAATTTCTATTAGGTGTGCAAATAACTTCTTTCCCCTTTTTTCCAAATTCAAGATTTTATTACATAAAATGTAAATAAAATGTAATAAAATCTTGTCTGGTGTGACTCCCAATCTTTCTGTCAATTGTTCTTGCGTCTGGGTCGGATTTTTGTCGAGCAATTCCTTTAACTCACTGTCATCAAACTTTCTCGGTGCACTTGAATGATCGTCGTCTTCCAAATTAAAATTTCCGGCTTCGAATCTTTGGTACCAATTTTTGTATGTTCTGTAAGATACAGCGTTCTCACCCAGTGCCGCACAAACCATTTCAGTAGCTTCAACAACTGATTTCGCAAGCTCGAATGCAACGATTAAGCAGTGACGCAAATGATGCTTCTCGCATGCCATATTGCTTGAAATTGTTGTATAGGACTGGAAACTTTTAGAGCGCTCATCGCGATTCTTCTCAAAACTAGAAGAACGCTCTTTCAGATGGCACCAAAATCGGGAAGTAATTCGAATTTAGTCAGAAGTTATGATCGTAGAAAAAAAGGGGAACGAACTTATTTGCACAACTAATACTATAAATCAGACATGTCAAACACGCGGCCCGTCGACAAGTACTCTGCGGCCCGACCAAAAACTTTGAAACTGTTGCAGTATTGATATGGATGTTGGGATACCAGATTTCTACAATTATTTATCTGTCGATCGATTTCCTAATATGTGCAATTAGGCGTATATCTGTGGTTACAATTTCAAAAAATTTCAGTTTATGTATTAATTGAGATCTGTAGTATAGGACTTACGTCTTCATCAGAAAAAAAGTTATGAAAATAAATTCGAAAGGCTTAAAAGCAATGTAATTGAACCGATATCCTATGGCAAAGCATTAGTGATCAAAACTTTAAACAGCAATATCTCGAAAGTGAAATTGTGTGACATGCGGCGTTCTTCCTGACAACCACAGATATATGGATGACTCACTATTATTTTCAACGTTAAAAAATAATAAAACTGCGGGAAGGTCAAGACTATTAGACTAGCGTGTGCAATCAATTTCAAAAATAATTACAGCTCAACAAATTCAACCGAGTTTTGAAAATTTGGTGACTGAAAACCGTTACCAAGTTTCGTCGAAACAAAAAATTGATATAGTTTTATTCAAATTAAGTAAACTTAAAAAAAAACAACTTCTATACTTCATATGTATTTTTGTAATATATTAGTTGTGTTTGTACTATATGTTATTTTGTATGTGTAACTGCAATGTTAACCAAAAAAATGTGTTTCTTCTTTATTTCGAGCCTGCTTTTTTTATTGCGGCCCTCGAGATAATTTATAATACTTAATGAGGCCCTTGTTGGTAAAAGAGTTCGACATGCCTGCTATAAATCTACCAAGTGAATCAAACGGGACAATAACTCTACCAACACCGGTTCCACATTTTTAGTTTCACGACTACTGAAGTTACTAATCGTGAACGTTTCGTTTTTCAGCGGACCAGCTCGAGGTGGCGCGGCACGTGAGCTTGGAGGAGAGCAATGTCCCTCGCATGGAGAAAACGCAAGCTCCGCTATCAACGGTATCGACGACGCTCGAGGACGCGTAACGTATAGGTAAGCATGCCGACGATGGCGTTCGTACGCTGCAATTTCGATTTCCAAATTTCGACGCGTCCTCCGAGACAGCCAAGATCCTGGTTTTCCGGAGAGCCTGCCGGTCTCCGGTGGACTCGGGTCGAAGCTCTCGTCGGCACGTGAAAACGATCGGCGCCGTTGTAAAACCGACCGAACGAAAACGTTACGAAGACGTTACGAAGACGCTCGTCCGCGGCGCACACGCGATACCCATTGACCGTAGAGGCGGTGGTCATTATTCGCGAACACGACGACAGAAATAGCGAGTGTTGTCACCGATAAATTGCAGCGAGCGATCGTAAAATTATTACATCAGAGGCTTGTAACGGCTGTGGCGCGCGAACGTGTGCGCGCCTCGCCGAGCCGGGCGCACGCACTCGCATTATGCGCATTATCGCGGCGGCTCCGCACACTGACGCAATTCCGAATTGTCGCAACAACGCCGCGATCCAGCGTTTCTCCGACACGCTTCCACGTCTCTTCGTTCCCCAAGCACCTTCGAGGCGATCGGACTCCCGGGTCGCCGGAGAACTCGAGGATATCGTCCGTCGCGGATTATAACGGCTGATCCCCCGTCGCGGAAGCAAAGCCGGTTCGTGTCGCTCCAAACTCGCCGTGACTAATACGACAGTTTATTCGGCCGCGGCCGTTTAACCCTTTCAATGCCAACAGCGACTGCAGCCACTTGTTCGAATTTTCCATCGACCCCTTCTTTGGTCGAACGCCATGTTACTTTCATGATCAATCTCTTCGATTCTCGTGACTGTTTCGACATTTCTTGGAAGAATGAATTTGTTGAAGTGAGCGAAAACAGTGCTGTTGACCGAAATTAAATTGCTTCGCAGAAATTAAATCTAGAAATATTAAACATCGCATGTCAAAAAACAAATGTGCCGTTTCAGTACCCCAGTCTATAAATATTAGGTTGGCAACAAAATTCGCGACCTTTTGTTTCGTAATTCTTTTATTGTAACATCATAACCTCTTTCAGTGACCATTCCTTTTGAACTTTATATCATGGGAAAGCTCTGAATTTTGCTTAAAGAATATATATAAATGACTTCGTTTGAGAAAATGTGGAAGCCGCGAACTTACTTACCAACCTAATACATACATACATTGGGTAATTATTACCATACATTGTTCTATAGTATAAATTGTTACGTTGAAACAGCGAGTACAGCTTCCCGTGCAACGGAAACACTCTGGCGAAAGACAAGCCGTATCGAAAGTGTTAAACGGTTACGAGCCGGTTCGTCGTGGCGGGTGATTTTGTCGCTTGTTAATTCGCACTCGTTCAATTCGCCACGCCGGTTTCGAGAACGAACGTCTGCCGCCCACATCGAAGCTCGCAGCTCTCTTTCGATTATCGACGTCGTCGTCGTCGTCTTCTTTCTCCATAATATTTGCCGGCTGTCGGCCTTTCGTTCCGAGCCTCGCACGCGCTCGCTCCTTTTTAATTCGATTCGACCCAGTTCAGCCTAATTGAATCTAGTTTAACGTCGTCCGATCTAATTTAATCTAATTTTCGACGTTCCGTTTCTCCGAGCGGCGCAGCTATGTAGGAGAACGCAGGGGCTAGGAGAGAGAGAGAGAGAGCACGGGAAATATTCGCGGCCAATATTTGTCGTCTTGGGAAGAAAAATTTGCTCGACGCACGACGAAATTGCGGCCACGAGAGAACACCGGGCCCCCAAACTTTTTCGAACATTTTCACCACGGGTTGGACGAACGTTACACCAACGGCGGCGACGGCGGCAGCGGCACGGCGGCGGCTGCCTTCTGTAAATCCATCGGCGCCGAAAATTAAATTTCTCCGGCGAAACAAAAGTCTCTGTTCCTCCGCAAAAGAGGGACGCGTTGCAGTAATAAGGGCTGTTAATTAAATTTTTGCACGAATTGGTTACGAGAACCGGTTTTCCACCCGTTACGGGTAGGTAATAGTAATAGAAATTTGCGCGAGCGGTTCCGGCAAGTTCATCGAGTATAACGCAATTTTACGAAACACGCGTCGCGGTCTTTCGAATACGCTTACCGAGCCAAGCCCTGTACAATCGCGTCTCCCCTTCCTCGTTTCGCGTTGTATAAGATATATTCGTTCCGATCGTTCCGACAGACCTGTACGCGCGCTCTTTTCTCTCGGCTTGCTACCCCTTCCACGCTCCCCTTTCTCTCTCTCTCTCCCTCTCCCTCTCTCTTTGTCGCTTTCGTGTCACGGACCCCCGTGCGTCTAATTGTTATATTTATAAAAGGGGAGGACCGGTGTATGCGGTGATACGTCGAAGGGATACCGACGAGACGCGCTTTTTTTTGGCCGAGAGACGAACACGACCCCTCGACGCTTTTGCGAATCGATATCAACTCGAAACGAACGTTACTCGATTTTGCAATGCGCGATGTGCTGTACGCGCTGCCCACAGGCAATCGGTGAAATTCGCTGGCGAGCGCGTTCGGCTCGATTCCACGTTCTCGTCCACGGAGCCATCTTCAAGTAGATTTTTGTCAGATCCTTTTTCGCATACTGCTGAGAAAAAACATTCATTTAACCCTCCCACGGTCTTAGATCCTTTTTAACCCCTTCTTTTTTTGTATTTTATGAAAGCCGATTCTATTAGGTCTGTTAAAATACAACAAATTAGAGTGCGTATCGTGGCTCGTTTAACACGTGATGGCAACTATCCAAAGAAGGAGAAAAGACAAAAGGGGAGCGTTGTTGGACGCACTTCTGTTAAAATAGATGTGATGAATGCGGACGCATGCTGGACGGACAACGAGTTTTATATAGGATAGAGAAACGAATTCGTGAAAGGTGGATCTCGAAGGCGCGGCCCGTCGGAACAGAGGAAAACCGGAGAAGCATGGAGTCTGATAGGGAGAAGAGGACCCGGGGTGAAGGGGAGAGAGTCGAGCAAGCTGGCTGGAATATTGGACAACTAATTACCTAATCACTCATTATCTAGCGGAGGCCCGAGGACCGGTAGATCGGTGCTACATACGTAGCTAGAGGTTGCTAGGTCGTAGAATAGGTTGCCCAGAGGGCCATTGTGATATGCGAAGCAGAATCATGCAGGATCGTATATTATCGAATCGGGGGAGGGGGTTGGAAGCCAGCGGACCCTCGCCTCGACCCTTAACACCCCTTCCCACAGGTGGATACCGTTAACCAGATCCGTCCATGTCCACCGGCCGACGTCGGAGATCGCGCGTCGCTGCGCCAACCAATTCGATTTCGGCTCGACTCACCTCGGCCCGGATCGAATCGAATCGAATCGAATCAGGTCGAATCGGATCGGATCGGATCGCATCGCGTCTTTATTCCCGTCTCCTTCCGGCGCCCCTCTCTCCTTGGACACATCACCGGCGCTGCTGCTGCTCTTCGGCTTGTTCTATCACGGAACGCAAACATTGCCCACCAGAATAGATGACGATTGTTCGGGTTGGCGTCGAACGCGAATAAAACGCTTCCCGGCTTTCCCGGAGCAGCTCGTTAAATGACACAACGGCCGGAGATTTATCAATGCGCCGCGCGATTACGTCTATATCGGAAACGCTTTCCCTCGGATCTATTTTCGCGCTAGTCAAATCGAGTATGTAAACGGTCGTTCTGAAATACAGCCGCGCGGTTTCAGAAATAGATAAACGCTCCGTTCGAATCGCGGTTCTCCCTATTTTAATCTCATCGGCGAAACACGAGAGCGCGCTGCGACGACGACGACGACGACGCTCCGGCAGATCGTCTCTCTTTCTCTCGTCTTCCATTTTTCAGTAACCGCCGGAATATGCTCGCTTCCGAATCCAACCCGGAATCGTTTCTCCGCCGAGAGATCGTGTCCCACGGAAGTCCTCGAAGGGACAAATCGGAGTCGGTAGTTGGCCTGATCGTGACACGATTTCGAAGCAGTAAACTCGGCTCGACGCGACACGGGTCTCGGCGAGCCAAGTCGAAGCGGCTGTCTCGTGTCCACGTGCGACCGTCGAGTCGTCTTCTGGTCTGGTAGCTCGAGTCGCTACTGGTCCGATGATCACGCTCCTCCGAGGTCATAAACATCCCCCGGACCTCAATCCTCTCGAGTGCAGATCGAGTCTCCTTTTTCTCGAGGTTTTCGGCGCGGGAGACAACGTCGAGAGTCGACACTGGTGAATATCGATCGAAAGTGATCGGCGGGTAATTGTGTCCAGAAGCGAGGGGCGGTGGTCGGACGGAAAGCAAACAGGGCGCGCGGGGCTCGAGAAGGGCTCGCTGTTTAAGGTCCCCGACTGGAACAAAAGGCCTATTTAGGTGGTCGCCTCTCGACCGTCGCGTCGAGGAGATCGGGATCCTTCTCGCGTTTCGCATCGAGCCTCCGTGTGCCCCCTTCGTCGACAAATCCATATTCCGCGCGTACGAATTTGTATATCGAAAAAGAAACGCTCTTGTCGGATAGGAGAAGAGGGTGGGTGGGCGCAGGCAGAGCAAAAGGGAAAAAGAAGAAGCGCGAATAGAATAGACGGCCGACCGATCGGAAATAAGTGGTACGATCGGGCTTTCGAGCTTTCTAGTCGCGCGTTTCACCCCGACACGGGGATGACAGCCACTGAATAATAAAAGAAGCCACGTCGAGGTTAGATATTCTTACGATCACCGGGAACCCTTCCCTTCCACCGATACGCAGCTAAATCCTCAATAATTCAACGTTCGCCTCGAACATTTTCCCTGTTTCCGATTGCATGCAACTATATGTATACGTATACCAAACTGTGCGTTTTCGATCAGACCCCGTCGACCCGTTCCCTCTTCCTCTCCGCTGCCGTGTGTCGGCCATGTGTCCACGTGCGACGAGAAGACCGAACGCCGTATTCACCGCTCAGGGAAAAACTTTTAATTCGCGCTGCAGTTTTTTGCCCTCGACATAGACTTGTCGTCTATAACCGTCGCAGCCTACCCCGGCCCCTTTCCCCCGTGATTTTCGAACTAGCGTTTCCAATTTCTATTGGTCTCCAAGCGCGCTTCGTTTATTTATTCATATACTTACCGTCAACGGAATCCATAACCGCCCCGTGCACCCTACTCCGTCGATTGTCGCGATTAACCCTTTACACCGCGATCTAATGGCGGGCGATAATGTCCACGTGTGAAACTTAATGTTCGAAACGCGTTGTTTCACGGGAAGATAAGGGCGCGTTCGATCGGCGCTACCCGCGCTACATCGCTTCCGGTTCGCGGAGGAAACGTTCCCTATGCTCTCTGTCGGGTCGGTCGGTCCAGCGGGTTAACGAGATCGGCAGACATTTTAAAAGGACAGAGCACCGGTGCGGAGCGGGGTTCCCCTTCAATTATTCAGGCGCAATTAACACGTCAATAGGTCCGTTGCACCTGGCTGCCAGGGCTGGGCCGTCTTCCGCCAAATATGTACGTACGTTCGTGAAATGGCACCGGCAACCGACTTCTGTTCTTTTCTCTTATCTCGCTCCATCCCCTCGGCCGGCCCCTCTCTTTCTCTTTTTTTCTCGTTTCTCCTTCCTCTCCCTTCTTCTTCTCCCCCTCGTCCCTCCGGCTTCTCGAGCCGCGCTGCGAACCTTTTCCCGTGGACGCACCGTCGCGCGTCGTCGCGGGCTGACCCTTCTACGGCGACACGCTTCCTCCGCGCCAGCCATCGGTCGACGTTTAATCGAGCGGAAGCGATTTAAACCGGTTGTTTTTCGAAAACATCGCGATTGATTCGCTCACCCATCGCGGGACGAACGCGAGTCAGAGATGAACGAATAACAGCTTGATCTGCCAACACGATTACTACCCAGGGTGTTAAAAAAGGATGAAAGACTTCAAGGACTCGATCGTTCAATCGTTCTGGCGGAAGGTCGTCCCGATTGTAGGTTTTTTCGCGCCACGTTTAATATAGGTAATTCAGAAGTGCGTTCAAGGCTGTGCAAGATCGAACCTTGAGTCGACGTACTTCCGATTCGATGTACGTTTAAAAGAATTGAAAATATTAATAGCAGAGCGTCTAAGGTTATTAATTCAAGATTGAACCTTGAGCTGACGGACTTCGGATTCGATATACGCCGAAGAATGGAAAATATTAATAGCGACGCGTCTGAGACAGGGTCTGTCGCGTCGCCGTACAGTTTCCGTATCCGAAATCTCTCTTCTCCTCATGGAAAGTCGACGAAGTGCTCGTTCTCCGATCGGGAACAGATTGCCGGGGGTGTACACGGCGTTTAGCCGATTGAATCGCGGCCTCTCGCTTGTTCAAGAACAGAGGGGCGGATTCTCAAGATCCCTCGCAAAGGGGTTAATAAAACGAACCGACTAGAACTCCGAGTAGGCAGAGAGGCGGGCCGCGGAGATAGCGTCGCGTTTCGAGAAAAGAATTCTTCGGAGCAGAACACGGCACATAGCACAGCAGCGGCGCGGTTTCGATGGCTTTTGTGCGGGCGAAGGAACGCGCTCGGGAGAAAAAGGGATCGCGCGAAACTACGCTCGCGTCGATAGCCTTACCGTGGTGCACCCCTCTCGGTATATTCGCGTACGTAACAAACGTAGACGCGTAGGTATAGTGTTCGCGCAGGTATATACCTATATAGAGAACGCGCCACTGAAGGGAACGAGATGCGAAGGGGGGAGAGACGGGGGATGAAATGCGGGGTCGCAAGTCGGTATTGTCGTCGGTTACAAATCAAATACCCGATATCATTGTTTGGTACAAGCCAGGCACACGGCTACCCACCCACTCACTCCCCTTTTATGCCACCCCTTTCTGCAACGTTAACCTCGCGCGCAACCTGCACACCCTGCGCTCCCTGCACTCCCTGCCACGACCACGACTAATAACCGCCGTCGGAACGCTCTCTACGAGTAGGCCCAAGTATTTCGGCTCCCTTCGCCCTTCCGTCCTTCACCCTTCGCCTTTAGCCCGTTAATATTCTCAACTAATTCGGCTCTAGACGGAATCCCAGCGCGGATGCGGACAGGTTTTTCGTCGCAATCTGTTATCGCAGTGGTTCTTAATCTGTGGTCCGCGGACCCCTCAGTGATCGCGTAACCTTTACCGGTGTACAGTGGTAAATGTTTCGATTTTAGGTGGACAAAATTATTTTTGAATAATTTATATCTTCTTGATACTTGATAATTACTATTATGATATTTATTTTTTTGTTATAAAGAAATTGAACATAAAAATGATAACAAACGGATTTTTTTATTATATTTCTATATTTCTGACTTATAGAAGGTAAAGTCTGTGAATATAAGAAAATGACTTTAATATGATTACTCTTTACAAGAATTATAATCACAGTAACTTAATTACTTATAATATTCGTATTACAAACTATAATTAAGCGATCTAATCAGATCGCATTTCCCAATAAGTAGCAGGTTGCAGTATAATAATATATTTTCTCAATTACATATGTTTTTCAATAATTGAGAAAAATTATTTTTGTCCAGCTAGAATTAAACATTTCACCACTGTGCGGGGGTGCGCGAAGCAATTTTGACATTATGACATTAACAGATACTTTTGCTAAAAAAAAAAAAAGGTCGTCCAAATATAAATGTCAAATCAAAACGTTTCATGTTTACACATTTTCATGTTTTAAATTAAATCTCAAGGACTACGTAAAATGCCTAGGGTTGGAATGGGGTTCCCAAAAAAAATTTTGTTCAAGAAAGGGTCCCCGGACTACACAAGTTTAAGAACCACTGTGTTATTGCGTAAGAAATTCCCAACATCAGCGTCAATTATAATTTACAGGAGCCAAACACAAATTTCTTCTTCCTTGAAAAATTTTGAAAAGCTGGAAATTACATATCGACCTCCTTGATTTGTTTTACATTGCAGCTACTCATTATTCCCATACATGCATAAGATCCGCGGTCTATATATATTCTTCGTACACCTCCGTGTGTTGCAAGGGCTAAATATTTATAGCAAACAACTGAAGTTTTATTCCGACTCGCAAGCAACGAGTGACATCAATGTTTAATGGATTCCGTTCGACATCTTCATCACGTGTCTAACTCGATATAACAATGCAAGGGGTTAACGATTGTCCGCCGTAAGGGACACCATATGTATGAACGGGGTCCTCGAACTCGCAAGTTCAAGAACCGCTGGCTACAACTCTGGCAGCGCGGCGAGGCTCGCAGTGACGTTCACATCGGTCGGTCGGCTCGAAGGAATTGCTTAAAGAAAATTTCGTGCGGGCCCGACGGTGCGTATCTCGGTTGTATAAATCGAGGTCGTCGGATTGCCGAGGGAACAAGCTCGCGCGCGCGCGTGCGACGGTTCAATGGTTGGCCGGGAAAGGATTAGCGACGTCGCGATCGCTCATACCTTTAATCATAGAATCGAGCCGGGGTAATTAATCAGGGGGTTAATTACAGCTTAGTCGACGAGTCTATTCCTACGACGGGAGAAGACTCGAAATATTCTGGCGCGCGCGGGGGTAGCATTCCTAGCCGTGGAGCGAAAGCAAGAGCCATAGGAAAGAGGCTCGGCGAGTAGAGGAGAGAGTAGTGGAGCGGAGAGGAGAGCAGAGGAGAGGAGAGAGAGAGTCGGAGAGGCAGAGAGCGTAAGGGGTACGAGCGAGGAAGGGGCGGCGCAGGCCGAGGGTGAGGGTGAGAAAGCGAGAACGAACGACGGCAGGAGCGAAAGGGTAGGTGGACGAGGAGAGAAGGAGAGAAGGAGAGGAGGAGAAGGGGACGAGAGCCGAGGCTAGGCACCGCAGGGGTAGGCGATTAATGATTCAGGGGCAGAATTTCGCGATGCTGAAATATTAAGCATATAACTCTCTTCCTCTTACCTGCTTTTCTTCTCGTTCTATTCCTTTCCCCTCGTACACGGCCTCCCCCGTCCCTCTCTTCTCCTACTCGTGCTCCTCTTATCTTTCTCTTCGTCAGCTCCTGGTGTCCCCTATCCCGCGTTCTGTATCCTTCTCGCTCGGTTCCTCCCCGCAGCCGCTGCGTATCCTCTCGCAGCGTTCCGCTTCTCTTTCTTCCTCTCCTCGTCTACCGCTCGATGTATACGCACGGTCCTTTCACGCTGCACGCTTGTACACACGTATATACGCCATACGCGCGTACGTAGCGCGCGCGAATGCTTGCTCGCTCGCTTGCTCACGCTCAGGCTCGCGCGCTTAGCCACACGGCAGCAGCATCATCAATATTTCCCTTTGCTCATTGTTCTTGTACAATACGTACAAGGCCGCTGCCGTCTCTGTAATTCCAGGGGGGAGGGCCGGGTATAGGTGGGGGCGGTGGTAGCAACGGTAGGCAGAGCCAGACCGGGTAACGATTACCGTGGAAATGGCTAATTTCGTGCTATTCCGCGAGTGCGACACACACCGTGTACCCCATCCCCTTCAAGACGCTCGCGATCCTCCCGTCCGTTCTTCGATCCTTGATCGCACCAACCCGAAAGGAAGCAAATTTGGCCACGCTGCTACCGGATGGTGCAACGAAAGGGTGGATGCAGATATCAGATATACGTTTTTGAAAATGACTATGTATCTTGCCCTCCGCCAAAGCCCTTCGATTTTTCCAAGGACGCCGCCGGGAAAGGAAACGGATTTGCGTACATGCCGGCGGAAGGAATCGCGAAAGCGCGGAAATCCCAACCGCACCGATGCTTTGCGATTTTATTTGGTGGCAGGGTGCACCCTGGGCAACCCATTTCCGTCCGTTCCTCTCGTCTCTCGTATTTTTTCATAACTGGCCCGGGAGCACGGCCGTGTCGACGTCGCGAAAGTACTGACGGCGACTAGAAGCCGTTCGTCCGAGCTTTCTCGTCACGTTTGTCGAATCGCGACGACCTTCGGCGATATTTTCGAATTTGCGAACATCTTCCGTTCACCGATTCCGCCGGACGCGTCACCGTCGCGCGGAAACCGCGCCGCACCGCGGCCAGTTTCCTTAGTCTGCGACGCGCGATGTGGCCTCCACTGCCGAGTCGAAATTTTTCCATTTCGCCGGGACGCTCGGCGTTAGTATACTGTTTGCAGTTAAACAATATTACGTAGTAAAATTTATGGCCATGGCCCCTTCCAGCGAAGCCGGCCTCGCGCCGTGCACCCTTACAATGCGTACGCTCCCGCGCGCCGCTGAAACTTTCAGCGATATGAGAAATACGAGCGTTATGGCCGGTGCCACCCCTGCGTAACCGGGCGGCGATGATCCACGGCTTAACGGATACTGCCGCGAATCCGAATCGCGTTCTTTCCCTCCCGAAAACACTGTAATCGCTTCCTTCTACGAGCTCTGCGGCTGAAATTGCCTAACACCGAGACACGTCGCTTCCGAAAAATCATAATTTTCAACAAACAACGCTTCCTTTGTATTTACGTGCAAGTTATTTACGACCCAGCAAAAGTCAAAACGGAAGTTAAGCGAGAACGCTTCGAGAACTTTGTACAAGATATGTTAATACTCGGTCAGTTAGGAAACACAACTTCGCCGCTGCAACGTGTCCCAATTAACCGAATAGCGCACAAGAAATAAACGACCTTGCGATTCACGGAATCGATTGGCAATAGTCGTTGACGCTAATCGTTTCCCAACCTTCTGTTTCGACGGGAAGACGGTCAGAGCATCTTCCTCGTCCTGTTCCTCAAAGAAGGAGAGGGAGGATTGAACGACGATGTCGCGAGAACGTTTTCGGGATACCGCGAACGATGCCGATGCCACGCGGAATAACGCGTGGAATTCGCGCTTTTATCGCGACGCAATCTCGCGTCGCGTTTACGCGGCGTGCCCCGTAAAAACCGAGCAATATTCCTCCGTCGGAAATCCCGCGAGCGTCGTTATTCGAATGCAAGTTCAACGACTCGTTCGTCGTTTGCCATTGCCGCGCTTGATTCGCGCTTTTACGGTTCTAATATCGCGTCTGTCCTCGCGCGCGCGCCCCCGATACTCGGCCACTTTTGCGCAAACGAACGCGAGGTCGGCTCGGAATCGGCTTCGCGAACGAGCGGAATATCGTGGACGCTGTGTCGTCGGGGAGAGGATCGCCGACGAGTGACCGATCGGCAAGGAGAACGAGTCGACCGCGAAGAAGACGTCGGCCGGTCTCGCGGAGGCGATCGGGAAACTACGCGCAGAGGAAGAGAGAGCAGGGTAGGCGAGCTAGTCCCAAAATTCGCGTTAATAGCCATTTAGGAGTGTCTGCCGGAGTCGGAGGGACAGACGCGAACCGTCTCTTTGTACCCTTAATTCGATTAGGACGGCCATCTCTCCTTTCTACCGGCGAGCCGTAACTCCGTTATCGGGAAGCACGGCTCCCTAAATACGATCGTTAATATTCTTGCTTGTCTCGAGGAAACGGCAGCCTGCGAAGCGTCGTTGTCGTTAAATAATCGTTTCCCCTCTGTTCGCAATCCAATTAGTCGGTGCGCGCCGTTAAGCGCGCGGGGAACGCGGAGTCGGTCGTCACGTCGTCGGTGTGCCTATTCTTTAATTCGCCGCGAACAGCCGCCGAGAGCCCGAAAATTTCGGTTCGATCTCTGCACCGCTCTGCACGTCGTCGAGAAGAAACCTCCCCCCGACACCCGAGCGAACGAGCCAGCACCGCTATCACCTCGTTGAACTCACTTGTTCGGAGGACTCCGACCCGAGAACGAAATCGTTCGCGACGCGGAGATCTCGAGGACTTCGAGGCGGAACAAAGCCGATCGACACGAATGGTCGCGTCGCAGTGATTCTGATTCGGCACAGGGCACGTTTATGCTGGGAGCTGCGATAGAAACTACGAGAACGGCTACTGAACTTGGTCATCGGTTGGTCATCTGGCAAGCGTTCCCCCCGTTCCCCGTTTCGATGCAAACACTTCCGGTATGAAGAGAATGATTGAGAAACCAAGGGGATAAAGTCTCTTCGTCGATTGATGAATAAATCGTTAGTCTCGAAACTATTCAGGCAACGAGCGAAATCTGAGGAATCTGAATCCGTCGCCGAGGGTTCAACGGGGATGGTTTCCCTATACGATCGACGAGAATAGCTGGAGTTGCTCGTTACGCGACGCATAAATCTCCGCCGCGATCGTTCAACCTCCAGGCTTAAAATGAATTATTTTCTTCGTTGCCGAAACGCGGCGAAGGGGATCCCCTTGAAAGTCAGGCTTAAGAACACTTTACGGGGGTTCAGCGGCTGACAGTCACCGTATGTTATTCGAAACGACCTGTTCCCCGTTACGCCCAACAAAACGATCGACGAATTAATTACGACATTTTTCGGGGGTAGATCACGAGCATCGAGCGCGGGCGTAGGCTCCTCTTCTCTAGCAAATCTCGCGGAAAATCTTTCTCCGCAGTCCGGACGTATGTTTACGCGATCAGATCGTTCTCGCGTTTGCGGATGGACATCAAACGCGACGCGCGCGACTCGTCGAATCTCGGGCATACTTTGATCACTCGCTTTGCGTTCGAATCGTCCGTAAATACCCGAAGCGGCCTGTTATGCGAATAGAATTTTCGAACGTTCAGTCCGAGGGGATTCGGACGTTGGTCGTCGAACGGGGGATGTCCGAAGAACGGTTGAAACGAGTTCTGGACAATGTCCGTTCGCCGAGTCGAGGAAATGTCGATCGACATTGACGTTCGTCGAAGATTGATCAGGCAGGAGGGCAGCGAAATCGGAATGGGGATCGGGATCGCTGGTCGACTTGGAACGTGAACGCGACGTTGACCGCGATCGCGAAGGGAGCGGAAACGCGAGTCAACGCAACGCGCGCGCGAACCATCCGCGGCGTTCGAAAGAGGAACGCGCGGAGGACTGGAAGCAAACCGAAGGGGCAGAGGAGAGAAGAAGACGGGCAGGACGGGAGAGCGAGGGCGAGTACGAGTACGAGTACGAGTACGAGCACGAGTACGACTACGAGTACGAGTAGGAGTGCGAGGACGAGAACGAGGACGAGGGCGCGAGCGAGAACGAGAAGGAGAGCGGGCGCGAACAACGGCGGCCACCACCACCGGAATCGACGCGGCTCGACGCGGCTCGACGCGGCGTGACCTCCTCTCGTCGTCGTCATCGGTGGATCGGAGTTTTGGGAGGCCGATCGGTGGGCCTCCTCTCCGATCTGCCGCGGGAGAATTCTCTTCTTCGCGGTGAAGGAAGCGAGAGGCCGATCGCGAGAGGGAGAAAGAAGGAGAGGCGGTCTCGGGGGGCGGCGCCTGTCGGCGCGTCCGATCGGAAGGTGAGCCTCCCGATTGGCCGATGCGACGGTGGAGCGAGGGGAACGCGAGGACGCGCGAGCTACGTACGCTTCCTCCACCCGCGGCCGTTCGTTCTCTTTGCGATCCCTCCTCTCGCTCGCGCTCCCGCTCTCGCACTCGCTCTAACTAGGGGCCACCACGTCCCTCCGGCCGTCTCTCCACCGCTCGGTGTGCGTCTCTTTCGCACCGGCGACGGCCCGCTGGCCTCCCTCTCGTTCACGCTCGCGGCCCGCCTTGGCCGATCTCTTTCTCCCGGTGGCACGGTCGTCTCTCTCGCTCTCGCTCGCCCTGTCGAACACCCACCCCCGCCCGCCCCCGTTGCGCCGCCGCTCCGCTCGGAGCCCGACGCTCTCTACCACCGCTGCTGCAAACACACGGTATATCGGCGCTCGACCGCCTCACGGCCTCTCTACTGCTGCCGCTCGAGCGAACCGTCGCCGCGCCGCGACGAGCTTCTCAGTTGCGACGCGCTCGTCACGGGGTGCAGATCGTGCGTTGTTGCTCGCCCCATCGGTCTGTCGAACGCGCGCGTCCACACGCGCTCTTTCGAACCTGCTACACCCCTGACAACCGACGACCGCGAATGTATCGAGAGCTGGCATGCGAGTTCCGGTGCCCTGGTGCTACTAGTGTTACGCGTCGATGGTGATTTTCGAAGCGGTGTCGGTGCCATCGTAGCCTACTTCTCGGTCTATCCAACGGCCATCGCCGCAACCGCAACAACGCTCCTTTCGACGGCCGACTCGTGCCGCCGCGAGACGTTACGAGAAGCGCGTGGCACCTGTCCGTCACCTGGATCGGGCACCGGGAAACGTGGATCGGGGTTCTGTGAAACCGAGAACAGGAAGGAGAGGGAGAGAAAGATATCAGTTTGATTCGGCGTTTGGTGGCGCGCGCGGGAACACCCGCCGCCCCCGTCCTTTTTCAAAAGTCGCGCGCGCGCGTGACCGCGACCGCACGCCGCGACCACGGTTTATCCTCGGTTCGTGATCACTGTCGTCGAGAACGATGCGTTCGGTGAGCTGCGTTGTTTCGCGAGGACACTGACCGTTCGGAACAGTATCCGGTAGAATCGGTTTTGGAAGCGACGCGAACAGGACTGTTTTCGGTTAGGGGGTGAACGAGGGAAAGGGAACGATAGAGACAGAGACGTTATCGGGAGGCTGGCCGAAAGTATTAAAGGATGTTCGACCGCGACATCCTCGGGAGAAGCATCCCCGAGGTCGCGCACGTCTGACGCATCGTCGCGCGTTGCCACGAGGAGGTGCGTGGAGGAACGCGTGGTTCGCGCGTATTTCGAAGTTCGCGCGTGGCTGTGTACGTATGTGTTCCAGATGCGGCCTGGCTGTTGATACGTTCGCGATCGGTCGCTAAAACCTCGAGACGTCGACGGGCCGACGTACTCCGTTCGAGACACCTACGGTCGAGACGGAGCCGGAAGCTGTGAACGAGGAGCGAGCCGTTACGGAGGAGCTGGAGGAGGTGGAGGTGGAGCAGCTGGTGCAGGCGGTGCTGGCGGAGCGAGAAGAGGAGCGGGACCGCGAGGAGGAGGAGGTGGTGGAGGAGGAGGAGGAGAACGAGGAACCGGAGGAGGAAGAGGAAGAAGAGGAGGAGGAGGAGCTGGACGAACTGGAGGCGGAGAGGAACGGATCCGGAACCGGAAACGGGAACGAGAACGAGAACGAAAAGGACAAGGAGAACGGGAACGAGAGCGGAAGAGGAAGCTCGAGCGGACAGGAAGCCGACAGAGACGCGAAATCTCCCGAAATCGAAAACATGACGCAACAGAGCGGAGCTGGGTCGCCCCAGCAATTTTGCCTGAGGTGGAACAACTATCAGACGAACCTGACGAACGTGTTCGATCAGCTTTTGCAGAGCGAGAGCTTCGTGGACGTGACCCTGGCCTGCGACGGGCACAGCGTCAAGGCGCACAAGATGGTACTGTCCGCGTGCAGCCCGTACTTCCAGGCGTTGTTCTTCGATAATCCGTGTCAGCACCCGATCGTCATCATGAAGGACATCAAGTGGCCGGAGCTGAAGGCCGCCGTCGAATTTATGTACAAGGGCGAGATCAACGTGTCGCAGGAGCAGATCGGCCCGCTGCTGAGGGTCGCGGAGAGCCTGAAGATCCGGGGCCTGGCGGACGTGAACAGCGAGCAGGAGCTGACATCTCGGCCCAGCATGGAGGAGGCGGCGAACGCGGCCGCTGCCGCGATGCACAGGAGGAAGCGGCGCCGAATATCGGGAGAAAGATCGCCACCGGGTAGCAGCCCCGATCGGGTCGCATCCGGAAGCCTGCCCGACGATCAGGACCCGAACTCGGCCGGAGGCGTGATTGTGCCCGACATTCACGGCATGCTGACCAGCAGCTCGACTCCGAGATCCCTCGGATCCCCCGGCACTCCGAACATCTCCGTCACCCCGCAGATCAACCTCCAGGAACTTCCGGTATCGCTACCGTTACCGCCACCCCCGCCACCGCCCCCTCAGGGCCAGCAGGGATCGCACTCCGTGTCCGCTCACCATGTGCCCGGCCACGTGAGTTCCGGAACCCACGCCTCCGTTAACCACCTGACCACTCACGGCCAACAGCTTACCGTCCAGCAACAACAGCAACAACAACAACAACAGCAGCAACAACAGCAACAGCATCACCAGCAGGGTGTCCCCGGACAGCCGAACCCCGGAGACGATCTGGAGATCAAGCCCGGCATCGCCGAGATGATTCGCGAGGAGGAAAGGGTGAGTACCGATCTCACGATTTATCCTTTTCTGTTTCTTAGCGGTCTTTCTCTTTTCCCTTTCTCTTTTCGGCGGTTGATTCCCTTTGTAATAGATGGCCGGGAGCCGACCGGAACCCATCGAGCGTGAACGTCGCGACAGGAACCGCGCTCGCCGTTCTCGATCAAAGGGGTCGGCACGCGGCTCGATCGAACGTTCGATAGGGACGTCAAAGTTTTTCCGGTCGACGGGAAAGTCGACGCGCGACGCAGGAAACACACGGAAAACGAGCAAAGAAGCGAGACGGTTGGCGCGGAAAGAGGCGACGCGCCGCGGCTGACGGCCCGCAAAGGCGGGAGAGAAGGCGACGCGGTCATAATTGGAGGCTCGGTTTTCGAGGTAAACTCGGCTGTGCCTCGCAAGTGCACGCGAGAAATCGTAGGGCGCCGTGTCGCGGTCCCAATTACCGCGAGAAACGAAATGTTTTTAACCGAAACGACGTCCAACGGAAAGACCGTACGAACGAGAGCCCGTCCCGCCTTTGCCGGAGAGGTCCAATTACCCGGCGATCGGCTTCGACGGTGTGCACTAATTGAGAGTATCAATGAACGTCAATGAGCATAGTCAATATTTGGACGCGGAGCATCCGACCGTTTTGTAACGTTCTTTTTGTTAAAACGAATGACAAATATTGACTACGCGCTCGTTCGCGCATACGTGACACACACCGGGTATCGGCTGTTCTCGTTAATTACATCGGGACGACGGTGTCTCCTGCATTATTTATCGTCCGCCACCGGCGCAAGTTATTAAACGAACAGCTACCGTGTGCGCGCCTCGCCTCGCTTCGTTTCGTTTCGCAATCCGCTCGTGTCTGCCCTTCGACAGGCTCGCTGAATTCCTCCGGTTCGATTCTGGATCGAGAATCCGCGCCGCAGCCGTCCCTCTCGAACCGCGAGACTTTGTCGTTGAAATCGGCTCCGTACGATTCCTCGGTGGTCACCTTTGAAACAATGTTTCCCTTCAGCTTGTTCCTCGAATCGGTGGAGGAAAGAAAACGGAAATCCACCGTTGGAGGAATAGGAATCTGTACGCGTCGCGTAATCTAATTTGTCCGCGGCGAAACGGCCGAGATCGATCGTAGATCGGCAAATACACGCGGAGGTATCTTTGTTTCTCGAGCAATCTAGAAAATTGAAGCGAGTCGGTCGTCGGAGGCCGAGCATTATTTTTCTATCGCGGCTATATATCGGACCGATGACGCAATCGGCTATGTATAATGGGTATAACATTCCGCGGAATTCCATTATGTTAACGCAACCACGTTCCAATTCTCCGGGCATGCCTGCTCGTATCGTAATACGCTAGTATATCGCAACTATTCCGCGGTAGTGGCGCGCGAAGCCTTTCCGATTAAAATGCCTAATTGATGCGGGCGAACGTAATACGAGGTATACGCGCCGTAGTCTGATATTTCGGCGGCTAGCGATGGTACCGCGGAAACTCGTCGAAAGTTCGTCGCAGGTTCGCCAGTGATAAATTCGCGCTGTAAAACCAACAGTGGGGGTCCCCCGCTCTGTAACCTGTAACCTGTAACCTACCTATCGGTCGCACCTACACCTACGGCTAGGTGTGCGGCACTCGTTGTGGGTAGAAAACTCGCCGAGAACGAGACCGGCGAACAGCGTCGCGAAAAATGCTTGTCGACGAGACGCGCGCGCCACTCGAGCATGGATTATTAAAGATTTAACCGCCGCAAAGGATCGCTTCTACCGCGGCAGGCGGATTTCCTTCGGATTAAGAGCTTTAATGAAACGGGATTTAAATATAAATTGTCTTTTAACTCTTCGATCGTCCGCCGATACCGGCCGATACACCGTCAACGGAGCGCGATCGCGTCCGGATCTAAAAGCGCGCGCGAACGTCCCGCAAATTGCTCGCAACTTTTTTCCCCGATCGTCTCATCGCCCAATCCGAAGACTTTCCGAAAGGGGAGGTGGAGACGAACGAGCGACGAGATAGGAGGGTGGCTGGAACGAACGAGCGACGCGTTTCGCAAAAATGTACACAATGTACAACGCGAGAACCAGCAAAGCGCGATCACGCGGTCGGTTGAGCCCGAAAGGACGGGTCGAAAAAAAATTTAATCTTCCCTCGCATTATCCTTTTTGGCAATAACGGCTTTACCTACCGGATCCTCCTACTCTATGCAACCGTTGCTCTCGCTCTCTCTCTCTCTCGCTCTGTCGGCGTTTCGGGGGATCTCTCTATCCGTTCCTCTACGTTCGCGCTGCTCGAGGCCGGTGGTTCGAGAGAGTCGAGCGTGTCCCCTGTCGTGTCGAGAGACGCACGGGACGGACACCGGCGAGGGGAAAGAGCAGAGAAACAGCAGCAACAGCAGGAGGGTGAGAGGAGGACGAGGAGGAGAGATCGGAGAAAAAAGTCGCAAAACGGTAAATCGTGATTCGTAGTAACCGAGCGAGCGCCATTCATCCTGATACACAGCGGATGCGACTACGTATTTCCTTCGTTCCGTTTAAATTAGTGTTTTTGCCGTACGGTCTTGATTGTGTTTTCGCGCGTCCCGGCTCCGTTCGCGGCCGCGCAACGTGCATACGGCGAGCTGCGAGCTCGCTCGCTCGCCCGTACGCACGCGTATCGATTCCGCGTTGATGAACGCGTAACGGACCACCTAAGCGATATATCAGGAGCGTCGTTTCGACGGGCAGGGCTCGTCGCGATACCAGCCGCGGCAAAATTGAAAAGCTTGATGTATTAAAATGCGTGACGGCGAACCCTCCTTCGGAGCGTCGGAGTAAAAAAGCCACCGCGACGCCCTGCGCCGTCTATGCGCGAGTCGATTACGCCGCCCGTCAAACGGTGATCGAGAGTTTTCGTCTATCGCCGCAGCGATCTTAAGTCTCGTCCGCTCCTCCCCCGTGTCCCACCGAATTTTTCCGCGCGCAATTCGGCTGCTGATATATGCGAGAGAGGACCCCCTTCCCAAAGCCGTACGATAGCGCTCGCGTTCCGACGCGACGCTCGCACGTTGCAGCCAGCGACAGTGTCAACTCGCGTCGAACAACGTTTTATTTGCGCGCAGTCTGCGGCCACGATAACGATCGAGAAACGTCTGCTCTTCGGGGCCTGTCGAAAAAGGTGACAAAAGGCTTCGTAAAACTCGCATTTCTGTTTGATTCACTACCGAATCCCCGATATCTCGCGAGGAGCACGCCGCATTACAGGTGTCCCCCAACTTTTTTCAGTTAGCCGAGTCGTATCGGAGGATGAATATACCTCGGAGGATGACTAACCGTGGAAACCGCGATGCATAATTTCGCGAGCAAAGTTCGAGGCACGGTGGTTGATTTGAATTGCGTAAACTGCTGGAAAAGGAAGCGCTTCGTCCGGCAGCTACTCTCGGATTGATCCGCGTCTAAGAGTCTAGGCCGTTTGGACTCGCCGCGTTCTTGTTGTGTATCGTAATCGTTGACGGATCGACACTTTTATCTACCGGTTGTTTGTAACCGTCCTTGCGTAGCTGCTTGCACGCGGAGAGGGAATAATCATTATCGTTCGAATAAATCAAACTACCTTTTTTTTTCAAGAATTCTGAGACTAGAGGAAATCGTTGTTCGAGCAACATCGCGCTGGTTACGCTCTGGCGAGTCGCTTAACTCTGCCACCTCGTGCAGACCACCTTGCGGGAACATATAAATTGATTTCACATCAACAATTCGTGTATGTATCCCGCACGCAACTTAGGAACTAGTCTTTTTCCCGAATCGAACGTCAACCGTGATCCAATTTAATTCTCAATCTACCAGTCGCATAGTGGCGATATCAATCGTTGGCCAACGAGTTGCTTAATCGCTGGAATTCGTTTCAATATACATATTATTAACACTTGCCAATCCATCAACCTTAAAAATTCCATCGGATCAAAGTACATAATTTATCTAATGAAATAATGATTGAAAAGATAAGAGTGTGTGTTACACCCAACTACTTTTTCAATCCTAAGAAAATGTTGTGCACCGGACAAATCGTTCTGTCTCCCATTTTTGAGCGACCATTCTCCCGGAAATTCTCGTCAAATCAGAGCTGGGATCTAAGACCGCGATCGACGCGTCGATCGCCATCGGTGGGGGTGGAATGCTCGATCCGCGTCAGGGTGCGGACACGAGTTTATCAATCATCCGTGAACTTGCTCGCCGGAGGACGCAGAAAAATAAGTTCGTGGCACCGGTGTCTCGTTAGAGTGAGCGTATCCGGCATTGCGAAGCGAAGCAAGCGTTTACGAGGGGAAGAGCAACAAAATGCGAATGGGACTGGTCCCGCGGTGGCAGGCAGGACAGGCCGGCAGGCCGAGTGGATCTTACAATGTAGAAACGTTCTTGCACGGTCCAGTTGCTGCGGCGAGTCTCTTTTTTCGAGCGTTTTCGCGCGGGTGCGATGTACACGCAACGTAGCCGCACGCACGCGATCCAGCGGCGCTCCGACCGCACCGTGTCCACGGCCGTGAGCGCCACAGCTACGTTGTATAGGTGTATAGCTTCCGGCGATGGCAGGTAGAGTTAGTTTTTGTGGGATTCGTGGCGGACCTCGACTCGCCTCATCTTGCCTCGCGTCTTCGCGGCTGGGAGCCTGCAAGGACGGAGCCGGAAGAAATTGGTGGGTAGCTGCGCGCGTCCAACGGTTGTAATTTCGTCGTGCGATCGCGTCGGGACGAACCGGTGAGAGAGAGCGGAACACGGGAAGGACCGGGGCGAACGAGAACGTTGAGAAGCGTGGATGTCGGGGAGAGAGAGTCCTTCGACTCTCTGCTCTCTCCTCTCCTCTCCTCTCCTCTTCGCGTTACGTAGCTATCCCTCGCGAACACTATTTTATAATAAGGGACGGTTTAGCAGCGGTAATTGTATGTATTTTAAATATTTCGAAAATTGCCTTCCTAGGAAACTTCTCCTTATAATGGCAATACTTGGAATATAATCTCGGGGTAACCGGACCACATGGACGCTCGAACGGTTAACCGCGGTCCTCGTCCTCTCTTTTTCCGGCGGCTCTCTCTCTCTCTCTCTCTCTCTCTCTCTCTCTCTCTCTCTCTCTCTCTCTCGCTTCGCGCACCTCTCCGAGATTCCACGTTCTTTCTCGGTTTTGTTTCGCGACACGCGTGACTCTTTAGAAATATCTCTCGACGTCGATCTTCCCGACGTTTCGCTCGAAACTCGCATCCGATGCGGTCGCGACTGACCGAGCTCTCCCTCGCGGCTCGTTCGCGGTCGTCGTTCGGGACCCGAACGGTTGCGCGGAACACTGTGCATTTATCCCTCGATCGAAACCTCGACCGAAAGCCGATCGATTCGCAGGGATACCTTCCGAGGATCCAGACAGTTCAAATCCGAGTGAAATTCGTTCTGTCCTCTGGATCATAGAGGCGATGAATTCGTAAACGGTTCGAATGTGCACGAGGCGCGTCAATTTACACGGGGACGTATTTATGAAACGATCCGCCGCGGGTTAGGAGACCGATTTACGAAAGCCCCAGTCATCCGAGGCACAATATTTCGGCCTCGGAGCGACCCGCAGGACCATGAGCTAGTCCAGTCTGGCTGGGATCGGGTTGGAAAGAAAGCTGCTTGTTCTTAAAAGATGTAAGCTCGTCCAGTGGCAACGTCCGCGATACCGTCTTGAAAAATTCAGCCGAACGACGCTGGAAAGACACTTTTTCGCGATTCCCGGCCAAGAAATTCCCGTAAGGGGTTTCTCGCAATAATGTAACCAGTCGAGGCGTCGCCGCGCCGAGTTGACGACCGAACGAGCACCGCTTATCGCTCGCGATTTCGCGGTGGCCGCGTCCTCGTCAATTTTTCACCGTCGTTCCGGAATCAAATTCAGAGTCCCGTTTCTACGAACCGGGGAGGAATACGTTTCCATTTTGGAAACGTGGCTCGGGACGGATCTCGGGCCGCGATGTACGGCGATGGGTCGCCGGCGGCCGGCAACCTGCAGCAGCGGCGAGGCCGCGGTAAATCAGAAATTATCTTGCGTCGCGTCCGAGTTGCGCGCTGCCTTTTCCCATCGAAACGCGCATAAATACCGAGAGCACGGGAGCGAGCGCGGAGCAAGAGGGAGCGCCGCGTCCCGCGCGCGTCGTCCATCGTCCATCGTCCATCGTGTATCGTGCATCGTGCATCGTGAATCGCGCGCATCGTGTAGAACGAGGCGCGTAGCACAGCACCGCGTGCAGCCGTATACCTTACACACCGTGCACACCATACAGCACGCCAAACACCATACATAGACGGTGACATCGTACGGTGGCTTGCACACACCGCGTACACCTCGTACGCCGCTCCCACCATACATTGTACGGTGTATACGCGATACACGATACACGACGCACCCGCAGCCCCGCTGCGAACGGAGAGGCCAGGGTCCGTGGACGGCATGGCAGTGCTCTCCGCGTAGCTGCGGCCCGCAGATATATTAATACGTAGACTGTACGTCGCGGTACGCGTGACTTGATGGACGGATGACCGGACCATTCCGCAGATTGCTTCGCTCCCGATTCCGACCGGAAGGAGATTTATAACCTCTCGTCGTTATCTCTACCGCCGCGCGTACCACACCGGCGACACTCTCTCCCGCCGCTCCTCGTTTCGCTCGATCATCGATCGATCGACGTCTTTCCGATGGTTTTTTCACGCCCGTCGCCACTCGCGCGATCAACTAGCAGGGTCAGTCTCTCTCTCTCTCTCTCTCTCTCTCTCTCTCTCTCTCTCTCTCTCTCTCTCGCTCTTGCCCTCGCCCTCACCCGTCGAAACCCCGTTTTTAACCCTCGCGCTCACCGGCTCGTTCTTTTTTTCCTTTTTTTCGGGGGCCGTTTCATGCTTTTAAGCGGGTCGACGCCGATTGAAATTGCGCGTCGATCGAGACAAACGATGCGGGAGAGATCGCTCGGCGCACGGCCGTTCCGCTGTCCAGGGAAAAGAGTTCGTTGCCACGAGTTCGGCAAAAGGACGGTTTGGCGGGTGACGGGTCTTTCGATTTGGAAGCGCGTACGCTCCGCTCCGGTCCGCGCGATGTACCGCGCCGGCCGGTTGGTTCTCTCTATCTCTCTCGTTCTCTGTCCCCCTCGGTTCGGCTTGGCCCGGGGACGGGTCCCTGAAACGCGACACGAGCGTCGCGATAAATTAGATTTAATGACTGTCGCAAAAAAGCGCGATATGAAAGTCGAACGCGCGGGACGAACCGATAGAATTAAATTCTAGGATATTCGATTACATTCTCCCTTCTTCCCCCTTTCACCTAGTCACCGTTCCTCGCGTTCAGTTCGTTCGTTCGTTCGTTCGTTCGGCGCGGCGGCGGCGGCCCTTCCTCTCCTCGCCAGCCAATAAAACCCTCGCCTGGCGCTAGCTCGCGTCGTGTGCACCACGGTATTCGAGTTTTCATCGGCCTCGGCGTCGACGCCGACGTCTACGTCGAATCCAAAAAATCCGTCGACCGCGCACAATATAGAATAGGCACGCGCGCGACCCATTCAAACAAGACACGCGGCGACGATCGCGCCCGTTTAATTCCGACGCGAAAGGCGAAGGACGTTTCTCGTCGAGTTTTCCCCGCGTCGCGTCGCGTCACCCACACCGCACCGCCGCTTGTTTTACGTTTCAATGCCTCGAACGGTTGAATCGTCGTCGGCGTCGCGCGTTCAAATCCGCTTGCTCGAATTTGGTGCGTCGCCGTCGTCGTCGTCGCCGTCGGTTTAGCGTGCACACACCGTCGACTTCGCCGTACTCCGCCGGTGAACATTTTCAAAAGCCGGCGTGTCGCCTGTACTTTCAGTGTCGGCGTTCTCGCGCCGCTCCACGCCACCGTGCCGCGCGCGTAATACTTTCGAATGCTCTCGCTTGCCTATAATTTTCGCGTGAACGACGTCGTCCCGCGAGTTGTTTCGAGGCCGCTCGAAATTCCATTTCGCCACCGGAAGGAGCGACGAGCACGGTGCTCTCCCCCGAAAAGTTTTCTCGCTCGCGAATCGAGACCCGATCGAATCGCTTCGACTTCGGGGAATGGGAACGCTCTCGCGTCTAGCTCGCACTCGCTCGCACCCGTTCTCGTGCGAGCGTATATTTGTACATATTACATACGGTACGAGCTGGCTGAGTCACGCGCTCAAATTTGTTTGTCGGAACGGCGCGCCGGTTAATGCCGAGCGTTACTATTAGGAGGCGGAATATAATTTCATTCGCGTCGATGACTCACGGTCGCGATACTTCTAGCGAAATATGATTCATTCGATCCGATTTAAACGATACATACTCGGTTTCCGAGCAATTTCAGCGACCGCGATCGGCGCACGACGAAGGAACCCCGCTCGAAAATCCATTCTGCCGTTCGCGGTACACTTCGGTCGCGCGGCTTCCTGTTTTAAACGGCTGTCAGCGTGGTTGATCGGTTCCACGCGGCGATAACGATTTATTTTCCGCGAAAAGGGAAGAAAAAGGAACGAATTTAGACCGGCGGTTAAGGAGATTATCGGACGAAAAGAGTCAATTTTGGGAAGCGGTTGCCAACAATAGCGCGGGTATATTAAAAGGAAACATCCAGAGAGAGAGACGCGGTTCGCGGCCGAGCTTCGCGGAAGCGAGATTAGTTTTGCCGTTACGAAATACCGGGACGAGATTAAGGCGAATCGGTCTCGAGAAAGCCATTGTCTCGCGCCTCGTTTCGTATTCTTATCCACCCGTTAAAAACTCTATGTTCTATTGTACCGGCGAGATTGCGTCTCGAAGGAGAAAACGCGTGCGTCGATCGACGCCACGACGACGGGAGAAGGAACGGTCGGGTAGGCGACGCGACGCGCCGATCCGAGAGCCGCCGGCATCGCTTCGAGTCCGATGCACCTGCCCCGTGTGCCATTTCACATGTCGGTTTTTGCTTTGTGTCGTCACGACGAGCGACCGTTCTCCTTGTACTGTTGCCGCGAAATCATCGTCGTCGAAGAGACGCAACCTGCTTCGACTCGTCGAAATCGGAGCGGTCCGTGGAACGAACGGGGACGCGACGTACGGAGGAGAAAAAGTATACTCGGGTGGACGAGGCTGCGAGGCGATACATACAACGTAACGTTACGTCCGTCGCATCGGCTAGAACGGGAGAGATGGCGGCCCATTGTCTGGACTACAAATTAATCCGGCGATCGATACGAACGATGTCTTGCCGGGCTATACACGGTGCGGTGACTCGCGGAAACAAAGTCGATGGAATGGTCGAGGCGACCGGCGCGGCGATAGCTTCGAGTGTAGCTGTTGTAGCATGGCACTCGTTTCGCGGCGAGGTGCCTTCAAAGTCGTGCTCGTTCGATCGATGCGCGATTAAGGCGGCTACCGCCTCCGCCGCACTCTGGACGCTCCTACGAAACTGTGTCGCGCGCCGCCAGCCGTCTTTCACGATTCTTACACGGTTCTCCGACCGCTTCATCGATCCCTTCCTTTCCGTAGATAATAAATCTCGCGGAGTACCGAATTCTTTTTGGGAACTCCGTTCGAGAAGACAACGTATTTTTGGTCACCGCGAGCAAGCTCCCGCGACGGTAGACAGCAGCTCTCCGTGTGCTCGTTTCCGTTCTCCCGGTCGGGATTATTCCCGCGGAGCGGTAACGCGATAGAATATTCAACTAGAAAATAAAAAAGGGTTTCTGGACGGCGGGGGGTATTGCATTAACCAAGATTGCCGACGATAAAATGAAAATAATGCGGAATGACGTGCGCGTCGGCCGAGTGGGACGGGTATATAGGGTAAGCAAAGGTAGGAGCGACGGCGCGGCGGGTGTGGGCGAGAGGACGGCAGAGGACGAGAGAGCGAGTACAGTCGACTCGAGACGCGACGAGACGAGTCGAGGGTGCGAGGGGGTGAAAAACGGATAAAGATAAAGTACGGGGCAAAGTAGGTTCGTGGGCGAGTTTGCCGGGTGGGGGAGCAGGACTGCTGGGAAGTAAAGAGGACGGGAGAAACGGAGCAAGGAGGAAGAAAGAAGGGAACGGAGGAAGGAACGGGGCAAAGAGGAGTCGGAAGAAGCGAGGAGAAGGAGGAGGAGGAACCGACTGGCACGCTGTTACGGTAGTGTAGTAGCTAGCGGCAGCGGTGAAGGATGAGACATCGGCCGATGGGCGAGAAGGGGCTGAGACGTCGGGGGAGGTAGCCGGCGGAGGCTGTGGGTGCGAAAGCGGAGCGAGGGTGGCGTGGGGAGGCGCCAGGAGTCGCTGGTAATTGCGTTAAAACTTGTTCCGTGCAAAAACATTCCTCGAAACGCGTTTTCGCCAGGCGCGACCCCGTGGGATTCGTCTCGCTCTCCGAGCGAGCGTTCTCCGTGTCATCGGCGCCGCGCACCGCGGGAAACGCTGCTTTCCCGATACAGTCTCGCCGCCGAATCGTTTCCGAATTCTGCCGCGAAACAAAACGATAACCGTCTCGCGGACGAGACGATCGTCTGCGTGTAATCTCGTCGCCAACCCACGATCACGTAGGGTGGAAGTTTCCTGCTCGAAGCGGAAAGTTAGCGAGATCGCTCGCAGTTTCTTTTTTGCGGGACAGCGACGGGTGGGGCGAAGAAGAAAAAAAAGCAGGCAAAAAGACGAGAAGGAAGAGGAGGTTAATGTATTCGGTGGCGGCGTTGACACGCGTTTACCACGTACCGCGTAAAACGTGCAAGTACACGTGTAAAGCCCACGTACGCGAACTTACACGGCCGACACGGTCGCGTGCCACGCGAGCTGCTGTTGGCTGCGAGAGCTCGAGACACGGGAGAAGAACAGCGTTCGCGATTTTCTCACGACGTCACCGCCGCCACTCCGTGCCGCCACCGCTCCGTGCCGCCTTGAAGCACACCGACAGAACCGACCAACTTTCTGGTCGGATTTTTTCGGGGCTTTTTTCCGAGGGGTGGAGAGAGCGTGCGGAAGGAAGGTGTGGCGCCGGGTGAACATTATTTTTTTTCTCGTTCACGGCTGGATACGTAACGAAGCGCATACGTTACCCGATGCAATGACGAACGGGCAAACGTAAAATTTTAATATCGCGGCGCGCGCCACGCCGTACCGCACCGCACCGCACCGTTCCGCGCTGGCGGGAAAATTAACGAGATTTCGCGATCGCGAAATACGCGTCGCGTGTCGCGGTTGTCGGTTGCGAACGCGGGGTACGGGAAAAAGGGTGTAATTTAGAAGTTTAATATCGCCCGGCATGATTTCGGTGCACCGGTGATCGATAATCGCGCACATCCTTTGTCTCCGCGGGCCGACGCTTCGCGAGAGGCAGTGGAGGCAGTTGGAGGCAGCTCGAGGAACACGCGGCGCGCTAGCTAGCAGTTCCTCGTTGGCTGGCAAATCGTCCGCTCGTGGGAACCGAACGGAATGGTTTCGAGCGGCGCGGCGGTGAACGAACGCCCCCGCGAATTCGGTCCACGAACGGCGCACCGCCGGCTGTACGACGGGTGGCCAATCGGTGAAAAAAACCGGGACTAAAAACAGAGGGCCTCGTACACAGGGGTGGTTCCATAATCCTGCGCCCTGCGACGCGAGGGTGGGGTAAATGCGCGGGTGCGACAGCGCGAATTCCTGCCCCCCCACTCTCGATGCACCTGCACGTGCATCGCATCGACTGCACACACGACTCATTCACCGTCTCCTCCTCCTCCGCCTCCTCCTCCTGCTTCTCCTACTTCTCCACCACCTTACCCACCCCACTCGAACACCCCTTCGCTCTCCCTCTCATCCCTTTCGTTGGCCGAGCACCTCCCGGCGCTTCGCCTCCTAATCCTTCTTCTTCCCATTCTTCGTGTTTCGCGGCTATCCCTTCTCGCTCTGAGTGTCCGCATCGAGAACCAGAACGATCGGTCGTCGGTCGAACGAACGAATGAACGCTTCTTCGCCTTCTCGCCTGGCAGGATTTACGAAAAATTAGTCCCCGGGTCCGGATCGCAACGTCCGGGCGCGTACGCGTCTCACGAGCTTGTTAATTCGTAATTTCGCCGCAAACGACGAAGCAACGAAAAATTCTCGTCCAATCAAGAACGCGAACCATCGGATGTTCAATTATTTAAATTGTACAGTCTGCCGTTCCCTCTTTACGACACCTTCGCCTCTCTCGAACCATGAATTTCGAACCTCGTACCTTCAACGTCTTTTAAACGGTTTTCCTCGGGATCTCCCGGTCTCCTTGTTTCGCCTTACCTCGCCTCGTCGTCCCTTCGAGAGAGCGGTGCAGTTGAAAGCCCGCGGGCGCGCGAGACGCGTCGGAGGTGATCCCCCGTCGGTACTCGATCCGAGAGCCGACTACACCGACTCGGAAACCCGGCCCAGTCTCGACCCGCGTCTCGACTCTCCGAGATCCTTTCGCGGAAACACCGGTTGAACTGATTCCAAATCTTTTCCGTCCGACGAAATAAAGAGGCAAGGAGATGGATAGGGGTGCGAGGGGGAGCGCTCGAGGAAAGTTCGATTCCGTTAATTTGTAACGGCAGTGGCCACGGATAGTCGAGCAATCGACGGCGGGCGCTCGAGTTCGAGGGAAATCCGAAATTCCTGGCACGAACGGCCGATCCTCGCTGCATTAACGTTTCATCGCGCTCGGTACATACGGTAGGGTGGCACATCGATCGTTACAAAGTTCGGACTCGAGTCGAGCGTCGGAGAGCGTTGGAAGAGCAAGGGAAATGACAGGGAAAGGGAAAGAGAAAGAGCGGGTGCGACGCTCTCCGCGGCGCGTTTCTCTCCTCGTCGCGACGCGCGGCCGTGCCAGAGGGACACCGAGACTTGTGCCAGACAGAGACGGAAAGATAGACCCCGACCGACCTACCGAGTACGAACGCGAGAGAAGACGCGAACCGTCGCCGCGCCTCTCCTCTCCTTTCCGCGCTCCCTTCTCGCCGCTCCTCTCCTCGCGCGCCACACCGGCAAACGGGACAGAACTAGGGTGAGCCGACGACGACGGAGACGAAAAGAGCGAGAGACGCACCGACCGAAACGAGAAGGCAATGAAAGACACCGGGAGAAAGAAAGACGCGTGTACCGGGACGAGAGGAGAGTAAGTTGACTTTGCATTATTTAAACGGCGTCCTAGCACCGTAACACGTGTTCTTTTGAAGTCTCGCCCCCTTCAAATATTCAGGCTGACGTCACCGCCCGTCATATTCTTCGCCCGTGGAAACCCAGAAAAGCATATACGCCCGGAATACACGCGCTATTTCTTTCTCTCCTTCTTTTCTCCCGTCTTTCTCGCTCGGTGTGTCTCTCCCTCCTCGCTAGCTCCCTTTGTCCATCTTATCCGTTTATCGTGACTCTCTACCTCTCTCTGTGTCGGCTTGCCGATCGTCCACTGATCCGCGTCCGCGCGGATTCCCACCCCCGGACATTATTACCTTCCTCGAAAGCACTCTCCAACCGACAACGGTCTCGACGCCAACTTGTTTCCTATCGCGTGGTTACCACTTCGTAAGGGTACGAGTAATAGCGTCGAAACGTACATCGAAACGACGGACACTTTTTCGACGGTATCGCAGCTTCGTTGTACTTTTGCCCTAACTGGTAACGATCTCGTTACGTTCGTTCCCCGTCGAAGTCAACGGTCGATCGGCGCGCGCGATGATCTCGATCCAACGATCCAGCGAGAAACGCGCGCAGGTGGAACTACGTTCTCGGAAGATCCCGGCATTGTTCGCTTATTAACGACACGCCGGCTCACGGCTGGCGTTTCTCGGAGCCATCGGCGCGTTCCGGAAAAAATTAATGCGCCGTGGAAATAAATATTATTATCGCAGCCAGGCACCGACAATAAAAACGATATTGTTCCGCCGGCCGGATTATCGCGAGCCCGGCGAAAGCGTTTTACGCGCGCCTTTATGCTCCGTTATTTTATTTTTCCCTCCGGCCGAACGACCGTTCCCGGAATTCGTCCGACTCGACTCGACTCGCGGGCATGGCGCGGCACGGCTCGAGCCCGAGGAATCGTATGCCTCGCCGTGCAACCACTGTTTGGCTTGCGGCGCCTGCCGGGCTCCTCGAAACGTTGCTGCTCGCCCGCGAAATTCTTACGTCGGCAAACCTACGTCCGCGTAACGCAACACCCGGCCCGCTGAAAAGAAATTCTTTAGCGGAGTCCTCCTCGTGTCGAACGAGTTTCCAGATTCTAATTTCAAAGACTAATATTTACGGAGACGTTCCGAGAGCGGGACGCTCGGTTTAGAGCCTTCGGAACGCGAGATCGAAGAACGCTCTGTGCACGCCGGCCGATGGAATCTCGCGTCTCCCGAAATCGTAACGACTTATCGACTGGCATTCCCGCAGTCTACTTTCTTCTCTCTATTTTCCGAAGTTCCGAATCATCTGACGGAACGTTATCGCGCTCCGTTAACGAGTTTACGCCCGTTCTCGTCGTGCTACTCCGAAGGGTTTGCTGCATTTCCGAAAACGACGATTTCTATGACGCTTGGAAGTGACGAAACGTCGCTGGTTTTTTCGTGATTCCGTCACGGTTGGACATCGCGGTGTAAGAAAGCCAAGACGGAGCGGGCCGGCTCGTCCGCACCCTCGAGCCGACTGGCAACGAACTTACGTCATGCCCGCACGGAACACGTTCTTTATTATATAACACTCGAGAACCTTCAACGAACGACTGAATAGGCCATTCAGCGTGTTTCTAAGGGACCGTTAAGTTATTCCGCGGATATAATTGACGCCGAAGTCCGCGTGGGACTTTTGCCGCGCGCGTTCCCGCAATAAACTGCTTGAAAAACGTCGGGTTCCGTGTTTATTTCGCGCTACCGCTGTCCTCGTGGTTGCCGTGTTCTCCTTACCTTTTCTCTGCTCCAGCTGCCTGCTGGTCCTCCACTCTCTTACTCGCTCTTTTAGTTGGCTGCTCTCGCGCCCGGGTTCTCCTTTCGCTCCTTTCTTTCATTCTGCCTCAGCAGCGAACCAGAAGTCGTCGAGAACGGGAGAAAGGGGTTCGGCCCAGGGGCAGGGGCTGCCACGGGAACGGAAGAAAAGGGAGGAGAAGGTAAAGCAAAGCCGTCCCGCGCGGCTCCGGTCGCGGTTACGACCGCGGCGACGGAGGCGGTAGCTCCCAACCACGGATGCCGGAGAACTCGTCAAGAAGTCGAGAGAGTCGAACTAAAAAGAGGCAACTGGGCGATGCTAAAGCGTAATTGAAACTTTGTTTCGTTCGCGACAATGCCGGAAATTGTTCGCACGAGCAGAACCGCCGACGAGAGGCTCTCTCCCGTCTTTTTCCCCCGGATCGCTCGGCGTCCGGCGAACCGTTTAAATCGGAGGAGTGCGAGTAACTCTTGTCCGAGGGCCGCGATTACCGTCTTTCCTTTTCCGCTCGCCACCTCGGCTCGGCTTGGCTTTTAAACTATTCTTGGCCGGCTGCCGCTTTCAGCGGTGGCTCGTTGTACAGGCGGCTCTGCCCACTCGAATCGCAGTCGCTGCACCGTGAACGGAATGTCCAGGACCGATTCAACGGTCGGGTCAAACTCCAATCGACCCAACATTCTTCGCGTCCGTTCCTTTCCGCGGGGACGGTGCTTCGACGCCGCGACCCGACCCCCGATCGACTTTCCGTTTCGCGATCGCACTTGTTGCGTGAAGCCCGGCCGCTGCACCGTAAGCAGCTCCCGCGAACGTTGTTAGGAACCGCACACGCTCCACCAGACATCCCGCACTCGAATTCGATGCGACGTCGCGGGACGACGACTCTGATCACGAAACAGGTGGCCGCGTGTCTCGGAACTTTCGGCTGCGTCGAGCCACTGCACGGACACAAACGGTATTCTAACATTTTTATGGTCTCTTAAGAACTAAATCTTAAGGGACGAGAGAGCCTGCCGTTCGAAAAGATGAAAAACTCCCGTTAAATCATAGCATTAGAAATAAATGAATAAGCATACCGAATGTTTGGCGAATACTTAACGCTAAACTTACCGAGCCTTAAAAGTAACTAGTATATGTTCCCTTATAAAAATGACAAGACTGATTTTATTTTTATTTAGACTTTGTGCGGGTCCTATTGTAATATGTGCTCCACTAAAGATATCTATACAATCATTTCTTATGAAATTATTTTTATCATATCAATACATAACCGTAAAATAAAAAATCTGGAACCGGTCATGTTGACCGGTGATGGCTCCGCTAAATGATCCACTAAAGATATCTATACAATCATTTCTTATGAAATTATTTTTGTCATATCAATAATCCTAAAGTAAGAAATCTGGAACCGGTCATATTGACCGGTGATGGCTCCAATAAATGCTCCACTAAAGATATCTATACAATCATTTCTTATGAAATTATTTTTGTCATATCAATAATCGCTCCACTAAATGATCCACTCAAGATATCTATACATTCACTTCTTGTGAAATTATTTTTATCATATCAATAATCGTGAAGTAAAAAATATGGAACCGGTCATTTTGACCGATGATGGTAGGTTTAGTGTTAAGCGAGGATAGACGTATGCTTGTTGGAACCTCAATTTTTCCGAAGTGGGGGCCGAACGAGCAACGATCGTTTAATCTAAACGCACCTTTTCGGATACTTATCAGTATAAACCCGCGTCTTGGCAAGATCCCTGGATGAATCAAGTGGCTGAACCTAGACGCGTTTGCAGCCGTCGAAATAAGACTCCAGAAACGAGTGCGCGTCGCACTAGCGGCTCGACGGAGATGCAGGTGTTATCGTCGTCGCGCGAACGCAAACGCGAACACGATCGTTCGGCACACACACGCACACCTACTCGCGCATACAAACGTAACGACGTGTCATCCTGAGAAAGGGACAGAGAGGCGGAAAGGGGGAGACACGGCGACAAGGAGGAGACAAAGAGGGAGCGAGAGAGGGCAAAGTGGCGCTCTCGAGAAGCGCCTGTCTGCCGTAAAGAATGCAGGGGGACCGCCTCGTTTGCTTAGCTCGCTACAAACGGTCGGTGCTGCACTTTCAGGAAGAACACCAGCACCAGGCCACCGGTACTCGGAACGCGACGTGCCACGTACAACCACGTACAACCTGCGAACAAAAACGCGGCCACGTACGAGCACGCAGAGCTGGTACGCAGTCCGCTCGGGATCTTGCCACGACCTTCAGCTTCGACGCTCCGAAACAACTTCCGGCAGAGTCGACGGCCCCGTGGTCCGTCGCGTGCGCCGAACTCGCAGCTGGCTACGAGGAAATCAGCGTTGGAGTGCCTCGATGTCATTGGACGCCGAGGCGTGCTACTCGAACGGAAGTCCGAGATGCGAGATAGGCTCTCCTGGCGCCGTACACCGGAATCGACAAGACGCTCCCGTCGGCCGCATCTCATCGATTATTCGAATCGTTCGTTAGCGTCCTTGGAATACCGATTCTCGTTTCATCCCCCTTCCGCCACCTGTTAGAGCGCTTTCTCATCGTCCAGTTTTCCCGTTCCCGATCTCGGGGATGTTGGTGCCCCCACTGTCTTTGTGTTCGTAGACATTTTAGTAATACAAGGTTCAAAAATACCGACCTCGAAGACTCGTAAGGTTTCGAGGTTATTTTTTTATGGAGCCTTGCGTCCCCCTCTCGGAGAGAAATAATTGTAACGAGAGTCTTCGAAAAAGTAGTATGAAAAGTGCAGAAACATTATCACGCGCCGATCGTCGATGGAATATCGCTGTCGTCGAGCTTCGACTCGAACGAACGACGTTTCATTTATGAACGAACAGTACGAGCGTCAGCGAAAATCAACGATCGCTTTTCATTGTTCGTTAGGTCGATGCTGTTTCGCGCGATTTAGCGTTTCTTACGGTGCACGTTGTATTCCGTGAAATCGTGGAAAAAGTCCGCGAATTCCGGCGACACCCGGTACGCGTGAACTTTTCATCGAGCGTCCAGACATTTATTTGCTACTCAAAAATACGTTTGATTAGAAGAGATTGAGTTTGACCGTCGGGGGCCCGGGGACGCCGGAATTTCATGAAATCTGGCGCATCAAAATATCAATTGTCGACGCTGTTCGCCGGGACAGTGCATTCGTTAACTATATAATGGAATATTGCACGAAAGCTGGCGATACGTCGGTCAACCCTTCGATCATTGCGCGTATATCTTTCCGTATTTTTTACACCGCGGGTGCCCACGACCCGGACACATTCTCTTATACGGTTGTCACATAAATTATCAGCGTTCTAATGACGTTGAAAAGCTTGTGACGGACAACAGGATGGGATCGAAGCGTCGCTTTGCTAGTTTGTTTCACGCCGCCCCATCGATTCCACGCAGCTTTTAAATATTCCATTCCGTTGGAACCCTCGCCTCGACGTCGACTCAGCACGGCCGTACTCCTCGGACTCCATTTTGACCTCGGAGTCGAAAATCCCGCGAGCTGGATCGGCGACGATTGAAATTCGGCGATGGAGGAACGCGCGACTGGGTTTAATTACCGCGCGATGACGACGCGATAACGACCGCTATTTTTATCTCGTTGCCGATAAAAACGCGACGCTCGGCGCGTGCAATATTCCCCGGAACGCCCCCGCGTCTATGCTCGAGAGAGAGAGAGAGAGAGAGAGAGAGAGAGAGAGAGAGAGAGAGTGAGAGAGAGAGAGGAGGGGAGAGTTAGGATCACCGACACTGACTTTGCGCTGAAATTACAAGACGGAGGCTGCGTTTCCACGCGGGAAATTGTTTTCCTGGGACTGGCTCGCAAGGTCTGCGATCGCAGCCACGGACGACTCGCAATTTGCGCACAGCTGCCGTCGTTCCGACGACAACGGGATTGGCAGTAATTAGATAGGTTAAACTCGCCAACGCGATAACGATACCGGAGAAAATAGTCGATCCGCGCGAGTCTCGTTCGATTTATGTATCCCGCTAACAAACAAAGGTGAAACGCAGCTTCGCTGGATAGCTGGGAGCTTGCTCGAGCGCGTATGACCCCGCGAGAGACAGAGAGAGAGAATAAGAGATGGACATCGTAATGAAATTCATTACGGTGCGGTGGTAAGAGTCGCCGTTGTCTACGGCGTCGCGCAGCATCGACGCCGTCGTCGTCGTCGTCGACTCAGTCGTCGTCGCTGTCGTTATTATTACCGTAATACGCATATAATGCCGCATAATACGAGTCGTCGTGACATGACGTGGGTCGTCTGACGTTGTCGTTGTCGTTGCCGTTCTCCCGTTGTCGCGGCCATTGCACAAACTCGCGTCTCCGTGCACGATTATAAATCCTATTACGATCGTACGATCGTAGCCTACATGGACAAAGGCACGTCGCGCACACCAGCGAAAAACTAAGAACGTACACGGACGCACACGCACGCGCGACACGTGTCGCGCCGTGTCGTGCTCCTCCGCTCGAGACCAGCTCCCGGACTTTACGTCCACGAATTCTTTCCCGCGACCGCGCTTGCACCTGAAATTCATATCCGAGCGCGTGCCGATACGCTGCGGCATCGAGTCGCCATTTCTTGGATCAACTTCGATCGAAACCTCCGTTCAAACGATTGTCACACTTCTGTCTGTTGATCTTCTCTCGAGAAATTGACTTCCATTCAACCCTTTGGGAACGACGTTGATGTTTACAGTGTTCCCGCGATTGTGTGAGAACCTCGAGGGTATGGAGTTTCAAGAAACGAACGTCTTTTTACGTGTGCCGAACATAGATTTCTTGGATAATTTTTCCAAGTGTAAACGACGATCCTGGGTAAACAACGGTGCTAAGCGGGAAATTGTTGTATTGTACTGATGCTATTCCATACCTGAGAATGATATATCGAGTATCATAAAACCTCAATTTAAACACCCTAATACCTTAATTTCTTTGTAGCGCGATCGACCGACCAGAGGGAACCACCTATTGGAAATGGGTGGTAGTATACTGTTAAAACTCTCGTTTATTTGACTGAGCTCGGAAGGACGTCGTATCGCGTTGAAGGCTATACTCGAAGTGAAGAGAAGTGAAAAGGCAACGTGAAAAGGCCCTTGTCCACTTGAAATAAAGGACCAGGCCTGCGTTCTGTCTTTTTCTTAGACGGTTAGGTATACTGAGAAGTCGCAGACCCATGGGTCCGCTGACATCTGGTTTATTGTTAAAGCCAGTGATTCTCACACGAAACTAAATTCGTTTTTGCATTTGGACTGACGCAGTGTTACTAACAATCCAACACCACCTAGTAGTGGGAATGAACAAGTCACATCATCCGCATACCCGAAAGTCACATCAATCGGGGGAACACTGTACTCCATACTGACTGCGACGAATATTTAAATGAATTTGTTGGGAATGAGTTTCTAAATAACTGGAAACGCTGAAGAATTCTTTTAAAAACTGTTTTATTTAACGGCGCTGAAGGACGTCCCTTAGTAGCATTTACGGTTGGCACTTTGCTGGGCTTTCGTTGGGGTATTGGTTGGGCAACCGTTAGAAATGTTGCCTTTTTATGCAGTTTGGCCAACGATCATACCCAACGTATGGCCAACGTTACTACAATAAGACGAACTGACAACAGGGCTCGCTAACATATTATTCGGATTTTCTTTTTTATAGTTATTTGTATGATATATCATAAATAATATACATATTAACAATGTATTTCCACGGTAAAAATTGGGGAAGAAAGGAAAAGTCTTAATACCCACGTCGGCCTTGAACCCGGACCGCTAACGTAGTAAGTAGTAAGCCGATGCCCTACCGCTGAAGCTACAGAGGTGTCTCGTACGTAGATGCTATGACCTGGGTTACCAGATACGTCAACAAATTTCAATCAAAGTATCTAAAAAAGGATAGCCCATTTTGAAGAAGCCCAAAAGGGTTTTCTTATATTGGGTTGGCAAATAAGTTCGTTCGGTTTTTTTGATAGTGGAATAAATCACAAAAACCGAACGAACTTATTTTCCAACCCAATAATACTACATGAACACTACCCCTTGCCTTTCCCTTGGAAATTGGAAGAATTAAAGAAGCGAAAAAATTCCAAGGCTGCTCACGATAAAACTTTGATCAATATCTGTGGTTGTCAGGAAAAACACCACATGTCACAATTTCAAAAAATTCGAAATTATGCATTAATTGTACTTTACAGTACATGATTGACGTATTTACCAGAAAAGAAGTCATGAAAACAAATTCGAAAGGCTCGAAAAAATAATACAATTTAACCGATGTCCTATGTCGAAGCATTAGTGATCATAACTTTAAACGGCTATAGCACGAAAGTGAAAGTGTGTGATATGCGACGTTCTTCAGAAATACGAAAAAAAATCAATTTGGAATATAACATTTTTGTTAGACGATATATTTAAGTGTGGGCAGGTTTTCATTCGGCCAATGTAGTATTACCATCGTAAATTTCACGTTAGTCAACCGACTATAATAATTGCAAGCACAACGTTGGATATTCGTTGGCAAATTGACATAATTTTTCGTCGTAGGCTCTATGATGGGGATTTGTAGGCAACACCAGTAACCATATCCCAACTAATTTCCAACCGTTGGACACCGTTGGAAAGTGAAGAAAAAGGATGTGGCAGGGGCGAAAGAGAAAATCATTCGCCCACTTGAAATAAGGAAAACCCCAAAGCTGCATAATTTATTGCCCTGGTTCTTGGGTACGAAAAATACCAGACCTATGGGCCCGAAGACATCTGGTTTGTTATTTTCCGTTCAAGAACTGCAGTGTTTCTCGTGGACAACGAAATTCATTTTTGCTGCTTGGCAGTTGCGATATTACTACAATCCAACACAATCTATAAATCTGTATTTGATTTAATCTATATCAATAGATTATCTATATATCTTGCAGATCCATACAACAGATTCCGTTGGAAACCTTGAGTGGATCATTACCGGGCACCGGGTGAACCGAGTGTATTATTAGGTCAGAGCAAAAGCACGTGCCCGATTCCTTGTTGTACTTTAATAGGAAATCGGGCGCGAACTTTTGCACTGACCTAATACTATACTTTGGCCGACTGCGCCGTGCAAGTGGAACCGTTCCGTGTAGGTTCCTCTCGCGGTAGAAAAGTTGGCGATCCCCGATTTCTGTTGCTATCGGAGAAAGCGAGAGGTCTGAATTTTTTCCCCGAACTTTGTCAGCGTCCTATGAGTCCTGGAAGCGTATAAAAATTGTTTCTTCTGATTCGATCCCGCTGGAACGTTCCTCAAACATACAAGTTTTATTATCACGTTGTTAAAACACAAAAAGAAATTCCCCACTGTGCGACGACGACGAGAGGCGAAGACGAAAAGGAGGGAATACGGAAAGAGACGAGCAGCAGCGGGCACCGTGTAGGGGTTGGAGAGAGGAAAAGGGAAAAGGGTCCCCCGTTCTCTGTCATTACACGCACCGCCCTCGGAGAACAATCTCTGTTACACGTCCGCGCGTGTACACCTGCATTGTCCGGTCTGCACGATTCGAGCGGGCCGAAGCGAGGCGGTGAGACAAGTCGGGGACAGAAACAGAGAAAGAGATAGTAAGGGAGAGGCAGGGAAAGAGAGATGGAGAGATAGAGAGAGAGAAAGAGAGAGGGAGTGGTAAAGCGACGATTAAGGTCCGTGACAACGATGAGCTCGCATTATGTAATTCGAATGCGTTCAATTTGGCGTAATTAATAAAAATTGAGTTTTACGCGAGCGAGCACACCTATCGATTATTCCGGTTTATATAATCGGCGATTGTGTTCTCGCCGAGACCGATGCCACACGCCGATAATAAAAACGACGCGCATCGGTCCAGGGCCGTACGAAGGTAATATCTGCAGGATGGCCCCATCACGGCAACTTATGATTCTCTAATTGAACCGGTCCATTCAGCCGCCGCATACAGAATAGAGCCCACATCCTAGACCGTGCCGTCGCCATTCTAATGGCAAATTGCATCAATATTATATGCAGATTTCACCGTGCCGCTTTATACGCAGATAAGTACCTACAGCTAGCTGGCTGCGGCCGGCCAACCGAACGAGTCCGCCAACCCCCGCGCTATACCGATCTTCCGCGACCACCGACGCTGATCGCCAGTCGTTCTCCGTCCGGTTGCTCCGAGGATGGACCCTGTCCTGTCCTGTATCGATTCCAGCTCGACAACTCATCTAATTCCTCATCTAGATGGAGAATTTCCTTATTTTCTACGTACATCAGTGACTCCGAGTATTCTCAAACGAATGCGATCTAGCCGGAAACGGCAAAAATTGCTGATCCCCTGGACCGTCTAAAGCTATAAGTCATTTCGTTCCCCATTTTACTTTCTTCGGCTCTCGCAACCAAAAAGAATCAGCATGCTCTTCGGAGCAACCGGCCCGCGGACTCCGCAGGGCGAGCTCTCACCCGGCAGGTCCGACGGACGAGGATTCGGGCCGCAGAAACGGTTGCTCGAGGTACTTCCTACCGTCGCGAATAACATAACCTAGATTCGCGGCAATAAGCCACATCCTACCGCGCACGCACGGCTCTTACACGCGCGCAGCCGACTCTCGCGAGCCACTCACACACCGATCCCGACGCGCGCTGGCATACAAAGTAGAAATAATAAGACGCAGAGTAAATTCGACCCACTTAACGCTACTTAGCGCTTACACCGAATACGTTATGTTTTGCACAATATTGTCTCGTCGACGAGTGACCGTCGTGCTCGTCTTTGGAGCCGTTGCGTAATTCTCCGGTTTTGCTTCTTCTCGCGAACTTGCTCCTGGGAAAAAAGACGACGAAGAATCTTCGCCCGTTTTGCATGGTCGTGCGATGTTTGCGATCTGGGAAACGTTGAAGAATCGGACGAAATTGACCCGGTGAAAGGGACATTCGTTTTTCTTAAATCGTGCAGCTCCCGTTTCCCGATCTTGCTCTGTGTAAAGACCAGTACTTGTCTGAAGATGAGCAATAGCTTCGAGATGTTTACTTGGTGGCGAGAGCTTGACGATACGCGTTGCTCAGTGGGTTTGTCTTTGATCTGTAATCCTCCTACGCCTCCTGCTCGTATTTTCTGTGGTATTGTCTGTATGTCGTGCATCGTTGGCACGCTTCGCGTTAGAGATTCGCGCAGCGAAAGGTCCGATCCTCTCGCGGTATCGCTCTCTTCGTGGAACACGATCGACCACCGAAAGAAGACGAGACGAGACGAATCGGTGTTCGCGGATGAGGTGGGACGCGATTGGCCGAGCCCGGCGACGCGATATAAGAAAAATGATATCGACCTTCGATGTTTATTTATTTAGCAGGCGCGCACGGTGGCTATAGCCGTGCATCGAGCCGCGATCGAACGAGCATGGGGGACGAGAGTAGGTGGGACCAGAGCGAGAGAGGAGAGGACCGGTGAAACGACACGAGCGCGTCCGAGAGGTGTATCCTTTCCCGTTCCCTCTAAAATTAGAGGTACAATACCGCGTGTAATTTATCCGACGCTGAAAGAAGCGCGTCATTCTGGTTATAAAAGAGACAATAAAGAGTATTAAAAGCGGAGAGCCAACAATGCAGATTGCGAAGGCTGCAATAATACGGTAACCTTCGTAACCGTGCTGTGCGCGCGCGAGAGACCGACTCGGGAGAGAGAGGGAGAGAGCGGGCTCGATACGCGTCCGTAAAACTCCAAGCATAATGCACATGTTATTCGTAACAGTACCAATTTTATTACGCGGCCTGCACGATTTGTTTCTGTCGGGTCGGGTCGGATCGGGGCGGAGTGCGCGTGACAACCGAGAGGGACAGCGAGAGAACGAGAGAGCCGCGGGCAGCGGATATTGTCTCTTCGTTGTTGCAACGGAGCAACGAACAAGAGCAAAATCCTCGCGAAACGCTTATTCTCGGCGGCGCTGTTCGTCGATCGCAAACCTTTGACAAACGATCGAGAGACGAGTCTCGATCTCGTCGCGGTGGCAGCCGTTTAGCGCCGACTTCCGAGTCGGAGGCAGCACGTTATTCCTCGGCGATGCTTGGTGTGAGATTTTACTGCAATGGGAGCAATGATTGCATTGCGGGGCCACTAAACCACGCCTACTCCAGCCGCGTCCGCAGAAGTCGATCTCACGTGCATTCCTCGAATCTCCAGCCTTCGCTATGCCAGTAAAAAATGATCATACCCAAACAATGTCCAACAAATTCTTATGAAACACATCTATGCCTTATTTGAACTCTGACATTGATCAGTAGATAATCTTGACTTATAGAAAAAATATACAAAAGAAATTTTTAAAAACCACGTTTATATTAAAATGCACTGAAAATAATACTTTTTCTGGTTCTCCATAAAATACCGAATCCAGTGAAATGATTAATAATATTTCTCCCCAAAATTTTAAGCAATTAGTTCAAAGTTTCATCTGTCATAAAATTAGTGTCGGAATAGAGAGAAAAATTTAATATAAATTTAAATAAAATCATGACATTACTAATGTCATGATTTTATTTAAACATTACTAATGTCGATTTTATTTAAATTTGTATTAAATTGTTCTCTCTATTCCGACACTAATTTTATAACAGATGAAATTTTGAACTAATTGCTTAAAATTTTGGGGAAAAATATTATTAATCATTTCACTGGATTCGGTATTTTATGGAAGACCAGGAAAAAAAAATATTTTCTCCTTTTTAGTGCATTTCAATATAAGCGTGGTTTTTAAAAAGTTTTTCTTATATATTTCATTTTCTACTTTTATTGTCATCGGATGCAAGAGTGTATACAAAATTTCAGCAAGATTGGATATCGGGAAGAGGTACAAAATTCGATGACAAGATTTGACGCATACAACAACAGGTAAAAAATGAACGTATGTAACTCATCAGAAAATTCAGTAGCTGCTCATCCGCAGTGAGGTAATATTTTCGAATCTTGAGGGACTACGGCGTCTTACGAGCTCCCGACGATAGGTTTCTTCCACGCGGCTGCTCGTAGTTGCGTTCTCACCGATGCACTCGCCGCCTCCCTCTTCCTCTTGTCGTTCCTGTCCCCCGTCCCCGACCCCCGTTCTCTCTGATTCTCTCTGTCTCTCTTTGCTTCTGGCATTCCACTCTCCTATCGTCGCCACCGCTGTGTGCCACCGCCGACGCCGACGCCGCCCGGCCGCGTCCCGCGTTATATAATAAATTATTTCATAAATTAAGAGCTATTAACGCGTAATTATCCTTCGCGTGTGCGTGTTTTTCCATGACTGCGGTTATAGACCGCGTTACGCGGACTATGCGCGCGCCACGGTGAAATGAATAATATGCCGGCGGTGCGGTCACTTAGGGGTGCGCGCGAGTCCCGGCAACCCCCGCGGAACATCCGTCAACGTTATTCCATCCTGAACAGATAAATTCGGCTTTATCGCGGAACCAGCGGAACGATATTTTCTAGACAGCGCGCCGCGTCCCTCTGCTTTCCTCTTCGTCCCTCTCGATACGATCGCGAATATGTTTCCTCTATTTCTCCCTTCCACTCTCTCTTGGTACCCTCCTTTATCCGGCGATTTCTTCTCTCCGGCCGCGGGGCTCGCCGACGCATCCGCGCCTAATAACAATAGCTGAAACCGGTCGCGATAGACGATTAAAGGAAAAGCAAACGACGATAACGCGGAACGCGAGCGAGCGCGCGGGCGCTGGCGCGATAACGATGGAAATATGTTTACACAATGACATACTTTGAGCGACGATACTGCGCGGCGAACGCGCGCAGCCGCCCGCGACCAAGTACAAGTATGTACTCCGTACAGGATGATTCACCTAATTTAACGCGGACTCGCTCGTAAACCGTTCTCTTACCATTTTTTTCCGGTTGCAAGATCCTGTCCCCCTCCACGCACGCCGAAATTTCCTGCTCGAACCGAGATCGTATCACGCGTTCTCTATCTGAAATGTTAATCCCTTGCCCTACGACTTCTTCCACGGACATACCGGGCTCTTGAATGTCAATTGCTTCCTAGAAGAAACAGAACTGTGGTTGTACGTGCAGAGTATGCGTGCGCTCGAGTGTGAAGAGTGGGAGTACACGAAGTGTGTAGCGCGAGTGTGAAGAGTGGGAGTACACGAAGTGTGTAACGCGAGTGTAAGCCGGCCATCGATAACGATCTCTTAATAATAACAAGTATTAAAGCTGTTTCTTTCATTGTGTGATTATTAAAGACTGGTCCGAGCGAGTCGTACCGAGAACAATTAGTCCGCGTCACGACATTGTAGGGCAAGGGTTTGATCGTTAAGTCCGTTTACCTTTTAAGGAAGAATCAAATGTTGAAGATGCTCGTTCGTCTACTTTTCCCTTGGCAGCGCGACGATGGAATTGCATCGTTTGGCAGTGCGATCGACGCGCGAGAGCCAATTCCGAACGTCTCGGTTTTCCTTGGAAAGGAATCTCGATGACCGTTCTCTCTGTGAATCATTCGGCACGTTCGCGGCGAACGATCACTCTTGTTGTTTGAATAATCATAATGGTTGCGCAATTGGCGCGAGTCCGCTTGATAACCAAAGCGGTTTATCTCGCGAGAGGAGAGATAAACGGTCTCGCGGCCCTCGTTGTTCCGCGATCGAAAAGAGGAAATCGGCAACGGTCGACGGTCGTCGGTCGTGTGCCGTTCTCGAGGACCGTGGGGACAACGCGGGGGGGACAACGCGTGGCACCGCGGGGCATCGCGGGGCACCGCGGGAGGCCTATGGTCGCGCGTTTAGCCGTCACTTACGAGCCGGAGCGCGGACTCGCGTCACGCGATTTCACCGCGCGACTTTGTTGTTTTAATTTTCGTTATGTTTACCGTTTCCCCCTCGTGTATTTACCCGCGATGCGAGCGCCGCGATGACTGCGGTCGCATCATTTTGTAAATATTGTTCCGCGCGTGAAAACGCGCACCCCGCTGCCACTCTGCGCCGCGCGTTCGCCCTCCCCTCTCCCTCTCCTCGCCTCTCGTCTCTCCACCTCCTTGTGCCTCGACGGTATACTGCCGCTGCTCGGTTAGCCAGGTTTTTCCGAATGAAAATTACTCGAGTGCCGAATGATCGACGGCGGAGGATCGTTGCGGCCGAACGACGCGCACCGTCCGCCGGTCGTTTGGTAATTATTAAATCGTCCAGCGAACCGTTCCCGATACGTACGCGGAATAAATTAACGAGCGGTCATTTCGAGCAAGATACACCACGCTCCCGACGAAAATAACAGCACGGCTGCCGAACGGGTCGTGACGCGGCACGTTTCTTTCCCTTCTTCTCAATTTTCCACGCCCCATTTTCTATCACCACTCAAGACGCACCGCGTTTAGACGCAGCCCCGTACGCCGACGATAACGCAAACCTTGCTTTCTTCGTCGTTTTTGCGAAAACCATTCAAAGACTTTCGTCATCCTCTTTTCCATCTTCTAATAATAGCAACGGTAATAAGTTCTAATTCGTTCCGACCTTCTCGACCGATGAATTCACGCTTAATTCAACTATTATCCGCGTACAGTGATGCATCTAGTCGCATGCGACAGACACTATTTCCTGCGGTTTTTCTTTCTCCCCGCTGCGCTCTTTTTTTATACAGTGTCATGTATAATGCCCGACTCCGCGGACAAGCGACAGCAGCTTAAAGTCAATTTTAATGCGGAGAATAAATAAGAATCGATTCTGGTTTTGAAACCAAAACGGAAACGGTCGCTGAAACGGATTCTGGTCGGAAATTTCGGGTTTTAATCGGCACCATTGTATAACAGTTTTAAACAGTTATTTTCGGGATCGTTTTAAATCTTGATTTTAACACCGCGGAAAATATTCTTGCAGCATCGCTTTGGGCAGCAGGGAAGAGATCCAGGCGATATAAAATTGCATGCTTATCGGTCGTTCAACGCGGAGGAATAAATTGTAGTTTGCTCGATGGAGCGTTTTTAAGCGGCGCTTTTCGCCGTTCTAAGCCGCGGCCGTTCTCCGCGCTGTCTCTTTGGCCTGGCCGCGGTTTACCGGTATAATTAGCCCTTTCCACGCGGACAATAGGGTCATTGTACCGCGATTTTTTGATAAAGCGAGCGCGAATGGGATGCAACGGAACGGGACGGGACTCGACGAGCAGAACAGAAGAGAGGAGAACGCGCATCATCGGTATACGGTGCGCGCAGAACGTCATCTCGCGCGGGTACGCACTCGCTCATTACGCGACGAGCTTCGTGCAGCATACGAGATCAAAGCGAGGCATTTCTTAAGGACTCCGGGAGGGTGTTTTTCGGCTGTTCGCGTAGAAGCCGGCGTCAAAGCGCTCAACGGAACGCCCCGACCTACCCTCGAATCTTTCCGGGAGAGCGTGCGAGCGAGAACGCGCGCTCGTTGACAAATAGATGTTTACACGAGCAACACGCTCGCGTGGCACGCGAACGGCGAAACCCGTGTATCTGGTCGCCGATCGGGCTAGCATCTCCGTTTCTTCCGCTCCTCTTCCCCATTCAGGTAAGCGGCGCTGACCGATCCGACCGGGTCGACCAGTCCTCTTCGTGTTCTCTCTCCGCGACGGAAGCGGTAGGGTCCTTTGTCGCTTTGTAACGAGTTGTAAAACGATGCCCCAACTGGCCTCCGCTTTCTCGTGCAAGTCCGATAACCGCGTATCAAGCTGAAGCGAGCGTGACCGCATAACCTCGCCTCTCCTCGCCACGCGATCGCCGACAACCGAGGCTGCAATGATTTTCGTCTTCCGTGGGATTAGCCTCCTTCTCGATACTTTTCGAGTTCGACCTTCTCGATACAATTGTCAAATAGCATAAGGAGCCACGTGTATCGACACGGGGGGCCATAGTTTGTCTGGCCATGCCACGAACCATGTCACGATAAAGAACCTCTTCGTGTTCGACAGGGACTCTTTCTGTCGTAGATCGTCGAGGTCGCAGCTAATACTATGCACGCGTTGTTGGGCACAAGAGAGTTTACATCGAAGTGCTCGGAGCAGTTGTTTTATCATTGTAAAACATCGATTCGACTCGTCCCACAAGAATTCCTTTTTATGCTTTCGGTGAAACACAGAATCGTTTGCGCATCGGTATGTATTCGTGACAGGTCGCTCCGAACCGTCTGGTTTGTTCCAAAAGTTAACGGTCGAGGCTCGTAGCAGGGGCTCGTATCGGGACGCATTCTTTCGAGTGCTTCGGCCGCCGAACAATGCTTAGGAGGATTATACTCTCTCGACCAACGCCTCGAATCTCCTGTATAGCCGTCGTCCTTGGCTAAGGTACTTCGGACGCAACGAGAAATCGTGGCTCGGAGAGCGGGTGGTGTGCTCGCGACGATTCAACTGCGACACGAACAAAAACTAGCCGGATAAAATCAGAAATATATTTCATCGATTCGTTCGGGCGAGTCGCAAGCATTCCATAAACGACGTTATTTGGGAAGTCTGCTTGCCATTCGATCCAGGAGCTCCGGGACTTTTTTTACCTGCGAGCAAGAAGTCGCATGGAGTTCGATTAGGGTACGATTTCCGATCGCATGCTGCTATCGCTTATTTCAATACGTTTTTAACGCGTCCCCACCTCCCAATCCATTTTGATATATCCGTACGACGATGCGATCATTTGTCTCGATGCAATTTCGCCGAATACGTGGTCGCGGCACAGACGGAATCGAAACGCTTCGAAACAAGTGACACGACATGCTAAACTGAATTTATTCGTCGATCTACTATCGGCCAACATTGAGCGAAGCTGGATAACCTGGGATAGAATGTATCCCGAAAATAAGGGCGCGTCTGCTTCGTAATCGAAGATTAAGCGTCCTCTGAACACAGCCCCTTAAAGATTCCACGAAATCAAACTAACTTATATTGGATATGGGTGTTAATAAATGCACACTGGTACTTTTGGAATAAAACAATTCTTTATTTCAAAGGAAAGGAAACCAAGGTCCCCTCGTATCTCCAGAATGTTTAGTACTAAATCTACCACTGCCGGTCAAATAACCGGTTTTGTATTTTTCACTTTGCAATCATTGAAACCATGAAGTTGCTTACATGGAAATTGATTCAGTAGATTTCTTTCTCCAAGCATATATTGTAATCAAGATTGCAGAGAATCGAAACAAATATAGCTTTGTCATTTTTAAAAGTTCAAACATTTCAATCGCATTTAGTGCTTGGTAGGTTTAGTGTTAGGTTAGGACCCACAGTCCGGCTGTTGAAACAAAGTGTCAACTCGATACATACTTCGTCATCTCTGTTTATTAATACGATTCTGAGATCGTTGATTCATTTTTGACAACAAACGATAAGTTCATTGTGCTGGTAACTTATTGATAATCCAACAACTTACTTCACGAAATGGAAATTGAAACACTGAAGGTATTCTTTCGACCTTCTTCTATTTTGCTGGGGGCAGATGTGGCACGGTGTTGAAAGGAATTCCTTGCGACCGTGTAGGTGGACAAGAATGGAGATAGAGGAAAAGAGACTGTTCTACGAACTTCGTGTCGAAAAGCTCGGTCGTTCGTGAAAATTTGAGCAGGTCGGTGACGTTATCGCTCGCGACGATCTATATCGATGACCGATCGAGGAGTCGATCTCGCAGTTTGGGAACGCGTGGAGCGGACCGCGGGTTCGACGCTAGGAAACTCGCGCGACACAGAGCAGAGAGCGCAGAGCAGAGAGGAGAAGTCGGTGCCATAGAAAGGGAAAGAAGGCTTCTACAAAGAAGACGCGGCGCGATAGCGGCGGTCGGGGTTCGGGGGTCGGGGTTCGTGGTTCGGGGTTCGAGGGGAGATCAGGGGAAGCGTGGTGCGGCTTGGCGCGGCTCGGTGACGAGAGGAGAGGAGAGGCGAGAGGAGAGGCGCGGCCGTGACGAGCACGGCGGGGGAGCGGGAGAGCGACGAGCACACACAGGGAGAACGAGGCGCGTTCATTATGATTCGTGTATTTATATAAGGTCTAAAAATATACGCGCGCTGTGCCGCCGGGCCCCACCCGGTATTTCATCTGAGAATAATATTTTAATGTACATACGTGTCCCCTCTTTCTCCGTCCCTTGCCCCTTCCTTTGCTCTCCGTCTCAGTCTCCGGCTCTCTCTCTCGCTCTCTTTCAGCCCCCTTCGCCCCGAGCTTACACATCAGTCGACACCGCCGCGGTTCCTCTCTCTCTTTCCCTCTTTCTCTCTTTTTCTCGCTCTCACCGCGCGACTCCCGCTTTCCGCTTCTTCTCCTCCAGCCTCTTCTTTATACAGCTGTCTCTGTCCCGTGACAATCCCGTTGCCTTTACCGCCTCTATCCGTCTCTTCCTCCTCCGTCGTCGTCGTCATCGTCGCGCTCTCTCTCTCTCTCATCCTCATTCTTTTTCCTAACGTTTTATCTCCGAAGTCCCTCGGTTTCCGTCTTCGTTTCTCGTTTCTTGTTTCTCGGGCACGCAGCAGCGGTCCCCGTCCCCGCACGCTGCCGAGGATCTTTGTGTTCTCGGCCCGTTTTTTGATGTTTCTCCACGAGCGAGCGAGCGAGCGCGCGTTTGTCGTTGGCATCGCGCGCACCTACGCGTTTCCGGACGATCGCGCGACTCGCGTTCTCCCTCGCTTGCCCCGTTCGCACCCGAGGCACGATCCGCCGATTGATTCGAAGACGGGCGACGACGGTGATAGCCGATCATCCTGGAAACGGCGAACGGAGCGTTTCCATAGAGACCGGCTGTAGATAATTTCGATAACAATATACGAGTTCCGGCCGAGCTTTTTCCGTCGATGGATCCGGAATCGTCCATTTGTTCGCGCTCCGCTCGATAAATAAATGATATTCTATAAAAGAAAAATCATCGGATGTGTAGCCGGGCTGGAAGCACGCCGCCGCGCGCGCGTTTATCGGACCGTCGTTCCCCGGGGACCGAAAATGTAAATTCGCGGCCCGACAAAACATCCAATCGAATCGAATCGAATCGGTGGCTATTACTTCTCTGCCGCCGATCTATTCATCGCTGTCGTTGCACTGTATGACACGAGATTCCCCTTCTTTTCGAGGAGTCGCGAGCGATTCGCGGAATCCCGTAGGCAGGAGACACCTCGGGATCGAGATCGATGATCGTCCCCGAGCGGCGGGATAATCGAGTCGACTGGAATCGAATGCGGCCGAAGCAGCACCGCGGGAAACGACACGAGATTGCCGCGATAAATTTCGATGTAATCGCAAACACCGAGATAATAAGATACAAACGTATACGCGACCCAGTAACGGAGCTGGTCCGCAGCTCTACGGAGCGGCGAGCAGCTACCGCGTGCGCGAGCAAGCGAGCGAATAAGCCGAGGAGAAACTCGTCGAAACAAGATCCATCGTATTTCAATTGTAAAGATCCGACCAGTTCCCCGTAAGTTTTTCTCGGGCCAATATCCGGGAAAGCATCGGGTTCTGGCACCTACATTACCGGCCGCCACAGAGACGCCTGTGTCTACGTGTACATGCACACGTCCGCCGTCCTGCGTCTACGTGTGATACGTGTGCGTTTGCCCACCCAGGACACACCGTGTGCCGTTACAACGATCCCACGTACCAAGTAAATTCCCCGATCGAAATTATTCAAAGTCGGCGCAATAAAATCGGAAAGGTATGCGCGGTCCGTTTACACGAAACTGGAAAGTTATTCCTTCATTTCGAAAGGAGTCGTTCGACGCGGCCCGATCGAACCGCCGCGACAGTCTCCCGAAACCGAAAACTCCGCGAGCCCTAAAATCCGCCGCGGAAAATCTCTCGGGCAAATAACACCGCCGCTATCGAGACCAAATTTATTCGCTTCTGTCTCCTGCCCCGGACGCGCCACGATCTCACGGTACGCGTATTTATCTCGCATCGAGATCGCGCGAATTTACATTCTTCCCGAATCACGAACATGTGGACAAAGAGAGACAGAGATGGAAGCAAGACGGGCGACCGATTTCGAAGATAACGGCGAGCGTTCCAGCTAGTGATCCGCGCGTTCCCCGTACAGGCTTTCCCGTGCCAAATTACAGCAATAAAGTAGCGAGTTCTCTGCAAAGTTGCTCAACGGGATCCAAGAAACCATAGTTTTCTCCTGTATCGTCGCTTTCTTAGCCCCGCGCAATAATACCTACCCGGTAGGCCATGGAATTGATTTGCTGCGGTGCCATCATCCCCTATGCGTATACGGTGCTCTGTAAATCAGCTTGGTGTAAGCTGAATTAGGAACTGTTGTTAAAGGAGGAATATAATCGGCTGCTGATGTTTATGCAACATAGAAATTGTCTACGTCGACGAGGATCTGAATCGTTCCAAAGAAAATCTGAGACATTCGAGTAGTGTACGGTGGATACCGTTGGTGATAACTACGAACTTATGACATTTAGAACATACAGGGTGTCCTGTTTGAGTGAGAACAGCAGGATATCTCGGAAGGCGTTGTCGCTATCAAAAAAGTGTTCGTACAAACGTTGTTTGGCATGACGGGCTACATTACGTAGTATTAAGTAGTGGAGGAGATATGAAGATCAATCTACTTTTCTTAAATGGAATACTATATCTTTTTCCTTGAGAAAATGACAGCAGATACTCAGACAAATCCAAAGAGGTGCTATAATAAAGAAGTGGAATAAAGAACTGGAGTTATCACGGAATTGAACCTAAAAGTTACAAGAAAACATTTTTTCTCCTAGAGTACAGCGAATAGAAGATAGCGTGGCGACTCGCGGGTCGCTAACGAGGTAAAGCTCTGCAATCTGAAAAAGGAACGGTAGAGACAGCGTGGAGCTCGAAGGGTTAGGTAGCATATGTTCGCGGATACGGCGAATCGTGGCGAGTTATCGATCTCGATCTACGGCGCGGTTGGTCTCACCGTGACCGCTTATAATTCGCAAGCGGCGATCGGGAATTAATAAATACTCGATACGGCCGAGCGATACGAGGCAACTGCAAGCAACGGCAATGGCAACAGCAAGAGCAACGGCAGCAGCGGCCACTGCCAGGCCCGATTGGCTGCGGCAAAGAGTAAGCAAGCGTTCACTCTTGTCCCGAGCGGTACGTGGGTGCACGCGTGTGCGTCCAAGCTTGGGTTACGAATATACCGGTGCACCGTGCACGGTGCACGCTGCACGGTGTCGGTACCCGGCGCATAATATATTGCCTGGTACGAGCGGTAATCTATAGGGTTTTAATAAATCTTATTCTTCGCATATGAAATACGATAATAATAATTTATAACGTAAACTATAAGCCCACTGTAAACCGCATTGCTCGGCTCTACCTTGCCCCCCCCCCTTCGGTCCCCTTCTTGGCGTGCCCCCCTGGCCCCTCGGCCTCCGTCAGCCCCTACGATCTCGATCTCTTTCTTTCGTTTCTCGTTTCTCGTTGGTTGTTAGTCGTTGGTCGTTGGTCGTTGGTCGGCTACGCGGATCAACCGCTTCGCTCCAACTAACTACCTACGCGGACGCTCGTGTTCTCTGGCTGTTCGGCTCTCCTGCCTTCGCTTCGTCTTGGTTTCCCAGCCACCCCCCACAGCCCCCTTCTTGCCGCTCTTTCTTTCTCTCTCTCCCTCTCTTCCCCCCTCCTCTCTCCCTCTCGTTCTCCCGGCCGTTCTCTCGGTCTCGTACGCTACACCGTGTATACGAGCGTACGTCTTTAAATAAACTTTTATTTATACGACCAGTCGCCGAGATGAATTTGCGCGATTCCTATCGTACACGGCCGGATATGCACGATGGATTCGAGTCGCTTTCGTTCCCACCAAATGTATTCTCCGAAGTCATTGACCGTTGGACGAGACCGTTCCTCGGAATACACGGCGCGCTGCCTCGCGCAACACCGTGGCTTTCCGGAATTTCGGAAAAACAAATATCCCGCCGCGACAGAGGGAAAAGAAGTTCGCGGGCTTCGGATCCCGCGAAAATTTCACGGGTGCCACGAAACACGGGAAGAAGACCAGCCGAGTTGTACCGCGCACAAGTTTTTCGGCTCGTTCTCGTTTAATTCGCACCCTTCCGATTCTAGGGTCTGTCCGGACCCTCCTTCGAAGGGGAGAGTAGGTGAATCTAAATTAGAGCCTAAGTCGAGTCTATCTCGCAATGTACGGTCAATTAATTCCACTGCAAATATTTTTCTTCTCCAAGGTAGAAAGCTAAACCACACCCACGGCATTATTCATAGCCAATTAATACCATTAATAAACCTGCAATTATTTTCCTTTCCAACACGCGTGCCGGTTCCATCAAGCCGCTGGTCCAAATACGACCACTCTCCCCTACATTGTATATTGATAGAGCAACAATTACTGAAAGAACGTTGTCTATACTAACTTAACAAACACTGAACATGCTTAATGAATGGGTCCGAGAATGGATCTCCTCTGTTTCAGAACGTGCCACAACATTCCGAACACTTAACAAATAATAAGTATAGTTATTCTTACATTTAACATTTTACACCTCAAGTCTTTAGCATTGTCGAATGCGTGTCGGTGAAAGAAAGCAACTGTTTGTGGAAACGTGAATCGACGGGGTACAAGAATGGGTTAAAGTGCAGGGAAAAGTCGAGGAAATGGTATCGCAAGGGGGAAGATAGTGGTCGCGTGGTGCGTGCCGCGAGCGTAAGGCGTCTGATAAAATCCGCTCGTCGATCCGCGGCGATTCTTTTCTTCCGAGCAATTGTTCGGGAACGCGGGCGAGCGAGCGATCCCCCGGTTGTTTTCAGCGGGGCAGAGAGCGTTGCTCGTCGGAGCCGAGATAACGGACCCATTGACCCACAACAATACCGTCGTTGTATCTTGGAAACCGCTGCGGTATCCCGGACTACGAGTTTACATAAACTATTCTTCTAATTTGGAGTACCGCTAGTCGCGCTAGTGCCCAGCGTCGGAGCCGAAGAGGCTAGGAGTCTCTAGTCTAGGCAAGACGAGGGGGAAAAGGGGGCAGGCGTTGGCCGGTCAAAACCGGAAGCGTGGCGAGCGTGTGCAATTAAGAAGGGAAAAAAGACGATGGAAGGCGGAGAGAGCAGTCGTCGGACGAGAGCTCGACTCTCTCGGATCCGCTCGCTTTCGGACTTAGCATAGCCGCATACGGCATGCAGATTGTACATAATATGCTATTCGCGCATATAATACGCAGAAACGTAGAAGCGGAGAAGCGCGGAGCGCGCGTATGTGCTCGCACGCAGCGGTCGCGCGGTCTCGCGGCTCCGTGCAGCTCGCTCGCTTGCTGTGTGTCTGGGTATAAGCGCGGCACTCACGCATCCACGCACACAACCCGGCCACACAAAGGCGAGTAGTCATAAATTTCAATAAAACACTCGGTGTGCGTAGAGACCGCGGTGGAGGAGAGAGACGTCGGGGGACTGAGGGGGGCGAGAGAGGGGTCGACGACGAGGCGGTGCGGGAACGAGAAGGAGAGGGAATGAGAGAGCGAGAGAGCACGATGAGAGAACGAGAGAGGGAAGGAGAGAGAGAGAGCGGGTTCGACACGACTCATATACGTTCATTACGAATGCATACGAGCACGTTAGATTGTACGTTAGTGCCTTGTAATAAAATATTGTAATGGTGGCCTACTTCTGCACCACACTGTAGTCGCCGTATAATATCTCCCGCGGCATTCTTACCACGGCGTTATTTATTCTGCGCCGTGCACAATGGCGGCAGCGCCGGTGGTGCCGGTGGTGGCGTCGGCCTCCGTTCCCATCTACGGGGTGTGCCCGCGGAAAACGGTGTATGCCCCGTTTCTTTTCCAATTTCCCCTATCTCGATCGACGGGATCGCGTTTCGATCGTCATCGATCCGCTTCGAAGGATCGCCCTCGGCTATCGCGGGCTCGCGTCGGGCGCGAGCGGATAAACGGTCTCGCCTCCGCGATTAAGCAAAGACATCGAGGGAGACAAACGCGACCGGCAGCCGCGCTAGATAACGAACCGGATGGTCGAGATTTATAGTTGGTTTTCGCGATAGCTCGAGGTCCGAGGGCCGACCGATTTTTCACGAGCGATAACCGGCTCGACGCGCGGCCCCCCTCCTCGCTTCCCTCTCTTTCCGTTGAACCCGTGGATTAAAAATTGATCGCGCACCCCGCCTGCGGGGAAAAAAAAGATACGCGTTGCGTCCCGTCGAAAGGAGATACTCGGCTCTCTCTCGAAAAAGGAGTAGCGGAAAACGCGGGGCTCGATCTTCGTCCGCGACGCTCTCGTTGGCTTCCTTTCGGTTTCGCTGTCCCGAGCGAGCGCGCTCCCTCTTTCTCAACCGAACCGAGCCACTCGCAATTTTCCAACGAACCGCAATTTACCGGAGTCGTTGAACGCAGCCGCGCCGCGACGGTTGCGGCCACGTTTAAAAACGGCAAGCCGCGAGAGAGACCGCTCGCCGGTTTGCCGGTTTGCCGGTTGCCAACAGCCGACAGCCACCTGAGAATTCCGACGAGCGTATATTTTCTATCAAAGCGCTCTCTCTCCCTCTCTCTCTCTCCCTATCGTCTCTGGCTGGCTCTCCCGCGTCGAAAAACTGGGACAATTGTTTTATCCCGCTGCCACAAATCAAAATTCAGAAGCGATAAAGTCCGGCGCGGGCATCAGTCGGTTCGCGTATCGCTTTTCGCCGAAATCGAACCACAAGCGTTATACTCGAGCGTAGAACATAGAACGCTCGTCAACCGAAACGCGGCCAAACTCGCGAAATTGAGGAATCGCTATTCCACAGCGTAGAGAAGTCTACATTTTCTGAGAATGTGCGCGGACGAGCGCGAACGAGACCCCCGCAATCACCGGCACGAAAGTTTGCGAAACTCGACAAAGTTCTACGATTTCGAACGACCTACTGCTCTCGAGTCGCGGTGCAAGTCTGACGAGCCGTGCCGTGTCGCGTCGGTGTAGATCGCGTAAAAACCAAAGGACGCCTCGACGCGGATAGAGCGATCGCTACATCGCCTCTCCGAGTCAAGGATATCGCTCGCGAGCGCACGCACACTTTCGGAGCACTGCGTAGAAGATCGAGTAGGTGTACCGCGCGCGCAGTATGGCTGATATTTTATTTGTACAACATTATACATCGGCCTCGTGCCGCCGTGTTTCCCCCAGTTTCGTAGCTCGCGCGCGTTCCCAGTCCCCACCGCGTTTCTTTTCGCAGCGCCGCGCTGCGTGGCTTCCGCGTCCACGCTTATTTTATTTCGATTCCTACGATCCCCCCTCCCGACATACGTTTCGCTACGATCCAGGCTAATCTTGCCCTCCTCGGTAGCGTTTCTCGGTGATTCAGCAATCATCCGCGATGTTAACGCAAAGTTGCAACAACGTCGTTTTTCTTGACGCCTTTACGATGAAACTGCACGTCGAGTCCCTCCCGAGTGAACCAACGCGTGGCAATGTGTTGGAGAAAGATTGGAGAAACATTTCAATCGTTTAATAAATTGTCGTCTCATGTAAACACATTGGAAATCCGAGTTCAAATTGAGTTTTCCACAAGTTTGTATTGTTGTCGCTTGCGTCAAATCTTGTAATCAAATTTTAAACCACTTCCCATAGTCCAATCTTGCTGAAATTTTGTATACACACTTGCTTTCGATGACAATAAAACTAGAATATGAAATATATAAAGAAACTTTAAAATGCAATAAAACGGAGAAAATAATTAACTTCCCGATTTTATAGGGAAGTTATTGTAATTACCCCGAAAATCGAAAATCGATTTTTTAGCAGATCTTCACGTTTCATGGTCATTGGAGTCATTTTAGACTATTTTTATCAAAATGTCTGTGTGTGTGTGTGTGTGTGTGTGTGCGCGTATGGCCGTTTCTATGTAATCAAATTTTTCGTTAACGTTTTCAGAAAAAGTAACAACGCAATCAGGATGATGAATGATGCAATCGATGTGCCCCATCGTAACTTAGAGCTGATTAGATTTTGGTCCATATTGGTCAAGTAGTTTTTTAGATTTTTAGTTTTTTTCGAAAAGAGTTGATTCTACAATGCAATTTATAAGGGAGGACGAAAATTTTCCACCAAAGAACCAAACGCAATTACATAAAAAAAATTTTTTTTCTTAATTTTTTTTAGATTAAAAAAAATTTTTTGTTTAACTGATGCTAATGTTACCGCTTGGAATAATCGAAAGTTATTCCAATGCAACAGTGAATTTATCATCTCTACTCCCAAGAATACATTTTGGGAGAATATCGATGAAAGTACAAAAAAAAACGATGTTAGCAATGTTGGCGAAGGAGTAACGAATCGGGAAGTGCTTTGTGTGACTCTTGGAGAGTCACACACCAAATAACAAACATTAATATCAGTAGGCCCTACTAGCCATGCGTATCACTAACCCTCTCGCAAGAGCAGTCCTACCCGCGAGCTCGCGAAGCGAGCGAGCAAAAACCACTCTAGTCGCGAGCAAGCGAAGCGAGGAGCAACAATAGCCCTCTACTTTTTTTCTTGGTTCTTCATAAAATACGAATCCAGTTAAATGATATTCCACACGGTCTATGAATAAGGATTTTTTAATATGTCCTTCTAGACGTAATCCAATAATTTCTTGTGTTAAACACAATTACGGAAAATCCTGTTAACAGGCTTCGAGTAGATAAAGCTAACCGACTACAGCGAGGATAGCATTTAAATCGGCGTGGGGCAGATCGGATTGCGATCGGTCGTTTCACGCGCGCGCTCCTCGATGGAGCGTTTTGCCCGCGGAATCGAAATACGAATCGGACACGGTGATTCCGAGCGGTCGAGTTTCTGGAGCGGAACTCTCGGTGCGCGCCTTGCCGGTGAAATCGCGTCCTTGCGTTAGCCGTGGCAGTGCAGTGGAGCGCAGGGGGTTAATTCCGAGCGGAGAGTTTAATCAGTTGGAGAACTCGTGCGGCGCACGCAGCTCGTCGCGGTCCGCGTTGTGCGGAGTGCGGCGTGCGTCGAGCACGCGGCCAAGGTATCGCGTGTTACGCAATAATATCTATAAAAATATTTTGCTCGAGACGCGGAGGTCCGATATATGTGTTCGACGGAACGCGATGTTACGAAAACAGTGATTTACCGCGAGAGAAACGTAAAAAGTTTCTCAATCGGATGAGAACGGCGTGGCGTGCCTTAGCCATAGCTTTAGCCGAGGCGATGCGATTGGGAACGGGATAGGGAGTACTCCGGCAGCAGGAATTCCTTTCCCCTTACACGGTGTTTCCGTTGGAGGTAGCTGCGGGGCCCTCCGACAGCTCCATTATCTGAACACGGAGATTCGTCCCGAGTAACACGGGTCCTCTTCGATCGGAAACGTTTACCCCGAGATTTACTCGGTCGCCGACTACGACGCGCGACGGTTCGACGGGTTTCGCACCTTTCTCGGCGCGTTCGAGATTATTTGAGCGGAGTGGAGGGCGGTGCGGAACGCGGAGCGGCAGCGTCGCATCGTGTCGCGCCCGAGGACGACGCGTTGGAAAACGCGCGCGTGCCCGTCCGTGTTTGCCGACTTTTATTAACGCGTTGTGTACGGGCCATTTTCAAATCCCGTGTAAATAGAAATTCGCGGCGGCATTAAAATGCAGATTTCCCGGGGAATTACTCGATCAATTATGGAACCCGAAAAAGAACGCGTTCGCGGCCGGTCGGCGAGCGAGCGAGACCGCGCGAGAGCCGACCGTCATCGGGCACTTTCATAAAATAAAAGACCCGTTATGAAATGTATAAAAATTTTAATGAAAATCAATATCGCTTTCAACGCGGCAGGACTGGCCAGGAGCGCATAAAAACACGCGATCCTCGCGTAATGCGTTAACGGACGATGAAGCCTGGCTTAATCCACTGGGACGAAATTTATTTTACTTCGATATGTAAAGCGAGGGGAACGCGCGACGATTTTCGTTTCCGGTCGCGTTGCTGCTGTTGCTGTTGCTGGCGTCGCGCGTCGTACGCGAGAGTTCGCGAACGATTCAAACGCGTTCCGAGCCGACGGTTTTTCGACTTTACGTATTTACGACGGGCTGTTTTCTCTGCTCAAATTATTTACGATCCTCGTCTCTGAACGGACGCCGATAATTGGTCCTAAAATCAATGTCCTTCGGTAGCTGGCTTCTTCGGTACCGGCAGACGGGGCCCCATCGATCGTAACTCATCCGTCCGCTATAAGCCCGCCGCGTTACCGCTTACCGCTCGCCGTAGATTGCGAGGAATCTCCGATCGAAATCCGCTCTCGGATCTTTTTGCCGTTCGGTCAAACCGCGTGCCAGCTGCTAGCTTACGCACGATTTTACCAAACACTGCAAAATAATTCACTCTACAATTATAGTCGAGTCTTCCAACAGCCAATTTTCCTATTATTGAAGGATATGATTGTAGCGGAGTTTTTTTAAATCGAAAGACACAACCCAGTGAACTAAGAAGCTTTAATATTTCAAATGAACGGGAAATAGAAACTATACTACACGCATATGAGAACGCAACAATTCACACATTGCAAAATTATTGACTCTACAATTAAATTCGAGTCTTCCAACAGCTAATTTTCCTATTATTGAAGGATATGATTGGAGCGGAGTTATTTTAAATCGAAAGACACAGCTCAGTGAAACAAGAAACTTTAATATTTCAAATGAACGGGAAATAGAAACTATACTACACGCATATGAGAACGCAACAATTCACACATTGCAAAATTATCGACTCTACTAGAAAGACACAGCCTAGTGAAATAAGAAACGTTAATATTTCAAATGGAAACGGAAAATAGAAGCTATACTATACAGATACGAGAACGCAACAATTCTTGGATTTGTTTATTGTACTGCAAGATATTTGTATGCTTCAGGAACGAGTTACGAATTAGAAAATGTTCCGACAGAATGTATTCGCGAACGGTGCGAAAGAATGGAGTGGAAATAGAAGAATAAGAGATAGTTTCGACCGGTGGTTTCGAATGGAATTGATCGTGGGTCCTCGGGTGGTGGATCGAGGCGATGCTCGGGTTCTCCGAGCAATGGGAATTTGTCGCGTACCTGGTCGCGACGAAAAACTTTGAGAAAGTTTCGTGCAGACAGGGTCGAAGGTCTCGAGCGAGCTGGTGGAAGGGTGCGATGTCTTTTGGAGCGAGGTAGCGTCGGCGTCGGGGGGTGGCAGGGGATAGCGGAGGGTGGCGGGGTTGGCGAGGAGAGAGCGAGAGTAGACGCGAGGGAGCAAAAGGTGGCCAAGATCCGAAAGAGAAGGAGACACGGATAGATGGAAAGGGAGAAAATCGGCAGGTAGACGAAGCGCCAGACTGGCAGGCGGCGCGCGGAAACGGAGGACAGAGACACTCGGAGCACCAGAGAAAGAGAGAGAGAGGGGGGAGGGAAAGAGAGAAAGTAGCCGAGCGAGAGCTCGCTCGCAGGGAGACACGGGCGAACAAACAGGGCAGGAAGGAAGGAAGGAAAGCGAGCCGCGAAACATCGTGAAAGAAATTCGCGGCGAAAAGCGTACGCGTTGGCACGCTTTAGCAGTAATTTCGTATTAAGGCCGGCGTGACGTGTGCCTCGTCGGAAAGGCCGAGGGAGTATTTGCGAGGGCAATGCACTCTGGAATGCACGAGTCGGCCAGCCGGCGGTACGACGTAATATTATATATTTTATCGCTTTATTTGTTCTAAGTTCCCCTCACGGCCCCGCCTCGACCTCTCGCACCGTGTCCTTCTCGCGTTGCGACGAGCCGCTTCGATCGTACCACGTTTCTTTCATCTGCCCCCGCTCCTCCACCGCCTTCGTCCCTCTTCTCGCTTCTCTTCTCTACTCTTCTCTTCTCTTTTCGATGTTCTCGGCCGACTAGCCTCTCCCCGGCTCTTGCTCTCTCTCTCTCCCTCTCTCTTGCTCTTCGTCTCGGAGCTCCGCTCTCTTACTCTGCTCCTCTCCTCCGCGCTCCTCGTCCAGCTCGGAGTCGACACCGCTCCAGCGCGCGCGTTGCCGACTCGCTCGACTCGACTCGGCTCGGCTTGGCTCGACTCCGCCGCGGCGGGAATCTGTTTTTTCCTTAGTCCGTCAAAAAGTTGCGCGCTCGTTCGCGATTTCGAAACCAGGCAAGGTATCGTCAGCTTGTTATTGACCGGACGGTACGCGATAACGCGTGATATTTTTATAGACCCACGGGGTTACGTGCAATAATAAATATCGTGACGCGAGATTAAATAATAAATCTCCGCGAGAGATACCGCGCTCGTCGCGTCGCCCGCGAACGCCGACTGCGAATCTCGCGCGATCGTCGAGGTCCTCCGGTTACCCTTCGTCCGCGAACATCTTCGCCAGACTCCGAATCCGACGGAATTACCAAGTTACATAAATCGGCCGAAAGATAGCTGCGGCGAGAGAGTTTAATAAACTTTAGGGGAAACGAAAAGAATAGTCTGCATCGTGGCTACTCCATAGCCGCGAAAACAGTCGAACTCTCTTGGTTTACGACGCCGGTACTGGGAACGGCCTGGTTTATGACACCCTCTCGCTATCTTTCTCGCTCGCTTTCTTTCGCTATCGTTCGCGACGACGAAAGCTACACGCTCGTCCTGAACGCTCGCGGTTTCCATTTTCCCCGAACACAGAACTGCACAGGATGATTCGTAGATCCGCGATCTTTGCTCGCGAGCAAACGACCGGACGATTATGGTTTTTAACGTCTGTCGCGCGAACGATCGAACCGGGCGGCCAGGCAATTTTTTGGCGAATGGTCTCGCACCGCCTGGGAAACGACACGGCCTGGGTGTGGCCAGGGAAAATTGGAAACAACGGTTTGGTAAGCCGAAAAATCGTGGCGAACGGTGGAGGCACGCACGTGGCCGCACACACGGCCGCGTACCTCCATCCTTGCTGGGGTGAGGGAGAATGCTAAAAAGCCGGAGCTGAATAAATAAACAGTTTTTAATTGCGGCCCGCTGCTGCTGGATAAAAACAATAATTATTGGCTTGCCGTAGCAACGTATCCGCGTGTTACGTCCCCGATGCGACTCGGCCCCGACGTCCGTTCACCCTTTTCCAAGCCGGCGAGGAAACCTCGATCGCAAGCCCCCTCTCCGCTAATTATCCGTCAACCCTGCACGTCGAATTCTCCGATCATTCATAGTTAAACGCATCCTCGGACTATCTTGCTCAGCTGTGTCTTTTACATTGCTAACACGTGGGAAACAGGCAGGAAAGTTTTTTTAATGCATCCGTAGTATCTATGTATTTCGTTAGCGAGAACGAAGAAGAAAATGAAATAAACATTTCCTTCGCTTTTTCCTTCTCGGATTTGCATGAAAATCCGCAGTCCGGTCGAAACAGTTCGAGAAATATTCCTGGACTACATCGGTCACGCGATGACCGCCGAACCACCGGCCCGAGAAATCCCACGAACTCAATGTAATTTAGCCGATTAACTCTCTCTCTCTCTCTTGCAAATCATAACCAAATTAAAAGTGAACAAACAAGTTGCGTCACCGTCGGCGGTCAGTTATGAAATTCTTGCGTGAAGGGTTAAACGTCACTGTTCTAGTTTCGCGGCTTCTTGCTGCGTAATCGATCTCCTCTCGAATATCGAGCGAGACGAACTCGGATTGCGTTCGGAAGTTGTTCAAGTTCCCGGGCTATCCGTCGGAATCCACCGAAAAATCGATCGCCTCACCGTCTCGACGGTGCTAACCATTGTGTATCCCAGCGAGGCGAGGACGAGGGGTCAGGTCGCGCACGTATGCGTGCGTGCTTTTGCGACAACGACGCGACACGACACGACAAAGGTATAGAAGAGGTTGACTATCGGCCGCGCACCGCTGAAACACTCACTTCCGAGTTTAGTGCTCCGCCGAGGGGGCTGTGATCGAATTTGATCGTCGAATGTCTAGCGTCAGAGGGAGGGAACGATGTTGATCGTGCACCGCGCGGAAATAACCGGTGACTCTCCACGTATACCCGAAGATAGGCGGTGAAAAAAGCTTGCGGGAATCTTAATTAGCGCGACTCAGTGTTTCGAATCTCTTGTGATCGTCTAACTTTGGCGAGCCGCGCAAGAACCAAGTGGCTCCGCGCCGATACGGGGAGGAAAAGGGACGATCAGAGGCAGCGACGCACCGCCGACGATTCGACCGACTCGATGCATGCTCGATGCATGCTCGATGCACTCGCCAATCACGCCGCTTCGTAAAAGAAAATCCGCCTCGGCGAATAATAATACAACCGTTTGACCCCCTCTCGTATTTTTCATATTTCCATCGCGGTCGTGCGGAGTTCTTTCGATCGAGTCCTCGTTCCCAGTAACTCCTTGAAAGTAAATGCACGATACACGCACGCTAATCGATTCTCGTGAAAGACGAGAAAGGGGCGCGAACGAAACTCGTCGTTTCGAGTGTAACGATCGCTGTAGTTCCGACACGATGAGTCAGGTGGTTTCCGCCAGAATGTCCACTCGTCATCCCTCCGAACGCACCAGTCAAAACGCCTCGGGCCCAGGGGTTGGCGAGTGGAGGTGCTCAGGTAGTTGCCGTCACCTGCGCGTCTCGCATCTATATTTCTTTGTTACGTCAACTTTCTTCTTCTTCTCGGAAGTTAGAAACTACGAAGAATATTTGAATAGGATTGTTAACCCTCGTACGCTCCTCAGAAATCGATGCATAAAAGGGGCTTGGATGATGTCTTGCTCATTTTGCCTTATACCAGATCAACAAATTATATTTGTAACGTCACATTTCAAAGAAATACATCTCGCGACACGAACAAAACTGGATGAATTATTTTACAGCATACAAAATGCAGCAAATCGATTCACGTGTAATCTCATTTTAATTCTCGTTTTGTTACTCGTTTTGTCTGGCCTTCGAGATCAAGTCGCTAATAAGTTTGGATCCTTGCAAGAAAAATTGTAGACCAAGTGGTTAAAAATAGTCTTAACTTTTTCTCGAAGTATTTGATCCCCGTGACCGAACCAAGAATAACGCAGTATGGCTAACGTTACCCTTGGAGCTGTCAGAAATTTTGGTCGCGGATCATATTTCTCGCGGAGTCGTCTTTCTTCGCCTACGGAGCAGCGTGTCCAGTTTCTTCCACGATCGACTCCAACTGCTACGAGCGTGAACTTAAAAACCGCGATGAAAGCTTATCGAATCGTTGCTTTAGGGGGTTTGAAAAATTTCCGGTGGAAGCTGAACGGTCGATCGAAGCGTTCGTGCGTCGATTCGAGGGGGCGACGTAAGAGAAGACCGCGCGCTCGCAAGGGTTACGTCTGTATTCGCGTTTGGTCGGTGCATCTCTCGGTATCCACGGTTTTCTTGGTAGTGGTCCTCGCGAGAGAACTCGTTCCACGAGCAAGAAAGTAAATGATTTATCTATCTTGGCTGGCTTTTCCCCCCTTTCCTGGAGGGGTTTCCTTGTTCTTCGCGGTGGTTGGAGGCGAGCGGCCGGCTCGTTCCCGCGGTATTTGGTACAACGGCGGCCCTCTCTTCTTCCAGCGAGCTCGGTAATAACCGGCGCCGAGCACAGACGAGCACAGCTATAAATATCGTATAGTAAACACGAGAGCAGATAAGGGAGAGCGTGAAAACTTCGGGTATAATAAAATACAGATAAGTCCGTGAACAAATAGTTCTGACCGTAGAATTTTACGGAGAAAAGGCAAGAGCGAGAGAAAGATAGAGAGTTGAAAAGAGAAACCAAGGAGGAGAGAGACGGAGAAAAGGGAGAAGAGGAATGCTGCGAGAAAAGAGGAGTTTGAGTGGCGGCGGATAGCGGCCGGAACGAGAACACCGACGGACGCCGCGCCGCGCGGCGAGGAGAATAGTCGTGAAAATTACTCGCGGGCCAACTTCTGGCCGCGAGCGCGGAAAAGAAAACTTTGCGGTAGAGATTGCGCGCGAATCTTTCTCCCACGGTCTTTAATTATCTTTCTTTTTCCGGCGGGCAGATACAAGCTCGACGCAACGGGCAACGATGATGAAATTCGACGGAGGTGTCGGGGCATGCTGCATGAAAACAGCGAAACGCTCCTTCGAGAGGGAGGAGAAGAATCGAACGCGAAAATGACGATCCGCTGGAAGAACCGGAGCGATTCTTCCCGCTCGGTTCCGCGAAAGAAATGCCGGGACGGTTTCGCGGGGGTAGACAATCGAGAGAGGGAGAGAGAGAGAGAGATGGAAGGGGGAGAAAGCGAGCGAGAACCAGCTGGTGGGAGGGGGGTAGGATGGACAAGAGTAGAACGTAGAGCTGCGATTAACGCCGACGTTTTCTTGCGCTCGCTCGGCCGGAGCGATGTTTGTTCTGGGAAATGCAATCACGCTGTCATATAAAATATAACGTGCTTCCTTTTCCTCCGCCTATTCCGCCCGTCTCGTCCCTCGGCCCCCTCCATCCCCACCGTGCTCGCTACCTCTCTGCCCCTCGTTCTTGTTCCCCAGGATACGCCGAGACTTCTTACGCGGCTCCGTCGGCGCGCCTCCTCTCGATTTCCACGCTAACCGGAGAACACTGACATTAGGCCTCGCCGTGCTCCGCAGATTATGCGAAAACTACCGGCCGTGCTGTTTTTTCCCCGATTGCCCTCCCTTCCAAGAAGTCCGCTAGCCGTCCTCCTTCCACCGCTCCTTTCTCTCTCTGTTTCTCTCACCGGTCGCGGTTCTCCAGTTTTTTCGCTCTCCCGACTTTCGTCCAGCGCTCGCCTCTCCACACTGCTGCCCCCTTTTTCGAGCGGACCGGAAAACACAGCCGTGGCTTACACCTGCCACGACCTTACCCTCGATCGCCTCTCGCACATCCGGCCCTACTCACCCTAACGAGCCACTCCTCGACGAGCGACGACGTTTCGTCGCGTCGTCGACGAGGTTCGCGGTAAATGCCGCTGCAACGTTTCTCCGAGCAGGGGACGGGGTGTGGTAAAACGCGCAGCGAAGCCCAATCTCCGCTTATACATGATCTAGGGGAGAGCAGCCGAATTTGAACCAGCCCCTAGGTTGGACACAATCTACTATTCATTGTCCATTAGCACCGCTAATAACGCTGTACATAATTTTCTTCTACAAGATGCGTGGACAAATCATTGTCGACATGTAATATCATCACTGATGCAACAAACATTTTCTTCCTCAAGATATATACATAGCGTGGCGACGTAGGTACTGGCTTGAATTAGGCTAATCCCCTTTTATCTTCGATGGGTTGGATTTTAGGCAGAAACGATAGAACAAAAAGTACTAGAATAATTGCGATATTTAGTCGCGATCAACTTTCTTCGTTTCTCCACTAATTTTGTGTTGCTACTACGACGGCGTGTATCCTGTTCGACGGAAGTTCGGCGAGATAGTTAAGCATGAGACTGATCTAGGAATGCTGAATGGTTAAAGAGCGCTGATTTAGAGATTCCCAGAGATCGTACCTCAAAATGCACAAGTAGTACATACTACCCCGAAGATGTCTCGCAACCCTTGATGCAGTTATTTCAGATTTTTTCTGGTTTCGGGCCACAGAATTTCCTTGACCCATTTGTTCGATGACGTGCGAGCGCTTCTCTACGTAAGCGACAATGAACTGTCTCTCTTTCCGCCAATGAATCACTGGAAGAAGCAGTCATGGTTGTCTCTCGTCCCGCAAACCCGAAGCCATCAGAGAGGTTGTCTTAGAGGTCGCGAGGCGGGAATGTTCGGGCAAAAAGGAAATCGTGGTTCGCGGCGTCGCGTGACGTGGCGTCGCGACGCGTCGGTGGAACGAGGGTCGCGGAGAGACAACGGTTGCCGGAAAATTTGGCTGGCGCGATAATCTCGCGAAATTGACACGCGGAAAACCGAGTACGTCCGCGCCTCGTCGCGCCGGCATGCGATAAAAATCGTTGCTCACGTGAGAACGGCCAGTTGATTTTTCCACGTGCCTGCCGCGTCGTTCCGAGTTTTGCCCGGCTGAAATTTTCAACGCGTTCCGTTCCCAGCGGGACGGGGTTTCGCGCGATTGCGTCTTCCGTGGAACGCGAGGAAAGACGAAATTCGAGGGTCGATTCGAAGGTATCGCGGTACAATTTACTTGTTCAGGTCGGATCGTCGAGCCACCCGGAGCTCGTGCACGAGCGACCGTTTCGCGAAAAGGAGAGAACGATCCGGCGCTGTGGTCGCGACGTAAACGGAAAGGGAAAGACGAAACCAGGCAGCAGCGGGGCTCTGACCGAAGAGAAACATATTTCTTTATTATTACTCCCACCAAGCTTATTTTTCTTACCCACCGAGTTGGATTCCAGATGGTTGGCTCGGCTCTTCTCCTTTCCTTTCGTCCCTCCCGACACCCGTCCTCCTCTCCCTTTCTCTCATCCTTTCCTCTCCGGATCCTCTCTCTCTCTTTCTCTTCCCTTTCCCTCTCCTTCTTAATCTCCTTGTCTTCTTAGACAAGAAAAACTTAACCCCGAACTCGTCGTTCCCTTTTTGTACGCGCATTGCCGGGAGGGATCCCTCCGGTGTTGGCCAAGGGAGAGACCCATCAGCGAGAGCAGGAGAGAAGATGACCGAGCGAGAGAGAAACGCGCCGAGAAAGCAGCGCGAAGCGGAACAGAAAAGGAGAAAGAAGGAGAAACGGACGGACGCCGCGTCGGTGCTACTCTCCTGCAGGCGATACACGGCAAATAATATACCGCGAGAGGAAACCCGGTGACCGACGATCACGACGATCCCGACGGTCGCGGTCCACCACTACGTCCCTTTGAATCGCGACACGCGAGTCTCGACTTCACCGGCTATTCGCGCCGACGATTTCTGCGACGGCAAGAGAATCACGTGTGACACGATCGACGAAAACTAAATGGCACAGTTCGGATCTGAAACGGAAAACTTCGGACCCTTTTCGCGAACTCGCGAGCCGAATATTCTCCCGCGAGAGGATCACCGGCATCGCGGGTCGGCTGGCTGCCAGGAAACTTTCTCGGTGGACTGTACTGGCGTCAGGCGGACGCTGTGGCTGTTATTATTTAGTATATTATAATTTAGATACAATTATATCTGCCTCCTCGTTGCTCTCGTCGTGGAATCGCCGCCATAGTGGGAGAGAACGCCCGAAAGCTGGCTAAGCGTTAGAAACACTAGGAAAACACTAAAAACCTTTCTGAAAATACCGTGTAGCAAATATTTTAAGGTCGCCGATGATATCTTGATATAAACGTTGTTCTATCTATGAACATTTGTTTGAACATCGAATTGAAACGTGAATGTTCCAAACGAATGTTGTTTAAAATCTGAAACATTAATTTCACTTTTTGAGGGAAACAGGCAAGATGTTCCGTTAGAACATGTTTGTAGAAATATTGAAGCTATTACTTAACGACATCGCCGCTTAGATGAACAAAATTCTTTACCTCGAAAAATTGTACATTGGCCGGCGTCCGGAGAGGGAGGGAGAGAGTGAGAGGAAGAGAAGGGGACGCCGTGGCTGCGGGCGGAGGGAGGAAGAGAAAAGAAAAGGGACAGAAAGGTATAATAAAGTCTCGTGGAGAGCGAGGGGAGTGGAATTGCGTTGCGTAGTGGTGGAGAGTCTCGAGCGAAGGTGTTCGTAGATGCCGTGCGAGCAAAGGAAGGGAACGGACTAAGCGGCGGCCCGGCCGGGGTGAAGCGACGGGGGTGTGCGGGAGAGGAGCAGGGAGAGACAGGTGAAGGAGGAGAAGAAGCCGGTGGTCGCGGTGCTCGCCGACGAAGGCGAAGGCGGAGGTGGTGAGGTGGTGGAGCAGGTGAGGGTGGAGGAACCGTGGAGGAGTTGTGGAGGAACCGTGGAGGCACGGCGAGCAGCCTCGCAGAGACGGCAATAAAATATATTACCGGAGAAAAATGATGGCACTGCGAGACAAAGAGGGCCTATGGCATTAGCCGCGGCGCTGCAGCCGAGAGGAATTCCACCGGCGTTATTTCGTTGCGTTACCTGCAACCCGAGTTATCTACCTGCGCCGAGCTGGAAATACACCTTCGGGAGCCGGACAAGACCTCCGGGACCGAGACCCTTCGCCCCGTTTCCGTTCTTTTCGGCACGGCCCTCCTACGCACGCGTTTCCTCGTTTCGTTCGAGCGAGGCGAGAATCGTGGTTTCGCGGAAAAGCTGGGAAAAGAGGAGGGGAGGGAGGACGCGTTCTAAACATTCCTCGTGGAAGAGCGCGGAGAGAGGCGCCGTGCCCTCCGACCGAATCTGTGCGCGTTCAGGCCTGGCCGGTGAACTCGGCCCGGTCGGGTGCGAGCGCGTATCGGCGTGAAAAGAAACATCGTTTCCTGGAAAAAGAAACACGGCAACGAAACGACGTTGGTGGCGGGGTGTAGACGGGAGAAGGAAGAAGGAAGAGGCACGGCTCTCGTCGGCCAGGGGAAAGAGAGAGAGAGAGAGCGAGCGACAGAGGGAAAGAGAGCCGGAGCCGGAGCCTTTGGCTCCGAAAGAGGCGCGAGAAACGAGGAACGAGAGGAGGGAGCTTCGAGGACAGCGGGTGGGGGACGCTCTTGGAAGCGGGGGTGGCGGAGAGGCACGGCGGAGTCGGCGATGAGGGGGGCACGGAGGAGCGGGAGGGACGAGGGCGTTTTGTAATTTCTATAATTTAAACTCCGCGGCAGCTGGCGTGGCTCGTAATTACTCTAACCCGGAGGAACGCGTGAGCCTGCGTGTTTACTTTTAATTCCTTCTGCTAGTGCCGCAGCCGCAGTCGGTGCCGTTGTTACTCCAGCCGTTTCTCGATTCGACGCAATATCAAACGAAACTTCGCTCGACTAGACGGCCGCGGACGGTTAACAACGGCCGGACACGTCCAAGAAAAACACAAGTTCGCAAACTTTTCGAATCTGCTCCGACTTCGGCCGGTGTTCGGGCCGCGGTGAGCGAACCGCCACGCGTTTCTCTCTTTGACCTCGTTTTTCAACGAATTCGCGCAGCCTCGTTCTCTTCCCCTCGCCCGGAAGAATCCTTCCTCGTTCGCGATACGCTCGCGTACGCGTACGTTTTCTATTGCGAGAGACCGCCGCGTACCGCTGTTCCGAGCGAGCGGAAGTCCGGAAAAGACACGGGAAAATGTCGGAACGCGGAGCACATCGATGTCGGTTCTCGCGAAATCGGATCGTTGGTCGGCGGCCGCGACGGATAGCTCGCGGCCCATCGTTGTCATCGTCGGAGTCGTCGTAGTCGTCTCGTCTCTCGTCGCTCGTCGTAAATGACGCATACTGTACACAGACTGGCAGAGAGTAGCTTCCTCTTCTCGCTTCCTTCAACCCGACCTTCTTCGTCTCCCGCCCCCACTGACAGAGTATCTCGACTTTTTCCTCCCCTTCTCTCGTCTTCTTTTCTCTGGTCTTTCTCTCGCGGTCTCTCCCGTCGTCTCTCCTCGTCTCGTCTCGCGTCGCCTCTCCTCGTCTCGCCTCGCTTCGTTTCTCCGACTCGTTGAAAAATCGTCCGTCGTAAACGGGAACAGCGGTTTTATTGTTCCACGGCAGACAATGCCCGGGAATATTATAAAAACTTTCCGACGGAATATATTAATGTTAACTCATCGCTTTACCGTTAGGCAAACTTTTCGGTCGAGCAAGCTTCTGGCGTCTTTGTGCGTGTCTCCGTTCCTCTCTCCCAGTTCCCCCGCTGCTTCCTCCTCCCTCTCGGTTCTTTCCCGTCCTCCGTATTCCGTATTCCGTATTCCGTATTCCGTACTCCGGGCTCGTGCTCGTCCTTGTCTCCCTCGCCTCCACGGCTCCGTGGCTCCGTACTCGTTCCATTTTGCGACTTTAAATCACCGTGATACCGAGCGCGATTCTCGCGACGCGCTCCCGTCGATCGCGATACGATTCATCGGCCGAAGAATAGATTTCCTAGGTTGCCGCGCGAAACTTGGCACGAGCGAAGATTGCGCTGGAAAGGGCGGTCGAGACTGCGGGCAGAGCTAACTTATCTTCGATAGCGTTCGAACGCGATCCTATCGCGTGTATCTCGTCGATTAACGCGCCGACTACCGTGACACCCGCGTACGGCCGACGAAATTATTCAGCGAAATTTAAAAATTCATTCGTGCCCTAATATATTCGGTGTGGTGAGTTTGATTAGGGCGTGCAACATACAACAAGGTCGCAGATTACTCCAGTTCAATGCCAGGCCATCGTTGGAGTCAAACTGACTCCGTGGCGTTCGAACAGTTTTTCCATTTTGATTTTGTGAAATGTTGAAATGTGTTGCGTTGGTACGAGATTATAATGGAGCTGCGGTGATTTTTGTTTCTATGTTTTCCACCAATTACAGTCGCATTTAATTATATTGGTTCGATTTTGTCGCGATGTTCACCTCGCTGCTGTCCTTGACTTTCGCCCTTCAGTGTCCGTACCCTTAGCTATAGAAAGCGATAAACGAAAAGTGAGACCGTTCGATTTCGAAGCAATTCGAAAAGAGCAACGCGTCTGAACGGTTGATCCGACAGCGCTGGTACGACGTCCCCGGAAGGAAGAGTTCGTTTTGTCCGAAATTTCGAAGAGAAAGACGCCCTCGTAATTATTCCAGCGAGGCGGAACCACCCGAGCGATCTCCACCGGCTCGAATTCAGGTCGTTTCGGGGCACTTTGCGCTCGAGGAGCGGAACGGCATGGCTCGGCTCGGCTCGGCTCGACGCGGTGGTCGCCGAGCCACGATAAACTTTAATGTATTCGGAATTATTAAAATATATTCCCGGCTGCGTGGCGTAGATATTTTAACGAGCCTGGCCGCGCTGGCGTCTCTCCCGCGTCTCCCGTTGCAGCACTAACCGAACAAATTATACTCTTATAACGTCTTATTTAAATTTATATCGCGCCTAAATATATCCCGGCTCGCGAACGCCCGAACACGTTCGCGAGCACCGGCCGTGCCACTCGCTGCGCGTTACGATTTCCGCGAGCCGTACTTTTAGCGGCGAGAGAATCCCTCGCCGGTCGTTATCGGAATGCCATTGTTTTCTTTTTCCGGCGGTCGCGGCCCGACGCGAAACCTATTTATTATCGGGACTTCCGGCGCGGCTCCGCTCTGTTCTGCTCGGTGCCGGTGTTTCGCGCGTTGTCTTCGCGAAACACGAGGTGGCGAGGGGAGGTGAGGCAAAGCAAGGCAAGGGAAAGATTTCCGATAAAGTCGTCTCTCTCGGCCGAGCGTCGAAGCGAATCGGAATTCTCCGGCCGGACGATAATCGCTTCCAGCGCTTCTCCTCGCCGCTGCAGATATTCCACGATCGAGCGATGATTTAGGTAGGTAATTATATTCGGTACCGCGAAGTGGGATTGCTCGCGCGGCAAACAATTAATTGCGAACGAATAGGAAGGGGCTCGGCCCCGCGGAATATTACCGCGCTTATTTTTCATCCGGCCTCTCCGGGCGCGCATTTCGCGCCTGTTTTTAATATTACACCGCGGTCGCGAATGTTTTAGCCCTCCCAACCCGCCCTTTCGGGAAGCGGTATCGCGTCCGTAACGAATTTACGATATTAATTTGGCGTACCGCCTTGGCGATTTATTATCTACGCGGCGTCGGAGAGAATGAACAACAAAAAAACAACCCGAAAAATACAGTACACCGCCGGGAGAGACAGAGAGAGAGAGAAAACCATGCGGCGATTGCGCTGGAAAAAGGGGTGAAGTGGAGGAGGATGAGAGGAGAAGCGACAAGAGGAGGAGGAGGAGAGCGAACGAAGAGGGTTAGCCCTCGAGGGATTCGCGACAATTCGCGAGGATGTGCGCGCGCGAACCGCGAGAGAGCGGGCGCTGCGTGCAAGCGATCGCCGAAAAATGTACACCCGCGGTGTACGTCTATATGCGAGCGCGGCGATAAAACGATAATTCTATAATTTATTCCCGTAGTATGCGTGTACGTGCGAACGAGGCCGGCCACCGATCGCGCGTGTTACGTGTACACGTGCCTATATGGGCCGCACAGTTGGCGTTAATATATCATCGGACGCATCTGCCCCCAACGACGCGTTTCAATATGTTCTACGAGTGTATAACCGTTTCTATAGAAATATTCACGCGCAACCCGCTACGCGTATCTCCATCGAAATATGTTCACCGTGTGTCCCCCGTACTCTCGCGCCGCAATCGCTCGAATCCAACTTCTTCGGATTCCTGTTCGAACAGTGTCGATCCACACGGTTTTCCCGTTTAGCGTCGCGCGGTTCATCGACTCGCCGCGACGCTACCGAGCAGCGCACGTCTATGAGATTTTTATGACTCTGTAACTTTGGTCAACCTTTTAGCAGCGAGTTACCAATCAGTGAGAGCGAGGAAAGGAAAATTTCACGTCTCCGTAACTGCGTGCAACATCTCCCAAGTTGATTGCAGTTATGGAGCCATCGCGCTAACGAGGAAAACTGCGTAAGAACGCGTTACGTTAAGCTATGTCTACATTTGTTACCAGAAGACGTTGCCCGGTTACTCGTTTTCTTGATTTTCTCGAATCACCTGTTTCAAAAGAACCACTATGAACGCGCTGCTTCGCGAACGCAACAGTAGTATCTACCTCTAGCTTCGTTAAATTGTTCTCGGTTTTTCTACGGTCCAACAATTCCGAAGGGAATGAAATAAAATTGATTTTTGGATCGTTGGAAACGAGAACACCCCCTTAACCCCTTGCCTTGCAATATCGTGTCCGACTCGTGATGAAGATTCTGCACAGATTCTGATAAGAGTGTATGTTGATAATTTCCTTCAAACTGAAATAGAACTCTATTTCGGTTTTGTTAATGTACGGTTATTGGAGGACATATAGGAATACAATTTAGACGAACATTCTTCGTTTTTAGGAAGTTACGATGTACAAAAAAGTTCCTAATCACTGAAACCGTAAAATAAGTCGCAGGGCAGGGTTAACATCTACGGTTCGTAGGACCCACGAGACAAGGACGTAAATTTATTATTTGTTGGAACAATCCTGGGGGTACTGCAAAAAAATATAAGGTGGACAGTTCACGGTTAGTCCAGTCAACGAACAGTTGTAGAGGGAAATGGAAGGAACACCATTTTTAACTTTGGGTCTTTGTTTGGACTAGTTAGGAGGTAAATATACTAAAAGTCCCCACTCCTAGGAGATTAGCCAGGGTGGAGGGCACGTAGAAGGTCCCCTTTTTCGGATTTCCGCTTATATCTCGGAAACTCTGCGTCCTAGCGATAAGACCATTCTATACGAAATTAAAGCTGACAAAATGTGCCACAAGATTGATTCGATTGAGTTTTTCGCTATCTCGCATAGTTTCCGAAATATTCGCGCCCAAAATTCAGTAATTGTGCTGAAGAGTTAGCTAGTCAAATAAGGCAAAAAACGTGAGACAAAAATTTCTTCTTCACAATTAGTGAACTTTGACCGCGGATATCTCGGAAATTATGCGAGTTAGCGAAAAATTGAATGGAATCCATCTTATAGCACATTTCGTCAGCTTTAATTTTGTATAGAATGGTCTTATCGCTAGGACACGTAGTCTCCGAAATATAAGCGGAAAACCGAAAATGGGGACCTTCTACGTGCTCCCCTGTACCCGGCTCACCTCCTACGAATAGAGACTTTTAGCATGTTTACCTCCTAACTAGTCCAAACAAAGTCCCAAAGTTAAAAATTGTGTTCCTTCCATTTACCTCTACGCCCCCTTTACAAGCATTCATTGACTGGACTAACTGGATAGGTTCAGAATTTGAAGACGATGTCAAAGTGGATCTCTCGTCCCCGCAACAAGGATCGCAGTCAGCTTTTGCGATGGCAGTCGCCACAGGCGCACCTTTCCGCGAGCACTTCGTGAAGAGGGCTGCGCTGACCTTCGCCGGCCGGTCTTCTTCTTCGCGACTGGTAGTTGCAATTTTGTATCGACCATTAGCGCCGTGGTCGGTGCACGGCTTGATGGAAATTTATGACAGCCACTTGATTGGGTTCAACGTTCCCCGTATTTCATCCGTGCCATGCGGTGGTTGCCTCTCTACTTGTTTTGCCCGGCAGTTCGAGGCTTTGAGGTCTTAACGATCTGGCGGACGATTAAAACGCGCGCCGGATACCACTAGTTTTTAGCCGTTCGCTGCTCACCCCGACGATGCCCGCGACCTCGATCGAACGATTCGACGATTCGAAGAAAACAACCGACGAATTCACTAGCGCGCTCGTGCCGCAGCTAACGAGGGTAGTCGGCCGGAATCTGTTGGTTGAAGCGTCGCGAACTAGTGCATCGACAGGCTGACTTAAAGATATTAAGCGCAGCATCGCCAGATCAGGGGAATTGACTCGAAGTGAGGGGAAAGTTGTGACATATAGCAGAGTGGGAAGGTAGAGCGGGGAGACAAGTCTTAATCTGTCGACTCTGGTCAAGCGCCGAAGGTTCAGAAGACAATTTTTCGTTTCTCGATGTCGAAGCCGCGTTAAAGGCGAAACATTCGCCGTTTTCGAAGCAGGCAGGGCTCCGCGTAGCTCGGTTTGGTTTTCGCGTTTGTACGCGGCGCTGGTGAGATCACTTTCGTCGCGATTATTCGGAAAATATTGTGCTAGTGTAATTCGAACGGGGAGAAGGCTAGACGGCGACCACTCGAGGCTCGTAGCGGGGTGTAAAACATAGAAATAATGGTATAACGAGAACAATAGCCGCGGAGGAGGGGGCGAGAGCGTGCAGGAACGCGGGAAAGGAATAATAGAAGCGTCGAAATTGCCCTCGAAGACTCAGCGTTCGCGTATCGCGTATCGCGTTTCGCGTTTCGCGTTCGTATTCGTACGCGCTCGCGCCCGTGCTGATTTACACGGTCTCAAAGTGCCGCGACGAGAGCGCGCGCTGCAGCTAGCTAGCTCGGCTCGCGAGCGAGCTGGTTGGGCCAGAGAGCGTGCACGCATCACCGAACTTTTTTTACAATTATTATTTTTCCGCGTTTATTCCAGGCTCGCGTATTACCGGTCGTAAATTTTCTCCGGCGCTCTCCGAGGCACCGGCTGGAAATTGGCCGCGTTTCCAGAACCCGGCCGCCGCGCGCGCTCGCGTTCACCTCTCGGAGCCTCGTGATCGCGCGACGACGAGCTTCGCAACGCTCCTCCTCGCCTCGCTTCATCTTCTCCTGCTCTTCCCCTCGAGCTAATGGAAACGTCGTTATGGTATTGGGTCGGATTAGCCGATCGAACTGATTAATTCCCCGACGATTTCATTTAATTAAACTCTCTTTGCCGGGCGCGGGCGTCGGAATTAAACGACGTTAAATTATCGCCAGACGCGTCCTTGGAATCGTCTCGCGGATTAACGACGTTGCTCCGAGGTGGCGCGGACGTTGGAAAAAAGGAGGATCGGTCCCGGAGGAGCGGCCGGCTTGTTCGCTGCCCAGGAAAAGCTCCGGGAGACAGGGTTTCCACGGTGCATCTGCCAGAAAGAGAGGGAGTGTGCTCCCGTCGATATTTTCGCCGCGGTCGAAGTCGACGGCTCGTCGATCGACGTCCGCTCTTCCGTGGGGTCGATACCGCGGGAGGACAGCCGAGCCGGGAGATGGATGACTCTTTCTCTTTGTTCAGCTCCGAATTTCGTTTCGCAGCTTTTTGCGAACACGCTCCTGGCAACTGTGCTCTCGCCCGACTCGACTTAACCCCTACCGAAACGACGAGTCTAGCTTCACGTGAACTTTTCATGTCAAATAGGCGAGCACCAGCCGTTAGCAGTCGTTAGGAATGATCCAGCAACGAAGCGTTTAACAACGAACAATTTAACGAAGAATAAAGATGCAAGTCTCTATGTCAACTGCTACTCTATGAAACAGAGAAGACTGAAAGTTTGTTCGTTTGGTATTCCCCGAGTTCGGACCTGTGGTTTTATCCCGGGGTTTTCGGTTAAAAGTTTCCTAGAGCAGTGTTGATCTCCGCACTTTTGAGCGTATAGTAATTTTATCTTGAAGATTGGATTTAGCTATCTTAATTGTTATTTAACAAGAAAATTTTCGATTAACTTATTACGGCTTTTGAGCTATATTAATAGCTTCATCTTGAGGGTGATATTAAGTTCTGACGATTCGTGCAAACATCCTTGCTGTTTTTACACCAATTGTCGGATTCGTGGTTGCACGGTAGGTGGCCAATCGGCGATCGCCGTGTTCGCCTGGAGTTTTTCATGTTCGAATTGCTTCGGTGCCCATTGGATCGAGCAGGTGGCGGGACTGCTCGAGGTGATACGGAATCGGAACGCGTGAAATACGGATCGCAACATTCTTTCTCTCCCCGTCCCTCTCTCTCTCTCTCCCTCTCGCGGAGTGATGTCGGAAGCCTACCGCACGGAACGTTTCAGGAATCGAAATGAAAACGCGGTCGAGCAAGCATCCATAAAAACCCTTTCGCCCCCAGCAATTAGCAATAAAGTTTTCATCGTTTAATAAAGGTCGGTACAAATAAATGGGACGATAAAAAATCGGCGTACAATACGCTCGCGCGCGATGGTAGATCGCGCGAGCGCGAACGCGCACGCTGGCCTGTCCCTCCCCAAGAGTGCGACAGACATATAATTCTCGGATGTACGTGCAGAGACTGTATCCCGATGAATGCGCGACCGTACCGCCAGATTTCCCGTGTCCGTTTTATTGTACCGGGCCGGCTTTACGAGATCGTCGTTTTATTTCGTTTATCGTATATAAAAAATATATATCCCGGGACTATGGCGCTCGTTTCCTGCGTGGCATCGATGGATCCGCTCCCTTCCGCCGCGCCGAGGCCGGAATCCTCGATTTCTGGAACCTAGTCGCGCGAACCGATGAAAAATCGCGTCGAACCGTCGTCCGAGACGTGTCTTGTCTCACGTCCGTGTTTTTTCGCCGTTTTATTTGTCCGATCGGTTCGGCGATCGAAAGGTTCGTATCGCCGCGACGGAAAAATCCGCGAGAGATCCCGGAAAAAGGAAAAAGGATCTCGTCGAAACGGTTTAACGAGGCAGGGGGGGAAAGACGGGGGGAAGGGCAGCGGACAGACGAGCGAGTGGAAGCAGAGATACATTCCACCCGAGGCAACGCGAATACGCGAATACGCGTGCGTCCGTGCGTGCGGCAGCAGCTTCAGGAACGGCAGTGGCAGTGCGACGATGGTAGCGGCCAACACGGCCGAGGAATAGAGGGATGAAGCGAGGAAGCGTGAATGGAAGAGCCGCGGGGCACGCCGGGAGTGAGAGCCGGAAAAATATGTCATCGTTTCATCGACAGTCATCACAAAGAACTGAACGAACGAACGAACGAACGAACGAACGGACGGATCGACGAACGAATCGAACGAGCGAACCAACGAGCGAGGCGAGTCGAGCCGGTATAGGAACGATTCGTGGCGTCGAACCGCGTATCGTGTGCGTACACCGCTCGTGTACGTCTCCCCTTCCTTCGATTTCTTTCATCGCGCACCACCCTCTCCTACCCTCTTTTTTCCCTTCGCCTGGTTCTCCACCTCCGTCTCCGGTCTGCGCCACACTCCACCTCCGCATCTCCGTCGATGCAGTCATTGTGCGCTGCTCATCCCGGTGTATTGTCATTCGAAACAATGATTTCATAAAAATACACGCAAGCATGCCTGGCTGCGTGCCTGCCTGCCTGCCTGCCTGCTTGCCTTCGTGCATACGTGCGTGCGTGAGAGCCTGCGTGCGTGCACGACCGCTCAGCTATACATACCGCCGACAGAGATGTAACCGAAGGGATGCGAGAACCACGGGAGGAGGGGAGTCCAAGAATACCGATCGAGGAGCGCTCGATTTACGAGAAAAATACTCGTTCGACTCTGGAGACGAACGCTGGAACGAGAGGGGGAACAGAGAAAACATAAAGGGGCACGCAGGAAAAAGAACAAAAACGAAAGAAACCGAAGGGAGAGGGACTTCGCGAACCAGCTGTCGCGGTCTCGAGAAGAAGCGCGCGGGCGCGGGTTGGCTCGCGTACCCGCATCGCAATCGAATTTTTCATAATCGACGGCCGACGATTTTTCGGTCTCGCGGAAAGCATCGGCAATTTCGCGAAATCGATGCGAAACGAATTTGCCGGATAACGATCGTTCCCTCGGAATCAGCGACGTCGTTTTTAACGGTACACGCGTTTCCTCTTTTTTCGCCTTTCCCGTTCCTCGTTCCCGTGCTCTCTCGCTCTCGCCCTCTCTCTTCCCGTTTCTCTCGTTCCCTCTCTCCGGTTCGATTCTTTTTGCTCGGGAAACGCATCGGCCGCGAAAAAGTAGAAAACGCGGTGCGATGGGTTGACCGGTGTGCCGGTGGCTCGATATCGCGGAATATCGGGATATCGAGTATCCGACATCGAGAAATTCTTCGGTTTAACGCGGTGCCGCGAAAAGTTCGGCTTGACATAGGGGCGGAAGGTTAAGGGGGTGAGTAAAAGGGACGAGGCTAGGGGCGTTTTTCGGGCTTCGTGACGCCGTATGCAACAGGTTATAGTTTTTGGCACACACCGCCGCTTCGCCCTTTCCCGTTCCCTCTCTTTCTCGCCCTTCTCACGGCTCTCGCTCTCTCGCCCTCTCTCCTCCCATCGCGGTCTCTCGCGTTCTCGTCCTTTCGCTCGCGCTCTTTTTCCGTACGCTATTCCGTCCACGGAATTTCCCTTATTCGACTCGCGTTTACCGGCGGATTCGCCCCGTCGCGTCGCAGTCGTCTCTCGCGGGAGATCGTGCGAAAAAACCAGCCTTTTGTCGTCACCCAAATACAGTCGCTTCTGATTCCGCCGCAACCGATTCGGTCTTTGCAGAGTGTGTTTCGGCTGCGTTTCCCGAAGCCCCGAACGATGCGCCTAGCTTTCACGCGGGACGCAGTGGGCGTTGTTGAGTCGACCAACGAATTTGATTCTTTTTCTTCCCTTTTAGATCATGATGATGATCGCAGTGGAATTCGATAGACGCAGGAACTATTCCAGAGACGCGAACCCCCGTTTCCCTGAGACCGTCGGTTTGGATTTTCTCGGTCGCGGTTGAATCGAGATCGCGAGGCTGGGCGGACGAGGACGCGAAAGAGGGTGGGCGAGGTCTGAAAACGGCGATTTTCGCGGGGGCCTTGGCACCGTGTCTGGGCGAGAACGATGAAAAAAGGGGGCCGCGCGGGAGGAGCGACCGGGAGAATCGACGAACCTCGGATGGAACTGGAATTTTCGTTTGTCCCCTTTTCCGCCCTTGCTTTCGTTTCTTTTTTTTTTTTTGTCAAGCGAGCCCTCGCGGCACTGCGCCGCGTCGAAAAAAAGCCCGATTTTTTCCTCGCTACACTTCTGTGTTATTTGCTTTATGGAACGCCTGTTACAGATAAATATAATAGGCATTCATCGCCGCGTATTGTCCCCGACGAAGCGCCGTGCGCGCCGGGGCTTTTACATTTTTTCCACCCCCTTCCTACCCATTTTTTTTGTCTCACCGCCGCCACCAACACCAGCACCACCACCCTCGCAGAGTCACCACTACTACACGGACACACGTCCACACGCACGCATACATATCTGCAGAGTGGTGGTCTGGCAGCGTCGCATCAGCGTCGCACCGGCATCGCGCTGAGCAGAGCAGAGCCGAGCCGAGCCGAGCCGAGCGGTTGCCGTACCCTATCGTGTGCCGGCACTGGCATCGCCATCGCCATCGCCATCACCATCGCCACCACCGCCACCACCATTGCCGGGACCCACACACGCGGTGCACGCGAGCTCTCATTTTTATTATTCGCGTTTTTTGGAATTTTTCCAGTGGCGCCCAGCATTGTTTCACGGTTTGTCATTGTTATACGCCTACATCCTGCCAAGCGAGAAAGAGGCGAGGGCTCTAGAACCGGGATCCACCGAGCCCTACAACGCCACCTCCCTCCGCCTATCTCTCGCCCCTGTACCCATTCCCCCGACCCTCTACCTTCTCCCCCCTACCTTCACCCTCCACCTCCTCCCACCTCCTGCTTCTTCCCCCGACGATTCTATCCCGGAGCTAACCCATACGGCACACCTCTCCCTCTGGTTCCCTCTGGTTCCCTCTGGCATCCCTCTAACTCCCTCTGGCTCCCTCTCTCCCTGTGGCCCCCGCCGCCCCCTACGGTTCCTCCGCCACCGTTCCCCGAACCGACCAACCCCGTGTCCCGACAACGCGATCCTCTGTGTCGCGTTTCTTCTGCTCTCGCGGATCGCGGTCGCGATCACGATGATGATGACGGTCGCGCGCCGTTGCAACAGCCAACGACTACCGTATATCCCGATGACGACGGCGCGGCGGGTACACGGTTGTTGCAGATGAGGAAATGGATGACGATGACGGCTACCCTGCTACGCCCTCCCGTTCCTCGTCCCTCGCCCGTCGCGTGCGTCTCGTCGCGGGGAACTGACTGGGAACCGAGGGGTGCCAGAGCGCCTGCCAGCTAACGGGGGCCTCTGATGACTGTCGAATGACTTCGGGCGCTATTGATTCCGGCATCGTTCCGCGGAAAACGATCTTTCCTGCGCCAGTTGCCGGTCCCTCTGCGAACCGTCCGTCCGCCCCCCCTCCTCGTACCGCGCCGTCCTTCGTCTCGTCTGCGCGTCCATGGACGGTTTCCTTTTGTGCCGGGCTCGTCGATCGTTCGCCGGTTTCCTCTTTTGTCGTTCCCCCACCGAGACTGCCGAGAAACCGATCTGCTCGTCCGGCCTCTCCGATAGGTACGCGGAAACAGAGATTTTTGCGACACGGGATTCGCGAGCGCTCGCAGTTTGATGGAAAACGGCCAGGCCGAAGGCTCGCGCGGATGCCGGGAATCGTGTGTCGTCGATAATCCGAGAAACGAGAACGAAATCGAAAATAAATGCTCGCGGTACGTCGGCGAGATCGGCCGTTAAAATCGTTCGGTGAGGAACGACCAATTAAAGTGACGATTCCGTGGACCGCTTGTGCACAGCTAACCGAGAGAGAGAGAGAGAGGGGGAGGGAGAGAGAGAGACGGGGATCGGGGGCGGTATCTCCGGACGATGTCGGATCCGATCGTGAATCCGCTACGATCGGTCGCGTATGATAAATACGATCCGAGCATCGACGCGATTGTAGAGGGCTGAAACGATAGCGGGAGAGCCGGCCTTGCCTCTCACCCCAAATCGTCGCACAAAATACGCGCGGCCTGCGATAAACGCGCGCGCGTTCGCGTCCTCTCTCCTCTCTCCTCTCGCCGCTGTCCGATTCGGCTTGTCCTCGTTGCGCCTCGCGCCATTAAGTATACCCGCTGCGTTTATCATTTCGGCTTTACGTTTACGTTTACGGTTACGGTTACGATTCCGATTTCGATTCCGATTCCGATTCCGATCCGGCCGGTGACTCGCGCGCGCGTGCCCTGTTTTTCCCGGCCGCCCGTAGCCTTCCGCTTTTAAAACCCCGCGCTATCCGATCCGCCGAAAATTATCGTTAGTCGATGGACGAATCGCCGACCGATTCTCGCGATTCCCGATCCCGTGGAATTCGAATTGCCAGCGGTGCTTTTTGTCACGATCGGCCGCGCTCCGAACGAACAATCCCCCTTCGATCATTGCTCGCGCGAAACGATGCGTCCGACGGGGTAAGGACGTTTCAAGCAGAGCTTTCGAGAGCCGAGAGCGGCCGCTCGAGTTTCCGAACGTTTATTCGCAGTCCGTACATTTTGAACCGTGTGTCTACTTTGTTTTCCTTCGGCGGCGGTTAATTCCGGATCGAAAAAAGCTAATTTACTCGCGTGGGCGTTCCGTGTCGTCCAGACTGTCGGATGCGCGGTTCGCTCGATCCATGGACCTCGTTTTTTTTCTATTCGTGAGAGAGAGAGAGGAAGGGGGAGTTAGCTCCCATTTCTACGTTGCATGTGGCCGCGCTTTTGTTTTCTTTCCGATCGGTCCGATTCCATAATTTTGTTCCGACCGCAATGGGAAATGCGGTCTGCGAAGAGCGGCGGTCGCTTCTCCTCTCTTTGCAGAGGAGGTCGGAGAGAGCGGATAATCGGCCAGATCGGCTCGACCCGATCGAATCCCCGATAAAACGGCCGGTGAGAGAGGAACCGAGCGGCGGCGGCCTTCCCCTTGGCGGTGCAACCGGTGCACAGGGCACTGCAGTTGTGGATCGGTGGATCGGTCGCGTGCACGAGCCGACCGTCAGGATAGAAACCCGTTAACCAGCTTTTACTTCCTTCCGGATGGCAGTGCGCGAGCCAACAACGCGGTTTTCGCTCCAATTTCGAGCCGTTCCTCTATGATTCCTCGATTGGAAGTAACGCCGTAGGGTGCGTCGAGAGGGTTTGAACAGCCAAGGCGGAGGGAGAGAAAGAACGAGGGAGAGAGAATTGACCTCGCATTATCGGCCGGCCGATATTTGCACTCCACTCGTATTTGCGCGCGCGGCAACGGCAACGCATCTCCTTCCATCCAGGCTTTTTTCCCCCAGCTGGCAGCAGAGCCAGGCGCGCGTTCTTCCTCGCAACCTCTTCGGCTTTTACAAGCGTCTCTCCGTCCGCAAGTCTGTCGCCGGCAAGAAACGTCCCTTCCTCCGCTAATTGGCAGCGATCCACGCGAACGGACGCTTCGCGGCGGAAGGATACCGACGAAGGCACCGATATCCTCCGCTCTCCGTCTTCTGCCGACGCTGATCGTTTTCTCGCTGTCAGTCCAAAGTAGTCCTTAATCCACGAGCAAGATCTCCCGGACCTTTTAGGCAGACCGCGAGGAATCAATTGTCATGCTTCACCACCCCGAGGAATTCCCCTTTCGGTCAGCAATCTGTGTTACGAATTGTTGTTTCACGAAGTGGAAAGAATTCCTCAAGTTCAATGTTCATCAGTTCTTTGAGTGACAGCTCCACTGCCCCGAAATGAAAGAAAAAGTTAAGATGTGTGACACTGGAAGTATACTCCCACTGTCTTACATATTAGCGTCCGTCCACATGTTTTAAGCCTAGTCAAGAGCTGATGCCGAGGCGACCCTTAGGATTGTAACGATTTACGATAGGGCCTTGACCTATGTGACGACTTTTTTAAAGTTGAAGGATTCTTAGGAAAAATTGCATTTACGCACTAACATCCCCCCTAAAGATGACGGTCGGGGTGAAAGTGTGGGGCTTGACACGGTACTCTCGAATGTACCAGGCCCATACCCACTAAAAAAACCTAACAGCCCAGGACTCAAAATTGAGACCTGATCCAGCTCTTTCTTACTAAAGAATGATGAGCACTGCGACCCGCTATTCACATTACTCCAGTGCTCACACAGCTTTGGATCTCTCCCACGCCTGTTCTTGTCTTATTGACCTACGTGTCTTGTATAGGGATGCTTGAGACTAAACGGAGTTGTCATCGGGTGGTGGCGAATGGGCACTTTGGGCTGTCCAGCTATCGTTTGGTCAGGTCATGTTTATGAGGGTGCGACGAAGGAAAGTTGCCGAGGGTGTGCAACCCAAGGTCGCACTGCCCTCAAGAATTGGAACTTTGTTCGAAGAGGATCTGGCCACGGGCTGGGGAAGGCCAGGGTGCCTTTTGACGAGAGGACTGTGTTAGGGTGCGATCACAGTGGGTCCGATGTCGGACGATTCGGCCGACGTCTGACGTTGTGTCTCTTTTTCACACGCTCGAAGAAAGAGACAGATGCAGATCTAAACCCCAGGCACTCATCCCAGAACTGTTTTAAACTAAAACCGCGATTAGTAAAGTCGACATACATGTCACAGACCCTAAACAAATTCGCTACACTCGATACAATGACGCAAAGACTGATTTCAACTAATTATGAATCTGTATAACTAATTCTGTTTCGCGCGGCACGAGAACCTTTCCGTATCTTCGAGACGGGTCGAGAGATTGGAGAGTCGACCCTCATTTTTCACAACCGCGATCGATACTTCCGCTTTGAGTGAAACAGCCGTTAAGAAGCTGTTTTTCGTAAAATCCCGCACGAACGCAAAGGTGGCGTAACAAATGCCCGCGGCGCGGATCGGATTGGAGAAGGTGACGCGGCGCGGGGTTGGAAGGCTCGGTGGATCGGGGAAGGAAAAAGATAAAAAGCTCGAGTAGGAGAGGAGAGGAGAGGAGAAGAGAAGAGAGCAGAGAGACTGCAGAGAGCCGAGAGCCGAGAGAAGGGTACTCGCGAGGCTCGCGTCCGTGTTGGTCGGATGGGTGCTCGTCTGCGCGCGGGGCCGGTGCAGCAGCTTACGGGTTATTCAAATGAACGGTAAAAATCATCCATAACCGAGGGTAGAAGGCACCCTGGTATTGGTTATATTTAAATGGGTTTAATGCCCCGGCCGTACCCTCGACCAGCCGGCAACCGTCCTGCGTCTATCCTCTGCTCTCCCTCGGCCGCGCGCGATCCATTCTCATCCTCCGTCGCCACCTACGTTCCACCTCTTGCACCCTTTCTCCGCACCCTCTCCTTCTCCCTGTGTCCCCCTTCACCCTGTTCTGCCCCCTCCTCCTACCTCTCGGTCTCCGTCCGCAGAGCCCCACACCCCAGCCATACCGCGGCTCGAGCGTAAAAGTACGCCGTCGATAAAAAGCAAGTGTGCCGACGCGGTGAAGGAGAGCGAGAAAGAGAGAGAGAGAAAGAGCACGAAGGGGGCACGGAGGGGCACGAGAGCGCGCGAGGGCAAAGACGGAGCGACAGGCACGCGGAGACAGAAGCCGGAACGCGACCGCGTCGAAAAGAGACGGCCGAAACGGAAAGGGGTAAGAGAACGAGAAGAGTCGAGAGGCCGTCGCGCGCGGCGAAGGGAAGAGGAAGGGCTTGAGGGAAGTCGGTGTCATTTTCATTCTTCCGCCTTTCTCTTCCTCTTCTCCGGCACCTTTTTTTCCTTCTACGCCGGCTGTACTCTCAACAATTAGGTATATCTCGGGCCGCCCTCGACATTGTTTTCGCGGCATCTCGAGTGAGCTTTTCGCTCGAGATTCTTTCGACGCGGCGCGGTGCGGCTTGGCTCGGCGTTGCGCTCGCATCCTCCTCATCCCCGTCTCTTCTTTTCTCCTGGCCCCTTCATTGATGGTTCTCGCGCGCGTACCCGCGCTCAAGGATCCAGGATCTCGTTTGATCGGCTTCTAGGATCTAGGATTCGCGGAAGGCCGCCGATACAAAGTGGAAATGGCGAACGAAAAGCAAATATTTTTTCATCTAGACGGACGGGAGAGGTTGCGCTCGCGGCCGTTCGGTAGCCCGATCTACCGCTAATCCGGCCTCCGCAAAACGGTATCGGATTTTTGCGCCGTTTGCGGCTCTGGTAAAAAAGGCGGAAAAATCGGCGCTCGCAAAAAAATCCAGAGATACGCGAAGAGACGGCCGCGATACGGCGCGGCGGGATATAGGGTGCCGCGAGGGGTTGCGAGGGATTGCGACGGGGGGGACCAAGGGGGTTGGTGACGCGCGGCGTTGCAGGGGGGTGGTGGTTGCGGATGAACGAAAAGCCGCGATCGGACGCGGAAACAAAAATTGCGTGTAGCTTCCGAGCGACAATAATTGAAACGGCGCGTAACACCGTCCGAATCCTCGGAACCCATTTTATATTTTAATCGTACTTCGATAGGCTCGTCGCGACCCCGTGTCTCGTCTCGATATCGCTCGGTCGCACCGGTTGGTCACTTCGTGCGTTCCTCGACCACGCGCTTTCACGCGATCTCCGACGTCTCGTTGCTCTCTCGACGCCTCGCACGGTTCAACGTCGATTATCGAACGGCCTATCCGTCTGCTGCATCGACGACGGTGGTGTCGTGTCTCGGCTCAGCTGTGGAGGCGACAGTTACATAAGGCGCTGTGTCGCAAGTACAATGCTCGCGCGGAACGTTCGAAACTCTGCACTTGCATTAATGCAGCCCTCCTCGCCGGATTCGTACTTATACTTGCGCGAATCGTGGAATTCGCTTCGAGCACGATTTCCATACCGCGCCGCTTGTAAAATAGGGGAGAGTGGTGGTGCTACTAACCAAGAATAATATCTTCGTTTTATCCCGACCGCAAAGAATATTTCGCCGAACGAAAGATATCTTTAGCTTTCTCTTATTTTAATAAAACGTCACGCAACGATGGGTTGCGATCGTTGCCGTTGAGAAACGATTGGCAATTCGTAGTTCGCAAGATGTCAATCATTCGTCGAAGCCACGTCGTTGGGTGACACGGTGTGGCCGTACGTACATGTACGTTTCCATCGGCGATTTCGTCGAGTCGACGGTCGAACGCGGCGGCGCGCGATAGAGCCGAAGGTTTCGCGGGAGAACGCGAATTCCTGCGTGTCGTCGAGCCGATCGATGATAATATACTCGCGCGGAGCATTATTCATCGATTTCCTAATCGTCGCGTTTCGAGATCATGGAAAATAATTATGAAGCTCGATCGGCAGAGAAAGAAAAAAGACCGCCAAGGAAAAAGGTTACACCGGTATTACGGAATACGCGCCGCTCCGGAGGCCGCTGAAAACGATTCCGTTGCGCGATGGCCGCACGTTGAGAAATCGATTTCTACGCGTAACACCTAATTGCGTTAATACGTATTTACGTCCGTCCGCGTTTCATAGTAATTTATTATTTCTGCGCAATGTTATACACATATTATATGCCTCGAGGTCGAGCTCGAGCCTCGTTCGCAAGCGCGTAGGCGAAACCATCCTAGGCTGTGTCGTTGGCGACAACGATGACGATGGCGCGCGGTTGCCGCTCGTTAGCGCGCATCGATAATCGTCGCTTAATCGATCTTTTCTGCTTTCTGTTACAGGTGAGTACGCGACAATGGCACACAAGCAGCGGCGGAGCCAGCTGTCAGGCTGTTTGCACGCGAGTAAATCATTCCCACCATTCTTGTCTCGCGGCGCGAACTCTCCGAGCGAAATCGACGATCAGAGGCGCTGTCCTCCGAGAAAGACAAAGAAAGACAGAGAGAGAGAGACGATCTCGAAATCTCCTGCTCGTTCGACTAGCGAAATCTCGGAGGCGTCGACACAGTTTATCTCGCGCGTTGCGACAATGTCCTCGCGGAATGCCATAACCGCGAGCAGGAGTTTGCTGCTCCCGGATTAGAATCGGCCGTAATCGTAAAGATTTTACCACGAGAAGGCGGCCGGAGAAACGGGCGCCGCGAGCCTCGTTATTTACGATTTTTAATATACCGAGAATCGCAACCCGGCCGCCCGTCGTCTATCCGCTCGTCCATCCGCTTCGCTCGGATATGAATAAACATTAAATTCCTCTTTACTCCTTTTAATAACTTTTTATACTTCATATTTTATTAATGCGAGACATTCCAATCGGGCCCGCTGCGGCGGCGAGTTGCGCAACGTGATTTGCGTTTCAATAACGCGTACGTACTCGCGGCTCCAGCCTTTTCTTCCTCCTTCTCCGCTTCTCCCTTGCCTCTCTCTCTCTCTCTCTCTCTCTCTCTCTCTCTCTCTCTCTCTCTCTCTCTCTCTCTCTCTCTCTTTCTCTCTTCCTCTCGCTCCCCTCGATTCTCTCTGGTTTCTTGGTCGGTGCCTTCGCCATCGGAGCTGCTACGATTTTAAAGGAGCAACGGTTCGGAACTCGCGCGCCGTTTTCCTAAAGCAGCGCCGGACGCTTTTAGCCGTCGAACGATGACGAAGGGATGACGCTCGCGCAGAGTTATGTCCTGTGAAACAGCGCCGAGACCGCGACGCAACCGCGAACGAGAGAAAGGTTTCGCGGATGTTGGAGAGATCGGTCGCAATACACGACGGAAACGTTGTGTTTTGGGCCAGAATTCAATCGGCGGGCTCGCGTTACGGACGCCCGACCCGAAAGTTTTCGGAAACTCGAAACCTCGGTTTACACACTCGAGGAACGACGCAACTACAGCATCGCGGTTTCACTGTTTTTCACGTACTCTAATTGTTTTTTTTCGATCGGAATACAATCGCGGCGAGAGCGAGAGCGACAAACGAGATTTTCCGCAACGGAACGGAACGGAAACGCGCCGCGGCGGTGCTGTCGGTGCAAGCTCGGTTTTGAAATCGGGCGCGTGCGACCGCGAGAGCGCAGGAGCCGAGGCTCGTGTCTGGCTCCGAAGGAGAATTCGAAAGCGGAGCCACAGTGCCGGCTATCACGCAGAAAGGGGGTAGAAGCGGCGTAACTGTATTGGCCCTGTACGGTGGCTGGATTTTAATCGAAGCGCAACGTATAAAGTTGCTGAAAATCAGATTATCCCTGCTCGCCCTGTTCCTCGTCCTCCTCCACCTCCTCCACGTCCTCCTCCTCCTCCACGTCCTCCTCCTCCTCTGGTTCGGTATCGTTCTCTCTACCCCTCTACGATCCCTGCTTTCCGGTTGGTCACGACTGCGAACCATTTTTTATCTCCCAGCTTTTATCCGGTAGATTTTTATTGATTCGGGCAAATGAAACGATTCGACTATGGGTGAGCTGACTCGGACCGACGAGGGATTGCTCGGAACGCTCGGCCACGCACCTAACCGAGGACCCTGTGACCTTGGAGCCAGGAGGGAAAGCTCGTTCCTCGGTGGTCGGAGCTGATCGGACATGTTCGGACTCCCACGCTTACTGTGGTGGCATTAGTCCTTGAAGTTTGAATCATTCAAGGAGAATCAATTTGTAGAATCAGTCATTCTACAAATTGCCCTCCGGAGCACTGGACTGGCTCCGCAGAAGCCGGAGGCAATTTGGCCACGCCCATGTAGAACGTTCTATCGAGCCTTCAATTCGATTGGTAGACATCCTGATTCCTCTACATATCAGTCTGCAACAAATATAAGCACAGATTAGACATACAAAGGCTGAGCTGCCCCGTGGAGCAGTGCTTTGGCTCCGTTGAAGTCGAGAGCAACAAAGCCACGCCCATTAAGAGAAAAGTTGTCCTTCGAGACGGCACACGGGCCAATGGTTAAGCCGTGACGTCTCACACTTTATCCAATAATTCGGCTAGAACCGAAAGTGCGAGTGGAATGACCCAATCGGACGGCTTGCTGCCGCATTCCTTTCGAATTCCTGATGGAAGACTTCTTGGAGAGTACAGAAAGAGCAATCTATACGATTTCAAGAGATTCAGGTTCTAGACTACTGTGGATTCAGCAGGGGATGTACATTCCGCTGCGGGGCACTGTCCCGACTCCATCGAAATCGAGAGCAACTCCCTTCGAAGATGTAACGCGATGATGCGGTTCGGCTCGAGCATTCCTATCGGATGATTGGTCGCCCGAAAGCGAGGCGTTGCGACTCGCAAATTTCCCGAGGCGTTCCTCGGATCGAACGGCTAATGGAATGTCTGTACGACCTTCACCGCGACGTCTTTACTCCGACGATTGGCGTTCGATCGCTCGACACCGTGACCACGGAAAGATTTCGGCGCGGTGTCGTATGCCGCGCGAAGAGTCGTTGAACCAGTGTTCCTCGTCCTGTTTTCCCTGGCGGACCAAAACGGGTACAATTCTTCGGGTGATATTTTTGGCCGTCGATCTTTAATGCATCGGGAATGTCGAAACGTTTACCCACCTCGTTAATGCGCTAACGCTAGTACGGAATTAACCGGCGCTTTAATAATTTACTTTGCGGAACGTCTTCGATGTCGCTGCATTTGTTCGATTAGCGGGCTATTTCGGCCGTTCGACGTAAAAAACATTTTGCAGGAGCGGGTGGCGCGGGTCGATTCGCGAAGGGGACCGCGTCCTCGTTTGCTATGGCCGTTCGCCTGCGAGACAAACCGAGCCAAACCGAGGCAAACCGAGGCAAACCTGAAACAACAGAACGACCGGATAGTTTTCGTCGGACCGGCCTGACGCAGCTCGGACAATTACTCTCTCGCGTTGAAAATCCGCGAGACAATAATTTCGCACGAGGACGCGTGGGCGGATAAGGAGAAGCTCGCGCCGGGAACGTTACAGTATTATTTTTAATAACGGTCACGGAGAAGCGGGGACCCGTTCGCCATTACGTTACGCGGTAAATAATAAACGTTTATATGGCCTTGGAAGTTATTATACAATATATACGTTCGTATACGCCCGATGCCATTACGGCTATCGTATATTATTAATGCAGCGGCTCTCAACCGACCTAGAGGCGCGTCGCGCGCATTACTATCCCGAGCCTCGAGTCGTTTCGCTCGATTCTTCGTCCGCTAGGCTTCTTCGTCAGGTAGGCACTCTCTCTCTCTCTTTCTCTCTCGGATATGTTATAGCTCGCGATCGGGATGTTAGAGGTACTTTCTCCCTTATTCGCGACAGCTAAATGCTCGTCGATAACCTCGTACCGTGGCGCTAGTTGGATTCAGTTTGTCAAAGTCCTTAACCCTTGGCACTCGAATGGCGATTCTAAAGCTCCACTAAAGACTGTCACATATTATTCAGAATTTTTAGATCGCCATGTTTGTGTTTAAGGAATTAATAAAAATTGTTGATTATACAGAGAAGAGTACACCGCACGGATTTTGATGAAACTGAAACATGTTGTAGAGTTCATAATTCTAAACAACTTATTCCTGCACGTGTTACCGCCGCTCGGTCTTCGTTCTTGTCACGGTAAAACGTTAGGCTTTTTACTGTACTTTGTGGAAAACTCCACATCCTAGGAATACATATTGGGAAATACCTGATTCCCCTTCGTTTTATAGCATGTCGTCCTCCCTTCAGGTATGAAGGTACGTACGATGACGAAACGTATGACAACGTCTTCGTATACAGTGAGTGTACAAAGTATTCGTACACCTTTTAAAAACTAATAACATTTTTACAATTGTACCAAACGACCTGATTTTTTATAATCAATTAGAAGCATTGGTTTACGAAATGATATGAAAAAAAAGATTTTCCAGAAATTTACAAGATTACATGCAAAAATAAAAAAGGCAATTTTTAAAACTTTTTTATTTGGACCCTTAATGAAAATTCAAAATATTTTTGACCACTTGCAGCTCGTGTATATGTTAGTCGATCTCGACGAAATTTTAGATCTACAAAATATATAATTTAAATTTTCATTCAGTGCCCAAATAAAAAAGTTTTAAGAAATCCCTTTTTTATTTTTGCACGTAACCTTGTAAATGATAATTTTTGGAAAATCTTTTTCGCATATCATTTCGTACACCAATGCTTCTAATTGATTATAAAAAGTCAGGTCGTTTGGTACAATTATAAAAAAGTTATTAGTTCTTAAACGGTGTACGAGTACTTTGTACACCCACTGTATAATTATTTTCGCTTAACCTCTCAACAGTTTTCAAATTATTTACACAAATAGTTTTCGTGTTCTTTCGTTTGGTTTGAGTTAAGTCTGGGATAGGTTTATCATGGTACAATGGCTTTAGATGTCTCGCTAAATGAAAATTACGGATCCTACGATATACTTGAGTTTCATCAAAATCGATGGAGGCGTACCCTTTTCTGTGTAATTACCGAAAATAGCTCCGTCTGCAAACGATTAATTGTTGCAAGCACGAGGAATACACGTCGTATGCCTAGAAGGAAATAAAAAGCACAACATTCCTGGGATGTTTTTGTACAATTCAGTCTAAACCATCCAGATTTAAGGGATAAAATTCTTTCAAGCTCGGCGAATCGAAAGCTGGCGGATGTAGAAAAGAATAATAACGAATGTAAAGAATGCGTGTAGGAGTGGCGGTAGAAAGAGACGGCTTTCTCGAGGAAATATCTTTGTCTGGGACACGCGATGGGTGCGTGATCCGCAGCTGTCGAGGTTGTTTGGCTGTGATTGAAGCGGTTCGAGCATCGGATGCTACCTGCGCCAGGTCGCCAGACTCTGTCATCAGACCCGCGACTGAATGGTTCCACTCGTTTGGAGAGCGGAATTCGTACCAAATCTGACTGGCAGCGGAAAATATCCGTCAAGGTGACTCGGGCGTGAAACGACACACGCTTCCGATGTAATTATATCGTGCGGTGGCACAATATTACTGACGGATAATGAAACGTTTCAATATAATGGCCGGCTGGCAAATCGTTCCCCTCTCCTCGAAGGAATCGCGAGCGGGTACGTGTCGCGGTTTCGTCGACGACGGAGTTTCGCGGGTGTTCGGGCCTCCGTTTGATCGCGAAGAAACGAGCACGGATCTCCTCTGGCAAAGGAGCGAGGCGGCAAGATACGGAGCGAGACGCGGGACGCCGCGGAACAAGCTCGTTACGCGAACAATAAGTTTCGGTAGAGCCGAGGCGAACTAATTGCGCAGTTATTTCGTTAAGATAAGGCTCACGCTCTGGCTTCACGGTCGCTCTCCGCTAGATGGAGATTAGGCGAATTACATTATTTTACGTGTAGCATCACAGCGGCCTGGGGAGACGATAGCGCAGTCAAAGTTTCGTATCAATATTTATTGTATAACGATAAGATTAAAAGGAATTTGTTAATGCGCGGCTCGTGTTTATATTGTTACGTCACGCGCCAACTCGAGCCGACCGTACGGCGAGACAAGCTTCTCTGTATCGAATGAAACAAAGCGGTTCTCATTCGCGATCCATTCGCGACCTCCAAGGGATCGAGAATCGAGAATCCGAGGTTCGAGGTTCGTCTGCTAGGATCTCTCTTGATTTCGCGTGCGTTTTCCCTGCGCGGACATCGTGGTACGATCGCCGAGGAAAATTGGGGAAACCAACCTGATGAACAGTGAACGTAGGTGCTAATAACTCGAATCGACGAATCGTCTACGCCCTATCGCCGCTGGCTAGAACGATTTGCCAAAGGTCTGCGTGGGCAAATTGCGGAGAATATCGGCGTTGCGAGAAGAGAATAGAAATATTGCGCGCGAGAGACCGCTGTATCCTTGGAAGCGAATGCAAAACGTCGAACCATACGACATTATTAATAAACGCGCAGCGATTCATTGCGGTAATCATGGTCGCCTCGCGATGACGCGCGTGCATAGGCGGGCTGCGAGGAACGTCGCAAGAAAAAAAGAGAAAACGTTGCGGAGGTGGGACGGTGGCCGAGGCAAAGACGCGTCGGCCGAAAGAGGGAGGACGACTAAAAAAACGAAGAGAGAACGAAGGGCGTGAACGTCCTTCCGGCTATGATCGAAGGGAGTCGAGAAAATCGTCGGACACGTCTTTTTCAAACAGCTCGGTCGATTAACGAGTACGACAGAAATTTCAGCTCCGGATAACCTCGACAACAGCGAAGTCGAACACGAGCATTACAGCGGACGGTAATCGGCGAATGTATTGTTGGTTAATCGGACAAAGCGGAGGCGCTGTAACGTTTTGTCGCGCGTTGACGGGTGTTAGGGCGACGCTTGTCGTTTGTCGGCCGGTCGATCGACCGAGGCTCTAATTAAAGATTGCCTGTCAACGCGATCGGGCAGCGTCTTAACGAGGGTAATTTTCCGGCGAGTAAGTAAAAAAAAAGAGAAAAAAAGGGAAGAAGGGTAAAGATCGGCCCCCGTACCTACTCCCGACGCTTTTTCACCGGCGAGGAACTTCATCCGGCGGATTAAAAGGAATCTCGGGCCGGCAATAACGAGGCGCTTATCGATCGATAATAATTTAATGATAGTTATTCTCGAGCGGGCTGTTATTCCTCTCGAGGCGCGCCCCGGGTAAAATATTTTTGTTTCGTTCTGGTCGTCGGCTGGAAAGTCGATTCGTCACGACCTCCGCGTAGAAAATACGCTACTTCATTCTCGTCGGAGAGAAGCACAGGGCCGGGAGAGATAGAGATAGAGAGTGAGAGAGAGAGAAGTTGTACACACGCACACAGTTTCGAGTATACGAGAGAGCTGTACAGCGACCGCGGAACAGAGACAAATACTCGAACCGACGAGGAGAGAGAGAACGCGGCTCTCCGCGTGGAGAGCAGGACAGAGAGGCAGCTCGGGACACCTACGTCTTCGGTAACGCTCGTACGCTTGTACGCTCGTACGTACGCGCGCGCCGCGCGCGGTTCCGCTGTGTTGGTACGCGCGAGGGTACTTATATATAGAATTAAATATACGATACATTATTCATTTTAAGTTCTTTCTCCTTGCTTGTCCGGAGATCGTATGTATTACGCGCACACTAGCCGCTCTCCCACACACACACGGAGAACCGCGTTTCTGCCCGTCCCTCTCTCTCTCTCTCTCTTTCGATCTGCCTTTGCTCCTCTCCCTCGTCTCAGCAGAACGCATTCACGGACGTGCCTCGCACGCCTACCAGCCGACTCTTTCACGTACACGCGTTTAAAACCGCGCGCTCCGTCGAAACTTACGGGCGCACGCGAGCGGTAGGGAGGGAGAGAGAGGGCACAGTTATAACTTTTTATTTTAAAGATGGCAGCGTCTCATTTGCAATTCTATGCAGGACGTCGATACGCCTGATTTATCGTTACTATACTTATACCGGGTCTGCGCGCTTCTGCCACAATTTATATCGAGAATACGGGACGGCCGTCGGTGCGTCTGTGCCCCGGAACCGCGATCCGCGCTTATCCACGCCGCGTTTCTCTGCGACGATACCTCTATGCAGTCGCGGCACCGGTCGTCGACCAATGCCGGAAACCGTCGACAAGAATTCCGCGAGAGGAGCCGCGCGGAATTCGACCCGCGAAGCGGCAAACACGCCGGCAGAGAGATAAGATTGTGAACGCGGAAAAAGCGGTGCCGACCGGAGCCGGATCGAAAGAATTCTTCGAACAGCGCGAGCTATCGAGGCAGTCCTGCAACTTGTTTCAATTTTATGAATCTTGTTGACGAGCCGTGTAACGGAAGTATTTCACTTTTGCGTATAAATACATTTTAGCGTTGATTAAACGGGAGCTTTGAACCTCCGGGCATTTTGTACAGTCGAACGAGGGAAAGAGAAAGCGGCATAGGCATTCGAGGTTGTCATAAATTAGCCCTTCCAAGAGACCAGAAGATTGTTGCACGACCACGTCATTGAACGTAGTTACTGTTCGTGGAATCGCCGAACGCTTTCAACCCGGTTGGAAAGAAGCTGCGAAGATATCGCTGAAGGGTTGACGAAATCGACGAACCCGAGTCTGTTGCTTCGACGATTCCGGACCGAAAGGAGCAGGCGTTTGGCTTTGCTCGAGTTCTTGTTCCGCTGTCGTGGAGAGAAGGTCGTTGAAGAGAGGGAAGGAGAGAGGCAAGAGCTCTAGTAATATTTCGGAAAGGCAGTGAGAGAGAGAGAGAGAGAGAGAGGGCGCTTAGAGAGGGGCCAGAAGAGCGACCTTGATCGACGTGTCCACTGATCGAGCGTACGCTAACTCGTAAGAGAAGTAGATCGTAAAAAAAGTCGGCAATAAAAATGGTAATGCGCCGAGTAATACGCGCATAATACCAGCCATTATCCACGCGCGTCTTCCTTTATTATCTTTTTTATACTCGATACAGTACGGATCGTAAAGATCGCGGTAATAAAAAGTATTATTTTGTGCCGCGCGCAGACCGATGGATACTAGTCTGCGGTGGTGGTGGCCCGACTGTCCGACAGAGACGGAGCTTAACGAACCCGTTTTAATCGCGCGGTATCACGGACGGATAAAAAGTTCTCTTTTTCAATGAGGAACTAATTACGTTTCGTGGCGTAGTGGTCGGTCGAGTCCCTCTCACTCTCTCTCTCTCTCTCTCTCTCTCTCTCTCTCGCTCTCTTTACTCCTTCCGCTCTATCTTTCTCTTTCTGCCTCGTACAGGGGTGGGATAATTAAGCAACGGGACGAGTGCGGCTGCCAACTTCTTTTAGTTTGTCAACGATAAAGTTTTCCTTTCGTTCGAGAAAGATGCCCGAGCGACGCTAACAGGGAAAGAGAAAAATGGGGACGAGCGCGTGCTAGCAGATAGAACGGGGGACAAAGAGAGCAACGGAATGAGAGTGCGAGAGAGCAAAGGGCGAAGAATAGAGAGCGCGATCGGAAATTGCTCGAAAGAGCGGACGGAATGACGGTCGAAAAGTCCCTAACCTGTCCCGTTCGGCGCGAACTCGCGCCATTGTTCGACTTATCGGCCTCCACCACGTGCTTTACATAATGGCAGTGTCGAAAATGCGGTTTAACGATATCTAAACACGAGTACTCGGCCGTTTTAACTGGAAACGCGACGCCCGATGCGATGCGACACGGCGCGACAAGGATAGAGGCGAAACAGAGAGAGAGAGAACGATCGTTGTGTTTTCCGGCAGCGAAATCCCCTTCGGTAGGGAACATTCTGAACTGGATACGTTGCGCTCTCGCCCTTTCTCTCTCGGCCCTTGTGTCGCGCGGACCAACGCATATCTACGGAAACGAGAGAGAAGACACGGGGTGCGAAAAGCGAAAACGGGAATGGGAACACACGCTTTCCGTTCGTAGCGCTGCGCGCTGCGAGAACCAGATATCGGTTTACATCCGAACAATTACTGCCTTTTACCGGCCCCAAAACGCTATGCTAATTGGCTCGCCATCCGTCCAACTCTTCAGCCCAGGAGTCACCAGTCGCTCTCCAAAGAAATTCGCATTCGCGACGATACCGAACAGATTGTGATGCTCGATTTAAATCGTTAAGGTACTGTCCAGAGAACGAAAGAAAACTAGCGGGAAGGGAACGGGGCGAGAGAAACGCAAAGGCAATCTGAATGGTCAGTCTTCTTTCCCCGTTCACTTCCCGCTGGGTTTCTTTCGTTCTCTCGACGGTACATGTTTCAGAGTTGGACGGATGGAAATTTCGAAGCATCCGAATACCGCAAGTCCGTATGCCGAATCTCGCGGTGTCGTAAATCACGTTTCGCTTGCTCGCGACGATATTCGGGGCTTTGACGAGGTTACAGAAATAACAACGACTTACTGAAATGAAGTCGACGTTTTTTGGAAGTTAAAGAACACTTTAACCCCTTGGCCTACGATTTATTTTAATGTTTCAGTGATTTCAGTGAAGAAGGAGAGTATTTATTTATATCTATTGTATGCCTACATGTTCTCCAATAACTATACATTAACAAAATCAAAATAGAATTTTATCTCGGTTTAAAGGAGATTAATAACATACATATTTATTAGACTGTCTTCAGAATGTTCGTCACGAGTCTGACACGATATTGTAGGGCAAGGATTTAATATACAGGGTGTCTCAGCTGAAGGAGGCCACCTAAATATATCCTCTATTTTCAACGACACAAAAAATATTGATGGCATAATTTAAATGGTATCGGAGAAGGAATATCATAGAAGAACAATTTCTTTTGTCCGGTTATTTTTTCATTGGTTTTTTCAAGGTCATCGTTATTTTTTTATCCGGAAAACTTATTTCTTTTTATTCTTTTTTATTCTTTTTAAACTTATTTCTTTTTATTTATATATAAAAAAATAAGTTTTCCCGATAAAAAAATAACGATGATCTTGAAAAAACTATGAAAAAATAACGGGACAAAAAAATTGTTTTTCTATGATATTTCTCCTTCGATACCATTTAAATTACGCCAAAAATAGTTTTTTTGTGTCATTAAAAATAAAGGAGACATTTAGTTGGCCTCCTTCAGCTGAGACACCCTGTACATTTCAAACTTAACAAGGTCCTGATTTTCGGCTCGAGATGAAAGCTTCGTTCCTTTCGGTTCGAGTGATTTTCGCGATCTGATTTTCGTGTCGTGTATAATGTCAGCTCGGATCTTTTCTCATCGGTCATCTTTAAAATGTATGGAGTGATTTTTATTGGTGAGTGGGTGGTGCATTTTAGGGGCGCTTTGGTAAAACTATGTTTAGGCTATGCAGTCAATTGGGTGCGAAAGATATGGGAAAACGATATGGAAACTAAAAGATTTGCTTGAATAAGATCGCCCTGTTAATGACATCCAAATCATTCTGGGATTAATTCTGTGTCTAATATAAGGTGGAGTGGAGTAAGTCCGCCCTGGTTTTTGTAAAGTTGGACTTTAAACTGATGTATTTTCAGTATAGCATGTAAAAACTTAACGTTCTTGGTATCAAACTTTTAGGATTCCAATTTTTCTTGAAAATTATCATTTTGATAAGGTATTGTACAAAGTGTCAACTAGGACGCAGTTGCCCCGAAAATGGGGCAAGTCCGTCTCTGAGAGTTAAAAATGCTTTCGAACCTTGTTTCAAGTGCTACGGGGTAAGAAAAGAATGATTAACAAGCCTGCTTCAAAATGCTTCTTATTGCATTAAATTATACTGTTTAGTTTTATAGATATACATTTTTAAACAAACATGTATTTTTATGCTGAAATATGAAAGGGGATATAGTGATATTAAAACAAAGTTTAAAAATGCTTCCGACCTTGTGTCAAGTGCTACGGGGCAAGAAAAGAATTATTATCAAGCATGCTACAAAATGCTTTTTATTGCATTAAATATATTGTTTATTTTTATAGTTACCTATGCAGTACGGACTTACCCCACCGTGATAGTACGGACTTGCCCCGTGTAGTAATATTTGCGGGGCAAGATCATCTTAGTGTTTTTCTCAACAAATTTAAAAAAATACAATAAAAATGGTTTCTTTAATGTAAACCTACATCAATATTTGTTGTACTTACCTAAAATAACAACAGAGAATATATTAATAACTTGTAAACTATTGCACGTTCAGGGTAACCTCAAAGTTGTACGTGTACCTCGCACGTGACTGTTCGGCATTGGTCGATTTAAGCGAGGAAAACACCTTTATTCTTGGGCGACATCTATGTCGAATTGTTCATACCAACTTATACTACATTAATAAATACAAGCTAGAGAAATTTCGTTCATATAATAATAAAAATAACCAATTAACGGACTACATAGACTCGTTGACGGACTTATCCCACTCCACCTTGAGTCTAAATCTCACGTTCGGTCTGCTTGAGACCGAACAAATTCAAATGGCCGCATACCAGAGAAGACTTTTCGAGAGTTGACTATCACTATCTCCGGGAGCAAGACATTTCTGAAGTGCTCTCAAATGGACACGCAAATGGAGAGTACTCTCGAGAGCAACTATCGACAGAGACTCTCAGATGGACACATACCCTTAGGGAGAGGAAGAGAGAGGAGACACTATGATAGACCGGGGATTTTTTCTTTCGTCAACTGGGAAATCCTTTCGGATCCACATCAAGTGAAAACACTTAATACTTGCACGGGTAAACGCACGAAGATTCGCGGTCTAACGTATCGACGTATTCCTATATTTCAAGGATTAAATGTCCCTAATAAACTAATAAATAGGGCATAGGAGTCAAGAAAAACCTTGAACGCTTCACGCGGACGATATGCATGGAAACGAGATCAATCCATTGGTTTCCCAACCAAGCCAATCGGTGTCCACTGCTTTCTAACGAGAGAATCGGCCCGCATATTTTCGGACCGAGTACGTACTCGGAAGAATTCATTCGTTTCGATCGGAGTCCGAGAGAAAAATGAGCCGGCGGTTTTCGCGAAACTGGAGCGGAGAGAATCCCGCTAGGCAAGGGGCCGAGTCGGGCCGGGCGCGGCAAGGAGAAGATAAATATTTCTGTAATGGTTGATTGCGTTTGACGCGTCGACGATCCGTTGAAATTGCTCGGATGGTTCCATTTACGTGTCATTAAAGCGGTGAGCAACAATAATATCGGCGCACGTGCATAAACATTCGTATAATAATTATTCTATTTAACATCGCGATCGATTCGCGCAGCGATTCGTATTTTTACGGCGCGCGGCTCGGCTGGGCTCGGCAGAGTCGAATGACGCGACCATAAAGGCGGCGATGGCTCATCGCCGCGGCAACCGTTTCGTATAGTTGCGTTTACGATTCATTAAATTACTACATTGTACGAAATATATAAATATTCATAGAGTGCGCGCGATGGCGCTGGCGCACGCACACCGCGAACACCCAACGAGAATACCCCGCGACGCATCTCGAAACGAGGGTTGCGCTCTCGCGGTTCGCGTTCGTACGTTCAATTCGTATTTCTTCTAATCGTGCCGACTATAATACGACGGGGACCGGGACGAGAGGTCGGCTCGATAAACAACGACGATTAAAACCGTGTTCAAATATTCGTCGGGCCGATTATCGCGTTAACGTCGCGATACGATGCGATCCGACGCGATGCGATGCTCGCTGCACGTAATTAGACGCGCGAGAGAACGGGTGCAAGGTATTATCGTCCGGAGCGACTTACGTGTAATTAAGTTAGTCGATGCTCGTGCGTAGTAATGTAACGTGTGCGTAACCAGACACGATGCAACGTTGCATGCAACGACACGGTGTTGGTAGAACTATCGTTTCTTCGAGATCTTTTCGCCGGCAGGTTCTCCCCGATGCAAGATACATCTCGGAGTACTTGCCAACAACGCGATTCCGTGTAGTTGGCCGTGGTTGTTCCGATAAAAATGGCGCGATAACGAGACCCGGAGAATAAAGAAATCCGTGAACGCGAGCAGGTACGACTTCGAGCAAGACCCACGAGCACGGCTATACGCTATAAACCGCCGGCACACCGGTACCTATATCGATTAGATGGGGATTTAGATTGACCGAAACGCTTTCGCCGAAGCGGTTACACGCCGACGACAAAGAAATCGCTCGTTCCTAGCGGTAACAGCTGTAATTATCATATTCGATGAAATATGGTCTGTCGGTCGACCTGTCTCCCCTTCTCTCTCTCTTTTTCCCTCACTCCCTCGGAACTCTCTCCGTGTTTCTACGTCCGTCTATATTCGCGCGCGCGTTTGTGTGACCGTGCGCGAATTGCGGGGACAAAACTAGTTTGTCTCCTGGAACGCGAGCGCCGCCCTGGCCGAGCAATTTACGAATCGGAAATTGCTGAAAATGGGCAAACCGTTTGCGATCGTCGATGTTTTCCGTTCTCGGGTCCGCGGACTTGGAAAGCTTCGATATTCTCCGCTTAGAAGCATCGGCCCGGCGCCGTAAATTCCCAAAAACTATTACCCTCGAATCAGCCCCGGAATTCGTCTATCCGCCTCGTCCTAAACGGTTACGGTGCTCTCGCCGAGAGATCCTGCAAAGTAGATGGTCGCCCGTGTTAACCGTTACATCGCGTCCCCGTGCTACACTCTGAATTTATATTTCCTATTGCCCGGCGTACTAGATGACATCGCGCCCGGCTGTAAACGAAAAACAGTACCATCGAGTGGCGGACGCTATTTCCCATTGGCCGGCGACTAGATGACTACGTAGACTCTCGTTATTCTGTTTAACCCACGAGTACCGGACCGTTGCGACGATTCCACGGTCCTCGATGCTTGCAGCAATTCGCAGCTTCATTTGTCACATTTTTAAAAAATGATCTAGGCAGTCTGTTTACTCCTCGTAGCGAAATAACAACTATCATTAGTTGTAAGTGTTTGTTGCTAGTTATGAGTGATTGTTGTAACGTAAGATCGAGGACGATCTTTTGTCAGGCTGGCCGAACTGTAGTTGTTTGTAATACACGGCTGTTGCCGAGACATTCGAGACAAGGCATGTTAACAAACCGAAGTAAGCTGAACAACACGCACGCGTGATAAATTAGTTTTACAAAAACTCTACAGAAACTCCAAGTAATCGCGGGTTACCCTAGGTTGGTCGACAACTTTTTTGACCGACAGTGTTTTCGTTGACGATTTGACCGTGTTAGTGTCGGGCAAACCGTGTCGATGAAGACATTTGTCGACGATTTGACCGTGTAGATGAAAACATAGTGTCGACGAAAATTACTGTTGGTCCAATCGTTGATGAAAACAGTGTCGGTCAAATGAGTTGTCGACCAACCCAGGGTAACCCAGTAATCGCATAATAAACTCTATGTCGATTACGTCGAGCGAAACAGTTGGAAAAATGATGTAAAGTCAGATAAGATACTGTATGATGCGAATAGTGCATGTGCGCGAGACAGAGATGGTGAACATGAGGGGAGGGAAAGCATGACGGAGACGCGGTACGATTGCAGCGTACAGTTTTCCAGCGGCCGTGTTCTTTTCGAAACGGTCGAGTCGACGTATCCGCGAGCGGTTGTTTGCCTTGCGAATAATCGATGAGCAGCTTGTTACGAGACAAACGTCGCTGTTGACGTAAACACGCCGCGCCGCGACGACTAAGGCGATAGAAACGTTGCTCGTTCGCGTCGAATCTCGACTGCACAGGCGATTATTCCGACCTTCGGTTTCCGGTGTTGCTTGGTTTCGCGAACATATTTCGGCGCGTGTTTTCGATCTCGGCAGACGGCGAAAGGGGATAGGGTAGCCGATACGCGGGATAGGGACCTCATGCAAATCGACGGCCGCGTCCACCCTTGATCCCGTCGTTGCTCCCCTGCAGCCCGAAGGAACGTATTTTCCGTCGATGGTCGACCGCGAAACGTCGGGAACGCGTTTAGCCGTCGGCTAACTAGGCTCGCGAACAAGATCGACGGCTAAAATTCCGTCGGACGATCCGCGCGAGCGAAAAAAAAGGGTTTCCACGGGCGGACGGGTCTTCCGAGCTGACAGATCCTTCCGGAAGACTCGCCGCGCGTACGCCTGTCGATTGCCGCGGATTTAATCGCGAATTCGTTGAAAACGATTCGTCTTCACCGCGCTTGTCTCGGCTGTCGACGGCGACGAGGAAATCTCTCGGATCTCGAGCTCTCCCGCAACCGGCGAAAGTAATTTCGAACCACGGGACAGAGAGAGAGAGAGAGAGAGAGAGAGAGAGAGAGAGAGAGAGAGAGAGAGAGAGAGAGAGAAAGAGTGAGGACTGTACGAAGGGAGAGAGAGGGAGGAGGAGGAGGGAAGGCGAAAGGAGTCGTTGCGACTCTATCGCTTGAATTTCTGAAACCACGCTCTCCGGATCGTACGTTTCGCCGTGCGCGCGGAATGATAATAATAACAATAGCAATGATGATAAAAATAATAATAATATAAATAATAGTAATAGCGCCGGCAATAATAACGGTAATAATAACGTTCGTAATAATAGCAATAATAATAACAATAACAGTAATAACGACAGAGCGTTATTGCGCGTAATAATTTTCAACGGCGTAATCGTTAAGAAAGGACGTCCCAGGGTAACTGCGCCTATAATCGTTATCGTTACGGTTTACGCCGCTCGGTTCCCTTCCTCGTTCCGTTCTTTCTTCCTCGGTCCTCGGTCCTCGGGTCCTCGACCCTCCTCTCCCTGCCGTTTCATCTTCACCGTCCACCCACGATTTCCCGAGCCGCGAGTTTTCTCGAGCGTTCGACGTTCGCGGATTTCGAAATTCGCTGCGACCACGGAAAATTTCGATGATCCGCAACGGTGTGCTCGCGAGAAGCGTTTCGCGTTCGGGAGACGTCGAGGACTCGAAAGGTCGAAGGTTGCCGGCGAAGGAGGCCGTGGAACTCGAGGAGGCAAGACGTTCGGACCCGACTCGTGGGGAGAGGTGGATACTGGGACGGGTACAGGGTACGGGGTTGGGGCTGGTATTGGTGGCACACGTACTCGAAAGAGAGCATTAGTTTCAACGATTATTAGAGTTAGTTCTAGCCGAACGAGTTTCATAAATGCCCGAGGAAAACTCCGAGCGTATACTTGTATTTATACGAGCAGCCAGACGGTGACGGGAGGGCGAGGGGGAGGGCGAGGGGCGGCGGTGTCGAGGGTGGGGCAGGGGTCAAAAGAGGAAAGGAGAGAAAGAGAGAACGACGGTATTCGCGGAGCCGAAGTATCCTTCGTTCCGCTTCGTCCCCAGGGGTTGGGCGCACCCTCCTACCCCTCTGTACCCTCGTTCCTTTTCCGTACTCTCCGCTCGGCCTCCTATTATTATTATTTTTTATCACAATATTTGCTTTTCCCACATTCTGTTTTATGTTAATGGTCGCCGCCTCCCCCGGCCTCCACTCGCCCCGTCCTCGGTTCTTTTTCTCGCTGGTTCCCGCTTCGTATGCATGGCCTCGGGGAACTTTTAGCATTTTGTCTCGAATTTAAAAAGTTTTTCCGCCTCTCCCGTCCCCGCGATTTCTCCCTCGCCGTTCCTCCTCGGTCTCCGCCTCTCCGCCCTCGCGCGTCCCTCGTCCCTACGTCCCCGTTTCGCTTCTTGGTCCCCCGGTTCTCTCTATCCATCTCTACCGCTCCGCGATTCACCTTCCTTCTTCTACCCTTTCTTCGCCATTGATTCCGCGCGCGCGTCTTCCAAACCGGTCGCGTTCTCGTTCCTGTTCTCGTTCACGTTCGCGACCGCGAGCGCGACGAAATCGTCGGAACCCCGCTCCGCGCACTTATTTATTGCGTTTACTCTCGATCGCGACGGAACACGCGCGTCCCGACGCGGAAAGAAACGGAATTCGACTCGTAGACTCTGGCGTCGGGAGGAGGGCGTCGCGCGGCGGCGGTCGGGAACTGGCAGAGGAACAAACGCGACAAACTTCCGCGAAACCGTCTCGACGTCGAATCGATCTTTTCCACGGCGCTCCCGCGATTCGCGAAACGACGGATGAAGAAAGCGGGGGGTGGTGTGCGTTCGTGTGCACGACCGAGCGTGTGTTTTCTCCCGCGCCCATGTATCGCGAGGCTGAGGCCGAGGCCGAAGGGGCGACGGAGTGAGAGAGAGAGAGAGAGAGAGAGAGGTACAACAGCGTAGTTTCTCGAGCTCGAAATCCATAAGTTAAGAATTTTTCGCGGAGTGGAAAACTTTCGAATAATATAGCGTTCGGTCCCCGGATCCGAGCATCGCCGCGAAGTTTCGTAATATATTACGCGTGTTTCTCTGGCTGGTCGCGGGCTTAACGGCGCACCCAACCCTCGAACAAATTGGAATTTGTACGTCCGAAACTCGGGCGGCGCGCTTTCTTCGTCGAAATCATGGGCGATGCGGTTCTTCTCTCGAAATCGGTTCGAGGATGCGCGTTTCTTTCGATCTCGTTTTATCGTCGACCGCAAATCGAGACTCGAGCGATCGTGCTCGTCGCAACGCCTCGAGGATATTATATAGATCGAATTATTATGATTCTACTCTGTCGATCTTTCTGCTGTTTGAAATCGTGCCGGTACCCTTTAAAATCCGCAGTTTAGCAGGAACGGCATCAAAGTTGCCGGCCGAGAAATCCTAACTGGGGTGCGGAAAACATCGAAACAAGCGCCGTGGGCTCTCGATCGATGCGGATTCTTCGAGTTTAATTTACGACTTTGCTTACTCCGAGGTTCGTTCCGAGCTGTCACCGGCATCCTCGAAGTGTTAACGACGGTGTACCCGCGCGAAGCGGACTCACCACCGCCGAAAAAGCGGTTCCGAATCGCGAACCGCCGGAAAGGCGAAAGTTTCACTCGTTGTCGGAATTATCTCGGCGACGCGAGATTTTCCCTTGGAGCGGAACACGGAGGGATAGAGAGAGAGAGAGAGGTGGCCTCGCGGCGAGCAGAAACGGCCGCTTTATCGGAACGAAATCGATCGATTCGCGCGCAACGGAGTCTCGTGCAAAATATAAAAAAAAAAGGGAGGGAAAAAAATGGGGAGAGAGAGGCAGTAGAATAGAATTCCTCGTATCCCCGCCGCTCCATAACTTTTGACGAGTTTCAGCGAGTCGAAACCGTGGCGAGATGCGGATATAATTTTATCCAGTTTTTTATTGCGGACATGTTGAACTGGTAAGGGCTTCGATAGCGGCAGCTGAATCGGAAATATTGCCCATAAATATCGGAGATACCCACCCAGCCACGTGTAACTTCACGCACGTGCAGCCTCGCGCGTAGGTACGCGTTATTCTCCGGGTGTGTGCCTTTCGCGGATTCGTATACGCGTACGCGCACACACCACGGCTCCACACGCTAGCTGCCTCTACTCCTCCTCTTCCTCCTCCTCCTCCTCCACCACCTCCTCCTCCTGCTCCTGCTGCTACCCCACATCCTCCACCCTCTTCCACCCTTCCGCCCTTCCAGCCTGCTGCCCCCCTCCGGCGGCCTACCCGCCGCGTACCTGCAGATAGCCGATTCGTATCGTCAATCCTGGCTACCCTATACCCTACACCCTACACCCTACACCCTATAGCCTATACCCTCGTCGGTATAGGGCCTACGCTGGTGCCGCGCGCGTC